>OV656836.1:5042500-6292500 GCA_927399475.2 Acleris emargana | reverse complement strand
GGGTTTGCTCTTGACTAACTCGTGTCCTTGGAGGACGAAGATTTTTTTCACAATGAAGCGAGCTCACCCAGATGTTTGTTCGGTAGGTTCGCGTGGTCATATTTATATGACATGTTTCCTGCGGATTCACTAATATTTATTTAGAATTAGAATTTATCTAACCGTTCTGTAGCTTTGACTTTATTCGCCGTGAATATTTTACTCAATTTAGATGCTCTCCTGGTGCTGGTCCAAAATACCTTAAATTAGGATAGGTGAAAACAGTACACTTTCCACATTTGAAATATAATTACTTAATAGTCCGTTTTAAAATATCAATTTCATTATTTTTTTATGTGATCCAGTAATTTGTTTTATTTTATTATTATGTGTATTGCAGATATTTTATTTATAGCCAACGCATAAACTAAAATGCGCTCTATTGATAGGTAAAAAGATAGTGATGTAGCCCTTGAAGGCCTTTAGTCGAATCTAAAATATATAGGACCCTAAGGGACCTATCGACGCCGAATCGGCTTGAGCGTGTAAGAAAAAGTTTTATGTCCATGCAATAAGAGCGAAAACGTCGTCGTTCCGTTAGCAACGCCGCCGAGCCGAGTCGAGCCGAGCGGAGCGACGTCGTTTTCGCTCATATTGCGTTGACATAAAGCTTTTTCCATACGCGATTTGCCGAAACGGCGTCGACTGGTTTGGGGAGACCCTAAGAACTAAATACACGAGAGCTATAAGCTAAGAACAAAGTAAGACAAATGTTAAACTATCCTACAATAATTAATGCAGATAATTGTTTCATAGCTCACTTTAAGACAGTAACTGTATTACATCCCTAATAGGTAATCTTCGAAATGGTTTTCGAATAAGAGTATTTAGGTACTTGATTAACAAAAAATTAGTCATATCAATCCCTAAAATAAAACGTAACAAAATTTAAATATTTACACATACATACTTACTTTTTAAAGTTCCAAAGGGGCTAAAATTCACGGGGCCTATTTCATCAAACAGGCCGGTGAGACTCGAAGCACCAGGGCCTCCCTGGAGCCACAGGATCCACGGGGTCTCATTGACAGGCTTGTCCGGCGCAGGGAAGTACCAGAAGAACAGGTTCGAGTTGTACGTCTCATTTACAGTCAAGAAGCCACTGTAGCTTTCGAACCCCAAAAATAATTCAGGGTCAACCCTAGATGCGTTCCGAGCTTCTTCAATCCGACCTTCCTTTAAATACGGCGTTAGAATCAACGCTGTTCCATTATCAACAGGAGTTGTAGGAAGCGATGTAGTTTCAACATTACTTGTGGTTTCATTGTCTAGGGTTGTGTCATGCTCATGGTCGATCTCGTTTTCACGGGTGTCGTTGGATGTTGGCGCTTTGGTTGTTAGTGTTGTCACGTCTCTAGGTGAAACGGTAGTAGATACCACTAGTGGCTTATCATCGTTCCTTATCTCGTTCGACACGTGGTCTTCCTCATTTTGTAGTACTACTTTACTATGTGCGCTGTGAATGGGACCTTTATTACTATATACTAACTCATTCTCGTATGTCCTTAATAATTTTGTAGGTTAATGAGAAGTGTTGTTGTTTGTACTTTTATGTCGACAATACATTTAGCCATTGGACAGTTTAGCCAGAATAACGATAAATATTTTTTATGCAGCGGTAGTCGTGAGCCAACCACTTGTGTACATTAAAAAATAAAGCTAGTGCACACTTAAAGTATTTGTGTGATTATATAAATGATACCCAAGTGGCTCAATTGAAAAAATCTAGGGTCCAGACCAGATGTAGTACCTATCTACATTGTCTTCCGATTAGGCGAAGAATAACAACATTATAAGAAAGTAATTTAGCTCCAAATAACATTTTTACTAACCATTACACGGGTTATATAGCTACCCCCTCGCTATGAAAACGGGCACTATCGTTATTTATTTCAAGTAGTGAATTTTTTTATGCCACAAAATAAAATAAAAATTGTTAATAAAGAAAAAAACAAGTTATAAATTAAGTTTATAGCAATTTTATTTTCCTTACACTATATTTAAACTACTCGAGAGAATCGCAAGTGCCCGTCAGGTTATCTTTGCAAAGAGGTTTAGATTAAATAAAAAATAAATCAGCTCGCTAAAAACAAAAAGATGATAAAGAAAACTTACCTTCCAATTAACACTAATATTACTAAAACCTTCATAATGAATGAGTATAACAAACCGCCACTAACTACGCGCCCATACCCGTACTGTAACTTCGTAACGCAGATTTGCCTCTATACTGTATTTATCAGTGAACTACTGAACCCGATGTTATGACTTGTATGATTCAATTCGTGTGAATCGAGATAAACTGTTCTTTAATAATTTACTAGAAATTCAAGGCGAGGTTAAATACGATTTTATTTTGGTAGGGAATTAGGAAATTGTACATATGTGTCAAAACGTTGAGTTCTTTCTACACACAAAAAGTGTAGGGGTTAAAAATATGACTACATTTTTTTCATTTTTTTTTATCTAAAACAACACGGGAATGTTAGCCACTTTCCACTCTTCATAAAATAGCCGAGTAATATTATCATAGACACCTCCGGAGATCCTAGAGCTGGTGCTTGCTTACCTCTCCCAAAGGATTGGGCTAGCTATCCAGAGGTAATGCAGCCGCAGCCAGTGTCATAGGGACCATACCGCGAGCGGACCTGCTAGAGGGGGTGTTCATTTTATAGTAGTGATTATTATTTACATCTTTAATATTTGTGTAGCTTGGTTTTATTTTAATTTGAGTAGCTTAGTTTAATTTTAATTTAAATAAGTTTAGTTTTAACTTTTAATTGTAGTACCGTAAAACGGGGCTATTTGGGAATCACGGGGCTATTTGGAACTAAGTAATCATAAGCCTTTAGTTGGTATATTTTTTGTCATTGCTATGATAGAACTGTAAAATTTGTTGTCAGGCTAAGTTTTCAGTTTTATTATTGCCATGACAAAAAAAAATATCAACTAGGTAAAAGCTTATAATTACTTAGTTCCAAATAGCTTCGTGATTCTCAAATAGCCCCGTTTTACGGTACCTATCTTCTTAAAATCATGTTTTTTTATTTAGTCTCTTATTATTTCTATTACACGTAGTAGTTTGCTGATTATAGAGTATTTTTCCGAGTTTTTGTCACGTAAATATATGCATTTAAGGGTTCTACATGCTTACTGAATATACGAGTACCTAGTAATAATAACTGACTAAACCGATTTGCCCTACACGGCCAAAATACTTACGTATAGGTAGGTGGCTCATCAATCCCGTGTAAGTAGTGACTGTACTTATTTACCCAGCCTACATGAGTGTAAAATTACAAGTTATTCATGTATAAAGATAACAATAACTTTAGAGTACCTATGAGTAAAAAAGGATAGGAAAAATAAAATAAGTATACATTATATTTCAAAATTATTAATTTTACATGTAAAGTTCACCGAAAAGGTCACTACTTAAGATTAGGAAGTGTGTGGTAATCCAACCAATATGCGCCGTAGCACCATGGCATATTGCAGTCTTGGCATAATGTGGTGACCTGGTGACCATTTTACAACCGCAATTTTTGGTAAAGAATTGTGTCGGCGCTGTAAATTCCGATTTCCCCTTTTCTCCGTGTAAAATGGTGTAGGGGAGGGGGGCAGCTATCACTGGAGGCAGCTTAGAACAAATGCGTTCAAAGACGTATTTTTAGTGCGATTATGGTCCTAATCCATTTTTTGGGCTCGCAACACTGACCCACACAACTGTCACTTGACAGATTTGACGTTTGACAGAACATTAACGAACCAGTAGCATATTTTGATTTCGATGTCATCCGTTACCGGATTTGCTCCCCGTGTGTAAGGATTTTCAGGCTGTATTTGAAGGAAGCGGTAAGTGAAACTTAATTTATTCGAAAGTACAATTTATTAGCTTTAGTGACAAAGAATAAACAATTAGAATTTGCTATTGTTTTGGAAGATATCGATGTTTATTTTTTTAAATAGGTGTTGGGGTAGTTTTGAAAAAAATATAGGAGGCAGTTTTGATTAGCAGTCTGTTCAAAACTACCCCGGCTATAAGAAATGTTCATATCTGCCCCGATATAAACTGACATGTAGGCACGTAAACTAAAATAATATCTTAGTTATTTCATAATGCATCTACCTGAATTAGTTAGTTTTGTACTTATTACGTTTAGTCTTGTTTGGTATAATACTTATGTCAATTATTTATCTACAATATTACTATTATATAAATTTAATTAAATCGTTTTAATTTATTGGTTTATTTGTTTGCAGGTAAAAATGGTAAGGAATTACAAAAAAAAAGAGAATCCGAATTAAACGAAGAGGATGTAACTAATGCTGTACGTGAAGTGTTGAATGGCACCATGAAACTTAGACAGGCTGCTGTTGTGTATAATATAAGACCGACTACTTTACACTACCGAATAAAGAAACTTAAAGTGGGGTCAAAGCTCAAATCAGTGAATTTCACAACAAAATACACTGTCTCACAAGTTTTATCCCCCGTTACATTGTTGGGGTAGTTTTGAACAATACTGTGTGCAAAACTGCCTCAAGGGGGCAGCTTTAGTAGGATTTCAATACTTTTCAAAAGTACCCCCCTGAGGCACCTTTGAACACTAAAAAAATACTTCTGTACAAAACTACCCCCTCTTAGTTATAACTGCAAATTATACGACTAAAATGTTAATACGACCATTTCTAGTGACTAACTGTACTAAGTACAGGTAAAAAAAACACGTATATCTCGATATTGTTGCCTTACAACCCTTATTTCAAATCTGCCCCAAGTAAATTCAAAGCTACCCACGCTTGGGGCAGTATTGAACATTATTCCTTGAGTTGCAAAATTCTGAATTGTGCCGTTGTCTTTAGCTTTGGACATGTGCAAATGCGTTAACTACATAGGTTAATAACATACGTTGTTGTGTAGAGGCTCGAAACTGGTTTTTAAAGGTAATATTTTGAAATACGTCAATGAGTGTAAAAAATGTACCAGGCTGCCCCCCTCTCCCCTAAATTGTTGTTCAACCGCTTTTCCGTCGGTCCCGTGACCCCGTGTGCCCGTTGATAAAGAACACAGTACAGGCTTTCAGGCAAATTGTTGACAGAATTCGCGGTGGGTTAGGATAAAGAACATGGGATTTTGTGTGTGCAGTCGACTATAGGTAATAGTATTTTATGTAACTGGTACATAAAGAGGGTCCTTAAAACACGAGTGTGGTTTTGTGAAACGAGCCGAAAAGGCGAGTTTCATAATAACATCACACGAGTTTTTTAAGGCCTAATTATGTACAGTTGCATACATTTCTTTATCTACACACATATTATAAGTAAGTACTCTAAGATGCATTCAGTAGCCGAAGGCAAATAACCTTCATAGCTACCAGTGCTACTGCTACCTGAAATATATCTATAGGTGTTAAGCTAATGTATGAACTGAAATAAGTAATAAATCAAGTCAGAGAAAAGAAGTATTTATTTATTATAATAATTGTAAACATTAACATTAGTGCAATTTGAAATGTTTAATTAACAATCAAACAAATGGCGGCAAAGCTAACCTGTCACGAATATGAATGTTTTTTTTTAAATCATAGACAAACTAACAAAGTCCCTATTCTAATGTCATTCGACATCAAAACGGCGTACGACACTTTACTCAAAATATACCGAGTCGACGTTTAATAGATACTAGAATTGACCCCCTGTTTGAATTGACAACATTTCAAAAAAAAAAGCATTATTGTTTTATGGCGTTTATAATAGCTGGTTAAAAATTAGACTACCCGTATTTCTTGGTTTTTCTTTATTTAACTTAAATTAGTCGTTAATAATTTATTAAAGAAATAGTCATTAAAAAGACCGTATATACAAAGTTAGGAATACTGATGTGGTGATCTTAGCCTGATATAAAATTAAAAAAAGTACCTTTAAACATAAACAGAACTAACTGTCATGTCATGTCAATCATTCGCTGCCGTTCGTTCACAAATTTGTTATTTTGCGTAATTTAAATAATTACGTAATTTGTAGACGCCATTAAAATAAATAAACTATTTTGTGTAGAATTGAAAGCGTGTCGTCAGAATCAAGTAATCCGTCAGACAGATAAACAATGAACATGACAGTTGTATATTTTTTTGAATTCCTTTGGTAATAAATGGACTAAGGGCACTATAAGTATATTCCTAACATTCACAATCCAACTTTTTTTACTGTTTTTCCTAAATATAAAAAAAAACTATTGCATAAAAAAATCCGAAGATATTTTTACTGTAATCAGCAGTGTAAAATCTAGAAACTGTATTTCATTTTACTACCTTAGCACAAAATGAATTGTTGTCAATTGTGTTGGTTTTGGAAGATGTTCCAAATTTGAACAACATTACTTTATCAAAAGTTGTATCGTAATTTTAACTTTTCATTACAGCTACAGATAAGAAAATATATCATAGTAAAATAGTATCTTGTAATGATGGATATTGTCTACGGATTCTGATCGCTTTATAGAGTACTTATGATATGAGTGTAGATAAAGAGAATTACCCACTTTTTCACCTTGTTGCATTGCAATATTGCTCTCTGTAGTCGACTGTAGATACATAATATAACATACATACATACCTTCACGCCTGTCTCCCAATGTTGTAGGCAGAGAGACTGGAACGCCAGGTGCACCGGTCTTATAACATACAACTTTCGCTTCCTCTACACTCAT
The DNA here is from genome assembly GCA_927399475.2 of Acleris emargana. Taxonomy (NCBI): domain Eukaryota; kingdom Metazoa; phylum Arthropoda; class Insecta; order Lepidoptera; family Tortricidae; genus Acleris; species Acleris emargana. Next base: position 6,285,749 of record OV656836.1, on the reverse strand, counting down.
CAATCTCTTCATGCACGTACGTCGGCTTCGGGTGCTTTTTATTTGGCCCTTATTCAGTGCATTGCGAATCTGATCACCGTCGGTCATAGGACGTCCCCTACCGACATCTCCGCTCACTCTCACTCGCCATATATATTTCGTAACCCTTGTTTCATCCATCCTTTCTAAACGACCAAACCATCTTAGCATACCCTTTTCGATTTTAGTCACTACATCCTCTTTCAATTCCACATCGTTCTCGGATTTCGCTATTTCTTAGTTCTATCTATCATCCTAACTCCACATACTTCTTTTCAGCTTTCATTTCAACTGCATTAATCCTGCTTGCGTTCTTCTTCTGCCATACCCAAGATTCACTACCATACATAAATTTTGGGGTCAATACTCCCTGAACAATAGCAAGGCGAGCTTTGCTCGATATGACTGTGGGATGACGATCACGTCGGGGGTCACCAATGTAGGAAGAGAAGACAATAGAGAGATCTCTCTCCAGACGGGTGTTATGCCTGGGGACCGAAGTCCATTGGGATTAAGGTGGAAATGGTATATACCTATATGTCAACCGGCTGTAGAAACTTCGTTAGCGCGATGTAGAACCCTTAGTTCCGCTGTCTGACGCTGGTGGCGCTAGCGAGTTGGTTGATACAAGTTTCCGTTAGATGTCGCTAGGTCGCCACATGACCTTGTTTGTCAAGTTGTCAAGATGCGACATACCAGTGATAGTATCCTATAGGTACGAATTTATAGCATGTACAAACAGCCACACACTTAACTGCCCATTAAAGACAGAAGTGAGAAAATGTAGAAAGAGATGAATATAGAATTTACAAAAGAATCTCATGTGCACGACAGAGACAGTTTCTCTATGTTTATCTTCATTGGTCACTCAGCTGTGTGGGCGATTGTATAAGGACAGATGTACGTATAGCTATTAAAGATTACATTTGGGTATTTAAGAATATTATTGTTGTTAGATAAAGCCGCCAATACTTATTCTCTGAATACCGCCCGCTACTGTAGAGCCCGTACTGCCAGTAGAACAGATTTTAACGCCTTACACACGCCACAGAATACAAAAGGTGTCAGTCACACGCCAAACTTGTTTGCTATGCTATGCAAATGACACCTTATTGGTACAAAACACGATCCCTTTTAATCTCGGGAATAGCTGGTATATTACATGGTATGTAAATTATTCCAAGAGCTTTTACTTTAGTTGATTCCATGTATTTCTTTAATATTCAACTTGAAACAATACAATTTAATACCTAGTGCTTGTTTAACGTCCTTGGTTTAAATAACATGTAATTGTCATGGTTACTTGAGTTATTTGACGCCCATTATAAACCTTATATAATAGTTAGGGAGGCGAATAGGGGAATTTTCGGTAATACTCGAGCGTGGCAGTTTAAGATAATTATGAGAGATACCTTAGACCTAATAGAACAACCTTGTAAAGTATTTAGCTCTATATGTAGTGACGCGCGCCTAGGATAGACGATCAGATTAGTAAAAAAAAAACGATAGTCTGAAATACCTACTCGAGCGCATCAGATTAAGATATTGGGGGTTGATTTTAGTGTTTTAAGACTAAATTTAACTAATCTGACGATAAGTCCTTGACGCCGCCGAGTTATAGGGTCGCGAACTTGTAAAAAAAAACGTTAATCCGGCATTCTCGAGCGCGATTCTTTTTTTTTTTTGAAGAAGAATATAATCTAAAACTTACTAAAAATACAAAATCTGCCGGTTTCCGCATGACCGGAAGTGTGGAGGAGCCATTTCGTCTTCCGAAAAACGCGTTGCGGCATATAAGTCGCGAACGATACATTTTACAAAAAAAAAGTTTAAATAAACAAAAAAGGGAATATCTATCGCTTTATTGTCATTCTTAAATTCCCCGTTTTATCAAGGAGAAAGAAAGGAAAAAAAAGAAACCAAAAAACCTTTTTCGGTCAGATTAAGAGAACCCACCAACATTTTTGTCAGATTAAGAAAATATGCTTTCAGGATACCGAGATATTTATAATTTCTTTGTTTTTTTTTGATCTACCTATTGTAATTTATTTGGCTAGGGTTTAAAAAATGCTTTAGGTAATTAAAAAACCTCATACAAACTTTAACTAGGTACTTATGTCATTTAATATAGCCAAAATATTTTACAAAATGCGCCATAGAAATTGGAATTTTCCTGCCCCAATTTGATATTTACCCAAATATCTTCAAAGATATCTTTGGAACTATCAACTCGTCACATGACGTAAAAGTTTCTTTACGATTTCAATTCACTTTTTCGACACAGTTGGCAAGTCTTCGGTAGTATAGTGGTAAGTATCCCCGCCTGTCACGCGGGAGACCGGGGTTCGATTCCCCGCCGGAGAGAACTTTTTATTTCTTTTTTTAACATTATAATTATATTAATTAAACCGTTCTGTGCGTCAATAATATATCCTTTATCACAGTCATAACATCCACGAGTTTTCCTAAATGTCCGGAGATTTCTTCTGTAGTTTCCAATAACTTTTTCGAACTTTGCAATTTTTCCTTTTCCAACAGAATCAGTTCTGCAGCATCATCGTCGTCATCTAAAAACGTTAACTTAATTCAATGACAAAATATATTTCATTGCTCAAGATAACATAAAAGTTAATAAATAACAGACACACCATTATTTTCAAAATACTTACTGCCGCACTCAGAGACGTCAATTAAACTTAATGCTTGATTAAAGTTGCTGTTGTCACTTTCTTTGCTATATGAATAGAATAAGACAACACGTCACTTAACAAGCATTTAATTTAATTGACGTCTCTGAGTGCGGCAGTTAGATGTTCGATTGTTAATTATCAAATTTAATTGTGTCGACAATATATTTTTTTCCTTTAATAAGTATTCTAAGTAGTTTAGTTTAATATGTAGTAAGTTTAAAGTAGTAGTTCTACTTATTAAAGGAAAAAAATATGATATCAGTTTAAAAAGGATTGTGAACGGACGCTTAAATCGCGTAGCTGTATTTTTTTTACTATAAGTTTTAATTTAGCTCCGAGCCATAACGTTTCTCATCCTCTAAACCTGGACCTATTTCAATTATTTTTGAATATGTTTGAGTTATAATGGAAACTTTTATCTGTACGTTCCGGTTTTTTTTTGTCGTTTTCTTGGAAAAGAAAATGTACAAACCTAGTTTTTTTATAATTTCTACAAGATTCGAAAATCGTGTAGATATGGTCCAGGTTTAGTTAAGGGACAAGAAAAACGTTATCTTATTTTGTATAGGTATTTTTTCTTCACAATCCTCTGAAGCTCTTATTTGAACGCCGAAGCCGAAACAACGGCCTTAGTAAAATAACACGGGGTGACACAACGTTTACGCATAGACCAGCACGATTAATAGATGAGGAGGTTGTGGCAACTGAATTTTATTACATGAGCACACATTTATAATATCCAAGGATACTTTGTAAAATATGTTTTTTTAGGGATATTAGACATTGTCGATGTGTGCACATAGATACATACATAGACCGTTAAAATAATAACCATTATTTTCTTGGCTTTGCATAGTCATGTAAAAATCTGTGTTATTTAACCAAGACCTTTTCGGCATTCAAAGTGAAGCCTTATTGTACAGAAATTCAAAGTCATATTAACTTTAAGTATCTATACAGATTATAGCGAAATAGTTATTTATGTAACTGGTACATAATGAAACTCGTGCCTGCCATTAGACCTCGGCCCTCATACCTTAAGAGCTAATTACGTACCGTGGCATTCATAACTTTTCTAACATCACTGACATTGTGCATGCGCGTAACCATGGTGATAACAATGGTATAATAATTATAGAAGAACAGTTATTACCACGGCAACGCTCATTACAGAACTCTTTCACGCTTCGGTTACGGTATAGGTTTTTAGTACGCGAGTAGAAATAAATATGAAGCCTACTAGGTACACTATTTGGATCCTAATAATTGTACCTACCAAATAAAATGGAATAATGTAGCTACTGTAACATTAATGCTGTTGCTTTTAACGCTAATAACTTACATGATGCATGGTAAGTATTTGTCAAGATAGTAGCAAGTGGAAAGAAGTGGTCTCTGCTTACCCCTCTGGGAAACAGGCGTGAATTAATGTGTATGTATGGTAAGTATTGCAATTACTTACCAGTGTTGGTTTCACAGTTTTCATGCTCCTGTTTCACCTCAAATGAACTACTCGGTCGCTCGTCATCTCTGAACGAGAATTCACATGGTGAATGCTGCCTCTTTTTGGCTCTTTTAGTTATTGTGTCACCTATACAGAATATTATTGAATTAATTTCTAATTCATTATACCTACAATTTTTAATTTTTAATTATAATAATGTATAGTTACATGATTATCATGCAGATAGTGCTTCTAATTCATTAAATTCTTTATTTTATTTTATTAACTAAACTTAACAGTCAGTTGCGAACTTGTTGACCTAATAAAAACATTATCCATAAGGCAAATAAATAACTTTTTTAATAGTGGCAGTGGTGTTTAAAGTCTTTAGGGAATCTAAAGATCAAGATTAACTTTTAATAGTTGTGTTTTTTGTTTTAACATAAAACACATACCATTATTTATTGCAGTCTCTTCATTGTTTTCAGCGATGTATAATTCCCCATCTGAAAGCTAAATAACTTCTTGTAATACACATCTACCTTGATTTGTTAATATTTACACATTCAGTACCAGGAGCCCGCTCGCTGAGTTCTCTATTCATAGGCAGTATTTGCTATAATTTGCTATAAGGCAACATGTGTTAACACAGGCATGAACTAACTATTGCTTTTCTCTTGCTGGCTTTACCTTACACCTAACAATATAATATTAGCAATTTCTGTTATTGTTTTATTTTGCAACTTCAGTTTCCTAAGTATTCAGGAAACACATCAATCTATGTTTGCAATTAAGAAACAATCTATGTAATTACATTTTCATCTAATTAAAAGATAAAGTTTGAAGATTTACAAAAAAACTTAGTCATCGCGTCACATTGCATCACATGACATCACCCTATAAGACACATGGTCATGTCCATACCCCGGCCGGCGAGAGCAAAAATGCTTCTGCTCCTAGTGCTTAATTAAATATCGACTATTCTATTGACATATGGATGTCGATAGAATAGTCGACCTTTAATTAAGCACAATTATTATTTTTAAGCTTATATACTATTTCAATCAACTGATTACAATTATAATCAATTTATCATACTCACGGGAATGTTCGTAATAGATAAGAGTGAGTGACAGTTGTAAATAGATACTTTTCATATACTCGTAACTAATAGACCTCTTTCATATCATATGTGTATATCGCGATATTAAACAACTGCTATTTGACATTGACTCAAATCAATCGGTGTCAATCGTACATAGATACAAATTAATTTACCATCATTTAATTCATTTATATTATCGACCTGCCATGCCACGCAAGAAGAAACAGTGTACTTGGATAGCCAATTATGCGGAATATATAGAAGATCGAGGTGAACATTTATTTTGTAAAAAATGTGAAATCACAATGTTAAATTCCAAATCTTCCTTACAAAGACACATCAGAGCAAAAGGCACTGCGGTGTTTCAACAAAAACACAAAATGTATTCAATCAGGAACTGTTAAAACTGTTTTTTAACTTTTTATTTATATTACGAAAATTACATAAAATACTGAATAAATACAATCACTTGGTTTTAATTTTGTTTACAACAATAATTAATACTTCTGCATATCATAACGGTGGTCCAGTACATTGTGTTGTTTTTATCGACATCAACCAAAGTGTGTGTCCTCGCACTATTAAACGGTCAACGCATTTTTGCTCTCGCCGGCCGGGTTATGGTCATGTCAATTGATTGTGAAATTTATATAATGATGATTATATTACAAATAAAATAATTATCTAATGCACGATCATATGTCCATGTGCATAGGACATGACAGGGTCATTTAATAAAGTTTGTCCTATAGTTATAAAGTCATACTTACTCCTTCAGCCAAAGGATCATTTCTGATCACAGTACCAGAGACAACACTCTCTCCGATGATCTCCAGGAGGGTCTCTTCCATCTGGGTTAAATTAGACATTCCATCTGGGGGAACCTTGTTGCTGTCCCTCGCTGCCTTGAGCTCTAGAGCCCGTCTGCGGACTCTATACTTCCAATCACACCAGTACTACAACAATAAAATTATAATAATATTACATTTTCATTTATGGAATTTGCATCAGAAATATTTGTATTTGCTACTGATATTTATGGGGCCTAGCATAGGTCTTGATAGATACAGTGGAGGAATTTCTATTTAGATAGGTACAGAATAGAATAAACACAGATTTCAGATATTTTTTTAAGAATTCGGCACAATATTTAGCATTATTTGCTATAGGTACCTACTTCACGAACATTTACCGAATTTAAGCAAATAATTAATTATGTATCACTTAGGTACCTTTGACCATCCTTTTCCATCCTTCACGGTGCCTTGTCTGATAGTGTTGAGCTTTTTGGCGCAGACATTCCAAAGTTTTACGGAGTGCAGTTTTCCGCGGCGACCCCTTGTAAGTCCCTTAGCTAGGTCTTGATGCTCGTTCAAATAATCTAGGAGCCCATTCAGCTGCTCGAAAGAAACTTGCTTTCGAGTTCTTGAATCTTAAAAAAACATCATACATAATTTAAAAATCATACATATCCGCCGACAATTGTGTTTGATTCGATTGACACTTCTTTCAAAAACAACATTACATTCATTTGTCATTTGTTTTGTTTTTGCACTAATCCAAACAAACGAAAAAAACTAAGACGAACCTGTATCCATAATTATTACCAAGTACTCAATGTATGTTTTCAAACATGTGAATTCATATTAACTAGGAAGCATTTCACAATGAACCAAATGTTTTCTTTTACACAGAATAAATCGAATTAATGTAATATTGGTATCGCTTAGATATCGTTCAGTGCGATTTGGGTCGACTCGGACCGACCGGCACTCGTTCGGCAAGTCGTTTTATCGATGTGCGTTGGTTGGCGGGAGATTCATGCGCGCGCAGTTTCGATTTTGTCTTGTGATTGTGAAATAGTGTATTCAGCGCTTGCATCAAAACGCCGAAGTGATTTATTATTATTATCACTGGTGTAAACTGAGAATAATAACATTAATAACATATATAATGTTCATTATAAACAAATGTGCTGCAATTTAATATAACATAAGGAAATATATTTTATTAGACAGTCATTGAATAAATCATGAGCATAATCAGATAATTATTTTTACAGTAGGTTATATACTACGAAAGTAGTGGCAAGCTCTTCGCCATTGAAAGCGCTGAAATTGCTGAGCTTCAGTGAACTTCTTGCTCATGGCAAATATTTACATCCCTGTATAATGCGGACAAAACAAAAAGTGCAGCTAGTCCATGTTGATACTACTAGTTCAAGCCATATTCATTTTATAGAGTTCAAAATCGTTCACGGCAATAAAATTGACAAGTGATAATGATATTGGCATTATTGGCAAAAGGTCCTGATTTTGCCTCCATTTGCATCGTGTTGATGACAAATACAATTATTCTCACTGTGATTGATTAAATTCAAGTAAATTTCAGTCAGTGGTCAATATGCTGGAAAGGCTACGGCTGCTAAAAAGGGTAAGTTTTGCATTGATTAGTACATAAGATGCACTATCGACAATAAGTGTTATACATAGGATGCATCTATGCCTAGATAGCATGCTGAATAGCTATCTTCTAGAGATTTTACATTTGGAACTGAAGATAATAATTATTTATGCGCGTCAAATGTTAAAGTAAAACTACGTATAATTATGTTCTTGCGAGTGTATTTTTATCAAGTGACATGTCCTGTGCGAATGTGACTACCTGTTGTATGAAGGATCATTTTGTGACGCAGTTTGGTCTACCCACAAGTTAGTTTTTTATGTCACATTCTATTGATTTTAACCAAACTGCATCAAGCAAGGACAAGACTTACTTCTATAAACAATTTAAAATACTATATTTGTTTCGATGTCAGTTGTTAAACAGTATCTACTTTAAAATGAACCCGCTTTTACTGGAACATACCTGAAATATCAAAAACCGACTAAGTGAGAAGTGCCAAACAGACTAAGAAACCATCATACAAGAAAAAAGAAAAAAAAGCAAATTTGTTTCGATAACCGTACGTACCGACTTTAGAATGGACCAGCTTTTAGTGAAACATATTACTTATCTGAAATATCAAAAACCAACAAATGAAAAGTGAGAGTCGGAACACGGAACAATCTAGATGGCAGATCCATAGGTACAAATTCTTACCAAAATCCAAACCTCGGGAGTTGAACGATCTGTTGAGCAGTGCTTATTCGAATCTGGTATTGGTGACGGTTAAAAAACATTGTGTTAATTGACAATGAACTATAGTGATTGTAGTGCTTAATTAAAAATCGTGTTTTAACCGTAGGTATATTATAGATATTCACTCTTGAACAGTGTTAGCAATTAATAACATTATCAATAAAATTGTGTGTGTGTGTTTTATTTATTTATCATGAATACTTATGCAATGAAAAAAGGAATGCTTGAAATATGCCCTAGTTTTCAATCAAATGTTTTTGCTGCAAACGAAATTCCTTTTTTGGTAAATGTACCAGCTTTTATTATAAGCAATTTGGACCCCAACTCCAAGCCTGGCTCCCACTGGGTAGCTATTCATATCGATAAAGATGGTAAAGGTGAATATTTCGATTCGTTTGGTCGGAAACCGAAAAGTGATCACATGTTATTTCTAGAGAGGAATGCAAAGATATGGATTTACAACCAGAAAATACTACAAAATATTTTCACCGAAGTTTGTGGACAATACTGTTTAGTTTATATTTATTTTAAGTTTAAAGGAAAATCTATGAGTGACTTACTAAGTCTGTTTTCTGAGAATTCTGTGTATAATGATTTTACTGTAAGTCATATGTTTGAGTCATTTTTTATGTAATGAACCAAAATACCTACCTAAGTAAAAAAAGTATTTTGAGTTTTATAAATATTATAACATTACTTTGGTACTAACTTGAACATATTCTTATTAATTGGCTTTGATTTGCCTAGGTAATAAAAATGTTGTGTACAATTATTATAGTATCGTAAGCAAGGTAAAGATCTGCCGTAATTTCGTTATACCATGTTTACATTATGTTATTGTACATATTTATTCGTAATTCTTAACAAGAATGAAGTTTACCTACTCATGATAAAATAATAAGTATCAAACCCTTCGTCTGTTCTTGTTATCAAAAAAAATATTTGAATGGTCGCTGTTAGGTACCTACCTACACGCCTCTTCAAGCTTCTCCCTATTTTGCCATATTATGAGTTACCTACTTCGGACCATATCGCGTTGGAGGCCTGGCGCTTTGCCAACACTACCCTTCCCTTCCCTACCCGACTGCAACGCATATTTACTCCACCTGTTGATATCCGAAATGAACGAAATAGGTGACCTGCTCATATCAATTATATAATAAATATAAGTATGGGGCGTGTCAGTGACTTAAGTGCGTGCACGTTTGGTCTTTTTGACCTTATCTCGTACAGATATAGGTTATAAATTAATAGGTTAGAGAGGGCTAAATTTCCGTATCTCGACGACATAATTTATGCGCCTTTTTTGCGTTGCTGGCATTACTCTTGCCAACCCAGTTCTACCAGAGAGCCTAACAGACCCTAGATGTTGGCGACGGCTTCTGGTAGCGAGCGACCTCGGCGTTCCGAGCAGGTGCCCGGTATGGGGCCTCCTCGAGGCTGCGGTATCCTCCAGCGACATAAAGGCTCTGCACAGGGGGCTGTCTGTAACACCTCATGTGAACAAGTATTCGGTATCGGGACGCCTACAAACCTGATGAAGCAGAGATATCTCAGCCGTTGCTGGCAAAGAGGACGCAGTAAACTGCGACCAGCCTACCAGCACTTTTGCAACGGGTGGGGAACGAGGTGTGCCGGTTGGTAGTATGCCGTTCGGGTTTTTAGGCCCTACTTAGCAGTTCCCTTTTATCTACCCACACTCCAGTGTGAGTGATTCCCTAACTTCCCCTGGTAGGGGAGGGGTATTCCAAGCATCTTGCGTTCTTTTTCCCGTTTGAGCGTTGAGCTTTTGGATTAGCGCGGTGGTCAGATATCATACCCATGCGTCATAACCAGTAGAACAGTCGTCTTGAATGTCTGTAGGCTGGGAAGCCTGGGATGTTAGCCTTGATGATTGGATTTTCCAAAGGCACTCCAACTCAGCTGTATTCATCTGTCTATTTCAGTAATCATATTTCCCCCAACATACTCTGCTGTAGGGATGTTACGGAGGTGGATTTATCGGGACCGAAGTTATAAATTAAATTTGGTTTATCCGAGTGAAACCGGAAAGGGAGCTTTTAAATTCGATTTATCGGAGTGAAACGGAACCGGAATTAAAGAGTCGGAGTTATAAATAAATAAATAAATAAATATCAGGGGACAATGTCACATTAATTGACCTAGTCCCAAACTTAGCTCTAGGCTTGTACATTATGTATTAGAGTATTAGCAAATATAAATCAAATGCAAACTCAACTCAGCTTAACTTCAGAATCCACTAGAATCCACTGGATATTAGAATCTAGCAAGTTTATAAGAAAACACATGGATCTATATACGCCAATAACAGATGTAAGCAGAAATTATAGGAATTTAAATAAATTAAAATTACCCTTTTCCAGACTGAAAATAGTCACATCTAGCCCTCATCATAATATGATTAAAATATATAATCATAATCACCTACCCAATTACATTAAAAACCTAGATAGACCAAATACATTCGTAAAACAATTAAAAATATTTTTAATTAACAGTTGCTTTTATAACCTAAACGACTTTTTTAACGAGACCTACCAATAAAGACATAGATACTTAGATGACCTAAGATTAAGAATAATAAAAGAATATAATTTAATTATTATTGTAAGAAGTTGGCTTCATAATTTGTATTGATTTGTGCCAAAGATGTGCAATAGTGTGTAATATTAAATACTAGCGACCCGCCCGCGGCTTCGCCCGCGTAGAATGTATTATACATATAAACCTTCCTTAAGAATCACTCTATCTATTAAAAAAAACCGCATTAAAATCCGTTGCGTAGTTTTAAAGATTTAAGCATACATAGGGACAGACAGCGCCAGCGACTTTGTTTTATACTATGTAGTGATAATAACTTAGAATAAGGATATTTTCTCAAACATGCTGTGTAATATCGGCGTTATGTTAGTTATTTTAGGCTTCAAAGTGCCACCTTCCCGACGGAACAACTCGAGAGAACTGTAAAGGAATTTCATACAAAATTGAAGGCCTAGGCCGGGAAGTAATTTTTTTTTAATTTTAATATGGCCATGACAGCTGGTTTTATGAACAGGCTGAATAGCTGAAAATCGTTTTTTTTTTTGTATCTGTGTGGTTCGGACCAAAAATATCCGCGTTAATGCCTATTACACAAATGTTTTTTGAGTGATGTTTTTTTTTTTATTTCATTGCATATGTTTGAGAAAAGCACTATACATACCTCGCCGTGAAAAGGGGTTGCCAGCCTCGTAACTATCCGACCTCGCTTCGCTCGGCCGTCTATATGAACTCGGCCTGCAACCACCTACTTCCCGGCGTCTGTAGTAATGTACTATTAAAAGGGTATTAGTAGTAGCCCTCTCATGTAGCTGTGCCCTTGCAGGCCGTCCTAGGTATATACCTGTAATTGTAGTTCCACCTGTTGTGACACGCAATAAACGATTTTGATTTTATATTTGAAATTTCAATTATACTTAAAGTAGACTCACCGTTTTAGGACTCATTAGTTTGGTCTCGATAAGCAGACAATGACTTTAAAAAAACATTCGGCAACAAATGCTTAATCCCAAAAAAAAAGTTTTTGATAGCAACTTATTTCTGAAATAAAGTTGGCGAGCAGTAGGTAGTTGGATTGAATAGACTGCAAAGGTTACACCGAGGTGGAAAGAAAGGGTCGTTGTTGAATGCGCAAGTAGAACCTGTGGTGTTTAGAGGGTATTCCGGCCAGTCTCGGTTGGTGAGTCCCACTTAAGGCACGGTCGTATGCGTAAAAGCATTTACATTAACATGAAAAAAAATTGAAGAGGAAGAAGAAAAAGCCCGCCCTGATGACCCAATGCGGTACTGCACCCACTGGCACTTTAATTTATTTACGTATTTGATCCTACAGTTTTATTTAAATTTCTTATTTATTTATTCCAAATTGCATTGCCAATATTTCCATGTACATTCATAATTATAATGGTGTTACGAGGTCAGTCCGTGACTCCCAATAACTGAATTCTACTATGGTATAAACAGTAATATCCATAAACAAAACCAAACCAAGAACACATTCATTCTCAATACTAGAAACTCAATTTTTATGCCTCCAATGCCTCACATAACAAACATGTGTAATACATAAACATACGGGAGATTTCCTAATATGTTAAAATTGTCTATTATTAAACCGATATAAAAAAAAAAAACAATGAAATGAAAAATTATAGGCCGATCGCATTAATTTCAGTTATAAATAGCTAAAATTATTGAAAAGGTCATATGTATATAACAAGTCTGTACAATTATTCAGAAACTAATCATTTGTTAGTTAAAAAACAGGGTTACTAATAACAAAATGATTCTACTCGCGGTCGACAGCACTATCTTATTTAATGATAATAAAGGTACTAGGTATGAATCAGAAATAAATAAAACTTAACAAGAAATTACAAATTGGCTGGACGTGAACCGCTTAAAAATTAACTTAAGTAAAACTTGAATCATGAACTTAATCAGAAACGTAGTATTTTACCTCCCGCAAAAATAATGTAATATCAGGAACGAACCTTACTCAATTCTTAGGCCTCACTCTGGACAATCTACCTAAGTATGAAGTAAAAGACTGACATGGCTTGTTGTTTTTTTTTCAATAGGTATACTCTTTTTTAACAGCCTGAATAAAAAGTAGTCGCAGGGGGCTAGATCTAGACTATAAGGTGGATAAACCAGCTGGTCGAAGCCATTTGCACTCATGGCTGCCTTCACTACTCGAGCTGTGTGCACTGGGGCGTTGTCGTGCAATGTAAGAACTCCTTTACCAAGTTTGCCTCATCGTTTCTCTTTAATTTTTCCTGGAGCTTATTACCAAGTAAACATAATAATTAGCATTCAACGTAGTATTTTTGGGTAAATAATCTATCAACAAAATTCCGTCGGCATCCCAAAAAATTGTGGCCATGAGTTTGCCTGCTGACGGACAGACTTTAAACTTGCGAGGAGGCTTCTCTCCCTTAAATATCCATTGCATAGATTCCTGTTTGCTTTCTGGATCCCATTGGCGAATCCATATTTTGTCACAAGTCACTATTTTAGAAATAGTTTCTTCCTCCATACCATTGCTCATTTCTAAAAATGCCCTGCAACACTGGACATGTCAATCCTTATCAAATGGAGTCAGCATTCTGGGCACCCAACGAGCACTGACCTTTGACCTTCTCAAATACTCATGAATAATTTGGTGCACTCTTTACTAATGCCAATGTCTCTAGCAATCTCCCACCACTGTTTTATACGTCGGTCTTCCATGATAAGTTTTTTGATATTGGCCATATTTTCATCAGTAACTGCGGATACCGGCCTTCCACTGCGATGATCGTCTTCAAGGCTCTCGCGGCCCAAATTGCTTTGACCAAAACTTTACGACGAATTCGGAAGGACAAGATTTACCAAACACCGCTAACATGCGTTGTCTGATTTGCGATGGAGTATATTACCCTCCTTAGTGAGGAATTTAATAATCGCACGTTGCTCAATTTTGATCATTTTACTTTTTTCTTCCGACATGTTCAGTTCACCAGTAAGAGCTGCCAATTCGAAGCGAAACATAAACAAAAAAATGGGGGCAATTAGTATTTTTTTTTAATTATATATACATATATATACAAAGGAGATTTCTTTTCAGCCACCCCTCAGCCATTCATCAGATTGTAGAGATGTGAAATGACATCGAATTTGGCCGAAAAGGTTCGATTTTATTTGCTTTTTCAGTCTGCTTTTGTACCCATATATTATAAGATTTATAAGCTAATTGAATAGCAGGACGAATATGAACATATCTGACAAAATTTGGTGCCGCATGTTTACTTATGCGCAATATCTGTACCTACATCTACAGCAGTCAAAAGTAATGTAGGTAAATATCTACTAGTCATGTGAATTGAATTCATTACCTTTCGTTGCTGACCGTACACAAATTGCCAGCGTTGAGTTTTCAGTTAATTAGCCATTCGAAGCGGACAATTTTCTATTCCCCTTTGTAGCGGTGATAGGTTGAGCAATAAAATGTATTTTCAATTTGGTTCAGCAGGCGGTCCTCGCCCTTTTATATTTCCGAAGTAAACCGCTTCAAGTTCCAATCGAACCAAATGAACAGTATCAACAGTAGCATTAAAACTTCCGCGCGGAACGCACGCGTTTGTCCACGAAAAATACCAACGGATACGGAACTGATCGAACTTTCAAAAAGTGTTTTCATAGACAATAATGTGTTTGTGACGGCCGTTATTAATTAGTGGGAGCTTTCAACGATGCTAGGTATATAGCGAGTGAAAATGGAAATTAAAGTTGACGTAGTAAGTTGATATTAGAGAGTACTCTAATTAATTAATAATTCGATATCTACTGAGTCGAATATTTATTTTATTGGAATTAGAATGTGTTCTAGTGACTTTTGTGATCTTCCGATCGAACAAAGACTTAGTTTTTAGAGTGCGTTAGTCAGATAAGGCACCATTTTAGGTTGGCCATATCCATCCATGTCACAGTCACAGAAGTCACAGTCGATTTATTCAGAGGCTTTAGGACATATTTGGTACAATTAGATAATTATAACTGCTATAAAAATAAATACCTATTCATATTTTGGAAAATACAGTTTGTTGCTAATTGTGTTATTGAGACTCCTAGTAGGGGTGCATTAGACCGGACCAGCCATGCTTTTAAACGATTTCTTTTAATCTGATTAATCAATCTACAAGTCCAATCATAATCTTCATTAATTTTGCCGCAGCGTTTTTCATTTCAATCACTCAGTTCTCAACTAATGAATAAACCTTACAGATCCAGTATTCAAAATCTTTAATTTTGTTTAGCCTTGAGTAATTTCGGTGTATCGTACTAGGGATCTCTTCATCGGTAAACCCGTGTAGGTTTTGATATGTTATCGTTTCGTTTTTAACTCAACCTTCGTTACTATCAAGTAAATAAGAGCTATTTCAACGTTGCCAATACGATAATTATGTCAAAACCAATATGCATTTTCCGGGCTGATCATTTTGCGCGAATATAGTCACTACTAAATTGTTGAACCAATAAACCGGTGCCTTCTGCAGTGTAGTGGTACGCGATTCTAGTGACTGCACCCATATGCAGTCTATTCAGTCGGCATTCAATATACTTATTAGAAACCGTGTGTTCAAAAATATCTACACACGCTTTTTATGATCGAATGACGAACTAAATATTTATCATTTAATTTACGTAGAATCCCAGCTTTTGTACTTATAGGTACTATCAGCCCAATGGAACTCTGACACACCATAGAACTGTGTCACAGTGACGTTATGATTTAATTAGTAAGAAGTGTCTAATAATGTCTCTGTGACACCGTTCTATGGTGCGTTAGGGTTCCATTGGGCTGATAATACCTATTGGTTTTTGTGCAATAAGGTATTAAAATATTTAATGCTAGGTATAACAAAAGAAAACAAAAACATAACAAAAGAGTCTATATTTTGTAGTAAGTTAAGGAGTTTCTTGATTTCAAAATGTTTTTATAATTTGGAAGAGTTTTTTGCGTTACAAGAGTGAATAAAATCTGTTTTCCATCTATTATGTAAATTTAATGTAAATGTGATTTTCCTAAATAGACGTGTAAATATTTTATTGTGTCTTGTTGCAGTGCCCTTCCAGGGTTTATTTTGAAGCTACCTACTGTATTTTTATGATATCATTGTACAACATAAAGCAATAAATTAATATGACTATGACTATATCCAAACATTAGAAGTTGCACCTGACTCCTAGTTCTAAAATTGTAATTACGAATTAAACATTTTAAGGAGCGCTCTTCAATTAGGGGCGTTACGTTAATTTGCTTAATTATCTTGTTTAAACTTTGCACCGTCGGTACAGTAGATACCTGTACATGTACACTGTACATGATTAATGAATGGCATATTTAGGGCGGTTTTTTATCGATCATGAGTTCATGACTGGACGTAAGTATAGTTTTTCATATAATTTGGTTTACATTAACAGTATCTACGGACGGATATTGGGAGCATGAGATAACTCTATATCTATTAGCTTTACATTTTTTAAGGCTGATACTTATTTAAGTTTAATTGTTAGTTAGTGGATAAGTCTTGCAAGTCCATTTTAGACGAGCTGGAATTTAGAATTGTCATCGGATATACTCATATTTATGTAGGTAGGTAGGTACATAAGTAAGTTGTAAATCTAATGACAATGCAATTTTATGGTGCCAAGAGTCTGATAATACAATAGGAACGTGTCAAAGGATCTCCCAAGTGTAGTCGAACAAGTGCTCATTTACGCGACTTTTCGACTCTTTTTATACCCGATGATGCCCTACACCATGGGACTGATGAGAAAAGTAACATCCCCACGTACCTAACGTGTAGAGGAGGTACCGTAAAAAAAACAAGATTTTATTTTACTATTTGGTCGGTGTGACTATAATACGAGTATGTACATATATGTTCATGCCAAATAACAGCTTTCTAGAACTAAGAGTCTCTGAGCTAAGCTGCTGATTGATGGATGGACGGACATGGCGAAACTATAAGGGTTCCTATAGTTTGATTACGGAACCCTAAAAAGTGGTAAAGGAGTTTTTTGGTCAACTATACTTAAACGTAGAACCACCGAGTTTGCTTATATGGCTGACTGTACACAAAGCATGACGATGAGATTGGCTACCGCACTTATTCATGATCATCATCATCATCATCATCAGTCTATATTAGTCCCCTGCTGGACACTTATTACCCTCATCTTAATTAAAGCTTTTAGTTAGATCACCCCACGCTCATACGTTATATCATGTCGTGCAGTTTGTTTTATTGCTGCCACACCACTTATGAATTAGATGAGATTGAACAAGTATATCTATTACAAGTTCAACACTGGGTAGTTAGTTTATCGAAATTAATTTATCAAAGCCAAAAATAATGTCATGTTAACCATACTAAGCCATCATCTTAGCTTAGACAATTCGAATTGGCATAGACTATTTTAACAGACAGGTAATAGGGTTGCACTTCAAGTTTTTGTTTAATAAAAATAATAATCTTAAAAACATGTTACGGTTTTCATACATTGTCAGAGTGGTTAGATCAGTTTCTCGAAATCATTTATTTCCTGAAGCGTATTTTTTCCCATTCATCAATTTACACCAGTCGTATTTATTCCTTACATGTTTTTTTCATTCGCAGATTTCCCCATTTGCGAATTAAGTCTAACGCAAATATTGCTAATGGCATTAAGTCTAACGCAAATTCTACAATCGTAATTTTTCTTGGAGACTTTTTCTCTCACTATTTTTTTACTTCTATTCCCACTAGCTACATCTACTTTCAGCCCTATCATGAGCTGTTAGAGTCCGTAATAGTGCATAATTACCGGGTTATTATCATATCTATGTATTAAATAACAGCCCATATTTAACCGAAAAAAATAACATCAAAAAACCTGAAGGGGGCGACTGACTTGTATCATTTTGGTGTAATATATCACCTGCGATCCTTATCCTATCGAACCCATTATATAATTGTCGAGAGTGATACATTACACCGAAATGTTACGAGTCAATCACCATTCACCACCTTTAGCATTACATTGGTAGCAACTATGTAGGAAATGATCTTCTATCCACGTACTTTTTCCTTGGATGTGACGGGATCTAAAGCCATCATTGTCTACCGTCCTTTGAGTTCTCAATCCGATGACTCAAGGGCATACGAATTAGTTGCCGCACTGTGACTTGAATACCAAACACCGTTAAGTGCTTTCCTACTGCGGCCACAAACAATTCTTCATTAAAACGACTTTATTACACTATGCATTCAAAACAGGTATGTCGGGAACAGAAAAAGATACAAATATGATATCAGAAGCGACACTTGTTACTAACTAACACTAAATTGATTTATTTATTTATAAGTATTATCTTAAGTACCCGAAACCGACGCGACGTGCGTGCATGACTCGATGTATGAATGTTAAAGAAGCGAAAGAATTTTGTCAAGATCGTAGCAAGTGGAAAAAAGTGGTCTCTGCCTACCCCTCTGGGAAACAGGCGTGATTTAATGTATGTATGTATGTATGTAAGTATTATCATCTGTTTTTGATATTTTTTGCGCAAACTTGTAGTGTCTAACCCTATGCATTGTCCTAACTCATCTACTTCAGGATTAGCTGGAAGAGATCCCATTTAGGGATAAGTTCGCCTTTGTACATTAGTTTAATATTTATATTTTTGTGCAATAAAGAGTTTACATACATACATACAAATTGCTTAACATTTTTTTTGAGGTAGGTACTATACATGCAATGCAATCATACACCAATATTAAAGAGACGGATGAATTAAGGTAAGGCCTATAAAGCTATTTCTGAATACCAAATACAAAATACTTTTTCAGGTAAGTAGTGTTTCAAATACAAAGTACCAGTTAAAGCGAAGCGGTAAATCGATTGTTTGTCAGCTACTTAGTCGGTCATATCGATCGGCCACGCGCAACCTAAACCAACTGAGTAAGTGTGGTTGTAAAAATGATTTAAGTGTACGTAGGGTGGATTTGTTTGGCGATTAGTCGAGTACCTATTCCGATTTACGCGAGCAGAAAGCGTAGGTGTCTGGAATCAATCGGCTAAAAGCAACGGCCTAGCTATTGTTGGGTGGAATACTAATAATTTTATTGTTTATGGCTTCAATAAAAAGAACGTAAAATTAGGTCGTCTCGGCGTTCAAATCTCGTTTAGTGTAGATATTAGACCTATTATAGTCGGGCTTGTCTATGGAACCCCGCAGCGAGGCTCTGGCCAGTTTATGCCTCTATTAATTGCTTCAGTTATGAGTAGTTTGTGCCGGTTATTGGTGCTTTAAGGACTTACAGCCTGTACTTATCTATTTGACGCATAGGTACTCATAGTCTTCGACTTTTGGTTGTATGCGAAGATATAGCGTGACATTGTAAAGGTAAGGGATCGTCTTTTGAAAATTCAAATTTGGTTAGATAGTAAACTAAATGGTAAATTATTGTAGAAGCCCGCGGACTGGGTAAGAGGCCGAGCCTTAGCAAGGGCTGCTAAAATACTACAACAGCCCCCGTTTCCGCCGAGACATATAGGTACCTATAATGCAATTATCTTTTTTTTTAAAGATGATTGTGAATCGCCGCTAAAATCGCGTATCTGTCAACAAACTCCATACAAATTTAGCTCCGGACGTTAACGTTCAAACCCCCTCAATCAAATTCGATTTCCACGATTTTTGAATATGGTGTAGTTATTATACCTAAACAACTATGTGGAAAGAAGTGGTCTCTGCCTACCCCTCTGGGAAACAGGCGTGATTTAATGTATGTATGTATGTAACTATGTCTGTCTGCCCGTTTTTGTTTTTTGTTTTTTTAATTATTTCATTCTAAGAAGTATTTTCGTGGAAAGGAAAACGTACAGATATAGTTTTTCATGATATCTACAACATATTCATAAATCGGACATTTTTAGCTTAACTTTTTCTTTAATTTTTTTGGGGCGTTGGGAAAATTTTCGAGCATGTGGGAGAAAACACCTTTGCCTGCGAAATTATATGATTAGAATAAAAATAAAATGAACGAGCACGTTTCTATTTCCAGCACGCCGTGTACCCGTCAACGGCGCCCGAGACGGCGAAGCCCGGGCTGCCCGGGGCGCCGTGTGGCTCCTGGTGCACCCCTGATGCCACTCCGGTGCACACCCCGTAAGACCTACATGCTGGCCAAGGCAGTCGGACTGACAGGCCGAAAGGGACGCAACGCGCACGTTAGAAGAGAACGATTATATTAGAGATGAGCGTGAGACGTGAGCGATCAGTCTGTCAGTCCAACTGTTGTAGGAGCCTTTAGCTAGAGGAATAACAGCTTTTAATTCCTGACTTGCCTTCAAATAATACTTTGCCATGCCTAAGGAATCCCTTTTCACTTATATAATCTGAGTGTTTTAAAGAACTTTATAAAATATAATTATTGTGTTTATGGCAGGATCAAACATGCAAACCCTAATATCGAAACTCTGTTTCGAGATGGTTTGGAGCAGAAAAAACGGTAAGTTATTTTTACCAATTAATAAGTTTGATTGATTTTGCAAAGTTGATTGACCTTACTTATAAGCAAATAAGGGCTGTCACTGGTAACTATGGTTGCACAACGCTCGTGAGTGGATAGGTATTTTCTCATTTTAAGATTTTGATTGTCCAGCTCGCGTTAAAAAAAATCGGAAACTTACAAAATGTATGGAATTGACTTAATATTTAAATAATTAACATTGCTCCGTGAAACTGCACAAACAGTTTGCAAACGAAATCATCAGGGGCTCTATATTGTACTCTGTAAAATAATATTGCTTTTGACATGTTATAGCATTTTTTAACTCGGCCATCATTACTGTCATAAAATAAGAATTATTATAACTTTTATAATACGAGTAAGATAAAGTGACAAAAATCTATACTAATATCTTATTGTTTGACCGTGTAGATTAGAGCCCTTGATTGGTCAAGGTATGTAGACTGCTAATGCTACAAAGACTCACTGTTGTTGGTAATTCTGTAGCTCTGCCACCCCAGTCTGGGAATGAAGGCGTGAAGGTATGTATGTATGTACTCACTATTGTCTGAAGGCGAACGACCATAAACGTACTTTAAAAAGATAGCTCTGCTACAGGATATTCTAGTTCATTTATTTTACAGTAAAACATTGGACCCAGTCAAGAAAGTCCGCTTATTTACGCCGACACCACCGCAAGAGTACGGCACTGACTTCGATATAGTTAAGGGAGACACTGAGCTTGAATCCTTCAAGGAATCCGACACCAAAGATGACCCTTCAAACAGGTGCCCACTGCCCACTAGCAGGCATCACAGACTAACAGTACATCCGCCATATTCTGCCCTGCTAAAACAAATGGCGGTATCTCAGAAAAACCTCCTGTAGCAAATGCAACTTTATTACTAATAGGAGAGGATTGAAACAGTTTTGGCGATTATAATTGAGATATTGGCTTTATGGCAGCACTTCACTTGGCCATGTTTGCCAAATACTGATCTTACATCTCTTACATTTGACAAACCGAATGAAAGAGAGGGAACAAAAATATTTGACAAATAACCACCAAGTGAAGTGCCATCATTAGAGGGCAGTATTTGCCTGTCGATCATTGTACACTATCAGTTTGTCTTAACGTTTTATACATTTTCTTAAAAAGTTTTGTCTTTATCGCCTGACAGTCTTGGAACTGCAGATAAATTGTTAGTCTGTGAAACCCTTAACATTAAATGAAGTTAGCCTTATTTTGTTAAACTATTTGTAACTAGACAATATAAAAAAGCTAGTATTGTAAGTTAATTAGGCAATTTGGTTAAGCAGAGTAATTGCAGTGCCCTTACAGGGTTTATGTTTTTTTTTTTTTTTTTATAGCATGAGAAGGCAAACGAGCACACAGGCCACCTGATGGTAAGTGGATACTGTGACCCATAGACATTCGCATTTACAAGACTGCAAATGCTTTGCCAACCCTGAGGACTAAGATGGAATGCCTCTATGCTAGTCATTTCACCGGCTGTCTTATCCCCAAACCGGAACACAACGATGAGAACACTGCTGCTTGGCGGTAGGTTAATGGATAAGATCCATCCATCCTAATATCCATCCATCCATCCACCATCCATCGATGATTGATCCATGTAATAGTATTTAAGATCTTTGTAACTACAACATAAGGCAATAAAATATATGACTATGACTATGACTATGACTATGAACGAGCCTTCCTTTTGTGACGTTATAAAAATCTTTTGAAAATTAAATACATATTATATAACAAGATGTTATGTCATGGTTTTATAAAGATCCGTTAGATCAAATTTCGGTCAGGAATATCAAAACTTGTATGAAGTTACAAAAAATTTACCTGTCATTTTTACTTACGGGCCTTTATAAAACCCAGCCTAAGCCTAAGCTTTCCTAAAAAGCTACTTATATGCATTTTTTGTTCTGTTTTTGGAGTACTAAAACGGCTTACTACGTCGATTAGGTTGGACTCGTGACTTAATAAAATGGTTGACACAAGTATTTTGCCTAAACGGCAGAGACTCGAATAAACTGACAGACCAACCAAGATCTTATTAAGATCTAATATGAACTACTGCGTGCTTGGTAACTTTTTAACGATTTTTGCTTGAATTTTAGCCCAAGACCAGAAAAGAAGCTACCAGAGGCTGAAGAACCACAGAGCCCGGTACCAAGCTCTCCGTCTCGGAGCAAGAAATGGAAAGGCTTCCTGAAGCTGCCAGATTTCTGCTATCCCCTCGCGCCTATCGACCCTCAAGGTGAGAGAGAACTGCGATTCGTAGCTCAGAGATGACCGTGGTCTTTTTTTTCTTTCGTTCACAATTGGCAGTCAGTCCCTTTAATTTCAGCTTGGCCGGAGAAGGCTATTTGATCATGGTTTTTAGAGCTTATATATATAAAAAAAAATTACTTACCTTACCTTCATCATTACAGGTTGCGTATACATCACCTGGCTCGTTCTAGTAACCTTCTGCTACACCTACAACTCCTGGTGCATCGTACTGCGTGCCTCGTTTCCCTACCAGACCCCAGAGAACCTCTATAAATGGCTGATAGCAGACTACTTCTGCGATCTGATCTATTTGCTCGATGTCGCTCTCGTGAAGCCGAGGCTTATGTATTTGCATGAGGGGTTCTGGGTCGATGATCCAATGGAAACTAGGAAAAACTACAGAAAGAAAATGCAGTATAAGGTGAGTTGATGTTTTGGTCATAAACTAACTAACTCGGCTCGAATGTACATAACTCCTGAGATTTCAGATATTATATTAAACTTATGTATTAACGCATCCTTACTTACGGTGATTAAGTACCGCTTCCGATTCCGTATCCAAGTAATATACAGGGTGTAAGGGACGGCTCACCGAAAACTGAAACCATAGCTTCAGACCATTGTACTGAACTGAAATCCAGTGGAAATTTTCGCGGGAAAACGAAAATTTTCTCGTTGGTTTCAGTTTTCGGTGAGCCGTCCCTTACACCCTGTATAGGTATATATACAGGGTCTAAGGGACGGCTCACCGAAAACTGAAACCATAGCTTCAGACCATTGCACTGAACTGAAATCCAGTGGAAATTTTCCCGGGAAAACGAAAATTTTCTCGTTTTTTACGTGAAAATGCCGTTTTCACATATTTTTTTTACATAATGAT
Organism: Acleris emargana; assembly: GCA_927399475.2. Lineage (NCBI taxonomy): Eukaryota > Metazoa > Arthropoda > Insecta > Lepidoptera > Tortricidae > Acleris > Acleris emargana. Next base: position 6,262,077 of record OV656836.1, on the reverse strand, counting down.
CTTCTGTATGTTATACATAATATGTTGTCCTAGATCGGTTTATATGCAAAAACATGAAAAAAAAAAACGGAAAAATTTTCGTTTTCCCGGGAAAATTTCCACTGAATTTCAGTTCAGTACGTACAATGGTCTGAAGCTATGGTTTCAGTTTTCAGTGAGCCGTCCCTTACACCCTGTATATTTATTAGAATCTCCTGATTTGGACCGCTTTTGCTAAGCAATGTTTCCTGACCGCATTTTCTCAGATATGTTAAAAATAATTTAGTAAATATGACCAAGGCAGTGTAAGCTGTTCAGTGACTGTAGGTTCATATGTGTATACGACCTGATTTGAGATATTTTTGAAGTAATTTGGTTGTTATAACCATGTCATGTTTTGAAATCAGATATTATATCTGTTTAAATCTTTATATCTCATTATTACAAACTTATAATCTCTACTACACATCACCACACAAAGAGAGACAAAGAATGAATGAATGAATGATAATGTTTCCAGTTCGACGTGATATCCCTGATGCCGCTGGATCTCCTTTACTTCTACTTCAGTACGGACATGGTGATCCTACGGCTGCCGCGCATGTTGAAGCTGCAGACATTCTGGGAGCTCACCCTGTGCCTCGACAGAGTACTGTCGTCGCCGTACGTGGTAGGTATTACTATGAGATCAGGCAACGGAGTTTGTTTTTAGGGATGGGAATCATTATTCGGTTTTTATTTTGCACTGGCACTGTTACTTGTGTGAAGGTACGTTGATAAACAGTAGGTACTTCAGAAAACAAAGGTCGGTGGAGAATTTTCCACATATCTCAATAGAGAAAAAATCTCAAAATGAAAAATCTGATTTTTCATTTTCTAATTCGGCACGCCTGACTGGTATTCTATCTTCTTTGTCCAAAGTAAGTACATAAAGTCTTCCTATTACTCTTTTTTCTTTGACGTGTCCCTAAAAATATCAAAAAGAAACTCATGCCGTATCCAATGTATGTCCAATCATCTTCTCTCTTTTAAATTCTAATAGTAAAATAACACTTGTTGTGGGTATTTATTATAACAGCTTGATTAAATCAAAATGGTTGTCTAAAAATGTTCAAAGCTGCAGTCATGCAGATAGAAAATTTAAAAATTACATAAGATGTCATTAATACACACAATATTGATTACGACAAAGTTTCTTACAATTTTATTCTGTATTATTTTTTATCTTATATCTTGTAAAGTAACACTTTAAATATTTAGCCAACCGTTTCAAACTTGAAAACTATTTTAAAACTAATTGGACCATACATAATGAAATGAATATATATATTAAGGATTAAGTATAATCCTTAATATTTTTATATTGATTCATATTCGTAATCGTGCTTCACGAAATTAAATCGTTTTTTATTTTTATTTTTGCACAGTTGTTATTTTGAGGTTATTTCCATACCCTAAAAATTGTCTACGTATACATGGTTGGTTGTTTAGGGGGTTTCCGAAGTAAATTAAAAAAAAACTTTAATCCCTAGAGATTAATAAGGAGCTTTAGTCCCGATGTGCAGAGACTAAAGTAACATTTTAAGAGCATGAGAAGTGAAAATGAACTTTTTCATTTCTCTGCCTCAGGTCCGCGTCGGCAAGACTCTGTTCTACATCTTCTATCTGATCCACGTGAATGCGTGCGCGTACTACCTGGTGAGCTTGCGTGAGGGCCTCGGCTCCAACGACTTTGTCTACGACGGCAAGGGCAACGCCTACCTGCGATGCTTCTACTTCGCCACCAAGACTGCCACTTCCATTGGTAAACACACTTTATTCGTAATCGTTTAGTTTATACTACGTTTCTAAATTCTTAAATATTCAATGATCCTTAAACAATATAATTGCCATCGACAAATTAATTAAAATAAAATCGGGCCCAGTGTTGTGCCCTGAGGAAATGAATTCAAAATAGTATCTTCCTATAGCTCCTTCACCCGCTGTGCTTAAAAATAAATAATCACGTATTCTATTTATTTAAAAGTCGCAAGATTTGCGAGTGTGGTATAACAGAACCTCAGAACTAATTAAATACTGTATTTGGCAATAGGCAAGAACCCAAAACCAGAGAAGACCGAGGAGTACCTCTTCATGACTGTGGCATGGCTCATGGGCGTGTTCGTGTTCGCCTTACTCATCGGGCAGATCCGGGACATCATCGCCACAGCCACCCGCGCCCAGGTCAAACTTACAGTCGTTTATTATTAAATCTGCTTTCTTACACAATTCCACTGTGCACAATTTTTATTAATAAGTAACTGTCTTACATAGTTGATTCCCTTTTTGCTGACGGGCGAGAGGGTTACTAATTATGATCACGAATTATTACTAACCTCCCACTGTCTAGTGTGTTTTTTAAGGTTCTGCGATCTTTTTAGGACTAATAGCACCGGAACCTTAACGTTGCTTGTTGCACATGTTTGCTTAAGCTTTTCCCAGGTCACATAAGTTGGACCACTTGAGCAGTATGAGTACTCTTGAGACCCCGAGTCTCTTCTAGTCGCCTCTAACGACAGCCAGATGGCCTATTGAATAACGCATTGCAATCGCAATCGACTTCAAAGCGGAAAAATTGTTTTCATTTTGTATGCAGACACGCCTTCGGACTGTCAAAATGAAAACGATTGCGATTGCCTTAGGCAAAATACCTTCTTGTGTCAGAGTCTCTATTGATTTAATAGAGTCTTCTAGCGATATCGGTGACGGCTTTCTTTTGCTTTCTGTTGCTTAAGTTGTACCAAAATAAGGTTGTTCTCGCTAGGCTACCCTGGAACAGTAGTTTTCTTATATGATCTGGTTGAAGATAAATTATTCACAGACTGAATATCGCAAGACAGTGGACTCTTGCACACGCTATCTGCGCAAGCTGAATATGCCAGCATCGCTGCAAAAGCGTGTGACCTGCTGGTTCAAGTACACCTGGAGCCAGCAGAGATGCTTCGGTGAGTGCTTTATGAAAGAAGCTGTTACATATGCACAGAGCCTGGGTAAAATCATATTTCTTTTAAGATGTTATATTTTTTTAACGTTACGATGGCGCTTATTTACTTGACAGTAAATGTAAAGTGCGGCCGAATTAAAGACAATACGGTAATATGTCAAAAGCTATATGATTTTTCCGAAAAGAATAGAGCCTCTGACGTAGACACAGAAGAATCACCATATCATCACCATATAAAGTGGTATTTTTTTTCTCTGAACACAAAATCATCTAAAATACACGAAAATATCAATATTTTTGCATCCTCTATGATTTTTAACTATAGGTCACTGCTTTACGCTAGCAAATCTCCACACAAGTTTTAGTTTTCACCTTTAAATCATTAAATGCGACAAAAAAATAAAATGGCGCCCAACGTGGGGCGAACATAACTAGGTGGTAAGACATGATGTTGAACGTATGATGTTTTATTTCTTTAATTTACAGTTGAATCGAACATTTTGGATGTGCTGCCATACAACATGAAATGTGATGTAGCATTGGAAGTACACATGTCAACACTAAGCAAGGTAGTATGAGTTACATATACATACATATTCAACTTAAAACAAATTATTATTTTAACCATCATTCTGTTCATTTGTGTAAATTATTAAATATGTGTTAGCTTAGACGTTTTAAGTAGGTACGAACTAGGAAGCTTATAACTAGCGACCATCCTTCGCCTTAGCCTATCTGAAATGAAAATTCAAACAAACAGAAACACAAAAAATATATGTATGATTAGGCATCACTTATATTGCAGTTTTTGCTTAAATTTTGGCATTTCTTTTGAAAATTTATTTGGTATGAATTTAAATGTTCCATATTTACCTATACTACGCGTACCGTTTCCAGGTGCAGCTGTTCCGTGACTGCTCGGCGTCGCTCCTGCGCGACCTGGTGCTGCAGCTGCGGCCCGTGTCCTTCCTGCCGGGCGACGTGGTCGTGCGCCGCGGGGACGTCGGCCGCGAGATGTACATCGTCAAGTGCGGCGAGTGCTACGTGAGTCAATTTCGTACTAGCTACTACCAGGCTAGGTACAGCTGTCCCGCAACTGCTCGGCGTCGCTCTTGCGCGACCTGGTGCTGCAGCTGCGGCCCGTGGCCGTCCTGCTGGGTGACGTGGTGGCTCGTGGACGTGGTGTCCTGGCAACGAACCCGTCGCGTCCCTATAAATAAGAATTAAAATAGAAAGCCGCTACGCTGATTATTTCAAAGTAATGTTATAAAAATCATATTGTCATCTTAGATACAGTTGATTTATATCACAAAAGAGACCATAAATATTTGTAGTTGTAATGCGTACATAAACAGAGACAACATGCACGTGCATCTACACACACAAGTACCTATGGCATGGCCCAACCGCTTTCGTGAGATAAAACAACTTTACTATTGTAGTTACCGTAAAACTAGATTATTCCATGTTCAGGTGATGTCGCACGATGAAACTGAAGTGCTAGCAACTCTACGTGAGGGTTCTGTGTTCGGGGAAATCAGCCTGCTGGGCTTAGAGGGGCTCAGGCGGCGCACTGCTACGGTCAGGTATGATACACACGAAGAAATCCACAGATCCATACACACGCAAGAGGTGCAAGCGAATATGACTTATAAATGCACTCTGTCTTAATGGTTATTACCAATAAAGGCGAATAAAGCCAGAATTCCAATGCAAAAATCTTTAAACAAGGTAGGTAGTCTTTTCTGAAAAATCATCCGAAACAACACAAAATTATCCTAAGAAAAATTAGCTACTCAGATTTACAACACCACCTTTTCTACACACACACAACCACACACCTGCATACACCTTTTCTATTTGCCTTATTCAACAGCCAATAAACTAAGCCAGTTTTTAAACAACGTGCCTGCTACATGATAACATGATTACATGATTTATTTTTAAGACATTTAGTTTCTTTAATAAAAATTTATCAAATTATAGAAAATGAAAAAAATACAATATAGCTGCAAAGAGCAATATTTTATCCATCATCTATAGATAACTCTGTGTAATAAACATCGTGAAAGTAAATTGGTCACGAGCAGCTGAACGCGTTGGTTTGGCCTAAGCTTGTAGCAGTTCAGTTGAGGTTGAGAGAAGAGGACAGAGCTACAGTAGTTATATAGCTCCGTCCCTTTCTCTCAACCTCAACTGAACTGTCATGGTGACCCCCAGGGCCCGTGGCTACGCGTCGCTGTTCGCGCTGACCCGCGCCGCGCTGAACGCGGCCCTGAAGCACCACTGGCAGGCCGCGCTCGTGCTGCGCCGGCGCGCCGACCAGCTGGTGCGCGAGAACGCCGAGAGGCAGGCGCAGCGCCGCATCGCCAACCGACAGGTACGAGCTTCTGGTTTAGTGCTCGCTTGGGTGCGCATGCCATCCTATTATATACAGTGGTGGACATATAATTAGAAACAGTACATAAAACTTAGGTAAACACAGAATGAACTATCGTTATGAGTAAAAATTATAATGATTAAATCACTATTGACTATGCCAGAATATAGCCAATGAGTTAAAAAACTCATAAAATATTTAAAAAAGTAAATCTGTTCTATCTTTAATTATTAAAAGATTTTTAAAATCATGATAGTTGAATTTCTATTACTGGCCGCTTGGACAACTAATTAGAAACGGGATCCATGGTTCGTTCCATTTTTGAAAATAAAAAAAAAACCTCTTTTTAAGCTTTTTCTTTTGTTTCGGCGGCAATTAAACGTCAATTTGGAAAATTACGTGAATAATAAGTATTGGTAAAAATGGGTAAAAATAGGTAAAAATAAGAGTTGTGACGAGTCAACCAGGCAATTAATCGTTAAATTACATTTAGATCGAAAGTGGACTTATAGAAGAATTGCTAAACATCTAGAATGTTCTGTGAAGAAAGTTTTCAACGCTATTGCTCATTATAAAACTAACGGAACTACTAAAAGTGTTGTTAGAGAGGCTCGTCCAAGGAAAACATCTCCCCGGGAAGATTCGCAAATAATACGTGTAGCTAAACAAGACCCGTTCAAAGGCTCCAAAGAGATTAGGAATGAAGTTTTTTCACCTGATGACCCAAGGAACATTTCCTCGAAACTGGTACGCCGCAGATTAGTGGAAGCTAAATTGTTCGGGAGGGTTTCTCGAAAGGTACCGCTTCTTACCAAGCAACACCGAGAGAAGCGATTATTATTTGCAAAGAAATATCTTAACTGGACCGTACGAGAATGGAAAAAAGTGTTATTCTCGGATGAAACAAAAATAAATATGGTGAATTCAGCCGGCAAACGCTACGTTAGACGTCCAATAAACCATGCTTTTGATTATAAATACACGAGGAGTATAGTCAAACACGGCGGTGGTAATATTAAAGTATGGGGATGTTTTTCTGGTTGCGGAGTTGGACCCGTCCGTAAGATTGAAGGTATAATGGATCAATTTCAATACAAAAACATCTTAGAAGAGACAATGATTCCCTACACCGACGACCATTTGCCTGTGACCTGGATCTTTCAGCACGATAACGACCCAAAACACACGGCCCGCAGTGTTAAATCCTTTCTTAGTGAGCAACGTGTTACCATGTTAGACTGGCCCTGAAATAGTCCCGATTTAAATCCAATTGAAAATTTGTGGTACGTCGTTAAAAAAAAAGTCTCCGTTAAACGTAATTCCAGTCAAAATGAACTTTACGAAGCCTTTGTTGAAGCATGGAACTCGATCCCACTCGATAAATGTATGAAATTACTTGAATCAATGCCACGTCGTTGCAGAGCCGTCATTAATAACAAAGGCTATGCAACTAAATATTAATTGTTAAGAAATTTAGTAAACCAAACATTATTTTACATAAATAATTTGAAATTGTTGACGTTGACACGTTAAAACTTTGATTTTTACCTCATTTCTTTAGTGTTTCTAATTACTTGTCCATGACGGATGGTACTGCAAATGTCGTTTAGTTGTTTGTACGTAACTAAATATCTAAATGGTAGTTGTAAACTCGGATATTTATTTGTTTTTTAATTAATTATAAGTTGTTGAACGTATTCTATGCATTTTGTTGTTTTATTTCCAAAAACAAAAGTTTTACGGCAATGTGCCTTGTATAATGTGAAATACGTCGCAAGTGTTTCTAATTATATGTCCACCACTGTATATTCTTCGCTAGTTTAAGACACAAAAAATCCATTTACAACGTGTGTCATAAATAGTTGCTACATTTTGGTGCAAGTGCGGAAAGTCTGTCATTAAACACGAGTCCCGAGTTCCGCATATGTATCAAACGATGTTTTTTAATACTTTGTGAAAAATATTAATGAAACAAAAATTAAATAGTAATTAAAAGAGACAATTTTACTAAATTATTAGTCCGATAAAATTCAAACCAAATGAAATCAAATAATTTTGAACAATTAAGTTGTGTGAAACAAGATACACACATCAAGACACGTCACCTTACCTAAATGCCTGTTTAAAAATTGGTGTTAAAATTCCTCTTTAAAAAAACCAAAGATTTGACACGAATCTGTATTTAATAAGACCATGTTATCCAGGCTCGCAAGGCTGCAGCTGCCGCGGCCTCCCCTCTAGGTGCAGAGGGCCTGCGCAAGCGCCGCAGCTCTGGCCTGTCCGGCAGCAGCGCTGGATCCGGTACGGACCGGATTGGCCCGGACAAGACCGGCGCGGAACGGAGCGGCCAGGACCGGACCGGCGCGGACCGGATCGGCCCAGACCGGGCCGGAGAGCGTCGCGCTCGGGCGCAGAGCGCCGCCTCACGCCGCAAGCTGTCCGTCATCTCCGAGAACAAGGTCATCACCATATACATACTGTGTAGAGACAACGAACGCAATATACATATGTAGAAAGGACAACTATGAAACAAAATTAGCAAATTCTGCACAAAGAAGACTTACTTTAATGTTTTTAACAATATATTTTAGGTGGTCTATGCCTACTCTTATGGGAAACAGGCGTGATTTAATGTATGTATACACTAGGTTCCTGAGTTTTTAAATTTGTAGGGCCATTGCATTATTTTTAAATTCTCCAAGACTGATTTTTTTAGACTAAAACCAAAGTTGACTGTTTGCTGCACACGACCCCAAGTCATTGTCGGTACATTCTGTCAAAATGATGAAATTTCGTTCGTTGTCGTTTCGTGGCTTTGGGGGAATTCAGATCATGTTGTCAATTCAAACTACCCACTAGTTAAAATTGCAGTAAGTAGCAATACTTTAATTGTACCTGGCGGGTTGTTATAACTAGGGTTAGGACTTTTGGTGGCATATCGTGGTTCTAGAATCCATGGAGTCGCTATTTCCTAATTATTAAAATACATACCACTTTGATTTTGACCTTCGGTTTTTAATATTTCAAAATTCATTTTTTTATTGAACCGCTAAGCCAATTTAAATTAATTTTGGTACGGAGGATATCTTTGCTCTGTGAAAGCCTTACAAACAAGCAAATATTAGTAGGTATGGATAAACTGAACTAAAAATATATTTAGTTCATTTTGAAATATGACCATGCTGAAGGTCAAAATCAAAGTGTCACGTGTTATAATAATTAGGAAATAACGACTCCATGGATTCTAGAACCACGATATGCCACCAAAAGTCCTAACCCTAGTTATAACATAACTATGCAGTTCAGTTTAAGGTGACAGAGAAAGACGGAGCTATATAACTAGTATAGCTCTGTCCTTAACGCTGACGGTACAATGAACTGCATAGCTACGAGGGCTGTTTGATAAGTCCTTTTAAAAACTATTTGTAAAACCTTTTTTCTGGTAAATGGCATTAACACTGGCAGGCACAATCTTTCAAATGAAGACTGTCAAAAATTCAGCAAAAAAAAACAAGTTTTTGTCAGTTTATCTATTGTTTAACTGTGATCACTCGTAAATTTTCAACAACTATGGAAAAATCTGAATTTCGTGCCGTTATAAAACATTTTTTTATGAAGGGTTGCAGTGCTGCCACAATAAAAACTGAACTTGATTCTGTTCATGGCACTAACGCACTAACGTTGCAGACTGTTTATAACTGGATAAATTATTTTAAACGTGGTCGGTCAAGCACATCTGATGCTCCACGCTCTGGTCGCCCAATCGAAGTCACTACTGAGGATGTTGTTGAAGAAGTCCAGGAATCATTATGATTGATTACTTGGAAAAGGGAAAGACTACCACTGGTCGTTATTACGCAGAGTTATTGGACCGTTTCAATGCCGAATTGTTGGAAAAACGACCAAAATTGCCCCCCAAGAAAGTCCTCTTTTATCAAGACAATGCCCCAGTTCACACGTCCACTATTGCAATGGCCGAAATCCACGAGTTGGGCTTCGAGCTGGTTCCGCATGCTCCGTATTCGCCGGACCTAGCTCCGTGCGATTATTACCTATTTCCAAATCTGAAAAGATGGCTAGGAGGGCAAACATTTTTGACAAATGAGGACTGCATTGCAGGTGTAAGCGGCTATTTTGAAGACCTCAACAAAACGTATTTTTTGGAGGGCATAAAAAAATTGGAAACTCGCTGGAACAAGTGTTTGGCCCTCAAAGGAGACTATGCTGAGAAATAAATGTAAATTGTTAAAAAAAAAACAATCTTTTTTGCTTTTTAAAACGACTTATCAAACAGCCCTCGTATGTCATAATAGCCCCCCTGTAGTCACTATACACCTGGATTCTCCAATCCAAACTCAAGTCACGGAATCATTCACAGCAACAGTTAGAGAAGGTGTGGTTGCCGGGTTAGAATAGTCCCACTCCATGTCTTCCCGTGGATGTCGTAAGAGGCGATTAAGGCGATGGGCTTGCAACCTGTCACTAATGCGCTGGTAAACATCTTAGCCTAATTGTGCAAAATGTGGTTACAGAATTATCAACAAGTTTTTAGGGTTGTAGGTAATTCTGTAGCTCTGCCTACCCCTCTCTGGGAGCGAAGGCGTGAGTTTATGTATGTATGTTAACCTTAAGTTTTTGTTAATCGCAGCCCTTCGAAGACATTCCCTCAGACAAGGAGGAGCCTGTGGCGCCGCTGCCGCTACTCACGAGGTTCCACGGGCCTCTGCCAAAAATCGTCTTCTCCAGCGAATAAGGGAACCAGGAAGCAATTAGACTGTGTCAAGGAAGCAAAATTTTATCTTTTCTGCGAGGATTGATCCTGAGCGAAGTGAAATTATTGAGTTGAAAAAATGCTGACCTTCTTTTAAATTGGGCATCTAACCGTGACGTGCCAGATCAAACGCACTGGAGCGGATTTTTTTTGACATTTACTCTTAAAACTTGTCAAAATTTAAAAATTAAATTTTGAAGTTGTCAGGAAGCAGCATATCTATCCATAAGGCCTATATGTATTGGGAGTTATACAGGTAGATTTGCATCTTTTGTGCACCCTGATTCTTGTGTGATTGATTGTGATATGTATTGTGGCTTTGGACTATATGTTAGAGCCGTTATGTTTGCGAAATTGCCATAGGCATTGGAAAAAGATGGGTCGCCTTTTATACTCTGTTTAAAACAATTGAGATATCTTACCACCATAAGTAATTAAAGAAATAAGATAACCTTCGATGACATTCCGAACTTAGTGATAAGACTTTAATCAACGTTTTAAGATTAAGTAATCAGTGTCAAATGATTCCGTGTAGTGAAAACATACATGTTTTATAGTGTTTATGGACTGTGATTTATTTTTTGTATGTTGCTTTAGCAAAAGATACAAAATTTACTTTTTAAAATTTATTACAATCAAGTATTAATTAAAATGTATAATTATAACTAAGTTTTACAAAAGTGAATCAAGCCCCATGTTGGGCGCCAATTAAAAATGCATTTGTTTATATTCGCATTGTATTTATGTACGTGTTAGTAAATAGTACATAATATGTATATCTTGCTATCTATAAAAGCTCAAATTTTCTAAATTATTTGTATCTTTTACAATATTTGGCAATTACTATATTTATTGATCTAGTCAAGGGCTAAAAAAAAATTGCAAAAATAAGTGTTAGCTATAGAAAAAAGAAAACGCCTAAACTGGGCTTAATATTTTAATAAGTGTCTAAAGTCAATAAAGGATTTATGCATATTATAAAATAATTGTTTATTTTAAACATTCCGTCACCTGTTTTAGCAAGCAGCAAACTTATCTGACATGTTGGACCTCCAATTTAAAGGCAGTTCTGTAATATACGAGTTAGACTCTGAGGCCCTTGCCAAGATGCATTATGCTGGGTTTACACGGGCTTAGTAGCTAATGCTTAGTACTTGTCATTTACACTTGTCACATGTGTGTAAACATGTTGTATAAGTGTAAGTGCAACTGCAAGTGCAAGTAATTAGAAGCCGTTCCTATTTACTAAGCGACAAGCACCTACCCGCAGCTAAAAATCTACTAATACTTGTCACTTGTCGAGTGGTGTAAACATTTAATGACAAGTGCAATTTGATTAGTGATTAGTAGATTACCTACTCAAAGCTGCCGAAATGTTTTGTTTACTTTGTTTTCTCAGTCTAATATCCCGCAAAAAACATAATTATGACGTCAGAAAGATGGAATTCGGAAACTACAATTAAGTTTATACAAGTTTTTAGATCGTTTGAGTGTTTATGGAACCAGAAATCAGCGGTTTACAAACAAAGACAAGCCAGAGGATCCGCATTTCAAAAACCTTATTTTTTAATTTAACGCTTTTGCTTGCAGATCTTGTATCATAGCCATTAAAATAATATTAGAGTAATGCCTAAAAACATTCCGCAAAACTAAACGGCGGCGATAATCCATTGCGAGATCTTGTAAACTAATACCATTCTCTAACACCACTGTGTAGACGGTTACTTGCCACTTGTCACTGTGTATATAAGTCCCTAACCACCTACACTAATGACAAGTACTAAGCCCCTGTAAACCTAGCATTACGCTAACGTTTCTCTTCTTTTCGTTAAACGTCACGAAAAATTAGTTCGTATCATTAGTTCACTTGAAAAAGAAAATATTCAGAATCCGGTGCAGTAAAGGAAAAATATGCTATCATGGCGAAAATTGACGCGAATTTTATATCTGTTAAAAATATATTTAAGCATTTTATTATTTTGCATAACATTTGAAGCTACGTTATGCCTCAATCAAATGAGGTAAGTTTGATCAAAATCAGTCTGCTTAGAATAATAAAAAGCGCATTTTGAGCTGGTTGAATTAAGGTGATTTTGGTGGTGTTTTATTGATAATTTCTTGATTAAATCATTATCTAAATAAATGCTTTGCCAAATACATATTTTCATTTATCATTCATGCTTATTGCTTGCCCCACATGACACTAGCTTTGTCATCAAGTCGACAGAAATACTTGTGCGTTCATGTATCGCTCTTTACTGCCTTACATTAATCTTGTAGCAAAGTATCAAACATCATCAAATCTGTAGTTTTAAAACTGCTCCGTCTAACACACAACCGGATCCAATCTACTTGATCCCCGAACGTATTTCTATCGTATTGTTAACTCGACTGCTATTATTGTCAAGGAAGTAAGAGCTACCGCAATGTTTATAATACGATAAGGATAACTATTTATACGTCAAAAGCAATAAGGCGTACTCTGAGTAGAAAAATCCCCTGACCGTCCGAAAGTAAAAAAATATGGAATGTTACTATCGTAGTAACAAAGAGGTGCTAACAAAGGAATTTTCCACAATCAACCCCGGGAAGAAATAGGTGAACATCAGGACACAAACTCTACGTGTACGGATTCACGGTGTACATGCTCTACTGTACGTCACAAGCTGTAATATAAAACTTGGAATTAAAAATATCTGATATTTCTAACTAGGCCCAGACGTGTCAAATATTTTGGAGTCAAATGTTAGCTCTTCTCTTAGGAGTATTTGTCCAATACCAATGGACGTAGCGCACCGCAATTTTCGCGGACTGAACCTTTTTTTTTTTTTTTTTGCGGGTGTTTATTGAAACTCTTTGGTTAAATATACTCAGTAAAAAAGATTTCTTGGACACAGAAGCACTCTTACTAGGTTTAAGTCAATATACCTATTACCTAACTTTGGATGATAGTAACAGGAAGGTTTACAATACCTACAATTATTAAGTACTATAATCTGTTTCATCTAGGATGATTCCTGTGACAGTCGTTTTTCGTAATTTCCATCACTTACTTTACTCACATGCGATGCGAGGTATTTCAAAATAGGCGATAAATTATTAAAGTTCCTGAATTACGTCGCCAGGTGTGTACCAATGTGGTATTTATGTAAAGTTAAAGAAACAAGTGTTATAACTGTTATAAGTATTTATATGAGCTGCCACAGGAATCATCTTAGTTGAAACAGAGTGTGTAGTGTTACTTCGCAACGACCCAAAACCGAGCGCCCGAGTACTTGTAGCTCGCCCTCGAACCACTTTGCTACTTTGTGATTGGTTGTTGATAAAGGAACTGTCAAATATTATGAACCAAGCACAGACAATCAATATAATTACTATAGATAAGGAGCATTTAAATACTAAAATAAAGAGATTGTAATATACAGGGTGTCCCAGACACCGACGTCAACCCGCCTAGGGCTGATAGAGCAGCTCATAAGCTATCGATTTAACCCCCATGTATGTTCAGCAATTGTTAATAGCTTCCGAAATATTGATCATCAGTGTTTTCTTGCATGATTAGAATCACTGAGAAATAAGGAAGTTTTTAAAGCTATATGCCATTTTTTTTTCATTACATCTATTTGAGTAAACGCACAGAGTTACTTTCTCCATACTAAGATAACCCCGTGTTTGTTTTTCATCCAGTATGAAAACACTGAAAAAAAAAAAAAAATGAATTTAGGGGTTTTTCGTAACACGGACATAAGGAAAAATGGCAAAAAGTCGATAAAAAAGATAAAAGATAAAAGACATTTATTCAGTAAGTAGGCCACACGGGCACTTTTACACGTCAAGAATCTACCAGCGCTTCACAAGAGGAGACCACTGCTGAGAAGAAACGCCGCAAGAAACTCGGCGCTTATGAGATGCTCTATCAGCCCTAGGCGGGTTGACGTCGGTGTCTGGGACACCCTGTATATAACTTATAACACGTTGTATAAAATATCATGGTGAAATGGCAATACCTGAACACAAATTAATTGACAACTATCAAAATATTGTCTGTCATTGGAAACAGAAACCGCTTCATTAACCGTATTCCAGCAAGCCTTTGTCACAGTATCCCCCTAAATTATGTCCCCCACATTAATTACAGTATTGCGCCACGGATTGCGTGCATCCCCGTCACGAAACTGGGTGTTCTGAAATGCAAACAGCGGTATCGTGGCGTACTGAAATAATGGAGGTAATTTATATCGGAAGACGAGTTATTTAGGGTTGAAGCTAACATGCCCGGTTTCAAGGAACTGTGAGAATCGTGGAAAACTGTTGACAGTAGGTTTTTGAATGAGAAAAGATCACAACGATTATCATGTACCTAATTCTACTGCTGAGCACAGGATAGGCTACCACAAAGAATCCCACACAGATGACAGTAGAGTTAATATGCAATTTACATTAAGGTAGTGTGCCCGGACAAGTTCGAAGAAAAAGCCGAGGGATACTGCAGTGTGTATATTTACACACTGCAGTATCCCTCAGTTGCAATGGAGTCCCCATATAGCAGTACTAGCAGGTAAATTAAGTTCGGCAGCTTATGCTGTTAGGAAAATCAGGCAACTTACTAATGTTGAGACAGCTCGCTTAGTTTATTATAGTTATTTTCATAGTGTTATGTCGTACGGTATTCTGGTTTGGGGAAAAGCTGCTGACATACAGACTATATTCGTGTTGCAAAAAAGAGCCATTCGTTCTATATATAATCTAAACTCCCGTGATTCCTTAAGAGTACTATTTAAAGAAATTAATATTTTGACAGTAGCATCACAATTTATTTATGAGAATATTATTTATGTCATTAAAAATCAAGACTCTTTTGTTAAGAATTGTGATGTACATAATTTAAATACAAGAAATAAAAATAAAATTGCTATTAAAAAATTTCGTGTCCGTAAGGTTTATAAATCATTTGTAGGTCAATGCATCCTTTTCTTTAATAAATTACCTGACGTTGTTTTAAAGTTACCATTTCCAGCACTTAAAACTTACTTGAAAAAGTCGTTGACGTCTAAAGCTTACTATAGGGTCGAAGACTATCTAACAGATAAAAATGCTTGGCCAACACCTAAATAATTTAATAATAACTTAGTCATAAAAAATATGTAAATATTGTATATTGTCTAGGGGACACGGTTTCTGTAGGAGAATGTATCGAAACAGGTAAGTATAACTTGTATACTTTCTATAAAAAATAATAATATTACTTTTGCTTATTAGTTTTGTGACAATTCTGAGTTTTGACACATTTTCCTGCTCAACTACGCATGAATATATAAAATGTTGGTGTTATGTGAGATTCATTGTTTTATATAATGCTAGGTTAAGTTTATTATTGTATAATATCATAAGCAATATTTAAAAAACGACTTACTGTTGAGTTTCTTGCGGCGTTTCTTCTCAGCAGCGGTCTCTTACGAAGCGCTGGTAGATTTTTGACGTGTAAAAGTGCCCGTGCGGCCTACTTACTGAATAAACATCTTTTATCTTTTTTTTATCTTTTTATCTTTTACACGAACCCATCTAGGCTCTATTTCCCATACGCAGTACTTTTTTCCTAATGCATAAGTAGTACTTAAGACACATTTTTAGAACCAACATACGTAATATTGTGAAATGCGTGACAAAAATTATTTCTAACCGTAGTCAGGAAAGTAAAATAAAAACACTAATTTAGCAAAGTTGGCAGTTATTATTTTTTATTTGTTTGGGTTAGTTCGATACGAGACTAATGGCAAGGCATAATTTAGCGGTTATTTACGGATCGCATGTCACCAGGGGGTCTTTAGAACTCGCGTCACGTCTGGCGACCATATTCAAACGTTGGTTCAGGAAAATGTTAGGTACAGTACAACTGGTACAAGTTAAAACCAAGATTGGGTCAAAAATATCTTATACGAGACAGGCATAGGTAAGAACGTGTCAATATGGTCGATTTCAACGATTGATTGCTCGTGACTAGCATGCATTGTACCGAAAAGTAACTTCTCAGATTGCGAAAGTTTCTTATGAGAAATTCTTGGAAATTTCTGAGAATATTCTTAAATTTTGTATGAAGAGAACATTGTCGAGGTAGGGCTGTCTTACATTGTATCCAACGTATTATCGCTCTTTCAGCCCTCCTAGAGTTATAATAGCATATCACTGAGAATATTGGAAGCAGCGTTAGTGACAGTTTAACCTATTGGTCATTTGCGAATTTTCCATCTTCTGTACCTATTAACTTTGACACTATCACATTTCATTACGTAAATACGAAATATACAAGAGATACTCTTAAGGAGTGGGTAGTTAAGTGAAAAACCTACAGAAATTATCTAGAAGGGCACGACTTCACGCTGTCCATTCAAACCTCATCGTAACAATTAGGGTAAAGGCACCAGTGATTAACACGTTTATACGTTTAAAGATCATCATCATCATCATCATCATCATCATCGTAATCATCATCATCATAATCAGTCGCAAGACGTCCACTGCTGGACAAAGGCCTTCCTAAGCAAATAAACAGTATCCTAAAATCAATACCCAAAGCAGTTTTAGTTATATTCTCTTAGTAATAAGGTTTATATTGCTACCGGAATTTTATCTGACATACTGCGTATTAGCTTAGGAGGGCAGTGCTGCCGTCATCCAGCGGTTTCCCGCGACCTTTATCAGATCGTCAGTCCACCTTGTGGAAGGCCTGCCCACACTTCGTCTCCCGGTTCGCGGTCGCCACTCTACACCGTGTTTTTTTTGATTTACGATAACTTTAAGGGAACGTTCTTTAGGTCAAATAAAGTTAATTTCCCGAAGACAGACAAAAAAATAACTCTCACGGTTTTAAATAAATAAATAAATAAATAAATATCAGGGGACAATATCACACCAATTGACCTAGTCCCAAACTAAGCTCTAGGCTTGTACTATGGGTACTAGACAACGATATAAATACTTATATAGAGAAATATATACTTAGATACATAGAAAACATCCATGACTCAGGAACAAATATTCGCGCTCATCACACAAATATCTGCCCTTACCGGGATTTGAACCCAGGGCCGCTAGCTTCGTAGGCAGGGTCACAACCAACTAGGCTAACGCGTCGTTTTAAAGATATTTCATTTTAAAATTTAATCAGTTAATCACGTTGAACTGGTGTAAAAGGCTCTTAATGGTGTGTGTTCGAGTATGTCACGCCAACATTGACATATTTGACACTGATTATCTATTAGTTAACTCCAAAGGTCCTTTTAGAATGACCAAAGATACAAAATTTAATTACTTTGTTCTAAACAGAAACATTTATTTTTTTGCAATATTTTTTTTTTTATTTACCATGTAGTTTCTACGGATGTACCTAGTAATATGCCGAAGTTATCGTAAATCAAGAAAAACACGGTGTATATCGTCACTCCCGCTCCAACGATCATAAATAAGGCTATTTTAATTGATTATTCCAGATTAAATGAATTAATCAATCTTCTTCTTCAAAATAGTCAAGTCCGTGAGCATTCACGTCACGTAGCGTCGTATAGTGTAAACAGCCCCTTTCATTAAGTCAACCAGAACCCGTCCACTAGTTGCTCAGTCTGTAAGCTACCCCCGTGGCAGCGCATCTTACCGCCGACCAATTTTACAGTTATTTAATGTGAGCTCCAGGAAAACTTTAAAGGTGTACTTAGTTTCATATTTCGGATCATATTTTTATGTAAGTAGTAAAATAAAATAGGAGTATACACGAAGTAACTACGTATTATTGTAGTTGTCGCTTTAACGCCTTTGATAGATTAGTGCAGCAGTTCAAACAACGGCTAAAGTGACAAAGCACTAAAGTGTGCAGGTACTTATAACGCCGACCGTCCACGTAAGTATATAGGTATTTCCTCCGCATATCTCAATTTTATTTACGGTTAACTGAATGTTTTGTGTTTTTTTCACCTTTTGAACCCATTGAATACCATTCTAGTTTAATGGTATTTAATCACGTACCTACCTACCATACGGTTCCAAGCAGGGAACATAAATACTTAACTAGGTAATTTAATTACGTTTCAAGCTTACCACAATAGTTGTAATTTCCTCATGTACCTATATATCTAAATAGTAAGGATTATAACCATTTGCACTACACATTAATAAAATTGAATTGTACAGTAGATTGAAGATTGTATAACAAGGGCATAAAACAGCCCATTTTATCAGAGAATTTTGTCCGCCCGAGCCTTGGGTGGATATTCAAGTTGAGGATATCATGCATTTAATGACCGAGTTATATATACACCGTTTTTTATTTTTTTCGATTGCGACCAAAAATCAATTAAATATTGCGAAGAAAGATAAGAGCTACTTTCTCGTCACTGTTATTTAAATCCGCTTACACCGAGAAAATTTCATGATGATGCATTTGAAAAGAAATTGGAATAAATAAATAAACGATCGAGTCCGTGTGGTTACCGGGATAGAATAGTGCCACTCCATGTCATCCCGTGGATGTCGTAAGAGGCGACTAAGGGAATACAGGCTTGTAGTACTGGTTAGGCGATTGGCTTGCAACCTGTCACTAATACACTGGTAAACATCTTGGCCTGATTGTGCAAAATATGATTACAGAATTATCAACAACTTATCAGAGTTGTTGGTAATTATGTAGCTCTGCCTACCCCACTCTGGGAATGAAGGCGTGAGTTTATGTGTGTGTGTAGTAATAAAATGTATTGAACATAACCCTGCCCAATTCGGAAGTTTAGTTAAAATTACTTTTCAGCCAAATCCTTCCCTATTATTATGTATATTAAATTGGGTAACCTTAATTAACTGCCACATGCATATACCTGTGGCCCTAGTATGGCTGCGTTTATCGCGTGACAAAATGTGAATAAAGCATCCGTCAATCTCGTACGTGTATCAGAAAGTGACGATGGGATGTTTTATCCACATTTTATCACGCGATAAACGGTTTTTAGGCCCACTGGACATAAAAATCGTTCGCTCACTACGTTCCCCTAAACCTTTTTTTTTTTTTTTTTATGGCATGGGAAGGCATACGAGCACACAGGCCACCTGATGGTAAGTGGAAACTGTGACCCATAGACATTCGCATTCACAAGACCGCAATCCTAAGACTGCAAATGCGTTGCCAACCCTGAGGACGAAGATGGAATGCCTCTATGCTAGTAATTTCACCGGCTGTCTTATCCCCAAACCGGAACACAACAATGCTAACACTGCTGCTTGGCGGTAGGTTAATGGATAAGATGGTGGTACCAACCCGGACGGACCCTGCACAAGGTCCTCCCACAAGTACCTACACCTACCTACGCCTACGCGAAACTAAAAGAAACGAAGTCACAAAATACTTTACTGCCCTACAATCTGTAATTTGATTATTTTTGTGGCCGTGACGTCACGTTATTGTGGGTTCGCGTGTCAGTCTTCCCCCACTCCAATAAATGGAGATTCTATTAGGTCTGTCACTTTCTCTCGATTTGGTTTTAAATGAAGACTGAGAGGAATGGGGCATCGTCTCGAACTTGGCTTCCTTCGCTACGGATTCACCCCTGAGTTTCAAGCAATCAGAAATAGGTTGTTTCTTGCTTTATGTAATCAAAAGACGCAGTATATCACTTAACTACTCATAGCCATACAAGTGTTCCAATACAGTGAGGAATGCGTGTATGCCAGTTCACATAATTTTCATATTCAAGAAGTATAGTCGTAGTCGTATGTATTGTAATAAAAGGTTTTTTAAATAGAGTTGAAAAATGGCAAACCGTTTAATAATTTCTGTTTTTAAATGGTGCAAATTCAAAGATTAGTGAAGTGATAACAGTCTGTTAATTATCTGCCTTAAAGCGAATGCCTGCTTCGAATATAGGCCCTAAGAGGCGTGTTTTTGACACGTAATGTGGTAACGTATGTTATGTACCTATCTATAATTTTCAACGCATTTTCATGCACGATAATAATTACCTTTTTTATTAGCCATGACTAGTGTTGCCAGGCGTCCGGATAAAGCCGGACAAAGTCAGGCTTTTTGGTTGGGGTGCGGCCAAATTAGACGGTGTCCGGCCTGTCCGGCTTTTGTTGGGATTTTTAAATTTGATCGTTTTTTCACATTTGTCATGTGCATGTGTAATAAAATAATAAGAAGACGGATTTATTAAATTGTATTGTTGTTTCAATCGAATTTAAGCAGACTTAAGGAGTGGGTAGTTAAGTGAAAAACCTACAGAAATTATCTAGAAGGGCACTTCACGCTTTCCATTCAAACCTCATCGTAACAATTAGGGTAAAGGCATCAGTGATTAACACGTTTATACGTTCAAAGATCATCATCATCATCATCATCATCATCATCATCATCATCATCATCGTAATCATCATCATCATAATCAGTCGCAAGACGTCCACTGATGGACAAAGGCCTTCCTAAGCAAATAAGCAGTATCCCAAAATCAATACCCAAAGCAGTTTTAGTTCTATTCTCTTAGTAATAAGGTTTATATTGCTACCGGAATTTTATCTGACATACTGCGTATTAGCTTAGGAGGGCAGTGCTGCCGTCATCCAGCGGGTTCCCGCGACCTTTATCAGATCGTCAGTCCACCTTGTGGAAGGCCTGCCCACACTTCGTCTCCCGGTTCGCGGTCGCCACTCTATATCGTCACTCCCGCCCCAACGATCATAACGTCCATTGAGTACAATTTTTTTTATTGTTGTTTCAATACACTTTATATTAAATGATAAAAACGCCCCAGTATAAGAACTAAATGAAATATCGTGTCATACCAAGACAACAAAATTAAGGGTATCCCTGACTGGCTGGACTGTCCGGGTTTTATAATTTCGCACATCGGAAGATAAACACATTTTCATGTCACCCAAAATCGTCCATATAGACCGTCCCGAAAAGATCTCAACGACGATTGGTCCAGCGGGCCTATTATGATTGTGTTTATCGATGTGGATAAATGTGGATATCTCTTTCTCGCCAGTATGCAAGTGCGAGAGTGGCTGTGGAGAGTGGATGCTTTATCGACCGAAACAAAGGCGACCATAATACGGGACCTACGCTAGCAACCAGCGATTAATTTAAATTATCAGTTTATCAGTTCTTCTGGAAAACACGAAAAACATAAGTATCAAAGTTACTCTATATTTATACGAGCTACTGCAAGGTACAATATTAATTACCAAACGAACAATATTAATTACAAACCAAAGTCTGCGGAAAGTTAAAAAGTTCCTAATATCATATTATTGTATCATAATGCAGCAACCTTTTACTGCATAACGAAACCGTGATATTTGCTAGCCTTGCATGAATAATTTCTCGGTAATGAGTCGGTTACCGATGCAAAACTTATGGCAGCTCGCCCCCCGAGGTCGTGCTCTGCTAGATAACGATTATGTCATACATATTCTATGACTATTATTTATTTACTTTAATAACTTTGCCGTAGCTCAGAGGCGGTTCTAGAATTTCATGATCGGGCTGGGGGAGCATTTCCTTGGGGATAATATACATAATCTAGCACACGATTCTGTCTGCATAGAAGTCTTTTGATGTTATTCCCTCAGAATTTCCGAAAAATTGCAATTTCATCTCAAAAATATCTGATTGAGTGATCTTTTTGGGTTCAAAAATATCAGACCCCTCTATTACTGCAAGCATAAGAGTGTGCTTGATATTTTCGAGACTTTTAGATGAAATATTATTGCTAGAGAATGTACATTTAAGTAGTTAATAGGTTTTTTAAGTTATATTCTTCAACATTATTTATAAGCTAAATACCTCAGTTTAAAACGAATATTTTACTATAAGCTTCCTGATATGATGTGAGTAAGTAAAAATGGTTACAATATATCCAATGTTCAACTAAAAAGTAAAGTTACGGTTACGTCCGTGTGGTTCATTGCATTGTTACAAGTTAGCCCATTAAGAGCGAGTTAAAAAACTACGAAACACAGTTACCTGAAAAGAAGTTGACAAAGAATTTCCCCGGGCAACGAACTCCAACTAGTTACTTACAAGTTCCTAAGTTATCTCTAACTAGTTGCAGTAAACTCAAAGTTAGGTATATTCTTTAGACATAATTGCCAACATTGTCAAACAAAAGCCAATATCCTGAACCTTAAGAGGTTATGTCATGCATTGTAAAGAATAATGACTGAGAAATATGATCCCATTAAGCTTCAAGGCTATATAGGTTAAACCTCAGGCCGCTTGAAAACCGAAATAATGCATCTATCCAGCACATAGAACGCTGACAGGCCGATCCAGCTAAACGATAACCCCCGGAGAAATAGTCCCTCCTCACGGAAGCGGCTCACATTCCAACAATCGTTAGTATTATCTGATCATGGAAGCAGAATAGTTATTTATTTCGCCCGCGGTTTGTTCGGCGATTCATCAGTGTCGTTTGATGGCAAACATGTCTCGGGGCTGCCTTTTGCTAACATTTGCTTTAGTCGTAATATTGTTTTAGGGGTATTTCGGAAAGCCACTTACTATAATTCTGCGTCGTATTGATTTACGTAGGCTACGAAGAAGGAAGCTACTCGTACGTCGGAATAGAATTGGGATAGACCAAAAAAAAAATTCACGGATTTTACATTCAAATTCGAAAGAATAGGTAATTTAAAGAGACCAATTTCATTAATTTTGTATTAGACCCAATAGTTTTGTTTTAATAATAATAATAATAATAATCATTTATTTCAGAATAATTTCCATATAACATGTTAGTAACAATGAGTCTTAAATCTATGTTAGGTAGTCTTACATTACTTATGGGTACAACTTATCAGTTAGACGCCCTGTGCAAGTTGTCCCAATGGAGCAGGAAGGGTCCATATAGGCGCGCCGCCACGGTCTGTAGGAGGCTGTTCGGGCTGCCGCGCAGGCGCCTTACCAGAGACGCGACGCGTTTGCGCATGATGGCATGGAAGCCATCCGTCCGCGCCTCGCAAAACATCCCCGATGCACTACAATGGCGCGGCAGCCCCAACAGCATCCTAAAGGCATTATTATATTGGACACGTAGGGCGCAGTAAGTCTTTCGCGTATAGTTGATCCATAGGCTGCAGGTGTAAAATGATTGACAGAACGCCTTGAAAAGGGTGATTTTAACGTTATTACTACACCTTGCAAACCTACGAATCAACATGTTGCTCCTGACTGCCAGCGCCCTACGCTCCCTCTCTATATCGACGTTGTCGCTCAGTCTCTCAGTGACCCAGTGGCCCAGGTATTTGAACTCCTTTACTATGTTCAGAGGAGTGCCGTATAGATTAACCGGCGGTACACGTGGGTAGTATTTAGTACCTGCCTTGAACACCAGCAACACGCTCTTAGAGGTGTTATACCTGAGCCCGTGAGCCTCTGCATACCGTTCACAAACATGCAGCATTTTATTGAGGGCGTTGACCGAAGGGCCCAACAACACCATGTCGTCCGCGTAGCTAATATTGTTCACAAAAGTGCCATCCACTGAGCACCCAACCATGGTGCTACTGAGCTCCCCGATCAATCGATTAACATACAAGCTGAAGAGCCTCGGCGACGACAGCCCCCCCTGCCTCACCCCACACTCCAACCTGTACGAATCAGACAGCGAGTCGGCCCACCGGACAACATTTCTCTGATGGCCATACCAAAATGCGAACATCTCAATCAACTCACCGGGTAGGCTTGTGTCCTCGTATAGTTTTTGCCAGAGTTTATTATAGCACACCAAGTCAAAGGCCTTCGACAGATCAAGGAAGCACGCATACACAGGAGTCTCTCTGTCTGTGTAGTACCGAACTGTGTGCTTGAGACAAAGAACTGCTGTCTCTGTGGAGAGTCCAGGCCTAAAGCCAAATTGCGCGTCATGCAGAGTAAGGTGTTTTTCCAGTTCCTTATCCAGCACACTGTCCAGCACCTTAGCCACAATTGTCGCCAATGAAATGGGTCTATAGTTGTTTATATCAGCGGCGTCTCCTGTTCGATTCTTAATTATAGGCACTACCACGGTTTTCATCATCTCATCAGGCAAGTAGGTATGGCCAACGCAGAAGGCGAAGAGCATGGCGAGTACTCTTGGCAAGTGAAATCCTGCGTTTTGAAGATGCTCGATACTAAGAGAGTCATGCCCAGGTGATTTTCCGCGCTTCATGCTCCTCACCACTGCTGCTATATGCTTCGCAGAGAACCTTATGTTATGCGACCCCTCAGATGGCCCGAGCGGGCGAGCCCAAACCTCACCAGTACCAACCTGAGACTCAACTTTAAATTGTTTTCTAAAAAGCTCTGCAATATGGTAAGGCTCGCTAACGCCCTCAACGCTCACAGGGAGACTCGACCTGGGGTTCAACTTCTTGGTCTGTTTCCAAAAACTAGGAAAATCCTTATTACAGTGGTGCTCCGCTATTATGTCCATTTTTATTTGCTTCGCGTTATCTTGGCACCACTTAAGCTTTCGCTTAAAGATTTTCCTATTCTCGACCATAACCTTGTGTACATACCCCCCCTCAGGTCTCCCACACATGACCCAGCTTTGAAACGCAAGTCGGGCCTCAATGTGAGCTTGTCGCACATGCCTGTTCCACCCTACAACATGTTTTTTACGTTTAAAATGTACTTTGCTATTATTACAACTCATCGTGGCGGCGTCTTTTAAAATGTCAATAATATTAGCGTAAAACTTGTCAATAATTAGTCTATGATCTAAATTCTTACAAAGTATGTCACTACACCCTCTAAACTCTTCCGGGAAGTTAACAGCTCTAAGCTTTTCATTACAATACTGTTCAAATAATATTAACTGTTCAGGATTTCTCTCTCCCCAAATCACTGAATTATATGTCCTACAATTAAATGTGTTTTTATTGCCCATTAATTTTAAATTACAAATTATTTCTAAAGGGTAATGGTCAGACCAATACACGTCGTAATGCACTTTAGCGCCTAGCACTGTTATCCACGCTGCCTCAGTTACTATGCAATGGTCTAGCCAACTTTTAGTCCCACTAACGTCACTTACGTATGTGTACGCGCATGATTCACGTCCTAAAAACTCCATATCCGCACACTTCCATCTTTGATCCTTACAAAAAATGTCAAGTTCATCGCCAAACCTACTGCCAGGTTGTGCGTTAAAGTCACCCAATATGAACATCTTTCGTTTTAATATCTTTATTTATTTAGCAGACATTTTATGGATGACATGATTGTTTTAAATTTGGGTTAGCATTTTCTAATAAATTGCAACAATTAAATAATATCCTAATGATAAAAAGTGTTTGTAATAGTGTAATAAAACATACTATTTCAAGCGATTTTCGCCAATTCCGTAAGATACACCCAGGCTTCAAGCCAAAAACGAAAGTCAAACAAAGGTAAATCAAGGTCAAGGTTTGTCAAAATGTCCGAAATAGATAAATATTTCAAAAATTTAATAATGCAGAACGGCTTCAAAACCCTATTCCTCGAAATGATTTTCAAATCAGAGTAATTTAAAAAATATGAACAATCCCTTACTTTCATATTACAGATTTGGATTTTGATCTGGATTGGTTGAACTAAAAACTGTTTTAAAACGTTTGTCTCGGTTCGTTAGTAAACAAATGCAAGCATTTAGTTTTGATTTTGTAAGCTACTAGTTGTTATTGTTGATCGAAGGTTCGAGTCAAGAATATCTAAACAAGATAATGATTTTATTAGAACGTGCCGTGCTGGTACTGCTGATCTTGCCTGATAAGCTAACTAGCGGCCCGGGTTTAAATCCCCATAAAAAGGGTGAATAATTGTATACATAAACGAAGCCAGCGCAGAGGTCCCAGATTTTATTCCCAGTGAAGGCAAATTTTTGTTTGATGAGAGGTTCTTAAGAGGATTTTGGCTTTAAAATCCTCGTAAGTACCTACACCACTTTTACACCAATTCCATTCAGCACATCTCAAACTACCTTGCAATTTTTGATAATATGTTAAATGCACACTTACAGAGTAAGCAGCAAGCATGGGGCGGGGCAAGGAGCCCGAGGTGCCGCTGAGCAACCCGGTGGAGGCCAAGAAGCACCGCGACGAGTCCTGCGGGCACCTCAAGAACGGGTACTACTCCCGCGCGCTCACCTCGCTCAACAAGGTGAATAACAAATACATAAACCCGGGCAAGAGCATGTCGGGCCATGCTCAGTGTAGGGTTCCGAATAGGGAATGCAATTTAACCGGTTATTGGCCGTTTTTGTATAAAAATAACCGGTTAAAACCGGTCATAACCGGTCATAACCTGTTTTTTGCATTCCCTTGTTCCGAAGCCGTTACTACAAACAAATTAGACCTCGCGACAAACTTAATTTTGCCGTTGGAAAACTGTTAGATATCCCGACATAAGTCGCGGTCAGTTTACCAACACCGCAAATAAGGTTAACTGGAAGAGATCCCATATGGGATAAGTTCGCCTATATACATTATTTATATTGATGCAAACATGTCTTGTAATTGTTTATGTGCAATAAAGAGTTTTACATACATACATATCTAGTACATAAGTTTTCGGTAGGTATAAAGTAGCGGGAAAGCGGTGGATGCGAAAAGCACAAGACCGGTCTGAGTGGAGAGCCTTGGGGGAGGCCTATGTCCAGCAGTGGACGTCTTTCGGCTGACATGATGATGATGATGAAACATTTAAACCGTTTGTAACTCAATAACCACTGAAGTCGACTTAGTAGGGATAGTTTTCCTATTAAATTCATTATATTTGCTTTCATTTATGATATTTTTCAGATTTTTTGTATTGTAGTTTTGGCTGTAGGGGGGGACGACACTTGACTCTAACAAAAATTTGCGGTTTAAAGCTTACATACATACATACATACATACCGTCACGCCTGTAATCCCAGAGTAGGCTAGGCAGAGCTACAGAATTACAACTTTAAAAAGTTGTTAATAATTCAGTAACCACAATTTGCACAAATAGGCTAAGATGTTTACCAGCATATTAGTGACAGGTTGCAAGCCCATCGCCTAATAGTACTACAAGCCTTTATTCCCTTAGTCGCCTCTTACGACATCCACGGGAAGACATGGAGTGGCACTATTCTAACCCGGCGACCACACGGGAAACGGGTTCACGGGTTTAAAGCTTAATATTTCATAAACGGATACCTTAATCGAAAAATTGTTTTCACAACCCCGCAATGTTTTTGAAAGACCTATCCGACACCCCACACTAAGGAGTAGACGAGAAAGAAAAAAAACCCGGTGTTATTTTACCACTTTGTTGGCGTGACTAATATGTATATTTAAGCCAAATAACAGCATTCTAGTATTAAGAGTCTCTGAGTTAGGGTGCCGACGGACAGACGGACGGACATGGTGAAACTATTAGGGTTCCTAGTTTGACTACGGAACCCTAATAAAAAGGTAAAGACTAAGCAACGAGTATGGGACGGGGCTATGATAAGCCGCTGAGAAACCCGGTGGAGGCCGAGAAGCATCGCAACGAGTCCTCCGGGCACCGCAAGAAAGAGTATAGCTCACCTCACTCAACAAGGCGAATAGCAACCACCCCCTGAAAGAACGTCACCATTATTTTATTTATTTAATCTTTATTGCACAAAAGAATACACTTAATATACAAAATGCGAACTTATTGCCGTAAGCAATCTCTACCAGTTAACCTGTGGGCAAAGCAGAGATTGTGATGGCGGTACAACATAAGGTATAACATATATATCATATCATATCATATATATATATATATTTACATTATATCGGTGGTTTTTATCTATCTAATGAAGTTTGGTCTTAAATTGTGTGATAGAAGCCGCATCATTGCGGCAATTGTGCAACGGGTCCCAGGAAATAGACGAATAATGACGAATTGCTCTATTTTGACCAGTTTGTTTGTGCGGGGCAAAAAAGCTGAGGCGCCGCTAGGCAACCCAGTGGGGGCCTAGAACTACCGCGACTAGATAGACTAGGTACATCACTAAATTTGTGTAAGATTTATTTGTAATAATGAATAAGTATGTCTACATATTCGTTTCTGGTAAGCACGCAATCTAGAATGCACTTGCAATGCTAGGATCGGCGTTTTATACTTTTAGACTCCACCTAATATTTTTATATTGACTGTACTTTATTTTACATGACCTTGGTTACCCGCGTGTACTTAAGTACCTAGTACGATTAGTTCAGCCGTCTCATATAAACCGTTCTTCATTTTGGATATTAAAAGTTTATGACCGAATTTTATATTTCTTCATACGTCCAAACGTGTATTAATAGCCCATTAAATCAGTTAGGTTTTATTAGGCACTCATAACGCGCATAACGTCGGTAAACGCTTAGAGCGGCATACGTGCTCACCCCAGCACCGCGGCGGCGGGATAGCTATAGGTGGCAAAGTGGGTGCGAAAACACATTCAGTCGTCATGGTGACGGCACTCCGGGCGTCAATACTATCTCTTCACATACTTCACGTTACGTAAAACGCGGAAGCGATGGACAGCAACGATACTGCAAAGGCCCTGGCGAGGTCCATTCTTGGACCAGCAAAAGACGCCGATTTTCTCGCAAGTTTTGTTCGAGTCGGCGCTGGAGATGACGAGGAGGAAGACTCTACGCCGAAGGCTACAATTAGCAAAAGAGCGCCGCCTTCCGCTGATAAGGGCCATGAAGCAGCCGTCGAGGAGGAGAAACACTCGGGGAAGGATAGGGAAGAGGCTGTCAAGCCTAGGAGGAAGAGTGGTAAAAGTAAGAAAAAACGCGAGCGGAGACGGCGGGAGGAGGAGGTGTATACAGACAAGGATCGGGCCGCGGCCGTCGTGATGGGGTCTCGAGATATAAAAGCTTCGCTGAGTATGAAGGACAAGGCGGAGAGAAGCAGTGCTCTCCATTTGCCTGAGGAAGCCGACGCTGGAACTTTGCTGGCCTTGGCACGAGCTGAAATGACCAGAGAGAGATTTAAAACGGCTATTACTTTTGTTAACAAGGTATTTAAAATTATTAGTGCTTCAAACACACAGGGAAAATTGAAATCTATACAAAATCTGGAAGTAAATCTGAGATAGGTCATCGTAAAATATTGTAATCATCATTATAATAGCCGAAAGAAGTCCATATGGCTCTGTTGCCTTCCCATGATTGCCATTTGCCACGCCTTGTGATTCCCGCTACCTTATCATTTATTTCTTTACAGGCAATAGAGCTGGCTCCAGAAGAAAAGGCCGCCTACGTGGCTCGCAGCAAGTGCCACCTGCTCCTCGGGGAGCCGCGGGCCGCCCTGACGGATGCCGAGACGGCACTGAAACTGGACCCGAAGCATGGCAAGGCGCTCCTGCACAAGGCCGAGGCCCTGTACTACTGCGGAGAGTTCGAGATGAGTCTCGTGCATTACCACAGGGGACTACGGGCGCGGCCCGACCTCAACGAGTTCAGACTTGGAGTACAGAAGGCACAGGTACGCGCCAAACTATATTCCTATGTTTTTATCACCAACTGGACACAAATCATTCCAAATATCTATAGTATCTTTTCGAATGAGGAGTAAAGAGGCATTTGGTTTGATGAAGGCAAAAATGTGGTGTGGTGTGTAGCGGAAACTCCATTGGTAAACACGATCGATAAGTGTCATTTTGCCATTAAAAAATTACCGGTAATTTTTAAACGTCCATTGGTCAGGAATTCCACTGCAGCGCACACTAGGTATAGTCTTTATTATTTCTACTGAGCCGATCTTCTACACAAAGGCCATTGTTTGTAAACAATACCATTGTCTTTCTTTGTGTCCGTAACACCAAGCCGATTACATAAAAAAAACTTAGAACTACATTGAATGTACATTGAATTATCAACCCTACTCTCTTAGTCAGTAGGTTTAAAATGTAAAGTGTCAGGATACAGATATAAGTCTTTATTATTTGAACTGTGCTTATTCTTTACACAATACTATCATCTACACAAAACTTATATCTGTATCCTGACACTTTACATTTTAAACCTACTGACTAAGAGGGTAGGGTTGATAATTCAATGTACATTCAATGTAGTTCTAACTTTTTTGTATGTAATCGGCTTGGTGTTACGGACACAAAGAAAGACAATGGTATTGTTTACAAACAATGGCCTTTGTGTAGAAGATCAGCTCAGTTCAAATAGTAAAGACTATACGCATGTGTTAAATAAAAATAATGTTATCATTTAAATGTGACATGTCCCTACCTTATTGCTTTTATTTTAAAAGTTTATAAATAATTAATAAGTCTACTACACACTACAGTAGACTAGACGTCACATTGTATCATGCTATTTTTATAAAGTGAAATCTTGAAAAAAGGTATGCACAAGTCACTTTTAAATGATGACATTATTTTTATCTAACACATGCATATTCGTAGACTGTAGAAGTATCTAAGTACGAGGGGCGTTCAATAAATTCTCGGTATGAGAAGGAAAACAAAAGCATACGATTAGTGTTTTATTTTTATTTTTCTATATATTCCCCCCCTATGCTTATACACTTATAAGATCTGTCAATTAGTTTTTTTAACCCCTCATAAAAATATTTTTTGTCTTTGGTGTCAAAATGCTCCAGCACCGCTGCCTTCAACGCTTCATCATTAGAAAATCGATGTCCACGAAGATACTTTTTAAGGTTGGGAAACAAAAAGTAGTCGCTGGGGGCCAAGTCTGGACTGTACGGCGGGTGAGTAAGTGTTTCGAACCCAGATTCAAGAACAGCAGCCTTGGCAACATGAGCAGTATGCACAGGGGCGTTGTCATGAAAAAGCAGCACTCCTCTGGTCAATTTTCCCCTCCTCTTCTCTTTGATTAGTACTCTCCTGTAATATTTAAACCCTTTTACTTTATAATCTATTAATAATATCCCTTCACAATCCCAGAATATTGTCGCCATGATCTTGCCAGCTGAAAGGGACGACTTTGAATTTCTTGGGATGAGGTGTTCCTTTAACGCGCCACTGCATCGACCCTTGTTTGCTCTCAGGGTCATAATGATGAACCCAAGTTTCATCTCCGGTAACAATTTTTTGGAGCAAACCATCAGGGTTTTCACCACACAGCTCAATTAAGTCGGAACAACAAGCAACACGCGTATGCTTCGGAAACGGTGTCAACATTCGTGGTACCCATCTCGCACTAACTTTGGACATGTTAAGATGATCGTGGATAATATCATGTATTGTACCAATATAAATATTGGTTTTTTGTGCTATAGACCTAACCTTCACTCGACCATCTTCCAGTATAATTTTTTCCACTTTTTGAATGTTTTCTGGTGAAGTAGCTTCAACAGGCCGACCAGGTCTAGGGTCATCTTCTATGCTCTCCCTCCCACGCTTAAATTCATTTGACCACTTTTGGACAGTAGATAATGAAGGAGCGGACTCACTGTAAACTAAATCCATTTCTTCTTTAATACAATTTTGATTTTTTCCCTGTTTAGTCAAGAATTTTATCAAGGCTCGATGCTCCAATTTAATTATTATTGTAAAATCGCTCATGGTGATCACGTTTGTTCAGCAGTAGCAGAAAAACAAAAGAACGTGTAGGCTTCAAATTTACTTTTTTTTACTGTCAATGAATGACTCTTCGCGGCCAGTATTAAGAAGTTTACTAAAAAGGTTTGCAAGATACCAATACCGAGAATTTATTGAACGCCCCTCGTACATAGGTATCTATTATACGAAGCTAATTTATGCCCCCGCTAATTTAATCCCCACAAACGTGGGCTTGTCGTGAGGATTTAAATATAATAGTCTACTACCATGGAGCTACACCACCACACCACTAAACCAAAACATAACCTCTGTTCTAGGAGGCCATAGAGAACACAATAGGAGGCTGCGTTAAGCCTGTGAAAAAGACATCCAAACGTACTCGCTCCAAGTCAGCGCGCCCAGTGCTGGGCCAGCTCATGTCTGACAAGATATACCTGGAAAATCTCCTGAAGAATCCAGACCTGGCCATCGCTGATAAGAAGAACGATATTGTGACGAAACAAGCGGAAGAAGCTCTGAGGTTTCTGGAGAACCGGGAGGAGTTTTGGCGGCAGCAGCAGACGGCGCGGCCACATTAGTCATAGTTGTTATGGTTTGGACAAATTAGGACTTCTTGTAGACATTGAGAAGTTGCGTATAGTTGGTGAAGTTACACATTTTGTTGTTACCTTCATACCTACCTACCTAAAAATGATTTGCGATGAGTAGTCCGATGGAACACTGATATACTGAACTAGAAATTGTTGATATATTGTGTTGTGTTTTAACGTGATTGTTCGTAAAACTGAATAAAATAGTTGTAAGAGTGTTTTTTTATCAGTTTCCTACTTAGTCGTTTAGATAAATATGCACGCAACGTGAACATCTATTTGGCATTTATAAATTCAGTACAATAGAGAATATAGGTACCTACGTGGATCCGAAACGTATTAAACATACATAGTACGGTTCCAAAGGAGATAATATCGGCTTTTGACGCCATGTTTAGCCCTAGTTGATAGTCACCCTGCCTACGAAGCTACAGCGGTCCCAAGTTCGGTTCCAGGTAGGTACCAACAGACAAAAAAAATGTGTGTTATGAGCGCGAGTATTCGTTCCTGAATCTTGGATGTTTTTTCTCAATGTGTAGCATGTTTATGTTTGCTAGTACCCATAGTAGGTACAAGTCTTGAACTTAGTTTGGGACTAGGTCAATTTGCGTGAGATTGTCTCCCTGATATTTATTTATTTATATAACATGTTTGCCCTTGACTGTAGCTATCAACAATGTGTGAGGGAAGTCCCTCTAAGTGGCATAGCATGACTCTTACACAGTATACACAGTACACACCCATTCGTCCCTGACTAACGATCTAGTTACTGCAAGTGTATCATCATTATAGCAGAACCAGGAAGCCATCCGTGTTTTATTTATTTATTTAGTAGATCCAACAGCTACAATAACATAACCTTTAAAAACCCGTCTGTTGACCAACTTTGAATCGATATAAATCCTAAATGATCATTCAAAATGAAAAAATGATTCCCCTAGATAGATGATTATTGTATTAGGTTTTAATGTGCATATAATAATTATAACTGGCTGTATTAATATACTTGTAGCTGTCTAGTTATTTTTGAATATGTGCTATAGTCTTCTTTTTGTAGTGTCTGTTTGACATGTTTGTAATAAAAATTTGATAGCGTGATGTACTCATTATAGTTTGTTATTTTTACTCTACTTTCCTGTGCTTCCACTATCCGCCATACTCCTGCTGGATCAATCAACCAGATTATCCGCCACAGTGGTTATGGGCCCAGGGCTCAGTAAGTAAGAAATAGCAATTTTATTTCAAGGTCAGCTTACACAAGGTACGTCAAAAAGTACGATCAGCTGACGAAGTTGACGTAAAAGAGTCAACAATATGAGTACTGTTAAAATAGAATCGCTCACTCATGAAAATTACGAGACCTGGAGGATTCAGGCTGAGGCGATCCTTATAAAAAACGACGCATGGGGCTACGTGAATGGTAAAAGGGGCAAACCAGCAGAGCCGACAGAATCCGAAAAATGGGACACGGAAGACGCAAAAGCTAAGTCTGACATAATTTTAGCTATTAGCCCAAGCGAATTACGACATATTCGCGGATGTAAGACATCGCGGGACGTATGGCTAAAACTTGAAAGTGTTCATGCTTCTAAGGGACCTGCCAAAAAGGCGACGTTGTTGAAGGAAATGTTGCTTCATAAAATGGATGAAGGTTGTGACATTAGAGAACATGTCATGCATTTCTTCGATATCAAATATAAGTTAGCTAACATGGAGATCGAAATGCACGATGATTTAGTTTCTATTATGCTTCTCTACAGTTTACCATTGAGCTTCGAGAATTTTCGATGTGCAATAGAATCCAGAGATAATTTGCCAGATCCTGAAACCTTAAAAGTTAAGATCATTGAAGAAGTGAATGCAAGACGACAAAAAGGAAACGACGAAAAAGCCTTCCTTGTAAAGTCTAGAAAACCTTTCAAACCGAAGACTGGTGCGGACAAGCCAAGCTTCAAATATAAATGTTTTAAGTGTCACCAACATGGTCATAAATCTTCTGAATGTAAAATGAAGAAAGACAAGGATCAATGCTCAAATGATGCGAAGTATGTTTCGGGATGTGATTTACATGATGATGATTCCAACTTTGTAACCTTTAATTGTATTTCAGATGATAGAGCTGTTTGCAAAGGGAATGGGAGCTGGATCATCGATAGCGGATGTACGTCACATCTGTGCAACGATTCTAGTAAATTTGACAATTCATTGATATCGATGTCCGGTAAGCTAAACTTAGCGACAAATACAAGCACACACGTACAAGGTAAAGGTACCGTAAAATTGTATTCATGTAAAGACGAAGTTAAAACTTTCGTGGAGTTGCCTGATACCTTATTTGTTCCGGATTTACGATCTAATCTAATTTCAGTTGCAAGAATAACAAATAAAGGGTATAGTGTTATGTTTGAAAAAGATGTAGCTTATATTAGGAATAGTTACGGTAAAACTATTCTTGTGGCGAATCGTGTAGGTAATTTATATTATGTCGAGGAACGAATGGGGTTAGTTTCAGTAATGTCGGAAACATTAGATGACGTAAGGTTGTGGCATGAACGATTAGGTCATTTGAATGGAAAGGACCTTGTGAAACTCTTGAAAAAATCTGGTATGAAACTTAAAATGTCAGATGTAAGTCATTTATACGACTGTAGTATTTGTGCGAGTGGAAAAATGAGTGCGTCATCTTTTTCGAGATCGGATGGGCCGTGTGAAGAAAAACTAAAAATTGTTTATTCGGACATTGTAGGTCCTATGCGACACGAAGCCATAGGTGGAGCAAAGTATTTTATTACTTTCATCGACGATTCATCAAGATGGTGTGAAGTACACTTGCTCAACAAAAAGAGTGAAGCTCTGAAATTCTTTAAGATATATAAAAGTCATGTTGAAAATATAACTGACAAGAAAATTAAATATCTGCATACCGACAACGGTGGCGAATATTGTAATAGAGAATTTGATGAATATTTACAAAATGAAGGTATAGGAAGAAGATTAACGATTCCTCATACTCCTCAACAGAACGCGGTCGCAGAAAGAATGAATAGAACATTGGTGGAGATGGCGAGATGTATGTTGATTTCATCAAACCTTTCTTCGGGTTTCTGGGGTGATGCTGTCATTACTGCATGTCACGTACGAAACCGATGTCCAACAAGTAGTCTTGGTGGTGAGACGCCGTACGAAAAATGGTATGGGCGGCCTGCACAAATCCATTATTTACAAATATTTGGATCCAAGGTACACCTGTTGAACAAGGATGAAGGAAAGGATAAATTCGCTTCACGCAGTTTGCAAGGCATATTCGTAGGTTATCCAAGAGATAGAAAAGGCTACAAAATTTGGTTGCCTCAAGAACGAAAATATATCGTATCGAGAGATGTAAGATTTCACAGAGGCAAGAGTGACGTAGATGAAAAGGAGGTTTCTAAAATTGATCCGCTTGAAATTGAAAATAAAGAGTTAGAGACTGATGTCAATCGAAAGAACGAACCAAGATTAGTCGAACTAGATTTTTCCTCGGAAAAGATTGTCGAAAATCCAATCAGGATTATTTCTGAAACTGAAAGACAACAAGAAGGACCGTATGTCGAAAATGCTGAGGAAAACACTGATATTTTGGAGCCAATTGAAGTACCATTTCATCATCCAGAATCGAGTTTTGAGATGCTCAATAATGAAAACAGGATAATGAAAAGGGCCCCAGGAAGGCCAAGACTCGAGAGAGGACATGTTGGACGACCAAAGAAAATATTTCGCATGGTCGAGGTAGAATCTTCTCAAGTTCCAATTGAAGAAAGTTGTACGGAAGAATTCTCCGACTGTCAAGACTTTGCAGGTGTGATAGAAGTGACGTTGAAGCAAGCTTTGTCTGGTTCCGAAAAAGATAAATGGGAGGAAGCTATTCTTTCAGAAATTCGGAGTATGATAAAGAATGACACTTGGGATATCACAAAAAGGCCTGAGAGTCGCGAAATTGTTGGTTGTCGTTATGTTTTGTCGACTAAATTGAACGTCGATAAAACAGAAAAGAAAAAGGCCAGACTCGTTGCAAAGGGTTATAGTCAACGATATGGTATCGATTACCATGACACTTTTGCACCTGTCGTCAGATTGGAAACTATAAGATTATTGGCTGCACTTGCTGTCGAACTTGATATGGAAATCCATCAATTGGATATCAATACAGCTTATTTGAATGGTTCACTCGAAGAGGATATTTATATGGAAGTGCCT
The DNA here is from genome assembly GCA_927399475.2 of Acleris emargana. Taxonomy (NCBI): domain Eukaryota; kingdom Metazoa; phylum Arthropoda; class Insecta; order Lepidoptera; family Tortricidae; genus Acleris; species Acleris emargana. Next base: position 6,225,602 of record OV656836.1, on the reverse strand, counting down.
GAAGTATTAAAGGAATGTTTACAAAAGCTTATACAAGCAGATGAAAAAGATACTATTATCTGTGAACGAGCTAAGAAAATGTTAGTGGATTTGGAAGCTGGTGGTGATGCATGTAAACTAAAAAGGTCACTTTATGGACTGAAACAAGCTGGTCGCCAGTGGAATGCACGACTCGATAGTCAACTCCGACGAATGGGGTTGCAACCTTCGTTGAATGAACCTTGTCTATATTTTCAAGACATAGACAATAATACCAACCTCTTTGTCACCGTGTACGTGGATGACATTTTGGTTGCGTCTCAGAAAAGCGTTTGCATAGAGAATTTCAAAAGAAAACTGGCCAGTGAGTTTGACTTGAAAGATTATGGCATTGCGAAATATATTTTAGGAATTGACATTGAGCGACCTGTCAAAGGAAAAATTAAGTTGTCACAACAAAAATATATTGGAGATTTGTTACATAAATTTGGCTACAAAAATTGTAGAGATTCGGTATGTACGCCAATGGAAACGAATTTGAAATTAAAACCATCAAAGGATACGGATAAGGTAATTCCATACCGCGAATTGATCGGTAGTTTAATGTATTTATCGGTCGGAACTAGATTAGATATTTCTAACAGTGTTTCGAAATTAGCACAGTTTGTAAACTGTCCTACCAAGGAAACCTGGAGTGCCGCAAAACGCATATTGCGTTATTTAAAGAAAACAAAGGATCACGGAATAATTTTCAACAAAACAGGCGAATCGTTGAAAGGTTATTCAGATTCGGATTGGGGTGGTTGCTTGTTAGATAGACGTTCTTACTCTGGATATGTTTTTGTACTAGGAGGAGCATGTGTGTCATGGAAGTCCCAAAAACAAAAATGTGTCGCAACATCCACGTGCGAGGCCGAATATGTTAGCTTAACTTCGGCTATGAAGGAAGCTATGTATCTGAATAGCTTGTTAACTGAAATTGGATTACGTAAGTTTGCACAAATAACTTTACACGTAGACAATCAAGGAGCTATTTGTTTAGCCAGTGATCCAGTTTTTCATTCCCGGAGTAAACACATCAGCATTAGGTATCATTTTATACGAGATGTGTTAAGAAACAATAATGATATTAAATTGGTATACTTATCGACTGATTTAATGTTAGCAGACATATTAACCAAGGCGTTGCCTAAAATGAAACATAATTTTTGTATGGCTGGTCTAGGTATTGCCTGTTAGTTAGATTAGTTAATATTGTTTTGAGTTATCCTTAATATACACATTAAGGGGGCGTATTAGGTTTTAATGTGCATATAATAATTATAACTGGCTGTATTAATATACTTGTAGCTGTCTAGTTATTTTTGAATATGTGCTATAGTCTTCTTTTTGTAGTGTCTGTTTGACATGTTTGTAATAAAAATTTGATAGCGTGATGTACTCATTATAGTTTGTTATTTTTACTCTACTTTCCTGTGCTTCCACTATCCGCCATACTCCTGCTGGATCAATCAACCAGATTATCCGCCACATATTGAACGATACCAATCTTGTTATAATTTGTCGACTTTTTTTTTTTTTTTAATAAGGTAAAAGGCCCCTAATTCGTGCTAGTACGTAATTTCGTTAGTTTTTTTTCTGGCGCAAAAAATAAGCAACTGAAATATTATTTATTTTAATTAAAAATAAGTACTAAATCTCTGTCTATTAATCTATTTAAGAAACTAAGTACCTATTTTATAGTGACAAAACTGAAATTAATACGACCCTCCAAACTGTCAGTCGGCCATAAACCGTTGAGCGGTGTGCGCGTATTCCGCGCGGACGTAAGGTTTACTCTCCGACTTCGTAAGCTTATGGAAAAGCAAAGGTAGGTCCATTTGAATCAAACTTTTAACAGTGTTTGTATGGGTTCCTACAGAATCAATTTGGCATAAGAAAATATCGTATGTACGCATAGAAATCCCTTAAAATTGCAATAATTCGACTCACGAAGTAGCGGACAAGTTATTTTTCGTGTGTCCCTTATTTCGTGACACTACCGAATTAAGGATTTTATTAAAACATTTAGATTGCTTATATATTATTATAAAAAACTAAAGTTATTTTAATGTGAATTGAAAAATATATAACTTGGTTAATTAAGTTTCGTTTGAGCTAATTTCGGTATATGTTTTGTTCACTACAATTCTCATAAAACAAGGTTTGAACGTGACCCAAGTTTACATTTTTAAGGTGAATGAGCATACTTATTATAAGAAAAAAAAAACCTAGTGCCACTCAATAAACGAGGTGTTTATTCAGTACCAGATATGTAGTGCAATATCTTATCTTTAAATATCGTACAGAGATTTACTTTTTAATATTAAGTATTTTGTGTTATTTTGTTTTGTAAATGAAAAAGAGGTTTAATTATTTTTATTTGTTGGAAGTTAAAGTTTTAGTTGGTTAATTTTAATGATTAAGTTACCTTATATCTACCTATAATTACCTACCTAAGCTCCAATAAAAACTGTAAGATTGATCTCACTCTCAAGTAAATCTTTTTTTTATTTAAATAATACTCTTATGTTGTCCTTACTTAAGTAAATCCGTTAATTATTTGTTTTTTTTTATCAAGAAATTAACATAGCTTACCCTGGAAAACTTTATCCCGAACCAGGAGCCACGAATTCACGAACTTAGGAGCAGAGCCAAATTTTATCACGAAATAGGAGCCAAATAAGAGGTTCAAAAATAAATTCATATAAAAAAAAGTTCGATCTGTAATGATATAATTAATGCATTAAATTACTGTCAAAATAACAATATCCATCACTGAAAAGCTTTCAAAGTACTATCACGTTTAGGAAAATTAAGAAAAAATAACAAACTCTGAAGAGCCTTAACATGCCGAAATAGGGGACATTTACCTTATGTCATCCTCATCTGGTTGCCGCCATATTGAATTTTCACCAAAATCGGTCCACGCGTTTAGTTTCTAGAGAGCCACAAAGGAACAAACATACATATATGTTGTTAAACATAATACCCTCCTCTTTTGGCAGCCGGGTAAAAATACAATAGTTTTAGGTGGTAACATTATACTAATTACACGATCCCGCTGACAGTAATAATGTGGTACTAGGAATACGAAAGATGTGTTTTGGATTCCAACAGAATTATGCTTGGCGAGCAAAAATACAACTTCCGCCAGTTGAACGATAACCAACCGGTAGCATCTAGATCTGATTAGGTACTTCTGACTTACTTAGTTTAGTTTGTATAGAAACGTTGATAAAGAGGTCAGGTACAAAATGTACAAATAGGACTCGACCACAATGGGTGTGAATACTAACAACCTGTATCAGTTTTTACCAAATACTCGATGTTATACCTATTTAAATGGAATGAAGACACGACGCCATTTTGACCGACGACTGACTTTTAACTAACTGACGAAAATGGAGTGATTTTTGGCACGTTTTTTTGGCATCTACGAGGGGCGTTCAATAAATTCTCGGTATGAGAAGGAAAACAAAAGCATACGATTAGTGTTTTATTTTTATTTTTCTATATATTCCTCCCCTATGTTTATACACTTATAAGATCTGTCAATTAGTTTTTTTAACCCCTCATAAAAATATTTTTTGTCTTTGGTGTCAAAATGCTCCAGCACCGCTGCCTTCAACGCTTCATGAGCTTCATCATTAGAAAATCGATGTCCACGAAGATCCTTTTTAAGGTTGGGAAACAAAAAGTAGTCGCTGGGGGCCAAGTCTGAACTGTACGGCGGGTGAGTAAGTGTTTCGAACCCAGATTCAAGAACAGCAGCCTTGGCAACATGAGCAGTATGCACAGGGGCGTTGTCATGAAGAAGCAGCACTCCTCTGGTCAATTTTAATTGGCGTAAAATGTTAGCGTAGTACTCTCCTGTAATATTTAAACCCTTTTCTTTATAATCTATTAATAATATCCCTTCACAATCCCAGAATATTGTCGCCATGATCTTGCCAGCTGAGGGGACGACTTTGAATTTCTTGGGATGAGGTGTTCCTTTAACGTGCCACTGCATCGACTCTTGTTTGCTCTCGGGGTCATAATGATGAACCCAAGTTTCATCTCCGGTAACAATTTTTTGGAGCAAGCCATCAGGGTTTTCACCACACAGCTCAATGAAGTCGGAACAACGGTGTCAACATTCGTGGTACCCATCTCGCACTAATTTTGGACATGTTAAGATGATCATGGATAATATCATGTATTGTACCAATATAAATATTGTTTTTTTGTGCTATAGACCTAACCTTCACTCGACCATCTTCCAGTATAATTTTCTCCACTTTTTTAATGTTTTCTGGTGAAGTAGCTTCATACAGGCCGACCAGGTCTAGGGTCATCTTCTATTCTCTCCCTCCCACGCTTAAATTCATTTGACCACTTTTGGACAGTAGATAATGAAGGAGCGGACTCACGGTAAACTAAATCCATTTCTTCTTTAATACACTTTTGATTTTTTCCCTGTTTAGTCAAGAATTTTATCACGGCTCGATGCTCCAATTTAATTATCATTCTAAAATCGCTCATGGTGATCACGTTTGTTCAGCAGTAGCAGAAAAACAAAAGAACGTGTAGGCTTCAAATTTACTTTTTTTTACTGTCAATGAATGACTCTTCGCGGCCAGTATTAAGAAGTTTACTAAAAAGGTTTGCAAGATACCAATACCGAGAATTTATTGAACGCCCCTCGTAAGGTCAGGCGTTTGCCGTCTAGCTGAGGTCGTTCTTTTACTGAACTCAAACGGGCCATTCAATAAAAATAAAAATAGTTGAATGGTATAAAAATAGTCTTCTGCGGAACACTTCTATTGTAATACCTTGACTCGCAAAAAATCACAAAATGACTCTAAGTAGTACCTACTTGTTACGAAATTAGGAAAAAAAAAAGACTTTCTATTTGAGCCGCTAATTTAGTAGGATCATTTGAAATTTTTGATATCCAAAGCCTTTCATCTAGGTTTTTTCTTCTCTAATCTTTCTCCCTTAGTAATATTTTTTGGTTTTGACATTTTTCTGTAAAAGAATAAAATGAAATGTACTTAACTATACGGTTTTTTACGTATTCAAATATTACTAAAAACAAATACAATCTATGATGAAAAAAGTACAACATAATGATTGTTTTTAAATCTATATATATAAAAGGCAATGTCCCGGGTGACTCATCATCGCCCAGCCAAAACTACCTACTAATGCTATAAATATGAAACTTGGACAGTACTTTCTTTTTATAATGTAGAGATCCACTAAGAAGGGATTTTTCGGAATTCAACCCCCAAAGGGATGAAAGGGGGTTGCAAAGTTTGTATGGGAAAAAATATTTTTATTGTCCAATTTACTTGAAACTTGGTACAAATGCTCTTCATTGCAAATAATGAGACATGTATTTCAGCGATTACTAAAATTCAACCCCTAAAGGGATGAAAAGGAGTTGCAAAATTTGTATGGGAAAAAATATATTTATTATCCAATTTACTTGAAACTTGGTACAAATGCTCTTCATTGCAAATAATGAGACACGTATTTCAGCGATTACTAAAATTCAACCCCTAAAGGGATGAAAGGGGGTTGCAAAATTTGTATGGGAAGAAATATATTTATTGTCCAATTTACTTGAAACTTGGTACAAATGCTCTTCATTGCAAATATTTAATGAGACATGTATTTCAGCGATTACTAAAATTCAACCCCTAAAGGGATGAAAGGGGGTTGCAAAGTTTGTATGGGAAAAAAATATTTTATGGTCAAATTTACTTGAAACTTGGTAAAAATGCTCTTCAGTGCAAATAATGAGGCTGTTATTTCAGCGATTATTAAAATTCAACCCCTAGAGGGATGAAAGGGAGTTGCAAAGTTTGTCTAGATAAAATATTTCTATGATCAAATTTACTTGAAACTTGGTAGAAATGCTCTTCAATGCAAATAATGAGACAATTATTTCAGTGATTACTAAAAGTCAACCCCTAGAGGGATGAAAGGGGGCTGCAAAGAATGTATGGGAAAAAAACTCTAATGGTCAAATTGGCCGCACTGAGTGATTCGCCATTTAAACTACGAGAGCTATTTACGGTAATGTTAGTATTCTGTCATCTCTCCGACCCGTTAAGTCTCTAGGAAAAGTTTAAAGATAATTTATCGGAAGACATCAGACGGCAAACGGAGGAAAAATTACATTGCAATGCAGAAGAAATGTTAGATGACGTACATAATGAGTGCCTGATACAGATTGAGGACTCCGTTCTTACTTTAGGAGGGCATGCTCTACCAAAATATGGTTTGCCCCAACCAAACAGGCGTGAAAAGTTTTTGGATAACGTAAACTATCTGAAGGAAATAAACTACGACACAAATGCTTTGATGCAAGTGGTATCTAACAGTACGACTTCCCTTACAGAAGAACAGCTATCTGTCTATAGTGAGATTTTAAACAGCATTGAATTAGGCTTAGGAGTACCTATTGTTTTTCCTAGATGCACCTGGGGGCACCGGCAAAACATTTTTAATAAACTTACTTTTGGCAAAAGTAAGAGTTGGTCGGCGCATTGCCTTAGCTGTTGCATCGTCTGGCATCGCTGCTACCCTACTGGAAGGTGGTAAAACAGCTCACGCTGCTTTTAAACTCCCGCTCAATCTCACCCGAGTTGAAACCCCTCTATGCAATATCTCTAAACAGAGTGAAATGGCCCAAGTTCTTCGGGAGTGTACACTTATTGTATGGGATGAGAGCAGTATGGCACATAAGAGCGGAGTTGAAGCACTAAGTAGGACCCTTAAAGATATCAGAGGTAATGATGGAGTGATGGGTGGAGTTACTGTGTTGTTGGCTGGGGATTTTCGTCACTCTTCCTGTAGTCGCTAGAGGAACTCGGGCTGACGAGGTTAAAGCATGTTTAAAATCCTCACATCTGTGGCCCAATATCAAAAAACTCTCCCTTAGGAGAAATATGAGAGTTCATTTAAGGGGCGACGTCTTTGCTGGAGAGTTTTCTGAACTCCTACTCAAAATAGGAAACGGAGATTATCCCGAATCGAATGGAAAAATATGTATCCCTACTCAGCTGGCCACAGTAGTTTCAACAATAACATAATTAATATCTAAAATTTATCCTGATATTTCTAATTTACAAATGAAGTCGATGGATTGGCTGTGTGAACGCGCTATACTGACTCCCAAGAACAATGTTGCTGCCACCATTAATGATATCCTCCTCAAGTCCTTTGAAGGGTCAGAAACGGAATACAAGTCGGTAGATTCAGTCTTAAAAAACCGATGAGGCTGTTCACTATCCTGTTGAGTTCCTTAATAGTGTCAACCCACCTGGTCTCCCTTCTCACAAACTCCTCCTTAAAGTTGTCATGCTATTGCGTAACCTTAACCCCCCCTAAGCTTTGCAACGGAACAAGACTGCGAGTAAAAGCACTTCACAAAAATGTTATTGAGGCTACTGTATTTACCGGATGTGCTCGGGGTGAATCGGTATTCATACCACGAATACCACTTATACCCTCTGATTACGCATTTGAATTTAAGCGACTGCAATTCCCCCTTAAAGTCTGCTTTGCTATAAACATAAACAAATCTCAGGGTCAGTCATTAAAGGCGGCGGGCATCGACTTAAGGGAGGATTGCTTCTCACACGGGCAGTTTTACGTGGCCTGTTCCAGAGTTAGTTCATGCAGCGCCCGACAGTACTACCACCAACGTGGTATACAAAGAAGTGCTCAATCAATAGTCTATAGTAGATATCGTTAGATGGTAGTGATCTTCAATAGCCGTGCGAAGAAATATTTGAAACTTGAAAAGAACTGTCCTTTTTTTACGTATAACCAAAATAATGATTCTCCGCGGACGAAATCGCGGGCGGAAAGCTAGTACCTAATAATGAAGTTTTAATGTTAGAAATCGGAATTTTTGCTTCTGGAAATTACCAGCTTATTCATTTATGATAACTATGATAAATAATATGTAACTACTCAAATAATACATAAATGTACCAATAATTAATACATATATCAATCGTGATAACTGGATTACTATTCGTGCGGGCCCTTGATGACACTCAGTCCAGGGCCGGATTTACCATGTCAGGGGTCCGTAGGCAACACAATTCTGGGGGCTCCCCTATAGCACTTTTTTTTTTTAACACTTTTTCTTTGGTGCGCGGTAGCCGATGCGGCTGCGCGGAAGCCGCGGGAAATTCCCTTGACAGTTGAACCACCCATTTATCTTCTTCAACTCAATGCAGTATACTCACAACCCATCAAAATAACAATGTGTTGTTTGTAGCAAGTGCGAAAAATGCCGTTTATGGCATGTATTATTATAATGATATGGCTGCTGAAGAGAGATGATTACCTCAGGACAGGAAGTGCTCTTTTGTTGGCTCCATATAAAATACCGAACGCACCGCCGCGCCCCGCAGTTGGCGTGTTTCTTGTTAGTGTCAACATGATTCCCTATATCTTTGTTATATTTATTATTGCAGCACCTCAGGTACGTTTCATAATTAATTAAGATAAGAAGGTTAAGATTAAATATTTGGCAACAGTCGTTACAGAAGTGTTTGAATTGATACAGTTTGAATTTTTAAAATATCATTAATAAATGGAAGATCAGTCAGACTTGATCCCAGAACTTTACTAGTGGTAGAGCTACTGGAGGACTATACGGTGCCATGCACCGGGCCCCCAAGGTGGGTCCTCGGACCCTGTACCCTGATGCAAAACAAAGTTTGGGTAGTTAGGGCCCCAGTTTTTTTTGCACCAGGCGGACCTTCTTAGACGCCTTCGCCTAGAACATGATAATAACGCGAAATAGTATGGGTAGTCGACGATTTTGTATTATTCGGCAGGCATGTAGGTTGTTACTTTATTGTACCTTAAACTTGAAATAAAGCTAGATGTCTCGGGTTTCGTCTTGATATCTGTCAGCTCAAAGTCGAATACTGACCGTGGCACTGTGTTCTGGTTCTTCCATACTGAAACCGCATTATTCCAGTGACCGTAATTGAATTCAATGTACATCCATTCAAGCAAGTATCATTCAAACTGGAGCCACGTAGCGTTTTATATGCACTTCATAGCGACAGGGTTCTACACGGTCGGCACAGACATAAGTGCTCAGCACTGGATCTGTTCAAAGTGAAACTTAAGTGAGCTACTTCGGTGCATTTTTTAAAGTTAAAGTGAAAACAATAGCCTGGCGCAGGCCTCGCGTCATCCACTGAAAAATGTATTTTAACACAAATCAAAGCTCACTTTACAATGTTTCACTGAAAGCTGATCCGGTGACGAGCGGTTATGTCTACGCCAACCATTATACAGTTAGCGTCATATAAATCAGATTTAAAAGTCGCTAACGTGACATGGTCTTTAAGTGTATATCTTATATTGTATATTTAGGGTATTGGCCGTACGGGAATACAAGGATTCCTCAAGGATATATGAGCTTAGTCCTCAGGGCTGGCAACGCATTTGCAGCCTTAGGATGGTTGACTTGAGATTACGGTCTTAAGAATGCAAATGTCTGGGGGTCTCAGATCCCACTTACGTGGTGGCATGTATGATGTATGTGTGCTTGTTTGCCGTCGCAGTGTCATCTAATGGTTGTGGTTTTAGGTGTTTGCGGACGAAGAGGGCGACATCATGTCGTGCTTGGAGCTGTTCAAACCAGAGGTAAGTACGCTCGTGACATACGTAGCAACGGTAAAGACTGACTACCCTCCTAATATGTGTATTGAAAATGTTTCAAATTTCTTTTACTTAATTTTGCATCAAAATAAATTAATAAATGAAGAGGGACAATATCACACCAATTGCCCCAGTCCCAAACTAAGCTATAGGCTTGTACTAGACGATATAAAAACTTATGTAGAGAAATATATTAAATACAACAAATATTAGTGCTCATCACACAAATATCTGCTCTTACCGGGATTTGAACCCAGGACCGCTTGCTTCGTAGGCAGGGTCACTACCAACTAGGCCAGCGCGTCGTCGAATGTCGTCAATTAATGGATGTCTGTGGATATTTTACTATGGTTTTCTGGGTGCCTAATCTTTGGAGAGCCCTTAATTTGCGAGCGCTCTAATTACAGACACGAGTACCTTAAGAGCTAATTATGAACAGTTGCATACATAAGTTTTTCTACAAGCTTATAATTATTTATAGTGAGCAAAATAAACAGTGGCTAACTTTTCTTGTATATCTACTTTCCCTGATTTTTCTGCAAACAAATTACTTGTCAGCAAAGTCATTTTCGTTATTTCGATTAGCGTTAACAGTTTGTGAATTTAACTTTTAAGTGATAACAAATTTCATGCAAACTTAAATAGTTACTAAAACAAGTAGTTTAGTTTAGTTGCAGTTAGGTGTAAAAGGAATGACAAACGAAACGCCATTATTTTCCAAATTGAACGTAACCATGGTAACCAAATAACAAGTCAATGAATATTAATTATCTGTTTTATGCCCGGTTTCTGAAGTACTTTTATCGGTGGTTTATCAGTCCGTAAACGCTATTGGTCCGTTAACTTTGACAACTGCGTTTCCGAACAACGACTCAAAGATAAACTCCGTTTTAACTAGGTTTAACTTAACTGACCAAAGTTTGCCGTTTATCGGCTCCATAACTATTTGACGTTTTTTACGATTGAAGTTTTTGTTTTTGAAGTATCAACTGTCAATTTTTGTTCATACAGCCACTGGCAAATAAACTATGTATTTTAATTTTCGTTATCATTTATTTATTAATTACTATAAAGTGGCTAAGTTTTCTCAAATTATTATTTTTACAAAAATCAACCGGAATTGATGTTGAATTAAGGCATTAACAGCAGTCTACGTATGACAAACTATTAAGATCCATCTAGCGGCAGCGGAAGGAACTATTTATCTGTCAATAGTTATCGAACTGTTCGTAGAGCACTCAGAAACGCACGAAGAGATAAACGTCGTTTAACCTAAACATAACTTTAACGGATCAATAGCTATTAAAGGTTTAACTAGTGACTTCAGAAACCGGGCATTAGTGATTTATTAAATGACAGAAAATGAAATCTCCAACAGATGATTGGTCTCGAATATTATATTTTTTATAATCTCCTTCATTTCTATTGTTATTAAAACATTTTTAACGAATTCATATAGAAATTAGGATGTCAAGTGTTTACTAGACGCCTAGACTGGTATCCAGAATGACGGTAACCATGGTATAATAATAACAATGCTATGTTAATGACTATAGATAGAACTGTTATTACCATGGCAATGCTCATAGAATTATTGTCACGCTTCGGTTACGCTATATGTGGTATTCTGATACCGATAACGAAATAATTACTAGCGGTTGATGAAAAAAATATTTTTACCGTGATCAGCTAAAAAATGGTATTAACCTTAATTTAATTAGGTTATTGTATTCCATTAGAATATAGAGAAGCAATGCTGCGACAGCCTGAATGTGTTTAAAGAAGAGCTGGAGTCATGCAAGACCAAGGATGGCGAATGGGAGGTACGACTAGATTTTTTCTTTACAGCTTGAATAGTTAAGTAGGTACAGTAAAACCAGAGTATAATAGTACTCGGCTCGGCTGTCTATCGCTTCCGGGTCAATCCACTAGGCTCCACCGACTCGACAGACTATTGGAGGGAACAGTTCACTGTGATCCACTGGTAGTTTCTGGGTGAATCCTGTCACTTGCAACTGTTTTAGGGTCCACCGACTGATCCACCAGTGGATCGAACAGCACTCAGGGAATTTGAGAGGATTCACTAAAGTTCAAACAGAAACTATTCTCTGGGCGGTAGCATGTCATGTTTTCCAAACTATTATAATTTCCCCATCGCAAATTATTTTTGAAATCGACAACGTTAACGACTATCACCTTGAAATCAACGGGAAAACGAAAAGACAACATCCTACGTATACCTAAACACTTTCTTTTCCAGTGCTCCAACTCAAAATGCATTTTAGAAAAGGCAGGTCTCTTAAATGGTGACACAATAGACGACAAGAAGGTCGAGGAAATGATAGAGAAGTCTAAGCAGGAACGTCCGGACGACAAGGCCATGTTGGAGCGTGTCAGGAGTCAGTGTCTGAAGGGGAAGTTTGAAGACTACCCGCCTAAAGAAGCCTGCCCGCTTATCAAGTTCCAGATATGCAGTTACCTCAACAGTGCTGTGGTGAGTACTGGTATTCGACCAGTGTAGGCTTGCCATCTTTAAGTGTAATTGCAAGGGATAGGTACCTAATCTACGTATCACAAGTTCTAATTTTCGTTGCCAACTGTTAAGTTTGTTCGGACCAAATGTTGGGGAAAGAAACGCCCTTGTAATAGGTTACAAGTGGAGAGCTAGTAATTCAGATTGTATTATAACTACGAGGGCTGTTTGATAAGTCGTTTTAAAAAGTATAAAAGATTTTTATTTTTTAAACAATTTACGTTTATTTCTCAACATAGTCTCCTTTGAGGGCCAAACACTTGTTCCAGCGAGTTTCCAATTTTTTTATCCCCTCCAAAAAATACGTTTTGTCAAGGTCTTCAAAATAGGCATTTACACCTGCGATGCAGTCCTCATTTGTCAAAAAATTTTGCCCTCCAAGCCATCTTTTCAGATTTGGGAATAGGTAATAATCGCACGGAGCTAGATCCGGCGAATACGGAGCATGCGGAACCAGCTCGAAGCCCAACTCGTGGATTTTGGCCATTGCAATAGTTGACGTGTGCACTGGGGCATTGTCTTGATGAAAGAGGACTTTCGTGCAGACAGCTTTGTCATACCCAAATCTTCATGCAGGATTTTATGTACTCGCTCAGTGGAGATGCCTGTGTTCTCAGCTATTTCACGCACCTTCACTCGGCGGTCGTCGAGTACAATATTATGGACCTTTTCAACAACATCCTCAGTAGTGACTTCGATTGGGCGACCAGAGCGTGGAGCATCAGATGTGCTTGACCGACCACGTTTAAAATCATTTATCAAGTTATAAACAGTCTGCAACGTTGGTGCGTTAGTGCCATGAACAGAATCAAGTTCAGTTTTTATTGTAGCAGCACTGCAACCCTTCATAAAAAAATGTTTTATAACGGCACGAAATTCAGATTTTTCCATAGTTGAAAATTTACGAGTGATCACAGTTAAACAATGGTTATACTGACAAAAACTTGTTTTTTTTTGCTGAATTTTTGACAGTCTTCATTTGAAAGATTGTGCCTGCCAGTGTTAATGCCATTTACCAGATAAAAGGTTTTACAAATAGTTTTTAAAAGGACTTATCAAACAGCCCTCGTATAACCACACGCATATCTCAAATTTTTTGAACTGTTACTTTTTGGTAGGTACTTTTTGACAATAATCATCTGACAACGACTAGCTTCTTTAAGTTTCAGGGTAATTCGAAACTATATGATTATCGTTAGACTTGACAGACGCGCGTGGAGCTAACTCCATGTGCTTCTGTTAAGTTCATCAGAGAAAATACTTTTTTACTTTTACTTCTTTTTTTGTCCTCGCGTGTGATATCCATGGGCTTATTTGCCTAATAAGTCCATGGGAGTGTCTATAAATAACTTGACATTGGAGAAATACACCTTAAGAGGACTGAAAGCCATTAATTATAATTATATTATCGTTGTGTGTGTGTCAACCCGTGTGGTTGCTGGGTTAGAATAGTGCCACTCCATGTCATCCCGTGGAAGTCGTAAGAGGCGACTAAGGGAATAAAGGCTTGCAGTACTGTTAGGCGATGGGTTTGCCACCTGTCTCTAATACACTGGGAAACATCTTAGCCTACTTGTGCAAAATGTGGTTACAGAATTATCAAGAAGTTTTAAGACTTGGTGGTAATTCTTTAGTTCTGCCTACCCCACTCTGGGAATGAAGGCGTGAGTTTATGTATGTATGTATGTAGATTATCGTTAAAAAATATTTCACATACAGGTCTGTGTACGTAGGACATGCAGTTTAAAACAGACCCTTTACCTTACGAACTAAGATATAATTTTGATATCATTCTCGTTTATCGAAATGATAGTATCAGGTCGCGTATTATATAATGATGCGTCCACAACAAATCATTATTGGGCACGCGAACATTAAATTCTGCGCAAGGTTACGATCAAAAAACATGCTGATTGCTATCATTATACACATTAAAGTCTGAACCTAACATGAAACATGAATCATTTTTCTGTTTTCTAAACTAGCGACCCACACTCGCTTCGCTTCAGTTTATGTGACGGCGGGAAGAGACTTCGTTTTATTATATATGAAGAAGATACACTTACGAACCTTCGGTAAGACAAGGGCACAATTGCCCCTATTATCATATAGTACATTGTGCCCTTGTTCTACCGAAGGTGCGTATATGATGATACTCGTATCCGATTATTTTGCAAAAATTGTGAATAAAGCTAATTAAATTTAGGTATCCAAATCTGCCATGCTACATGCCGAAATGTAGGTGACCTATCATAAGATGGTTTTATTCGGTAACTCGATGAAATAGGGCTCCTAAATTTATAGCAGGGACCCACCAACGTGGCCCGTGGCAGACCAATAGTTTTAGGTAGGTACTTCTTACGTGTCTTAATCCCCACAGATTAGTTTCGTTCGTTAACTACACGGGATATTTTGTAAACAAGCGAAAAGATTGTTACAAAAGAAATCCTAGAGAAGTGCCAGGGTACTTATTTTAGGACCACCCCCACCCCAATGGTCTAACTAAGTACTCGAAAGTTAGCGGCCGGCTCTCGATCAGCATAATACGACAATTTTTTTTAAATTAATTTATAACATTCCCCGTATGGTTGCCGGGGTAGAATAGTGCCACTCCATGTCTTCCCGTGGATGTCGTAAGAGGCGACTAAGGGAATAAGGGCTTGTAGTAAGTACTGTTAGGCGATGGGCTTGCAACCTGTCACTAATACGCTGTTAAACACCTTAGCCTAATTATGCAATATGTGGTTACAGAATTATCAACAAGGTTTTAGAGTTGCTGGTATGAAGGCGTGAGTTTATGTATGTAATTTATAACATGCATGGATGAAGGAGGCTTCACCTTATTATGATTATTTAACCACTTTGAGTTTAACAAATTATAACCTTTTTTTTCTAGGAATGTCCAGCTTGGAAGAAGGACGACACATGCAAAAAGTTATCGGAACACGCCAAAACCTGCAAAACGGTGCTAGACTCGATGAAGGAAAAGTAACCAAAGGCTCCGAAAAGAAACTACAGTTTACTAAAAGAAATAACATTTTATTTGTTCAGACGGCCTCGATATCATCGCCACATCAAAATAATAAAATCAGCAAACCATACGCACTACGATTAAAAATAAAAATTGTCACTCTATCAACTTGAACATACAAATTACTAAAATAAGTGTTTTATTTACAATATTTACACCTCTGTGACTTAAGTCAAGCATTTATTGCGTTCCACGTAATTTTACCCTAGGTAGATGGTTAAAAAATAGTTTTTAATTTTGAATAAAAATAACATGAAAAATACGTTACATCACTGACTTTTGAATCTTATGGAATATAAAGATAGAGTTGTATGAGTTAAAATTTTAAGTCTGCTCTATCGCAGTTCTCGCCGTCTCTAATTCATCGCATTCATCTAAACACATAATTTTGGAAAATGATGACAGATAATGTGCAACATGAGTTTCACACACAGTCAGCTCCAAAGTTCTAATAAAACAGAACTTTCTTAATACATATCATATACTTAATGTTGTAAGTCGAAAAATAAAATAGTAAAAAAAGCAAAAAAAAAACACATAATCAATTTACCGAGTCTAAACGACAACAATTTTCGAATTACTATCAACATTCAAATACGATCATTGAATACAAAAAATAACACAAAAAAGTCTTCTGGAAATATTTCGTTAAACAAGAAAATGATTAATCGTTTGGCTTAATAATAAATGAAAAATATTTGCAACTATTTAAAAGAATCATCTCTTACAAACTATTTCATTGCAAAGTTCAATAATAACTCAGCACGAGTCCTGCTAAATTTAACCTACTTATAATACTGTGTACTTCAAAAATATAGTAAGCATGTCGTATCCCATATTCGAGTTGTTGCTCAGTGGTAGAGCTTCAACTAACGCATTCACTGCCAGCAACGCATATAAGCGTTGTATTTCACCCAGTGCTTGACGCGTATAAGAGTTTGCACGGTAACCCATAATTTTATCAAATTTCACTCCTTCGATTGTATTATTTCATTCAACGCTATTTTCTGCTGAAACCATGATGTGTTCATAATATCTAAAACATTAATTATGAAGTTTAGGTTAGGATAGACTTCGAAAAAATCGTGCGGCGAATGCTTTTACATGAAATAAAAATATTGCGTTATGAAACGTTCGTTGAAAGGTTGTTCGATAAAAGAATAGGTACTCGTTTGTACAACAAATGCGGCCTGTGGGGAAACGCATGGATCAAGCGACGGCAGCGAAAGCGTTAATTCTACGAACCTCAGTCGATCCCGAGATCATTATAACATAATAAATACCGTTAATTGCATTATTTTTTGAGTACGTAGTCTCTTTAGAGTAACAATATTTAGGAAATGAGCGAGACTTCGAGGATAAACCAAAAAGAACCACATTGTTCAGAAAATAGCGGCGTTGGAAGAGGTTACGCTCAGTCCCCGAATATGTAAAGACGCGTAAGGCCAATATACAACAAAATGTGTCAATAGATCATAAACCTACAAGTTATTTTACCTATTTCACTATAATTACCTTACATCCGTGTGTAAAGACACCAAACACTACCAATAATATCTTATGTTCTCTTGTTTTCTGTAATCTATTCTTTGTTACACTTTTAAAGTTTAAAAAACCCGTGCGGAGTAGCAAACCTCTATAAAAAAAAATCATCTTTCTTTACAAACGACATTCGATGTTAGGTTAGAGAAGTGTCAGACATTTTCGAGCCCAAAGATACTGTTAATGTTGACCACGCCTGTAAGTTTTAAACTCGTGCCGTTTCAGTTCAATGCTATATGGCTAGGCTACTGTTCAGTGGAATAACGCAACTTCTATAGCTTTCATTTACGTTGAAATAAAAAAGAAAAAGTATTTGTAAAAAATAACCTACTATTAGTACGTTCTGTTGTATATTGACCCTTACGACGGCGTGCGCGCCGAGTTCTCAGACGCGATAGTCCAGGCTCCCCGCGGCACCACTATAACAGCTGTTACCATCAAACAGAGCTCTAGCATCAAAAATAACCATTCAATCAACTAGCTTACTTTTAACAGATCCTACTTACTACGCTTAGGAAAATGAGGAGTGACTCGATTTAATTTCAACATTATCCTATATTTACAAAGGAGACATCTTAGAATATTTCGCTTAAGTGCTACACATAAGCAAACCGGAGAGGAGATTGTATCGAAATACTGACATGCTCATAAATACACTGTCAATAACTGCCAACTGAAATTTACGTGCGCTACAAACCTCTTTATAATAACATATTAACTTATTGGGCATACATAACTGCGAAGGCAGCCTGAACGGTCCGGCATGCAAAATCAACGCAAGAGAAATTGCTGGAACTTGACTATTAATGACTTTAAATACACATAGTAAGGTATTCTATAGCGCATGCTAAACTTTTATGTAAATCGCCTGCGTTCAGTTTTAATCCAAGCAGTAACTCACTTCACAAAATCTTATTTGTAAATATAATTAGTTATTACTTTCCTTCATATTCTTCAGGTGCAATACATAATGATTTATCTACAACGGGGTAATAAACTCGCCCTTAACGACACTAAGCATCAGCGAATTTAAATAGGAACTAACAGTAAAATCACAACGCAATTAAATTTTGATTTCGTTGATGTGCTAAAGTAAAAGTCGTGTCATAAAAGTGCCATTGATATAATATTTTAGATCAGTCTAGAAATGTGTTAAAAATTACCAAAATCAAAGAGTAACTAAAATAAGCAGATGTTTCGGGACTCACGTAAATAGAATTGGTTTAACTATTGTTTAACAAGTTATTTAGCACAATTGGTAGCTTTCATTTATCTCGAGTTATATGTATGGTGCATTATAAATTTATTCTAAATACTTATTTACCACATCAATTTCTATCAACAAAGTAACATAAAATATTGCTTTTCCGCATTTTGATTTATTGTAAGGGACATTTTAGATGGTTAATAGGTAGTCGATAATACATGCTACTAGTCTCAAGGTAAACACAGTACAGTAGCTCTTATAACGTCCTTCGGTTGTCCTTCTCTTTTAATCTCTTACATACGCTCTTTTGAATTTAGAAGACGCTACCCGAATCCGAACGACTAAGAGCTAATGCGCTGTATACACTGCGGGTAATGACACTTGGTACTAGTTGTGTCGACACAAAACGTAGCGATGTTTACCTACCTTTTAACACAATCAAAGTGAGACAGGTAGAATTACTGTCAGTAAATATTGATTGCAATCACACTTTTAGTGTTAAATCAGTCCAACAGGATATATCTAATAGATTTCAGTCTATACACAAAAAGGTGTGTTCCACACTGATTCACCCGCTTGTCTACTCTTCGCGCACATATTTGATCACATCTCACTATTTAACTCTACACCTGCAGGCGTTGATAGGCGGCGGCGGCGCGACCCGGTACTAACACCGCCCCCGCCATGCCTTTTTCCAGTGCGACATCTTCCATTTAATTTATAAGAATACAACTGGCGCTCCGGCCCGCGCCGCTACCGCCGCGACACGTTTGCACCTTTAACGTCAAAACGTAAAAAAGTAATGCCTAACCTGTTTGTTTAAAGCATTCCTATAGTATAGGGTTGAAGGTTCAAAAACCCAGCAGTGCCATTTTTACTTATTCCCTTTCTATTACTGTTCTGTTGTTGAGAAGCTAGGGAGAAATAACCCCGCTGCACGTTTGCTAAATCTTTCATTGTACAGTCTCACTAAACTGATAAGTTGACGTTTGTGCGAACAGCTGCGCGCTCCCCTGCAACAATTGACCGTCTCACTAGACTATTGTAGTCCCACAAGACTGTAAAGTTGACGTGTGTGCGAAGAGCTACGCGCGCCTCCGCGGAATTCGTACAACCTCATTAGACTGCATAGCTGACGTTGATGCGAGGAGCTGCGCGTCCCACTGCAGTAATTGTACAGTTTCACTAGACTGCTCGCCCCTCTGCAGTAATTGTACAGTCTCACTAGAATGCATAGCTGACGTTGAAGAGAGGAGCTGCTCACCTCTCTGCAGTAATTGTACAGTTTCACTAGACTGCTCGCCCCTCTGCAGTAATTGTACAGTCTCACTAGAATGCATAGCTGACGTTGAAGCGAGGAGCTGCTCGCCCCTCTGCAGTAATTGTAAAGTCTCACTAGAATGCATAGCTGACGTTGAAGCGAGGAGCTGCTCGCCCCTCTGCAGTAATTGTACAGTTTCACTAGACTGCTCGCCCCTCTGCAGTAATTGTACAGTCTCACTAGAATGCATAGCTGACGTTGAAGCGAGGAGCTGCTCGCCCCTCTGCAGTAATTGTACACTCTCACTAAACTGTAAAGTTAACGTTGAGGTGAGGAGCTTCACGCCCCTTTGCAGTAATTGTACACTCTCAGTAAACTGTGTTGATGTTGAGACGAAGAGCTGCACGCCCCTTTGCAGTAATTGTATACTCTCACTAAAATTTAAAGTTGACGGTGAGGCGAGGAGCTGCACGCCCCTTTGCAGTAATTGTACACTTTCACTAAACTGTAAAGTTGACGTTGAGGCGAGGAGCTGCACGCCCCTTTGCAGTAATTGTACACTCTCACTAAACTGTAAAGTTGACGTTGAGGCGAGGAGCTGCACGCCTCTTTGCAGTAATCGTACACTTTCACTAAACTGTAATGTTAACGTTGAGGCGAGGAGCTGCACGCCCCTTTGCAGTAATTGTACACTTTCACTAAACTGTAAAGTTGACGTCGAGTCGAGGAGCTGCACGCCCCTTTGCAGTAATTGTACACTCTCACTAAACTGTAAAGCTGACGTTGAGGCGAGGAGCTGCACGCCCCTTAGCAGTAATTGTATACTCTCATTAAACTGTATAGTTGACGTTGATGCGAGGAGCTGCGCGCCCGTTTGCAGTAATTGTCCAGTCTCACTAGACTGCAAAGTTGACGATTGTGCGAGGAGCTGCGCGCCCCTCAGCAGCAACTAGTCTGCTTCCTCGGCGGGCCTTCGGTAGACCGGCCCGAACTTGGCCATGTACTTCCTGACGAATTCCTTAGCCTTGGAACGCACGGACTCTGTCACCACCAGCTCGTCGACTGAGCGGCAGTGTTTCAGCTCTTTTAGCATCACGAAGTGGGTAAGCTGGGGAATAGAGAAAACAGGTAACGATCTTGTTTTTTTTATATGAGACCGACACTAAGCTGTAGAAGAAAATAATATCCGGGGCTCAACAAACGCAGTCATACACTGCACTTGTCATCAAAATATTGCGTCGAATATCGGGCAAAAAGTCAAATTTACAGTTAAAGATTTATGCTTGGTTTTCAGTACCTAACTAGCTTCTATCTTTTCAATACATTCTGGCACTATCTTCAGTAGCCAGAATAAGTAAAGGATTGAATATAAATTACTAAACTTCGCAAAAAAATCAAGTACGTTACTGCAGAGACCGGGAAGAAAACAGTTGTGGGACGAGTATGAGTGTGCTGGCTGTGGCCTGTATATATAGTAATTTTCTCCAACAATGGGAGAAAATAAAAGTGACATTTTAAATAACTGCGATTAAATGAAATTTCAATTATTCGCAGGTACTGTCCTTGAAGTATAATAATCTTTATATTTTAGATTATTTAAGAAATAATCGTCATTATCATCATCATCATTATCATCATCGTTATATTATGAAGATGAAGCGTCAGCTAGCGGTCCGGTTTGTAACTTTAAGGTAATTTTCCACGGACAAGGCGAGAAGATTGGATTGGCGTAAATTGATGTTATACATTTTAACTCTAATCATTCTTTTAATTAACCTCTGGTGTAAAAAGAGAGGTGTGTGTCCTATTGTTGTCAGTTCAACGGGTTTATCTGTGTGCGGTGTAGCTCCTAACGGGTGCACTGATTAATTGCGATGGTTCTAAGTGAAGTTTCATGAGAATAATTCGGGTCAGCTATTGCAAACTAGCTTTCTTATTGGGGTCCCTACTCTCGGCGACATGAGGACAGGGTCTCCCCGGCGGCTGACTCGGCCGCAATAGCCGTTAAGTAGATAAGAGGCATCGTCACGTCGACAATACGGGAACGGTGTATCGTCGGTCCTCACCTTCCTGGCGAGGTGCTTGAAGTCGGCGGTGCAGGTGATCCGGCCGCTGGGCGCGAGCGAGTGGCGGTAGGGGTTGAGGTGCTGCACCATGACGCGCGCCATGCTCGACCGGAACTGCTCCTTGAGCCGCCGCGCCGCCTCCTCCGGGGGCGCGGGCGCCGCGGCCGCCGGCGGGGGGGGCGCCTCCGTCTCCGACTCCGACCCCGTCTCCGCCAGGTCCACCATCTGCATTGAGATTGGGCCGTTACAACCGGGACGCTAGTAATGTTGTCAAATTCATCTATGCCGATCCCTGTGACGGCTCATATAAACACTGCATGAATGGCTAGCCATAATTGAGTTTCCCAATCCGTAACCTTCTGTTCCTTCATCAGTTAACTAGACTATACTCCATTTTTTCTTAGATTAATAGAATGGCAGATGTCAGACTGACGTTACTAGAGGTGCGCGGGTACTGTTATGCAAACTGTCGACACTTTTTTACGTTACATTACACGTACCCTTAGTGCTAAAAGAGTCGATACAATTATATTATTTAAAAAAAACGTAATCAAATACTTCCAAAACAATGAAATTAAACGAAACAATGAACTCAAACACGAACTCTTAGCACAAAACTTTAACACTCGTAATGACAATTCTTTATGAAATTTAACAAGCTACGACTACAAAAATTTACGTTATTTTGGTAATATATCTAAATTATTAATTTGATTTTTACTATAGGTACATGACCTCTAACAATTAAAGCTTATTAATACAACATTGTAAAGGCGTCTACCATTTTTATTTGTTTATTTATTTATTAAGGAAATCAACAGCACAATACAGAAAATATAAAACCGATAACACCAAATAACAAACAAAGCCAATTATAGATATCCACAGATTAACCAGATAACATATTTAACAACACTGGTGCGATTAAATAATAAAAAGAGTTGACTGTGCTCATGCAAACCACAGGTCAGGCAAAAATAAACTTGAGTAAACTAACAGTAAACAGAAAACAGTGTTAGTGTGAGCAAAGGGGACATGGAACAGTATTCGTATTGCGTGACGCGAGTGGAAGGTTGGTGTGCTATAAGACAGCTCCGCCGCATGTTAATAATAACATAGTATATTAGCAATATTTTAATATATTATAAATCTTAACCTTAAATTTAGCCGAGAATGTAATCTTTTACAAAATACAAATTTGTTTACGGCATTACAAAGTTACATGTCGCCATAAAGTGACATCTGCCATTCTACTCATCTAAAGAAAAAACAGTATAATTGGTTTTACGTTTCAGATTTTAAATTGAGTTAATTACAAATCAAAAACTTGCTGTGCATTTTCATGTGTCATGTCGTTCTTACGTGTAATAAAAAAATAAAAAAAAACTGTCTACGTACTCTTACCTCTCGCTCGAGCACGACGGGCGCGGGCGTGCGGCGCGTGCGCGCGGCGAGCTCGCGAACGCTTTGCAGCAACCTCTCGCGGCGCCGGCGCAGCTTCTCTTTCGTCTGCTTGTACCGTTTCACCTCCTCCCGACCCGCCAGCTTGTCTTCCTCAGTACGAGGCTGGAGGGAAGAACGGAGTCAATAATGGGTTAATAATTATGTACAGTGCATAAAACCTTCAGGTTTGTACTTCTCCCTCACTCGAACTTATACGCTCTTATGCTAGTCTCCTATCCCTGTATAGTTTCAAAAGGTAATTTTCGACATCATAATATTCAAAAGCCACAAAAGTAATACCACAACTTTACTGGTCTTGTGAATGGTATATTCGCCACCAAAAATATTTAATATCGACTTTATTGCTAAATGCGTTAGGGCAATTCCAGATATTTTTGAATACCTTGTATTTAATGACCACTTTACATAGCACGGAAGGAAAAATATGAATCATAAGAATGGGTCAAACGCACACAAAAACAAAAGTTGTCTCTCCTGTGGTCAATAGTTAAAGGCTTGTGTGCATATAAGATATGTTTTTATCTGATCGGCCAAAGTAGACCTGACGCCGTATATGCGGATATGGGTTCAACTAGAAAATTAGGCCTTAAAAACGTTAACTTCGGGTATGTCCACAGGAAAGACGCGAACCTAACTCTGCGTATGACCCGAATATCCATTTATTCAGTTACATCAGTTTTATGGTGTGGACGATGCAGTGACTGATTGGTAAATACTTGTGTGATGAGCGTGCGTACTTGTTCCGGTCCGGAACAAATACGCACGCTCATCACACAAGTTCCGGAGTCTTCGATGTTTTCTATGTATTTAGGTATTTATTTATTTTTGTTTATTTATTACAGTTGCTCAAAAAGTGGTACTTTTCGTAGCTGTATATCGTGCGGAGTTAGATTTATTCGAACGAAACGAAGTACTTTTTACTTTTCTTATTCGCACTAGTGCGTTTTATTTTCATTTTTTTAAATATACTAAAACGCACGGCCAAAGACCAAACCAAAGAGTTTGTTTGTATGTTTAAATAAAGTACCAGGAGCGCAGAGGTAAGTAGGAAGTAACACCGCGGCGCAAAAAAAAGTCGTTTAGTACACGTGCGGAACTGTCATTTTCTTCCGCACTTGTATCAAAATGTACTATTATATGCATATGTAAATCGTTGCCTATCTCATGGTACAAGCCTAGAGGACTAGTACAATGTATATATTAGATTGGGCTCTTTTTATGAATGATTAAAACAACTGTGGGCTGTAATTACTTACACTGATGGGCCTCTCAGAGACGAGCCCAGGCCGGCGCTTGCGCGGTTTTACGTTCACCAGCGCGTGGTCGGGGATCAACCCGTTGTGGGGGCTCTCTTTAATCACTGAAACAAAATGTATACGTAAATTATTTGAATGTTTTTTCGATGTAACTATATGTAGGAATAATGATTCGTGGGTGAATCAAATTTGTTTTCTTTGGAAAAAAACCCGGGTTCTACTAGTTGGGCCATTCCATGTGATTTCAACAAATCGAGTGTGCCGCATGACTTTTGATTTGAATAAAAAAAATTGAGGATATACTTTATGATGAGAGAAGTGCTGAACCACCACCATTTTTTTTTTTATATTTTTATTTCCGAGTTTTACCCATTCGAAGTAAATAGTGGGGTCAAATTCCTGCTTGTATATAATACGCTCTAACTTTTTTTTTTGAAAAGATAACGAAATAATTGTTGCTGTGTTTGATTAGGTAAGAAATGTGAATGTCATCTGTATGATAAAAGTTATCTAAATTAACTACAAAAAAAATGGTGTCCATTTGAAATGTTCAAGTAACTGGTATTTTTTTGCAATTTTAATTCATTTTTGTGCAAACCCTGATGCATATTAGGGTTAACTTTTTTCAGAAATATAAAGTACTAGTTTTGTTCATTCTGTAAAATAAATATTATCGTTTTAGAATTATAATTCTAACAGAAAAATAGTAGTGAAAATTGAGAATTTCTAAAAATGCTTATGTTTGACCCCCAAAAAACCCATGTGGAAGAATAATTAAAAATTTGAATTTATTCAAAAAATATAGTCCATGTCTTTGTTAATTAGATTCAGTTTAAAAAGTTTTGTTATTTTCACTATTTTTGGATATATGATTTTTTTAAACTGCTTATCTCGTGAATTTTCTCTCATTGTTTTTATATATGCATATTAAAGTATTTTTGACTATAACTTTTAAATGTATGGTAATCAATTACCATACACTGAAAAATCAATAAATAAAAGCCAGACGGTTCAAATTTACTAAATATATTTAATAATACTTATATATAAAACAAAAAAAAACATTACTTGCAAACCTTTGCTACTTCGAAATTTTCTGAAGTAGAGTAACGTCGCACTACTAATTCATTTTGAGAAATGGGAACGAAACTATGATAAGAACGTGTATTTTTTATGGTTCTCATATTTTTAAATCGCTCTGATAAGTACAACTCAGCTACATCGACTTTTGATTTTGAGACGAAAAAGAACTTGATTCCAAGAATTTTGTTTACACTAAACTCGTACATAGCTTCAGGGGATAAAATGTTATCACTACCTGTGGTGCGTTGCAGACTAGCCTTTCTTACCAACCGCTTAATCGTGCCGCCAGCACCATCACAGGGGGATTTGCCGTGAGAGGTGGCAAAAAAGTTCCACTTCTTATCAACCAGTGGTATATAACGAACAATAACTATACATGAAAACAGGTTAAATAACACAAGCACTTCCTACAAAGAGTTTGCACCGCTTCATTATCTCCGAAGTACGGTCTCCTATATATAACAGAACTTCGATAAGGATTATAGTAGCACCTAAAAAAAACATTTTTCATAAACGAGCAAAAATAACAAAACTTTTTAAACTGAACCTTATTAACAAAGACATGGACTATATTTTCTGAATAAATTCAAATTTTTAATTATTCTTCCACATGGGTTTTTTGGGGGTTTCGGGGAAAATTTCGAAGTAGCAAAGGTTGGCAAGTAATGTTTTTTTTCGTTTTATATATAAGTATTATTAAATATATTTAGTAAATTTGAACCGTCTGGCTTTTATTTATTGATTTTTCAGTGTATGGTAATTGATTACCATACATTTAAAAGTTATAGTCAAAAATATTTTAATATGCATATATAAAAACAATGAGAGAAAATTCACGAGATAAGCAGTTTAAAAAAATCATATATCCAAAAATAGTGAAAATAACAAAACTTTTTAAACTGAATCTAATTAACAAAGACATGGACTATATTTTCTGAATAAATTCAAATTTTTAATTATTCTTCCACATGGGTTTTTTGGGGGTCAAACATAAGCATTTTTCGGAATTCTCAATTTTCACTACTATTTTTCTGTTAGAATTATAATTCTAAAACGATAATATTTATTTTACAGAATGAACAAAACTAGTACTTTATATTTCTGAAAAAAGTTATCCCTAATATGCATCAAGGTTTGCACAAAAATGAATTAAAATTGCAAAAAATTACCAGTTACTTGAACATTTCAAATGGACACCATTTTTTTTGTAGTTAATTTAGATAACTTTTATCATACAGTATGACATTCACATTTCTTACCTAATCAAACACAGCAACAAGTATTTCGTTATCTTTTCAAAAAAAAAAGTTAGAGCGTATTATATACAAGCAGGAATTTGACCCCACTATTTACTTCGAATGGGTAAAACTCGGAAATAAAAATATAAAAAAAATAAATGGTGGTGGTTCAGCACTTCTCTCACCATAAAGTATATCCTCAATTTTTTTTATTCAAATCAAAAGTCATGCGGCACACTTTTTCATTCAAATTTGTTGAAATCATATGGAATGGCCCAGTTATATTTGGATTGAAGGAGAAAATTTAGGAACAAAATAATTATGTCTATCGTAATTAGGCTTGGGACTTTTGGATGCTCGCTATGGTTCTAGAATCCACGGAGTCGCCATTATGTTAAAATATTTTTTTATAAGTCAAAGTCAAAGTGGATAAGTACATACAACTTGTATGTATATAATTACCAATAATAAAATACTCTATTGCTAGTAAACAAAATAAACTAAAACAAATACTTTAAGTAACAATAACAAAAATGTATTTTTCAATCTAATATTAGTCGCCACTTCTTAGTGCATCATAATCATCATCTATTACTATTTCATGTTCATCATTAAAATGGTAGTAAGAATGGATCACTATTATTTTTTCTATATTTTGCGGGGTTAAACGAGTTCTGGACCTATCAAAAACTTTTAACATAGTTAACATTAAACACTTTTTTTCCGTCTTTGAAATATACATCACATAAAGAACAAAATAAACAAGACTTTTCTTCAACATTGTTTAATTCCTTATACGGCTCTAACCAGGACTTAATTTCGCAAGTAATAAAACTATTAATTTTAAATTTTATCAGAAATTGCTTAAACCGTGTTTAATCAAAACTGTCAATTTATTAATCAAGTGTTTTTTTAATTGGTAAAATAGATGTCAGTCAATAGTCTGTCACAACGCAAGTATCAAAGAGGATGCATAATTAAATAAATCGTACCTATATGTATATGCATATCGCGTCACCTGTGACCTGTGACATGTGTGTGTAATAATAATAACTAATAAATTTATGATAAAATTAATTGCAGTCATAATAACGTGGTTATTACCGATCGATATAACAGCGTAAATCTAACATGTTTTATTCTTACACTTTGACTTTGACTTCGAAAAATAATATTTTAACATAATGGCGACTCCGTGGAATCTAAAACCATAGCGAGCTTCCAAAAGTCCCAAGCCTAATCGTAATAATAATTCATCGTTTACCAGTGTATAAAAACATAATGTTAAACTATGTTGATAACACATCTACGAACCTATTTTTGTTAAAAACTTTTTTCTTTATATGATTGTATCAATGAATGTTTTTTTAATAATAGTATTTCCATAAACTTCCAACATAAAGGTAATTTACCCGTTAAACAAATTTGACACAAACACGTATTGGTGCGCTTGTATAAGATAAATTCCAGTTAAACATTCGGTTAAGTATTCCGTGTGGTTGCCGGGTTAGAATAGTGCCACTCCCTGTGTTCCCGTGGATGTCGTAAGAGGCGACTAAGGGAATAAAGCGTCGGTTAAATTAGCAAACCTCGTAAGTCCATTTTTTGCGAAAATCGTTTTTTTATTGAATCGTGTAGCCAATCACCAAACGCATCGATCTATATATTACATTCAAACGTCAAATAAACCATTATTTAAAAAATCTACAAATAGAAAACCTCGTAACTTTAAGCCGCCATATGCCGTAATTTTGTTTTTTGTGTCTCCTGTAAACTTGAGTCAAATGGACTTACGAGGGTTGCGAATTTAACCGACGAAAGGCTTGTAGTACTGTTAGGCGATGGGCTTGCAACCTGTCACTAATACGCTGGTAAACATCTTAGCCTATTTGTGCAAAATGTGGTTACAGAATTATCAACAAGTTTTTAAAGTTGTAGGTAATTCTGTAGCTCTGCCTACCCCTCTCTGGGACTACAGGCGTGAAGGTATGTATGTATGTATGTAAACATTCGGTTAGTGATTTTTAATTAGCGACTGGAAGTATAGCTATACCTTCATAGATGATCCCGTTGACCCCCTCCACCTGTTTCCCCTTGGGCCGGCGCGCTGTGTCCGGGGCGGCTATCACCTCCACTTCCTCCTCCGACGAACTGTCATCTATACATTTAAAAAAAAATGATTACATTAATAAAGGCTACTTACATATTATTTTTAATTTCATTTGTAACGCCAATTAGAAAAGATTTCTAAATAGGTATCTCGCTACAGATTTTTGCATTAGAATATGTACATTCAAAGTACACAAATTTTGAAGCGCCCTTCTATACTCAATCTGTTTAGGTACTTAAATAAATGTAAACAAAAAAATCACGTGGTTCTGGATATTAGCCAATCAAAACTGTTCCGTCGAGCGTTGACGTATCAATGTTCACCTCCTATTGGCTGACCAACTATGTCACGTGATTTTTTTGTTTACATTTATTTAAGTACCTAAACAGATTGAGTATAGTCATAGGACCCCGCGAAAGCGGAACTTTTGCGTCCCAATACATTCGGATTATTAAAATGGGAAAAAAAGGGCAAAGTCAAAACAATTCAATACGAACAATACAGGGTGGCCCAAAAATACGTTGACAAAGATTTTTAAGAAAATGTTTTTATTACTTACAAGACTTTCACAATATGACTTTAAAAATTAAAAACTACAATCTTTTTAATTAAAAAAATCAATTATCTTCAAAATATCCACCTTTGGCTTTGATAAACAGATGCAAACGTTTGTTAAAATTGTCAACGATATGCCGCAGCTCCTCCGAGGTTATTTTTGCCCACTCTTTGGTAAGTGTTGCTTTCAGAGCGTCTACACTTTTGTGTTTAGTGGCACAGGCCCTTGCCTCTAAGATTGACCACAAACTATAATCCATAGGATTAAGGTCAGGCGAGTAGGGTGGCCATTCTTTTGAGCTAATGAATCCGGGAAAATTGTCTCTACACCACTGCTGCACACTATGGGCCCTGTGAGATGGAGCCGAGTCCTGCTGGAATATCCACGGTTGGGTTTCAAAATGTTGTTGGCTCCAAGGAAGAACTACAGCTTCAAGGATATCTCTTCTGTATATTTCTTGATTAATTTTGACACCTTTTTCGATGAATATAAGGGGAGTTTTACCTGTGGAGCAAATACCACCCCAAACCATAACTGATTCCGGCTTTTGACGGTGAGGAACAATTGCGGCCGGTCCAGGACGACTAGAACAATACATTCTGTCATTTTGGTGATTATGGGCCTGTTCAACGCAAAAAAGTTTTTCATCTGAAAAAAGGATATTTTTCCACTTTTCAGTAGCGGCACGCTGCTTAATCAAACGGCATCTGTCGAGGCGAACTTTTTTATCTTTTTCTTCAAGAAGTTGTGCTTTACGCAGTTTGTATGCTTTCAATTTGAGGTCATTAGCGACAATACGTTGCACCGTCGAACGACTTACACCCAGCTCCCTAGCCATTTTTCGCACTTTGGTCCGTGGATTGCGATCAAGCCGTTTCTTGATAATATTTCGGAGCCTGGGAGTCCTAACAGTCCTCTTTCTTCCTCTTCCTGGGCGGTCCGCGATATGCCCGAGCTCATTATATCGCTTAATAGTCTTGGACACTAGTTGACGACTGACATTTAGCGATCTAACTATCTCACACTGTCGTTTTCCAGATTCGTGTAAGGAAATTATTGCGTTGCGTTGCGAAGACATGACAAAAATCAATATTTAACTAAATAATTTTACACAAGCTATCTCTTCCAAATCGTCAACAAACTGTGTAAAAATGTAATAGAAAAACAAATGAACTCGTAGCGTGTTCCATTTTCAAAATTTTTACTTTTTAATTTTGTCAACGTATTATTGGGCCACGGTGTATTACAAACACATATTCACTCGAGATTGTTCGAACAATATTTAGATAGGTACAACTAAAAGACATTTAACAAGATTATTTATTAAACTAATTGAAGAAAGTATCACTTAATTTTCTGGTAGCAGCATGAGCAAGGCAATGTCAGTCACCAAAGACACCTCGTTAAAATATTTGGCACCACGGAGTAAAAATGAGTTTTTCCTATAATTGGTATTTGAAAAGGGTACATGTAGCAGCGGCCTTGGCCTGAGGCCGACAGGAGGCCGCAGGGATAGTTAACTTAGATAATATCGCCGGACTATCTTTAATTAAGAGGCAGACGTCATTAATATTAATTACGTCTAGTCTCCAACGGCAGGAAGTGATAACGCTTACAACGGTGCCCAAAACCATTTGACCACTGGAGAGATTTATAATCTAAATGCCTTACGAACCTCTTTTGATGCCCTCAATACGATCAATATATACTGTATATCGAGGATTCCAAATTTGCGATGCATACTCAAGCAGGCTACGTACGAAAGAACAGTATAGATTTTTTAAAGATTTCACGGAAGTCAGCTGACGTTCTCATAATGAAGCCCAACGCCTTAGATGCTCGATAACGATGTGGTCAATGTGACAGTCGAAGAGTAGTTTGCTATCGTGAATGACGCCAAGGTTATGAATTTTATACACCCTGTCGATCTGCTCATTAGCGAGTGTGTACCTGTACCAATAGATCCCTTACATCTTCAGAGTGATGTATTAATTTAAGAATGTTTATATCGACGGCATATAAAAGTATGTGAGTGTTTGAAGCATTTCTTAATATCCATTAAAAATATAACAAAAAGAAGGGGTCCCAGAATCGACCCTTGAGGCACGCCAGTAGGAATAGGCATCCAACTGGATTGATGGCTATGCAGAACTACAGTACATCTGGGAGAACATCCACAGAGCTGATACTGCTGATAGAAGTTGACACTGAACTTCATGATGAATAATTTTAAAATGTATAATGGAAATACATACATACATACATTAAATCACGCCTGTTTCCCAGAGGGGTAGGCAGAGACCACTTCTTTCCACTTGCTACGATCCTGACAAATTTCCTTCGCTTCTTCAACATTCATACATCGAGTCATGCACGCACGTCGGTTTCGGGTACTTAAGATTCGGCCCTTTTCCAGTATTTCTCCGATTAGATTCGAAAAAGTACGCCTAGGGCGTCCCCTTCCGACCCTTCCACACACTTTCGATCTGTATATCTCTTTCGTCAATCTTCCCTCATCCATCCTTTCCAAATGACCAAACCATCGAAGCATGCCCTTTTCAATCTTAGTCACTACATCTTCTTTTATTCCACACTTCTCTCTGATTTTTTCATTTCTAACTCTATCAATCAGTTTCACACCACACATACTACGCAAAGAGCGCATTTCGACTGCATTTACACGACTTACATGCTTGTCCTGCCACACCCAACATTCACTACCATACATCAGGGTAGGGGCCAGCACTCCATTGTGAACAGCCAGCCGGGCTTTTTGTGAAACGCCCTGTCTGCTCACAAAGGAGTACAGGGCAGAGTCCAGAGTAATGGAAATATTCTGCAAATAAATTACTTACATCCTTGCCTTTGCCTTTGCTTGACATTAGGGGAACCAGAACTTTTATTTTTGTTTTTACTTTTCACATAGGACCAAAACGACCGGGGGATACTTGCAATGGAGGATTCAATTTTGGCAATATATGCTTCAAAACATTTACTTTCTACCTCAACAGCTCTGGCACGCAATAATGAGAATGAAGCATAGTCTGACAAGTTTCCATAAATCACTATTAAGCTTTTGCTTCTTTTTCAATGTTTTAATTAATGCAGAGCTAAACCAAGGTGGATGTGAACAAGATTTTATGGATTTCACCGGACCATAACGATCTCTAACATCACATAATTTTGTACAGAATAAAACTATGACGTTCTCTTAAGACCCAGAATTTAAATATTCACACCATCATCATCTACATCATGTCAGCCGAAAGACGTCCACTGCTGGACATAGGCCTCCCCCAAGGCTCTCCACTCAGACCGGTCTTGTGCTTTTCGCATCCACCAGCGATCCGTTCAAGGTCGTCACTCTATAGCAGCAAGAAATAGGAGCTTCGCAACAGCGGAGCTTCGTCGACTCAGTGAAATTAATCTTAAATTGGGAAATCATGAAGTGGGGAAAAAATGCAATCGGTAAATAAATAAAATGGGGAAAAATGCGAATAGAAAGTTTGCTACGCGGAAATAATCCCTTTGGGAAACCGATCTATGTTCTCCTGATGATGTATGGTATGGTACCTGTGGGAGCGGGCGGCGCGTGCCACTGCGGCTGGCGCAGCTTGACGTGGTAGTAGTACACGCGGCCGCGCGCCGAGCGCGCCGAGCGCCACATGGACGGCAGCGCCGCCGCCGGGGGCTCCGGCGGGACTCCCACAGGCGGCACCTGATTCAAATATTTTTATTTTACTGTGTTTAGGAAAGATACAGTCACATAGCAAGATAAATTCATGGCCCGAAGGTGCTTTTCCACCAGCGAGATGATGTGAGGCGAGGCGAAACGATAATTTGATAGTTGCATTGCATAACTAGCAAGTAGGGTTCCCGCTCGTAATTTTCAGATTAGTTTTCAGATCACAATGACGCTCCCCGCCCTTCAAATTGACGTGGCATGGTTAGTTCAAATCCCGTAAAATAAAATTGTCGGAAGCCATTACTTGAATTTAAAACGCTAGATGTCAGGATTTTTTGAAAGCCGAGCCATGTGCTTGTTTGGCTTCGGCATTTGATAAATATAAAAATCTGGCGTTCTAGAGTCTATAACTTACTAAACTAACTTAAAACTGTAGTCCGCTGTGGTGGTTGAAATGTTCATATGATTTAAGCTTTAATCCAATGCTAAATTACCAAATTTAATCATATTAAAATAAATAAAGTTAGTGCATTATTCGAATATTTAATAATTGGCTATTAAAAAAGTTTCGTTCATTTATATTATATTATAACATCAATTATAAGTTGTCAGAGTAAACTTACCCCCAACATTCCATCCGTGGGCGGCGGGTGGGGGGGCGGGAAGTCGGTGGGCGGCATCTGCTGCCCGAACATGAACCCGCCCATGCCGAAGCCGCTCATGCCCATGAGGCTACAATTGAAATAAAAAATAACTACTTAGACTCCAAAGGCTGTTTCTTTGGTCAATAGCCCCCCGCGTACTTTTAGTGGTAAGTACATTGCGTCGCTGCAATACCTTGCACGCAATAATGTTAAAACAACTCGTCAATGGATTTCTACAAGCATGCAGACTATCACATAAGAAACTGGGCCTTAAGGCAAAGCGTCATTCACTGTTTTACAGAATATAATCATTTCTGATCACTGTACAACACTTTGTCATCCAAGGATTAAATGGTTTGGTATGGCTATATTTCGAAACCGGCATTATGGTTTTGATATGCCTCTATTTAGAGTGTAGTATGCGTTTGCAATTATGAAATAAAGCTGTCACAGCTGCGCAGTTACCCAGATATAGTAAAGAAGAAATTGCTGTGACAAGGACGCTAAATAAAGACTTGGAAAAATACAATACTAAGGCCGGGTGCCCCAATGCTCTACTATAGTCGAACGAATATGACGAACCTATAGTAAAAATAAGACCTTATTTTTCATTAATAATGAATTTACTCACTTAGCTTGCGGCATACAGAACTGCTGAGGCCCTCCAAACTGGGGACAGAATCCAGGAGGGCCCTGGAACTCGCCCGAGGGTCCGATCCACTCCGGCGGCACGTCGGGAGGCATGACCCCGGGCATCATGCCTGGGGGCATCCCGGGAGGCAGGCTCGAGGGCATGCCCCCAGGCATGCCGGGGGCCATCCCGGGGGGCATGCCCGGAGGAACCATTTGAGGAAGCATGTTGGGAGGGCCGCCCATCATGCCGGGTGGGAACATCTGTAAAATGTGTGCTGTTGAGTGAAACGATCCGATTTATTATTTTAGTCTTTTTAAAATTAGTATAAATAAAGACTTCTTGCATGATCTTTTTTTCATTTTTGACGATGCATTGTTAGACGAAGTGACCATATTCGACTCAGTTTTGTATGACTCGTGTTTTGCTAATCGAATTCTCGTGCTCATTATCACACAGATTGGGTTGGGACACCCACTCCACGTGTTTCTAGAGGAACGTTGCGCCAGTGTCAAGCTCGCTGTGTCTCGAGCATCATAAAAGTCACATGTTGCTGAAGTCAATAACCAGAACGTTTATGATTTTTTTTCTTTGGACGTATTCAAATTGATATACAGTGGTGGACATATAATTAGAAACAGTACATAAAACTTAGGTAAACACAGAATGAACTATCGTTATGAGTAAAAATTATAATGATTAAATCACTATTGACTATGCCAGAATATAGCCAATGAGTTAAAAAACTCATAAAATATTTAAAAAAGTAAATCTGTTCTATCTTTAATTATTAAAAGATTTTTAAAATCATGATAGTTGAATTTCTATTACTGGCCGCTTGGACAACTAATTAGAAACGGGATCCATGGTTCGTTCCATTTTTGAAAATAAAAAAAAAACCTCTTTTTAAGCTTTTTCTTTTGTTTCGGCGGCAATTAAACGTCAATTTGGAAAATTACGTGAATAATAAGTATTGGTAAAAATGGGTAAAAATAGGTAAAAATAAGAGTTGTGACGAGTCAACCAGGCAATTAATCGTTAAATTACATTTAGATCGAAAGTGGACTTATAGAAGAATTGCTAAACATCTAGAATGTTCTGTGAAGAAAGTTTTCAACGCTATTGCTCATTATAAAACTAACGGAACTACTAAAAGTGTTGTTAGAGAGGCTCGTCCAAGGAAAACATCTCCCCGGGAAGATTCGCAAATAATACGTGTAGCTAAACAAGACCCGTTCAAAGGCTCCAAAGAGATTAGGAATGAAGTTTTTTCACCTGATGACCCAAGGAACATTTCCTCGAAACTGGTACGCCGCAGATTAGTGGAAGCTAAATTGTTCGGGAGGGTTTCTCGAAAGGTACCGCTTCTTACCAAGCAACACCGAGAGAAGCGATTATTATTTGCAAAGAAATATCTTAACTGGACCGTACGAGAATGGAAAAAAGTGTTATTCTAGGATGAAACAAAAATAAATATGGTGAATTCAGCCGGCAAACGCTACGTTAGACGTCCAATAAACCATGCTTTTGATTATAAATACACGAGGAGTATAGTCAAACACGGCGGTGGTAATATTAAAGTATGGGGATGTTTTTCTGGTTGCGGAGTTGGACCCGTCCGTAAGATTGAAGGTATAATGGATCAATTTCAATACAAAAACATCTTAGAAGAGACAATGATTCCCTACACCGACGACCATTTGGCTGTGACCTGGATCTTTCAGCACGATAACGACCCAAAACACACGGCCCGCAGTGTTAAATCCTTTCTTAGTGAGCAACGTGTTACCATGTTAGACTGGCCCTGAAATAGTCCCGATTTAAATCCAATTGAAAATTTGTGGTACGTCGTTAAAAAAAAAGTCTCCGTTAAACGTAATTCCAGTCAAAATGAACTTTACGAAGCCTTTGTTGAAGCATGGAACTCGATCCCACTCGATAAATGTATGAAATTACTTGAATCAATGCCACGTCGTTGCAGAGCCGTCATTAATAACAAAGGCTATGCAACTAAATATTAATTGTTAAGAAATTTAGTAAACCAAAAATTATTTTACATAAATAATTTGAAATTGTTGACGTTGACACGTTAAAACTTTGATTTTTACCTCATTTCTTTAGTGTTTCTAATTACTTGTCCATGACGGATGGTACTGCAAATGTCGTTTAGTTGTTTGTACGTAACTAAATATCTAAATGGTAGTTGTAAACTCGGATATTTATTTGTTTTTTAATTAATTATAAGTTGTTGAACGTATTCTATGCATTTTGTTGTTTTATTTCCAAAAACAAAAGTTTTACGGCAATGTGCCTTGTATAATGTGAAATACGTCGCAAGTGTTTCTAATTATATGTCCACCACTGTATTTTCATTAAAACTGTTAACGTCAACATAGACAAGAAACAATAATTTTGACATATTTTTTTAAACATGGCAACTTCGGAAGCCGCGAGGCGCAAGTTCAATTTGTCGCTGTAACCGAGCCGGACACAAACTGTTCACCTGTTTTTTTGCCATCCTGATTTGTTGGTTGGAAGAGATCCCTTAAAGTAATATGCTCGTCTTTGTATATAATTTATTTCCATGCAAGTGTTTTTTTGCGAAACTACTTAATTTAGTGCAATAAAGAGTTTATTCATCATCATCATAAGACGTAAGACGTCCACTGCTAGACAAAGGCCTTCCCCAAAGTTTTCCACAACGATCGGTTCGAAGAGTTTACTTACTTATTCCCATTTCACGTTCATCGCAATATTTATTATTCATCTTGTGTAGGTGTGGCTGCATTCCACAAGGAGCCAATCTCTCACAACCTGGTCCCTAGTCGGCATCCTGAATATGGACATGTCGTTGTAGGCCGAAGAATAGCTAAACTGAAGTGGCAGTGGGCGGGGCACATCGCACGCAGGACTGATGGCCGATGGGGCCATAAGGTTCTCGAGTGGCGTCCGCGGACCGGGAGACGAGCTGCAGGTAGGCCTCCAACAAGATGGAGTGACGACCTTGTAAGGATCGCGGGAACGCGGTGGATGCGAAAAGCACAAGACCGGTCTGAGTGGAGAGCCTCGGGGGAGGCCTATGTCCAGCAGTGATGTTGCAGGCCTGTCCCGGAGGCGCGTGTTACCTGCGGGAAGGGCTGCGGCTCGGGCGGCCAGTAGTGCGCGAAGTGGTCCCGCTGGCGGCGCGTCTCCTCGGCGGCGGCGGCGGCCTCGGCGAACGCGCGCCGCCGCTCCTCCTTGCTCATCGGCGGGACCGCGGCCAGCACGCGGTCGTTGAGCCTGCAACCGGACCGGCCGTCAGTCACTCGGGAACCTTCCTCGTGCTTGGCAATGTTTACAATTGGGTTTTTTAGGGTACCGTAACCGAAGAGCCGAACAGGGCCTTCTTATGGTGCGTTCCTATATTAAAACTCGTTGGTAGAATTGTGACGTCTCGTTAAAATTTTACACATTTTGTACGTAGCAAATGTCATAACGCTACTGCCCGTAAGGAAAACGATTCGTTTCTTGAATATAGGAACCGGGCATTAATATGCCTACGCTATCCGCTCGTCTGTGCGTTCTGCCTTCAAAAAGATCTTTTGAGCCGTAAATGATAGCAAGATATTTTTTTGAATATGTGGTCACGGCGGACTTACTTTTTTTAAAGAGTGACATAATAAAAGTGATCCCCATACTTAACTTTTTTTCAACGCATTTTTTTTTGTGGTGTCTTAAAAACGGTCAAACATACAAGAATCAATTATAGCACAATTAAAGTTAAGGAACAATACAAAAAAATGATCAAGTGTGAATTGGAATCGCGCTGATACGATTCGAAATCAAATTTAAATCGGAATATACTTAAACCTACTGTGTGGCGATACGGAACTCACGATACGCAAGTACGACTCGCACTTGACCGGTTTTTTTATTTTTGACAATCCGCGACATGCCACACTATTAATTTAATGCACCATGAGCACATTTACACAACCCTGCAATGTCGAATGGTGGAATGAAGCTTTGTTATGTCTAGGGTAGTCACTGGAACCCTTACCGCCAGGCGAAAATGAACTGAGGCGGCTATTGCTACCTTCCAAAGTTATATCAAGTTAGGAATTTTTTTACTATGAAAAAAGCGACAGCCTAGAAGTACTTTTCTTTTGATGCAAATCGATCCCATTTCTATCAAGGATCATACATTTTGTAGGCAAATTTAAAAGGTACAATGTCTCATATTCTTTTTTTATAATGTTTATTAGTCTCATTATGAATCATAAAATTGGACAAATTAATAACTAAAGCGTTAAAAAAATATGTATGTACATTACAATAGCTTACCTTATACTCCTCCTGCCATCAGGACTGCTCCTTCGTTTCCTTCTATCCCGATCATCCCTGTCACGGTCTCTATCGCGGTCCCTGTCTCTGTATCTGTCTCTGTCGCGCTCGCGCTCCCTCTCCCTGTCCCGCTCGCGCTCACGCTCGCGCTCCCTGTCCCGTTCCCGGTCCCGGTCTCTTTCTCTGTCCCTGTCGCGCTCGTCGCGACGGTCTCGGTCGCGCGACCCACTGGAGTCGGCCGCGCGTCGCTCCACATTCGCTTGACGCTCGTGCTCTTTCATTTGTTGGATGCGTTCCTTTTTCGGGATTTTAAATACCTCCTGAAATTTTAGGGATTACTTGCAGACATACTACATATAAATTGTTGTAGATAGTATCCTAATTTTAGGAAACTGCAGATAAGGTATATGCATGTGTTTTACTTAATTCATTACACACCTTCAAGCTAGACCATCTTTCCAGCAGCTGACTGGACAGATCTTTGACTTTTTCAATAATTGCTGCATCATCTTTACTTTTGTCTGGACTGTCATCTTGAGATCGGTTGGGTAGTTCTATTGGCAAACCTGTAGAAGAATAATTCGTAATAATGTGTATTAAGCGCCGTATTCGCATAGCGTAACTGAGAACCATAATAAAAATAATAAAAAAATATTTAAAATAGTGTACTCCAAATACTGCAAGCATTCTCAACCAGTCAACCTTTAGGTGAAACAGTAATTAAAATTACGTGTTTTTTTTTTCTCTTTTCTTTTAAGACTATAAATTTGTGACCCACCTCAGGTCTAAAGTCGATCTGACATTCTACAACAATAAGGTTGAGTTTCCTATGAATTACAAATGACTTGCCATCTCTAATGACATTGATGATTTTAAACATATTTTACCGTACATACCGGTAGCCTCGTCTAGGAACACGTCCGCAGGCACGTCGGCGAGCCAGCGCTCCACGATGCTGAAGAAGCGGCTCTCCGACACCATGGTCTTGTTGGTTATCGGCAGCCGGTCCACTGTCTGAAGCATCTCCAGTCTGTAACATTAACAATTGAATTGGAGGGGGAAAGTAAAGAGATTGGATGGTTGCATGCGATCTGAGGAATAAGAGCCTAACCACGCTTAAGGGAAAAGTTTAGAGATTGTTGTATGCGATCACACTGCTTAGGTCCTACCTAACCACGGTAATCAATGTCTCCTTAGTCGGGGCAACAGAACTCGGTGAACCGACAAGGTGACAACGGTAGAATGCGAAACAACATCCCGTGTCACGTTCTATTCCCCTTTGTCCCCACCCTTTCATCTCGTGGGGACAAATGGAAAATAATCCTTTAGGTTATCACTAGGGACCACTGGCAGGAAATAATTGCCGTTTATTACCACTGGGCACAAGTGGCAGGAAATAATTCTCATTTATTACTACTCAGGACAACTGGAAATAAATAATTGTCATTTGTTTCCAGTGGTTACAGATGAGAATATACCAGTTAAATTTAACTAATCAGTTTTAAACTTAAACAGTTTAGATTCATCTTGGTTGTGCGAGTGATTTTAATAATTTAAAAGTAATGAGGGGGGGACACTTTTTTAACGTAATATATACTGGGTGTTCGGGACATGGCCTGTCAATTTTTTTTTGTACTGGTGGGCTCATTTTCTACCATTCAGGGCTGATCCCAGAGTTCTAAGGGTAGCGGTTATGGAGACACGATTAAAAAATATATGTTACTCGAACAGCTATTCAACTGGGAACAAAAAAGAACTTAGATGCGACAACTAGGCATAAAATTCCCTACTAGGTGCGGACAAAAGGATAAAGGGGTGCAGACAACTGGGAATAGCCCCCAAAATCCCACCTTTAAACTTTCATAACTTTTTGCGCCGTGATCATAACAGGTTTTTTTTTTTAAATATGGTTTATAAAGCCTGCTTTTAATAAGATGTTGAGTTGTTCTGTGTGTTACCTGAAGTGATGCGGCGCGTCGGCGCACCAGGGCGCCAGCAGGCGCAGGCCGCGGTAGTCGAGGAACAGGCGGCGGCAGGGCAGGTCCGCGTCGCGCAGCAGCCGCAGCAGCGCCACCTGCGCGCGCCGCGTCTTGGCGCGCACCACCGTCCGCGACAGGCGCAGCGTGTGGCTCTGGTTCTTCACGCCCGTGCGGTGCAGCGCTTCCAGGTCCTCTTCGATCTGTGATCGGGGATCGTGTCAATACAGCAAGGGTAGCACAAGTTTTAATTGGTCGCTCAGTGCGTCTCTATATTTACCGAGTAGATAGAAAGGGAGATCCGAGCGACAAACAAGTCACGGGCAACTTGCGCTAGCCGTGCTGGCGTTAAGTGTAAGACGTAAGGAATCGCGAAATAATAGGAGACGATTGATCATTTGAAAAAAGGGTAATCCTGGTGTATGCACCGCTCTCGAGGTCATTTAGTACAAGTATAGAGGCTGCTTAAACTTCAACGTCGAAATTCGAGCTACTGCTAATTGTATTGATTACAGACAGAACAGACAGTATTTCACCAAACCCGAAATAAGACTTACTCCAAGATTAGTCCATAAGATCTTATTCCAAAGTTTGGTAGAATGCAACCTTAATGAGATAAACAAGCGGCGTATACATAGATATTAACCCTTGGACATTAAACCAGGAAGTAACTTTCCCATCAGCAACACAGTTAACTGACCATTGTGAATCTTTTCACCTTACAATATGGCATACCAATGGTCAATCAACAGTGATGATACAACGACTAAATTTAAATGACGTAACTTTTACTTAAATTGAATCTTAATTCCCTTAAAACCGTACATACCCATATAGCCTAATACTCACGTCAGCATCCTGGACCAGATCAGCCGCTTGCGGCTTGTACGACCTGTCGCGCTTGGGCTGGCGCGGGCGCCGCCGCGGCGTCTCGGGCACGTCGGCCACGTGCGGCTCTTCGAGCGACACCGGCTCTGACTGCGCGCTCTTTGACGTTGATATGTCGTATTCCTCCTCCTAAACACGAGGTTAAATAAAGGATACGGCAAAAGAGTACAGATGGG
Source organism: Acleris emargana (assembly GCA_927399475.2). Classification (NCBI taxonomy): domain Eukaryota; kingdom Metazoa; phylum Arthropoda; class Insecta; order Lepidoptera; family Tortricidae; genus Acleris; species Acleris emargana. The sequence goes on along the minus strand of OV656836.1, from coordinate 6,184,224 downwards.
CTGCATCATCATATGGCATATTATTTTTTCGGATTAAAACGCGTCTTTCTTTTTTCAGATTTCTAGATGAAGAATTTGTTTCCGAATGACCCATACTGACTTGGATTGCTCAATGCTCATCCTGTGTACTACCCCAACCCCCACATTCTAGTAGCCTCACCTCCTCGTCGTCGTCGGAGTCGGGCTCCGCGCCGATCCAGCCGCGGCAGGTGCCGGCGCCGCAATAGCACCGCTGCGCCTCTTTTCTGCACAACAACACACCCTGTAACTCCTCCTAACACACCTCTACTGGAATAGGCACAAAGTGTACAATGTAGATCATGTTGGCCAAACGACAATTAAATAAGTCTTGAAAAATCAATGGCTAATCCAAACACATTTATTAATGCTATGCTCGGATCGCCAGATCTGTGTTTTCGTCTTCACCAATTTCTAATTCGCACTTAAATCGGCCCGGACAGATCTGCTGATCGACAGATCTGTATCTTTTTAGCATTTATTGGTGACTTAAATATAAAACAACAAATTCAAGATATTTTCTGATATGGAAAAGCCAAAATATTGCACCATTTTCCAAACGTAAAGTAAATAATTTGTAGTTGTTACTTCTTCTATAGAACTATACTCCACATAAGCCTTTCATAATAATCATAGGAAAGTCTCCAATAACTTGACAAAAAGTAACCACTACCTACAACTACATTCTGCACTGAAGCAACACTCACCCAAATCTTTTAAACTGGTAATCGAACGTGAGCTCTTCGCCGGCCATGATATCTCTCTTGCTGAAGAACCCTATTCTGAGCTCTCCGTTCACCGTCCACTTCTGGGTCTCAGCGTTGGGATCGCAGGAGTGGTTGATGAAGCGAGATATGTTCCCTTTCATCGTCGCGTCGATGACCGTATCGCCTTTTAGCGACATGAAGTAATGATGCAGGTTGTTTTCGTCGGAGTAAGTTTGGGCTCGTTTGTAGAATTGTTCGTAGTCCAGCACTTCACCTACATATTCCATTAGAAACTCGCCTCTGTAAACAAATAAATAGTATATTGTACAACAAGAACATAAAGGAACCCATTTGCATCTAGACAGCTACGCGATTTAAGCATCGATTCAGAATCCTCTTAAGATCTAAACTTTTCGTTACTGAGGCATTTCGCGTTCTATTAAGTAATTATTACATTCTCAGATCCACATTAAGGCGTCCAGATCCGGATATCCAGACATTTTGCTACGTGACCTATCTAATAGCAACCCCTTTAATGGAGATTCATTATTTTATGAAATACTTATACATGACGTCACAAAGACTCTATTGTCAATTACCACTTACATAAAGAATAACTTAACAATTTAAGGTAACTGCGCTATTTTTTGCGTAGGCGAAGGCGAATCGCAGGCGAACGATTATTTGGCACCATGAACTTTGTGAGGGATGAACTTTTGGGCAACTCATTTCGTGTATGGAGTGGACAGTATTCTGACAGGGGCACTAAAATCATTATAATGATGACTGGAGTGCCTGTGTCAGGATAAATGGGGCGTGCACAGACTGGGCTGAGATTGTAGGTGGTAAAATAAAAGACCCAAAACCAAAGTAAAAGAGGTTTAGCGAGCGAGACTGAGTGGAGATGTCGGCATGGGCCCCCTGGAAGCACCCGAAGCCGACGTACGTGTACGAAGAGGGTGATTAATGTACATGAAGTGAAAGTTGTTCAGGCCTGGGCGCACCTGGCGTTCTATAGTCTCTGCCTACGCCATTGTATGTATATATTTTTGATTGATTACCACCACCAGTTTATTGACTTTTAGAAATAATTGGATGTATCTATGTTTGAATATATTTAAGTGACTCAGGCATGTTTGATATATTACGTTGATTTGGAGCCGTATTCAGTATTAATTTTTAAAAAAAAGTATTAAAGTGGTGACATGTAATAAATACTAGAAGATTTTAAAGAGGCAAACATTCCATTTAATTAGACTAAGGGAGTAAAAATGGATATACATTGTATAATGTTGCCAACATACTCTAAGCAGCTCCACTTTTTTTCTTAAATTTTCCATATATTTTCTTTTGACCCACGATAGAACTCTGTCACATTGACGTTACGATTTAAGTCGTAAGTAATGCCACTATGATATGATGATGACACTGTTTTATGGTGGGTCAGAGTTCCATTTGGTTGAGAGTACATTTATTGTATTGGTGATTTGCAAATAAAATGTTTAAAATAACGTAATACAACGTAACGTTAACGTTATACGTATGTTTGTAATAACGGTAACGGTAACCCATCAATGCTATCGAATTTCACTTTTGATGAAATGAAAATTCTGCATAGCAATTGAAAGGTGTTTCGATATAATAATTAATAGGTAGGTATTATAACTCTCCACTGTCTTATCTTCTTGGTGGGGTCCTTACGGATACACTTCGACCCTATGGGATATTTTGTGTGATCTTTTGCGCTAGTAGATTCACTCCATATTACCGACGTGTAAAAGAGCCCTCATGTGGCCAATTTACTCAATAAATATTTTGAATTTTTGAATTTTGTAATTACCCCTCTTTTAGCGCTAATTCCAATGCAGCCTCCACCCCTTCCAAAAAGCGCATAGTGGAGTGCAACGGCAGTGCTTTAAAATCGTTCGGTTCTGGGTAGCCACAACCAAGGATGGCTACCTACAATTGTATGGCTAACATTGGTGTCACAACGGAAAAGTTTCAAAGAAAATTTTACTGTGAGTTAGCATGGCCTACTTTTTCGTCCTTACCCACATCGGAGTTGTCTTCTGCTGAGTTTCCAAAGTTTTTTGGTCCAGCTCTGGTCAACTCATTCTATGAAGAGCTTTGCATGCCCTAAGCCTACCGTGGTTTCCCACTCAAATCATTGTAGTCACGTACAAACGTAATGAGTTTGTTTGTGATGTCAGAAGACAATAGATGGTAAGCCATTTGTATTTATCATAAGCAATGTGTTTTGCACATGGATCTGTAAACTGTTCGCTTTTTACGATTTAAGTAACTTAAATAACTGTTAAGGATACTCTGAGCTCAGAGCCAGTTAATATGATTTTTTCTGTTTGATTTTTATTCACTTTGGCAGGAAAGAATCTGGGAAGATGAGGGGACTGTTTGGAATGAAAACGGCAACATGATCCAAATTTTAACAAAAAAACTGTTACTTAGTGTGTCTCTCAAGTGGTCACTTGAGGATATTGATGTTCTACTTATCTCCACATCAATTTCAATCCCAAAACTCTTCCGTAACTGAATGACTGACTCACAGACAATGCACAGCCTAAACTGTAGAACCTAGGGTCGGCAACGCGCATGTGATCCTTCTGGTGTTGCATGCGTCCATAGGCTACGGTAACCGCTTACCATCAGACAGGCCGTGCGCTTGTGTGCCATCGTCGTGATATTAAAAAAACCTAGGGACTTGAAATTTGGGGAAATATAATCATGAATGTTGGTTGAAGCATGGGCCTTAGATTAAAACTTAGAACATAGTATTAAATTTGAACAAGTTTTTTTCTAGTTAACAGTTCTATGGAGACAAAGTCATAGGCGTAAGTTAGTATTAAAATAAATTGTAGAATCTTGAATGATTAAGGTATATGTTAGTAAGTTAGGTAGTGTTTACCCGCGACCTTCCCTACTATAACCCGTTTAACACTTAAAAACTACGCAGTTTTGAATTTTTTAAAATAAAGAGTAGCGCATGAAGACACAGATAAGGCCTATGCTTAACGCGATATTCTTAAAACGGGTATGAGTGGACATTTCAGCGAGCCACTTACTATAGAAAATTAAATGAACAATTGAACCGCTCTTAACGTCGTGCATACGCGCGCAAACAAACAAATCCCATTCATATTTAAATCTAAATTCGGATCAGACAATATTTCAGCCAGACAAATTATTTAAATGTTGACTTCATAACAAAACATATGATCAGATTTCTCATCGCGAAAGACTCGAAATACCGCAGGAAAAAATCGTTTCGAATGCAAATATCGCAATCATAATTGTATTGTAATTGCAAAATGCAGTTAGATAACTAAAAACGCAGTTTTATTACGCTAATATTTCGCCCATGCACCAAACTACCTTTATTCTCAATCTGTATTAGGTACTAATGTTAATAAAGCAGTTAATCTTGGCTTATAGGTAGTAAATCGTCGCATAAGCAAGAATAAAGGAGATAACCTACGATAATAAATCCTCAGCAGCCTCAACGCCGCAACCTTTTTTGTCGGCATAAAACACTTTTAATGCCCCATTCTCACGTTTCTCAAATCTTCTATTGGTACACCGATCGCCGACTGGGCAACGGGAATTACTGAAAAAAAAACAACATTTATCTTAGGGTATTCTTAAAGTAAATAAATACCATAATTACAATTATAATATATATTTTTTTAAGAAAATACTATAATTGCGATACATACCATTCAATCATAAGCAGTCTATTTAGGCAGTCTTCTCCACACCCCAGCTCCCCCCTCTCAATCTCCTCTTTGGTCATAAAACAGTCACAGATCATTTTCTTAGTGTCTTTACTTATCATACGCTCACACAAATACTCATTCTCATCTAAATGCTGGAATTGCTTCATCCGTTCATCTATTATCTTGTCATATGCTTCTTTGCTCAATGCAGTCATTACATGATCGTCAGGATTTTGAATTTCGGGTACGGGAGGTAGTCTTTGAGGTAAATTAGGACTAGCCAGTGGAGAGTTGGCAGGGGAGTGAGCCCCCATTTCTAGCTCACTGGAACGCCGCCATCTTGACTTCACTTTCACAGGTAATTCTGAAGGTACAGGAAATGACGGAGAGTTTGGAGGGTTGTTTGAAATTGTATCTCCAGATTTTTCCTGACTATCAGAACTATGTTCTTCCAGTTTAAGCTTGGTCTGTGTGATCAAAGCCTTCTTAAGTGGTGTCTTTACCAGTCCATAGCCTTTGGACTTCTGTTTCTGACTGCTTATAGTCTTAATACGACTTGAACGCCTTACTCCAGTGGGGGATGACTCTGATGACTCATTGGAGTTAACAACTGGCTCTGCCACCCTTGAAGAATTACTATCATCAGATAATGTAGAACTAGGTGTTGAACTAGGATCAGGTCTTGCTAACATCTCAATAAGGCCCTCTTTTGACAGCAGGTAACCTGAAGTTTGTGCTCTCGGCTCTGGTTCAGAGCAATCCATAGGGACTAAAGCTGTGTTGATATTAAGTTTTTCAAAATGGCTTTGAAACTCTCCCTCTTGATCAATCTTGTCCAAGCTCTGTTCTCCTGTTTCTTGATTTGGACTGCCTACTTTGATATTATATGTTGTGTACAAGTCTTGATTGTCATCCTCAACTATCTGGACTATGGTGATGAGCTCATCATCACTACCGCCTTCGCCCAAACCATCTGGATTTATATTTTCTTTGCTTGTGGCACCAGAGTCCTGTTCAGTCAGATCAACTATCATGTCTGTTCTGTTTGATGCTGCACAATTCTCAAAAACAGGAGCTGTGTCATCTTGCAGTGTATGGTTTAAAGTTTCATTCTTTGGTGCTTCAGGGGGCATTGGGATATCTTTTAACAGTGGCAGGCTGGGTGGTAAATTAATATCTTCAACCAAGATCGGCTCATCACTTATTTGAATTGGTTCATCAGATGGAGTTTCAGCAGGAAAGGGAATTTCTAAATTCATTGGTAATCCATTAGGAAAAGGTATATCAGAATTACAATCTTCAGTAGGTAATGATATACCATAATCTAAATCCAAACCAGTACGCAAAGGACTTCCCGGAGGTAATGGAATTGGTTGGAACTCATTCATTACTGGTATTTCACAAGGCAATTGCACTGCAGAAACCACTGGCAACTCAAAAGGAAGAACATCAGGTGTCAACAGCGAATTTGTTGGTTCTGATGATTCGTCAGGCAATGGTTTTTTTTTAGTAATTGGAATTTCAGATTTTTGTGGCAAAGAGTTCAACATCACAAGGGGAGACACATTTAGACCATCATCTTGTTCATTTGTAGCTTTACTCAAATTGAAGTTGACCTCCCCATTTACATGTTCCGAGTGTTCTGACTGAGAGTCAGTTGCTGCATTAGAATCTGACTCTGAACTAGCACATGGGTCAACAACCCTTATTTCTACACTACTATTAGTTTCACTATCACTTCCTATCTCATATCTTCTAGCATCATCCTCTTTGAATAGACAGCGATATTTGCCAAACTTCTTATGAAGTACTACAGTTGGTATAGGGGTTTGTTTAGGTGTTTCTGCTTGAATATCTTGTGACGCCAGTGTTAGGAGATCGGAGGTGGCCGAGGGAGGCTCAGCGGGCGGGTCTAATTCGGCGGGGGCGTCTGGTGCGGCGGGTTCAACTGAGGTCGACGCCTCGGCGTCCGCGGCCGCTGCCGCCGCCAGCTTGCCCCGTCGGGGCATCCGCCGCGTCGCGGGCGTTGCTGCTGCCTTCCTTCTCCTTGCCATCGTTCTACTGGCTCACCACAACGACAAATAATCTGCCAACATAAAAATACAAAACTAGACTATTTGACCTCTTTCGATCGTTATTGTTTCTGTATACCTGTCAACGCCACATGTCCTATTATTCATATACCAAAAATGTCTAAGAATCATTGTAGTAAAGTTCTTGCATTTTTTAACCATGGACATGGGCGACATGTTAGTAACATTTTATGAAAATTTTGGTACCACCACCGGTTGAAAGCAGTGTAGTGAATTATTGAAATTATGAGTACATACCATTACTTTCTTGATCTAACAATGTTCTTTATAGTCATTGAGGTCGGGTAAATAACACCTGACGCTTCTTGTAAAACGTAAAAGGTATATTTATTATAAATCGTCAAAGCGAATCATTTCCCCAGTTCATTAATATTTTTTTAATTATGGCAGCCATCTAGACTAGTGATAGTATTATAGTGATGTCGAAAACCGGATTAAAACGTAAAGAGTAACAATTATAAAAACGTTCAACATTTTTTATGAATTCTTTTTAAATATCAACATTTTATATATATATATTTACTATATCTATAAATAAAATTAAAAAAGAATAAGCGCATATATAATTTCCCACAAAATCGACAATATCGTGCATGCATTTATTTCATAGTCTGTGGTCAGTGTCAAAGCAAGTGATACGGTCGGGGTAATAGTGCCGGGGGTTTAGCAAGATTTATTAAAATATAAACGTTTTCTATAGTTATCTACTTTTTAAAACGTATTATCATGACTGAAACACCTGAGGTAATGGTTTTATATTCTTAATTACTATTCTTCTCAACGATTTCTGCCAATATTTCACCTTGTCTAGAGACACGTCATGTTTTCCCTTTTTACAAAAATCCTCGAATCGTGCACTTTATTGGAATTTTGTCCTCACTAGTCAATAAAGATGCTATAAATTAAACTCTCTTATGCCGGAACAAAGAAATTGCTTAGTTGTAGTATTCTATGCATTTTGATTTAAAAGGAATAAATGTTACAAATTTTAAAAAATATTTATGTATGTATAAAATAAATACTTACACCTTAAGTATACAGGGTGTCCCAAAAGTACCACGCCACAGTGACACCGGAGGTAGGTCAGCTTAAGAGGAACCTAACCAGCCTAACATGACCTCAGTAAAAGTTGCACCGTTTTCGAGTTATACCAATATAAAGATTTTTCCAATTTTTCACCTCTTTTGACATTGTAAGTGCTCGCATTTACTGGGATAGCTTTAAAATTTAGTTTTTTTTATTTGTGCGCGTTTATGAATAGTTTATTAAGATGATAGAAGCATTATTATGTCAATAACTAATGTAAAAGTTGGAAAAATACTGTAATGAACTTGACTTAAATTATCATCAACATAGTAATTTAAACTTTGAGCACCTGCCATAACTTTTTTTTATTATAAACAAAATGAGCAAATTACTTTAAAAACATGCGTATTTTATGCCAATTCTAAAATGGTATGACACATGATATCTTAATGCATAAAAGTAGGAATTCGTATGACATTTGCCAATATGGATCCTCGGAAATCAATGCTAATCATCTAAAAAATTATCTTGTACTCTACGATATCTCATTTGTTTGTGCTCCTTTGAAGAATATGATTGATTTTTGGTTGACCTTAGTTCAAAGATAATAGAAAACGGGTTTAATTTTCATTAGTTTTTACAGTAAATGTTCGAATTGTTTCCCTCCGACTCTAAGGCACAAATGGCATCTTCGAATAAAATTTCGGTTTAATTTTCGTAAACTGGTTTCCGATATGTCTCGGGCTGCATTGAAGACACGTCGCCGTAGTTCCTCTTCGTTACTTATTGGTTTTGAATAAATATTGTCTTTCAAACATCACCAAAAAAAAAAACATTTTACAAAGCGAAATCAACTTCCGTTAAGAGTGCCGAGTAGTTGTTTCAGTTCCACAAACAAAATCAGAGTGACAAATGATATCTTAATGCAAAAAAGTAGGAATTCGTATCACATAACTACCTAACTTCGTACCTAACTAAAAAGTCGGCTATTAAAACGAGGTTTAATATTAATCAACGAGTATAGCACGAAACGCATGGTAACAAACTATGAGTAGTTTGGGTCACAGGACTACAACTGCAATAAATTAATAATAACTATAAAATAACTATCCTACAATTCTTTACATGATAAACTTGCAAAGCGGCTAAGCGGCGGCGCGTTTCATTTGTTAGTTTGGTTGCCGGGATCCTTATTGGCAAATGTGATACGAATTCCTACTTTTTTGCATTAAGATATCATGTGTCACTCTGATTTTGTTTGTGGAACTGAAACGACTACTCGGCACTCTTAACGGAAGTTGATTTCGCTTTGTAAAATGTTTTTTTTTTTGGTGTTGTTTGAAAGACAATATTTATTCAAAACCAATAAGTAACGAAGAGGAACTACGGCGACGTGTCTTCAATGCAGCCCGAGACATATCGGAAACCAGTTTACGAAAATTAAACCGAAATTTTATTCGAAGATGCCATTTGTGCCTTAGAGTCGGAGGGAAACAATTCGAACATTTACTGTAAAAACTAATGAAAATTAAACCCGTTTTCTATTATCTTTGAACTAAGGTCAACCAAAAATCAATCATATTCTTCAAAGGAGCACAAACAAATGAGATATCGTAGAGTACAAGATAATTTTTTAGATGATTAGCATTGATTTCCGAGGATCCATATTGGCAAATGTCATACGAATTCCTACTTTTATGCATTAAGATATCATGTGTCATACCATTTTAGAATTGGCATAAAATACGCATGTTTTTAAAGTAATTTGCTCATTTTGTTTATAGTAAAAAAAAGTTATGGCAGGTGCTAAAAGTTTAAATTACTATGTTGATGATAATTTAAGTCAAGTTCATTACAGTATTTTTCCAACTTTTACATTAGTTATTGACATAATAATGCGTCTATCATCTTAATAAACTATTCATAAACGCGCACCAATAAAAAAAACTAAATTTTAAAGCTATCCCAGTAAATGCGAGCACTTACAATGTCAAAAGAGGTGAAATTTTTTAAAAATCTTTAAATTGGTATAACTCGAAATCGGTGCAACTTTTACTGAGGTCATGTTAGGCTGGTTAGGTTCCTCTTGAGCTGACCTACCTCCGGGGTCACTGTGGCGTGGTACTTTTGGGACACCCTGTATTTTAATAATACCCTTATAATTGATAGACCGCACATTTGGATTTGTCACTAGTCAATAGTCATACAAAAGATTTAGTTTAGTTATAATATCTGAAGTATCTCAGCTAATAACAATGCCTTATTAATTATGACCAACTTTATTTGTTATTAGGTAGTAAAAATCAACAAATGGGATGGCGCTGCGGCAAAAAACGCAATTGATGATGCAGTCAGAGAGGTAAAAATATTATTTACAAATAAGGCCACATTCATTTATCTTATATTTAAGTAACTGTTACCTTGCCGGTAACCCTGTCCATGCAGAAAAATAAATGTTATGTTCATCAGTGATAGATAATGTAAGATTCTAATGTTTAAAGAATTTATCAAATTGGTCTAGTACATTGATTTTCAAACTAGGGGGCGTGCCCCACTAGGGAGGCGCGAAGACATGTACAGGGGGGCGCGGGCGCGGGCGGCAGCGGTTATCACTCCGGAACTTTATTACTCTTATTTTTTTTTACAATTGCTCGACGAGCCCGAGCTACTTGCTGGGACCAAGGGGGGGCGTGGGCATATTCATTTTAAGCAGTAGGGAGGCGCGATACTTGTAAGTTTGGGAACCCCTGGTCTAGTAGTTTCAGAGCCTATTCAATACAAACAAACAAACAATCAAATCTTTCCTCTTCATAACTGTCTGTCTGTATGTTTGCAATATATGTCTTATAATCCATGAAGCCAATTTCAAGATGGTTACAACAAACCACTTAATTCAAAACTATGTTTGCCGAGTTCCTGTCACTTGTTGCTCAAGATTATATTGAAACTTCAGTCTTCGATTTTCAAAGAATAACTGTTTCCATAGACCTTGTAACTGTAAAATAACTAGAAATAATAAGACCTGTCAGTAACAGTTGCAGAGTGAGTTGCAGTGAGTTGCAGATACAGGGCAATTTTTTAATAGGTGCACAAATTTTAATATTTTAATTTTGTTAATCAATAACACAAGTTCTGTTATTATTAGTCTAGCTTAAAAATCATTAAAGATTTGCCGATTCAATGATTCCACTAACTTAACAATATTCATAGACCCTCTCATGCAGGGGTGCGAGGAGATGAGCGTGCAGTAAAAAGGTTTTTTCTGTTGAGGTTTTTAAAAAGTGCTTTTCTAGTATGACTTGGTGCCCACACGAGAACGTAAAAATTGGATAATTTGCAAAAAAAATAAAAATGATTTTATTGTTATAATATATTATATTTACAATACAAAATCATATGTTAAAATTTGTGCAGTTATAAAAAAATACCCTGGATGGATATACCTATTCGCATGTTTAGCACCAGCATTCAAATTGCCAGTTAGCAATAAAGACATTAACAGTAAAATTTATGTAATCTTGAGACAAAAACACTAGGACTTGGACTTTCCCAATGTTTCAGTTTTAAAACATGTGTTAAACAAAGACATGCTGCTAAGGGTATGACAAGCGAAAAATTGACAACTTCTTGCTTTAACATTCAATACAAAGTAGGACTAAAGGCTTGTTTACACGTTGTGAAGTAGCAAGTGCAGGTGTAAAGTGATTAGTAAAAACAACGTGTAAACGGTCACGCTGTTAAGTGGCAAGTGCGAGTGTGAAGTGCGAGTGTGAAGTAAAGTGAATAGACGCTTAAATTATAAAAATAACATCAAACATTGTTCCTAGTTCTAGTAATAATAATCGTGTAAAATATGCACATAAAATAAAAAAGTGTATGTAAAGGGTTATATGAAAGACCATCGTCTAGTCACAGTACTTTTTGTAATACCGCGATTTGAAAGTTAGGAACCATTGTGGAGGTGGGAGGACCTTGTGCAGGGTCCGTCCGGGTTGGTACCACCATCTTATCCATTAACCTACCGCCAAGCAGCAGTGTTCGCATTGTTGTGTTCCGGTTTGGGGATAAGACAGCCGGTGAAATGACTAGCATAGAGGCATTCCATCTTCGGCCTCAGGGTTGGCAACGCATTTGCAGTCTTAGGATTGCGGTCTTATGAATGCGAATGTCTATGGGTCACAGTTTCCACTTACCATCAGGTGGCCTGTGTGCTCGTTTGCCTTCCTATTATATAAAAAAAAAAAAAAAAAAATGTAAATTGAACTTTAGTCAGAAACTGTAATTGTTGATAAGCCTTGTTTTTTTTTTCAGGTACTTACAGGAGACCTGAAATGCAAAGAGAGTTTTGCTCTGATTGACGGTCGTCTGTTCCTCTGCGCGCTCGCGGTGGGAGTGGCCCTCTATGCCTTGCTGTGGGACTACTTATACCCTTTTCCCCAATCAAAGTAAGAATTTATATTGCCTTGATGCTACCACCAAAGCGTCGGTGAAACTGCAAAACCGCGTAAGTAACATTTTTAATAAGGAGCAAAATGCACCTTTTAAATAACACAGTAAGGTTTATTTTGCTCTATCATAAATTTGTTAGTTACGCGGTTTTGCAGTATCACCGATGAAATACGGTTCTCTATTGACCAAAATACGATCCCATCCCATTCTAATAATACGTTTAAAATTAGTGGCCTAAAAATAACGGGAAAATGACAGAAGCCTGGCTAATTTATGGGCAAATTTTAATCGTACTGCAGCAAAGTTGACTGGGTGGTGTGAATGCTGCAAACTATCTGACTGTACAATCGAGTGGAACGAGGGGTGGCTGAAAAGTAATCTACCTAACTATGAAACAAAAGATTCTTCCGGCTTGTTTTTTATGTATAGTTTCTTGATAGCAAAATGCACTTTTTACTTTAATGGAAAATTATCATTGACCCAACAAATAACACTTTTTAGTTTTCTCGTGAAAATATTCATCATCCGCGGCCTTAATTATTTTGTTCATTCATCTTAAATCATCGGTCATAAAATGAGATCTTTCTTCAGAAGTCTGAATAGGAAATATTTACAGGGGGCAATATCTGGGTTTTAGGGGTTGGTCAATGTTATTGCTAGCTTCATTACATAGCAAAACTAGAACGACTGTGCTAAGTTTTCCTTGCGTCTCTCAACTGGTGACATAAATTCGCATTGTAATTGGCGTTCATTGTTGTTTTATTTTGGCATGTAGAATCCAAAAAAAAATCCTGAAGTTTGCCGGCCTATGGAGGAACCTTAAGGGCCATGAATTTCGAATCGACATCTCATCTCATCACAATTTTGAATCCTAATCATAATAATAATTTGATGTCTAAAAACTCCTCTCAACATTTATCAAACGCAGTAAACATTGTAGGGACCCATTGTGCACTAATCTTGGACATGTTTAAATGTTCTTGAATTATTTCGTTGACTAAAAGTGAAAACCCACCGCTGCGTTAAATACGGTCTAGTTGCACAAACAACATGGCGCCGTTTTTTCCGCAGCGTAATATACGCACCGTTAAGCCAGCGGTGCGTGTATTACGCTGCCCACGAAGCTGCGAAGCCCGCATTTGTAGCTATCATCCATTGCTTAACTTCTCGGTCTTCTGAAAACCTTTTTTACATTGGTCACGTTTTCATCGGTGACAGCCAAAACTGGTCGTGCACTAAGAGGGTCATCTTCTAGTCTTTCGCGACCTAATTTAATTGGTTCGATCAAAACTGAATAGTCAACTAGAAAGGGGATGATGCATCAAACACGATAACGTAGGCTATTTGATCTGCGAGAGCGTATTTTCTTCTTTAGTGAGCAACTTATATTACACACGCCGGTCAATTTAGCTTATTCACAGTACCTAGTTCCTTTAATAGTACGTGTTACCATTAAAAAATAACCTATTTCCTTCAAAAGTAGTCCAATTTCAATTATCTATTTCTAGCAACATGTTGGAGGTCCAAGAAACAATCGTGATGCAATTAACAAATTAATATTAGTAATTTTGAAAAAAGAATACTTTTCCGATAAATATGATGTTAATACTGGCCAAAAAGGAACCACTTCTGAATCAGTCCATCTATTTGTGATCTTATATGCCTCAGACATACACACTGATACACATGTTAAACATGGCGTCAGGGGGTTAATATCTCATAATTTTATATTGTTATATTAATTTCAGACTGGTACTCATAATCTGCGTGTCGTCCTATTTCGTACTTATGGGAATTCTGACTTTGTATACCACATTCAAGGAAAAGGGAATATTTGTGGTCGCAAAGGAGAAAGTAGGCAACAACACTAGAGTGTGGGAAGCCAGCTCCTATGTCAAGAAGTGAGTATATTTAAAATGGTAGTAATATGACTGTTTTTTTTAAATATGTTTGGTTGTGAAGTGTGGGTTACTTTTCCATTGATTTAGACATTTTGAGTCATTTGTCACTCATTAACTGCCAAAATCGAATAAGACTTGTCATAATAATGAATGAGATGAGGTAATGACGTAGCCAAAATGTGCATGGATGACATGACATCAATAAATTATGCTGCAAAATTACAATGTCAAGCCAGTGTACAATACAATACAAATGATTTTATTGAACACCACACACAATATCAGCATGGAAAGTAAAATTCAAAGAGAATGTTACAAAGTGAGTCAACAGGCGGCAAACGGAAAAGACGCCGATTTTGTGCCACGTGATCTCCTGAGTATATGAGTTGGGTAATTTGTTTCTTCTAACCGAAATAAACCCAAAACGGGCCTTCTGACCGATCTAACGGCTTAATGGTCCTTCGCCCCGGACATATTCTCAAGTAGTCCTTCAAACCGGATACGTAATAAATTGTATACTCGAATGATCGTACTAGTATTATTAGTAAATTTGGAAGCCTAATTAATCCGGACATGAAAATAAAGCACTAACGTAACGGCCGCACTCAGACTCAGTGAATGACGATTAAGTCGTTCCTTAGTGACGATTTTTCATACACAAATTTGAAAAAAAAACAAGTTAACTGTCACTAAAATGTCTGTCGTGATTACCACTGAAAGTGCTAACTTGACAATTCCCAATTTTTTTTTCTTTTTTTCCAGGCATGATGACAAATACAATTTGATCCTGGTCCTGCGTGATACCAATGGCAAATTCCGGGAAGCCTCCATTAACAAGTCCTTCGGAAACTTCATTGACACCAACGGAACGGTCGCTCAAAACCTCGTCTTGGGTGAAGTCAATAAGCTTTACAACTCCTTGTCATCTGAAAAGAAGGAGAAGTGATTTAAAGTTAAGTTAATCAAGTTATTGTAACTTTTGTCTCAATAAATGTGGATCTAATTAGCTATGTTTTTGAAATTATACCTCATCGGTTAAAACAAGACAAAATATTTCGCACGTTTACGCAAACAAAGAAATAACTAAAAATTTAACTACATTCGAAATTCAACCTCGGTTTTTGTCAATAGACTTCTAATCAAAAGTGAATTTTGTTTTGAATTATTTCTTTGTTTCAGTTAAAGCCTGACAACTTTCTATTTGGCCCTCGCCATGCGGATTTTCAGTGATATTAATTTCTTTTACTGGCAATGATTACACTTTGACATCAGACGTTGAATGTCATTGAATGTCACCGATGTAAACAAAACGAAAATACAGGGTGTCCCAAAAATAGCACGTCACAGTGACACTGGAGATTCCTCAGCCTCAGACGAACCAAACCAGCCTAACATGACCTCAGTAAAAGTTGCACCGTTTTCGAGTTATACCAATTTAAAGATTTTTCCAATTTTTCACCTCTTTTGACATTGTAAGTGCTCGCATTTACTGGGATAGCTTTAGAATTTAGTTTTTTTTATTTGTGCGCGTTTAAGAATAGTTGATTAAGATGATAGAAGCATTATTATGTCAATAACTAATGTACAAGTTGGAAAAATACTGTAATGAACTTGACTTAAATTATCATCCACATAGTAATTTAAACTTTGAACACCTGCCATAACTTTTTTTTTACTACAAATGAAATGAGCAAATAACTTTAAAAACATGCGTGTTTTATGCCAATTTTAAAATGGTATGACACATGATATCTTAATGCATAAAAGTAGGAATTCGTATGACATTTGCCAATATGGATCCTCGGAAATCAATGCTAATCATCTAAAAAATTATCTTGTACTCTACGATATCTCATTTGTTTTTGCTCCTTTGAAGAATATGATTGATTTTTGGTTGACCTTGGTTCAAAGATAATAAAAAACGGGTTTAATTTTCATTAGTTTTTACAGTAAATGTTCGAATTGTTTCCCTCCGACTTTAAGGCACAAATGTCATCTTCGAATAAAATTTCGGTTTAATTTTCGTAAACTGGTTTCCGATATGTCTCGGGCTGCATTGAAGACACGTCGCCGTAGTTCCTCTTCGTTACTTATTGGTTTTAAATAAATATTGTCTTTCAAACATCACCAAAAAAAAAACATTCTACAAAGCGAAATCAACTTCCGTTAAGAGTGCCGAGTAGTCGTTTCAGTTCCACAAACAAAATCAGAGTCCAGAGGAATGCCAAGTCGATTTAATTCAGGAACACCACAGGAAAACGGAAGCAGTGAACATGGGTGATAAGTAATGACATAATTCAAATCAATAAAAATAAAACGTACCTAACTAAAAAGTCGGCTATTAAAACGAGGTTTAATATTAATCAACGAGTATAGCACGAAACGCAAGGTAACGAACTATGAGTAGTTTGGGACACAGGGCTACAACAGAACTGCAATAAAGTAATAACTATCCTACAATTATTTACATGATAAACTTGCAAAGCGGCTAATCGCGTTTCATTTGTTAGTTTGGTTTCCGGGATCCTTATTGGCAAATGTGATACGAATTCCTACTTTTTTGCATTAAGATATCATGTGTCACTGCGATTTTGTTTGTGGAACTGAAACGACTACTCGGCACTCTTAACGGAAGTTGATTTCGCTCTGTAAAATGTTTTTTTTTGGTGATGTTTGAAAGACAATATTTATTCAAAACCAATAAGTAACGAAGAGGAACTACGGCGACGTGTCTTCAATGCAGCCCGAGACATATCGGAAACCAGTTTACGAAAATTAAACCGAAATTTTATTCGAAGATGCCATTTGTGCCTTAAAGTCGGAGGGAAACAATTCGAACATTTACTGTAAAAACTAATGAAAATGAAACCCGTTTTTTATTATCTTTGAACCAAGGTCAACCAAAAATCAATCATATTCTTCAAAGGAGCACAAACAAATGAGATATCGTAGAGTACAAGATAATTTTTTAGATGATTAGCATTGATTTCCGAGGATCCATATTGGCAAATGTCATACGAATTCCTACTTTTATGCATTAAGATATCATGTGTCATACCATTTTAGAATTGGCATAAAACACGCATGTTTTTAAAGTTATTTGCTCATTTCATTTGTAGTAAAAAAAAAGTTATGGCAGGTGTTCAAAGTTTAAATTACTATGTGGATGATAATTTAAGTCAAGTTCATTACAGTATTTTTCCAACTTGTACATTAGTTATTGACATAATAATGCTTCTATCATCTTAATCAACTATTCATAAACGCGCACAAATAAAAAAAACTAAATTCTAAAGCTATCCCAGTAAATGCGAGCACTTACAATGTCAAAAGAGGTGAAAAATTGGAAAAATCTTTAAATTGGTATAACTCGAAAACGGTGCAACTTTTACTGAGGTCATGTTAGGCTGGTTTGGTTCGTCTGAGGCTGGGGAATCTCCAGTGTCACTGTGACGTGCTATTTTTGGGACATCCTGTATATCGCGACAAACGATTTTATCATAAAAATGCCGAAAAAGATTCCAAAAGATGCAAAGAAAAATCATTTTAAATACAATGAAGTATTTAAAGCAAAGAAAGGACGAAGGATTGAATAGCATTCCATTGAAAAATGTTTTGCAATTGGTTACTGACATGACTGGTACTGACACTTTATAGTGCGGTTGTATTGAACTGGTTAGTTGTTATACTTAAACTTAATAGATTTTATTTTCTCATTTAAGGTGTATGTAGGTAGATCCACGATTAAAAATATTTCTAAAAATAATGAAACGGTCTCGACTTTGCCAACTGTACAAAATAAAGCCTCACGCAAAAGGCGAATTAATAGACTTCGATAAATGTGCCATTCGGTATAAAATTCATGAATTTTATGCCGTGCGAAAACAAGTACCAAGTATCAAAACTCTGCTTATCGCTTTGAAAAAAGACATTGGATTTACAGGCAGCAGAGAATACTTGCGAAAACTGAGGCACAGTATGGGACTCAGGTTTAAAAAATGCAGAATTTAGTTGTGTAGTATAAATTATTTAGGATTGAGTTTATGTAATTTATGCTTTATCTGTTTTTTTTTTAATTTATTACTACTACTTAGGAAGTCACTCGAGAAAACTGGGCAAACTGCTGTGACCATGTATAAAAAATTGAAGATGATTATAGGAATAAAGGTCCTATAATCGAATCCCAGACTGAACGTTTTATAATCGAGGTTGGTGGTCCTGAAAGCGACACAACATCTGACGAAGATCAAACTTCACCAGAGTCAGAATATGAAGAATACAGAAATATTGAGTATTTGGAATCGGATTTTGACGAATAGGTACAAAGCTCTGATTCTCTGTAAACAATGTTTTGGTATTATTCAAATATCAACACAAACCATTGGGTTTACACACCATGCTGACTATACATGACATATGCACATTATTGCCATACGTAAACTGTTTGTAGCGACACTGTCAGGGTCAAATAGAAAGTTGTCAGGCTTTAACGTTCGATTTATCTCCCATGATTGGCAGGTAGTGTAGGACGAGCCTGCATAGTCCACTAGGTTGATTTTCAACTGTAATCGACGTGAGAGTAAACTATGTTGGATAAGCTAATAGTGGCGCTGTTATCTTAAATTCTACTTCGAAATCTACTGTCAATTTTTATTGTCAGCTGACGAGTTGAAGTTTAATATTGTGCTCTATCTTTCTATTGTTATGGTATGGAACACAACTAAAGCAAGGGAGCGCGTTTCATCTGACTTGGAGGAGGTTATAAAAGCCACAAATGGGACGCCACTAATTTTATTGGTCTGTGTTACGTAAGCAGCGTATGAAAATATAGTTCTTATGGTTTTCCGCAATATGGCGAGGTTTTTTTTACTCCTGTGTAGTAAGTACATTCGCCGACTAGTAGACACCTAGAAGAGATAGATGGCGCTAATCAGAGCTTCTACAAAGATTCAATACTCGTCGCTAGAGGTCGCTTAGTTTCAACTGAAGTTAGTGACTTCGGATTGTCAAAACGCTGAGTGAATCACGCATGAGCGCGGGATCGAACGAAAATACGGTCAGTCGGCTAAACCGGGCCGGGGCGTACAACGCCGCTCCAATGAATGTCATTCACGATTAGCTAATAAGTGTTAGTTAACTAAAACAATATCCACGCGCTTAGTGTATTGTTACCTTACATAACGTACTATAAATAGTGAATCGAACAAGGAAATTTTGAAGTGTTCATACATAATTATCCTTTCATAAATACGACAACCTTTGTTGTCCTTGCAGATTGTTTCTTGTAATATAACATTTGATAAATGATTTCGACGTAGTTCTTCAAACAAATCAATTTAATACCAGAAGGTGAGTTCGTCATCAGTTAAATGTTATAAATGTTTAATAATATTTGTATTTTGTAGTGTGAAATTACAATAATAACGGGAAGCCAGCGATTATATTTGCAACGCAAGTGGATGAGTACGTAAGTGTTCATATAATAGTATTATGCACTTGAATTAAAATGCCTATAAAATACAGTTAGGAGATAGTTTGCAGAGCAATTAAACTATACAGTCGCGTATCAATTAACTTGTTAAAGGATGTTCTAAATAGGCCATTTTCCTTAAGTTTTTACTACAGGTAAACTTATTTTAATTTGATTACTTGTAAAAAGATATTTCCTTGTTGTAACTACATTTTAAAACCTAGGCACCTACGCTGCGCGACGGTAATGACATCATCGTCCTCAGCGTTCCAGCTCAAGGTCTTAATTCATTTTATGGAGGCTCTATATGGCTTTACGCACCCAATTGATTAACTATCTATTTACAGTGATAAACTTATAGATCAATTTACTTGTGCTATCACATGCGTAGTTTCTACGGATGTGCAGTAACAAGAAGATTAGTTGATAGTTATCCACTAGCGTCACCTGACTTCTCGCGTGTATTAAACCGTACGCCGGTCATTATTTCGCAAGCTCAGGCTATTTTAGTTCTGGCCAGTACCGCGGTATACTTACGTTAGGCAAGAAGCGTACACAATAAAGTACCTACTAAGCGGTATGTAAACTCGCAGACTCGAATAAAATTGGAACTGAATGTGTCGATCCTTTGCCAACATTTCACCAGCTATCTCTGAACGGATCGAACTCCGCTATGCGGCCAACTACATTGTATGAGTCGGAGCACCCGTGAAAACGCAATACCTATCTATTTTATCCATGTTATTATTAGAGGTACTTGCCTATAGACTTGCCGCACGGTGGAACATGTGTAAGTCAACCTTGAGCGTTATCGGTGCGTGATAGGCAGAAACCAGTTAGGCAGTCTAGTCGGAAGTTGTAATCCCTTTTATTAATAGCTGCAATCTGTGATAGATAAGGGTTAATTTTGTAAGATAAAGGCGCAGTTTCATTGCGCGAGAGCCCACATTCTTTTCGTGATACATTGCGTCGCTGTAATAGCTCTCGGCTCAAAGATGTTAAAACAAACAGTCAATGGATTGCTACAAGCAGGAGGGCTATCGAACAATGAAACTGACCCTTCAGTCGTTGCTAGCAGCTGTCATACCGGAAGGCACATTTTTGTAGCCTTACTTATAAAATAAAACGATCAACCCTTGCCTTTTTTCTTGGAACCACCGCAGAACAGCTGTTAGGCGGTCTTGACATTGGATGCGGATCCGGTTAGTGAGCTAGACAGCGCCATGCACGTCAGTAGCGATATCCCGCTCACACACCGGAGCAGCGTGCGAATCCACATCGGAGTTATAACCGCATTAATTCGCTCCTAATGATTGACGGTGCTAGAAATTATAATAAGTGATTCAACCTTTATATGTTGATATGTATGTATGACAAGGAACTTTGATGTTACCGTTCTTGATATTGATTTTCTAATATCGTTTGAATTTAACCTTCAAAGGTCCGGATATGATAAAACGTATATAAATGTTTGTTTTATTAAGATAACCTTGTGTTTATTTATTATTATAGAAAATACGTTACGTAGTTAAGCTTAGCAATCAAAGAACTGCTGCACGGGTTTTAGATTGCAGATTTCCTCTGGACATTTTAGTATGGGTACCTTACATCTATGTACCTACTTACTATTTACACACATACAATCTAGGTATACCTACGGAAAGGTGAGGAAATTTGCAATAAGCTAAACTAGCTAGGAGAACGAGATAGTCTACAAAAGTTTTAAATTACTAAGTTTGTCACAATTAATCAATAGTTCTCAAGTATTCCCGTAATTTGGATAAAAATAAAGCTACACCTAGTTATGCCTAATTAGTAATTATATATTTCTTTGGTGTTTGAATATTTAGAACTAAAAAATTAATTCAAATTCAAATAAGTAGGTACCTAATCCAACAGCTCCATCATAATAACATGTTACGATTATTTCAATATTTACTTGATTATTTTTCGAGAACCACCACTTGACATTTTCGAGACTAAATATGATTATAATTTATCATAGGTAGTTGAGTTCCACTAGTTAAGATCTATAAAAAAATAATTACTTATAACTAGATAGTGCTGCCAGGTCCAGTGACGGTACCCTTAACAAACATATGGCAATGCCAAATGTGACAAGCTGTTTTTGGCCTTCTCGGTTGTTACTAATTAAGTACTTTCTTACATATGAACACTGGCGCTATGCTGAAAATCGGGACAATTAGCTTCCCGAGGGGAAATCGGGAGTGTCTTTCGACCCCTGAAGATCGGGACGTCCCGCAGAGCTAATTTTACTACGTATTGTCAGTTGTATTGTTGTTGTACCAACAAGTCTTAAAACTTCTTGATAATTCTGTAACCACATTTTGCACAAGTAGGCTAAGATGTTTCCCAGTGTATTAGTGACAGGTTGCAAGCTCATCGCCTAACAGTACTACAAGCCTTTATTCCCTTAGTCGCCTCTTACGACATCCACGGGAAGACATGGAGTGGCACTATTCTAACCCGGTAACCATCACGGCAATTTAGGGATACTTCTCACAATTTCGAAATACCTTAATATAACAAACTAAAAAAAGTTTTTATGTGCATTTCAAACTATCTAATTGATATTATATTATCTACCATTATGCTCACATCACATGTTCCTGCAGTGATAATCTCTGCTTACTAGAAAATATAAATATAACGCTTCGCGCGACAACACGCTTTGTGCACGTGATTAGAGCGTTTTCATCATTTTCACGAACACGTTTTCCCGCGATAACTGGAGCTCGTGCAGATATACGGGATCATATCTATCTATTTAATCTCCGTTTAATAAACATTGAACTTGGAAAATATTAATGGTCATTTGTGTCATCACATAAGAACAAGTACAATTTTAGTGCGCCTTCGAGTGATATACCTAAATAAAAAAGTTATTTTTAAAATTGTTACCAACGCCGCAGACGTTTTAGTTAGCGTTTTCTATAGCATATAGATAATTACATCAATTAGGTGTATGGAGTTAGTACAGTAGTCATCAAATATTTTATATCGGTAGGTACCTACATACATACCTACCTATGGTAAACCTATACAATATAATAAGGTACATACTTTATAATTGCTCAAAAATATCTAAGCACTATTCGACGGTTAACCACCAATCCCTCCTATCTCAATATGTTAAAAACTTTACAGTAGACACAAAAAACTTTGTATTTTGGGCAAAAATCGCGCGTTGTCATTTAGCAGGTATTGCCAGGATAACAAAAACACTAGAAATATGCTTTATTTGAAATAGGAGATCTTTCTAATGTGTGCGTTAGAGGGTATTTATCATGAATTGCGAAAAAAAGTTGTTTGACCAAAAATGTCAGTTAGGAGGTATATTGGTGGTTAACCGTCGTATTGTTACTGGTATTATGTTCTAGTCTATTTGCTGCCGTCTATATCTAGGTACCAAGACTTCATTTAATATGCGTAACATCCTGTAAATTCCAATAAATAAGAAACTGGATGGAGCTACGTCAAGTTTTTTGGTGTAGTACGGAGAGTCACGAAGCCCTATTGATAACCCCGAAATCAGAAGTCCGCGTGAGTAACATTTTTAATAAGGAGCAAAATGTACCTTTTTAATAAGATAGTAAGGTTTACTTTGCTCTATCACAAATTTGTTAGTTACGCGGTTTTGCGGTACCTATCACCGACGATATGCATTGAAAGTTCGTCTTCGTAATTTGTAGCAGACTATTGATCGCTTGGTTTGACGTTACGTCGCAGCACTCGCAACTAAGCGGTTGTGGCTTCGATTCTTTCAAGGACAAAAGAACAGAGACAAAGACTAGAAAAATATTTAGTCTATTGTCAATTAGTAACGAGTAATGGCTTTCTAAAGCGTTGGCTACGCCGCTTTAGCTGCGTTATATTGTCTTTGATAATTATGCAGACACCAAGCACAGCCATTTCACAACAGGATTATTTCGAAATGGTGTCGAAGTCATGCTTATAGAGGTTTGTCTCAAAAGCATACAATTTTATTTCTTTGTTTTTTTAAAATTAAATTGCGTTTATCTACACCCCAATCATAACTTCCCTATAATATGTACAGAAACAATAAGCAAATGACCTTTAACCTGTATCTGTGGTTGTACTTTAATGTTAACATATTTACATGTCATTAAAGTATCGGCACAGTATATAAATAAACCAGTAAAGAAGCTACGAACAAACGCTCGAAACGACGCACTCACACAGACGCACGCCTCTACGAGACCGCTAAGAGGATTTGGCGGTGCTGTCAGCCGCGTGTGTCGCGTCGAGACGAATGGGCTCCTTTGCATTTTACGCTTGCTCTTGAGAAAGATGCCACAAAAGTATTGCGTGGTATACGGTTGTTTGAATTCGGCTTCTTCAAACCCGGAACTTTCATTTTTTAAACTCCCTGCTGGTGTTGAAAGGTGAAAGAATAAATAAAATATTTTTAAATAAAATGCTTTTTATAATACGATGACGTGTTGCAAAAGTAAAAATTTAAAAATTGTTTGCAAAATCGATATCTGGGGATGTGTATGGTCTTCGACAACTAATCTGTTGGCAGAATGAGAAAAAGTAGCCGCCATCTTGAACTCTTTAGTTATTCAACCGATTGCTTCCAAAATCGATATCTGAGGATGTGTATGGTCTCCGACAACTAATCTGTTGGCAGAATGAGAAAAAGTAGCCACCATCTTGAACTCTTTAGTTATTTAACCGATTGCTTCCAAAATCGATATCTGGGGATGTGTATGGTCTCCGACAACTAATCTGTTGGCAGAATGAGAAAAAGTTGCCGCCATCTTGAACTCTTTAGTTATTCAACCGATTGCTTCCAAAATCGATATCTGGGGATTTTTTACACAATAAAATTAAACAATAAAGCGTTCCGAACATGTCGTAGCAGACGAAAGTATTTTTCAGTGAATAATTTGTAATAAAGGTTAAAAGCAGCCAATAAATAAATAAGGTTTGTTTATTCTTCAGTTTTATTTGATATAGTGCAGTCGCTAGTTAATCTGAAATGTATAACTAACGAAGAATAAAGACTTCTTGAAATGCTAAAGTTATGTTTATTACCTACCCAATTTTATCTGCAGGGGCTACTTTTACTGATTATGTTAACGGATTCGTTATCGGACATCACACAGATCTCCAGATATCGATTTTGGAAGCAGCCTGTCGAATAATAAAAAAGTTCAAGATGGCGGCTACTTTTTCTCATTCTGCCAAGAAATTCGCTGTCGGAAACCACGCACATCCCTAGATATCGATTTTGGAAGCAATCGGTTGAATAACTAAAAAATTAAAGATGGCGGCTACTTTTTCTCAATCTGCAACGGATTTGTTGTCGCAGGTCACACGTATCGATTTTGAACTAACTAGCTGAGATACAATAAACAAGATTTTTTTTCAATTTTACAAAATGTTAGTGGACAACCCTTACGCTCAATTGGAGCGTAGGTATTTATCTTGAAAAGTAGGCCTAGTTTCTTTACTGGTTTATTTATATACTGTGGTATCGGTTATCGATGTAGTTGCATCTTGATGTTCACTTTAAAGTGTCGGTGATACATTAACAGGGCAACGACAGAGGTTTCTAACATATTGTAGAAAACTTATGATATGCATGTAGATAAAGATACGTATACGACTGTGCCTACAAATAATTAGGCATTAAAACACTCGTGTGACCTTAATGTCTCGTGTATTAATGCCTCTCATTATCACCAGTCACATAAATAACTATTTGCTAGCACTAGTTGTGACATAGGGAAGATCATGTGGCATTTGGCTCTTTAGCCATTAGCAGAAATTAGTTTATTTATTTCTGAGTAGGTAAAGAATAAACAAATAAAATGTTAAAAAATAAGTAAGGATTTTTTTCAGAAATACTGAAAATTTAAAAAAAAAGTTCCTTTTGTCAATTGCGTAATGTCACTATGTTCATTATAAATGTGCCGTTAGTGTAATCTCAGAATGTTTACATATTTTTAACATTCCCCGGCTCTCTTCTTTATCATTACCTTACCGCATACCAGAGCCTAATGTGTTAAGCAATTAAACTAAATTGAACTGAATTTATATATCCAATCCTAGAATATAATGCAAAAAATATATAATTATTAACTGCGACAAACAAACGAACTCGACAGCCTGCGACGTAATCATTTTGAATGAGTCGTTATTTCTAAATGGTAATTTTAATCAATAAATTTCAGAAATGTCCCGAAGAAAGCTGCTAATCGGAGGCACGGGCGTCGCCGGCGCAGCGCTAGCGGCGTGGGCGTTCTCCGCGGATGACTCACCCGGCGTAAGTACCGAGGGAACCCGCGCCGGGCGGCGGCGGCGATAACGCGTGACGTCAGCCGCGGAAATAGACCTATCGCTATCTACGCGAAAAAAGTTGAAGATCACGAAATATGACATGGAACATTTTGTAGTTACGTGTGCGTTAAGGGCGATAAGATGGATAAATACATCGCTATCGCTATAGCGCAGCGTCATGGCCCGTTGCCATCGAGATAAGCATAAGGTTTTATCACCCGCCGTCAATCTAGATCTTGAGTTAGATGTCCGTCAAAATAATGAATGTCAAGTCATAGAAAACTGCCATTTCTGACATGACTTGAAACGGCCATCTCACTCTACATCATTTTCAATAGCGCGAATCATCTATCTAGATTCTATTTAGAAATAGAAAATTAAGAAAGAGATAAGAAGAAGAAGATAAGTTTACCTACTAAACTCTAGGTGATTCTCTTAACCAACTACCTAGCTTGAACGTTTACTTGGAATTATTCAGGCCCCAGTAAAACTAATTATAAACAAGTTCTCTTTGGTTAATTTTGGCACTCGCACAATAATTTGCTAAAAAGTAATACATTACATACCTATGCTTAAAATGTAATCTAAGAACTGTGAAATGTGATGTAGGTACAGTCACCAGCATAAATATATTACTATGGACAGCCGTGCAAAAACAAATGATGCTCCATTGGGCTCATAAGTATGTGACGACATTACCTCGGTAAAAATATGTCATGCTTTTAGTACGGCATAAACATCGTTACACCGTAACAGCATAAATATCGTATCGGGTCGCTCAAAAATAAATGATGTTCCATTGGGCGTATAAGTAAGTGATGATATTACTTTGGTAAAAATATGTGATGCTTTTTGGACGGCATAAACATCGTTACACTGCATCAGTATAAATATCGGATCGGCTCGATCAAAACTATTTGATTACCTATAAAAATCAAAATTATGTGACCATCTCTCACCGGCATAAATATCTCCAGGTCGCCACACCGGTAACATCTATCTGGGGGTCCTCACGGTAACATTGTAATTGCAACCTTGTAGAATAACTATAGGGTGCCTTTTATGTTTAGAATTATGTCCTCGAGTGAGGACCGGGGGATAGATGCTGGTCTAAAATTATTATTAACTTAAAACAAATAATAAGGCACAAAATAAAAATAAAAATTAAACCCGAAAAGAAAATAAAAAGTGTTATCTCTATGTATTCGACTGAGATTTGAACCCGTGATCTCTGCTTAGAAAACCAACGAATGCTACTGAGACCGCAACCAACCCCTGACCAATGGCTCTAAATTTGGCTTCACTTAGTTTTCGCTATGATGTGTCAGGCGTTTCGACGATTCTGTTGAAAAGAAAATAAGTTACAGTTGACCGAGAGGCACCTGTCAAATGATTGAAGAGAAAAACGTGAGATAGACATATGCAATGACAAGTCTGCACCGTTTTCGTGAATTGTCAAATCACTTTACACAATTTACGTCTCTATACCAGCCAGGAAGGTAAGAATCGTTTTTGCAGATCGATTACATATTTTTGAACCTCTCAGATATTATTATGGGCACCCTCTATGACGTCGAATGTATAGTGACGCCGAATTTTGTTTTCGCATAATTTTTCTCCAGCTTAAAGGTAAAATGTTTTTTTTTGTGTAATCCTTGTAGAATAGGTACAGTAGGTTAGATAAGGTTTAATTTATAACTTTCAAAAAAGTCAACGGTATCAGTAGTATTAACGGTGCGGCGGTCCACCTGTCGTCCGATGCCTATGCTTTTACAGAGGGATAGATATTTATGCCGGTGAGAGATGGTCACATAATTTTGATTTTTATAGGTAATCAAATAGTTTTGATCGACCCAATCCGATATTTATGCTGATACAGTGTAACGATGTTTATGCCGTCCAAAAAGCATCACATATTTTTACCAAAGTAATATCATCACTTACTTATGAGCCCAATGGAACATCATTTATTTTTGAGCGACCCGATCCGATATTTATGCTGTTACGGTGTAACGATGTTTATGCCGTACTAAAAGCATCACATATTTTTACCGAGGTAATGTCGTCACATACTTATAAGCCCAATGGAGCATCATTTGTTTTTGCACGGCTGTTAATAGTAATATATTTATGCTGGTGACTGTACCTTCTTCGTATCTAGTCTTCTTTCTTGTCGCATCCATCATTCATTAACAAACTAATTATGGCCGTGTTTGCATTCCTAGAGGTGACATAGTGTGCACGGGGCCAACAGATTTAATTACAAGTTCCTGTGCCAATACGTGCATTCCTAAATAGAAAAAAAACAATATTTTTAAATTGGTTCTTATTAATAAAGAAACTGACTTACTGAATTTGCTACTCATTATATTTAAATGGAAAAACAAAAGCGAGAAATAACTAGTGCATCTTGTGATTTTGTGTATTCGGACTAAGTATTTGGGAAAGCTGTAAAGAGAGATTTGTATAAGGTTACTTAGTACGCTACGTAAGATTATAGTTTCCATACCAACGCAACAACTTTTTTTTTTCTAGGTATGGTACAAACCGGCGTCGGTTTCCGCCAAGACTGAGCGCAAGAAGCGTCCCTTACCATCTAGGACCGACCAAATCACAAGTCTGCAAGTGGGCCACGAATATGACGTACTCATCATCGGAGGCGGTGCCACAGGAGTGGGATGCGCTCTGGATGCCACAACACGAGGTGAGTCGTTGACCTGGTGAGCTTATGATTGCCGGAAAGTCTTACGCTTAACTCACTTTGTCTATTTAAAACACTAATTAGTCATGCATAGGGAGGCATAGGAAATATTGTTGAGGACCTTGTGCAGGGTCGGTCCGGGTTGGTACCACCATCTTATCCATTAACCTACCGCTAATCAGCAGTGTTTGCATTGTTGTGTTCCGGTTAGGGGATAAGACAGCCGGTGAAATGACTAGCATAGAGGCATTCCATCTTAGTCCTCAGGGTTAGCAGTGCGTTTGCAGTCTTGTGAATGCGAATGTATATGGGTCACAGTTTCCACTTACCATCAGGTAGCCTATGTGCTCGTTTGCCTTCCTATGCCATAAAAAAAAGTTTCAGCTCATAACCCTCCTGCCATTTTCTCAAACCGTTAGAGCAAAATAAATTGACAACTCTTGATCGATATTCCCATTCACTGTTTGTCGTTTAGATCCTTTTCCTATTTGACCGGGATTTTAAAATTTGCAGGGCTCCGGACAGCCCTGGTGGAGGCCGATGACTTCGCCAGCGGCACATCCAGTCGCAGCACAAAGCTTATCCACGGCGGCGTCAGATACCTCCAGAAAGCCATCATGCAACTCGACTACGATCAGTACAAGATGGTCAAGGAAGCGCTACACGAGAGAGCCAACATGTTAGAAGTGGCGCCACATTTGACTAGGCCGTTGCCGATCTTGCTACCCGTATACAAGTAAGTGAAGTCAGATTTATACGTGTATTATGCTTGTGTCAAAGATATTAATATTTTATGACAGGGGGCCGTAAATAACTTATTCGTAACAATATTGTGTTGCGTTGCGACTGTTGACAGAAATAGCAAGTGCACGACGGACGCAAAGACACCCTTTAGGAACATAATATGCTCATAAATATACATATACTTATAAGTATTATCTAGATCTAGGTCAAGTGAGTCACGGTTAAGGTTAAGTCTTATGATACAAATGTTTTATGGCAACAAATAGCTGATTTCTCTGATCTGATCTCCGATGAATCTTTTTTGTAAAACAACTCGATCAAAATATGTAATTTTTCAGATGGTGGCAAGTGCCCTACTACTGGTTCGGTATAAAAATGTACGACGTGGTCGCCGGCGATAGAAACGTGAAAAGCTCTTACTATCTGTCCAAAAAGAACACCCTGGAATTGTTTCCTATGCTGAAATCTGACAACCTATGCGGCGGCATCGTATATTATGACGGCAAGTAGACTTGGTTTTGTTTTGCCTTGCATTGAAATGCTTGTTGCTCTTATTTAAGGTAAGATAAGGGAGCGTTGTTTAGTTGCGTCATTTTGAACATTGAGCTACATTTTGCTTTCCTAAGCTAATACGCAGTATGTCAGATGAAATTCCTGTAGCAATATCAACCTTATTACTAAGAGAAGAGAACTAAAACTGCTTTGGTTATTGATTTTGGGATACTGATTATTTGCTTAGAAGGGCAGCATTGTTTAGTACTTATACCTAAAAACTGCTACTAAATGTTGATACTCAAGAACACGGTAGTTCTACCTTTCACCATGTCACTCTTCCTTGCCATGTTATACTTGCATTACAGAACATATCTGTATAGGGCAGCACGTGCGTATGAATGCTTGTGCTGTGTGTGTAACAGAGCCTACATCTTATAATATTATTGCCAATGTTCCAGGTCAACAAGACGATGCCCGCATGAACCTGGCCATAGCCCTGACGGCCGCCAGGCACGGTGCCACCATCGTCAACCACGTCAGTGTCTCCAAGCTGTACAAGACAGGCGGCAAGCTCAGCGGTGCGAGAGTCAAGGTAAGGTTTATTATCTCTTGCAGTGCATGCATTCAGGTCAACAAGACTTAATTGTGTTAAAGATAACCCAGAAACCGCGAGACATGGTGATTCTTGAACCTGCCAAACTTTGCGCAATTACATTTCAAAATAAAACATGTTCTTTACATACATGTTCTTTAATTAAGTCGCGTAGAGATTCTCCATAAACCCGGTTTGTAGGTTTAGTTGGCAAACTTGCGTATACTTTCAGGGTTTATGAGTAAATTAGAAGACGCCTGCGACTCCTCAAGTGTAGAATTAGTTTCCTTCTGCTCCTCCTATTTCTTCCAATTGGGGGTCGTTTTCAAATAAAATCCACCGCCATGCTACCCAAGGAATATTTTCTCCAAATTTCTAGCCGCCTACGTTCAACGGGTCAAGCTGTGCGATTGTCTGTCAATCAGTTCCGAAAAGCTTTCTCTGAAATGTCTGAAATCTCTGGTGTTTTCAAAGTGGCGACTAACACTTCTTTGCTTTATCTGCAGGACGAGATAACTGGCAAGGAGTGGGACGTAAAAGCCAAGTGCATCATCAACGCAACGGGTCCCTTCACCGACAGCATCCGCAAGATGGACGATCCCACCGTCAAGGAGATCTGCTGCCCCTCGTCCGGAGTGCACATCGTGCTGCCCAGCTATTACAGGTGACTGAAGATTGTATAGGTACTTCAAGTGTATCTATTGCTGATGATTAGGCATCGGAGTTTTTGTCGCACGGTAAGACTAATGGCAAGCTATGGAGTCGTCATTTGCCATAAATCTAAACTCTTATTCATATTCATACTCATTTATTCCGTTTTTTTTTTATAATCAAGCAAAACATCGTTGACGAGTTAAGAAACGATTATTTAATGTTATATTTGGAAAATAAATATTACAATAAAAAATAATTATCGTTTTTATACTGATTTAATTACGAAATTTTATAAACAAACAAAAGATACATTAAAACACGACAGAGGGGAATGTTTTAGTCCAAACTAGTGGCGAATTGTATGTTAAAATAGTTCAAGTTATGATTTTATAATCTAATAGATTTTTTTATTTATATAACTTGGCCTAGATAAATTATACACGACCGACCGCTATAGAGGCATTTTAAGATAAATTAAATAAATGAGTATGAATATGAATAAGAGTTTAGATTTATAGCAAATGACGACTCCATAGCTTGCTATTAGTCTTACCGTGCGACAAAAACTCCGATGCCTACTGATGATGTATCTCGAGTAACAACTACCAGAGTATTGTAGGCTCACAACTCTAATAGATAAAAACCCACACTACGGTCTGAGCTACTCTTAAACGTCCAACCAAACTTCATAGTCGTTTGATCCTCTCCACTCCGCTACTATACTTATATATACGAGTATAGTGGTAATGTAATCCAAAAAATAACACACTTAAATACAACAGTAGCATACATACATACATCCCTTCACGCCTGTAATCCCAGAGTGGGCTAGGCAGAGCTACAGAATTACAACTTTAAAAAGTTGTTGATAATTCAGCAGTAGCATATTTACCAAATTAATAAGGACTCTAATTTCAAACGCTTGATTTTCATTATCATAGTCATATCATTTATTGCACTTATGCGTTACAATGGTGTCATTTTGGAACAGTCCCGAGCACATGGGTCTCCTGGACCCTGCAACGTCCGACGGCCGCGTGATCTTCTTCCTGCCATGGCTGAAGGGCACCATCGCCGGCACCACGGACATGCCCTGCAAGGTCACGCACAACCCCAAGCCGACCGAAGACGAGATCCTCTTCATCCTCACTGAGGTCAAGAATTATTTGAATCCGGATGTTGAAGGTATTGCTTGAAAATCATTGCTTTTTTGGAGACAAGTGTTTAAAGCTCAGGGTTGGCAACGCATATGCAGTATTAAGGTCTTGAGAATACTCTGATTTTATTTTGTTTTTAATTTACATTATTTTTACTAGAAACTTCATAATATTGAATGATTTGAACTTTTGATCTTCATTGTATACGATTATGAATCTAGTTTGTATTATCCATGTATGTTTGTATGACTTATAACATAACCCACATTATCTCTCCAGTCCGTCGTGGTGACGTGCTCTCCGCGTGGTCGGGCATCCGACCTCTAGTGTCTGACCCGAACAAAGAAGACACGCAGTCACTAGCGCGCAACCACATCGTTCACGTGTCGAAGGCGGGCCTGGTCACCATCGCTGGTGGCAAGTGGACGACGTACCGGTCCATGGCGTCTGAGACCATCGACGCTGCTATTGAGAGTGAGTTTTCTAAGATCTCTATAAAGAACGAGAATTTAGAGCACGTCAGATAAGGACGCATTATCTTACTCTTTTTTTTTGGTCGATTTGCTTCCTAAAATACTCCCTTCCGTCCCTACCAAATCGTAAGAATCGAACACAAAGCAAAAGAGGTTAAAAGATGCCAGATATTAAAGTCGATACGATTAAGCACTTGCATTTGTTTTATGACACTCACTGCACCAGAAGTTGTCAGAACCCATAAAACAGGAATCTTTGAGCCCAAATAATTGGTGACAAATATATAAACGCATTTCCACTAGCCTCTCAAGGGTATCCGGTTCGAAGGACCAAAAGTTTCTGTTCCATTTCAGGCGCGAACTTGAAACCCCTGTACCGCGAGTGCCAGACAGACGGATTCCTGATCGAGGGCGCGCACGGCTGGACGCCCACCATGTACATCAGATTGGTGCAGGATTTCGGCTTGGAGATGGAGGTAGGTATCATCATCACCATCATCATCATGTCAGCCAAATGACGTCCACTGCTGGACATAGGCCTCCCCCAAGGCTCTCCACTCAGACCTGTCTTGTGCTTTTCGCTTCCACCGCTTTCCCGCGATCCTTACAAGGTCGTCACTCCACCTTGTTGGAGAGGTAGGTATCGCATATACTTAATTCATTTTGAGGATGATGTGATGCGAAAACCAAGCATTACGTATGGCACTTCTAAATAGGGACATCTAGTGATGTTAAACGTTACTTACTTACTCGCATATTGTTTGTCGCTGATTAGCTCATTACGTTCTTCTTTAACGACTCTTAATTCTTCTTCTTCACTTAATAAACGCACTGAAAGAAAAACATCATGTAAAGCAAAAGACGCTGCTACTTTATAAAGTTAATTGATCTTTTTTGTTCCACATTATTTATCAAAGGTGTCTTGGTTTGGTTTAGCTAAGTCACTGACTTATATCCTTCGCGTTTCAGGTAGCACAACATTTGGCAATTTCCTACGGTGACAGAGCTTTCGCGGTTGCTAAGATGGCGTCCATGACTGGCAAGAGATGGCCGATCATTGGCAAGAAGATCCACCCAGAGTTCCCCTATATCGACGCAGAAATTAGGTAAGATTATTTTCAATTGTTTAATCATTCTGTAGGCCATGAAATGATGAATCGATAAGTTGAATTCTCAGGGATTATAACGACATTTAATAACTACTTTGCTAGAGCTGGTAAAAATGACACAAATATCGGGCTCTTGATGGGTTGGAAACGGGTAGAAGGTAAATGAGAGGAATGAGAAACTCATGTAGAATAGTTGCGAAAATATTATGGAGGTTTCTTTCTCTTTCTAGCAAAACAGAATATAACAAAGAGTTTATAGGCCGACGTGCATGGTACTTATGTCTAATTAGCAGTTAAAAATGCTTGTTTCATCCGTATTTCTTATCATGTCAGCCGAAAGACGTCCACTGCTGGACATTGGCCTCCCCCAAGGCTCTCCACTCAGACCGGTCTTGTGCTTTTCGCATCCACCGCGTTCCCGCGATCCTTACAAGGTCGTCACTCCATCTTGTTGGAGGCCTACCTACAGCTCGTCTCCCGGTCCGCGGACGCCACTCAAGAACCTTCTGACCCCATCAGCCATCAGTCCTGCGTGCGATGTGCCCCGCCCACTGCCACTTCAGTTTAGCTATTCTTCGTGCTATGTCGGCAACCTTAGTTCTCCTGCGGATATCATCATTTCTGATTCTATCGCGCAGAGAAACCCCGAGCATAGCCCTCTCCATAGCCCTCTGAGTGACCTTGAGCTTTCTTATGAGGCCCATTGTTAGCGCCCACGTCTCGGATCCGTAGGTCATCACTGGCAACACACACTGGTCAAAGACTTTCGATTTCAAATCAAACACTGCGGTAATTTGGACGCAAAAAGTATTTCCCGTATTTCTTAGCCGATTTTAATTTTGGTGATGGCTTAAGGTATTTTTATGTTTTGTTGAGAAATGCGATTTAAAAGCCATGCATATTCCGTATTGTCCAGATACGGTTGCCGCGAGTACGCGTGCACGGCGGTGGACATGCTGGCGCGGCGGCTGCGGCTCGCCTTCCTCAACGTGCAGGCCGCCGTGGAGGCGCTGCCCGCCGTGGCCGACATCATGCAGGAGGAGCTCAAGTGGAGCGACGCCGAAAAGAAGGTACCGGGATCGCCAGGCCTTCACAATGCCGAATTTATTTTATTTCACGGAAACTGAGACTGAGGTCAAACGCAAACCCATTATAGATAAAAAAAAACTCGCCGGTCTCAATTGTGAGACTTAAACTACAGTAGGACTTCAAGGCCTTCAAATAAAAATAGCAATATTTAGAAACTTTTTCATGTCAAAATAAGTTAATTTAATAACTTTATCAGCACACCGCCATTCACGATACCTACTCGTCTGGCCATTACAATGGAAGGTAAAAAAGGCGGCTAAGTACATACTCGTACAGAGGGGTTATTATGACATAACTATGCAGTTCAGTTTACGCTGAGAGAAAAGGACAAAGCTATATAACTGCTATAGTTCTGTCCTTCACACTCACCGTAAAATGAACTGCATAATTACATCATAATAACCCCCCAGATCTTAGGGCCGTATTAATAAACTGATCTTGACCGAGATGCCCGTCACAAGATACGTCAAAGTAAACGTCAAGCAATAGAGAACTGTCAATATTGACGCATCTTGATACTGGCGTTGAAGTCGAGATCAGTTTATTAATACAGGCCTTAGTCTTTCAGGTTCGGGTAAATTCGATTAGACTATCATGAGCCCGTTTGTTTTAAGAGTTTTCCTACTGTTTCCCGGGGTTTCAAGAAAGCTTATAACTTGCATTACAAGTGAGTCTCTTTTAATGCATATTGTTGAAAAGAGATGTCCGCTATCAATACATGCGTTCGTAAAACCCCCTGGCCCCTGGAATCTTTACCTAACATAACCACATCAATTCCATTACTATCATCCCGTTCCAGAAACAAATCAAGGAAGCCAACGAGTTCTTCTCAAACGAGATGGGCCAGATGGTGAACCGCGCCAGCCGCGACAAGATCCCCATCAACCTCAGCAAGGACGAGATCCAGACGTACATCAAGCGGTTCCAGATCATCGACGCTGACAGGAAGGGATACGTGTCCATCAATGACATCAGGAGGAGTCTTAAGGTAATGTTATGCGGGTTCGTCTATGCATAAACAACTTTTCTTTGTTGACTGACAGACGACAAAAGACAGCCTAAATAAATACCGAACCTGGGAACTTGAAAATAAAAATAAATACTACCGGGAAACTAATTCTACGCGTTGCTGGTGTCCTCTTGTATACCTAGTATAATAGATTATGTTGATTTTGTCAAACTACGAGTAAACATGATCTACAGTCGATATATGGGTATGGGTCCCAAGAGTTCCAACGAAACTGTAATGTTTAAGACATTACAGTATGTTAAAGTAATATTTGAGATCATATTTAAATTCATAGATAGCTTATTTAGATTCAATTTTTACAATCTTAATTAATGCATTCACTGCTGGTATATAAAGAAAAACCGTCTTAAAATCAGTGCCTTGAACGAGAAGTAAAGCGGGACCTTCAATGCACGCGAAAGGACAGCAGCAAATGCGTTAAAACCGATAAACTATCTATAAAAGTCTTCAGATGCGAAGTAAGTGGGAAGAGCAAGGAAGATTATATATTTGCAGCTACATTATTTTGTAAGAATTGTGTACAGATATACCTATAGTTAGATTTGCCAGCCAATCTTACAACATGATACGTGAATGCTGGTGAACCTGGATCCAACAAGGATTGTTTTCAAGGAAACGACAAATCTTCATGATGATTTATATTTTTAACCAACAATGTTATAGAGTATGGGTGTGATGCCGACTGACGCTGAGATAAGCGCTATTCTGTCAGAGATAGATCTTACATACCATGGGCATCTGGAGATACCGGACTACCTACAGGTAGACAGGGGAATAGTCTAGCCACGGGGCCATGTCATGTCTGTGTCGCCATAGCGGGGTTTCGATCAAAATCGAAATAATGTGTTGTATGGAACTTGCTTGAAATTTATAATCAGTTCACCTTTTTAATTGCCACAAAAGACTGTAACGAGACGAAAATATACCAATTTAAGGCAAGTTCCATAGAGCATTGTGTTTGTTTCACATGTCCATGTCGCTTGAATTCGGAGCTTTTTCACAGGCGGGCGGCGAAGAAGTGACCGGAGAACAGTTACACGAAATATTGAAAGAGATCGACACTAACATGAACGGACAAGTCGAGCTCGACGAGTATCTGCAGGTCTTTATATATGCCGTGTTTACAGGCAGTTGTAGGGGATGGATTTTTGCTTTAGAGCAAGTTGTATTTACTTCTCTAATGTATAAATGCGTTCTTTATGCTGATCGTTTGTTGATCCTTTTTTACTTTGAGACCTTTTTCTGCTGATTAATACGTTCAGTCGTTTCTCTACTAATTAACGCTTTGTTATTTATCAATGAAACAATTAAACTCATTTGTTTTTCGAGAGTTAAAAGAGAGCATGCCTACGCCGTCCTATTATTTATGTCTACCTTCTTTCCTTGTATACTGCTAACATGATTTGTTTGTGATTAAGTAATTTGGCTGCTGCGTTCTTGCCGCTTTGTTTTCGATTGCATTCGCATGATTTGCATGTAGCTAGTTAACCTAACTAACGATTTTCATTGGGAGACATTTGTAGTGAGTTCTAACCAAATAATAAAAATTAACTAAAAAAACGTTTTAATCATACGTTTGTATAGTTCCCTTCTGATTGTCGCGGCATACAATTTAGAAGTAATAAAATAATTTAGGTACTTTTGATTCAGGTCTTTAAAAGCACTTATATTAAATACAAAAGGCTGCTAAAAGTCGTTTTAAGATACTTTACAAATACGGCTAGCTATCGACGAATTCAACAGATTATATAGGGTGACTGGATATGCGATACTAACCTTTCAGAAAATACATTAAAGAGCATTAAAAATGGCAATTTATTTATCTTTTCGAGCTTAGTTCCGCAATTTCGAAAAAATACTTAAATCTCAAATAAGTATCTCAGAAACGAATTATTTTCGGCCAGGGTAAGAAGCACAGGGCACACGACCTTATTGGCTCCAAATTAATTCTACTATGCCTCCTTAAAAGGTTTGTATCGAATCTCCAGTCACCCTACCTACACATAGGGCCGATTGTATAATAAAGTATTAGTGGTTTTGCATGGTTTTTTTTACTAATAGAATGGGCCCCTGTTGATGGCAGTAAATGTGTTTTCCTCATGACTACTAGTTCACTGTACAAAGTATATTTAAAATCAAGATCGAAGAGCCTGAATTACAACTTAACTTTGATATGCTCTTGAAATTTTTGGCCATCCTATTGACCGTTTTCGTGTGACCAGATGATGTCGGCCATCAAGTCCGGCCACGTGGCGTACTCCCGGTTCGCGCGCATGGCAGAAATGGAGGAGGAGAACCATGAGAAGGAATTGCTCAAGAAGAAGATCACCGTCGAGAGGAGTGGCGGTGGATTGTAGGATGTTATCGTAAGTATACAATGTCATAGTACGGCAAAAACATACACATACATAC
The DNA here is from genome assembly GCA_927399475.2 of Acleris emargana. Taxonomy (NCBI): domain Eukaryota; kingdom Metazoa; phylum Arthropoda; class Insecta; order Lepidoptera; family Tortricidae; genus Acleris; species Acleris emargana. The sequence continues at coordinate 6,146,043 of OV656836.1, read as the reverse complement.
ATAAACTCACGCCTTCATTCCCAAAGTGGGGTCGGTAGAGCTAAAGAATTACGTAGTACGTTACGTAGAGCTAATTAGTAGTAGTTGAAGCACAAGAAACATTATGCAATACAAGCTCTCTTATGTTATAGTAAAGTTAGCCTTCAGCAAGTCCCTCAGTAGCAAAACAAGCTCATTTGACGTAATATGTATTCTCCTTCTATTTGTATTATTTTATTATTCTTCCCTTCAAATGTAATTTTAAGAATAATACTATGGTGTTACATTAAATTTGTTGTCAAATTAAATACATTAATGAATGAGTCTATTTAAAGATTTTTTTTTTGTTTCAGATGAGACTTCAGAATATTGTCCAGTCAAAAGTATTAATTTTGTCTCTTTAGTCTATTTATTGTAGTACCCTTTAGTATTAGAAGTTTAGTTAAACCCACATAAAATTATTTGACATAAGCTTTTACATTGAATAGATTTTATTGCATAAAATGTCGGAACATTTCGGAAGAAAATCTCTTTATTTAATTAGATACCTAGTTACTTACACAAACATAATTTATAAATGTAAAGACAAAACACCTAATGCAGACATAGATTTATTCCTTTAGAATGTTATTTCCGTAGATTATATGCTTTATTTAAGTATCCTACAAATCAAGGAACAATGAACAAAAATACTTATATCTTATGATAAGTCAAACATTTTGTACGTACTTCAACTTGAAAAGAAAAACGAAATCATTGTTAAAATAGTTGTAGATTACGTTAGTCATATTTTAAGTTAGTAAAGGTGCTATGTTATTTTCAAAATGTTAATAATTATTTAAAAATGTATTTTATAAATGATATACATCAAGTTAACAATTATGTTCTTTATTGACATAGCCACAAATAAATCAACTTATGAAAAAAAACCACAAAATATTACATTTTACAACCAATTTGAAGATCTTTATGTATGTGTTTAATAATGTGCAATTTAATAAATCAATTTTGAATCAAAGTTCTTTTGTGTATTGATGTATTATTTCCCTCATAGAAGTTGTTTTGCTACCAAAGTAACTGACCACAGCAAGAAAGAGTTAAAAATAATACAGTAGCAATGTGCAATAGTCTATTGAAAAACCATTCTAATTTGGCAACCATTTTTCCAAAGAATAATGGTTTCATTAATACATATATAACTAAATCTTATTTACTTATCAAGAACACGTAGGGCCCTACTTACATACATACACAAACATACCTTCACGCCTTCATTCCCAGGGTGGGGTAGGCAGAGATACAGATGTTACCAACTCTAAAAATTTGTTGATAATTCTGTAGCCACATTTTGCACAATTAGCCTAAGATGTTTACCAGTGTATAAGTGACAGGTTGCAAGCCCATCCCCTAACAGTACTAGATTTCGATTATCGTTATTCGGGAACTAGCCTATTTGTTAACCTTTTGAACGCCAAGCGGCAAAGTAATCCGGCGTGCTACTGACTGACGCCACAGCAATAAAACAGAGTGTAGAGCTCTTAAAAACTAGTGATTGCAAAACGCGGACAAAATGTGGATTTTTCGAGATGTGGCTAGTTATATTTGAATTACATTAGGCAAAATAGAAGGAAGATGGACAAAGCAATAATACAAACATAAAAATATAAAAGTAGGTTTATTTATTACGGAATCTATGATCGATAAAGTTTGGGCGGCAATTGACGTCGTTGGCGTCAGTGGCACGATTTTTCGATTACGTGATTTGCCGTCTTTGGCGTTCAAAAGGTTAATCCAGTGTATAAGCTGTCTCCATTCTAAATTTCATCCAAATCCGTCCAGCTGTTGCAGCGTGAAGGACTAACAAACTAACACACACAATTTCGCATATATAATATCATAGTTGGTTACATGGTGAAAACTGCACTAAATCCGTTGCGTGGTTTATTAGTTTGCGGATATAGTTACAATGTACATACAGACAGAAAGACGGTCAGACGGGGAAAGCTACTCTGTTAAAGATAAAGATAGACATACATTTACAAGGATCATCAAAATTGGTCTATATTCGAAACTGTAATTAGATTCCAAAATCCTAACCTCAACCGACGCACATTCGCTGTGATTACTGCATTTTGGTTTAAGTGTAGGTATTTTTATCAATTAAACTGACCCTAATATTACTGGTTACACGAGTTCTCATTGATATTATGTTTATGAAATAATATTTTATTAAAGAAATAATCAAGATGGGAACTGTCAGATTTTGGAATCTAATTAGATTTTCGAGTATACGTCTAGTTCAACGCGTTGTGTCCACTGATTTAAACAACTAGATAATATCAAACCGATCAATCCACGATTAGAATAGGATTAGCACTTGTGTCGCATTACTTCAAACTCGGATATCTCCTTGAAATTTGGTATACGAATTTGAAACTTAACTTGTTCGAAAAAAGGCGCAAATTCCGCTGTCTTTCTGAATGGATTTATCCGAGTTTGAAATAAAGCGACTCTATTCTATTCTATTCTATTTTTTTAATTTTTGGCAACCGGTCGCTTTTGGTTAGCAACCATTACTGCCAATGACGTCTGACAGCGTGTATGACCAGTTTTTGTTGTTAATTAGTTGTTGGTCCTGAATAACGGTTGCAGTTACGTATGTTTGTTGTGATCCTGGAATAAACAGACACAAAACCTATAGGCAAGACAAAACATTTGAGACAATATAGATCGGATACACAGATGTAAATTGGAAGCCACAAAAGCGGGTAAAAGCACCTAGAGTTTAATTTTATATAAATTTAATTAAGGAAAGTAGAACTTTTTTGTTCGATGATGAAAGGAAAAGGAGGGTTTTAAGGTTGGTGGGTTTGGGAACTGAGGGAGGTAGGTTGTCATATAAAGAAACCGATCTATTCGGGCAGTTCAAGATAATGTGGTCTGCAGTTCCTTCCTCCAGGCCACAAGAACAGAGGGGGGATTGAACAATGCGCCATCTGTAAAGGCGGGAGGGGGAACAAGTGTGACCAATGCGCAATCTGCAAATGACAGATGTAGTCTGTTTATTGGCTTGGCGAAACTGGAAGAACCATGGCTTGGAAGGGATGTTGGGCTGAATGTCCCCATAATGACGACCTTTGACGTTCACTTATTATTTCGTTTTTCGTGCGAACAAAAGTGTCACCCAAGCCACAAAAGCGCCATCTCTCAGATTTCTGACAAACTACGTCGCACTGAATAGTAGGTACTTACAGCTTACATCCGGTTTCAAAACGACACAATTCAGCATTTAGAAATTTAAATAATTGATGCACACCACACCACACGGCCCGGGGTCGGAGGCGGCTCGAGACTTCACTGTGACGTCATGGAGTAACAGCAATAGATATACATTTTACACAATTTAATTGTCCTTGGGGCAAGACCATTATTATGAAGTAGGTAACATAAATAATTACATAAGAATTGCATCAGTAAGTCTATGGTTGCGTTGCGTTCCCACTTCCCTTATCCCTTCCCATAAGTACTAAATTCCCCTCCGATACCAATGTTAGACTGCATAATTGCGGCTATAATGCTAATGCCTCGACTAAGTAGGTACTATAATTATGTATAAACAACTTCTGCTGCTCCATACCAGGACGAGAGTTTAGTTTAGTTTATACTGTCCACAAAATTAAGTCGCGAGTCGGGCAATAAACGTCGTCTTCGTTCCATTTTGTGCTACCGCTACCTGCACTATTGCACGGCCTGCTCCATAAGGCAGTGCAGGTGCAAAAGAGATAGGTAGCATGATTCCTATGATATGATTTATGACCAAAGAGTATAGTGTAATACCAAAAGGAATTTATGACTTATGACCCGACTAGCCACTTAATTTTGCGGAAAGTATAGTATCTACGTCTTCGACTCGCGGCCTCGCGGGGCAACTTGAATGTCTTGAATTCACTGCACGCGCCACGGGCGGTTTGTAGGTAAGTACATCTTGCTCGTCGGTAGGTAATCCTAACCTAATCCCCACTAAACAATGCCAAAGTCAATAACGATAGAGACTCACTGAGTAACAAAATACAAGTCGTGCTAGCCGTATTGTTATTAATGAATTAGCGCCTCTTTCAAATCAATTTCGACTAGCCTCACGCTATCGGCACACGACGAACAACAACAACGCAATTGTGTTAAAATCTGTCGAGTTAAACTGATTAACCTTTTGTAGGTAAAGGATGAAAGGTATTTCTAAGATTATTAAGCACATATTTTTATAATAGAACTTGTAATATTGAATTATAATAAATCACTACATAGTATAAAACAAAGTCGCTTGCGCTGTCTGTCCCTATGTATGCTTAAATCTTTAAAACTACGCAACGGATTTTGATGCGGTTTTTTTAAATAGATAGAGTGATTCTTAAGGAAGGTTTATATGTATAATACATTCCACGCGGGCGAAGCCGCGGGCGGGTCGCTAGTACCCTATAATCTGTGATTGAATATTGAATATATCACGCTAATGTCATAACATAAATAAATTGGAATATGCCACAGCTTAGGAAATAAAACAGCACGTTAAGCACAGATTACAGATTTTTAGGGTATGAAACATTTGAATGAACGGGAAGTTGAGAGTGAATCCCAATAACAAACCTGCATTGACGAACAAAACAAAAGTATTGTCTATTCTATTTTGTCACAGCGATCATCCTAGATTGAATAGAGTATACCTATACTCTGATTATTCTAGGATGATGCCTGTGACACCCGTATTTCGTAATTTCAATCACTTACTACACTTACAAGCGATTTAAAAAAAAATAGGCGATTAATTATTTAAATTCCTGAACGACGTGGCTAGGTTTGTACCGATGTAGTATTTATGTAAAGCTAAAGAAATAAGTTTAATAAGGTGTTTATAAGAGCTGTCACAGGCATCATCTTAGAATAATCTTAGTATAGTAATCTCTGAACAGTCATCTCATGATTTCCCCCTGACTCAGTAAGCCCTGACCGATCCTGTTCTAACTTTAACATTATAATGTAGGCATTTTTTATGTATTCTTCAACCAAATTTCATTACGATCGGATCAACAACACTCAAGTTATCGTCAAACAAACATACGAATACCCACAGATTCGATAACCACTAAAAATATAGTTGGAGGATTTAAATTGGCAATATTTTATAGTAAATGTATGCATACTTAGTGCATTTACATTGCAACATCGTCAGAAATAATTATTAATATTTTTGCATCTACATCTACACTAATTTTATAAACAGAAAAGATTTGATTTGATATTAAATTTATTTCACCATTAGAATTCTACATTATCTTTGATGAACATAGGCTATGTTTTAATTTTCTGCGCGGACGGAGTCTAGGCTAGTATAATATAAGATGATATGATATGAGCTTTGATTGCTTGAGATAAATTAAATTTGACTTTTTATGTGAATATGATTCAATTTGATCCAAAAATCGCAGCTGAACGTGGGGTACTGATGGTTGCCGTTAAGAATATAGTAGTTCCTCCTGCCACATAGATGACTTTTTTGAAGTCATAATTTGTACTATAAACAGCAATAGAAACCAAAGCCAGTAAGTAAGGTAAGAAATTTAGTTCAATGCAATACGACCCCTAGTGGTAGCAATTGAAACTACTACAAGCTCAATATGTTTTTAACCTTAGCAACGATATAAATGGTTTTGTTTGATGCAACTTTCACTAGATGGCTCTTTTTTCAATTATAGAAACTGCCTACGATTGAGTAATTGCAGTTTTTCTTTTGTTTCTAGTCTATAAAATATCGATGAGAAAATCTTGTATAAGTATTGTACTGTTTGCGGTGTCTCTTTACGTACTACATCAACTAATTAAAAATTGAATGATCAAAATTTAATGAACTACCATAGATTCTGAATTTTACTAACTGTCACTAATCAATAAATTGATACGTTAGCATAATTGTAGGAAATTGGCGGGAAAACATAGTGACAGACTTGCAACGTGGGTAACGTGGGCCGCGCGGCGTAGGGCGGCGGTTACGCCCCCGCGCGGCTCGATGTCGCGGGCGGGCGGTGGGTGGGTGGGAGCGTCTTTTGCGCGTTCTTGTGATTTTTAAATAATGGACAGAGGGCCCGTTATATGTATAGCGAAACTAAATGAGAGATCGACGATCTAAAGTAGGGTAAGTGGTTGATTTTGAGTAGAGCTGTAAATACTCATTTAATGCTTTTTACTTACCTGTTTTTTCTTAACGATCTTTTATCAGATCAGACGCACACAAAAAAAAAAAAATTGTTATGTCAACGTTACAAGTGAGTAAGGGACGACCTGTGTTTGTACATTGTCACTTGACGTTAAAGTAACAATGTACAATTTAGGTATACAAATTTGTCTGTAGATTGTAAACTAGGCACAGTAGAAATGTTATCATGAACGTAGGTACGTATGCCCAAAATAAAAAAACAAATAATGCTTATTTTATTTATGATGATTTTGCCAGAACATTTCAACGTGACCATGCCTCCATGTGCAATGAAGGAGTGACGGATTGGATAGTCTCGTGCTTAAATAAGGACATTGATCGTAACCAATCACCTGCTTGGTCAAACACACTAATCTGATTTATTATTCGAGGTCTAATATACACATTTAGATTAAGACGGGTGGTGACGATTTTTCATACACACGTTTGAAAAAGGGACGAGTAAAATATCTGTGAGTGCGAACGGCAGTTAGAATTTTAAGTGATTAGTTAACTATGTTACATGATTGTGTTTTACAAAGGTCGTCTAAGTTGATCACTCGTTTCACACTCGTGTAGAGAGCAGATTTTTCAAGATTGCACATATGTAGAGGGTGGTACCTAACCTCCCCGGAACCACTAGATATTACTTAACCAAATATATTTGAAAAAATATTTCACATCGTGATAGGTTTATCTACTTGTAGTTCTGGTGTAATGGATTCATTTCATAGATTTTGGTAGAACCTAGTAGGTAAGTAAGTATACTATCATTGTAAAATTTGCATCTTGAGCAGCCTGTATTTTTTTATTTTTCTTGGACCTCAGTAATTATCGCACTTTAAATCCATCAATGACAGTAAACTACGAATAAAACTATTTGAATAGTGACTATATTTCTAGTGTTATCCTGTGCTTATGCCCTGCTGCTGGACAAAGGCCGCCCCTATACCACAGAACAGATACTGTCTGGCGTGCGTCGTAGCGTGTTCCCGCCAATCCCTCGCAAATGTGTCCTGCAGTTCCCACCATATCACATTAACCAACTTATTCAATTTAAATTCAAATAATTTATTTCGGACATAATTTTACACATTCCGACCTAACCAGTCAATCTAGTAAACGGTTAAATAATTAAAATTCTATTTGAAAACAACAAAAACAATTCAAAAATAACTTTTATTTATCAAAGAAACTAGTTATAAAACTGTCGTCAAAACGTGAAAAAATAAAAGAAAGATCACTCTTCCGGATGTTACCAGTTGCCGCAATGATTAATCGTATCGCGCGTCGATCAGACGCGTGGGAGGGCGCTCATTGGGCTCGACCGCGTGCGTATATTGCTTTAACCCGAGCACTAATGGGTTCGGAGACGTCTCAATGTCACGTGTTTCGGTTAATATTTTAATTAGTGCGAGGTGCATCATGAGACCTAGGGCGTGTCCGGGCCCGGGGGGCGGGTGGCGCGGGCGGTCCGGACCGCCCACAGTCACTTCCACTTCCGCTAGCACGTGGGCCTACCGGAGACCTAGCAAGCCTTCAGGTGGTTGTCGCTGATCAGGTGGTACTTTCATATACTCTGGATCGCCATAAACCCCGATCGTAAAGGCCTTGCCTGTTCTCTAAGATCAGGAAGGCCAGGGGTTATTTAAACGGAGGTACTCGTATCTAAGTATTAACTAACAGGTCGATAGCGGCAAAATCTTAATTACAATTTTTTTAAATCCTAACATGGATTATGGGTCGTAAAAAATTGTGACCAAACATTGCCAGCTAGACTAGTTCTGTTGTGCTCCATCTTTTCGTATCCAGCAATTTTGTTAATAAAGCTAATTTGTCTAAGTAGATAATGAGAATAATTGTTATTATGATTCGCCGTGTGGTTGCCGGCTTAGAATTGTGCAACTCCATGTCTTCCCGTGGAAATCGTAATAGGCGACTAAGGGAATAAAGGCTTGTAGTACTGTTAGGCGATGGGCTTGCTACCTGTCACTAATATACTTACACTGTTAAACATCTTAGCCTAATTGTGCAAATTGTGGTTACAGAGTTATCAACAAGTTTTTACAGTTGTTGGTAATTCTGTAGCTCTGCCTACCCCACTCTGGGAATGAAGGCGTGTTGCTTTAATGTTTACTGTTGCGAGTACTTATCTCCGAGACTAGTAGATATTAACAAAACAGGGTGGGGTAAGACTAGGGAGTTAATTATAGGTACCTACTAATATAATGTCATTAAAGATTTTTTGCATATAAATACATTCTTGAAGTGATCCTTTAAATCATTCGAGTGACTGAGTAAGATCAATTATGCAATGACCACTGCGTCATGATATTATTTTTAATAATTAGATTTTTATACAATTGTTGGTTATTGGGTAAAAATCATATGAGGCCGTGATGTGGAAATCATGCATATATAAGTAACTTGCATGCATGCAATGTAACGTAAATTCGACGCAGTTTAGGAGAACAGTTAGATGTAACTGTGGTATATCCCAACGAATCTTTTTATTAAAGAGTATCCGATTGATATTGATAATTAGGTACACTAAATATAATTGGATCTATACCCTACAGTTTCATTTGTTATCTTATACAATAATGTTACTTACGCTTTATTATTTTTTACCCTGGCTGTTATAACATACCTACCCCATCGTTGTTAATTGTAGGCCCAAGCCTATCTAGGTAAATATTAAAACCGGTTTTTTTTTTAAACTAAACGTTTTTATGAACATGCCCCAGCCTCCCCTAGTTCCATTCATGTCTATCTTTAGTTTGTATTGAATATGTAATCCCCTGTACTTAAAGGGGTCTTTATTCGCGGTTCTATTGAAAGTACCATGGTTACCTGGTCTCAGCATCTTTTGGTGCAATCAATCGTAGGTAATAAAAAATTAAACATTTCTGAAACTCGAAACTAATGCATAACCTGATAGATACCAGCAGATGGCGTTGTCTCAATCAACCAAAAGACGCTTGTGGATAGATGCCTTAGGTATTTTAAGACTTATGATTCTTATGAAGCTTACTAGACTCTTTTATATTATTATTATTATGAATCGAAGTACCTAAATCATTTTTAACTTAATGTGGACTGACTAAGATTCTAGAATAAGATTTGTTTGCTTTTCCTTGTTAGATAGGTATCTACCTACTGGTGTGTATTTGGCTGCATAACAAAGCAGATATCCTTACACGCGAATTAAAATTAGTATTTACAGCCATTGGAGGCGATGAACCGAAACTACCAAGGATTTTCCTCCATTTAACCATTTTGTTTATGTTCGGTTGATGGTTTTCCAAAACCATTTAATCCTTGCTGGTAGATACTTACCTACTTACAATTAAAGCTTCTAGGAAAAGCGGTGCCGTCTCAAGTAGGCTTGCCAGGTGTCCGGCTTTAGCCGGACATGTTTGGCTTTTTGCGGTCGAGTCCGGCCAAATATGTACGTGTTCGGCCTGTCCGGCTTTTGTCAGGCTTTTTATCAGAGTAGCGATTCGTACGGTTTTTATTATAAATATTATGTCCATCTTTAAATAAATATCGAATATGCATATATCTGGCACACTCCATCTTCGATCTCATCCTTACTTTACATCACCTATATAAATACTTTTTTCAACAACCCAGCTGTAAAAACATTATGTTTGGCAATAAAAAAAACATGTCCAGCTTTTACGGCAAAATGCCTTATATAGTGCGCAGTCCGACCTTTGCATTTTATGGCCTGGCAACCCTAGTCTCAAGAAACATAGTAAATCCAAATATTTGCAGGATACGAAAAGTAGGTAGGTACTCGTAAGTTCCTAAGCCCTTACTCAAACAATCTAAGAGATTAGATAGGGGTTCGAAATAATGGGAAGGGAATTAAGGCTCAACTACGGGTAGATAGGTACTTATCTGTTGGTATTACAGATGAAAAGTAAAAACTTAAGATTTAAATAATAAATAATACTTAGTTACTTCAAAGCATATAATCGTTGTAATAATATTATAAAATAGAGCTAATAGTACTTTCTACCATCAGCCTGCATGAGGAAAAGTCGAAGTGTTAAAACAAGTGATTTTAGACAACCTTAGATACATTCGATCTACAAAAAGCAAGTATAGGTAGTTACAGAAAATATATGTGCATAGTTCATATAATAGTTACTCATATTGCCCACCTAATTGAAAAATTTGCCATCTGAAACCTCTTAAGTTTATTTTTTTATAAAAATGCAAAGAATTTAACTCTGGCCCTCACCGGCCACTTCCGTCCGTGGCACGCTCGCCCTACTCGTCGTCACATCTAAGTATTATTTGCCTTAAAACCGAGTAGATACACTTAAAAAACGATTGTTATTGAATTTATGTCACCATCTTATATCAAATAAACATTATACTAAACATGAATAAGGTAACATGATCATTCAATATAATAAGATTAGAGATTTAACGAAAATTAAACAAAAAATCGATATGATTAAAAGTATTTCGATAAATTGATTAATATACAAAATAAAAACATGTAAAATGTGTGACAAATACCTAGTTAATAATGCGTTACGCGTTGTAAGTATGTAAGGCAAAGCGAAATTAGGGAAAAAGTTGTTATATTCAAGTCAAGGGAATACCTACCTACCATAATTATGATTTTCTTGTAAATGTTATTTAAGTTAGTGGTTAGTGGTTATACTCGAAACTGTAATTAGATTCCAAAATCCTAACCTCAACCGACGCACATTCGCTGTGATTACTGCATTTTGGTTTAAGTGTAGGTATTTTTATCAATTAAACTGACCCTAATATTACTGGTTACACGAGTTCTCATTGATATGTTTATGAAATAATATTTTAATAAAGAAATAAATTAGTTGAACCGCGCTCTCCCATGAGTAGCTTTTATTTTTCAATTAATTAAGTGCTTAGTTGAGCGCAAACAACATCACGCCACGCCGTTGTTGCATGAAATGCCACCACGCGCGGCATCCGAGTGCTACACCCATAATAGAAATACGCAAAATTAACGCGCTATTAAATAACAACCTGTATCTCAGGACCTTGATAACCTGAAATTAAGATTCTAAATTGAATAACAATTTGGCGTACTCAGTAACAGTTGTCCGAGTTTTTTTTTTAGGGAAAACTGAGTTCTATGCTTGGAGGGTTAAGGTTGAAATCAGTTTTTTCTCGGTAGAGATAATTAAGCCGCACACGTTCTCTCGAGGCGGCTGCTCATTCGTGCATAATGGACTCAGGGCGACGCGCCTGATGCTTGACAAAATGAGGTCCGACTTTCACTCTCGTTTCGAACTAGTTTGAGGTAAGACTACCTCTTTATCGAAGTGCATAATATAAGTCCTAGGCTCATCAGCGACAGTTCTACAAATTGTAATTTTTTATTTCACTTTTTAACCAATGTACCCATGCATGCATCCTTTTCATTTGCATAATTATAATAATATATAACTGTTTCTTAGAGGTTATGCACCTTCCACTCATAATTTTAAGATAAGCCTCGAAAAATGGCCATTAAAATGGCAATTTTATGACTTGAATGAATTTTCTTGTCCTAAACATAAATAAAATAGAGAGATATACCTAAATAAAAAAAATTATCTACTTAATTTTATAATATTATCTACCATTTTAATGTACCTATTAATGATATTATCATTTTAATATATTAATACTATTTTCATTTTCATAATCATTTAAAAATTAATGCCAATAGATACTGCGCGATGATATCATTCCTAATTAGTTTACACGAACACGACTGCTTTGGCGCCTTTGGCAATTGTGTTTTTAGTGTCTAGGTCACAGGCGATCTCCAATTTTCAAAATTATTTTTTTTGTAGATATCCTAAGGCAGGTACATTCCAGGGAAATCGTCAAACATGATAAAAGTTTCTCAGATATGAACATGTCGCGTAATCTTTATTACGCCGCGGAGTCATGTGAACAAAGACTAGCAAGTGTGCAACGGAGTCCCTACTGTTATCGTTTGTTTACAGACCACGTCTTGTTACCAGACGCGGCTGCGGCGCGTCAAACACACGACATGTGTGCATTTTTTGCCCGCCCAAGGAGGCCGCGGGCGCGAGGTTATACACCCATTATTACGTCCTTCCTACTTTCAATTATTATTATCGGGCGGCGGCGCCGCACCCGCACCGGGGAGGAGGAGAGAGGCGCAGCTGCTGCCTACCAATAATCGAGACCTGTCCTCGATAGAAAGGGACGGAGATAACGACAACAAACTACTAAATACAACATTTAAGTTGTTTGAAGACCGTAAAGCATTTTCCGAGTGAGAAAACTCGAAGATAGTGAATTATTTTAACATTTTAGTCCACTTTTATGAGGTCTGATAGATTAAATATTAAAGAAAACGTAATAAAACTGAAATAAATCCGACCGCGATAGGAGGCGGATCTCCGAACTTAGCCGAACGTTTTCGCCTATGCTCGTCAGTACGCGCGCCGTAGTTTGGCGGCCGGTCGTGAGGATGGTGCGTTCCGTTCGCAAACAAAGAAAAATATTACTTTGTAAGTGTCAAGAGGATAATGTCGTCTGAGTCCATCAAAGTGCAGGTGGAATACATTAACGAGGATAAAACAAGCAAGGTAAATCGTATGACGTGAAAGGACATTGTATTATTGTGTAACAAAACGGACGCCAGCGGGCAGCGGTCTTGTGTCGGCGCAGGGGGAGGGCGGGGCGAGTGCGGCCCCTGGCGTGTGGGGCCCGCCGCCAGGCCACACGCAGGAGGTTGTGACCGCTTTGCAAGCAACTCCCTTGCCGAAACAGCATCAGCGTCCTCCTCCGATTCCGCTTCCCACCCATTTTCAAATCAACACTTATAATAATAAACCATAGTTACATGATATCTGTCACAGGACGGCACTTTATTTCACTAACTCTAAATGAAGGTCGCCAATGTCGCCATTTTCAAACATAAGCATCATCATCGTTGCTCGTGTTAATTATAGTTTCACTATATTTTTGAAATCGATTCCTTACATACCCTGGACTAACCGCGATTAATTGTTCGATACGTCCAAGATAAACCTATTCAACCACTGCATAAAATCAGTCACGCGATTTGAGGTGGGTGGATCAAAGGGCGGCAGCGGCCTTGCGTGCGACGACTCCCGACACTCGTTAGGAAAAGGCGTGTCGGCTTTAACTACTACGATACACTGAATAGCCGCAACTTTTAAACTTCCTAGAAGTATCCAGCAAAACTTAGTCCGCGTTTGGTGTAATCACGTGGGGCGTTGGACGCAGTGACAGTTTAATTAAGAAATAATACCTTAAATTCGTCACGCCACTCTTGATCTGTAGTATATGCTGTGCAAAAAAACCGGAAGTGTACTAAAAGCGCAAACACAAGAGTGATTGAAGTGATTGAATGATTTGTCTATGCGAATTACGCGAGCAGTGAAAATTTTAACACCTTGTTTCACTTTTATTTTCACTTATCTGTGTCAAATGTCAAATTTTGCGAAATAGTTTGGACTTTAAGAATTTAAATCGTCACCCGCCAAAATACTGTAATTTTTCTAATTATTTTTAATGATTTGGTCATTAAAGTCCTATAATGGTAGCAGCTCCTATTTTGCCTTACACGGTAGGTTGATGTACAGAGAAATAGTAAGTATTCTTCTTGCGCCGTTGTTTTTATCGGCTACCGTAAAACCTACTTGTTATGGTGAGGGGCTATTTCGTCAGCTCTGTGTGAATTGGTCCCCTCATGCGCGCCTTTCGCTTCTATTGTGCTGCATCGTCTATCTATACAGTGAATTATGTCGAATCTTCTCCCCTACTGAGACTTACAACTAGCTGTTTAGCTGTGTATAGTGGACCAAGAGCTTAATTGATTTGCATCAATTGCAAACTATTTAGTTAACTGCTTATTTCACATGACAAATGTTAGAATTAACTGATGGATGGCACTACTTAATGAGGATAAATTACACACCAAGTATTTGCACTGATGAGTTTTAGTATTTAATGTTGAGGTTACCCAGTAATTTAGTTTTATTGTTAGGCTATGTCTATGTCTATGTCTCTGTGGCAAGCAATCTGCAGAGATCTTGTCATGAGATTAAGTACTTGAGTTTAAACTGATCAGTGGTCACTCTGAGGATAATTTGCCTTATCACTTTTTGAACGATGTGTATAAATATTATAGTATCTCGGCTTGAATACAAGAATAAATCAAAAGTGTAATATTAGCAGATTTTAATATGTGGAACACATTTTAGAACTTACAAAATAGTATGTCTGATTGAAGCATATAGTAATGACAGTCTCAGACAATCAGTTGTGAGTACAAGTGTGCTAGCAGTAGCCAGCTGAAAGCTATTAAGAAGCCGGGAGTGTAACCTAACTCCTTCCTAACAGAAAATGTGCAAGTCTTTAGTTGATTTTTACTTACTTATAATTTTAATTATAATTTGAAAGTTTAAGTTACTTATAATTTGAGAGATTTTATTCAGGCTGTGTAGATTAGTCAAAGTGCAAGTCTTGCTGCGGGCCCATTTAGAATCACAAGGTTTCCCACCAATATCAATAATATTGGTAGGAAACCTTGTGATTCAAAACAGTTATGTGTTTATTTATCTTGTGTAAAATGTTTTATAAAACAATTGTAGTATTCTGTTTAGTAATGAAAATGAATATGAAAATTTACAACCCCTACTTAAACTGCTGCCACAAGGTTTTTAAAATGAACATATTTGATATTAGTTACCATATTGATTGTATTTGTATTTCTAGAAGATGAATATATTCAGTTTTGTGGCATTTTCTACATACATACATACACACATAAATTCACGCCTTCATTCCCAGAGTGGGGTAGGCAGAGCTACAGAATTACCAAGCACTCTTAAATAAGTAGTTGATAATTCTGTAACCACGTTTTGCACAATCAGGCTAAGATGTTTACCAGTGTATTAGTGAGAGGTTGCAAGCCCATTGCCTAAGAGTACTAGAAGCCTTTATTATTCCCTTAGTCACCTCTTACGACATCCACAGGAAGACATGGAGTGGCACTATTCTAACCCGGTGACCACACAGCATTTTCTACATTCTGTATGAATTAGATCTACATTATAATATGCTTGCATTTCACTACATTCGGAGCAGGTCCTTTGCCAGGCCCTTAAACTCTAAGTTATAGAGAGTGTGTTAAGACGCTGTTCCGCCCCATTTGGTGTATGTCCTTCCAGACCCTAGAACTCCTAGTTATAGTGATTTAACACTCTCATCTTAATGACATTTTGATGTTAGAAAATATGTAGCTGAAGAAGTATTCTAATTATCAGCACCAGTAAGAGTTTCAGACCTAACTTCATTTAAAACAGAAAACTGAATCATGGTACTAATTAAGTGCCGAGTTATTGAATACTGATACACTGGAGTAGCACTTTACACTGATTAGACAAATGTATGTATGTTTATGGTTTTGGCCTGAATCTCCTTAATTCACTATACTTTACTGTTGTCTATGTACTTTTCCCTATACTGTTAATTGTATTCATATTATTGGTGGAGCTTTGGGATGGGCCTTGTGTGCCAATTCAACCATTACTGATCTATTGTGGCAGAGTATATCTATTTCTTATTATCTAAACCTTTGCTTCATTGTATTAATTTGCCAAAAAATATTTTCATTATTTTCTACTGCTGTATTAATACTGATAAATGTTTTCTTATTCATTGTAGCTTTCCATCCAGGATAAAGTTCGGTGGGTTTCCAAATTATTTTGCACTGTAGCTATAAGCGTAAAGCTCATACTATTACTGTTATCTTTCAGTTTCCATGGCAACCAATGTATAAGTAATGAAATTTTAATGTATAGAATCATCAATTCACTGCTGCTTTATATTTTTTATGACAAAGTATTTTCTTTCTTTATGTAGAAAAGTTATATTACCTATTCCGGATAAGCTTGCTCGATCAGCACATGGTCTTGACTGGCTTTATATTTGTAGTAAATCAAATCAAATCAAATTCAGGGTAAAGGCTCAATAACTGACCACCCTTCAGTTACTGGCATACCAATATTTATATTATAAAGCATGAAGTCTGAGGATATAATTCAATCAAATGACCTATTACTTAATTCCAGACCTGATAATTTTACAGGTATTTTTACTAAGGTGTTTTATACAGAATTAATGGACAGTAACTTTATGAAATCATCTAAAGTGGCCAGTGATTGAGCACACCCTACATAATTAAAAGTAAAAAAAACAGTTTATTTCCAAAAGACTTTAAGACTAAACAGTCTTAGCTATAATCTTTACTTTTAAGATTCTATTACTACACTGCCTTTCATAAAAGGCAATATGTGCATGTTTACCTCATACTGTTATACAGCCTTGTTCTTTTGGACGAGGATCGTCTAATGTTATGTGTTGATATCAGGAGTGCAGCGGTACCCAGTCGCCGCTAGCGCTGCTGGCAGCCACGTGTAGCCGGCTCGGGCCTGCCACCATGGGGCCCGAACAGCAGCCCGACAAGGAGCCCCCACAGCACTTCAGTAAGCATAGACTAGAGTCGGAAGAAAACTAATAGAACAGAGCAAAAAATACTACTTATGTTGCTATACATAGCAAAATATCAAAATAATATGGGGATAATTTTGATCCTTGGACATTTTCATTGTCTATTTAGTAAAATCGACTTTAATTTGGAAGCTTAAAAACAGTCTTCACAGGGTTAAAATAAGTTAGTAAGGTTACCTTACATAACTAAACCATTTTAATCCGGTCAAGATGCTTCGGGACATTTAAATAGTTTTAACCGTGGAATTAAGAAATAACTATTACATTTACTTTAGGACTAAGCTCTCGCTGAGTTTAAGTTTGTTCCCGGGACAGTTCTAGAAACAGACAATGATATAGAAATGTGATATTTGGATAATGCTTTACCGACATCAATTTTCAATTGATACTCTTCTCTTGTATACATATGTATTTTTGATCCTTTTACTACAACATTCCAGGCCCCCAGCAACAACAATCACCACAACAACAACAGCAGGCGCAACAGCAAGCTCAACAAGCGCAACAGGCTCAGCAACAGGCGCAGCAACAAGCCCAGCAACAAGCCCAGCAACAAGCGCAACAACAAGCACAACAACAAGCGCAACAGCAAGCCCAGCAACAGGCCCAACAACAGGCGCAACAAGCCCAACAGCAGCAACTGCTCCAGCAACAGGTGCAGAGCGACGCTATTGCCGCGATACAGCAACAGTACTTGCAACAGCAGCAGCCTCAGCTGAGAGTTATTAGCTCGGCCGTCCTGCAACAGCTGCGATCACAAGGGCTTTCCGTGAGTGTAATGCATATATTATTTGTCTCGTTATAAGCAAGCAGTCCTATTTTGTCACCTATGTCAAAATTTAAAATTTATTTAATAAATAATTAAATTATTATTTTACAGGGAAATGAACTCACGGCAGCTATTGCAAATGCAGCTAATTCCGTCCCAAATGGAATACAAGTTCAACAACCACAGGTAATAAAACCAATCCCAACTAATATAATGAATGTGAAACTGCTTGTCAGTCTGTTTGATACGCCTTCACGGCTAAACCAATTAACTGATTTCGATGAAATAAGGCATAGAACACTTTTTATCCCTTTTAACAAGTTCTAGGCAAACGAAGTCGTAGGGAAAGCCTTTAAAATAAATACTATAAAAATAATTACCTTTAAAGCAAGCTTTAAAAATCCGTCTGCCAATCAAACGACACCTCATATATTAAAATCCATCAAGCTCTTTAGGCTGCAGATCATGTCAAATACACTCGAAATATACATATCCCTCTTGACGCAGTCGGTTAAAAATATCATCCTCCTTTTTGGGTAGTAGGTGAACATTTCTATTCACTTAACTGTCAGATCTTTATTATAATTAATTATCTTCTCGGTCTCTTTATTTTATTTCTTTTATGTCTTCTCAACAAACAACACACCTTCAATTAATCATGTCAGACGAAAGACGTCCACTGCTGGACATAGGCCTCCCCCAAGGCTCTCCACTCAGACTGGTCTTGTGCTTTTTGCATCCACCGCGTTCCCGCGATCTTCACAAGGTCGTCACTACATCTTGTTGGAGGCCTACCTACAGGCCCTACAGCTCGTCTTAGTTCTACTGCGGATATCATCATTTCTGATTAGTGATGGGCCGCGGTAATATTCCCGTTACCAGTAAGTTTCCGTTTGGGAATATTCCCAGTAAGTTTCTAATAGTATATTCCTTTCTCTTTTACACATATCACCTTTTTTCTCTTTCACACAAACTTCTTATCTGAAATGGCACAAACACAAAGGACTTAGTTTTGCCCTTGACTCGACTCAGTGCACGTGCTTTTTGTGATGATAGTGAAAAATGTGATAATGATTACTAAGCTTAAAAAAATCGTTTTTCATGAAAAGAGGAAAAACATTTATTCACGCCAAAATTACACAATCTAAAAACATAACAAAATTAAAAAAATATAGTAAAACAAATTCTTAAAACTAAACTTAAAACCTAGTGTTACCTCCCCAAGCCCTAATTACAGCCTCCATGCGATCCTTCATTGACCTCACCAACGTCACGATTCGTTCTTGAGGAATGTCACTCCACTCCTCGACGACGGCGTCCCGAAGCTGTTCAAGGGTAGCAGGGGCAGTATCACGAGACCGCACCCGGCGTTTCAGATCATCCCAAAGGTGCTCTATGGGGTTCAGGTCAGGACTTCTCGCTGGCCA
Source organism: Acleris emargana (assembly GCA_927399475.2). Classification (NCBI taxonomy): domain Eukaryota; kingdom Metazoa; phylum Arthropoda; class Insecta; order Lepidoptera; family Tortricidae; genus Acleris; species Acleris emargana. The sequence goes on along the minus strand of OV656836.1, from coordinate 6,127,049 downwards.
CTGCATCACGGGGATCCCAACCTGATCCAGGTAGTCCCGAACAATCAACGCCGTATGAGAGCGGCCGTTGTCGTGCATGAATGTGAATTCAGGCCCGACAAAACCAGCATACGGGACCACGTGGTCCTCCAGGATCTCTGTGATGTACCGATGAGCAGTCAGGGACCCCTGGCCACGTCCACCTCCAGTGCGGGAGACGCACACAAGGTCAATTTTGCCCTGGATTGAAATTCCGCCCCAGAACATGCAGGATCCTCCTCCGTAGCTGACGGTTTCTTCAAAGCAGACCTGTAAGTACCATACTCCCTGCCTCCTGTACACTCTTCTACACCTATCGTTGCAGAAAAGGCATACCCTCGTCTCGTCGGAGAAGAGGACAGACTGAAGTCGGACTCGCCTATGCTCTGCTGTCAATTTGGGGCCCGTAGCAGACCTACGAGGCAGGATTTTCTTCTCTCGCAGCCTTCTTCTTACTGTGGAGACGCTCACCGACGTCCTCCAAGCTGTTCGGAGCTGCTGTTGCACGTCAACAGCGTTGGAGAATCGGTTACGCAAACACGTAGACACAATATAGCGGTCGTCTCTGTCGGAAGTGAAACGTCGTCTCCCAGATCCATGCTTCCTGATGTAGCCACCATAATGTTCCAGTCTCCTGGAACCGCTGGGATACTCGTTTCACCCGGAAACGGCTTATGTTGAGTTGTCGAGCAACATCAACCTGCCGTAGTCCTGATTACAGTAGTGCTACCACTTGAGCTGCTTCTTCTGCCGTGATATCCATTTTTCAGAGTTTTCTCTTACTGGAGCTGATCAGGTGTGACTTCTGTGATGTCTGGATAGCAAATTACCCATAATTCATTTTTACCCCCCCTTTTATTCGTGTTCAGGGTGGCACAAGTAGTGAGTCCTCTAATGAGTTTTCCATCACTTTTTTTTAAAGACCCTAACGTGTCGTGATCATTGTTTTTACGAAAAAGAACGATTCGCGTTTTTAAAGTTGATTAACTGTGCTTTCAAATGATACTAATATTGGTAGGGTACAATAAATAAGTTAAGAGCTTTATTCGCTTGAAATCAAAATTTCAAAAGGTGCGATTTTTTTGACGCCGTGTGTATTTGTATAATTAAACTGATTTTCCGACATTTTCTTTCATTTCGATCGAAACTAAGATGTTTTTACCGTGATTTAAAGTGTACTTGGCCATAATTACACGATGGGAATATTCCCAGTAACATTGGAAAAATACCTGGTAATTTTGGGAATATTCCCGGTAACATTGGGAATTTACTTTCTGGGGGGGAGCTCCGTATTTTTTTTTATTCTAAATTGTTCCAATGTTCACCAAATAAGCATAAAACACAAAAAAAATATTACTTTATAATTCAGTTTTTCTATATTTCCCTAAATTTCCAATACTTGGAAATATTACTGGTAACATTACTGGGAATATTCCCGCCATGGGAATATTCCCGGTAACGACCCATCACTATTTCTGATTCGATCACGCAGAGAAACCCCGAGCACTCTGCGTGACTTTGAGTTTCCTTATGAGGCCCACATACCGTATTCGTACACAAATAAACACAAATTATACTTCATTCCAGGTTATTTCGATGCAGCAACTCCAGACGTTGCTCGGTGGAGGCGTGGTGTCCAACGGGGAGGGCGCAACATACCAAAACAGCCCGCAGCAACTGTTGCAGATACACCCGCAACTTTTACAGGTTTCTATGTGCTTTATCTATATTTAGGGATACATACATACATACATAAACTCACGCCTTCATTCCCTGAGTGGGGTAGGCAGAGCTGAAGAATCACCAACAACTCTTAATACTTCTAGGTAATTTGTAACCACATTTTGCACAAGTAGGCTAAGATGTTTCCCAGTGTATTAGTGACAGGTGGCAAGCCCATCGCCTAACAGTACTACAAGCCTTTATTCCCTTAGTCGCCTCTTACGACATCCACGGGAAGACATGGAGTGGCACTATTCTAACCCGGCAACCACACGGTTTTCATCATCAGTAAAATATTTTTTCACGGACGGTTTTTATGTTTCGTTTTTGTTTTTTTTTCCTTTTCTCCCTCTCGTAAGATTTTGGTGTGTTTTCCTGCGGAAATTACGCGGGTTGTTTATTATTTTATGATTTAATATTTATAGATTTATATAATGCTAGACCATGTAGTACCATTGTAATATTAAATATGTTTAAAAATGACTGACTGCTGAGTTTCATGCGGCGTTTCTTCTCAGCAGTGGTCTCCTCTTGTGAAGCGCTGGTAGATTCTTGACGTGTAAAAGTGCCCGTGCGGCCTACTTACTGAATAAATGTCTTTATCTTTATCTTTATCTTTATAATATATTCTGGTTAATGTACAGGTGTTACGGAAAACTCACATAAAACGAAGCGTAGTGAGGGCGGGTCGCTAGCAAGATAAATGCATTTTTTTCTAAAACCGTTGTACTTTGTAATTGTATAAAAGAGACCTAATCTAACCTTTAGGTTCTATAGCTACTTACATGTATGTCTTTAAACAATAAAAAAATGGATTTGTAATTTATGAATTTTCGGACAAATATAACAGTTGGGAACTAAATTGGAAGTAGTGGTAGGTTACCTATATTTTATCATAGCAGTACTAGCTCGGCTATAGTAGAGTGGAAGCTATGTTATGATGCCTAATGTCTTGATTAGCTGAGTTAAAGGTACTAACTTGAAACCAAGACTCCTTAAGATCAGAAATTTATCTGACGTAAACCATCTTAAGAGACATTTGAAGTGACGAAGCGTAGCGTATCATTTGATGCGAGTCACTGAAGTGTGTATGAACAGCCTAATTGCTAAATTTTTATTTTATTATTTTTTTCAGTGGCTTTATGGTTATCGGAACAAAAATATCCGCGCTAATGCCTATTACTCACATGTTTTTTTTATTTCATTGCATATGTTTGAGAAAAGCAATATACATACCTCGCCGTGAAAAGGGGTTGCCAGCCTCGTAACTATTCGTACGTATACTTCCCGGCCTCTGTAGTAATGTACTATTATAGTGTGGTAGTTTGCAAGTGGCAGGTATGCTAGACGCTAGTCCGTGTTCCAGCAACAGCCGAGCAGCGTGTACGGCAGCTGCCTGATGGGCGGCGTGGGCGGGCCCGTCGCCCAGATGCAGGCCGTCACCGTCGACGGGCAGGACGCGCTGTTCATACCTGCGCAGCACTCGCAGGTAAAGTGGAATTGCAATAGGGATCAAAGCCTGCTTAGCTATATGACCTTGTGCAGAGTTCGTCCGGACCTACAGCTGCCTTTAGCCTAACGTCAAAGAAAAAAAAAACGTAGTTGAAAGTACCCCTTAAGGAATATTTTTCAGTTAACCCTTGAGCGATTGAGAAAAGTGACAGGTGGTGCGTTGAGTAAGTGTAAAAATATCTAACGAAATCTATAAAAAAATGCATTAAAATATCTGCATAAATAGATACTTAAACTTACTTATACTACATTACATATGTACACATTCATAAAATTTACGTAGAAGACAGTTGATATAATATTTAGGAGATGGAGTCAAGCCAGAGGCCCCACTTTAAAAAACGAAGTTTGAAGATACGTTAGCTCCATCTCTTTCTCTTAATTTAGTCTCGAATGACGAGTGAGGAAGGATGGAGCTAAGCCTCAGAGCTCATTATGTCTACATTAGGCTACCGCTCTAGTTTTTCTAGCGTTTGCTATTAAACTCAAAAGGGTTGTCTGTGTAAACTGTACGAGTACAGTAAAGAATAAAGATGTGTACACTTAAGTACCTTGTCACTTTAACCGCGGTGACAATTCGTATATGGCAATTCAAACATGACATTAAATAGACAAGGCACTAAAGTGTACACATATTTATTTACTCGATTATACCTACGAACAAAAAAACAATATTTTAGCGCGTCGTAACCACTTAATTTAACGCTCGTTGCGTTTTGCTGGTAAGAGTGGGTCTGAAGGTAACAGTTGCACGCAGCAAACGATAGCGTTTCGACGAAATGTGCCCTATCACTGCCGTGCCCAATTTTATAAACAATGCCCTGTGTTGATACGGCATGCGTGGTACAGAGGTCAAGCTGCACTAAACATTGCGTTAAATAGGCACATTTAAGTGTTTTATCTGGTTATGTAATAATGACTAAGAAATAAAGAAGCACTAATGGAATTAGTTGAATATTATATACGAAAAGGCTCTGGTGTATAGACAGGGTTATCGATTTTCGATAAATGACGAACCGTACAGTGGCCCTAGACAAGATGCTTAACGTTTTCGTTTAGGAATTTTCGAAATCTGTCAAAGTGTATGGAATTGACATAAGCGCTTGACACCACCATCGGGCAGCTCATTTTCGATAACGATCTCGACTCGCATATTGTCTAGGACCACATCTATCGCGTCGACCGCTTATGTTGACTATATGGTTTTGCCCAGTAGAATAAAGACGTGAACGTGTAACGACGCGTCGCCGTAGAAAGGAACGTTTTCGCGTCTTGCAGATACACAGTGCCGTGTAAACGGGCTCAAGCTATTTTAATCTCTACGCGCAGGACATTCGATTTAATATTTCACGTCATAATGATACACGGCACCGTGTGTGTATGTATATCTGCACGACGCGGCCACGTGCCTTTATACGGCGCCGCACTGTTTCATGCTAACGACCCCGGGCCGTGTTGATGTGGCCAGGCCGAAAGTTGACGATGTCGTTATGCATCCGGAAGACTATATGCCGATGGGAAGCCTCGAGGCCTGCGTGTTAGACAATCAACGACGACCAAAGACTATATACAGGGTGTCCAGTAAGTAGCACGGCAAACTTAAGTGGGAGATAGGTGGTCAGGTCGAAAATGGTCGGATTTTTATTAAGGTGATTTTTATATATTTGGTAGGTGACCTGACCACCTATCTCCCCCTTAAGTTTGTCGTGCTACTTACTGGACACCCTGTATATATATTTATCCATAATGGGTTGGCGTTTGACCTCAGTGTCACCTGATGTTAAATGACAACGAGGTCGGAGGTGGTACACGCTTACCCAGAAAATGCCTATTCACTCTTGCCTTAAAAGCACCAAGGTTATGATTCCGGGAATACAGACGCAGGGAGAGCGTTCCACTCCCTTGCAGTGCGAATAAGAAACGACGCAGCAAACCGCTGCGTGCGAACCATTCGGTATTCTACTACATGTGGATGGAAGTCCCCCCTGCGTCTAGAAGACCGATGTGAGAAAGTGGAGGGTAGGATGAGGTCATGCAGTTCTTGGGCACACTCCATAATACATTCTGTAATGACTTTACGCCGATGCTCCAAACTCTGAAGCTTGGTATTGGCGATTGAGTCGATACCGATGAGTCTCCTAGCTCGTCGGTCCACCGAGTTCAGTGCGTCCAGCTTATACTTGGCGGAGCCATCCCACAGGTGGCAGCAGTACTCCATACACGAACGAACTTGAGCTTGATATAAGTGGAGCAACTGTTCCGGTGTGAAGTACCGCCGAACCTTAAAGAGGATGCCAAGTTTTTTGGCAGCGTGTTTCGCTTTTGACTCAATGGACCGGCCGAAGTTTAGGTTGGATCAAAGATCCATACCTAGGAGCTCGAGGTGGTCAGACTGGTCAGTCACCGGTAAAGGTGTATTCTGGAAAGTAAGAGTCCAGTTGAAAGTACTATATTGAGACGATTGAACCTTTTTTTTTGTCAGAAACATAGTGTTAGTATTGTGTTTGTATTTACAGAACTTCTCTGGCATGGGGCAAGTCAGTCTAGTAAATGGGCAGCTAGTAAGAACTCCGGTTCTGCCAGCGGGCTTCCTTCAAAACGTTATGCATCTACCTACAGGTGGGTTACAAATATCACTTAACAGAGCCATAGGAAATTAGGCCGGCGACAAACGTGTAGATTTAATATCATAACTTGATCTCTGCTTTGGGATTGCTGTCTTATTTCATTTCATACGCTTTGCCCTAAAAGTCTAATTGTCATTGTAAATACTTGTTACATTTTAGTTTTATCAATTAATTAACTGTCGAAATTCATTTAATTTAATTTTACTATCACTCTTAATAGGTTTGAATCGATCATGTAGTGTTTTCAATTCACGAAGTCGCGCTACCAGTCTTGAGTCAGGTCTTAGATCCTACTTAGCATTAGTTGGCATCGGTGCTCGATAGCCTTCTCCTTGCCATAAAATCATTAAATATTCAGTACAACGTCAATTTGCCGGGGCATTACTGGTCTACTTCGTGTATTGAAATCCCACTACTGTTACTGTTTCTTGGATTTGTAAATATTGTTAAAGCTCACCTATTTGTTTGTGAAATAAATGTGTATCTATCGTGTATGCTAACTTGATGGCCGAAAACCCCAGTCAAAAGAAGGACATAATCAGGGATCGGAAATTCGGATCGATATTTACCTAAAGTTGGCAAAATCCCGGAAAAAGATAGGCAAACATGGCGTCGGCTTCTTAAAAATATTATTTTAATTATACAAGTTCCGGGATTCTGGGATTCAACAAAATGTTAATATAATAGTTACCGTAAAATGTGCCTACTTTGCTCCCCAATGGGTAACTATGCTCCATAGTGACTTTTTTGTATGTTACTTATAAGACAAGGCCGATGACAAATTTTCTAACAATAATTGATGTATACATCCAGCTGCGCAGTGAATGAAAGCACTAGAATGATTATACAATACAGAATACATCAATATAACGATGGAGCAAGATTACCCGTGGGGGAGCAAAGTAGGCACATTTTACGGTACTTTACATGTAGGATAAAACATTCATTTTTGCTCCTATAAATTCGTTAGGTTAATGAGTAGGGCCCGTAATTCTCATGCCGATGACATCAATTTGACGTCACACTCCATATAGGTGATCCCAAATCGTTTTATTGTAAATTATTGATCATTAGTCGTCAAGCATTTTAATCATGTACAAATGACTTCAAAAGTACTCTATTTACACGTGGAATAAATAATACCTTTTTGATACGTGAAACGTAAATAAAACTATTTGATTTGTTTTTATACATACATTTTATTAAATGGTATTGTTAACAATACATTACCATAATTACGTAGAAAACAGAATTCCTCTCTAACGTAAAGCACGCCATCCTTCTTGCATTGATTCCCATGCAAAGAAAATCTAAGTCATCTTTGCGTTCGTATCAAGTAGGTATTATTTATTCCACGTGTAAATAGAGTACTTTCGAAGTCATTTGTACACGATTAAAATGATTGATGACTAATGATTAATATACACGGTGCCCGTGAGCATTGCGAGAGATTTTAACCACGCATTCCTGAGGTCATAAGGAGTAATAAATGTTGGATGAACCTAGGTCCAATTCAAACTCTTTAATTTTTCAATTTTTCATACAAAATAAATCAACTATTTTCGATTCTCTAGTGAAACAATGCTTTAGGACGAGCTGGCAATGCTTTTTCCTCCATTTCTTATGTATTATTGGGATTACCCTTGACATTGAATGAATGTTATTTTGTTTCCTTTTCTAACCAGTAATGTTAACTGGATTTGACTTTTACAGTCAAATTAGATGATGAAGTCTTGCAACGTCGCAATCATAAAGGTGTTTCATACTGGAGATTTCATTACAACATTTTTACACAAAAATCAAAATATCTCTAAAACCGAGCCGAATTCAGCAGACGTTAATTAACATTTTTAACTTAAAATGTGGTCAGGAATATGCTGTTAAAATGTCTCGCAATGCTCACGGGCACCGTGTATATATATATACCTTCACGCCTGTCATCCCAGAGTGGGGTAGGCATAATAATTTACAATAATTGTAATAAAAGTATTTGGGATCACCCTATATGGAGCGTGACGTCAAATTGATGTCATCGGCATGAAAATTACGGGCCCTGTTAATGAGTAACAGGTAAATTAAATAATATTTGGTAAATCTATACATGAAAAATAACTTCAAACAGTTAATATAAATAATTGATTATGAATTAATGCCGGTGCAATTTATTATTTTGAAATCCCAGAATTTTTTGTAATTAATTCTGATTGTGCAAAACGTGGTTACAGAATTATCAACAACTTATTTAAGAGTGCTTGGTAATTCTGTAGCTCTGCCTACCCCACTCTGGGAATGAAGGCGTGAGTTTATGTATGTATGTATGTAATTCTATGATTGAGTCCGCCTCCATACAACTGAACAACAAAACCGGTGCGAAAGTATAGGTAAATATCGATCCGAATTCCCGATCCCTGGACATAATAGAGCAGACAGTACTTGATGGATGCTATGTTGTAATTGTATATCGTTGATAAATGTTCTACTTGCTAGTTTGTCAATAGATGAATAAAAAAAGTATTGTAAGTAGAAAATAGAACTATATATGTTGTCGTTACCCAGTCACTCATTTCGTTCCATCATATTTATTTCCCAAAGAAAGATGAGCATCTTTAGCGGTTTTAAACGTGCTACAATTTCACTTTAAAAAGCTACGGGCGTTGCTGTAATATACAAATATAGTCACATAGAGCCCTGAATTTAAAAAAGTAGCTTGTTTAAAAACCGCATCTCTTTCCATTTCATGCATGGCATGCCGCTTAAACGACTACCATACTAATCAATGTTTGTTATCGCCCCGCCCGCTAACAGAGCAACAAGCCACTGTCAACATTCCCGGCACTAACTTAACGATACCGCTAAGCGCGTTGACCGGGAACCAAATGATATCGATACCTGGCTCGAATATAATCCAGGGCGGTATCTCGATACCGACGAGCCAGCAGATATCGATACCGACGAGTCAGGCGATATCGATACCGCTGCAGGGGCTTGGGGGGGACAAGTCCAAGGAGACCAAGCAGGAGGGCAGCCCGACGGCGCAAGGTGAGGGCAGGATTCTTTCTTCATTGGGTGGGGAGAACTTTTCATTTTAAAGTAATTGCCTAAATAATGCACAAAAAACTTTGTAACGGTAAGTGTTTTTGAACAAAAAAATCTGTAAAAAAACAATGCTGATTTAATTTTATATTTATTTATAATGCATAGTTCCAATCTAAAACCATTTTGAATGTTTTTTTACTGTTCTGTTATCTGATATTTATGTATATTCATAGAAAAAAAACAGTTTTAAAATTAAAAACTTAGAAACAACACTAAAAGATGCATAATAAGCGCATCAACATCCTAACAGCAGCTCTTAAACACTAAAAGTTCTTCTCACCCTACTCTTCAATTCTTACTCCCAAAAGCTTACTCGTTATTTTATTTTGCAGTTAAGGTTCCTTTGCTTGGTGTAATTATTCCTTCATCATCATCTCGCACATCATTGTTTAAATACTCAATGACATCAACGCACTGGCATTTTATGAATTTTACCGCACTGACGATTTACTGAGCCACTGTATAACACTGTCATAATATCACCGTCAAGTCAGGAACGAAACTTTGCAAGTAATCATTGTGTTTTGCGACACGGTTGTACAGTGGCTCAGTCACCATGATTTTACTCAATTCATCACGTCAGGTTACTGGTAGTTAATGTGAAACTTTTTAGAGGTGTTGTTCCTATTATAGACCTATCAGGTCTTGATTCCGGGCAAGCTCGAAGCAAAAGCCGAGCGACAATGCGGTGTTGTATTTACTCAAACCCACTCAGGCCCTATTTCTCATCATTATACTATTTTCCCAGGAACTTGTTTTCTTAACAGATTACTTAATTCTGCTATAAACCCCAGGCTTTTTCATGTTTTTCGTGGGATGTAGTTCATAAATTCGATCTGCGCTGTGCTGCTTGTTTTTGTGTTAGTACATTCATAGAAATCACGTTGAATCACTAATTTTAACCGACACGAAATTTGCGATGAAGTCTTTGTCTGTCTGTGTTATTAATGTTAACGTATTAAATAAATAAATTATCAAGTCAACATGTAGTATTAGCCAATTTTTGATTTACTTTTTATCTAAACTACGAATTATTCCCAGAAATCCTAGGAACAAACAGCGTGAAGAACTACTTTTCTTCTTTGTGTTATATACAGTGATGGGAAATAGGTGAGCTAAAATACCTATTATTTGCGAGAGGACATAATATGGAGTGGTTACAACCGGATAAAAGTATATATTTTTTGGATTCCGGGTATTTGATATTTATCCGGGCACTGCGAATACTAGCCGTAATGTTGAACATACATTCTTTTCCTTATAGAATGTTTGTAAAGTTTGTAGTAAAAATGGTAACATTCCTGCCATAAAGTTAAAATTATAAGTAATCCGAAAATGTGAACGCCCATTTGCAAGTCATAAACAAACAATGCGTGGGAAAACCCATATTATTAGTCCTGCTACTACTTTTTAGAAATCTTGTACATTCCTTCTTTTCTCTAGCCCTTTTTACTAAAAACTAACATTAAACATGCCGTACTTTAAACAAAACATGTCATGTTTTACATTACGATAATTACCCGAATAAATATCAAATACCCGGAACAGAAAAAAAATAAAAAATTATCCGGTTGTAACCACTCTATATTATGTCCTCTCGCGAAGAATAGGTATTTTAGCTCACCTATTTCCCATCACTGGTTATATATCACGTTGTATATATGATGCAACCTAGATTTTTAAGTATACATGTTGTTAGCATCACCAGCTTACTTCGGGGTCAGCACAACTTACACCCGACTTCTTTTCTTATTCTTATATCCACGACGAAAGCCCAAGCCCAGCATAATTTGAAGAATACGTAAGTAAGGGGAGCTGTTGGTATATTCACAAACTGTATCAATTTTGTGCCCAATGTACTAGGTACTTCATGTTTTTTGTAGTTCTAAATTATCTGTTGAACAGTGTGATTATCTAGATTCTAAAGGCTCCCATAGACGAAAAGTCGGATTGACAGCCCGAGAGAGATGCAGCTATTTGTTTGAATGCGAAAGTTATATACGTCTCTTATGGCAGTGGTGGCAGGACCTTGTAAAGGCTCCGGCTCCGTCCAGATATATCTTATCCTTTAAACTAGCACCAAGCAGTAACTTTGATGTGTGTAGGGTGACGGCACCAATGTTGGACACTTTTAGATGGAGGCACCAATAATGGACGTTTAACTTTTAATTCAAAGAGCATAAGGTTATGAATTGAGTGTCTCAAATAAATGAATAACCCTTATCTTCTATATCATAATTAAGAACATAAGAATCAAGTGTCCATTATTGGTCCTTGTTCATTACTGGGTCCATCACCAGGTATAAAAGTGAAATTACTATCATAGAGGCATCCACCTTAGCCCTCAGGGTTTCAGTGTTATGTTAGGATTGCAGTCTTGAGTGTACATGTTATTAAATAAATGTAATGACAGCTTCTTGGCCTGTCAGTCCGACGATGGTCGGTCTATGGGATCCTTTAAACGCTATCAGAATCTGAGGAATGAGTGGTTCCGTTTGTAGGAGGCGGGGTAGCGGCCCGCGTGGGCGTGGGCGGGGTGGGCGGGGTGGGCAGCATGGGCATGGTGCCCGTGCAGGTGCCCGTCAGCGTCTCCAACGGCCACACCGTGTACCAGACCGTGCATCTGCCGGTGCATGCGCCGCAGCACCTGCAGATCATCCCGCAGCTGCAACAGGTGTGTTTCCAAGCCTTTTGAAGGGGTTTAACCCGCTCGGCGGCTAATAATTAGATTGGCTAACCTTTTTAACGACCTACCCTATGGCCTAGTTGGTAGTGACCCTGCCTACGAATCCACCGTTCCTGGGTTCAAATCCCGGTAAGGGCAGATATTTGTGTGATGAGCGCGAATATTTGTTCCTGAGTCATGGATGTTTACTATGTATTTAAGTTTATATTTCTCAATATAAGTATTTATATCGTTGTCTAGTACCCATAATACAAGCCTAGAGCTTAAATTGGGACTAGGTCAATAATAATATTATATAAATATAAATATTATTGGTGTGACATTGTCCCCTATTTTTTTTTTCGTTTATTTAATGTTTACCAACGAATGTTTACACCAATACTTAGATAACGATACTTACAAATACAAAGTTAACCTAATGTAACACCCACTTAAAGTTAAACACCGCACCTTTAATCGGGTTTTGTATAACAACAACCTTTTCGGGTTATGGTTTGTGAATAGATTGGTGTTTCCTACATGTGAACATCCTTTTGTGAATTCGCAAAGACACGGCGTACCAGTCATCATGCATTCAGTAATAAGTAGAATGTATATTGATTTAAAGACCAATTAAATTGAAATGGGTTGTGGTTTTGGTTTAAGTCGAATTCATTCAATTGAGAGGGCTTCTCAACTCGGTAAAACCCATATCGTGTTTGAGCTGTAATCGTATTGTCACCGTTTTGATAGCTCTTATTACTTGGCAGTAATGGCGGCTGACGTCATAACAATACCATAACAGGTTAACTACGATATGGGCCATTTGCAACGTTAAAAGATGGCGGACGTGTAATTTGTTTTAGACTTTAATTTTTGGGTAATTAGGTGTTCAAAGTTCTTTTCTGATAGTGATTTGTACTTTTTATGCCTTTGTGTCGCACAGTGATTGAAGACTTGGACTTATTTCGTGTATCTGGCATCTTTCTTCTCGTTTCAAGTGGACTCGCAGTGGTGCAGAGGTTAAAACTATCTTGACCTCTGACCTACAAATCACCGTACAACGTTGCCCCCAATCTTCCTAGAGAAGATTTGATTGTGTTTTATTGCTATATTGATTTATACTCATATATACCTTGACACTGGCGAAATCACTTCACGTGGAAACGCCATATCCCTGCGGTAGTAGCTGTTCAAGTCGCCGCGGGGGCAAAAAAAATAATAAAAAAAAAATAACTACGATATCGTATTTACCGCCTCGAATACCAGCCCTATGCAAGAGCTAAGCCGTTGAAAGGCTTACCAAAGTGAAATGGTATCTAAAACACAGCCGTTATTTGCACTTTGCACAACAAAAAAACCATCCTTAGATTTGAAGACAGTAGGTACACACAACATCACACCTAACTAACCATTAAAGACAGAGCAGAGAGAAAAAGAAAGAGATGTATATATGTGTATTATGTCAACTTCTATGCATTCTAGTGCGACTCTCTTTCATGCAATATATCAGATTTCTGAAGTGTATAGCTAGATGTGTTGCTGTGTGTACTTAAGTTAATTAGAAAACAAAAAAAGTAATTAGGGCGCCACTGGACGCTCGGCGTATTCCTAACTCTCCGAAGATTGTGGATTGTAGAATAAATAGATCGTGCTGAAACAATACTACATACATACATACCTTCACGCCTGTAATCCCAGAGTGGGGTAGGCAGAGCTACAGAATTACAACTTCAAAAAGTTGTTGACAATTCAGTAACCACAATTTGCACAAATAGGCTAAGATGTTTACCAGCGTATTAGTGACAGGTTGCAAGCCCATCGCCTAACAGTACTACAAGCCTTTATTCCCTTAGTCGCCTCTTACGACATCCACGGGAAGACATGGAGTGGCACTATTCTAACCCGGCAACCACACGGGTTAGAATAGTGCCAATACAACAACAAAAAAAATACTAAAAGGAAACAATTAATTTCTGTTTGTCCAGATGCAAGCGCAGCCGCAAATGGCTAACGTGCTCACCCCGTCGGGACAAATACAGCAAATACAGATTGCATCCCTATCAAACGTACAGGTAATAAAATTGTATATTATATCTTAAGGCATTCTTAGTTTTCGTCAAATTAATTCAATTGTGTAAATCATTGTTAGGTTTTCTTAACATTGAAATGTATGCACTTTTTGAAAGAGAAAAGGAGAAGGTGATTCTTTGTTAAAAGTACCAAAATATTGAATCTCCTAGCAAGTAAAAAGTATTATTTTAATTGGAGACTCCGGGCCGTAACCGGTAATAAATCTTCTATACTTTAGAAAACGAAACGTTAATAATTAACCGGATAAAAAATACTATGTGGCGTGTACTATATTTTATTACCTTATAAAAACATTTTTATTACCTTATAAGACTTACTTGGGACATGATTTGACATGATGGATAAACGGTTAAAACTCACAAATTAAAACTTCCCGCCTCACGGTTGCCAGATACGAATTTTGAAATACTCACCTGACGAAATTCCTTATGTGCGAAAAATACCCGTCCGTCCTTATGTGCGTTTATAACTTAGCTATGCAAATACTTCAATTTATGCCGAGAGAAAAGGACAGAGCTATATAACTGCTATAGCTCTGTCCTTTTCGCTCGCCGTTAAATGAACTGCATAGCTATGTCATAATGACCCCACAGTTTTTTATTAAATTAGTCTGATAACCCTACCCGCGTTGTTGCCCGTCGGACATTTCCGGTTTACAACCGTCAGGTTTAACCGTTGATCCATATTTAAACTGATAATGCTGTAAATACATGCGGGTTTTGGTTTGGCGCAGCAAAATGGAGCGACGCAGGGGAACGCCAGCGGGGGACAGACTCCGGCGACCATCACACTACAGGTACGGACGGTACTCATATACAGGATATTACTGTAACATACACTAAGGGACAAAAAAAACAGGACAGAGTGCGTTTTTTATACTAAAGGGGCTATTTCGAAGCCTTGGTGCCTCGCCAGGAGATGCTTTTAGTAAAATCTGATGATGGACACCCCGAGCATCGATACAGGACGTCCAGAGTGCCTAGGATACCCAACTGATTGAATCTATGGCTAACGCCGGAATTGATCATAATCAAAAAACATCTAAAATGGCAATAAAATGTAAGGAAATCCAAATGCGATAAGTTAGGTATCTTAAGAACATTTTGACCTCTATTGATTCCACGGAATATCCACCATTAAACCTCACTCAAAACAACCCCTGGCCAGGAACCAAGGCTTCGAAATAGCCTCGTTTGTATGAAAAACGCACTCTGACCCGTTTTTTTTTATCCCTGAGTATATCTTATATATTACTTTTAGGGGGGTTTAGTAGAAGTCATTTGCAGTAAAAAAGTTATGTAGTAGGCATCTGCTAGCTTAAAAAAGTTCCAGGATTTTTCTGAAAAATAGAGATAGTTAACTAAAGTTGCCAGGAATATTGGCTGCACATTTAGTTACCTACTTCAACATTTGAATTATCTTAAGTTTTACCATGTATATCGAACAGCTTGAGCCAAATGTGCGCTATACGATTATTTATTATTATAGGTATAGGGTTAAGAAGGTCCTTCGACAAATGAAGAGGGGAGATAATTGGGGCCAGTAGGAACATATTTTCTTTAGTGGCTAATATTCTAAAGCAGACAGTTTGTATAACTTTTTTGCAAAAAGACTAAGTAAATACGAATTTTTGGACAGGACACGACATGACCTTTTTTGCTGTGAATGAGCTCAACTATGCCTTCCTAAAAGATATGTATCCAATAACCAATCACCTTGTACACATCTCAAACAACATCTCACTATTCTACCAAACCAAAAACCTAACTAATCAACTCTTAAATCCTCGCTGCTTGGACACTGGTAACGTATAAAGGCTGTTCAAAACCCTATACAAACCGACGCTACGATTCAGCAGCAACCCACCCAGGCCATTATAGCAAACACGCCCAACGGGCAGCAAGTCACTGTCATACCCGCCAACAACAACGTGCGGCCTACTAATGTCGTGCAGGTAATAGTGGTAGACGATGAAGCGCGTGCCGCTATAGTGAAAGGACGATAAGTCAATTCTGACACCTGTCATTCCCGTACAAATTATAACCCTATGCCTTACCACCCTTACAAACCTTCACTCATAATCATATATTTTTTTCTCTCGCTGTGTATTTCAGAATTACTGTTCCATTTACTATTGTTAAAGCAAACGATCAGAATTTGTTCCAAATTTTCGGGCGTTAATTTTCTCCGTCTCCACTGATGAATCCATTCAAGTGGCTTAAAGAGTTTTCAATTTCTGTGGAAGTGGTAAGGGCAAAACAAAATAAAAAAAAATACGCACTTACAAACAATGCTGGGGGTGATCACAAGTATATGGGAAAAGCATCGATCATTGAGTTTATCGATATAGGAAATCCCTAGCTGTCATTTAATTTTGCCCCGCATATAGTTCTGGTTATAAATTGAACTGTGATGTCGGGTGTCACTATACTATCAATAGTCACTGCCTCCGGGCAACAAGCCACTGTCATACACGCCAACAATACCGTGCGGCCCGCTAATATCGTGCAGGTAATATTAGTGATAGACTTCGACGAACCGCATATCGATATAATGAGAGAAAGATAGGAAGTCCATCCTGACACCTTTCGCCGCAGTTTAGCTCCTTAGACTTGCGCACGAAATCCAGACCACATTAGGGTAGGGCGTGGTTGGGTGTCCGCCCAGGGCTCCTTATTTAAAGGGTCACCTGCGACTGGTTATTTCATTGTAAACCTTGCCTTTTTTCGCATGGGTTAGACCGGCAGATTGGGGGTGCCGTAGAAATCTCGCCCAGGGCGCTGGTAGTGCTAAAACCGGCACTGGACACTGAGAGTATAGGCACAATAACTTAGTTCGCCTAATGCGGTCACCGAGCTCGTTTCAAAATACTTCGGTCAACTATTAACGACATCTGCTGCTTCTTTGTCTACCGAATTTTTAATGCTAAATACGAAGTATTGTGTCGTCTTTACATGCCGAATGCAGTGGGCACACGACTCTTAACGGATTCGATTCGAGCACACAGGCCACCTGATGGTAAATGGAAACAGTGACCCATAGACATTTGCATTAGCAAGACTGCAATAAACTGCCAACCCTGAGGCCTAACATGGAATGTCTCTATGCTAGCCATTTCACAGGCTGTCTTATCCCCAAATCGGAACACAACAATGCAAACACTGCTGCTTGGCAGTAGGTTAGTGGATAAGATGGTGGTACCAACCCCGACGGACCCTGCACGAGGTCCTCCCACAAGAATCAATGAACGTGTCATCTTTACGCTAGTCGGTTCGTCTATGTCTCTGCGTTCGCCGCTTGGGGTGACCTAATGCGGCCGAGAGATACCACAGGTATTTCACCTAATAAGGAGATCGCAGCTGTCACGATCGAATGCAGCCGTCCACTGTCGTATTTAGACTTATGCGGACTGCACGATGTAACAATGTGACCACCCAAGTTCATATTCAAACAATTTTGGGCAGCATCGCACGTTGTAGTTTTTTTTAAATGTGACAATGGAGGCAGCCGAGTAAGCCACATGATGGTAAGTGACCATCGCGACCCATAAAACACCCGCAAAAACAGAGTAATCGCAGGTGCGCTGCCGGCCTTGAGAAAAGAGTAGGGTTGTGTTTTGAAGGCGCGCTCAAGTCGTATTGGATCGGAAATATAGAAGGCGAGAGTTAGACAGCGTAAGGAATATTCCCTCCAAATTTCGACTGCCTAACTTCAGCGGTTTAGGCTGTGCGTTTTCTGGTCAGTCACAGAAAAGTTTCTTTATTTATGAACGTTTATCGTTAGCTGGGTCATTGTCAAATTTTGTGCAGGTAAACGAGTCCCTCAACATTTTAATTTTTTTTGTATATTAATAAGGTCAAAACCTCTTAACATTATATATTAAATACAAAATACATCGCATTAGCAAACATCCCTTATTGGAATAAAGACTCAGTTTCGATAGTTATCAATTTTTTTTAAGTAACATTGTGGTCATTGGTGGTAACAGAATGGTTTTCCTTACAAATTGTACCTGTCCCATGTAGCATTCCGTTTTAATAAAGATCAAATAACTGCATTTTCTAGTATAGTAACCTTCTTTAAATAAATTATTATAATACACGGAGTATTATGAATATTCATAAAATATATTTTAAAGTTAGTCAGTATTAAAATGAAGTTTTTAAATATTTTTTTAAACATTGTCCCACGTATTGTTCTGGAACGTCTGAACCACTATGTTACTAACTAATTCACAACTCAAAATAGAGATTTCGCTACTTTTGACACTGTTTTATCTTGGTCGGGATGTCTGCATTCGTCGCGGTAGTTGGTTCGGTCGGGGGACTCGGGGAGATGGGTACGTCGCTTGACAGTCGGCCTCGAGGTGTTGAACGTGCCGCGTGTTTTAATTGCGCATCCACCTACATATTCACATGAGTAAATGAATGTTTTTTCTTTAGTTTACGTTCAGTATGTTATCTAAGGGGTAAATGTGTTAAATGTGCACGAAATATATTTACTTTACCATTTATTTTATGACTTATGTATAATGGAATGTAAATTTACCACTCTGTTACTTAATTTCTTAAGAAAAAGTAAAACGGATTGGTAACAGAGTTGTATTTTTTTTACACCAAGATCCACTAAATCTGGAATAAATCTTAAATTATTGGTTAAACATCGTGGCTAACTATGATATATGATAATTCAGTTGTTTTAACAGACACGGACATAAACAAAAGTAATATCTAAACATATTATTATATTTATTAAAAAAAAAAACATTTTAAGTTACATTTACCTGCACAAAATTTGACAATGACCCAGCTACTACCCATAGTACTAGCCAACAGCTTTGGCACAAAAATATTCAGGGTGTATATTTCACGCCAGGCCATAGTATGATATGGCTGATGGCCGATGGGGCCAGAAGGTTCTTGATTGGCGTCCGCGGACCGGGAGACGAGCTGTAGGTAGGCCTCCAACAAGATGGAGTGACAACCTTGTAAGGATCGCGGGAACGCGGAGGATGCGAAAAGCACACGACCGGTCTGAGTGGAGAGCCTTGGGGGACGCCTGTGTCCAGCAGTGGACGTCTTTCGGCTGACATGATGATGATGATGATGGTATAACTAATGGCATTACCTCAGATGCCAACGCTTGGCGTGGGCGGCATCGGCAACACGGTGCAGCTGGTCCCGGCGCTGGGGCTGCCGGGCGTGCAGCTCGCGCAGCTGCCGCAGCAGCAGCCGCAACAACAGCAGCCCGTCATAGGTAAGAGCACCGCGCCCAATTATCTTATATACCTTGGATGGTCTGAAAGAGCTTTAAAAAACAAGAATTGACGTTTTCGATGATCGTGTCGATGGACATCACTCAAAAAGTTCGTTTCATATTTCCAACCTGTATATAATTTTGCCTTTCCACTACTGTCATGAACCTTTGAAATTTACCTACACATCGTACAAAAAAGGTTTTTTAGATTTGCGCCTTCCATACCTTTGTTGGTCTCAGCGGGCCTTAAAAACAAGAATTGACGTTTACGATGATTTGTGAATATCGATGGATTTTACTCAAAAAGTTCGTCTCAACTTTCCACCCTATATATTATTATTATTTTCACGGTCATATTTTTTTAAGGTCTTAAACGGGAGGTCAAACTATTGTATACCCTTCTAGTTTTGCCATGTCCGTTTTGTCTATATGTCAAACTTACTTTTCTCAGAAACTACCAAATTAACGAAACTGAAATTTTCTACGCATACCGCAGCCAAATCTACAAGTACTAAAAACTAGAGAACATGAAGGCACATAATATAACTTAAAAGCAAAACTATCACGACTATTGATTTGTTCTTAAGATACAGGCGACTTAAGTGTTCATACCTGCTAAAAATCACCAAATAACTAGTTGTTTTTCGAGATCTTATCAAATAGAGATCGTTTGTGGTAACGACGTCGGAACCCTAACCAGTTTTTACATTTTACAAACATTACTTATTTCATTATTTTCGTAGTATTTCAATAATAAAAAAAAATAATCTATGCAAAGAAAAAAAATGCGGTGGCAAAATGTAAAAATTAAAAATATACAAAAAGATAAGATGCGTACCAGAAACACGCATATTCACTAGGGTCGCGTCCATTACCGGTTTTCCCGCTTTTGGTACGGCAACACTGCTCAACTGTCAACGCAGCGGAGCACGATATCGTCACGTCACTAGCGTCTGTCATCCAACTTTCTTCACGGACGGCATATTACTTTGGTTCGGTTGATTGTCTTTTATTGTAATTCAATTACAATTTAAATAAAGTTTACAAACGTTAAATTTTACATGTGTATTTGTAGTTTGTTGATTGAAAAATAGCTTAAAGGAAATGGTTCGTAAGGGACTTCAAAAAGTAAACTCGGATTCAAACTCTGAAAAGTCAGGAATAAACGACGCGGCAGGTTCCCTTAAATGTATTAAGGTGGAGATTATCTCTGATGAAGATGAAGAAGGTAACGCTTTTGAGAAAAACTCCCCCTGCTATGTTGTTAAAATAATGTTGTATTGACAATTATGTTACTAGTTTAAACTTAGTTACCAAGTAGGTAAATTAGTAAGTACTAACATTAGTTTGGTACGCTTCAAACTCGCTTTTTACACATAAAAGCGGTTCACTTTGAGTGTCTATCTGTCTGAAGTCATTTTAATTTGGTATTGGTTGTCTGCAATATGGTGGGAAATATTGCATGAAGTATATGGGAAATTTTATTTTTCAATCCTTGTAAAACTATGAAAACATAACCTCTTGCTATAGTTGTGACATTTATTTACCCCTTGGACATGTCTGACATTGGTGTCATTGCCGTATGTTCTATACATACTAAATGTATGAAAGTCTAAAAATGCCGACATTCCAGGGGCTTAATAGAAAGCTCCATCCATTTAGATTTTTTCTATCTCCATCGATACTACAATAAATTTGAATAACCATTCAGTTTACTGTTCGGTTTGACAGTTTCATCGCAATATTTAAAAGTGTTTGAGTTCCCAAAACTGGTTATATATCTCCAAACAAGTGTTTTAGAGAATATGGTGGAGTTATTAACATTTTGAACGCTACAGACGGCTCTGGCTGTCAACTGGAAGTTTTGCCACTGACACCACAATGACTACAAACGTGACAAGTTCAAGATTATTGACACTTTGTTTCGTATCAATATGGCATAGCATAGCTAACATGTTTGGCATGGAATATATTTTGTTAAAGCGATAATAAAGTTATACACTGATATGGTACAGTCAATGTCATAAATATGTTTACACTGTAGTACCGTTTCTATTAAACATCATGTTTAAACTGCCATATGAAATTTTCATTCATTTCTGAATATTAATATTCTTAGCTCATTTAATAATTTCAACAAAATTCCAGGCCAACAAATTCAGCAAGACCCCAATGAGCCAGGCAAGTGGCAGCTAGTCACCGTTAGCAACAACAGCTCCAACGGTAACAACAGCAACAACAGTGGCAACAATTCCAGCACAGAGTGTGAGAATGGGAAGCAGCGGGCCACAAGTCCCAGTGGGAAACGGCTGATGAAGAGGGTTGCTTGTACGTGCCCTAATTGTGACCAAGGAGAAAAGTAAGTTCATCCACAAAATTATTCCGTGGCACTTATTTTAAAATTGCAGAATTTTTGACCATATTATAACACTGCAGTCTTGATAACACTTGTCTCTTTCGCAGCAGACTGGTAGACCGTAAGAAGCAGCATGTTTGTCATATAGCCGGCTGCAACAAGGTGTATGGGAAGACTTCTCATCTCCGGGCGCATCTCAGGTGGCATACTGGGGAGAGACCGTTCCTCTGTAACTGGCTATTCTGTGGGAAAAGGTATGGACATAATATTATGTTGTAATTTGTTTCTACAAAGGAAATTTATGTACTAAATAGCTTTTTATAATGTTATGTATGTAGCTTTTAATAAGTATCACAGCAGTGAAAACATTATCAAAAGTGCTTTTTAAGTAAATTCTTCAATCTCAAGCAAATCTATTGCAAAATCCTTGAATCTCAAGCAAATCTATTGCAAAATCCTTGAATCTCTTAACCTAGTTTACATACATACATAAACTCACGCTTTCATTCCCAAGTGTGGTAGGCAGAGCTACAGAATTATCAACAACTCTAATAACTTGTTGATAATTCTGTAACCACATTTTGCACAAACAGACTAAGATGTTTACCAGTCATAGTCATATTCATTTATTGCTTTATGTTGTACAATGAGATCATAACAATACAGTAGGTAGCTTCAACATAAACCCTGCAAGGGCACTGCAACAAGAAACAATAATATACTTTCATGTCTATTTAGGAAAATCACATTTACATTATATTATAATATAATAGATGAAAACAGATTTTATTCACTCTTGTAACGCAAAAAACTCTTCCAAATTATAAAAACATTTTGAAATCAAAAAACTCCTTAACTTACCACAAAATATAGACTCTTTTGTTATGTTTTTCATTGTAATAGGTATTTTATTAGTGACGGTAAATTTTTGTATTAGTGACGGTTGTAAGTCCATCGCTTAACAGTACTGCTAGCCTTTATTCCCGTACCCTAGTTTTATAGTTGTTACTTCAACAACACATTGCTCGAAAACCTACATTTCATTTCAATTTATTCAAACATTGAATGATTGCTAGCTGTGTATTGTTTTTTCTCAAGAATTATCTATAAAAAATATTGTTTTACTCCTTATCACTGCAGTAACTAAGGGCCGTATCAATAAACTCATCTTGGTTGAGATGTCAGTCTCAAGACACGTCAAAAATGACAGCTTTCGATGGGTTGACGTTTAGTTTCACGTGTCTTGAGATGAGCATCTCCGTCAAGACGAGTTTATTAATACGGCTATTAGTTATAATGTGCACAATTTACTGTTTACTTGTGGGAGGACCTTGTGCAGGGTCCGTCCGGGTTGGTACCACCATCTTATCCATTAACCTACCGCCAAGCAGCAGTGTTCGCATCGTTGTGTTCCGGTTTGGGGATAAGCCAGCCGGTGAAATGACTAGCATAGAGGCATTCCATCTTAGTCCTCAGGGTTGGCAACGCATTTGCAGTCTTGTGAATGCGAATGTCTATGGGTCACAGTTTCCACTTACCATCAGGTGACCTGTGTGCTCGTTTGCCTTCCCATGCTATAAAAAAAATAAAAAAAAATATATATATAATTGAACCATTGGCGGCAGGTTTACGCGGTCCGACGAGTTGCAGCGCCATAGACGCACGCACACCGGGGAGAAGCGGTTCGAGTGCCCCGAGTGCAGCAAGCGGTTCATGCGCTCCGACCACTTGGCCAAGCACGTCCGCATACACACCAAGAACCGCATCTCGGTACGTACATACCTGTCACAACACGTCGTCGTCAAGTCGTTAAGTTGCGGAAAATTAGCCCGCTCTAACCTATAACCAGGGGTCGGACAAAAAGTGCGGATGACATCAAACCTCTTATAGGTGATTTCAAATAGTATTTTGGATTTTCATAATCAATTATTATTACCTGTGTGGTCACCGGGTTAGAATAGTGCCACTCCATGTCTTGACAACAATGACTACAATAATAGACTTGTTAGAAAAATAGTCATTAATCTATGCATAATTTCACTAAATAATAAGTATAATAACATCAAATTATTTTGTTTTATCTTTACTAATCTTACCTACTGTTCCCACCTTTGAGTATTAAACCTATTTATCTGAGGTTCCCACAGAATGGCCTAATTCATTTTAATTAATCGTACCTTATGGAAACAAGTTTTGTGAAATTTATTTAATGCACTAAATCGCCCTACTATTATTAATTCCATGGATTTATTTACGATTACTTTGTTACTTCGTTACTACATGTCACATGGAAGTTTAAATACAAACATCATCCTGTGTGCAAGATTAGGTACGTCAATTTTACGTCATCCGCACTTTTTGTCCGACCCCTGCCTATAACCTATTATATACCTGTCACAAACACATTCAAAAATCAAAAATTCAAAATATTTATTCAGTAAATTGGCCACATGAGGGCTCTTTTACACGTCGGTAATAAGGAGTGAATCTACTAGCGCTTCGGACAAGACCATCATTGCGGAGAAGAAACGCCGCAAGAAACTCCAGCAGAAGGTCATTTTTTCAATTTCTTCATTGAGTCATAGATGAGTCGACCCTGCTTACAAAGCTAGCGGGAGGATTTCAATTCCTGGAAAGAGCAGCTTGTGTATGACGAACGCGATTATTTGTTTCAAAGTCTGTTGTGTTTATTGTTGCATAGTAGGATGGTCCCCCGGGGGGCCTATTATGGTTGGCGTTTATCGCGTGACGAAACGTGGATACAGCATCTGTCACTCTCGTACTTACGTGTCAAAAAGCGACGGATGTTTTATCCATATTTTGTCACGCGATAAACGCAGCCATTCCGCCCCCTGATGTACATTTAATTAAAAAAGCTACCGGTATCTCTGATTCAATTCCCTAAGGTGAAATATTTGTGTAATCAACCGAAATATTTGTAATATAATGACTTGTATCCAAAACATCTATTCTACTCGGATAAACCTAATTGCTTTTGACATGTTATGGTATTATAAATTCGTTTTGCGATATAGATAGTTACATAACATTATACTATTCCTTCCAGGAGGTAGCCACATCGACCCAGTCCATGTACTCCGACTCCGGCGAGGACAGCTGCGACGAGAAGATGATGCTGACCATCGAGACCATCACGTCGGGCGAGGAGGGCGACAAGCAGCTGCTGCTGGTGCGGCCGGGCGCGCGCGACAGCTAGCCCTCCGACAGCGACGACTAGGTCGTCGCTGGCGCCCCCGACACCCCGGAAACAGGTCGTACGTACCGTCCGAAATTAACAGTGAAACATGGATTTTTTACGCGAGTTGAAGGCCGGGTAGATGTAACTCTTTACATTCAATTTAGGCTACAAAGGCGCTTCCCATTGCTTAGGACTACGCTGAATGTATAGTGGCACCGTCATTACTATTATTGTGTTTACTAGTAATAACGGAAAAGGATGGACTCTTTTTTTGTTTAGTTATTCAATCTAAATTGTTATCAACCCATCATGCGCTATTTGCGCATAACTCCTTTGCTTTTCCAAAACCAGGCACTCCACGGGTAAAGCTCTATCATATACCCTATAAATTGTGTATTCATTTCTAAAACACGTCATAATCAATCATCGATTTAAAAATAATAATTATCAAGATATACAATAATAGTAATGAAGACGACACTGAACGCTCAGCGTTTGCTCGGTGCCATCGCGGCAAATATATGTATACACGGACCTTATTGCCGGTGGCATAAAGGTGTATAGATATTTTTTACGTCTTGGGAACGTATAAATATTTATGCCCTTGACTGTACTGAATAATATTCGCAACGAATTGAGTGACAGGATGCGCCTTCGTTGTTTAAAAATACCATAGAGCAACGAGTAGACCTCTCCGGGAAATTACTGTATTGCTAATATTGTACGTACACTGGCAGTGTTTAGTACATTAACTGTCGCTGGAGCGTTGCGGCATGTTTTTGGGACCTATTGCGGCGTTTTATATGTGGCCAGTTAATATGCTAAGAAGTAATCAGTTGAATATAAAATCGCTGTAAAGTATACAGCCACATAGTAATGTATGTAAAACACCATTATTTTCAAAACATGGACAGTATGAAACATAGGCTTAATATATTTATCAACATTATTATAGGTCGGATTTTTGCGTGAGTCACACAGTTTTCTATATGATTAAAACTCAACATAGAATCATTCATTAGTATAACATTGAAATTGACTTTGTTACAGCTTCTTGGCTACAAATGTTTCTGACTGAGATGCTCATCTGCCACATTAAAGTAACCATCATGTCATGAAAAACTGTCTTTCATCTGGCATCTCAGAATTAGATTAAAACTCAACATAGAATCTTAAGTATTACCAGTGATACTAGCAAAATTGACTTTTTATTGCTTCTTTACTTCAAATGTTTCTGACTGAGATGCTCTTCTAAAGCGATTTTAAATAAACGTCATAGAAAACTGTAATTTTTGAAAGCATCTTAAGACAGGCATCTTAGTTAAGATTAGTTTATTAATTTTTTTTTTATTTTTTATTTTATATTATTGGAAGGCTAACGAGCACACAGTCCACCTGATGGTAAGTGGAAACTGTGACCCATAGACATTCACATCACAAGACCGCAATCCTAAGACTACAAATGCGTTGCCAACCCTGAGGACGAAGATGGAATGCCTCTATGCTAGTAATTTCACCGGCTGTCTTATACGGCTTAAACTCGCTTGCTCAGTCGTTCTGGCCAGTACGAGAAAGAGGTAATTGGGTCAGGGTAACTTCACCTTCTCAACATTTTTTGATTGGATGGACGAAAGTGTAAGTTCTATGTTTAGAAAGGATGACACCACGCAATCATTGTGGGACTAAACATGTGGCATTCTGTAACCGTAAACGATTGCGAAATAGTACATTGTTGCCTAGGCGCGGAAAGTAAGGGTCTTCCTGACGAGGTGGTTAGCAGGCCGAGCAACAGCGAGGCCTGCTTAAATACGAGTCAGGAAATCCTCGTTTCCGCCGAGGCATACATAATGCTTTTCTCAAACATATGAGGAAATAATACAAATACATTTCTAAAAAGCAAGTAATTTAATTTCCTTAGATTTAGCGGGAAGCAGGTTTTGCCTAACCGAGGCAGCTTCAGATTTTAATATAGGCGGTGTGGTACCTATTTCGTCGCTTGAGCTCATTTTTTATAGTAAGTATTTCACACAACAAATAGTTTAATATTCGGTTTCACAATTATATTATGCAGAATGAACGAATGTTACCGACTGTCAATTGTTTTTAAATACTAACCATAGACATTGGAATGCAAATTCAAAAAGAAACACACGCACTGTGCTAAAAAAGCGAGCAGTTACCTTGGCTGTTTGGAATTTTTGATTTTCATCTTTTGATTTTAAGAAAATATGGACCGTTTTTTCCGAGCATGTTTGAGAAAATCAAAAAGTATGTCGATTTGCTAGATCAGAACAGCATCAACTCAAAATCCTTGGTAGTTTTGTTTCAAGCTCATAGAAGTTGTATTAAAGTTGATTTTAAAATACAGTTGTATTTTGAGTTACTACTGTTTTGATGTATAGAATTCACGTCCCTGTAAGTCTAGAATAGGCTAAACGTTGATCAATTACCAATAGTACAAATCTGGAGCTTAGTTTGGGACTAGGTCAATTTGTATGTATTCATATTTATTTTCAAATGTTTCCAATCGTCAACTGTTACAGAATGTATCTTGTATGTGAAATATTTTCTTTCCTTGCATCTGCGGCAACTCTTGTAAGACATCATATGTATACCACCAGGTGAAATTACCGTGTTGTGTCAATAAAGTAAGATGAAAAGCTGGCTTTTGTACAGGTAGTTTAAAATAGCAGTAATTTCTAAGCATCATAATGAACGTTAAAGTGGTTTCCGTGTGGTTAGGAACTGTGATACACATTAGTTGGCAAGTATGTGTTGCATAATAAGTGAAAAGGCATTATTATTTATTGTAGGTAAGTAATTAGTAATACGTTGTATGGACTCCTTGGAGATATAATTTCCTTATGTAGTGGCTGAGATGCAGAACTGGCCATCGTTTGATTGAGATACTATAGTACATTGTAGCCCAGGTACAGAAAGTAAGCAATAGATGGACGAGTTAGTTCGCGGGCCGAGCCGCAGGTGAGGACCGCGAAGATACGAGTCCATCTATTGCACTTTCTACCGAGGCAATACTATGTGCTTTTCACGCCTAATGTAAGGAAATAAAACAGGTTAGGACATAATACACAGTTTAATTAAAAGTAATATTGATATTAGCATTAGGACAGTTGCTGAATGACAAGGAAATGTTGAAATATCGAGGGTCCCTAAAGACTACAAATACGGTTTCATAATCAGAATTGTTAAAAGTGGACGCCATTTTGAACTTTTTTGTTACTGATCCGATTGCTCTGAAAATCGATATCTGAGGGTCCCTAAAGACTACAAATACGGTTCCATAATCAGAATGGTTGAAAGTCAACGCCATTTTGAACTTTTTTGTTACTGGTCCGATTGCCCTGAAAATCGATATCTGAGGGTCCCTGGGGACTACAATGGTTCTTATGGTTCCATAATCAGAACCAGACCAGAAACAAAAAAGTTCAAAATGGCATCCACTTTTAACAATTCTGATTATGGAACCGTATTTGTAGTCCCCAAGGACCCTCAGATATCGATTTTCAGGGCAATCGGACCAGTAACAAAAAAGTTCAAAATGGCGTCGACTTTTAACAATTCTGATTATGAAACCGTATTTGTAGTCTTTAGGGACCCTCAGATATCGATTTTCAGAGCAATCGAACCAGTAACAAAAAAGTTCAAAATGGCGTCCACTTTTAACAATTCTAATTTTAGAATTGTATGTTTAGTCCCCAGGGACCCTCAGATATCGATTTTCAGAGCAATCGGACCAGTAACAAAAAAGTTCAAAATGGCGTCCACTTTTAACAATTCTAATTTTGGAATTGTATGTTTAGTCCCCAGGGACCCTCAGATATCGATTTTCAGGGCAATTGGACCAGTAACAAAAAAGTTCAAAATGGCGTCGACTTTTAATAATTCTGATTATAGAACCGTATTTGTAGTCTAGTCATAAATAACCGACCAATAGCAGAGTAGAAAGTAAACTGGTCTAAAAACACTCCATTTTACTTTGCAACTCAACATTGTTGGACTGTTTTTGTGTTGTACTACTAAGAGCAACTTTCTATTCTGATTTCGATCCTTCTTTGGCCATATTTCCGAGCAGTGGCGTGAAAACATATATGTATCTCTCCAATGTAGATTCCGATTCTCCTGTAGCCAATTTTATTGAGCAAAAATCCAAATTTTATCTGATGGAGTTGGAACTGAAGTCGTGAATTGGTTGTTGTGTTTTACGGGGTTGAATATACTAAATCTTAATATATTTTCAGTGTTAAACTTCTCCTTTATGTAAATAATGTTATAGTATATACATACGGAGATTTTGCTGTAGAAGCGAAAATAGCGTCCCAGCCCTCTGTATTAGTATTATCTAGAAACGTCGAAAATTTACTGAACACGTTTCGAATCAAATTATATTAACTGCAACCGTTTACAACCCATTTACTGCAACTCATGCTCATGACTTAAACACGAATAGTTTTTTTATTAGATAAAGTAGTCACAGTTCTTGTATGGTTTATTTATATTATAGCAGTTTTAAAAATAGTAAAAAGTAATAATTAACTGATTTTGGTAACTACTGTTAACTTCAAAAAATTACGACTTGAACTGACAGTTAATAAAAAATCTCACTTTAGCTTATGTACTAATTAGTTGCAATATAGATTTCTGTACGTTCATCTTTACAAGACAGTGTGAGAAAGCCATGTCTGGAGATTATTTAATTTAGGATTGACGTGCGCGAGTTCCAGAGAGAATTGTCTGGAGGCATCGTAATCAATCAGAGATCGGAATAGGTAGAGCTAATTTGCCTAAACTTGATGCATGTTCATTCAAAAATGTGTTCCTATTTCACTCACTCATGAATGAATATGCGTCAAGTTTAGGCAAATTAGCTCTGCCTATTCCGATCTCTGGAATCATCCATCAGTTTGTGCGACAATAATATTACTCGTGGACGTCAACCCTTACGGGTAAGGACCAAAAAGTTGGACCAGTTAACCATACAAAAAACGAAGTCGAAAAAAGTTCCGTTGTGCGACGAAAGGTAACCCTACAAAATTGTATGGCTAATTTTCGTGTCACAATGGAAGTTTCATAGAACATTTTATTGAGTGAGTTAGCGTAGCCGTTTTTGGTCCTTGCCCTTATAGCTTGAAAAAAAATTTGAGTGATGATTCAAGTTTCGGAACCGCCTCTTTAATAATAATTTCTAGTTAATGTTTAGATAATATTATGAATCGTAATGGGTGTGGAATATACTAAATAATCAACAGAGGTTTTAAATGACGTTTGTCGTGATTCACAGATTCACGTGGAGTTTAGATTGTCCCTGTCTCTCTGTAAGTGGTATTTTACAGTCGTAATTATGTTATTATGAATTAAGTACTACTTTAAATCTTCCATTTTAGTATTATTATTATTCTTGATCTTGAAATTAATTGTTCAACATAACTATTTATTAAACAACACGACAAACATAACTTATTGTAAGCATTTTATAAACTATGACTAAATTTGTTGTTTATGGTGTATACAGGGTGTTTGGTAGCGGGTTCGACAAACGAAAATGGGAAATACTTGGGTCCAATTGGAACACATTTGCCATAGTGACCACTATGCTAAAGTTGATAGTTTTTTTTTAATATTTTTTTTTCCGTTTTTTTGAAAATATCCCAAAATTTTACCTTTAAACCTTCTTAATTACATACCTAAGCAACTGAAACCGCCCATTTTTTTTTAAATCATGCTCTGATAGTGGTTTTATTTTAAAACAAAACCAAAACCCATATGGAGTGCTTTAAAAAAAAAATATGGGCCCTTAAAGCTATGACAAAATGAGGAAAATAAAATGACATTAAAGTTTCGACAAGTATAAAAAAAAAATCACAAGTCATAGACGATTTCAAATTGATTAAAAAACTTCTCTGGTTAATACTCCTCACAACGATATGCCACTTAAAAGAAAAAAAACAGAAAAAAAAAATTACGCAGTACATTGAAATTTCCTCACGAAGATTTATTAAAGAAATCAAATACCACGGTTATGAATATTGGTGAATACGTTAGAGTTAATAATCGCTGGTAAATTACGATTAATAAAAAACATTTTAAGAGTAATAATAAAATTGAAAACCAAACACTTTTCTAAATTTTGATCACAAAATTTAAAAAAATCTTTGAGCTTCACGGGCGTTATTGCGAGCTCGACCATACGCTAAAATAATATCAGCGTACTCTTCATTGGTAAATGGTGTACGTTCACCCATTGTAATGAAAGTTTCAAAAACCAATACAAATCAACGTATTTTTCTACAAGTCTTTCTGTTTGAAAAAATAATACAATTTGCCGCCTTTAAAAAAAAGTGTACTTTTCTTTTAAAGATCTACAAGCTATTTCAGACACAGATTAAAAAGCTAATTTAGCTTAATGTTTTTTTCAAATCAATGTGGCAAATGCGACGAAAATGTACGGAATGTATTCCTGGTCAAGTGATCACAAAATTTAAAAAAGTGTTTTGTTTAGCGTATGGTCGAGCTCGCAATAACGCCCGTGAAGCTTAAAGATTTTTTTAAATTTTGTGATCAAAATTTTTAAAAAGTGTTTTGTTTTCAATTTTATTATTACTCTTAAAATGTTTTTTATGAATGGTAATTTAGCAGCGATTATTAACTCTAACGAATTCACCAATATTCATAACCGTGGTATAAGTGATTTCTTTAATAAATCTTCGTGAGGAAATTTCAATGTACTGCGTATTTTTTTTTTCTGTGTTTTTTCTTTTAAATGGCATATCGTTGTGAGGAGTATTAACCAGAGAAGTTTTTTAATCAATTTGAAATCGTCTATGACTTGTGTTTTTTTTTTTATACTTGTCGAAACTTTAATGTCATTTTATTTTCCTCATTTTGTCATAGCTTTAAGGGCCCATATTTTTTTTTTAAAGCACTCCATATGGGTTTTGGTTTTGTTTTAAAATAAAACCACTATCAGAGCATGATTAAAAAAAAAATGGGCGGTTTCAGTTGCTTAGGTATGTAATTAAGAAGGTTTAAAGGTAAAATTTTGGGATATTTAAAAAAAAACGAAAAAAAAAATATTAAAAAAAAACTATCAACTTTAGCATAGGGGTCACTATGGCAAATGTGTTCCAATTGGACCCAAGTATTTCCCATTTTCGTTTGTCGAACCCGCTACCAAACACCCTGTATTTTTGTAATTATTATGTATATATTTGTGTTGGAAACTTACTAGTGCTTTAAGGGCTATTTTAAACCGGTGGAATATATGGTTAAATTAATTCCCGTAATATAAACGAAGCACAGTGGGGTCCAAAAATGAAAAGCGCTCTTGTAAATACCGATTTTTTGATATCTGTTATCTAGTGTATAGTACTCTGTCAGCCTGTAAATAAATTATCGTTAAAACGTTTTAAATAAAATATTTTTTTACATAAGTTGCTTTCTTTATTTCTGAAGTCCCAAATTCATTAATAATGTCTATACCACATCGGGTCCCAAACCCTGTTTTCGACCAAGGACCATTTTGATTGCTTTGTTGTGAGTAGGGAACTAGGGAGCAAATTATCTATTCTACTTCATAAAACCAAACTGCTTATACGACAACAATACGGAAAAAGACAATGTAGAATAATGCCTCAGAATACTGGAATCCCAAATCTTCATCATCATCATTCATTATGTAATCGTTTATTATTTTTACCGATTTAAAGTGTTATTAGGAGCCCTATTCCATTTCTCCCCCCCCCCACCCCCCCAACATATTGTTTTTAACTAGGCCGCTATTACTTTTAAGTAAATAAGAGCTTTTATAAGGCCGGCATTACACCTGTAAGTTATTACTGTAAGTTTTGAAACAAAGCTATATGCAAGATAGAGATGCAGATATGGGTAAGGACCAAAAAGTTGGCCACGCTAACTCACTCAATTAAATTATCTATGAAACTTTTCCGTTGTGACACGAAAGTTAGCCATACAATTGTAGGGATAATTTTCGTCGCACAACGGAACTTTTTTCGCCTTCGATGTTTGTATGGTTAACTGCGCTTAACTGTGGTCCAACTTTTTGGTCCTTACCCATATTTGCCACTCACTCTTACCCATAGTTGCGTCTCAAAACTTACAGCAATAACTTGGAGGTGTAATACCGGCGGCCTAACGTTGAGAATACGTGTTACCAGAATTAGTCGTGAGTAAAATAGAGACAGTTTTTTTGAATTTTTGGGAATAAACATTCTAGTACCTAACAAATTGTGGTTACAGAGTTATCAACAACTTTTTAGATTTGTTTGTTATTCTGTAGCTCTGCCTACCCCACTGGGAATGAATGCGTGATGGTATGTATTTATGTACCTAACTATCGGCCTATCCTGATGGTAGAGAAGCAGCTTGGTTCCTGACTTTGAATGTGTGAATATTTTTTTATACATGTTAGCATATACGTGATACCTAAATGTACTTCCACGGCACTTGAGAAGTGCTCAACTTCCCAGGTATCAATAATGTTGGTCACGTATTATTAAGAGAACGCTGTGGTTTAAAAGATGTAGTGACAAGGATTAATAAAGAAATGCTGAAGTGGTTGTGCATAGACTCACATTGGTGCAGCACAGTAAACCACGTAGGAAGCCTTGCAAGACCACTGCAACGGTTGACGACGTGGTGGAGTACGTCCGTCAGAAGGTTGGATGCAGTCTGACGGTGTTCCAGCTGCGGTCGCTTCGCTACGTGCACTTCAGTTCGTTTGTAGTGCGCGTGCCGCGTTTTATGCTGGGGACCGTCGAGTGTCCTGACTTCTGGCTGAAAGGTGACCTGTTCCGGCGGTTTCGGGGCAACCTACCGGCTGTGACCTTTACGCCAATTTTGGCAAAACAGGACCATGCTGTTTTGTTACCTCCGTGTTAGTTTTAAAGTTTTATACTGTTATGTATGTTAGTCTATAAGGTACTTGTATTTATGGGCCTCGTTGCCCGAAATAAAAAATATTCTTATTAAACAAACAGTAGTTGGTTTTTTAAAGCTTGCTTTGTTATATATACTTGTTTGATTCTGCGTGTTTGCTACCACCATTATTTGAAGGGTCCACGGAAAAAAACATGTCTAGTGACATTAGTAACTTTTTAAGATATCGCGATTTGAAAGTTAGGAACCATGTCATTTTGTACGTAATTTTCGTGTAGAAGTTTGTTTAAGAGTGAAAAGATACAAGTTATATGAAGATTTATATCTGAATCTGAGTGGTAGGTAATAGTTCATTTTGTCCTCTACATTTTGAGATTCAAAACTCATTTTCAAAAAAAAGTGACTAGACATGTTCTTTCCGTGGACCCTTCATTTGCCGCTTGCTCCCTTTAAATCTAACGAGTTTAACAGTACAAATAAACAAATCACGATCAGTTGATCCACATTTCGATCAGGGCTGGCCAAGATGGCGGAGTCCATCAATTAGCTTGTCTTTGTCCGGAACATGCGCGTAATTACTGGCAGTCCCGAGCCCAGTTACGATCTGCTGCGCTCTATGGGCTTTCAGGGGTGCCAACACTAGGAAATATTGGCCTAAAAAGGTCGTAGATATGTAAATACACTTGAAGTGTGCAAGTGCTGTGACCACCCTTGATTAACTGGGTTCGATTCCCGGTCATGGCAAATATTTGTGTCATGAGCGCCAGTATTTGTTTTACACATACATATATTCCTTCACGCCTGTAATCCCAGAGTGGGCTAGGCTAGGCAGAGCTACATAATTACAACTTTAAAAAGTTGTTGATAATTCAGTCACCACAATTTGCACAAATAGGCTAAGGGGTGAATCAACTTTTAAGGTACTCCCCATTTTTCGACATGTTTTACCAATTATATGTTTTTAGAAAAATTATATTTTTGTTAATGACGTGGCTTACACGCTTATTAAATCAGACAAATAGGCTCACATTTGAAGTTATTTGATTTAAAATAATACAGTTTTAAATAATAATATAGTTGGTAACGCAGGGGACAATGTTGTCCCTAGGTATTGTATGGAAAATGGACATTTTCCCCTGAGTTACCAGGTTTTTTCGCGGATTAAAAAATATTTGAGCGGTTTAACGTGTAAGGTCTGTAAATTTGGTGGTCTGATTTTAATATTCATAGATCATTATTAACCATAAGTCACCAGGTAAGTTTTAAAACCGCAAAAGAAAAGGAGTACCTTAAAAGTTGATTCACCCTAAGATGTTTACCAGCATATATGTTTTCTATGTATTTAAGTACTTATTTCATTATATAAGTTCTAAGCTATGTTTATCGTTGCCTAGTACCCATAGTACAAGCCTAAAGCTTAGTTTGGGTCTAGGTCAATAGATTGACCCCCGATATTTATTTATTTTGTTATCTTATCATGCTGATACTACTAAAAGTTATGTAATACCTAGTAAAAAGCATGACGTCTGCCAACCCTACTGGGTCTAAGCGGCGCTATCGCGATGCTTTCCAACTGTTCAGTACCTTTTTATCTTTCCCGTTCGAGGAGCAGTTTCTTTCTTGTAATTTAGAAAATCATAGATATACAGAGTTAATTGCTGGAATGAGATGTATCTGTAATTTATGCGTTTATGAGTCTTATCTGTGTTGGAGAATAGGTTACTGTTTTGTCTGTGGTACGCGGAAGAGCATTATGGTTAACGGATTCGTGCGCGGAATGGAACGGATGGCAATCTCGATAATGTTAACTACAACTAGACTAATGCCTATTCCCAATATACTACACACATATATTATCGCGGTGAATAAAGCAACAGGGAGTCTCGCACTTACAGTACCTACCTACCTACCAGATTTTTCATTTACTTTTATCCACATGTATCAACAAGACGAACATCGCGCTAGTAGATTTTTGACGTGTAAAAGTGCCCTTCTTACCCATTCAGTCTTCTTACACGAGCAAACGTCACCGGCATCGGTTAATACAGAAAGGAAACTGCCTGCCTAACTTAAAAAATGTTATTGGTATGTACGAAGTTACAAGCAGTAACTTCGATTCCCAGTGGCCGCAATGTACCACCGAGCGATCACGAGTCAGTACGATACCACAAGCTACTGGGCCACGTATATCATGTGTTAATTTGTAAACGGGAGATAGTTATCCGCATACTGAATATTGGGAACGTATATAAAAAACTGATGTACTTACCTAATTATTAATTTTATAGAAGTCTTCCCTAACTATTGGCCTTAGTAGACAGCATTAGATGGTGGCGGTCACTTCCGAATTTATCGTGCCGCATGGCCGCAGCTTAAGGGTGCGAGGTGCGAGGGAGAGAGCGAGAAAAAGAAAACACAAATAGGAATACTTAATTTTCCTAGCCTTGCTCAGCGTAGCTCTACTATTGGTGGTTTTTTTTATCGCGCACCGCTCCGCTACCTCGCACGTGGTGGATCAGCCTACAGGGACGCTACTTGAGAATTCCATCGACGCTGTACTTCTTCCAAGCGATATAAAATCGTAATCGTACAGGCAGGTCGTCGGCCGTGTTCCGTGTCGTTACGTCTAATGCCCCCATTACCGGCCGTGAAATCGTGATGCCGCTGCCCACAAAACGATATGCTACGTTTTTTCTATTTCCCCGACGCCGCGGTGACTTGCAGTGTGAAATGGTGTTGACGGATTTCTCACCGAGGATTTGACGTAATGAGCGTAGCTATTAGCTAAGTAGCTAAGTAACTACTTAGTTATAAGTTACTTAGGCGAGCCTAGCAACAATGATCTCTGGAGAGCAAGAATGAACAGCGCAATGCTGGCACCTCATGACGTATTTTATTAACCAACTTGAAAAAAAGGAGGGGTCTATTTCTTGATTACTTTTTTCATGGTTTAATGCAGCACAACAGATACTACATAGAGTAGGCCTGTGCCTTCCTGGGACAAACAAACGACAAGATAAGAAAGAAAGATCTGACGTATACCGCCAAGGCAGAGCAACACTTGAAAAAAAGTGTACCCCTGTCTTTCTCCCGATTTTTCATGTTTTTCTTTGTTTGCTAAGACAGGGCTACTAGATAGGGCTACCGACTCGTTCCCCCTGGGTTAGCAAATTAATTTGTTATTTTTTTCCGACTTCGATAGCCTCTGATTAAAAATAGTCCTATGGGTATCGGCCATTTTTTTTGGTGGAATGTTTCATGTTCTAAATTATTGTTTACCAAAATCTTATTTCCCGCCGCAGCAGTTTGAATTTTATTACAGTCACATGTCTAACCTAACTTTACTGATGTGTTTGGCAGCTTTGGCATCCTGAAAATAGGTAAATATATCAAATCAACTAACTTCTAAAGAGACGAAAATTTTGGGATATGGCTATAATGGCAGGCACGGAGAATCCTCCACAGACGAAGTGGCGGGCGTGGTGACGGACACGGGATCTTTTCCATCCCGTACACTTAGAAAGTCCCGAAGGAATACACCAATGGCTACAGCTAGTTAGACTAAAAACTTAAAACAGGAAGTTCATTATTAGACATGCGTGAAGAACGTTACTATTTCTGTGTAAATCATTGACTTTAATGCCTGAATAAGGAAAATTGCGTTGCCATATCGCTAAGAAAAAATCGTGTTCATGTGCATAACAATGTCTTAGATCATTGGCTGGATATGCACAATTTCACTCCGCCTCGCTGTGAAGACGCTTCAATCTTCCGCCAACGGTGTTGGATTAATTATTGTGTTCCCGATGATGGTATAGCAACAAGTAAATAGGTAAAAAAAGAACCATAAATAAATACATCATCGTCGTAGAATAGGGCCCGTATAATACTGATCTTGAATCTAAACTAATAAATAAAATAATTGAAGTGTGTCTATAGGCTCCCAAACGGCTCAACGGTTTTAAATGAAATTTTCATGAATTAAAAGTGGTATTAACATGAAATGTTTTAAAAGGTATCCTGAAAAAATTCATGCAATTTAGAAATTTGTCATAAAAGCAAACTTTTTTTTTGGTTATTATTTACTAAGAAATAAAATACTGAATATTATCACTGTTTGGTTGGGCCAGTAGTCGGTATGACGTCATTTTTATGCCAGATTCTGTAGCCATTAGCAGTGGTTTATTTATTTTCTTAGTAAATAAATGAAAAAAGTACCTTTTTGGCTTTTGGAAAAACCACTATAAGCATGTTTTTTTTTGAAACACCATTTAAAAAAAATCCTTTTCTCAACTTTGACTTACACATTTCGTCCGTATAGGTTGTACCTACCTATTCGCCAGCTCCTGTACACGACAACCGTCAGCCTGCAAATGTCATAACAGTCCCATAATGTGGGCTGCGCGCGCAGGTGCAGGGTCACCTGCGCGGGCGCCGCGCACCTTACGCCACGCTGAGTGCGCGCGCGGCGGCGCGTGGCAGGTCGACGCCTCCGGAGCTTGACTAATAACTTTGACGAAGGATTTTCATATTCACTGCCACGGACGCAACTGTGTACGAGTATAGAGATGGTAGGACCTTGTGCAGGCCCTTCTCGCTACCAAATAATTCTTTAACCTACCCCCAATCAGTACTATTCGCATTGTTGTGTTCCGGTGTAGAATAAGACATCCAGTAAAGTTACTTGTTTAGAGCCATTCCGAGTAGTCTTTTCGTTCTTATGATTGAAGTTTTGAGAATGCAAATGTCTTGAGTCTTAAATCCATCAGGTCAGTCAGTCAAAAAGTCAATGTTGTATAGACATTTGAAAGACAGACAGAAAGTATGAACTGTAAGCAACCGGTGAAATTAGATACTAGGTAGCATAGAGGCATCTCAACTTAGTCGTAGTCCTCAGCGTTGGCCACGCATTACGCGGTCTTAGGATTGCAGTCTCAAGATTGTAGTCTTGAAGATGCATATTTCTATGGGTCACAGATCCCACTTACCATCAGGTGGCCTAATTAAACAAGCTATAAATGTCAAGTGTGGGTGGCCTGGTGACTTGAGGTGTTGACCCGTCGCAAGGTGCGGAGTTCGATCCCCAGTGACCGCTGTATACCAACGAGTTTTTCTATCATAAGTACACTACTACTACTAGAGAGGTTAAACCAGTGCTCTTACGGTGAAGGAAAATCATCGTAAAGAATCCTGTAATCCGCTATCTGAATGTGTTGGAGGGTAGTCACACAAAAGATCATACAGCGTCAAAGTGTAGGTATCTAAGAGGGCTCCATTAAAAAAAACAAAACACTAGCTCGGAAAGTTCAAAATAAACGAGATACGGTATACAAAATCGTTAGAGAAACAGAGTGTATTCATTATAAATTAAATAGTTGTGATGTGTTTATTTAAACGCTTACGTTACTGTAGATTCGTATCAGCATCTATACTTGTGGCACCCCATATACAGTTGCTAAAAAAAAAATGTTCTATAACACGTGGAAATCGGAACATTGTTACAAATCCGCTCTTGACCTTATAGCGTCAATTTTTTCCACCTGTCTGAATCATCAGTCCAATGTTTGTCTAACATTCTAATGGCGACGGCCAGGTTTTCACTGGAGTATTGCCTGCCACACTTGCCATCCCTACTCTGAAAATCTGGAAGGTTCTTACGTGTCATTTTCGAACTTACGTGTCACTGTACAAAGTACGAGGGTAAGTTCACACGCTGTTGATAATTTTATGCAACATTTTGATCTTATAAGTAGCTAGCTGCACAAGACATTAACAGGTTAGTGCAGCAGTTCAAACAAGACGTTAACTCTATGATAGAGAGACAGAAATAAACAGAATTATAAGAGCTATCTTCTTTATTAAAAGTATATTAGGCTAGTTTTTGCATATTATTCTTCTGCGTTTAATTAACACACAAACACTATACAGAAAAATAATAAAATCATAACGAAAAATAATTACTAAAATAAATAAATTTATTCTAAGTAAGTATAAATGTACAAATAACCCCTAGGCCACTGCCATATGCCACCAGCAATGGTGCCCATAGTGCTGGCTGCATTTCCTCATTTGATAGGTATTGCCAGTCCTTATTCTTCTTGATAAATTGGTACTATCGTTAACTTGCAGAACATTTCGTTTTCTTTTTTCAGTCGCTCAAAGGTTAGTGGTAAGCTATCCCTTAAGGAGACCAATCGCCTTCATCCTTTTATAGATGTCATTGTGTTATGCATTTGCAACTTGCAACGTCGTGTGACCTAGGCTTAGTCTTTCTTTCAAACGCCTAAGAAAACCGCCTCCGTTCACCTTGGACTTTCCTTAGCCCTCTTTATTTTTTAATTGCGCCCATAAAGGCCGCTAATTAAGGAGGGTGCATAATGTGCGCCTGCGCCGTGACTGGTTGTTGGCATTTCACTCCTTGCTGTCATTGACACCTGTAACTGTTCTAGCCGCTGCAACGTGCTGTGTAACAGACATTTTGAAAATAGTAGTTGTTTTTCTAGGTTCTGCTTTAAAGCCGGGGATACACATGCCCGTAGCTTGCACACTAGCATACCAGCTCCTTGCAAGTGCCAGCTACAGTCATGTGTATTCACTAACTGGCATGCCTGTAACTGGAAGCTAGCTAGTTGCAAGTAGTTGGCACAACATTTGATTTTCTTGCATGCCCGTTGAGGGAGGGGTCGCGGGGGGCTGCTAACCTGGCACGTGTGAACTGCCGCGACAGCTACGGGCATGCCAGTAGCCGACTCGTTGTGACACGTTCTACTAATCCAATCTCTTACCCAAACCCGTCTTCGTTTTTTCTTTTTATCTCTCATTAATTTAGCTACACATTCAATTGCTAATAATAAAACAATTTTGTTTAATTCACTTCGATTGTTATCCATGTTGTAGGTACGAAATACTATCACGAACTGTCCTGTGTATACGCGATGGTAATACTGGCATGCAAGGGCACAGTATGCATGCTAGTTTTACTTGCAAATGTATCCGCAGTGTGCCAGTTACTCGTACATGCCAGTAACTTTCATACCAGCTACTTTCCCGATTTACTGGCATGTGTATCCCTAGCTTTAGACTGCGCCAAGCGTACGACGGATGTACAGTGGCGCCCTCATTACTGTTATTGAGTTTTCTAATAAACTAAAGTATTTTCTTGAAATCGGACGGTGCTTTTTTATACTACAAATTAAAACACAACTCATAGGATATATCACAAAGTTTACTAACAATTGACCTTCGAGTTATCAACTTAACGGAAAAAAGTGGCCACCTTTTCCCGTTAAGCTGACTTCTCAAAGGGTAACTGTTATTAAAGTTTGTTACGTTTTCCATAACCTTTGTTTTTACTTGCGCCACAAAAAAGCATCGTACGATTCCAAGGAAATTGTTTAGTTAATTATAAAACATAATAAATAATATTAATGAGGGCGCCACTGGACGGTCGATGCTTGCTTGGGGCAGTCTTAACTGTAAATTAATGGCATAGCGATTTTAATGTAACATAAAACTTATCTATTTTTGCCGACGATTTGATGTCTTGCAATAAAGTTTTTACAGCAATTTCAGATTATCCTGGATCGATTAAGATATTTAGCGTTTTTTTTTAGTTTATTATTAATTTCGTGTTTATTGACGAAAATAAGATGACCACCAGGGAAGCAGCACCGATGGTAGTTTCCATTTTAATTGAAACAATAAGTAACATGTACTGTACAACTTTATTGAGAATTGAAATAGAGTCGGCAATGACAGCGATTAAAAACGCCGAAGAATCACCCAATAATAAGTTATTATTAAACATGGATTCGGATGATATTTCGGCGAACCACAAAGCCTCTCTTTATAATATTTTAAATTAAAAATACCGCTTCACAGGTATCACTAAAAATAATCTACAATATTCTTCAGATTACAACTAAAATGAGTCAAGAGCGTGCACTTGCGCAGGAGTTGCTGCCCGTGACGGTGGATGACCGCCGACGAACAGCTCGGGCCGAGCTCGAGTATCGCGCGAAGTTTTTCAAATTAAGAATGAATCTGTTGAAATTCTAATTTTAAATTTAACAAAAAATTACTTCAATTTTTTTTTTGGTGTTGAGAAGACAAACGAGACATGTAGTTAATTTTACGGCGAGCGTAAGAGACGGAGCTATATCAGTTATATAGGTCTGTCCTTTTCTCTCGGCGTAAACAGAACTGCATAGCTATGTCATATTAACCAGGGCAGGATAGTGAGCTCTGAAGACCGCAGACATTTTCAATCTTAAATTGCACTTGCGCCAACCCTGACGACTAAGATTGAAAGACATTGGACCCGATTCTACAGTGGCCTCTAGACAGCGCTAATTTGAATCTGACGCTTCTTATTGTAGGCGGTCTTATACATTGTCAGCTTGACATTCTGGAATAGCACTGGTTAAATCTGCCGTCTAAACTATGTCTT
Organism: Acleris emargana; assembly: GCA_927399475.2. Lineage (NCBI taxonomy): Eukaryota > Metazoa > Arthropoda > Insecta > Lepidoptera > Tortricidae > Acleris > Acleris emargana. Next base: position 6,085,142 of record OV656836.1, on the reverse strand, counting down.
AAAATTAGACAATTTAGTTTTAGGCTATTTAAGCGATGTGCACGTAGAATCGGGCCATTGACACTCATTTCGCCAAACATAAGTATGATAAGTAGGTAACTAGTTGGACTTGACAGAAGCGCGTGTAGCTAACCAGAGCTAAGCCCATATGCTTAACAGAAAAAAATATCCTCGCGTGTGGTTTCCATGGACTCTAATAAATCTATGGTGGTGTCTAAAACTCAACATTGGTGAAATACACCTTTAACACAAGGAGGGAAAACATATGATAGGTCAAATTAAAAAAAAAACAAAATTCTAAATATTTATTCAGTAAATTGGCCACATGAGGGCTCTTTTAACATGTCGGTAATATGGAGTGAATCTACTAGCGCTTCGGACAAGACCATCATTGCGGAGAAGAAGCGCCGCAAGAAACTCCAGCAGGTCGAAATGTGTCTGTTTTGTTGGACTTATAGGACCACTTATAGTGGTGATATTTGAGGAAGTAATCAAGCAGTGCAGTAGGTAGATCTCTATCATGATATATCATCTGTATGTACCTATAGCTTGGCGTTAAAAGTTTAGTTGCTTGATTCAATCCAATGATCCGATCAAATTTTTGCTCAAAAATTGGTGCTGTAGTTCATATCAAACTCTTTTTGCCAATATAATGCTTCAAAAAAGTAATGTTAAAATCCAACAAGACCTTTACATATATAGTAAATTTTAAACTGAATTGAACCCGTCGCGTACGAAACGGTTCACACGCTAAATATCTATCGGTCTGTTTGTGTATTTCATTAGTTATTAAGTATAATTTGGCTACCGCGGCTAGCTAGCCTAATGGCCAATCTGCTGCGAACGATGACCGACAGCGTGCTATTACGACAATTGCCATAAATAATGAATGACGCAAGAAGGCACGATTCAGTTGCTGGAAGCTGGGTTTACCGTAAAAGAAAGAGACAATGCCGTTTAATTCCTAAAACTATGTCTTTTAAATTCGCTGTAAAGTGAGCTGCAAAACTATTGTACATAGTTGGCTATTCTCCGTCTAAGAAATAAAAAGTTGTCTCTTCTGATCTCGAAAATGACGGACGGTGATCACGTATTTCAAATTTATTGGTGTGGGTTGGGAGCCTAATCTTTTTCTAAACAATATTGATATCGAATTAAAAAAAAATGTTGTGATCTTACATTTATTATTAATTTATGTTTAATTTGCCTTTATTAAGGCATTCTCTAGCAGTCAACCAATGGGCCAAAGAGAAACAATTTGGTTGGTGCTGCATAATCATTATTATGATAAAAATAAAGTTTAGTCACAATTAAACGAATAATAAATACGCCAAAAATAAGTATGGTCTCTGTGTCCAGTTGAATTATGCGATCTTTACTGACTGCAGATATTATAGGTAAATAATATGGATTGAAGAAGATTGATGTTCGCGTATGACAATACCATACATACTATTTGAATAAATATCATATATAATAATACTTTCGCATAATGCATCGTATCTTGCCATACTAGGTGTTTATTGTACTGCGTACTGTTTTTAACTTGGCCACCATTACCGTCAGGTAAATAAGAGCGGTCGTAACGTTGACAACACGATAACACGTCAATATCAAAGGCAATATGGTTTTACCCAGAGAACAGAGGCCCTGGGTATTAAATTACAACTGGCCGTTGAGAACCAGGCACAAAATATTTTATTTGTCCCTTTGAAAAGGTTCTTTAACATGCCAGCATAGCAATCCATTGATAGTATTGATACTCATTAATATAAGAACTTTCCAGAAGCCATCTCAGTACAAGTCAGAAGAATTCAACGAAGACAACAATGCAAAAGAAAGTCCAGCAAGAATCATCGACACACTTTCCTTCAAAATTGTTCAAATTATGCCTAATAATGAGCCCTTTGTAGAAAACAAATTGCATCCAAACTATGAGTTTAGCTGACACTTGATGGAAGCAATTTGTTCACAGCCGTCGGCGTACGCAGCCATCGTATCCTGTGTATCGCCGAAAACTAATTTTCTTTCTATTATGTCGGCGCAGAGCACAATTCGGGTAAAAAGCGTTCTGCTCGGCAGCAACGGTAATGGTACAGAGTAATTTTGACGACACGAGTTTTCGTGATTTCGTAAGCGATGGCTTTTTGTTCATTTTGACTTTTTCACCGGTTGGTTGTCCAAAAAAGTGTCGTCGGGGTCCATGGCTGCGCAGGCGCGCGTGACGAGACGCCGAGAATGAACGGCCGCGGTTACGTGTAATCTGTCCACCAGATTAGCTATGGAGAGTATGGATCGTAAGGAGCCGGCGAATCAACACCGAAACTTAGGGCCCGCATCATGAAAATATCTAGACATCTTTTAAGGTTCCAAATTGAACAGTGTTGTTGAAATCAGTATCTAGTATCTATTATCTACTATCCAATTCGTAACTTCTTTATATTTAAAGATGAAATGAACACACAGGTCCCAAGTAAGTGGGATCTGTGACCTATAGACATTGGCATTCTCTACTACTATATTACCAAGAGCGCAATCCTAAGACCACAAATGCGTCGCCAATCCTGAAGAATAATATGGAATGCCTCTTAGGTGGTAGTTTTTCACACATCTGAAAACTCTGCTGCGGGGGTTATTATGTCATAGCTATTGCATGCAGTTCAGTTTACGGTGAGAGAAAAGGACAGTAAACCTGATCTCCTTTTTAATAAGAATCAAGGTGTCCGACATTGGTTATTGACCATTGCTCATACCATTACCGAAGTAAGTACTCTACGTTTTAAACAATTGATGATACACGCAACGTACAACTATGTACTCAGATATGTCTGCTAAGATATAGTCTACTTCTATTTCTAGGAGATGTGATGTCAAGTACATAGTTATGGCTAGAGCTCTCTCACATTGTAAGATATTTTGCTGCGTACAATTTCCGAAATGACTTGACCATAAAATTGCAAGTGTTCTGGTTGACCTGAAGACTGCGGCAGCTCTAGCTCCTAAATAATGGCGGCCATTGCAGGCAACCGCAGTTTCCGGCGCGGCGCGGATTCCTAATAATATTGTAATTGGCTGCGGAATAGCCTTTATCCGCTCGATAAAGAAGGTTTCTTGTTTAGAGAGGAATGCTGTTAACAGTGTCAACCCGACGGCGTAGAAAAGGAAACTGATTGTTTTAATAAATACTAATAAGATGGCAATAAAAGAAAACCCAAGAGATCTTTATATTTTTGTCTTGCTGACATTTTTATAAATTTGGTGTTTTAAGGTTTAGGTACCCATTGCCAAAACTATTATTTTTTGGAAATCTCAAGAAATTGCTAGTGAGATTTTTGAAAACATTCACAATTTGCGAAGTTTCTTGCTGGTACTGTTACAACCGTACAAAGCTAAACCTTATGAACAGTTACAGGTACTTCTGCTGCTGTCAGTTCTTTGTTCAATCCCGATCGGAAGCGATTGTCCACGCATTCGCAGTCAGTGGCGCGATGAAACAATACCGCGGCGAATGCCGCTCGAATGGGCGTGAAATCGACGAGTTCGACAGGTTTTAGGGCTGACAATTGTCGCGGATGTGGTGGGAATGACGTCGGTTTCATTGCACAATTTGACAAGCCCAGCTTTCAAGTAAAATAAATGTGAAGGTATTTTTGCGACTTGGTTTACTTCTGTAACGCTTCAAAACAAGTTATAGAAGCATTAAATCGTGTCCAGAGATTGATCTTATATAGGCTCCAAGTAGGGTTTGCAATGCGGATCCATTTTGTATGGAAGATCCGGATCTGGATCCGAAATTATCCGGATCTCCCATACAAAATGGATCCGGATTGCAAACCCTAGCTCCAAGCGAAGGACTCGTCGACTAAGGCTGCGATTACACCTAGTGCGTGCGACCAAATCAGACTTTTCTCCTTAGGCAGCTAAGCGCTGCAGGGAGAAGGAATCCACTTTAAAGATTAGTTAATTTTCCTCTTGCAGTTATCCTCTTGGAAGATTTTTCCGTGCGCACCGCTTAGCTGCCTGGAGTGCCTAGTACAGCTGGTGGTGTTAATGCAGTCCAGGAGTGGATAAAATGTATTTTTTACTTTTCTCTTATTGGTAGCTTAGCTCTGCAGCTGCGCTCATCCTAGCGTCTAATGATCTAGATCACATCATAGGCCTACGGTAACGCTTATCTTATCTTATCATAACCAGATACGCACTCTCGAATATACTTGAACCTTCACCGAAAAAGTATTATTTACTACAGAAAGCACTGATAGTGCGGGTTTAAGTTAACTCATATCGGCGACAGGTGATCCTGCTGATAGCAATCACGAGTCTGCGCAACGTTTACCTACTGAAAGACGATTTAGTTGAGACTGCCGTCAAGCTCCGTCGGCGGCGGAGCGGAAGCGGTGCGACTAAAACCGCCTCCGGCCATTCCCAGTATGACACCTTCTCCACGATGTATCGCTACCAACCACCTTGGTGCGAAATCCCAGTTTTCAGCAACCGCAGACAAGGAGTACTAACGCTCTAAATTGCAGCTTTATCTCGCTCTCTCTCGTTCCAACTGAACCTTTAACAGTCAAACGCTTGAACAATTGTAATAACATATGGACCAGTTGTCATTATCTTTCGGGAACCCCCACCACTCGGCTTCACAATACGAAGTATGTGGGTGTACAAATACCTCGACACTTTCAGTGCCTCTGACGCATTTTGCTTGCTCAAGTAACATACAAATGGTCTGTTGTTGGCAACGAATGCTTTACGGCATTCAGTGCTCGGTGCCTTGATTCACGTACAACTTGGGCGCTATAATGGGTTCTGGGCACGGGAGGTAATGAAAGCACAAAAACCAACGAAGGCCAAATACCGGCGCGAGGCGAGGCCATTAGTGGCCGAACTTAAAGCTCGTGTGATACTTAAGCTGCACTTATACTGGTGGTTCGTGCATTAGCTATGGTAACCCGACAGCTGTTTCATTGGATGTACAAGTAATTAACCTCTACAACGTAATTAAATAATTAAGTGAGCCCATATTTATAAAAAGTGTCACAGTCAAAGTCCCATGGAATAAGCAAACAAGTGTTTATGCAGAAAATAAAGTCGCTTTTCAGAGTAAGCTTCAATTCAATTAAATCATGAGGGGAAATCAACATTTAGTTAGGTAGTAAATATACACTATAGACAGAGTAGTAAATATACAGGGTTATTGGTAAGTGGACCTATTCCCCTCTAGGGGTTATGGTATGGGGGAGATCTTGCAATCATTTTGGTCCCATAATACTCTACGCAAAAGTAAGTAATTTTTTCTGTTTTTGTCGTTTATGTTGGATAAACTGATAAAAAAACATGTTTTATTTTTACTTTTTAGTCTCGCATTCTTAAACATGTACAGATAATTCTACTTTTAATATTGCATAAGAACAGCAATTTTACCTGACTGTTCTGATCTGGGATGTGTTCCTGATTTTGTTAGCAAAAATGGGTCACTTTTGCATGGAGTATTATGGGACCAAAATGATTGCAAATGATCTCTCCCTTAACGCCTAGAGGGGAATAGGTCGACTTACCAATAACACTGTATATTGGTGCAACGAACTTGTTCGTGATGATAACTAATATTACCTACATATACAGACAGATACTCGTAATTGTTTTATTGATGGGTGAGGAGGATTTAACTTAAGCTAAATAATGATATAACATTTCGTCTAACCTAGGGTACTAGTGCACTGTATTTTAGATCCAATTACTTCCCAAAAACTGCTTCTAAATGTGGTTACCACTTGAGAACATTGTAGTTTCAACAGCGGTGTCTGCGCACGCGCCGTGAAGCCCTACCTCTCATGCGCAGATATGATAATTGCGCTCGCCGGGACGGCGTACCTGCACATTCACTACAATTATATTAAGTACACTTACGTATAACAATTAAAAGATACAGTTCCGTGATCCGACAAGATTTCTGACGGATTCATGATTATTTAATGTCGATTCTCGCCGTATAGGTATGTCATAAAAATATTTATTTGTCTAAATGGCTCTAAATTAACTGGTTCCTACTTGTCGGTCGTCGGGTCCGATAAAATGTCGGATGTTCTGGTGGCAATACATTTTATAAAAGGCTTTTCGTATCTGTCGGTCCGACCCGACGGATTCATCTAAAATTTAACATCCGGCATTTTGTGACCCTGACATCCGAAGTTGAGCCCGTTCTTCGGAGACGCATTCGTGGGCCCATTAACAAGTTTTTGAGACGAATTCGTTGGGGGCGAGACAAATTATTATGATGCGTTGCAGAAAGAGGTCACTGGCCTCTGCCCTATTTTAAACGAATAGTCGTATATAACATACATACCGATTGACTTGTTTTATTTAGTAAACACTTTTATAACCTCAAAATGCATCATTCTTGGTTAAAATGGCCGTATTCTGCTGAATAAAGCAACTAAAGACCACATTTTGCACACCATTTTCCTGATTTTACATCATGGATTGTTTTATTTATGACAAAAATATTATTTAAGGCGAAGAGTGATGTGTTTACTAAATAAGGCAAGTCAATTGGTATGGACTTTTAGTTTTCAAAATTCTTTAGATAGGTAACTAGTAAATTCATGAAGTGCTTTAAGCTAAGAGACTTTTAGATATTGTTTTTCAATAAAGTAGTTAATTAAGGGTCACTATCTTACAGAAATCTTAAACAGTGCTCATACGAGTGCGTTCGCTGTGGCAGTCTATGAAGCATTTGAAATGGCTCCGTATCCCCGATGAGGTCACGTGATCGTCTCGGCTCATAATCGCACGCGCCGTGGACGGAAACAATGTCGGGCAGTAATTAAATAAGTTATCCGCCACGAAATTTAGATGCTATCGGGAATAAGCTTGGAGAGAGGATGCTCACGATATTATAATAATAACGGAATGATGCCATAGGTACAAATTAAAGCTATATTTTGGTATACTCTAAAATAAATAAAGAAATGAATGCAGTGACTAGACCCCGCTATATCGGAGGTGCAAAATGGTGGCTGTCAAGTTCTTAGGGATGGGTAAAAATTATTTTGAAATACTAGGTAGCTATATGACGATAATTAAATTATTGAGAGTCTAGTACTTAAATTAAACGTGTTTTATAAAACAGGACTATATACCTAATTACAAAATGAATATGTGATAAACATTTTTCATATTTATAAATAAAAATCTTCAATATTTCATTATTACTAACAAATTATCGTTATCTTCAAAGCACGAACCATTCATAAATTAATTATAATTAATAAATGTCTCTTAAAGGGATATCGTATTCTTAATGAACGATCAGTTTTTTTTCAGTTTCTCTGCATTAATCTAGTGCAGTCACGATGAATAATTTATTATTAGTATAAGTGGCCAGTAATTATACCTCTGTTGAAAAAGTTTATCTCAAGAGCGTAATGTTTCGGACTGCAGGGCAGTAGTGCTGCAACCCGAAACATTAGAAAAGTAAAATAGCAACCATAGTGTTTTTGTTGTACTGATAATGGTTTACATTTTAGATGACAATGACTATGATGGATTCCAAAAAAAAAAGTTAAATTGTAGTAAAAAAAATGGTATAGGTACATACATAAAACTAATTGTACAGAAAAAGTAAGAATATCGATATCGATATCATGAATATTTTTACCCATCCCTAGAACTTGACAGCTACCATTTTGCACCTCCGATAGCGGGGTCTAGCAGTGACCAACAAATTATTTATATACCTACCTTCCGAACGCTTTTTATTTCTAGTATTTAAATTATGTCATTTATTTCCAATACAGACTTCAACAATAATACAATTAAAAACTAAAACTTTAAGTATTTAAATTAAAATAAAACTAAGCTACTCAAATATTAAAGATGTAAATAATAATCATACATACATACATATATACCTTCACGCTTCACGCTACAGAATTAGGTACCTACAACTTTAAAAACTTGGTGATAATTCTGTAACCTCGTTTTGCACAAATAGGCTAAGATGTTTACCAGCGTGTAAGGTTAGGTTGCAAGCCCATCGCCTAAATGGTAATCACCACTATAAAGATAAAGATAAAGACATTTATGCATTTGTGCCGCACGGGCACTTTTACACGTCAAGAATCTACCAGCAGCGCTTTACAAGAGAAGACCACTGCTGAGAAGAAGCGCCGCAAGAAACTCAGCAGTCAGTAATTTTTTTAAATATATTTAATATTACAATGGTACTACTTAGTCTAGCATTATATAAATCTATAAATAGCAAATTAAAACATATTTCAAATATCCTGCGTAGTTTCCGCAGGAAAACACACCAAAATCTTAAGAGAGAAAGAGAGAAAAGGAAAAAAGAACTCCTACGTATGTGTATATAAGACGGTGCAAGATAACCACATAGGATTGATATGTTTTCCTACATCAAGGGTGTCCCCCAGACAAGATAAAGCTTTTGAATTTGAAAAAATAAATATATATATATATATATATAAATATATATATAAGTATTACTTATTGATTAAGTTTCGGGTTTAGGCCAAGCACTTTTGTCTATTATATAGTCCTCGATCCTATATCGCTTTAGACATTAACGACTTTTTCAAGTAATTTTTGAGTGCTGGAAAGGGTAACTTTAATACTACGAGGGCAGAGTGAAAAGTCTTTTTTTTTTTTTGGTCCAAGTAAATATTTATTTTTCAACGTAGTCCCCATGTAACTCAATACACTTGGTCCATCGCTTTTCTAGCTTTTCGATTCCCTCCGTATAGTACGATTTCTCCAACCCTTCAAAATACGCATTGGTTTCTGCGATGATTTCTTCGTTGGAACCAAATCTTTTTCCACCAAGCCATTTCTTTAAGTTTGGGAAAAGAAATAGTCGCGGGGGGCTAAATCTGGAGAATAAGGCGGATGCGGGAGCAATTCGTAACGCAACTCGTGGATTTTAGCCATAGCAACTGCACAAGTGTGGACCCGTGCGTTGTCTTGGTGAAAAATGATTTTCTTTTTCGCCAAATGGGGTCGTTTTTCCATTAAAACTTCATGAAATCGCTGTAACAAGTTGGCATAATATTCGCCGTTAATCGTTTTACCTTTCTGAAGGTAATCAACATATATTTACACCACGAGCATCCCAGAAAACAGTAGCCATAACTTTATTCGCCGATAAAACTGCTTTGGCCTTCTTTGGTGCAGGTTCACCTGAAGCAATCCATTGTTTTGACTGCTTCTTGGTTTCTGGTGTATGATGATGAATCCAGGTTTCGTCAACAGTTATGAAACGACGCAAGAAGTCCTTTTCATTACACCTGAACTTCGCCAAACATGCCTGACAGGGTCACCCTAGTGCGTTTTTGATCTACTGTGAGCAATCGCGGCACCCAACGGGCGGAGAGCTTCTTCATATCCAAATAAGTGTGAAGGATATTACGAACCCGTTCGTCTGAAATGCTTACAATATCAGCTATCTCACGGACCTTTATTCTTCGGTCGGTCAATACGATGTCATGGATTTTGGTGATCATCTCTGGTGTAGTGACCTCAACTGGGCGTCCGGGTCGGTCGGCGTCAGCAGTGCTTGTAGGGCCACAACGAAAATCCGTAAACCACTTGTGTATCATTTTAATCGATGGAGCAGAGTTCCCGTAATATTTGTCTATTTTTTTTTTGTATCCGTAATGTTTTTTCTCGCAAAAAATAATGTTTAATCAGAACACGAAACTCACTTTTCTCCATGTTTGCAAACACCGAAGTGATTGTTTCTTTTTCATAGCTGTCAAAAAAAAAAACTATTGTGAACTGGCTGAAAATATACGATTTACCTCCAAAAAGGCTGCATTACAAATTGACATTAATGTCAATTTGTGAAGAAATACCTTTAACATGATTTTTACCAGACTTCTCACTCTGCCCTCGTACCTCAGGTAATTTATTATAGAAATGAATGCATTGACCAACAAATGATTTATGTACTTTAGGGACGCGGAATTTTCGAATAGCTATTTTATTTTTATTTCTAGTATTTAAATTATGTATATCAGATTTTTTTGTGAAAGAATCTAATTTTTTTATAACATAAATAATATTCTCATAAATAAATTGTGACGCTACAGTTAAGATATTAATTTCCTTAAAAATATCTCTTAAGGAGTCACGGGAATTTAAGTTGTAAATAGAACGAATGGCCCTTTTTTGTAACACAAATATAGTTTGTATGTCAGCTGCCTTACCCCAAACCAGAATACCGTACGACATAACACTATGGAAATAACTATAATAAACTAAGCGAGCTGTCTCAACATTGGTTAGTTGTCTAATTTTCCTAATGGCGTAAGCTGCCGAACTTAGTTTACCTGCCAGCACAGCTATATGGGGACTCCATTGCAAATTTTTATCTATTGTTATGCCTAGGAAAACTGCCTTATCTACGATTTGCAAACACACGTGATTTAGAAAAATACTAGAATCTAACGGTTTAACATTAGGCAAAGCGAATCTAACACATTTAGTTTTCTTAGCATTTAGTAGCAAATTGTTGCTAGTAAACCAATTAAGTACTTTAACTAGTGTGGTGTTTATGCTATATTAGTCTATGGATTTTCTGTCTACCTTGAAAATTAGTTTAGTATCATCAGCAAAAAGTACAATATCACAAAGTTTATCTACTGATGGTGGCAAGTCATTTATGTAAACCAAAAATAGAAAAGGACCTAAAATAGAGCCTTGAGGCACACCTATTTTCACTGTAGCTCCATCAGATTGTGTTTTGTTTACAACAACTGTTTGAGTAAATTGATAAAAAGAACACCCCCTCTAGCAGGTCAGCTCGCGGCATGGTCCCTATGACACTGGCTGGCGATAGTTAGCCCAATCCTTTGGGAGAGGTAAGCACCAGCTGTTGTTGATAAGTCATTTATATGAACAATAGTAAGTAGTCACAAGTCTAACCTAACCTAGGTAATTAATGATTCAGATATCCGGGTACCAATATGGGTTCAGCTGAAAATAGCGTAAGATGAAAAAAAAAACGATGAAACCTAGTACCTACTAGCTGTGCACTTTGCCACTTTGATCATACGATAGCTCGATAACTATGGCCAGGACACTTATGTCCGCTCCCAATATTATACCAAGGATAGATGAGGTCACTTCAGGGACCGTAGCCAAAATGCAAACGCTAGTAATTTTCTATCACTCCAAATGTATGGAATGACATTTGACCACGTGGTTTATCGCAACGCACGAGAAAGTCGTCTCATCTAATTTTGTGTGATAGAAAAGAAAAACGATAGTAGCGTTTGAATTTTGACATTGGCCACGTACTAAAGTGACAAATTGAGTATCAAATCTATCCACGCGGTTTGAATATTAAACTGGGAGTGGCCATTAATCTGCCGGGCTCTTACTTGGCAGTTTTTTAACAGACTTAAAAAAACGGAGGAGGAGGTTTTAAATTCGACTGTTTCTTTGTATATTTGTTACTCGACATTTTAAAATACTTTTTTGTTTGAGACTCCCAAAGTTCCTAGTCACCAGATCAGTCACTGATGAGATAAGGAGATTCGTGGGCAATTGGAGGGAAGTCATTAAATATTCAGCATACACATAGCGATTTAGGTATCTCACGATCAGTAACAAGTACAGCATTTTGTATGTCGGACTTTTACCTATTAGAATTTGAAATCTTCCAATTAAGAAAATACGGCCGATGCCGAGCAAATGAGGCTATTAAAACCTCTGATCCTGTGCGTCTTATAAATGAAGTTGGTAAACTTAATATCACATACCTAAGTATACTGCGGAGCATTACTTAAGAGCGGTAAAATTTACGGCTTCGCATTTCTACTGTTTGATACACCACTTTTAGGGCTAATTTAGTTAATTTATGTGTTGCAATTCCATAGACGTAGACCACGGAGGTGCAACTCCATATCTACCGTTAGTTGTGAGGAATGTTTGATCAGTCAGTATTGCCATTTTAGATGGTGAAATTGTACCTAAGTGGCAGCTGTGTAAAATTGGCCCCATAAGTGTTCTATGTTTTCGATGTATTTGTAGGTTTACCGTAGCCTAGATACCCATAGTTTGGGACAATATGAGTGAGATTGTCCCAAGATATTTAGTTATATTTATGTGTGTAGTGTGTGTGTGTAGTAGTCGTAATGTTTTGAAGGTATTAGGTACTGCAAGCTTGTTGGAAGCTCATGACATGTTAAGGAGGACGTGTTAGGAGGCTTCCTTCTCGAACTGTAAGCCGACATACATCATTCAGTTTAATTTAGTTTCCTTTTTTCCTGTTTAAACTTCAAAATTTATCGTTTCCGAATCCGGGATAACGTTATTGCGGGATAAAAATGAATGGAACTTTCTCAGGCGTGTTCCGTATCTTAATTTTATTACTTAAAGAAGATAACATAAATACTTTGTCCCGGTTCAGTTTTAACTCGGCGCTTTCCAGTTTCTCAAGGAAATATCAATAATGCTTGTAATAAGCTGTTGAGAAAATTTTATAACGCCCTAAGTATATTTCTGTGTGGTCTCTGCTGCATAAATCAAAAAATCTAACTCGTTTCTAAACTTACTCGGTTAGTTCAAAATTAAGATAGAAATCTTAATTGTCAAAATATTGAGTTGTGTGAAACACGTAGTTCTGGTTTGATGATCCACCGTGCGGCAGACAAAAAAATCTAGGTAGTAATTGCAGAAGGTACGGGGGCAATGAACTTTATGGCGGGCTGCGCTCGCGTCGAATTGATTCAACATTTTGCGGATCCGTTGGCGTTAGGAAGCGTCGGTTTGGAAGCTTAGAAAACATACTCCGTTGGGTAGTTTTTGGGGCGTAATAACTGAAACATGGACGTATGTAATAGGTACTTAAAACTCGGTATGTAGTTTATCGAAAACCTATGGATAAACTCACACTTGGTCATATTGGGACTTAACTAGAAATCTAGTATGTAAGTAAGTACCTAATCATTCTTCTACTAGGGTACTGTAAATTAAACATTGTACTGTTGGTCGTTGCAGCTGACTGTGATCAGAACATTTCCTAATGTCTAGACGGCATCGTCTTGATAGATAGACAAGGCTGATAATGATTATCTTTATCTCGTTATCGCTACGTATTCTCGAAACAATGTAGAAAACAATGTATTCTGTTCCACAAACTTGGATTGTAGAAAAAATCTATGCTCCAATAAGTTGAAAATAAAAGCTTTAACATGGAGTTCCCGCCACATCCGACCATAATGGCGTCATTCATAGATCACAACGCCCGCGCCGAAGCCGCACGATGTCTCCCGAACGCCGCCGATCATGAAGACATCTCGCTAATGGAACTAACTGGACTAAAAATGTCGCGGTTTATGGTCAGAACACTTCTCTTCCGAGCGCCTGTTATCATTTATAATATACTAGCGAGCTGAGCTAGCGACCCGCCATCGCTTCGCTTCGGTATATGTAAGTCTCAAACTAGACTAACACCCGAACATAAACCAGTTATATACTTACATAAAAACCTTTCGTGAAAAATTATCTAACTGATGATGGTGAAAACTGCATGACTTCGGTGATATGGGGAACGGTAGTTTTTTGTAAATTTTTGGCTATAAATCAAAAAGTACATCACAAAAAATAAAAAATAAATCATTTTTGAAATGTGCAGATTAAGCCCTTTTATATAACATCTAATTTGCTAAAATCAAACAACTTTAATTTTTCAACCCCCCATTCTAGACCCCTTTTCAATTACATAACATTTTTTTTTTTTTTTTTACTAAAAATAGATGTGGATAAGCGAGTATTACAACTGAGCCAAATTTCAAGTTGATAGCATTTGTAGTTGCTGAGGAAACATGCTGTGACTGTGACATACAGACAGACGGACAACGAAGTCTCACCATAAGGGTTCCTTTACAATACCGTAACATGTCAGAAGCAATATAGTTTTACTGAGTAGAACAGGGTATCTGATTTACACCAAATTTAGGTTACGTATGTTTGTTTGTTGAGGTAAATGCATCGGTTCGAGTTTCCCGCAAAGAAATAAGACAAACCTAATAAGGTAAGGTTTAGGGGAGGCCTATTTCCAGCAGTGGACGTATTTCGGCTGACATGATGATGATGATGATGATGAATAAGGTCATCTTCATTTCACGGGCCTTATATTTATTGGTGTGTATCTCTAAATGTAGGTAACAGTCAAAAGCATTTATGTAATGTAAACATAGACCTTATTATCAGTGATTTAGGGCCGTGTAAATATTTTGACGCCTTGCGAACGTATATATTGATGAATTTGACTATACGTGTCGCACGTGGTAAGCTTTACTCCAGAAGTATCTAGTCTAGTCATGGAGAAACTTAGTGGTGCACAGTACCCATCATCGCAATATGGTTGCAATATTGGCTTCCGAATGAGATTTGAAGATTACCGTACGTGCCTCAGCGTGGGACGACAATTTACTTTCTTAATATCAACCCAGGCGGTGGGAAAACTGCTTAACGGCGGCGAGAGGTGATTTAGAAGTGACCGTTTAAGTAGATGAAGTATGCGCCTGATGAAGCTGTGAACTTGAATGTCTGTTTTTATGTATCTGTGACACTAGGCATTAAGACCAGTCTAACGGTGTATCGGTTATATTAAGTGTAGTTCCACTTGCAGAAAAATAACTTCGACATAATAGTTTCCTTCTAATTTAGAATCAGTAGTTAGGAAAAAATCCCTTGTCCATTGAACAATATTTTCAGTCATATCTACCAATGTTAATTATTTGCCTATCGTGTTGCCAGCAACTTTAATTGATTAAAATATTTTCTTTTTACTGAAACGGTTGCTAATTTACACCCCCTATTCAAACCGAGGATAGACTTGGTTAATTTGGGTTGAAAGACTTACAGTTGGGTTAATAAATGTGTGCACTTTTGTACCTTGTCTATTTAATGTCATGTTTAAATGCCTTATAATGAATTGTCACAACGATTAAAGTGACAAGGTACTAAAGTGTATTCATATACTTACTGACTTTTACTTGTGGGAGGACCTTGTGCAGGGTCCGTCCGGGTTGGTACTACAATCTTATCCACTAACCTACCGCCAGACAGCAGTGTTTGCATTGTTGTGTTCCGGTTTGGGGTTAACATAGCCGGTGAAATTACTAAGATAGAGGCATTTCGTCTTAGTCCTCAGGGTTGGCAGTGAATTTGCAGTCTTGTGAATGCGAATGTCTATGCGTCACAGTTTCCACTTACTTACCATCAGGTGGCCTGTGAGCTCGGTTGCCTTCGCATGCCATAAAAAAAAAAAAATTAACTCGACTATACCACGTACTAAATATGTCAAAATTTTAAACCGAAGTATCAAATCTACCCTCGTTTGAATAATATTAGAATTGGACGTAAGTCCTGCATTTAAGGTTTGAATTTCTAAATACAAAATGTGCCAGCTGAGGAAGTGTAGATTGAATCTTTGTCATTCCCACGGAACTTGCGAAATAATTTATGTGTCCCAGCGACGTACTTAAGGCCCGAGCTGTCTTGCTCGCAGTTCTCACGCTTAACTTATTTCGCGTTTATGCGTTTTGTTGCGATCAAATACACCGATCATCTGTAAAGGCATGCTTTATCTATCTCCATATACATACATAATAATAACATAACAAAAATATTATTCTGAAGAAAAAAAAAAGCTAAGTTCAAAAACACTTTTATGTACAGTCAGCTGCAGAGAAAAGGATACCCCCCCTCCTGGGAAGGATTGATGTTTTTCGAAAACCTGTGGTTAGATTTAAATGATTTTGAGTTTGTGTGTAGACAATAGTAAAATCTTCAATTCACCGAAAAATCATATAAATTTAACGACAGGTTTTTGAAAAAAATCGATCCTTACCAGGAGGGGGGTTTTCTTTTCTCTGCAGCTGACTGTACCTACACCATAGAGAAACATCCCAGCGAAACCGTACAGTAAAAAAATACATGTAGATATATAACAAAAACAGCTATAGATAGGCGTAGAGAAGGCGAACGATCACACAGGCCACTAGTTATTTGGACTGCAGTCCTGAGACCGCAAATCCGTTGCCAACCCTGAGGACTAACATGAAATGCCTCTATGCTAGAAATTTCTCCGGTTGTCACCGGAGCACAGCAATACAAACACTGCTCCAATAGGTTAAACTATAACCGTTCAAGGATAAGATGGTGGTAGCAATCCCGACGTACCTTGCACAAGGTCCACCACCAGTAAACCACCAAAAAATATTAGAGGACAATTTCATACAATTTGAACTACCTAGTTCCAAACTAAGCTCAACAGGGATAGGGTTACCATCCGTCCGGATTAGTCCGGTCATGTCCGGACTTTTAGACTCTAGTCCGGGCTTTGTCCGGTTCTGTAATTTGTCTGGATTCTTTTTAAATAAATGGAATATGAATAATAAAACTACATATTAAATAATATCGAATAAGTCTTTAATTTTTACCCCCCTCGCAATCTCGAGCATCTGCTACCACCTACCATACCACTGTAACTAACGTAAGTAGGTAATGTTTCCATTTTGTGACTAAAGAGTCCGGACTTTTATCGAAATGTCAGGTTTCCTGTCAGGATTTTCCAAATTCCTAAATGGTACCTACTAGACAACGATAAATGAAAAACATCCAAAAATCAGGAACAAATTTTCGCGTTAAGGATTAATTAATTAGGAAACAATATAAATGAAAAATAAATAAATTTCTGCTAATGTCTAAACAGCTTAAACGCCACATGGTGTTTTCTGCGTCACAGCTAGTAGCTACGTAACGTTACTCGGTAATAAACAAAATGACGTCGTTGTGGACACTAGTCCAAAGCCAGCGTAGCAAATACTGATAATATTCAGAATTATTTTTCTCGTAAATAATAATAAAAAAACAAAATTGAGACAAACCTCTATAAGAATTCAGAACGACTTTATTTAACGGATCCTATTACCATGTTTTTTTTTTTTTATGTATTGTGTCCATCTAGCCCTCTCAACGATGTTTCGCCGATGAATAGCGTAGATATTAGATAGGTATTCGAGCGGCGATATCATAAAGAATCCGTGAGCGATGAGCGATTGCATTAGACGCGACAACCGACATTCCTTCAGCAATTGGCTTTAGCGTTTACAGGGCTGGCGACGCAGGCATTTGCAGATAATACAAAAAGAACACGTTACAATTAATTCAGAAAAAAATGCGAGTCCTGTAACCAGTACAACAATGTTGTATTTTTAAATTAGTGATTATGATGACTTAGTGTTACCATACCACGCAGCCTAGTTGGCAGTGCTATTGAGTGGGTTCGATACCCGGTAAGAACAAATATTTGTGTGATGATTGTTCCTGGGTCTTGGATATCATTTTCTCCATAATGATTAGGTACTATGTATTTTTCTACATAAGTATTTTTATCGTGGTATAGCAGCCACAGTTTACAACTTATTTAAGGACTACGAAGGTAGGTACTTCAATTTGAGTGGTGTTTAAATTGCTTTGCCTTGCAAACGTATGTAAATATGTACATTGTGAGCCTAACGATTGCCATTTAAAGGGGAAAAGGGACTAAGCGCATATTAACTCTTTACCTTATACCGTTTTTTTTTTGGATGACTGGCTCCGTCTTGCACCTCGCTCAACAATAATACAGCCTAGACGGTGTTTGGGAATGCTCTTAATCTTAATTTAAATTTCAAGTAATTTAATAGTACATTGTGTATTAAGGTCGGTAGGTAAGGAATTACGATCGAGGCTCTAGTAGAAGCCCGAAGTCGAAGACTGAGGGCTTTCTGAGTCGAGGTTCGTAATTCCCGTACCGCCCGTGAAACATACAATGTTTTTCATCACATTTGCGAGTAAATAGATAGCTACACAAGTCAGCACAACTATTATTACGAATTAAGTACTTAAACTTTTTTTAAGCGGATGGCGGGCGGACTCCACAGATTATACAAATGTTTCGTTCAGAAACGTTAAGGGCAAATACTTACGTAGGTATACATACAGCCCTGAAGGAGTGTAAAAAAAAAACAACGTTTTGATACAGAAAACTATTAAAATCGATTATTAAGAACATTAATTGAGTATTTAAGTAACATGTAGCGAGATTGCAATGAAATTCCTGTTTAAATAACATTTTAAGACGATTTTTCAATTGCGTGTAAACTCTTTGCTTGAACTTGCATGACTTGTGTGCTGTGCTATAAATTAAAAAAAAATTACTTACCGACCTTGGGTTTCATGGTAAAAAGAAAGGTCGAGGGTTTGATATGGGGCATTGCGGCCAAGTTAACCTGTATGTTTAGATACTGCTTACGTGCAAGTGTGATGAAAAAAATATTTATATCATACCTATATTCAACTGCCAGCCCTGTCATAATAATTGTTTGCCTATCCCGGGAGCCGCGTAAATGACATTCTTGTGAAGGTGTTTTTTGGTGGCGGTTGCGAGCGGAACGGATGCGAGGTATTCCATCTGGAGCAGCGGTCCGTTCGCGCCGACGGCGACGTGATAAAGCACCTAATGAACTGTAGCTGTACAGGAATCTGCCCGTGCCTCTCTGTGGTCCTGAGCCTGCGTGAACGCTGACATTTTGAATTACAACGCGGTTTGAAAATGGAATTCGAAAATTCTTAAATTTCTACTCTTTAAAGTTACCGAATTTTCAAAGATACGGGTCAAAATTGTCACCTTTATACGAACTATCATGACTTCATGACCAGGGATCGGAAATTCGGATCGATATTTACCTATACTTTCGCACCGGCTTTGTTGTTCAGTTGTATGGAGGCGGACTCAATCATAGAATTCATTACTAAAATTTCTGGGATTTCAAAATAAATAAATTGCACCGGCATTAATTCATAATCAATTATTTATATTAACTGTTTGAAGTTATTTTTCTTGTATAGATTTACCAAATGTTACTTAATTTACCTGTAACTCATCAACCTAACGAATTTATAGGAGCAAAAATGAATGTTTTATCCTACATGTAAAGTAATTATTATATTAACATTTTGTTGAATCTCAGAATCCCGGAACTTACGAGGGTGCATTGAAAAGTTCTGAGCCTAAGGTTAAATATAATAAAAAAAAACAAATAAATACTGGCAGGTCAAAGTGCCATATTTAGTCGCCATTATGCACTATCTTTTGTTTTTTTCCGGTCACAATTTTGCATTTTATGCTGGAACTGCTACATAAGGTCACTGATTTTTCAAGTAATGGATAAAATTGAGCACCGTTCTTTCATAAAATATTTGCAAAAGAAGGGGTTAACACCAAAACAAATATTTGAAGATATGAATCAAACATAAGGGCAATCTGCTCCATCGTATGATACCATAAAAAGATGGGTAGCTGGTTTCAAACGTGGCCGGGAGACTGTTCAAGACGAGCCTAGGAGTGGGCGGCCGTTGACGGCTACTACGGACGAAAATGTCAATAATATATTAGATGCGATAATGAAGGATAGGCGATTGAAGATTGTGGAGATAGCGGAAGCAATGGGTATTTCTTATGAGCGGGCACAGAACATCATCACCGATGTTCTTGGATTTTCTAAGGTGTCAACCAGGTGGGTGCCTAGACTGCTTTCAGTCGAGAACAAACGAGTACGTGTTACAATTTCCCAAGATTGTTTATGTATGTTTCAACGTGACTCCGACGATTTTTTCAATCGTTTTATAACTATGGATGAGACATGGGTCCACCACAGTACACCAGAATCGAAAGCACAATCCAGGCAATGGAAAAGACCAGGTTCACCACCACCCAAAAAAGCCAAGGTCATTTTGTCAGCTAATAAGGTAATGGCCTCAGTTTTCTGGGATTGCAGGGGGGTTATCATGAATATCATGATAGACTATCTCGAAAAGGGCAAAACAATAGATTCGGACTACTATTGTGCTCTTTTACGTCGTCTGCGTGAGGAAATTAAAATAAAGAGACCTGGAAAGCTGTCGAAAAAAGTACTGTTTCACCAAGACAACGCTCGCGTTCACACTTCGGCGAAATCAATGGCACAAATATATGATTGTGGATTTGTAGTGCTGCCGCATCCCCTTTACTCGCCGGATCTAGCTCCTTCCGATTATCATCTCTTTCCAAACCTCAAAAAACACTTGGGAGGACAAATATTTTCGACAAATATGGAGGTACAAGAAGCAGTAGACTCATATTTTAATGATCTCAGCGATTCTTTTTTTTTTATGGGAAAATGAAGTTGGAGGCGAGGTGGACTAAGTGCATTGACCTTCATGGAGAATATGTCGAAAAATAAAATTGTTATAAAAAGTGAGCCCGTTACTTTATTTTACCAGGCTCAGAACTTTTCAATCCACCCTCCTATCCTATATTATTAAAATAATATTTTTAAGAAGCTGACGCCATGATTGCTTATCTTTTTCCGGGATTTTGCCAACTTTAGGTAAATATCGATCCGAATTTCCGATACCTGCATGACGTTTACATTATAATGAAGATATACTTTTTGACAAAGTGGAATAGAGGCACGGGGTCTTTTATTCGACACTGATAAAACGATATCATCAATTATTTTGTTGCGGCATTGTAGCTCGTATTCTATTGACAATAAAGACCGCTATGGCACGCTATGGGTCTGTCCCATGGAGCGGTCTGGGTCTTAGTCACATCACAATTCACAAGCAATATAATGAGCAATTCTTGTTTATAAATATATATAATCTAAATCTCGGAAACGGCTCCAACGATTTTCATGAAATTTAGTATGTAGGGGATTTCAGGGGTGATAAATCGATCAAGCTAGGTTTCATTTTTAGAAAAATTACCAACAAAAAAACCGGTCATCCAGGTAATAATTACTACATAGCGCCCAAAAATAACTGTCAGATATCTTTGAGCCCGATGTTGGATGATTATAATATTGCTGGTAGGTAACTTATCATGTGTAGGTATTATTAAAATTTCATATGGTTTCGAAATTAATATGGTTTGAGACAAAGTGGAATATAAGTCCAAAATGTTGGAAAAGTCCTAATAAAACCATATTATTATATGTGAGTCAATGATAATTAATTAAAAATACATTGATGATATTGAAACAATATAATTAAACATGGTTCGGTATAGGAAATTGATTCCTAGACCCTTTTGCACTAGGAATATCATGGTGACGTAATCAATCAAAACTTTGACATAGTCCAAACTGGTTTAGGAATCAATTTCCTTGACTGTACGCAGTATAATTCTCACTAGGACGGACGTCGGGTTTGTAAAAAAAAACAATTGAAGTTTCCAGCTTCGTTATGCGGGTTCTACTTGTGTTACTGTATTGTTACTTCAACCTTGGACGTTTCGTTAATTTCATTTCACCTTTTCGCAATTGCTTTCTAACTTTCAAATAAAACACAACTTCATACATAATTCATAAATAATTATCTTAAATATACATCTGTTAAGTAGTTTCTGAAACAAGTGAATGTATTTAATATTCTTAGGAAAGTAAACTGATCTGTTAATTTCTTAAATCACTCGCTCACTCGTTGACGAAAACATGCTAGCACCTAACTGCTAGGTAACTCGCGATACAGATAAAAATGGGACAGATAAAAAATATACCATACACTCAGCATTTGCACGGCAAAAAACCAAGTCCATACCACAGACCAAGTAAATAATAAATACTCCGTGGTCCGCAACTCCAAGCGAACCAAAATGTTATCTAGCGACTTAGAGAATGCCTCACAAAAATCCGTGCACCGTGAGAACCCACGTTTCAGCCCAATTAATAACCCCAACCAGTTTTGAGCTTTATTCATTGTCCCTGGATAAAATTATCTTGCTCAACTCGTTTACACCTTCTGCTTAGTACAAAGACTACTGGGAAATGATTATGCAAGATTGAGAGCACGAAAATGATACCGACAAACGACAATTGGCCATTATGATTGCTCAAAATGCACTTATCTTCGCTCAAATGCGGCCTCTTGGTGTAATGAACATAATATGCTCTGCATTCAGATATATGTTTTGCATGTTATGACAGGTAGATTAAATGTCTCATGATTACCATCGGAGTATCGTTCGTTATCGGAGATCAATTTTGAATGAAAAGCCCGAATTAAAATAAATCCACATTCAGAGATAATCGGAAAATAATCAAAATAGTACGCGTGTGTAAAACGTTGCTGCTACTAATTTCATCCTAAAAATCCTAAAAACAAGCCGCTTCCTATCTCATTTCACTTAAGGGTATTTTATAAAGTAAGTTGCGAAGCAAAGTACATAAAAAAAAACGTGACGCAATCTCGGGCCAGTTATAACAAGTAGCTAACATTGATTGTCATTTGTTAACAAGACAATCGTCACCACTTTTTTATTTTCAAGTTTCTGGCGGGAAAGTGCATCGACCGCACGATTTTATCTTTTACGCTACATTTGCTGCTAAAGAGTTTCGGCACGGATTCGAAATTTAAACCGATTTCGAACAATTCGAGACGCCATTTTTGTTCTCGATGCGTTCAACTGTTAGACTTTTTTATTTCCTTTCATAATTATAAGTGATTTGGTTTTAGGACGAGCGTGAAGAAAATAGTTTTTAATTATTATGGGTAGTTTTATTGGTGCGGTTTACATAAATGACCGGTATTCGGTAAATTTTAATTACGAAGATAAATAACAATTTCAGTACGCGTTAGAACCGTACCGGAAACAGAATTTTCTTGCTATTAAAAACTAGTCAAAGTGAAACTATGATACTTACAAATCTAGAAGTAGGTATGTGTTATTTCAGTGGACAAGTCAATTTAGTAATTTATAAACCTTCGTGACTAACTTCGTCAGGAAGTCTCCGAGGTCACTTTTTGCATCGTCGTCTCCAAAACTAACTCAGAATTTAAACCTGTACGGTCAGCTGCAAAATTGCATGGACACCTTAATGTCTATAATCCTGTGAACACGTGAGGTGACGTTCGTAAGAAACCACCTAGATGGCGTTGTTATCTGAGCTAGTTCAATTGTCGTTTGCTACAACTTTATGACGTTTCAGTATTACAATCGATAATTTCGCCAGTTAAATTAAAGGATCGTTGGCCGAGTTAGTTGACAGCTTGCTTAAAAACGCGTCTTCTCCGTAGGTCGGGAGATCGAGTCTGCCTTTTGCCACCTGTTTCTTTTTTTAATTAATTACGTTTCACATAATATATTAATGTATTATCTTTTTAAATAATTATCATTTTCAAGAAATGAAACAACTTTTGTTATTTGAAATGAAAAAACTTTATTTCTCATAATAACATTTTAATTTAGTCTACCTAACATATTATTGAGGTAATAACTTAAGTATTCGTTTCCGAAATCGGAAAGAGATTGAAGTTTCACCACAATAACAAAGTAATTATTAACAAACAAAAATTAAACTAGAGATCGGGTTACCTTAACAGTCAAACGCATTATGTTAACTATGTTATACAGTTTTGATCTCTTAGGGCCTGTTAAACAATCGACAAGTAAATTTATCCGCCATTAAAAGTTGTCTCTCCTTGTCTATTTAAAGTGCAAGAAAGAGAAAGGGCTAAATTGATGTGTCTAATATGCTTTACTTGCCGATTGTGAAACAGGCGGTTATATTTATATATAGATAAAAAATTAAAATTCGTGTATAAATGGTGTAATTTGTTTGACCGTAAATATTTAAAATAAGACAATTATGTATGGTCACAAAATAGTATAGACACGCAAAAAGAGCGAAAATAATATTCAATTTTGTAATAATTACTTACGTTAACCCGATCTCCAGTCGTCCACTCGAGTTACTTATATACTAAACTTTAATAACGAGTATATCTCCCACTCTGTTCGATTACAGTTTGCATTCGAGCACGCATTGAACCGATAATATTCTGACACAGATTGGAACCACGAATACTATCCCAAATGTTTAAACAGTGGTCTTCTAAGGCTTTCGGAGTTCGCTCATTCTGGTGGTCCCAACGTTTTGGACAATAATATCCCATAAATTTTCGATTGGATTTAAATCCGGTGACCTTGAAGGCCAGGGAATAACCCTAATATTATTGTGCTGACCAAACCACTCCCTCACACTTCGTGAACGGTGTATGGGACAGTTATCTTGCACAAACGTTATCACCGGTAACTCCTCCTCTGGATACACATTGCGAACGGTGGGCAACATGGTGTCCTCCAGCATTTCTACATAATGAACACTGTTCGCTCGACTGGGAAGTCTAACCAGTTCTCCTGGGTCAGCCGCACTCATCCATCCCCAAATATTTACGGTTATACGACCAGATTCCATGTTGGGCACTACATGATTGTCATTATACCGAGTATTATTTCGGCGCCTCAAGCTTAGTCGTCCGTGTTGGCTCGATTTAAAAGTATTTTCATCTGTAAAGATGACATTACTCCAGTCAAAATTTAAATACTCCAAAGCGAACCTTGCTCTTTTATGGCTTTCTGTTAGCAAGGGTTTGACAGCATGCCTACGATACGATGATGCAGACCCTCACTGTGAAGAACACGACGAATAGTATCCGCACTCGTATTGAATAAACCAGCGTAGTGGGTTGTTGGTTTAAATCCATCTTCCTCATACTCCCTCACCATGGCTTGACGCTGGGGTGTGCTTATGAGTCGTGGTCTACCCGTTCTTTGCCGGGGTAGCAAAGATCCCTCCTCTTCAAACCGCCGTACCCATAAAACAATAGTTTTCCTCTAAAAAAAAACAGACATTTATAATAACAATTAAAGATATAAAATAAAATGAATAAAGACTAAATCGAAATTATTTTGTAAAAAGTTGACCAAAAAAATTACTACTTACGTTAACTCCGGTTTCTCTAGCGATTTCTGACAAGTTTCTGCCTTCACTGTGCAAAGCAATTATTTGCGATCTTTTGACTAGGTCAATATTGCAACGAGAAGTCATTTTTTAAGGAAATTTCAACGAAAGTAAATCTACACAACAAAGGCAATTGATTGAGCAGCTAACGAACGAACGAGCGTAAGTCTTTGTAATAATCAGTCTGGTATTTATAAATCTTTAGTCTACCCTCCTAGTATTAATACTTAACGTGTTTCTGTGTCATGCGAAAATAAGCAAATCATAATAAACTGGTAATTAATTTCGACTCAACAATAAATGGTTCGATGGCCCGATGGCATAAGGCCGCTAACGTTCAGAACCCCGAGTGTCCCGGGTTCGATTCCACATCGTGGATGAAAAGTGTTTTTGATAAATTTAACCTCTTAGTTTGAAATTGACTAATAGTTTGAAACTACTTAAAAATCATCTATTATACTAAAATATAAAATCTATGAAATAAAGAAAAAATGTTTGGTTGATGTGTGCGCTTTTTTTTTTCATATTTTTAGATCATTATCTGCAACAACGCCATCTAGTAAGATCTTGTTGAACTACTACGAGCAGATAGATGGCGTCAGTTTGCCTCAGAGCATTATCTTTCCGAACTGTCCATGCACTTTTGCAGCCTACTGTACCTAATGTCAAAGACAAAAAGATGTAAAACCATCTTGTTTTCATTAAAATGGACTGCCACATTAAATTCGGGCGATTCATTTGGAATTTCATGTAATGGTACGAATAGATGTTATCTTACCACTCTAAAATCTTAAAGGTGTTAAATTTCGAGCAAGTACCGCGTAGCAATTAAGTCGATATGTTAAAACCAATATTGCGGTTATAAATACCGAATAACGAAGGTGACATGACGAAGCTCTTGGGAGCGGCCGTGAACTTGTTCTTCAAGTTAACACTGCAAAAAATGCGAAATAGTTTGCGTGTTTTATATACGATCTTTAAACCTTTAAGTATCCTTAGTTCATTACCCACTTGCGGCGTAAACTAAACATAATGCTTTGACTTTGATGAAAATTATGGAATACGGGAATTTTTCTCTGTCAAGTTTTCAATCTTTGGGAAAATTCGTTTACAACCCAGTCGAGACGCGACGTTCGGTTTCTCAGGTACTTAACAGTAAAGCTAATTTAATTTAAATCTGTATACTTACCTACCTATACGAAATTTAAAGAAAGTACGAATTTATGAGTTTGTATATCTCTATCCGAGAGGTAATCTCAGGAAACACAAAACATACTCGAAACATTCTTTCACCATTTCAAAGGCACATTATTCCGGATGGAAATACGCAATTTTTATTTTTTTGTTACCTAAATCGGAGTGAAACTCGGGCGGGAGGCTAGTATTGCAATACGGGAGGCTGTTATAATAATACCATACGTGGTACATTAATTTGATGACGTATTAAAGTTTTTTAAATACGCGTTCCTAGATAAAACAATATTTGTGCGTAAAAACCGTAATGATGTAATACCCGATTAGCGTACTACACTACATTCTTGTTTGTTTAAAGCCTTTAAAAAAATAACAAGCAGTATCTAAACAAATTCGAAGTCATCGTTAATTCATTCGGCTGCAATCACCTTATTCCGTAGTCCGTTGATTGCGTCACCTATTGTTGGGTCGTCCACTTAGGTATTGTTTGTAGCTCGGCCGGCGATTTGGCTCCGAACTGGATTGTTTCCGAATAACGGTGCGTCATACAGTACAATGCAATTTTATATCGTCCGAATGTGAGTAACCGGTTTTGACAGTATTTTGATATGCTAAACGTTGACATTGATTTTTGCAAGTGTGACTTAAGAGGACCATAGGCTATATGTCCATCCAGCAATAATGGCCCGTCTGCAGTTTATGTATGTATGAAAACACTTTAAAACATAGGAATCCCAAAGTTATCCATATGCTACAATTGTTATAAATCAGGACAACCAAGTTCTAAGTCTAAATGAAGCTGTTCATCGTATTATTATATCACGGACTACAAGTTTCTGTCTCACATATCTTCACAGGTTTCGGACTATTAGGAGTCGAATATGACTATCACCGAAAGTCCGTGTAATAAAATGTCAGCTCAATTGCAATATAACTAGTTTTAAAAACAAAACAGCCATTACTGTTAAGTAAATAAGAGCTATCGTAACGTTGACGATACGATAACTCGTCAAAGGCAATATTATTTTACCGAGCAGAATAGAGGCCCTGGGGGGTTATTATGACATAGCTAAGCAGTTCAGTTTAGGACACAGATATATCGTCGGTGATCCTGCAAAACCGCGTAACTAACAAATTTATGATAGAGCAAAATAAACCGTACCGTCTTATAAAAAAGGTGCATTTTGCTCCTTATTGAAAATGTTACTTACGCGGTTTTGCAGTTTCACCGACGATTATAACTGCTAAAGCTCTGTCCTTTACGCTCGCCGTAAAATGAACTGCATATAGTCTATGGATAGTTGGCGCAGATACTACGAGTAGTTAGAGTTTAAACTGTAGTTCATATTAAGAGACATGAATTTCATTATGGTACCCAAATTAATTAAAATATTTAGATGACATTCCGTCATTCTTTGATGTAGGCCGTATACGACATCGAAATGCTTCACGCATATTGTGGTTTCCCTAAATGTTCAAATTACTCAACCACAAAACTATGTTCCGTCACGATCATCATTACTAATATTATAAATAAAAAAACGTATCCGTTTGTTTGTCACTTCGTCACGGTTTAACGCCTTAAAATCGCAAATGCAGAGAGCAGAAGCAGGCCGAGCCGTTTTTAGTATGGAAACCTAAAACAGAAAAGTTGAGGTGGGTGCGAGCATTTCAGTAAGAGCCTTTAAATTTTTTTTTATTAATTTTACAAGAAAATAATACATACACATATATAAACAATAAAATATAATTACATATACTCGTAATTATAATATATACTGGAGTTTCTTGCGGCGCTTCTCCGCAATGATGTTTTTGTCCGAAGCGCAAGTAGATTCACTTTATATTACCGACGTGTAAAAGAGCCCTTTTGTGCCCACTTGACTAAATAAATATTTTTAATTTGGAATTTTATAGTGATAGGGACCAGTGGTCAGCCAGAGACCTGTGGTCGGCCGCTGCCTATAATTTGTATGAGTGGGAAGATTATGAAAGATATATTTGCCACTCTTCGCACTCATATAAGGTCGACTACTGGACTACGGCTGACCACTCTGGTGACTGGTATAAGCCCAGAGCTTAGTTTGGGAATAGATAAAGTATGAAATTGTTCCCTGATATGTATTTATTAAGCTCATCACTTTTACTTACAAACACCCTAATTTTAAAGTTAGCATCTATGCTCATAAAACACGCTACATTCCATTTACATTATGTATAAACTCATTAGGTAAACTTTAGAGTAGTGTATCTTTGTAACAAACGTTACGTTGGGCCCAATGACAAACAGAACAGAACTCACACGGAGCCGAAGCGGAATCATAATTATTCCGTACGATGCCTCTTTTGACTCTTTACTTTAATTACGACTCCAAATAACATTAATTAAAAGATACATTCATGGATAGCAGTAGGAGATCGGTTTGTTGATAAAAATTGCTTTCATTGCAACTCGACCAGCGCTGGACGTCACCTTCGTCTATAGAGGTGTTTTGAATGTGAGGGTCTAGTTGATTTGGTCGCGTGTAGTTTTTGTTATAAAGGCGGTCATAACGCACTGAGAACATTAGTTGTGCTAGTAATTATAATTAAGTTTGCTCGGTGCCCGTAACATAAAGATCAACCGTTATTCGAAGAGACTATTCGCTTTGGAGTCGTGCTGACAATACGGGAAGTGTTTTACATCCAAAAGTTATGAACATCGTGGTCTGTTAGTCGTACTCAGCATTGAATTCATTATGGTTATAGCTTCTACGGTTACTTGTCTATAACAATATGTACCACATACCACATCCTGCTTTTCGACTTGGCGGTCGAAATGTTAACCGACGAGTTGAAGTTGCCCCGCGTACAAATAATATTTTAGGGCGTGCACTCTGAATCGGGTTGCTTAATAGCATATCTTATAAGAGATGGCTACAGGAGTCCTTGGTAAAATTGTTGGAATAGAGATAAATAAAAATGAACCTTCAAAAACCCGACCCCTTTGATACTGTCGTCCATATGGAGGACATGTTAAAATATTAAAACACAACAAATCCAATATATTTTTTTAAGAATTTTATAAACCGAGTGACACTTGCGCAATCAAGACGAATCGAATGACATATTATTTGTCAAAATCGAAATTCGTGAAATATAATGGCTGAACGGCGAAAGTCACTTTTTTAACAACACAAGGGTCTTTACATTATTAAAAGTCACGTCGCCAACTTTTTTTTATGTTTATACGATACTCGAAAAACCGGCACAGTTTAGTACCTTATAACTTTAACGTTATGTTTGAATTGCCGCGTATAATTATCAAAGCGATTAAAGCGACGAGGTGCTTATAGTTATTTATGGTCGTGGGGGTTCATTCGCGTTCGCTACCAAAATGTTGTCTGAAATTAACGCAATAATGCCCTTATGGTAAGATTTGGCACTTAATTTAAGTAGGCTTAAGTATCTGTTTTCAAAAATAAAGGCAATGTGTCTTGTGAGAGATTTCTTATCAATTTGTTAAGATACGAATATCACGACTTGTTTGGAGGATTTGGTAATTTATATTGCTTTGGTTTTTGCAACTTTTATTATGTGTTTTGCTGTTATTTTGGTTGTAGGTATTTACAAAAATGTGTTAACCTACCTATCGTGTGACATATAATTTAATAGCTCTTAAATTAAGTAGGATAATCATATCTTTTTAGATTTTGAAAACTGAACAGTTTTGGGATAGGTATTTGGGTAATTAACGTGAATCACAAAGAAAAACACCCTATCTACTTAACTTCAGAAACTAACCCAAAATCTCTATCAAGGTAATAAATAAAAATACGTAATGAAATCGATAATACTGTATTTAAGTAGGTACATACTCAAATATTAACATATTGGGCGCTAAAAAGTCAATTACGACTTAGGCTGTCTTTCTGGCGCCCAACGTGGGGCTCTTCTTTCCTCAAAGACCTGCGACGCATTTACAATTCTATGTTCCCGACTCTACAGCTTCCTAATTAGGCAGATGATTTAACGATGTTTTAGGGATGTTCCCAACTCGTCATTTTCTCTATCTAAAACAATTATGTCAAAACTAATGATAAATTGAATAAAGTAACTTTTGTGCTCGATTCCGTCCGTGTACAAGAAGTTTTTCTTGGGTACCAATAACCGTTTATTATAATATTCCGGGATAAAAAGTACCCTATGTTTATTAACGGGCTACTTAATGTATGCGCCTTCTTTGCATGCTGGGTTGCTGCTGCTGGCACTACTCTTGCCAACCCAGTCCTACCAGGAAGCCTAGCAGACCCTTGATGTTGCCGACGGCTTCTGGTAGCAACCTCGGTGTTCCGAGATGATGTGCCCTGTATGTTGCCACCTCAGAGTTTCCTCCGCCGTCATACAGGCTCTGCACAGGGGGCTGTCTGTAACACCTATATTTACGGGCTATAAACTATTCTTATACCAAATTGCACTTAGCAGCGATAACCATGACGACGGAACCAACAAACATAGTTTCACATTTATAAAATTAGTAAGATGAGTCAGGAACAAATTAATGATAACTTTCTAAGATATCATTAAGATGGAACCAGGAGATGCTTCCTGCGGATGCGGTATTCCTCGAGCAACCCAACATATGGCCTCGGAGTTCAGTTACCTGCATTTTGCTTTAGACTAATGGTTCTCAAAGTTTTATAGAATTGAAACAGCAAATATTTTACTGAAATGTAAATAGGTCTGGTAACCCTAAGCGCACTAGATATTATGTAAGTAACAATCAACAAGTCTAAAAAAAAAAAATTCATACAACCAACTGTTTGTTTAATATTGTCGTCAATATAAGTTAATAACCTGTGTATTTTTACATTTTACAAGAGAGGCATTTCTTAAATGACACTCGACGCTGAGGACCTCTACTCAGGCCCTATTAAAAAACAAAAAAAACCTGGCCCACAAAATCATTATACTGATACCCTCAATTTTCAGCAGTCAACAAACAATCGGAAGAAACATGATAATTAGCGGAAAATTAAATTGTCCTCATCCTTTAGCCCTGTTAGACAAGAAGAACCTATGTTTGTATCACTGTTCGACCAAGGTAATCATAGACATCTCACGTTTCCTTCCTAACGCGGACCCGTTAGGCGTCTCTTACACCACTAATTCGCACTATTACGTGTTATAGCTGGATCACACTTTCCGGCGGCGATCGATTGAGTCATATATTACGGTTGTACGTCCGTCTGCGCATCCTGCGCGGGTGTCTTATGCAGTTTCACACGCGAGGTTAAAAAATAAATTAGAAATGTGTCCGTTTTTTTGCACATTAGGGCTATTAATGCCTACGAGGAATCACTGACTCGGACAAAAGGTTACACGTTAAACCACGTCCACACTCCGAGTGTCTTCTAATATAGGGAAAATGTACAATTTAAAATCATCATCATCATCATCATGTCAGCCGAAAGACTTCCACTGCTGGACATAGGCCTCCCCCAAGGCTCTCCACTCAGACCGGTCTTGTACTTTTCGCATCCACCGCGTTCCCGCGATCCTTACAAGGTCGTCACACCATCTTGTTGGAGGCCTACCTACAGCTCGTCTCCCGTTCCGCGGACGCCACTCAAGAACTTTCTGACCCCATCGGCCATCAGTCCTGCGTGCGATGTGCCCCGCCCACTGCCACTTCAGTTTAGCTATTCTTCGGGCTATGTCGGTAACCTTAGTTCTCCTGCGGATATCATCATTTCTGATTCTATCACTTAGAGAAACCCCGAGCATAGCCCTCTCCATAGCCCTCTGAGCCCCTTGAGCTTTCTTATGAGGCCCATTGTTAGCGCCCACGTCTCGGATCAGGTCATCACTAGCAACACACACTGGTCATAGACTTTTGACTTCAAACACTGCGGTAATTTGGACGAAATGGTGCTGCGAAGCTTCCCGAACGCTGCCCAGCCGAGTCGGATTCGACGAGTGACCTCTTTCTCAAAGTTGGACCTACCTAACTGGACCGTTTCTCCCAGGTAAATATAGTCGCCAACAACTTCGAGCGCAGAGCCTCCGACTATCACGGGAGTTGGCGGACATGGACATTGAACATGACTTTCGTCTTGTCTATGTTCATTCTCAAGCCAACTACAATTTAAAATGTTTAGTCTTATCTATCTGAATTTAATTATTAAAGTATAAGGGCCATTTGCAGCATAAACGTGAACCTAGAGTGCGGCTTAAATTCGGGTTGGCTGTCAAAATGTATGAAACTGACTTAAGTCTAGTTTTAGGACAAATTTTTCGTGCAAGTGACCCTTGAGTAAATAAATCATTCGAAGACCTTTGTGCGTAGAAAATAAACCAGTGCAATGTAACATTCATTCAGAAACAAATTGATGCACTCTCGTCTCCGTGCCTGCGTGTGATTGGGTTCCTTCTCCTTGGGAGTTGAGAGTTCCGTGTACTTACTCGTAAACTGGCAAGCAAATGAAATGGATATTTTTTTTAAGAATTTCAGTACGACAACACCTCATTATTTTGCTCGGGAGTATGTTTATCGTAGTCTAGTACCTAGTGTCCACGCCTAGAGCTTACTTTGGGACTAGGTTAATGTGTCAAATTGACTCATGTGGTCCTAGAAAAGATGCGTGGCGAGATCGTTATCGATTTCGCCAATGTATAGGATTGACGTAAGCTGCCAGATGGTCGCGTCAAGCGTTTATGTCAGTTCCATACACTTTTTGTCAGTTTTTGATAACCGTTTTCGACAGCGTTAAGCAACGTTTCTAGGGCCTCTGATATTTTACCGTTTTCAATTTTTATTGCTTGTACACAAATACGGATGAAAACATAACAAGGAGTAATTTAGTTCTATGTAAATGCAACCTATTTAGTAAGTTAAAATAATCCGAATAGCTAAAAACCGTCAACCAAAAATTGATAACCTATAACCCTCGATAACCAGTCAACATTCATTTAAGAACAAACAAGTTCAAACATGTACACAACTTGAAACGACAAGGCTCTAAAGTAAGCTACACAAACTATAACATCAATTCATGGGTATTACAAACTCCGTATAGCATTCATTAACCATTTTAATTTATCGTTACAAATCTCAGGCCATGCGTGCTAGAAAGGGCCTCAATTACACTAATAAGCCAATTAAAACTATTAGTGCATCCAGCGGATACTAGAAATATGGTTCCGTGGCGTGGATTTACAACAGCAATTATGTTTCCTCGTCACCCGCAACATGACATTGTTAAACATGTAGACTTTCCTTGTACATGGTGCGACAAAGTTGCATAACAACAAAGTATAACGTGACAACCATCTAAAATTAATTAAACGCAGGCAAGAGCATGTCGGACCTAGCTCAGTGTAGGGTTCCGAGTACCGATGCCGTTACTATGAAATAGCCAAAAAACTATCTCGAAAACAACAATGAACGAATTTTCTATTTTAAGTTATTTCGTGCTGTCAGATGATTTTTAGTAGGTCATCATCAGGTAGTCATTATAGGTGTCCTCCTAAGATATTTTTATGATATTTTTCAGATTTTTAGAACTTGTAGGGGTAACTCCAGCAAAAATTACACTTTTCGAGTTCAATATTTCCTAAACGGTCAATAAATCTAAAAAAATATGATACAATATGTATACTCATATATGTATAGCATTGTACCGAAAAGTTACTTCTCAAATTGTGAAAGTTTCATATGAGAAATTCTCGGAAATTTCTAAGAATATTCTTAAATTTTGTATGGAAAGAGAACATTCTCAACGCTCTCGAATGTTTCCGATAATATTCTCAGTAATTTCTTGAGAAAATGTCTTTACTTCTAAGAATGTTCTGCAACTTATACATTGCTACTCTTATATAGTGATTTTTTGAGAGGTATCCAATGATACCTCATTCGATCAATACCTCATTTTCTTTCCATGTATACACAAAAAAAAGTTTTTCATGATTTTTATTTACAATTTTGTCAGCGTAACGGAAATTTATAACTATGCCAAATTACAGGTTTGTGACATGAGTCAATAAGCTAGTGCTAAGCTAATGCATAGCTGAAATAACGAAATTCTTATCCAATGTAAGACCAAAATCTATCCCCGTTTGACAATCTTGAGTTTTATCCACAAACGAGAGACTTTGTAATTTAATCATGTTCGAGGGTCGTATCTGACCATCATTAGCTCCTTTGGGTCTAGAGCTCTTTGCTGAGCCTGATGCAGAGCAAACAAATTGATGTAGTTTTTGTTTATTGCTTCCAGTAAGGAATATAAATCCAGCGAATCCCCTTCTGCTGCTTCTTGTTCCACGCGGGCAACCAGTATAAGTTTCTTTAGGTTGTTGCCGTTGTTGGACTTTCGACGCGACACGTGGCCGAAAAAGGAAACAGCTCGTCGAAGATTTATCACCAAGAGGCGGGTACGAATGTTCAATTGGTTCAGTACAGTACTGACGCGTTTGAGGGACACGCTCGGTTTAGGAGATTCCGAACATTTTGCGCATCGAAGCCTTCCATGTGTCAGAAGAGTATGGGACGATATAGAAAATGAGCGTAGTCGTCAGTTTTACTTTTAACAACGCTATTATTGCTGTGGATTATAATAAGAAGAAAACCTAAGGTGTTACGAATGTCAATAATTACTTGGGCTTTTTTCTTTCGTCGTCCATCACCATCTAACCCTTTAACCTCTAGTGCAACCTCTATCCATTTCTTGCAAGCAGTTCTTTAAATATTGTTTTCTCAACGCGCCATGGACGCTTTTTACCCAATGAAACGAGTTCTTGCAATAGCTGAATGAGTCTACATTTCACGTAATACAATTTATAGCCATGCTGCTGTTTCATCTGTAGTGGGTTATAAAATAGCAATGCTAGAGTCGCCCATTCGGTCGGCATTCGGCACGTAGCCAGTAGCTTTTTATGCAAGCTTCTAAGTATTCGCCCCTATGCCCATAGCGTGGTATCGTGACAAAAACTATCTAAGGTATTATTATTAAAGTAGTATTATTTGTCTTGACGCGTGCGCGCGCAGCTGCCGCGCAGATGCGCCGGCGCAGCCCGTGGGGATGTTCTTATTTCAAATTGAATCCAGTAAATTCTATAGCCTTTGTTTTTTTTTCTTTATATGTAGTTACTGCCTTCTGCCCCTGACGTCACCCGCCATTTTTTAAGATTTGAAACGCGGTTTCTCCGTCTTCTAATTCGAACATGTATGTCCCCCTTATAATGTCAATTTAATTTGGTGATACCTAAGTATAAACGGGTCGCAAACTAAGAATCGATATAAAAAATATATTTCACCAATAAGCCCGACAGAAAACTGCGTATTATTTATAATATGAAATTCATAACAAAAACCTTCAAGTCTTTAAACATAATAAATAAAACGTGCAAGTACGTAGGTAAACTATTAAGATTTGCAATCCAAAGTCCAAAATACTTTTCAATAGTCTAAACATCGACTAATACTCACCTCATTTGAATATCTTGGCGCCGACAGCTGCTGAATTTTATTATTATCATCATTGATTACCGAGCACATTTACAATTAATGGCCAAACGTCAATTTTAATATCAATTTAGACAAGTAAATTATGGCTACGCCGTAACGTATCGTGAGTTACTACAAGTACTTTAATACGCAAGTAAGTAAGTAGAGTCAAGTTAATGATTAAGAAAAATACTGACGCACACGACGCGTCATATCATAGCACATGGAAAGTAAGCTAGAATAGCATAGAACATATATTTTTCGGATGTCTTACTGGGCCTCCATTCCACTGCGTCTTCACCCCTATTGCTATAGTATTGTAAACGACTCGGTACGCTTTTACTGTCAAGATAATAGAGCTATGGCTATGTTACCCATTACAGCAATAGGGGGAAAAACTCGGGCCCCGGCCCAAATTAAATTATAAATTAAAACAAATACTAAAATACGTGCTTATTTTTTAGGGCTTAGTTAGAGCTTGGACGTGAGCGGATAAAACGCAATCAGTTAAAAAAAATTATAAGTATAGTTATGGAATGTAAAAAAGATTTTTTTGTTATTTCAAATTAGTGTAACATATTTGTAGAGATATACCACTACTCTATTGTGCAGACAAGAACAAGTTGGGGTTGATCTTAATTTTTAATATTAGGGCAGATTAAATAATCTAAATCGTACAACTTATGTACAACTAAATTTTAATAATATTTAACTCAAGTACCTAGGTACCTACTTCTGAGAAGCACAGTGTATTTTTAATCGCAAAATATCGCAAGGATCGTTGCCCTTTCAACCCCTCGCTGCCACGCAAGGTGTTATTTTTTACTCCCATCTATAAATACTACGATATAACACGTGAACTAAATGGCGATGTAGGAATGTTAATTCCTATTGTAAAGGACTTTTAGAGGTAAATGGCCATAACCCGTTGTATAATCACAATTCTACAATTACGTTCCATTAATTCCTCCTTAGTCTGCACGTTAAATAGCCTTCGTCTATTATCTGTGGTATTATTCGCTAATGCAGTGTACTCTGCTTAATTAAACACTGGATTTTATAGCATCAGTTAGAAATGGGTATCAGGATACGCTGGTCTGTTGAATTAGAATAATGTAGATCTCTGATTTTTAGGGCTGCTGTGAATTCAAAATGTGTCATCCATCATCTGAGTAGGTAAATACTTCTGTCCGGCGCTGGTTAGATATTGGGAAAGGGGAAGTAAAGTTCAGAAGGTTCTTGAGTGGCGTCCGCGGACCGGGAGACAAGCTGTAGGTAGGCCTTCAACAAGATGGAACGACGACCTTGTAGGGATCCCGGGAACGCGGTGGATGCGAAAAGCACAAGACCGGTCTGAGTGGAGAGCCTTGGGGAGGCCTATGTCCAGCAGTGAACGTCTTTCGGCTGACATGATGATGATGATGATGAAGTAAAGTTTACATCCTTTTTGTGCTGGTGGTATAGTTCTTGATAAAGTTGCTGGTGTAAAGATCCGTACCGCCTTTCTTTCTTTCTACCGGATTTCTTATAAAATAACCAACAACCTTCCTAGTTTTTTTTTTATCCACGGGTCCTTTTTTTCAACCGCTTCCTTGTTTCCGCTCAACGGTCAGAGTCTTCTTGAATTTAGACAGCACTGATTGAACCCTAGATTTATTAATTTTTAGAAGTTTAGCGATGTTATTCTGTGAAATACCTGGATTTTCTTGAAATATGTTTACAATTTTTTTTCTTATCTCCAGTTCTGTTGAGGTCATTTTAAATTATTACCATGTATCTCAACAAAAATTGTTGTAACGCGATAGAACAGAGTTTTGATAACGTGATCTGACATATCTTCTTTTTTTTAAAGTAAAAAACAAAAAAAGAGGCGGATTTCAAACCGACTAGATTTTTTCATGTCTACCCTTTACATTCCTACCTGCTTTCTAATTTTTCGTTTCAGGTGTAAGCTGAATTGTCACATAGGCACGCATAAATACGAGTAACATAATGTAATTTAAGGTATTTATGACATTTCTATTATTTTCAGTGACGCACCCGCTCAGCGTTTGTGAATCATACATATCATGATCGTGTCCTATGGATATATTCTCGATATCGCTGCCCGATAAGGTTTCCGCATGTTTCCCCTTTAGGTATTAATATCGTTACGCATTTTATTTCCAACTGTCATAGTTCTATAGTTTTATAGGTTTATGTGAAAATAATACAAACTGTCCAGTCGGATAATTTATAGCAAGTTCATTATTATATGACTTTCGTAAGAAACCTTGTTTAGATTTACTTCATACTTATAGAAAATGTCAATTAAATTTAGATTGAGCAGTCCCGTGGATTTTGCGGATGCAGTTTATTTGACTTCCACAGCTGTATTCCGCGGATGTAGGGAAATTTATTTTTTAAAGAGTTAATAAAATAAATTGAGTAATTATTACCATAAACCAGCCAATTTTAAGCAAATGTTACGAGCTATGTGCTATAGCACGCGCTCCGGCTGGCCCTCGTTCTTGAGCCACTTGCACAAACCTGCATCCGCATAAGCCCCAATAAGTCCATATGTTGCAGACTTGTGCTCGGTTTGAAGTTCATTACGACAAGGCTTAAGTTCTTAACCTCTTCTTCAGAGCAGAAACACCGTAACACCTCTGTGGCCTAGGGTCTGTACATATTAACCAGGGTTATTGCCCTCAAAGGTTCGTTCAACACGCAGAAAGTAATAACGAACATTAGATGAAGCGGCAATCTTATCAGCCGTCACACTCGATCTACTATATTTTATGATCTAGATCGAGTTGGATCGATTCACAGAATTCTAGATGAAGTTATTTCCCAGTTTCCTCTGCGCGGGCGACGCGTTTTTGTGAAGTCGGATACGCCTGCCCATCCGGTCATACGATACGATTCTGGTCGATAGAGTTTTTTAACAAATTATAGACGTACGAGAAATGGCGGGGTAAAAAATTGATCAGCGTAATGTAAAGGAGTTTTTTTTGGGGAGGCAGTCCCAAAACAGTTACAACACCTAACGAGATGCAACGCATAATAAGATATTTGTTTCCGATGAAGTTTAATGTACTTAACGGTGAAACCAGAAGTGAGGTTATAAAACGATCTGCCACAATTTACCACTCATTCTGTTTAGTAAACTAGTTAATTTGAAGATTTGTTAAGTCATCCAAAACGTGCTTAACCCATTTAATAAAGTAGATGTGCATATTGTGCATTAACCTTACGTATTTACGACTAGAATTATTTAGAGCAACTTTTCTTCAAATATCGCCATCACATTTTACTACAATATTATTTTAGATTTCAAATCTATCTGAATCTGGTTAGACTCTTTTGTTAAAGGAATTCAGTTATTTTAACTGCCTGGTATGCTATGATATTTGTTGACGATTAAGTATACACTATAAGTACTTTTTCATATTATGGATGTCATCGAAGGATTCAAAATAGAGATGTTTTTGTTCATTACATATGTTGGTAAGTGGTTGGTTAAGTACTTCTATCCAGCAACGCAGCAACCTAAAAGGAAATTTTAGTATTATTAGAATAAAGCGGCGTGAAGAAAAGTGCACAAAATTCAGCGCGATACGGACGCGTTATCAGCGGGCGCCGCGCGTTATCGAGCCAGTCCAAATCGAATTTCTGTTTCTCCTTACTTATAAGTGTGTGAAAAATCGTGCAAGGTTTACTAGGAAATAAATGACTAACGGTTCCAGCGAGTATTTTCGAGTGTTGTTAAGTTGTTTCCGAAGGATAGGCGTGTTCATGCGCGTTCATGAGTAAACAGTGCAAACCTATTCTCCAGTAAATTGTGTTTTTGTATGCATGTAGAGCAACTGTGTTGTGCCATGAGTAAAATTAAGTAGTTTTTACTGCCTCAGATAAGATAGCAAACCGGTAGTTGAAGACAAAAAGAGTACAATGTTCGTTAATTACAATTTTGTAGCGACAACTGAAGCCTAACGAAAAGAAGAGGGCGTAATTCCACTCGACGTAGATCATTTCCAATATGCGGCAATATTAAATCTGTGATTTGATTTGGATACACTATCTTATCGCATTAGAGCGTGATAGTGGAGCTCGTTCGATCGCGTTGTCTGTTGACAAATAACACAGGGACGGATTGTAAATGAGACCGAATCCGTGTTGCGCCGGCGCGGCGTGCACCATTGTTTGTGTTTACAGCTCATCGGTAATTAGTTAAGCAATCTTTTTTTCCACACAAGCGCATTCAGCAGGTGACAAACCGTCGCCGTTTGCGTCAGCGATTTCGTAGTACACAATATCACATACTTCATTAAAAAATTTAACCTCATTTCAAGGTACCATAAAGTGCTACCGCACGCGTAACGATTGTTTCTCCTGCGAGTGGAACAATTGATCCAACCAGGCCCGTTTTATTATCGATGTGGGCTCGTAAATTATCGGCTCTCGTGGCTTTGGGCAGCGTGAGTCAGGTGTCAAGTAAACAGATACGGGGTCCCCGTCGTCGGCCCGGCGACCCCCGCGCGGAGCGATCGACGGTGCGAACATTCGCGGCACGTCCTTTGTTGGCCGTTTTG
This sequence comes from Acleris emargana, assembly GCA_927399475.2. NCBI lineage: Eukaryota > Metazoa > Arthropoda > Insecta > Lepidoptera > Tortricidae > Acleris > Acleris emargana. The sequence goes on along the minus strand of OV656836.1, from coordinate 6,045,024 downwards.
TTTTGGAGTACCATCCGGTTTGTGATGGTAGGGGGGAGGGGACAGGTGGGCGCAGGTAGCGCGCGCGTCGGCAGTCAGTCCACCGCGAGGCGCGCCGGGCTGCGCGCGCGGCTGCTCGCGGCCCACTCAGAATCAAATATGGAAATGGCCGGTCAGGCCGTGACAGGTGTGCGCCGCCGTTCGTGCACGTGTACTGTTTGTGAGTGCCAGCGCTGCCGGCTCCTCCGCTCCAGCCTCTGTAAGTTCTCCATAAACCTATATCTCAATTGCCTCGCACAGTGGAATCGGTTGCCGCGTTATTGTAGTTTCTGTAATAGCAGCGTCGGCTGCTCACGCGCATCTGCCGTTCCGTTTCGGTGCAGCTGCTGCCAGTTGAATAGGTAGGTATAATATGTTTTTTATATTCCCATGATGTCGTAACGTTTGGGTCATTCAATGAGCCCGCCCTTTTAGCATCTAAGGGCTCTAATACAATTAGTAGAGGTTAAAGTCGAGCGCCTTCACACGGTTTGCCGTCGCTTCAGTAGATCGGAATATCGCTCGATATCCTCAGCGAGTGCGCCCGTGTGTGAACACCTCCTGTTATCGATTTCATGCGTCACAAAGATAGTTATCTGTGCTGGATCTGGGTCATTGTTCTTTTATATTTCGTTAATTCCTCTTTGATAAAGATTTAAAATTTTATATGTACCTCAAGAAATGACAAACTTTGTTCCAATAATCACCGGTATCTCTTCATCTATATCACTTATCGTTGACATTTAGATCGAGGAATCCTGATTGGCTTTTAAAATTGGTTTCAAATTGCGAGCCATGCCTCGGGTAATAGCTAGGCCTCAATTATGATATAAAACCAACAAAAACGCGGCTACAATCAGGTAAGAACCGCCTTATATTGTTTGTAACAAGAAACGTAATCCCTTAGAGTTGGCCACAAATAATAAAAAGTTGTTATAGCAAATACAATGAATACAATGTAGCAGTACTTAACTAATTATCATCACGACTGTTGCTTAAAATAACTATATACCTACCTACTATTTAATGTTTGTCGGCGTTGGTGTTAACAAGAATGCTAAAATCGATACGGACATCGATAATTGATTTTGAGTCGTAGCTAATCGATTAAATAAAAAGTAGGTACCTATGGGAATGATTCAATAATTTAATGTTTCTGATCGATCAAGCAGAATAATCATAATAATGCAATTATTCGTAAAAAATAAAACGTTTTTTTTTAGTGATCAAATGATAAATTGTTGAGAAAGAGCCTAATTTTACTAATGAAAAACCAGAACGAATTGGTGCAAATGTTTGTACAGATGATGTTCTTAATGGCAAACTCAAAAACGTTGAAGCAAGAGCAAAGTTTTTGATTGCTAATCTAAAACCTAGTTGAAATGCCACATCCGTGGAGCGCAGCGGCTGCTCGGTTCTTGAACTCGCTATTAGGCACGGTAAGAGAATAGGTTGGTTTTTTCCCGCCGCCGCGCTCCGCTGATCATGCCTCCATGACAATGTAAAATTCTGTATTAACACTGAATTTCACGTTGTTGGAGCCGGTTTTTGTGGCTCTTGATTTATATTTATCCTGCTTAGGCTTGTACATTAGAAACTTTAAAACGTCTTAGCTAAGTAATTCTAACTCATTCTCTCTTGTTGAGCTTACTATTTAGATAAGACCCATTGTTATTCTAACGCATATTTCTCTAAAATGTGTATAGCTGATCCTAATTACAAAATAAATTACTTAATCGTTTTCGAAATCCCGAAGGTCCCCTTAAAATAAAATTCTACCAAACCTATCTCAAACAATGCGATCTAAGCTTAATTAACCAAACTGAATCACGGCATCAGAGTCCCGATGCTCGTCGGCATCCGAGTGAGATTTCTAATCGACGACGCGTCACGCGCGGTCCGGCCGGAGCGAATCGCCGATAACCATCGGACTGAAGACGTTGAGACAGAACCAGAGCTACAAACTGTTAATAAACTGGGCGTTTCAACTGCTTCAAATATTGATGTTTCTTTCAAAAGTTCGGCCGATGAGACGGCAACGATAGCCAGGGAACTAATATTTAGTGTTGAGCAGGGTTTTCTGATCTCTGGAGTGAGCAACTAAGATATTGTAAGTGTTTTCTTAAATATGCTGACAACAGAAGACATAATTACTGCTAACGATATACGGACGCGCCCTACACTGAAGATACTTCATTGGTATGAATAATTTGGTAATTACAGGACATTTATGGTGATGGAAAAGTTGATAGTTGATGGTAGTGTGCTTAATTGCAGGCAGTGATGATTTTACTCAAAAACCTAATCATAAGCTCATCATTATGGTAAATTAACGTTACACAGCCTTTTCTAAAACTCTACCTACCTTATTTAGTGCGGTTTGGACGTTTGGATTAATCTATATAGACATGGTCACGGTTGGACTGGGACGAATTGGGTAGTGTCATGTGATGACATTACGATTTCGTCATTGTTTTCTTCCTGTTCCCAAGGACATGTAACACTTATGTAAAAGTCATATAATGTCAACTATAGAGACGGCAACATCAGATAGCAATGCCGCGAAAGTCAAGGGTGGAAACAAGTGAAGAGGTGGGCGCGCTCCAAATGGATGTTGCCGCGTCCCCGTAACCTTTCGACAAGACAAATGCGCCGCCAAGATCAATGTCAGTGTTATAATACCTAGACCAGCAATGATACATCTCAGTAAAAACTGCTAATTAGAACAACAATTGAATAAGATCTGTTGGCATACAAATGAATGATTCTCCATTTTCCGACGCGCGTTAAATAGTCATTAGCGTCAGATTTAGGCTGCTATTAATTACTCGGATCCGTAGCGTCAGCCATTAGCCGGGAATCCAGATCCAAAGCCAAACCAGTTTCGTTCGCATTGTTCTTGAAAATATGACGAATCTTTTAGAAGTCGGAGCATGAAATTGTGTGCACGAGGCGTATCGGCAATTTGCGTCAGTTTTTTTTATCACAGTCACGACAGGCCGGATTCCTCGTGGCGCGGCCAATCGCCGGCTAGAGACGGTGTAATTGGGAGAAACTACTCCGCCACCACAAATGCTTGGGATTTAATGGCTCCGACCAGCTATAGTTGAACCGTCGAAATCTTTGCTCTTCCTGTATTTCGGGTAACTTGTGAAGAGTGCGGCGCAACGGCGAGGTCTGATTTAAATTGGGACCCTGTAATGACACGGCCGTCCATCGGTCTGTTGCAATAGCGCTTCTAACTGTTTCGGCCCTTTTTGTTGTCTGGCGATTGTTTGACTGATGAGATATCGTTTCTCGGACGGTAACCTCGCGTGGCTCTTTCGCAGGTAAAACTATTTTTTATGCAGTTCACCAAAGTGATATTCAGCTTAAAAAAAAAGATTATAGTGCAAGGTTTTCTCTAGCAGCAACATAAAAATTAAACAACACAATAAAGCTATAATTAGAAAAGGATCATAAAAGGAAATCCACCTTAATATTGTTTTTTTTGAGTAGGTTAGCCTCAAGTTAAATATTTAAAAAAATAAGCATGAATCAACTCATGTAGTGTGAAGGCATCAATGATGGATACTTGTAGCTGACAGGCACCAGTAATGGACACTTTACTCTTAATTAAAATTTCATACAGTCCTAAATTGATTGTTGTAAAACAACTGAATAACCCCTATGTTCTGTAAAATAAGAACCAAGTGTCAATTATTGGTGCCTTGTCCATTAATGGTTCCATCACCCTAGGTACGAGTAAGTACTACTCTTGAACAAAAGAGACACTTAGATCAGAGAAAGTTCCATATAATTTCGAATATAGAAGCATTAGCCAATCGGGCATCGTTAGCTGTACTTAAAAATCAATTAAGGCCACAATTTTTGAAGGCGTTGAAGAGATCTTGATAAACTCCGTACTCAGTATCTCCGGATGATCTGAGGCACCACTTTGTTAATAGTCTACGCTGTTGTTAAAAGATAAGATAAAATGAAACATGTAAGAAATAAATTTGTTGTGATTTGTCAGACCGCACGGTCACTTTGAAGTGGAAAGATATTTGTGAATTATTCTTTCAAAACGTCTAACCTATTCGTACAGCTTTCTTAGGGCGGTTGAGAAGTTCAATGTGGTTGGTACATTAAGTTGACTTTTTTATTTTGATGTGTTAAACGTTTAAGTTGAACGTTAATCTTTGGCCTTAATTTTGAATACCAAACTTTTTGAAGAACTCTAGCTTTATAGACACTTTCATCAACGTATAGATCCGAATTTAAACTCAAACCCCTCTCTCTACACGAAAGCGCAATAGCTGTATGCTTAAAATATGCTTCGTCCTCGTCTGTCATTGTGACATTTAAATTTGACAGAATGTGACAAGACTTCAACTCAAATAAGTTTGTTGTACGTTTATAAATACGAGGGAAAGGTACTAAGGACAACGTAATGTAAATAGAAGTATACTGGTGGCTACTTCATATTCATAATATACACGGTGCCCGTGAGCATTGCGAGAGATTTTAACCACGCATTCCTGAGGTCATAAGGAGTAACAAATGTTGGATGAACCTAGGTCCTGTTGGATGAACTCTTTAAGTTTTCGATTTTTCATACAAAATAAATCAACTATTTTCGCTTCTCTAGTGAAACAATGCTTTAGGACGAGGTGGCAACGCTTTTTCCTCCATTTCTTATGTATTATGGGGATTACCCTTGACATTGAATGAATGTTATTTTGTTTCCTTTTCTAACCAACTTTTACAGTCAAATTAGATGGTGAAGTCTTGCAACGTCGCAATTATAAAGGTGTTTCATACTGGAGATTTCATTACAACATTTTTATACAAAAATCGAAATATCTCTAAAACCGAGCCGAATTCAGCAGACGTTAATTAACATTTTTAACTCAAAATGTGGTCAGGAATATGCTGTTAAAATGTCTCGCAATGCTCACGGGCACCGTGTATAATGAAACTTTACTAACATGAATGTTTGTTAATATTGGGATAGTACCTACCACAAGTGAAATTAGGCTGCTTTTGAGTCCATGCGTGGTAAGTAGAACCTAAATACTTAATGATTATATAGTAAACTGTACACATAGTATAAATGGATCTGAAAACATATTCGCCCGCCACGCTCTAATAAAGAACAGTCATAAAGATCTTTCATACACACACGTACAATTACTTGCAATAAACACACTTTCCTGCCGTGTGGTGATTTCTAATCGAGAACTATAAAATAAACTCTTGCGCTGATCATTTTGATTGTAGAAGAGTTTACGGCTGCTTGAGCTGCTTCTTTATGGTCTTTTGATTTGAACGAAACGTTTTACAGCTAAACGCCTCCATTTAGAACTGCTGTAGAAGCTTAAGAAGTGTTAAGTTTGATTGACAACATTTAATACTTTTCATCTGTCCTAAAACGAAAACTGTTTTTGAAAAATGTCTCAAGAAAGACCGAGGTTTTATTCTGCTCATATAAAAAAAAATGATTCGGTTTAACGGTAGTACGATATGTCAATGTCAAGTACCTATCAATTGTTGGTTTTGACAATATTTTTAGGACGTCACTCTTAATTTTTAGGGTTTCGTAGTCAAACTAGGAACTCTTAAAATTTCGCCATGGTCGTCCGTCCGCACCCTAGCTCAAAGACTTTTAGTACTAGAAAGCTGTAATTTCACATGAATATACATATTAGTCATGCCAACAAAAAGGTAAAATAAAATGTACAAAAAAATAAATTTAAGTGTATCTCCTCTACTATATTATTTTACTCGTCTACCCCATAGTGTTGGGTGTCGGTGGATATGTTAGGTTAGTTCGGGTCTTTTAAAAACATTGCGAATTTGTACAGACAATTATTCGATTAAGGGATCCGTTTATCAAATATTAATCTTTAAAGCGCTAATTTTTATAAGAGCCAAGTGTCCTAATTTTTGTAAAAATCTGAAAAATATCATCCATGAAAGCGCATAATATACCGAATTTAAAAGAAAAACTATCACAACTAAGTAGACTTGATTATTTCTAAAGATACAGGTGACTATTTATCTAAAATCACATAAGACAGCACCAAATAACTTTAAATAGGAAATTAGTTCATACTTGTTTTGTTTTTTGAGATGGTTTTTGCGAAGTAACGGCTTCGGAACCCTACACAGAGCACGGACCGACACGATCTTGCCCGGTTTTTTTATATAAAAGATACGATTAATTTTAAATTATATCTTGTATCCAGATGTACTAACAGTAAAACGATCGCTTAAATAATGATCATGTTTACTTTAAAATAAATGAAATTGAATGAATTCCAAATATGTGACTTGAGTTTTATCTATATCTCAGCAATTAACTTAAATTCGATAGTCCAATATATTAGTTGACTAGCAGAAAATTCCTAACAAGGCATCAGTTAAGTGTGCCATTTAATTTTATTCATTGTGAAATGAACTTCAAACAACAAGCATTTTGTTTTCACGATATCTTGAACGTTTACATAGGCATAGGCTAGGTTTTGTTGGGCTTATGACAACAAATGGCCGCGCCGGCGGGAAGTAACGTCCGGCGAAACTAAAATTCCGCAAAATTAATGAATAATGCTGTCGGCGAGTCATGAGTATTACTTAAATATAAATCAGTTGTAAAATTAATTATATTTACGGTATTTATATGTACATTTCCGTGATCTAAATAGAGCTGAAGTCCAACCAGTGACGTTAAACCACTCTGTATGAATTATGAATTATATGGTACTGAAATTGAACAAAACTAAAAGCACGCTAAACATTTTCTAATTGAAAAAGCGTTTTATATAGTGTGAAGGAGTTTTATAAGTGAGTACCTATTTAATAACTAAATGTGCTAGGTATTTTTTATTTTTAACGTAACTAGAGTTCTTTGCATTGTCCCTCATGACTTTACTTGGCTTGACTTACTTAATTGAAATAATTCTGAAGTCAAATCATGACATCCTTTATCGATTTGCTCCTTTTAATCTATCCCTTCTCTAATCTATCAGTTCTATCACTTTGCACCTATTTCATTTCGTAATGTAATCTCAGAATTCACAAAATATACTACGCTCCTAACATGGATTTCTGACAACGCAGGTGACAGTCGACAGACTACACCAATGACATTTCAAATATCGTCTCGTATTAACTATACTCTGTTATATTATTGACGATAGATCTCGAAACTACAGAATGTACGTCTCCGCCATTTTCGATATTAGGATCGTGAATATACCACAAGTCCACGACCGGCCCATAACTATAAATTATGGCCCTTAGCGAGCAATTCTATAGATTTTATTCGATATAAGTACCCGGACAAATTACAGAGCCATTCGAAATATTAAATTATCTTTGAAACATGACCAATTTAATATGCAGTCTAGGATATAGTAACGGATATAGGGATAACGATCTGTCCTCCGGTATCTGCCTTGATCACGTTTTCTGTTCGGAGTTTTATGTGTCTAATTAATGCAGTTGGTTAATTGTTGCAACTGTCTCATTTTCGCATGTTATTTATTATATCAATTAATTGTAGCGTTGCAATTGTCATTTGTATTTATGAATTGCGTAGGTTTTCTCCATTTATATTATGGTGGCGACAAACTTGATTTATTACAGCATTGTAAGAGTAAATGAAGGTGCTGTATACGGATGATATTTTAACTATGCCAACACTGCTTGCGGTTTTTATAATTTGGATACAAATCAAGAATGTTATCTGGAGTTGCGTCAGGATATCACACGCGAGGACGTTCGGTTAAAGATGGGTTAAAGAGTAAATAATCTGGTGGACTAAACAGAAGCTCATGGGGTTAGTTCCACACGTGTCTGTCAAGACCAAAACTTCGCTTTTTAAATATTTGTAGTAACTATACACTTATGCCTATCCACATAATCTCCTAAAAACTTGTTGAGAATCTATCAAAAGTATCAAAAACTATATAAGCCCTCGTAAAAAAAACGCGAGTAACAAGAAAAGAGAGGAAGGGAAGTTTGCACTTACCTTGCCGATAAAATTTTCCAAATCGAAGCATTTCACATCGTTATCAGCAAACAAACAGTTCTCATGATTCAGTTATTGATTCCCACGGCACAATCACAATATCCGCTGATCATCGTCATTCAAAAACAGACACACCTTTTAAGGCTTCTTAGTTACGCATACGACTATTATACGACTTTTATGGTGGTTCGGAAATGCACAGATACGATAATAAAAGATTTAATAGTATTGTAGTTGCTTAGCGTGCAGACGGTGAAGTTTATATGACAAAGGAGGATTTAATGTTTTTAAAACTGATATGCAGATTATTTGGCGTAGACGGCGTAGACCATCTTGTTGCGATGTGGTTCAATAATCATATTAAAGTTTCGGATTGCTCACCCAAATTCAATATTTAGATTTTTAACATGACTTTAAAAAAAACTTTTATTTAGAACCAAAAAGCATCAACATACACACGGCAGCAAAATATTGACTATGTAGGAAAATATATTTTAATAGTTATTTGTGGGTAGTTAACCCGAAAAATATTTTGATGAAGGTATTCTTCTCAAGGGATGGTCCCAACAATACACCATAATGATATAACATGAACTGGTATGCTTTCTATGCTTACATTTAACATGTCCACTGGTCTTTCAAAGTAACTCCATATTGATTTGCTATTTCCCGGAGACGGTTTTTGCCACCGTTTTTCATTTTTGTTTAATCTGTAGCAGTGGTTTCTAAGCCTCGTCTTTCCATTTAAAGGAAATAAATCCCAAGAACAAGAGACGTGTGTAATTATGGCAGGATGTACTTGGGATTAGTTTGCACGAGCATTAAAACTTAATTGATGTTATAGAGGTTGTTAAATAGCCGTTAAAACATTAAAATTATAGTATAATTAGAGGTATACATTTTCAATAAAGTTTGATGGGAAAGTTTTGGCTATAATAGCATAATGAAAGTTCAAAGTTAGCCGCATCCTTTTAAAAATTAGAGGGAAAAACCTCTCGTTTATAGACTTTCCAGCATTTGGTCACATTACAATGCATTATTTAATTTTTATTGCATAAATAATCGGTACACTAAGTTTAAAAAAGGTGAAATTTACTAACGGCAATTTCTATCAGTAAGCCGAGAATGACTTGGCGGGGTAACGGGATAATTTTATAATGTTTTCGCCGAGTCGTTTCCAGATTTTAAATCATTCTATTGGAAAGTTATTCGACTGAATATTATCAAATTTAGTGTCCATCTAATCGCGCGGTTATTAAAATATTTTAACCGGCCGTGGGAATGACAGCTGATGCGTTCCCCCTTTGACTCTTAGTTCGGTGCTATTTTTTGTTACACGGCTTTTTTGTCTGATGTGATTTTAATTATGCCTTTCAATACTTTGCAAGTATTACAATAAAATTTATAGTAGCTATCTATGACGTACCTTTAAATACGTTTTGACATATAAGTATTACGTCGATAAAATAATGGAGTTTTGTATAAACCATGCATATGATATGATTTTGCATTCAGTAGACTTTTACCAGGAAAAGGCCATTAATGTCGAACTAGCAGTGTCCTACGTATAGAACATGAACTCGTTAATGTTCGCTTATAAATTTATAGTGCCAACTAAAATAGCTCGGGAACGGCATTAGCATAGCCTTTTATGTCTTTTAGTATGTCCGGGGGCATTTTATTGGTCCTTATAGGTCGCGTTATATGTTGCTGCGTGATGCGCGCATGCTAGTTATATCAGGACGTGATGATATGGAACGGGAAAGGCAAATGGTATTTGGATCGCGCCGTAACCAGACTAGCACTCTAAAATATTGGTTTATAAAAATCAACGTATCAGTTATTTATACGTAGTAGGAAATGTAAATAACCGGTTCTGCCTAATAATCTGTAAGCCTAAATAGATAACCGTCAATCTCTATTCCTGTTTTACTAGAATCGAGTTTGACGTTAATAAATTGTGGACGATATTTGTAATTAGGGACCACTTAAGTAAGTATGTGAATTGGCCCATTTTTTTTACATGGATGAAACATGGCTAATTATTGTATTTATTTATGACACGATTTTTGTGAGATCGATAAATGATTGTGCTTGTATTGTTGCATGTATTATAATACTTAAGTGATGATAAGTAAAGTTTATGAGTTAGAAAATAATTTCGACCATTAGTTCTAGCATTTATTGTAGACAAATATTGAAATAAATACGGTAAGTTATGTTAAATACAAAGGTAATGTTGTTAATTATTGTTTTAAAATATATTAAATCTGTCGCACATGATTTTGCTAGCAGATTTCCCAGACATTATGCTGTAGCTAAAGCCATATTTGCCTAAGGATTTGGACCTTTCTTGCATTGCTCCGTATTTCAATAGCGTATAAATTTCAATTGAAAGCTACCGACACTATTAACTTCAAAACGGTTCAAGTTCGTGACGACTTGTAAAAGGAAATTGTGTAGTTACACCTACATTTAGAGTGGATCTCAATTATGATCGAATCATGCAGAGTCATACAATCCATTCAGAGTACCGTTAGCGCAATGACAGTCGGGCCAATAGACCGACCGTACTTTCTCGTTCCCAAGTCACGGCTAGCCAGAAAAAAAATCTATTGGAAAATCGTTGCGGCCAGGATTTTGTAAATATACCCAGTGTTGCCACATAACAATACGCATGCAGTTAGCGGGAGTGGAAGACCAATGACCTTTTGTACAATGAGAAAATACATGAATAATTTAGCTAGGTTGTTTTCGAACGAGAACGCGAAGAATCCGAAAAACGTCTCAATACCGTAAACTGGCCCTAATTATAATTCTAACCTAGACGACTACTTGGGGCGGACTCAAAATATTTCCACGCAACGCAATTAAATATTCATTACGGCGGTGCCCGCGGACGAAGACATTTTCTGTTATTAAGGACAAGAGTTTTGGACGGCGCCGAAACCACAGTCGTGCCCGGAGTAACGCATTACACGGCTCTAGGCTACGAAACGATTTACAATTCAGACCAAATAATCGTTAAATTTCCATAGTACCAAAGATCGGAGCGATTCTTAAATTTTGAATAGAGAACTGTATAATTTTCCCACGTTTTCAGCTGCACTGACGGCAGTATGCTAATTGCCGTCCACAATAGATCTTATCCGTCCGTCTCCGCTCATAATTGCCTTAATAAGCACCGTATAATCATAATCAAACAGAATTACAAGCGGATTGAAACTGGGCTTTTTTTTGAGCTATTGTGAACAGGAGTCGACGTCTGATTGCCAATCAACCTCCGCATTATAGTTATGGCGGCGTTACTCAACTTGTAGTGAATGATTTACAATACTTGTTTAATTGTTTCCATAGTGACCATCGTGTTCATGACTTGCGTGGTGTTCATATAGTTTTTTTTATCTAAATACTTGTACGTATCCAAATAAAAACGTAAAGCTTAGCATTATAAAGTTTTGATTACGAAAACCGAGGATTGTGACGACATCTAGTGATGAGCATAGACGAACCGTCGAGGCTTCGCGGAACAGCGGTGAACGACCCCGCCCCCTCCCCCCACCGCCTAATTATCCTGCCCCCGGCGCGGGCGCTTACCGCTGCTGCGGTTTTGGTACATTTTCATGACATTAGAACGTTTTATTATTTTATTTTTTTAATCTTAATGTCTTCTTTAAAGTGCATTTGAGCAATGTTGAAGCCAAAGCTGGAATTTAAAATAAAATAAATCTAAATTTTGATGACGTTTTTTTTGTTCATGACCTTTTTAAATTCTTATAGTAAACGCGGAATGCACTAAATACGTTGCATGCGCGTCAACAACCCAACCGTTTAGAATACAAGGAACGTGTTCCCATGGCACCCGTGAGAAAGATTTCTATCCCCGTCCGCCATTCATTTTTGTGCAAAAACCCGAGCGCATTCGGAAGCGCCCATGAAAGGTCACACGAGAAATCGCAGGTTTAAATTAAGGAAAAAAAAGGATGCGAATTCATCGGATGCAAGTCGAGCACGCTAGAAGTCAGCCATAGCTACATTACATTTTAAAAAATGGCTTTTTCTTATGATCCACAGATTAAAAAAATGTTTGCAAAATGTAGGCATGTTATCATTTGTGTAAGTTTATATGTATGTATACCTACTTACTTATACAGAATTGGCCCACTGGACAGTAGATATATTCATGTAATAAAGAATTTATTTGAAAGTGTCTGCATAAATACCTAGTTGTTAAGTTGCAATAACAGTTATACTTTTAACATTTCGCGGTATCAGGTTTAGTGATCGGCTCTCATTACGCCTCGGGACAAAGCTTTCATAGCAAAGGATTTACTGCACAATCGGTACCGCACGCTGCATTATAAAGGAAGCGCTTTATATTACAATTTGTTAGGCAAAAGAGGTATTGTATCCTTATTATGTGTGTTATTACCTGTTCTTATTGTTTCGGCCAGATTGGAATTACAATAAAATTTGAGTTGATACAAACTTCCAGCAATATACAGGATGACTGCGGGGTCGTGTAGCAACAAAGTAAACTTAAAATCTCTACATCATTAGAAACATAACGCAGTAAATTTGAGAGCGTTAGGACAATTAGTTTGTTTTTCTTAAGTCATTTTGTTTAGTACTGGATGTACGATGACGATATGATCCTGAATAAACAGATTGGGTTTATTATTTATTTAAATAAAAAACAAACTAACTGTCCTAACGCTCTCAAATTTACTGCGTTATGTTTCTAATGATGTAGAGAGTTTAAGTTTACTTTGTTGCTACACGACACGACCCTTTTCTTGAGTCATTTTGTTTAGTACTGGATGTACGATGATGATATGATCCTGAATAAACAGATTGGGTTTATTATTTATTTAAATAAAAAACAAACTAATTGTCCTAACGCTCTCAAATTTACTGCGTTATGTTTCTAATGATGTAGAGAGTTTAAGTTTACTTTGTTGCTACACGACCCCGCAGTCACCCTGTATAAATAAGTAGAAATACTGCGCAAGATGGCGTCGGTATTTTCTGTGTAAAGTATTTTTGAATTTAATTGGATAAAACGTCCTATATTCGGGTTCACATAACTAACTTAGAATAAGAACCTACTTATAAGTTTTCCCAATTTATACTGTTGTAACTTTACTTATTAACATAACTCTCTTGTTACAGATAATCGGATTACATTTCGAGTTCGCATTCAATTACGGAATTTATAAAGGTAAGTAAAACGAACCTGCATAAGTTATCTCATAATTAATGCGATCAACATTTCAATCGATATTTCATCGGCTGTGTACAAACACGCGGGCCACGTCGTTAGTCTTTTTGGACGTTTTTGGTATCTTTTAAATTATTGACACAAAAATGTATTAAATTGGTCTTGACTTGTACAAAATGCTGCCACTAAAAGTTTATACAAAATTTATACGCGTTAAAATGTTAAAACTGCCGAAACCCGAATATTTGCCACCAAACTACAGATAAGACGTTTGAAATGCCATAGACAGCGTTATTGTCGATAAAACCACGGTTTGAAACAAGTTTAGTTAGTTTCCACCGTTTTTAACAAAAATCCGGTTGCTATTATACAACTGACAGTATTTATACGAAATAATGTCTTGTAAAACGAGGAACATGGTAATTGCCATGACGTCGGACTGAACCGCAGGTACGTTTCTAGCCGTCACGCAACGATGCCTGCCCCTACCCCGGCGCTCTTCACACGCCTTCAAACTATGCGCTCATTTCTAAACCAGACATACATCGCTGCAGTCATTCGCTCGGTGACAGTGTAGTGCTACTTTGTGAGGCAATGGACAGTGAAATAATGAGGGCTAATATGAATTCCAGTGATATCAAGGTGCAGTGTTAAGTTAGCGAAGTCCAAGGTCCTAGCTGGGTTATTTTAGGTTAGTAAAATAGAATAAATTACAGAATAAGCTTGTTAGATTTTTAAAGGTTTATGTATTCCATATTGTGTTTTAATAATAAAGCGTATACTTACCAATTTTTTGTTAAAATGGCAAATGAAACTTTGCAAACAATTAAGTATCTTGGAGTAACGCAGAGATTTTTCATGAATACCTATTATAAGTGTTACGGTAAAGAAGCAGGTAAGCAGATACCTAAATAAATAACCACAGCAATCCATATCGTCGTAGGTAAGCAGTTAAGCACATTAGGTATTAACTAGTTCCGATCAAAGTTCAATGAAACTAAAGAGTTGGCTTAAACTGTTTGCCTATAATCTGGGGCCTAAAACCTACTTTAAATTTCTATTTTGCATTATTTGCGGTTTATTTAGCAGTTTTAATTAACTTAAATTTATAAAATCTTTTTGGTTTTGCTTATGCATATTTCTTTTCTTTAAGGTTATTTGGGGTTAATGGCCGATATCAGAATTAAAAATACTGGTAAAATAATGTAATGTCCAGTTACAAGTGGTACGTGCCAAATTTATAATGTACTAAGAAGTTAATAAGGAAATATTAAAAGTAAATTAATAATGGCGCCCGCAATGCTTCGACATTCGATATTCAAAATCCGTTCCCGCGCCGGCCGGGGTCGATGTCTTTGTGATTGAATAAAAAAAAACTTGATTGTCTATTCTTGGAGGTGCTCGTTGAAAATTATTTATTATTTGTTTTTAATTGTCAGAGGATATTTTATTGAAATTATTCAATAGAAGTTAACAAGTTGATGTATTAGGATATAATTATTATTACCGGTTGCTAAAGTTTTAAGTTTTCCTCCGCCCTTTCCAATTATACACAGATATTAACGTTAATATTCTCCTTCGCCCTTAATTTATAATTAAAAAAATGCTTAGTAGTGCTATAGAATGTAAAAAAAGAAATTTACGAATATGAACTTCGTACTCGTTCAAGTTGGTCCTCAAATTCAAATTAAATAAAGATTTTTGTTACAGAGGTGTGTGGTGCGGTGTAAAACATTCAAAATAAGCCGATAACAATCTCAATTTGTATAATTCAGCCAATTTTACAGCCTGTCGCGGTGTATAACTGGTTGTATGTTTAATGTGTTTAATGACATAGTGTTTGCGCTATACAGCAGTTACCTACCTACATGCGTTTTTGTTTTTAATGCAACTCGTGCCTTAAATTTAAAAAAACTTGATAATACTTTTATTATCATATCTTAAGCTAAAAGTGCGGTAACTTTATTATGTATACACAGGTTCCTCGGAAACAGGGCTGTACCATACGATCTTGATGATAATTGTGGAATAAGGTACCTATTTTTGGGATAAGATCGCTCTGTCAAGTTGGTCATGTTCCGGAAAACATGAACTCGTCTGAAAGTATCAGAAATTAAATATATTAGTATATTGCACCAAATATTAAGCATTGTAGGGAAGCTGGTCGTGGTTAGACAAACTTAGTTACTAACGAGTTTAACTCGATTACAAATGCAAATAAGTATACGAACTATAATTTACTCTACCGAAAACAACAATATATTGTCGATCAATTGGTGTAGTGTAACTAACAGACCACGAGTTACGATTGACAACGACATCAATCGATATCGATATCGACAATAACTTAACGACGGAATACGTACTTAAATAAGTTAGCTCCTTGTAGAAATTTCATACAACAAATGTATAATATTCAGAACTTCGCACAAAATCAATTTCTATTCAATCAGCAAATTAAACTTTAGTTTATAGCTTAGATTACTTGCATAGCAGGTTAATATTTATTATAGAGTCGCTCCGTTAGCAGGCGTGCTCGACTGGTCTATATTCTCCCAGTTTTTCTACCCGTAGAGAGCTGACTTATTAGTTCTGCCATCTCAATACATAAGCCGTAATTACGCTTCTAATGGCATTTTAGCAAGTTAAATGCTCTACTTGTTTTGAGTAATAAATCTTATTCAACGTACAAAAACGAATAGTCCGAATTAGCCTTAAAGAGCCTTATGGGTGTGGTGTGCAACACTAAAGTGGTTGGTACGGACTGGTCTTCGGTGTTCCAACTGCACTCTAGTCAACCTGACTTTCAGCCTAATATGGATATGTCAAAGTGCCGCAATCAATAAACCTTAATAACATTTTTTATGGTGTGACTTATTCTGTGACTTTGGAAAAGTTTTATTAATAGCTCCGGGAATCCATTTGGTTGCACACAGGGTGCCCAGAATTATCTGAACTCGACTCTACTGTCAAATGACTCCATTGTTAGAGCGTTTCAAATTAATTCAGATCACCTTGTATCCTCTTATATATTTATAGCGACGATGATTGAATTAAGATGAAAGTCAGAATTCTAGAAACCGTTAGAATAATTACGTTGTCATCACTATGGTCGTAATTTGCAATAGACTAAAATAAATTGACGTAGGTATCCAAAACACCTGTGGATTACTAGTTCATGTGTGTTCGTCCAGTTATGTATACAACTTACAACTGTTGCAAAGTATGTTGTTATTTTTACAGTAAAGTACTTAAGTGGATAAAAGACCGAATTCCCTATAACTGTGACACTTTGACGTAGATTGTGTCGCCACTCTCGTGAGCCTTTCATTAGCTCGTGTAATATACAGAGCCACGTTTTCCCCATACTTCGTGGAGCGAATTCCGTTAGTCATTAAATCGTGTGCGGGCACGTGCGCGTGCGACATGTGCGTGCGCAGGTGCCCCGCCAACTGTCAAACGCATGTTTGGACACCCTTTAGTTAGGGGCGATTGTGCCTTTTAAAGGGAAGATTGGACAGTTGGCAAAAACGTACGAAAATATATTGAATAAGGGATAAGTAATATTAAACTTGTGCTAGATGATACGGGATGATACGTAAAAATACCTGGTTTTGTTGCTTAACTGAACTGGAATCTGATGACTCATTCGGGATTAGTAAAACAATTCAGACGAAATGAAACAATAAACAACTCTAACGAGTAAACAATTTTGGTTTTAAAAATCACGAAATTAAAAGATGTTTGTTGTGAGAACAAAAAAGCGCAAATTTACTAATAAAACACCCTTTCTTCTTTATGCTCGTTTCTAAAGCGGAGATACGTATAGATAGCAGAGCTTGGCCCACATTTTAAGGCAAATAAGCCAACCTTTGCCAAGAATCTTAATAGATCTAAAAGGTCACCCATTGAATTTAAGGGCAAATTAACTGCCATGCAATGTTTATTCACGATCTCTATCTGACGTTAGCCAATATCTTTAATTCGATTTCAAGATGTCTGATTGTGTAATATTTGTTTCAGATAAAGAAAGGAATCGATGAAATGCACACAAGCCAGGTAAATAAAAACGCAGCTAAATACTTGGAAACGAAATTCTATCATAGTACCAATTAATCTGAAAAAGTATATACAGGTTGTGTACTTATCACCTTTTAATATTGCATGGTGAAATATAAGTGTCTCTATTTAATAACGTTACTAGAGCACTTGAGTAGTTTCAAATATCTGTTTTCGGAGTATACGGATCGACGACGCCATTTTGCGTCACTCGAGGTGCAACTAATTGCCGAAGTATGACGACTGCAATCCGAACGTAATCTCGTGAATTGCATATAAGATAAGTGGCACAATAGAAAGCGTATAATAAATTTAGAAAGTGTAAATTACGTCTAATTTTACACGTTGCCTGAACGTTTTATTGGTAAATTGCGTTAAGTTTATTAATGTCTCATATCGTAAAATTTCATTTCAAAAGTTTATTGATGATTTAACAGGATCCGTGTCATAGTCACGTTCTTTTAAAGATTGTTATTTTAAATGTTTTTATACATGAAACTGTTTTTTTATTTAAGACACCACATGTTGTACAAATGAATACACTATTAACATAAGCATATTACTAACATTCAACATATTAATGTTATCAACGTAACGAAAAACAGTGGCCAGCTTTTCAGTTAAGCTGATTACACAAAGGTCAATTATGTATTTAATTGTGCAACAAATAATACTTCGATTTTGGGATAGTCTTCGATAAATCCAATTAGCAGTGTTGTCATCGAAATGGTGCAAATCGTAAAAACTTTCGTCCGTTTGTTACGTCCTAAACTCATGTAAGTGATATTCCCATCTCAAGAAGCGATAGAGATGACGTTTTCTAAGTCTTAACGTTTTCTATGAAGTGTTTGAAACGGGTATCTCACACAGTTTATTGATGCGGCTTTTAATATCATCAAATGCGTAAATTCGGGTTAGATATCAAAGATGCAATTATTATAAAAGTTATGTTATGTTGATTGAAAAAAAGTGATTGAGTTAAATGTAAAACTAACCGGTGTTGCTATCCTATCATTTTGGCGATTATATTTATGTAGAGACGTTATTACGACTTTCAATTTACAATTTAAGAACACCCTTTTCTTCTCTTGAATAAAAGTTAATTCGAATAGGCATGCTCAAGAAAATGCTTTGTTCCAGGGCGTTTTCACAAAAAAGTGTACCCAATTAAGGACTGAAATTAAGGAACTTTAACTTTGTCAGTTTTGTGACGAAAATTAGCCATACATTGCGGCCGTCAATATATAGCTAATTTTCGTCACAAAACTGACAAAGTTAAAGTTCCTTAATTTCAGTGCTTAATTCGGTACACTTTTTTGTGAAAACGCCCTCCAATACAGATCACCGCATTCTCGTGGCTTGGGCAAATGTTTGAACAGCATGAATCGGCCACAATGGCGCGTTTGTGGAGCTTTGATCGACCGCCCAATTTGTACTACAAGTTAAACTGTATGTTTGCTTATCTTGTTCGGATATGGCTTCGAATTGCGCTCGTTTCGAACGATAGTGTTTTCCTTTCGAAGTTTACTTAGGAGTTAGCGTTTTTATCGCCTTTGGGAAATACCTTTTGCGTAGATAGAAACGTACGCGTAATTTGGTTTCGAGCGCAATGACGACGATGTTTGGCTGAAAGTAATGAACGTTTTTGGTGCAATAGGCCTATAACATATAAAAAAAAACCAGATAAAAGTGTTTGAGAGTTTGCTATGGTTTGTTATAGTATCGATATACAGCGACCATGAAGATGAGGTTGTGTGTAAAGCTCAAAGTCAAAATAATTTTATAAAGCTATACATTTTGTGGAAAACCGTGTGTTTTGTGAATATGACGCCTTAGCTTTTGTTCTTGTATATTTATGAAAGACACGTCAGATAAATACTTGAATAGGTTAACCGCTAGGTGCCGCTTCGCCTTTAGATTGAATTGACTGCCACGAAATGACTTGGCATTTGTCCGCTGCAAGTTCATTTGCTTTCTCTGCGATTTGGCCCTTGATAGGACCGAACACCGCACACCTATTTGGTTAGCAAATAAAACAATAAGCGTATTCCTTATACAATTTCACCGCTTACATTTAAATTAAGAACCATATGTCAACGTACATCCAGTTTAAAGCTTCTTAGAATACGATTTTTATTTGACTTCTCAGTTCCTTGTGACGTAATTTATATCGATTACTATACCAATAGCTTGACGGAGATCCGATCTCGCCGAACGTGATAATAGGACGCTGTTGTTTGCCTAGGTATCCATTCCGTTGAACTACCTACCTATACCGATTTAACGCGGAAATCCCAATGTTAGACGTATCGATTCCTTTACACGGAATAACGTTAAATTCTAAACTTAGTAATCGTAAAGCAATTTTAATTATGTGCTTTAAACGATTAAAATTAGAGTCGGTTTCTCATTGATGAAGCGCGTGGGAATAGCGAGACAATGGGAAGAGTGGAGTCCCGCGAGAAATCGTGAGACCCGTGGGACGGACGCGTTTCCCGCATCTGTTCAAATACGAGCAGAAATCGACTCGGCGGGCGCTCGGAATCGATACTCCGCGATTAACATACCGCCGAGAGCCCGTCGTGTCCTTTCGACGGCGTGTCACTCCCCTGTCAACACGATGAAGTATAGCCGAACCTAGCACTATAAACTTGTACAACGTGATTATTATTACTGTCTACATCCTACATGCATCAAGCCCGGCTCGGCGGGCCATAAATGTACGCGGGTGTGAACGAACTCATTTAGACGCTAAAATACTCGCTCAATCTTGTGAGAGGCTTCTCGCGTGCTCGCAGGCCCTGGGTCTCGAGCAGACGAGCCACACCGGCGACCCTGCCCGCGTCACGACCGGCACGCACCGACTTGCAGGCTAAATAATGTCACTGTCAACTCTAACATCGAACTTGGCACGTATGCCTCGAAGTCATTAGCCCCTTTGTTGCATGTAATCCGAAGTAAATTTAAATGCGTTCCCACGATTATAGAGTTATGCCGCTCGTAATCACCTCGGTTTACACGGCCATAATAGGTAAGTTTGGCAGAGAATTGAAATTCATAAAGAAACAAGTGAATGCTTAATGCGCCGCGGTTTGAATGGTAAATCGAATTGAAATCGCCCGGTGCAGTTCGGTGGGTTCCCAGAGTGGAGTTAGGCTTCTATTGGATATAGAGCAGTCGAGGCTGAGCGGCGAGCTGACCGCATTCACACGGCCATAGGAAGATTACCGCCAAGTGGTTTCGTGCGGAGTGATTGATCGTCACAAAGCGCGAACTGAGAACGAACGGATTATGCCTTTGTCTATGCTTCGTCTAGCTTGTGTTTGGCTCTCCGGAGGTGTTTCGAAACGTGGCAACCACACGACAGTCCCGTCAGTTTTAACAGTCGTGCGACTGCCTGCCGGTTCATTGTCCGTGTTTACTTGGCTTTTGAAGCGTACAGATGCTTCCTACGCGTTTTTTAATGCATTTTGTAGTAAACATTAGTACCGAACGCGGAATAATTAAGTGTTTATTATATTCGGGTACTCCCACACGCCATACTTATTTGTACAACATGACGTGGTTCGAACAAAAATAAACTAAATTACGATGTCCGCATCGCGGTGGAAAAAAATCGTTACCCGTAATGACAAAACTGAGGTAATCACTGTGTAGAGTAATGGCAACCCGAGGCTATGTTTTCGACAGATTTTGAGCTACGATAAAAACTATTCGTATTGTCTAACAAAAGTATAACACATACATATATTTTTTATAGTGACGTTTTAAATTGCCATAGGTTATATGGAGTATGTATTTAGAACATGAAAAAACACGTGATTTTTTTTTGCATGATAGGATTATAAAGAATTAGAAACCCACTCTCGCTTCGCTTCAGTTTATGTGAGTTGTCTGTAACATCCGTTCAAAATATTTTTGAAGGTTATGTTTTATAATTATAATTTATAAAACATAACCTTCCTCTTAAATAACTCTATCTATTGACGAAAACCGCATTAAAATTCGTTGCATAGTCTGAAAGAAAATTAAGGATCAGTGTCCTTTAGAAATCATAACACCCTTTTTCAATGGAAAAGTCTTCCAAGATCCTTCTATCTCCTTTAAAGAAAGTAGATTAGAGTAGTCTATTGCCTCTTAAACCCTCTCGGTGATCCATCGAATTATACAACTACCTTAAGAAAGAAGGTTAGTAAATAAGTTCGATTCGAAACTTTGGATGTCCCATCCCTCTCATCCATTGTGATTTTAGAGAAATACGAGTAACGCCCCTGTGACTTCAAACCCACCCATTGCGCACTAGACATACCGTTCCAACATAAGGCCCGATAACCCGCATATTTCCATGAACACATAACAGTAACAGCCTGCGCGGGCGCGCGCTGGAACCTTGCTACCGGCTAAGGTTCACCCATTCATAGTTAATTGAACCGATAACGAGTAGCGACAACGAATAGAATCGATTGATCTAATTGAGTATTGTAACTACGTAATTAAATCGATTTGGGTTAGGAATGTTTGCGGTAGCGAACTGGTTAGTTAGGAAATGCAGTTTAAAAGATAAATCAATTTAAATTGGCGTCTCACGCTGTTTATGAACATGTGTATAAATACGTATAGTCCCTCTTTAATTTTAGAAAGCTTAATAAGACCTTAATGAGTTTTTAGCATTGTCCTACTGTAAATGATACGTGCAAAGGCAAGGCACGGACTATTAAAAAAAAAAGTGTATTCTTGTGATACTCGTATGTAACTATAGTATTTTTAAGTTTTAAAAATAAATGGGATTTAGCATAACATTGTGTTGCCAATTGTAAAGTAAAAAACCTAGAAATCGCAGAACATCATAGTGCCGTGTATTCCAGCAATCGGAGCATATGCCACAACAGCTGCTGGATAGATAGCTGGGCTGGAGTTAATAAAACAGACATACCATCGGATAATTCAACCGGTCCCCTAATGGCTCAATTTTCCTTGATCGCGTATCGATTTCAGAACGAGTGGTTCAAAATTGGCTGTTCCGTTCGGAAACGGCCGACCGGCGTCACTGGTTCGGGCGTGTTCGTAACCCATTCGGTTTCCGAACGGACGTGGCTTTCGATCATCAACGAGGCTGAACACGCACATAGGGCTAATTCGCAAGATTCTAGTTTAAAAAAACAAAATGTCAGTGCACAAGTAACGATGTAAATTAGATTTCTCTTTTTATCAACATCTATATGTTCTTTAAACCTAGTCACGTTACTTAGTTGATTATTATCATGTTTCGAAATCACTGAACGACGATATGCGATTGATGAATTTAAATGAGATGTATAGTTTTTTTAAATGTAAGTTACGTTATCTTCTTTACTGAGTTCATCGTGCAAAGCCGCATGCCATTACTAACGTTATTCATAATATAAGAGTTAATGGAATTAAGACAGATCTAAGCTGCTTTGCTCAAGTGAAACTTTTGAAAATAAATATTAATTTATAAAACGTAGCCGTCCGCCCACGTACGGACTGTCAAGCCTGCCAACTGTTAAATAGTGGATTCATAGACAAATATCGATGTGGTGTTGACCCCTGACCCTCGCGTCAAACGCAGTGACGTGAAAACGACGATACTGGCCATAAATTATACAGTTAGGGAAAAGGTTCATGCTATGCAACGTGATAACAATTTAGGTAGGGAAAGTAAATTTTATGCTAAAGGTTGTCCATAATTATTCATGTTCTTATTTTTGATTTCGTGTTTTTCGGTTTCGGTTTTTCGTGTTCTTGTTTATATTCGGTTTTTATCTGTGTCATTTTGAATGATGAATATCTTTATTTCGATAAATTGCGTTCACATCATTCACCCGTTACTTTTTCATTCCAATTGACCGAATGAATAAGATTAATCCCCTAATTGCATCCAGTAAGCTGTTATGGAATAAGTAAACCGAGTTGTAAAAAATACTTGTTTCGCGTCCGGGAAGCGAACCCGTTGGACCTGTCAGCCCTCGTGTTAAAAGATAAATCTCGCAGGATTTGCAAAGGTTTTGATGAATGTGGCGCTGTAGGAACAATAACTGGATTTAACACGTAATTTTAATAAAATTACTAGCATGGCAACACAATTGCAGTCTTAGGATTGCAGTCTTGCGATTGTAGCCTTGAAAATGCAAATGTCTATATGGGTTTCAGATTAGAGCACTTATCATCAAGTGGTCAGTGCATGCCTTTTTTTTAGTTATGATGTTATTTTAGGATCTTGTAAAATACTTTATTGGTTTTAAAAACGAATGAAAGTATAATAGTTGTTTATGTAACTAGTGCATAATGAAGCTTCTTAAGGCTTGAGTGCCGAGGTTAGAGCGTTCTAATTATGTACAGTTACATAGATAACTTTTTCTACAAGCTTAAAAAGAAAACTACAAAGTTTGTCGTAATTAATTTAGTTCTTACAGATGGTTTCTAAATTGACAGCGATCACTCGACCACAGAGAAAAACTATGGCGTCAAACGTCATACAGGCTAGTTGTGTTTTTTTTAAATTGATTCTTTGTGATTATTAAAATATAATGCTTATTGCTAAGCTTATTAATTTAATATTTTGGTGATTTTGCTGCATTTCTGTTTTTATACTTCAAACAAACGCCATTGGTGTAGTTAGTACCGCCGTATGTGACCGTAGTACCTATCTCAGTCTGTGGTGCCGCCATATTTCCATTTTGCAAAACAGTCGAACCAATTAATTTTATAGTTATTTTCTAATTATTATTTCTTTTAAAGCTACTGCTATGGTAATGAATTAAATATTTATCGTATTTTTACCCATTTAAATTGTTGTAAAAACAATTCTTAATAAATAAATAAAAGAATTGAGATGTCAGTTGATCACCAAACACTGCCACTGGCATTGTTCATACGCAACCATGGTAATAAGAATGCTATAATAATAATTATAGAACTATTATTACCATGGCAACGCTCATTATAGAATGGTTTCCATGCTTCGGTTACGCTATAGGTGGTATTCTGATACCGTTAACGATGTCAATAGTAGCGGGTTATAGTACCTACGCGAGTAGAAAATAATTATAATTATATTTATAGTTATACACAGAAACAAATTTACTATATAAAAAACAGCGGATAGATCCGTTGATGAGTTGCTCAACGTGCAAATTATCTTGTATACTGACCAACTTAAGCCTTGAGTTATCAATTTTAGAGTTGTATTCAGCTTATCGTGGGATGCAGTAAATGACGTGGTAATACGTCTTCCTGCAATTACGAGTAACTCAAGTAGTTGACTAACTGTTCTCAGAGATGGCGCTAGTGGACGGAAGTGACTGGCTGGATATCCAGTAGGTTGACGAAACGCCAGAAGTAATTTAAAAATGTATTTTATGTTTGTTATGGGAAATACCTCAGCTCATGCATGGTATGACATTATGCTATACTAATAATGTTTATAATAGAATAAGTACAGAACAAAAATAATATGTAATTATGTTTTAAAAGCCGGCCGCTTCATGCGACTTATTATTATTACTATCTAACTACCAAAAGTAAAGCCCACAACATTAAAGTTTATGGCGCGATACATAACAAGTGTAGCTAAGCTCGTACATATACCTATTACAATACAAATTACGAACTTAACGCTTCTGTACAATTTGAGTAATATATAAAAACTCCTCTGCATCGTTAGTACGACGGTGCGTCGGTAGTAAATCTCATCAACACTTTATCGATGTTAACAAACACTATTTGCAAGTGGCCAGTGCTATTCTACCAAAAAAAAACAAAGTGGAAGGTTTTTTTTAAATTTGTCCAGTCATTATCGTAAGATAGTGGCCATGTGCGAATGACTCACGTCCGCGTCGTGTTTTCGCATAACCGGTCGTTTGAACTTGGAACAAGAAACAAGTGAGCGAGGCTGTATACGACAATTTGTTTTTTTTTCTGACGAGTAAAATTGTGATGTTTTAGACGTAATCCTTTAGGATTTGATAGTTATCAAGTAATAAAACATAGCTATTTCGTTCACTGATTTTATATATTAACAAATATACTTACTTTTAATTAATGAATATGGAACTCAATCCCTTAAAAACTATAAACTATATAGTCTAAGATCCGAACCTAAATCGACCTTCACCAAGCTGATAATAGAACGAAACATATTTTATCATGAATTTAGTATATTAGAAAACATATTAAAAGTGGGTTCGCTAAAAAAATCCTGGGCAGACTATTTTTAATTATTTTTCAAAAAAAGATTTTTAATTAAATGTTGCAACATCAGGATAATAAAAAAAAATTGTCCTGACTGAAAGTATAAAACATATAGAATGTGCAGCCGTTGGGTTGTCCACTATTTACCTGGGCGAACTAATGGGTTGTCAGGTATAAACAGGTATATCGATGCCAGTTACTTTCACTGGATTGGATAATTAAAAAAAAATTATATCATCATAAGCGCTGTTTTATTGCGAACACGTTGATATAGGGTTGTCTGCGAAAATTCCGGTCCTATTAGGGGTTTGCGAATTTTAAAGATTTGAGGAGGAATCTAATGAATCAGACGAATTCGAGAGTCAAAATGATACTTCTGATGAATCAGATATTGAATAGAAAAGATTTATTAGAATATATTTTTCATTAATGTTATTTTTGTATTTATACTGTTTTGTAATAAAATTTTAAAGCGTAATATAAGATGTCTAGTCTATCTTTTTTGTTATTTTTTAATTTGAATTTTCGGCTGTCCACTGTTTCTATTTCCAGAAAGAGCAAAAATACTTCAAAGTAAGTAATTGATATTTTTATTGTCTATTATAGATTATAGATATATTATTATGGTTATAACTCAATATATTGATATTATATTGTTTTATATTATATATATTTAATTATTATGTAATTAATTAAATATTTTTTTTGCAACTGAAATATCAGTTGCTCCAAAATAACACGCACTGTTTACTATATGAAGGGTAGTAGAGGTACTTCTACCCTCCATAGTTTACACACCGAGCATGCGCACTTTCTACTATTCAAGGTCCCATCACAAGCGACTGCGATGTTGGGTCCTTTATTATTACACAGTATACTTACCTCGGATCTCTCTGTCACACATTTCCACGCGCGTTGAAATTAAAATCTTTAAAATTCGCAAACCCCTAATAGGACCGGAATTTTCGCAGACAACCCTATATCAACGTGTTTGCAATAAAACAGCGCTTATGATGATATAATTTTTTTTTAATTATCCAATCCAGTGAAAGTAACTGGCATCGATATACCTGTTTATACCTGACAACCCAATAGTTCGCCCAGGTAAATAGTGGACAACCCAACGGCTGCACATTCTATGTTTTATACTTTCAGTCAGGACAATTTTTTTTTATTATCCTGATGTTGCAACATTTAATTAAAAATCATTTTTTGAAAAATAATTAAAAATAGTCTGCCCAGGATTTTTTTAGCGAACCCACTTTTAATATGTTTTCTAATATACTAAATTCATGATAAAATATGTTTCGTTCTATTATCAGCTCGGTGAAGGTCGATTTAGGTTCGGATCTTCCACTAATACCTAGTAAATACATACATACATACATACCTTCACGCCTGTAATCCCAGAGTGGGGTAGGCAGAGCTACAGAATTACAACTTCAAAAAGTTGTTGACAATTCAGTAACCACAATTTGCACAAATAGGCTAAGATGTTTACCAGCGTATTAGTGACAGGTTGCAAGCCCATCGCCTAACAGTACTACAAGCCTATATTCCCTTAGTCGCCTCTTACGACATCCACGGGAAGACATGGAGTGGCACTATTCTAACCCGGCACCACACGGGATACCTATACCTAGTAAATAAAGTACACAAAATCATCCAAGAACATGTCAACACTGCTGTAAACCAGTAACAATTATATTACTAACAGAACAGCACTAATCGATCGTTATAACCCCATTAACATCGGAGAGCCAACAATCGATACGGAATCGATACAATAAATCTATTCGAATCATTATGTCATCGCATAGTGTGGCGGGCGTTGCCACTAGTGGTGTATGAATATTCAAACCTGTAGAACTCGTCTATGGTACGGACTGCGCGTCTGTTGGATCTCGAGCCTTTAGGCTAAACTGTATACACTGTACGTACATTCGACCGAGTCATATAATTGTAATTTATCTCAGTAAAATTTATTGAAACATGTGAATAAAGAAACTGGTTGACAAACGATTAGTCAACAACTTTTTTGTACTATAAAATGGGTAAAGTAAGAAACACGTTGGTTTTCAAGACGATTAAGTGACTAGCATCAGTCTCTGGACGCCTGTTATTTTGTATGAATAATTGTCTTATGGTAATTATTTTTTGCCCGGCTTTCCGAGTACGATGGTAATGTTTTTCGGCTGCATATCATGTTATTGTACAGTACTTGCTTCTTAGCAGCTCTCGGCCGGTTATAGCTATCACACTTGAACTCGCAACTGACACTCCCTCGTATGTCACAGAAAAACGAAGATTGCCGATGGCTATTACGAAAATAGTACAGTCAGCTGCAGAGAAAAGGATACCCCCCCCCTCCTGGTAAGGATTGATTTTTTCGAAAACCCGTGGATAGATTTAAGTGATTTTGAGTTTATGTGTAAACAATAGTAAAATCTTCAATTCACCTAAAAATCATATAAATTTAACTACATGTTTTTGAAACAAATCGATCCTTACCAGGAGGGGGGGTATCCTTTTGTCTGCAGCTGACTGTAGTACAGTGGTACAGTCACTGTACCACTGTATGTATGTATGTGGGTATGTACCCTCTCTTATTATGTGTTAGTGTACTAGATTGTACTTACAACGCCGTTTGCGATCGAAGTATCGTGCACCATTCTGTAGACGGCCATATAATCAAACAGCTATAAAGAAAGCTGAATTATGTTCCTTTCATTCAAAAGCTACTCGGCTTGCAAACAGGCCGTAAAACTCAATTTACATGAAGTACTTCATTTTAGTTGTAACCCTTACAGGATCATAAAAACTCTGTTCACGAGTTTAATTCTCGTTTTAAGGTTATGGTTCTCATGATTAAAAAAAAAAAATTAAATACTTTTCCTTGCTTTCCATTTTTTCACCAAAACCCAATAGGTACATTTATCGGTTACATTTTTCAGGATCTTGGTGTAGAAAACACCTTAGAAATATCAGGCATTCTAAAATTAAAAATATGATTGCGGTCAGTTAGTTACTTTAAAAGAAAAACGATATTATTAATAACTGGCCGCAAATAAAATTCAAACGGCCGCCGTTCCACTTGCCGATTCCCCGCGCGTGGGCCGCGCAGGTGGTGGGAATTAATTAGGGTACGGTGCACAGTAGCCACCCACCTGACTGCCGTGAATACTCATTCACTGGCCACTTCATCATCCGCTTATTGAGGTGTGAAGTTTATGAGGTTAGTTTGAAACCAAGGTTTAAATGACCATAGAGTTGCCTTTTTCTGTCAGTAGCGTAAATAAATTCAAATTCGAATTTGGAAGAAGGAAGCAACGTAATTGTATTATGCTAAATGCTTTGTTTACTTCGACACCACTAGACTGCTACCCACTAGCGGAGGAAGCTTATGCATGCATCTCTCCTGAAACACATCGTTCGACAAGAGAACTAATTTAGGTACGGCACATAGTTAGGCACATATATCAGCATCAAGTAAATTGAAAAAACAAATACTAAGTATTATAATCTCTAATAAATAAAGAAAATGCACTTTCTTTACTTACTTCTGTTCTGTTCTGCAGATACACATTTCAAACCATATCCAACGTCCATGCAAATTCGTTCACACCTCGGAGTAGATTAAATGACGCCGCCTGATAGTTTTTGTCTCCACCAAAACTATTCGGAATAATGAGACTGCAGACAATGCGAACAGATAAAAAATACGGCAAGGAACATAAAGACGAGAAGGTGTGTCAGTAACACGTTGGCTTACAACACTATGGTATTAGATCGATCGGTGTTCAAAGTCATATATATATTATATACCTAGATCGTAAGTCACAAATCGGTTGACCTTCTTGTCATTTGCTATTTGGTTAAAAAACTGGTTCAGGTTTGAAACATGACATGTGTAATAATTAGTAGAACGGAACTATGTGATAAACGTTTTTTCTTACGTTTGACACAATATAAGTTATATTTGTTGTGACCACAATTAGATACGATGTGTAGCTACTCTGACAGTACAAATTAACTAAAAAATTATACTTTATGTATGTTTTATGTGTTAAGATTTTAAAACATTTCCGCTATATTGCGTTTTAGAAGGAAAATGGTTCTGTTCGTACACCATTTGACTTGTGTTGACATCGAGGTATAATATTGACCCTGTAAGTAGAATTTACTCGAAATAGGAATTAAATTCAAGATACATCGGTTATTTTATGGAGTCAAAGTCGCAGCCGCAGTTTGTAATGTTCGTATTGCGAAATACCATCTAGTTAGGGACAATTTGAATAGACGATTACCATAGATATCGCCGTTTGCGTAAACTTAAGCGTAAACCTTATTGATAATTTTACCACTGATCGTGATAGTTTATGTTTAACTTGATTGTTATTCCATCAACCAATTCCACGTAAACATATAGTTAAGCTTGATGCGTATAACAGACGTACACACCGAACAATGCCTTATCATTATCACTTCCATGTATTCTATAGGAGTATGCAAGTCGATGCACAGGCAATAAAGACCTCTGAATTTAAATGAGGAATTCCCTCGTGCGTATGAATAGGCGATAATTTCTAATTTCGAACATGAAACTGCGCAGAGCGTACGCGCACCCACCCGCGGCGCGCGCACAATTTCACCAAGTTTATTGCCCAACTCCGAATATAATTCCATAGAGATATCCGGAAGCAGGGAGTGTGTGTACCGGGTTCTTTACCGTTGCGACAACTGCTGTCGTCTACAGTTAATTTTACAAGAGTCACGGCCGTGTCGACACACAAATTACTCACGAATTTAACGCCAAAACACGTATTCATAACCGTCATATTCGATACTATTATGAGTGACCGCTGCGTCAGTAGTTAAATAAATAAACTCCCCATATCAGATACTTCCGAGATTTATCGCCGTTCGCTTAACGATAAGATATCTGAAACGCTTATTTATTGCAGCCGAGGATCTATTTATAACGATCAGAGA
The DNA here is from genome assembly GCA_927399475.2 of Acleris emargana. NCBI lineage: Eukaryota > Metazoa > Arthropoda > Insecta > Lepidoptera > Tortricidae > Acleris > Acleris emargana. Next base: position 6,014,509 of record OV656836.1, on the reverse strand, counting down.
CAACTCGCCTCGGACAATGCAAATTCGCACTTAGTTATTGCTTTTCAATTGACTTACAATTTTCTTTTCCCACCGCTCGTTAGTCTGGCTGGTTTGGTTTGCGTTTGGTTTGCGTTTGGGTTGTGTTTCGTTTGTTAGGCTGTTGGGTTTGGGACGCAAACGCGCGCGTTATACTGGGGGCTCGTGCGGTGGGTTCGTGAGCCTCTCTTCGCAAGCACAACATTAAATCTCGGCATGACTAGAGCTTGCGAAACCTAGTCGACTCGTTGGGAGCGAGGAACTAATCTGCTGGGAACGACTGATCAAATTCCCATGGAGCCGATTTAAATTGCTTTAATCAACATTGTATTTAATTTGGATTTAGTGCCGCCGTTGATAGCTTTAAATTTAGAACGAGTAATTACATTTTCAATTTTGCAATCTTGCTGCGTATTTTGCACGGTCGCGGCCGTCGAGTACAATTCTAGCTGTGTAGTACGTCACAATTTATTGGTCTTAACTATTCTGATTCGGCGTTACTTATAACCGTGGGGTAGCTACACCATGCTTTATCACAATGACGGATAAGGACACCTTGCTTATTCCACTTTTTTTAAGTAACCCGTTAAGGTTAGAGGGCCTGAAATATACGAACTTAGTGGATTTTATATTAAGTATAGAGCGTGTAACGTTATGAAAGACGGATCGTCATCTGCTTTATGAGGTGTCAGACACGTATTCGCTTAATCGTCAATTTACGATTCGTTTCAATGATTCTCCATTGACCTCCTTCGAGTAGCTAGGTACCTATTCTTAAGAGCCTTTCTATGTACAAATATGTACATACACTGACCCATCTTGAGTAAATCTCACGATGTTGTACCAACAATGAGTGGTTACATCATTTTCTCAAAATAAATTATTTCCTGAAGCGTTTTCCTCATTCATGAATTTTACTCCTTCTTTTTTCTTTGTCAGTTTTCCCTATTCATAATTTTAATAACACGCACGTTTATAATAGCTTTTTACCAGTCACATGTTCACCCATATCAAATATATATTTTACAAAGTCAACGGAGCTACGCTGTCGCGGAGCTCTTATTTCCACTCGACTTGGGCCTTCGGGTTTGCTGCAAAATTCACATAACCTAAACCTACCTAGGTATGCCTCCTGTAAAAATCACAAATGGACAAACATGCGACTCGGAAAAAAACTACATTGTTTTTAATTAGTGTGATTATAATTATGAATGGAAAAATGCGAATTGATCAGATGGAGGAGAATATATGAGTGTGGTTAAATTTACAACAACAAATACACTTCAGGAAATCAATGATTTTGAGAGAATTATCTAACCAATCCCAACATCCGCTTTACGCGTCACATATATTTAACTATCTGTTATCTACAATATTAGGAGAACACGCCATAAATCGACATGCATCTCAGATCCCGATTGGTCTCGCTGTGTTATTAAATAAACATTAAATCTGAATCCGGACAATTATTGTAGAGATGGTTGTTTGATACTACACCGCTTCTTTATAAGGTGCTAGTACAGGGGGATTGTAGCCTTCAATGTGTCAAAGTCGTAAATTGATGATCATTGATCACAATTGCACCTTATGACTGTCAACCGTTTGACAACTTTGTAAGGAATACGGGAAACAAGTAAATTTCAATAGGAAAATTGCAAAAACTTAAAAAGTTACTAGGATTTTAAGGTAACATTCATGTGCTTAACTTCAGGTCTTCAACACAATATTAACGGTGATTCGCTAAATAATAAGACTTAGAATTATTTCTGTTCTAAAATTTACGTTCATGTTTTTTTTTTTTTCTATACTGAGGGTGTATTCAAAATAGGCTTAGAATCGGCGGCATTCTTGAATAAAGCGTTTACACTAGCAATTGCGCCTATACAACCACTTGTTACCATGGAAACGTCAGTTTGCTAAGCTAACAGTCGAGCTGTCGTCATATCGTCTATTATAAACGAGATTGAAAAACGTAATAATGTCTTGGAGAGCTATAACCGATGCGCCATAGTCCTATAATGAAAGTAGAATCAAAGATGGAGTTAATCAGTTTCCAAGAGCAGGTGTTCGCAGATCAGATAGACTCGATGGTTTTTTAGTTGCGTGTGCGCATTCTAGATGAAATCCGCGATATCCTGGAGCATCGGTCTCATCTAGCTGCTGGATTTAATAACAAGAAAACTTCTCGCAATCGAAATTACGATCGTGTGAAAGTATATGTTATTGCTTCTTTTATAATTACTATAAATACAATGTTGGTTTAAATTGATGACTTGTACGAAGTACCTCTTTACTGTATATCTAACTTACTCGTTAATGATGATAGAGCTTTCTTGTTACGGAAATTGTTGTTTAAAACAATGTGTTAATTGGTAAACCTTCTTGAGATAAATGTACAACTCCGTAACAAGTTTTTGCGGAACTTACATTTAACGAAGGCTCTTACCTATTTAAATAACACAAGAAGTTTATGTATCATAAATATCTGAGCCACATGTTTTGCAAACTAAATAACAGAATTAACGCCGTTAATGTCAATTAAAGATACATTTAACGCAACGTATAAAATACCCCTTACATTCACAGAGCAATAGTTGAGTTGCTATGCTAATGAGCCGGCCATTAACACTTGTAAACTATCCATTCCGCTTTAATTAAGCTATACATATAGTTAGCTTTTATACAGGTGGATTTTTATTAAGACGTAACGCCAAACTATCGTGATCATCTCATATCTCTGGTTCAACACGCGTTACTGCTTTTAACAAGACATTGTTAAATCGAGGAATGCTTTTTATATTTTTTTGATTGATTGATTCTCGCGTGGTCGCTCAAAAAACACACGCGCCTTGTATGTAAAATCAATATCTTTCAACCATAATCAAATTTAGCTTAACAAATTGAGACACACGCCATTTTTAAAATACTTTTGTTCAATTTAATTAATACTGGGATCAGTTTACTAAATTAAAAATATTTGTAATAGGTACATAAAATAAATAAATATCAGAGGACAATGTCACACCAATTAACCTAGTCCCAAACTAAGCTCTAGGCTTGTAGGTAAGTACTACTAGACAACGATATAAATACTTATAAAAAGAAATATAAACTTAAATACATAGAACACATCCATGACAGTACTCAAATATTCTTTATCTTACCGGGATTTCAACCACTAGCTTCGTAGGCAGGGACGCTACCAAAGGCCAACGCGTCGTCAAAAAATGCTTCCTGTGTTTTGTTTTAGCACTGCGAACGGCAATGCAATACATCAACACCCTGTATAAATGTATAAAATGGGTATATCTGAATCTCCGTCGGGCGGGTAATAGAAACACATAACGTACGCGCGCGGGTTTCATTAATTTTAATTGCGCCGGCGCAGCCTGCGCGTGCGACGATGGGCTAATGGGGGTAATGGTGGCTAACGGGCTGGTTGGGTTTAGCCACGTTTTAGCCAGGTTTTAGCCAACGTTGCAGGCTCGTAAATATGTGTAATTTGTGTTGTCGCATGGCATGGGTCTACCGTGTAGTTAATGTTAGGTACGATGTGTGTAATTTGTGTATGTAAGTACATTTGATGATGATGTAAGTGTTACTCTAGCTGAAACTTATGAGACTTTAAATTATTTAATAGTACTTGCTAGTATTTCATTTTAATGTAACGACTTAAGATCTTCGTACAACTTGAAATTGAAGGCTTTGTTAGTCCTATAAATTTACCCATGTCTTTTTCTATTGTCAATTATATGGGGATACCTACATGACGTATACATAAAATATCATTATTAATGATGTACCATCAAAGAATTTGAATGATTAGCAGCTTGACATAGTACTTCAATTAGCCATGTTATACAAATCCCGACGTGACACAACTAATGACGACGTATGAAAAATATATGACCCGGCTAATTTACTAAGTCAAACTACAAAATATTCTAGTTCCTAAATAGTACGTAGGTAATTAGGTCGTTTTACTCCAATGGGTAATGTAGGATTTATAACTATAAGACAACGTTACAGAGTATAAATAAACAAGAAGTAACATTGAAACAAGAACAATTAAAGAAGTAAGAAGAGGGAAGAAATAAGAAGAGCAGAATAAAGAAGAACTCGCACCATGCACAGGCAATGGCACTGGAAGAATTCACGGGTTAAATTTTACAGTCCCGTGGTCTCTTAGTGGCATCACTAGTGTTGGGCGATCCTACGGTGACACATCGAAAAGACAATCAGAACAGGAAACTAGAAGACTGTTAACTTAGACCTAAGATGAAGAAGATAGAAGAAGGAAGATATAGTCGTAAGAGAGTCGTATTTTGTATATATTTTGGCTGTGTTGAGTGCGGGAGTTCTGTTGCAGGTTTACAGTCGACGTCAAATATATCTTTACCTTTTTCGCCTTATTACAATGGAATAAGGTGCAAAAGTGTTAACATATCTTTGAAGTCGACTGAAGATGTATTGGTTGATTAAATAACCGATCAATTTAGGAGTGCATGAAAAAATGTCGCCATATTTTCTGCATAATTTCCTTGAATCACATTTACTACAGTTTTATTCACTGCCTTTTAAAAAAACGTACTTACCTATAATAATACTTGGAATAATTACGGACATGTCGCTGAAAAGATTTGTATTTAATAAGTCGTTTAAATAAGTGAAGCTCAAAAATAAATTTATGCCTTCGGTTTTTGAACTGTATATTTAATTTCCGCTTTAAATGACGTTTTTATCTATTCTTTTTAATTTTCAGGCCAATAAAAAACACATGCGTATACAAAAAAAATACTTTAAAAAATAATAACTCACGTTAAGAACTGCACTTTAGACTGTATCTGAACTATATTTTTCGAATTCAATTCAATTGAATAAATTTAAATACCTACAATGTATATTGCAAATGATGTTTTCAACATTCAGGGAACCCTAATTTCATGAAGCACCTCAAAACGATAAGGCCTTCTCAGACTAATAGTCCGTCGGCCGATAGTAACCTGTCATATCATCAGCGATACTGCCATATCGCTGCCAACAAATTCAGCAAGTTGAAAATGTAGGTACCTTACTGATTTACTTGCGAAGATTTATTTTGCAGCTTATTTAATTTGTTAGTTACTCGGTACTGCGGTATCAACGACACGATATGTCAGGTCATTATAGAACACAGAGTGACAGACCGCGTGGGGCGCGTGGCTATTTCGACTGGACAATCCAACGGCTCACAGCTCAATTCTGCTATACATTTGCGGGTAGCCAGTATGTAGCGTGACGAACTCTGTCACTAGGCGGTCGGTGGATCTGAACATTCTGAACCTGTCGTTTGAAAACTGATGATGTATGATGAGCGACAGATTTAAAACCGGCCGTACAAATACTGCCAGCAGGTATAAGTTGTTTAATGTATGCGCTCCATTGCTTGGACCTGACAGGTCTATTGATTTGCAATCGCCATCGGCTTCAAAGTGGAACAATTGTTTTCTTTTTGTATGCAGACTCGCCTTCGGACTGTCAAAATGAAAACGATTGCTATGGCGAGTGCGTTAGCCAATAAGCCCTTCGTTCCCTTTGCACTTACTTTGTTAAGTTGTGTCGTATAAATGGCACACCTCATGGTTTTTGTCACTCCAAAGGTTAACGAATTTTATGATAAAGTAGCAATATGTATATCCATTGAGTATTGGTAAAAAACTTAATTAAAGCCCTCTTCTATGTAGTTGTAACACATCTGCGAGGCTAGACAAGTTGCTTAACGCTAACGTAAAGAATTTTCGAAAACTGACAAAATGTAAGGAATTGACGTAAGCACGCCGTCTGACAGCTTACGTCACGTCATTCTATACATTTTGGATAGCGATAACGAACGAATGCTTCTTGTCTAGGGCCTCTTTATAGACCGTTCGAATTTCTATATTTGAAATTTGACGTAAATACCGTATTAGTTTAGTATACAACTACATGCAGGGGCTTTACTTAAGTTTTAGAGCTATAACTCCAGGACATTGTATGAACCAGTACCACCTTATTTTGTGAAATGAATTAATTCCTGCTTTATATTACATAAAATTGACGATGTTTTATATATTTCTTGTATCTGTGTACTGAGTTAACTTTAATGTCCTATGTATGTTGTAGATCCCTGATTTGTATGTATGTACGTGTTGGTATGAAACGATTTGTACTTACTATGCAAGTCTGTTGTATGGACTGTAATACGTTTATGCTTTTATTCTCGTGAAAGTACTATTGCGGCGCATTCAGCGGGGTGATGCGCAGACGCAAGTCAGGAGCGGACGGCGTATTAATTAAAATGACCAAGTTACTATAACAATTTTCGTTTGCCTGCAATTTATCTACAGAACCTGAGAGGTATCGTTGTATTTTCCTTCTGTTCCCTTACCAATGCTCTCTCAACTATATTGCCATTTCCATTGTGATGCATACGAGTAACAATACAAATCTGACTTATCTCGGGTTATGTTTCACACAGAAAATTGAGAAACGGATTTTTTGAAATTAATCAAGTTACTTTTTTTGTTAATTTTAACTTTCAAATAACTCGCAAATTTTCGTCAACGATTTACTAACAGGCTTAGTTTAGGTTGTTCCGGTAAAGTAACTGTATTAATATCATTTAAGTTCGTGAATTAAAAAGATAGCAGAACTGCTAAAAGCTGTGAGCCGGATACGTCTCCAAATTGAAAGGCAAATGGTTGAAAATTCAAAAATGTAAGCTATAGAAATTGAAAAAATAACACACTTTAGGGTCGTGGAGTTTATTCCTCCTGGAATATGAACCTGTTCTGCATACACGCAAAATAGTTAAGAGGATTGCGAGCCGATGCTTAAATCGCGTAGCTGTAAAAAGAAAACATGGAAAATTTAGCTCCGGGCGATAACGATTCTCAACCCCTAATCAAGTCCGATTACCATGATTTTATAATATCTTGTGTAGTTATTTAAATATAAAATTATGTTCGTACGTTCCCGTCCTTTTTTTAATTTGTTTCTTACCAACAATATTTTTACAGACCAATTTTTTCATTAATTAGTATCTAAAATATATTAATAATCGACAAAATTGGATTAGGTTTAAGGTGAGACAAACGTTATCGCATTTTGAACAGTAATTTTCAGCTTCAAAATCTTTTTAAAGTGTGTATTGAATAAACAGTTAGTTCAAAGTTTGGGCGCCATCGGTTAAAATGATAACGTCACAAACACGACAAGATTATACTTTCTCGACACAGGTAGGAATAATTTACCAAGTTTCCTGAGAGAGTTTTTTTTATTTATGACATTAGAAGGTAAGCATGCACGCAATGTACAAGTAGCAGAACATGCTCAGAAGTTAAGAAATCTTCTCAAGAAATTACTGAGAATATTATCGGAAACATTTCAGAGCATTGAGAATGTTAGAGCATTAAAAAGGTCCTCTGTCAATAAAAAAATAAGAACATTCTTAGAAATATTCCAGAATATCTCGTAAGAATCTTTCACAATTTGAGAAGTCACTTTTCGGTGCAATGCTACCAAGCTTGATGGTAAGTGAAATTTTTGAGTGGTACATATCTGCTAACTCAAGATTGCAATCCTACAACTGCAACTGCTTTATCAACCCTGAGGACTAAGATGAAATGCCTCAATGCTACTAGTTTATACTGGCTATTTTGACCGCACATCGTAATACAATATTGCAAACTGTTGTTTGGCGAATTAAACAATAACATCCATGTTCTTACCACCATTCGGCTGCGATAGGTATTAAATAAATTAAAGTTTACTAAATCGCTGCAGCTTATACCTTGCAGCGCGTGCAATAACCGCGTCGAGAGATTTCTTCAATAATATGCCTACAGCGCGCGCCACTTATTGCGCTAGAAAGCTACGGCGCGTGCCGGTTTTTTACCCGGACGGCACCCGACCGTCCGGTTCCATCGGTTTTGTCATTACGTATCATTGCAATATGACTTAAGGGCCTACCATGGGCAGGTGACCCTCGATCTGAAGCTCTAAACTTTCAGTTGTTGTTTAAAGCTATTTGCATTAACACAGCTGATCTAAACTAGCTGACATCTTAATTTAGCTTAAGTCACTGATATCGAGATTTATGTTATCAAAGTTTGACATTTTTACTCCAAAAAAGTAGTTTATTGGCCTTTATTTCCATATTTTCACTTAAGAAAATTAACCTTCGATGAATATTTAGATGTAGTTTCCATATCAATTGACGCTAAGACGAAAAAGTTATACTTATCCAATTTTGTGTCTTTAGTCATGCTTAAAAAAAAAATATCCATGGGTTGCATGGCCAAGATGAATATATAGATAGGTAATATTTTATTTTTTCATAAATTTACATTCAGTTTTGACTGAGTTATAAGAACTTAAGCTTAATCAAATACGTCTGATATAAGCATGGTAAAAAAAAGAAAATCATGGTTAAGAAAATTGAGTAAAAGTATTTTTTTAATGATATTTTTATGAAAACCTTTCGTACCATTCTCTTGTACCATTTATTAGACTGGAATATGACTGTTTTTATAACAACTATACTGCTTGCAGGAAAAATCTACGTGTTTTTTTAAAACTGCTTTTCAAATTGAGTTTAGATTATGAAAAAAAACAGACTTTCATTTCTAAACGCACAGAAATTGAAAAAAAAATGCTCTACATAGATACCTAAGCAAGACGTAGGTACCGGTCTATTTTTAGAAAAATAAACTCTTCTTCCTATAATCACGAAATGTTCCCTTAAATGTGATTAGCGCTGATATGTAGGATAACAATGAAACATTTCAAACATAGACGCCCATTTATTTGTTATTCTACCTCTAGACATCCGCTTGATACAACTTCCTGGGATAAGCTGTACTATTTGAAATTAATTGAAATAGGTATATCGAACTGGGAAAAAAATTAACCATTTTAAAATTGTACGAAAATTTTAACCTCCTGTATTTTATCTGAATTAAGTTTTTTACAATATTATAAATGTTAAAGTTAGAGACTATTTTTTTGATCAGCTTAGTTTTACGCATATCGCATCATAGATCTATATTCTCCGATACGTAAATTAAAGAATTTGAAGTAGGTCGTCGAATTCGTGGACACTATTTATTCCCGAAAGTTGTACAGTTCTTGTGGGAATACCTTTAAATGATATCTACGCGGACAAAGTTGCGGGCAACAGCTATGTATATGGCCAAAGTGATTTTAAGCTAAGTAAGATATAAATATCTTCGGGCAATAGCACACAAATTAACGAAGCGCTCTAGACCCGTACCTATAGTTGTAAAGTGTGCAAGTATAAATATGAAGGTATTTCTTTATGTAGGTATGTATATTTATATTTATTTACATTACATCAAGTTTTTTTTTATAATAGAGGGAGGCAAACGAGCATGTGGGTTATCTGATAGGAAGTAATCACCACCGCCGGAAATGTAAGCTTATTTATTTATTAGTACTTTTTTGTAAAAAGTATTATATTTTAAAAATTATGTCTGTGGGCTTAGGGATAGATTAGGTTTAGTCTAAATTGAATAGCAGAAAGTAGGCTACCTTTTATCCCGAATAAATATAAATTCCCGTGTGATGGCAAAATTGCGAATTCTTCGCGGACGTCGTAGTAGCTTAACATGTTTAACATGTTCCGAAAAAAATATGTCACTGTGATATAAATTACGTCTGTCAATAATTTTGTAAACAAATACTTAAGTAGGTACTTGAAAATTATATGGGAAACAAACGGCTCCCTGAGGGACATCTTTACACAGTTGCCCAAACAACAGATTCTGCTTCACCTATTTCTACTCATAGAAAGTTCTAATATACGTTTCAACTTTTTGCTCATGCCTTCTGCAGTTAAATAAAAAACTCCGTATTATGTCTTATAACGACTTGATGGCTGAATGGTGCCTCCATGATGGAGTGCGACAGGCTCTCGGAATGCCATTGGAGCACATTATGGTCGCCTTTAGATCAATCTCTTTGTCACATATATGATATATTATTGGTTTATACTATACGAATGGTATTGATTCCAAGTTATATGTTAATGTGTGGATGTTAGTTGTACCGGATGTTGTGGCGATTGGAGGATAACGTTCATGATGTCCATTGCAGCGATACTTTGGGTGATGATAGGTATAGGTATTAAGGAAGTTTGTTGTTTGTTTTATATCATCATATCACTTATATTATTTTTTAGCAGGAGTTTCCACCTGCTGCGCAGAGGTCTGCCTCTTTCCCGCTATTTTATCCCTTGAATACACGTTCCCGCCTATCGCTTTAAGGCGCTATATTTTCTCGAATTGCAAAATAGAATTGCTGTTTGAAGGCCTAAACGGATAGTGCGAAAACTTTGGATTTAATATATGTTCCGAGTAATATATTAGAGTAATTAATCTATTATTTCAAAACATTTAAAACCAATTTTAAGGACTAAACAACTTTTTTTTTTTACAATATTTGGAAAATATTTAATACCTCGGCACTGTGGAGCACTCCTAGGCCAAAAAGCGGTTACCATATTGAATAGCTAAAGAATAGAATAGAATCATTTATTCGGCTATTAAATAAACACAAAAAACACATACATTTGAGAAAATAAAAAGAAAATTACAAAATCTATTTAACTAATTAAAAATAAAATAGCCGAAACGGAGTACCAGCTCAGCGTGGTGCTGTGGCACGGAGCCGCAGCGCTGATTTTCAGCTGGACCCGCATGAGAAAGATGGCAAAAACAAGAAAAGCAGATTCGATTCTCTTTCGTGAGTTACTAGTGTTAGTTTAGTTTAGCAGCAGCCACAGCAGTTATCGTCTTAAAACTTGTCAATCATTCCGCCGCCATCTCCTTTTCGATCTGTGTTTGCTCAATCTTGCAAGATTAATTCTGTGACAACCAGGCCCACGTTTCCGAATACATTCATATTATACATTTTATAAGTAGTAGAACAATTTATTTATTGTTGTCATGCAAAATATGAGTAGGTATTTATTAATATAAATTTTTACTTTCAATGCTAAAAACCAATTTATTTGAACCGCCCAGCCGAACATTCGCTTGGTTTTTGTAAAGAACGACCGAAATTTGTTTTTATCTATTTTAATTAAATCGTACCCAAAAACCAGCTCGCGACCACAAAAAGGTTAACGAGACCTCAAACTTTCTTTCGTTTCGATAATCGATTAGTTTTTACGCCCGAGTGAAATCGTTCAGTTTCGCGAAACGGCTAGATTTGCAGGGACCGTTATAAAACGTTTTCGATCATCTTTTTGCCCGTTCTGGGTAACCGCAGTAGCATTCAGCCCAGTTCGCAACAAAAACCGATATTTCTTGTAAGTAAGTAGCTTTATTGCTTCAATTTGGTGAAATTTTGTAGAGAGCTCGTTGTATTTGCCGTTTTTTAATCTTTTACTACCAATTTAAACGAGAAGTTACTTCGAACCGACTTATTGTGGAATGTAAATCCTATTTTATCACTCATCCAACAGAATCATGATTTTACGATTGTACAGGAAAGCAACTTATAAATGTCAAAGAGATTTTCCTGTAAATCATACGAAATTGGATTTGTATAGGTTATTTAATTTAATAGGTTAATTAACAAGTTTGATAAATTGATAAACATAAAAATGCGTCGTAAAAAAGTTAACAAATAAATGAATGTAAGTATAAAAAGACCGAAGTGTGTCTTTTTACACTAGAGAGAGAGAGACGGACTGAGCAAAATCACTTTAAGATGTACGTGAGTGTATCTCTAGATATTTTGATAAAACAAAGACAGTTGTACAAATGAGTCATTTAAGTAACTTTGAATAACTTGAGGCTCCCCTCAGAACTGACATAGTAGGCGCGTACGCCGTTGTCGCGGCAAGTTTGATCGAACGTCAAAGGAAGTCAATTATGACAATCATCTCCATCTAGCGGTAATCGTTGGGATTACAGTTCTGTATTTTCCCCCACAGTAGACTATCCCTTGAAATCTCAAGACATTATGACATTAAATCTCAAAATCGAAATTTTGCATTCGCGCCACTATTCTGTTGGATGAGCGTTATGTGGAAAAATTAGATAATTTAAATATTTATAAGTAAAAAGTTCATAGATACAGACACAAGCCAAGATTACGTGGGCACATGCTTTTCTGAGCTTAGAGTACTCTCCAGATGGAAAATATTATGGGAACTGTTACTATTAACGACCCTCGCAAAGCGCCAATACAATGCAGCAGGTGGTTTTATCGCCCGATACTTAATGATATATCGCTTCTCAGTTTTCAAGACGTAAATAGGTTCCAAGCTTGCTAATTACAAATCAAGAAGCCTACACTGCGATAAGCGATAGGAAAGCTATTTGTAAGACTATTATCACGACACCAGGACAATCGACAGGCGTATCGAAAACCTAGAAAGCGTTCGTTACGCCCGACGGGCACCTTTCGACTTTCGCGCCGTTTTCGCCCCTATCGATCAGTGTTTATCGATGGCCGGGACACGTGTTAACAAGTCGGTCTGCACTTCGGTCGATAAGAGGTTATTTATCGTCGCCTGCCTCTAAAGCACTGACGTGGCTATTTATTACTCCGATAGCTACCAATTCCTCGCAGGCGACGGAGTCAAAGATTAATTCGTTATTTGTAGAGGTCGCCTCTGGCGCGGGTTGGACGGGTATGGCGTTGCGAAGATTGTTTACAACTGATTGTTGGAGTTGTCTATTCTTAAGTTGGTTACAGCAAGGAAGTAATTGTGTAGTTAATTAATTGGCTAATAGAATTATTAGTTGAGGACGTAGATCATCATTTACATCATTATACCTATCATTTCCAAGACATTGATGCTCGACTTATGTCTGTCAAAGGACCCGCCACAATCAGCGATACTGTTCTGTCTGCATCTAGCAGACTCTTCCAACCTTCACTATCTATATCTTTTCTAGCACAGAATGTCTGGTATGACAGTTCATCACGTGGTTTATCGCAGCGCACGAGAATGTCACCCCAAATATTTTGAGTGATAGAATCGAAAAACGTTAGTGGTGTTTGCATCTTTGTAGTAACTTCTGATTCTGCAGGCTACTGGTGCAAGGTCGCCGTTTAAGAATGACCCCTAGGCCAGGGTATTAAAGTAGGGTACGCGAACCCCCAAGGGTTAAACCGGTGATCGTAAAGCGTCCGCGACCAGATTAAAGGAACCAGAATTAATTGAGATTGACCAGAATTGTTTCAGAAATCGACTTGATGAATGATCAATTTGCGACACGATATATGCCCACCCGTCACATTAGCTATCATTAACTCATGTTATTTGGGTGCCGCTATTACTAGGCCTACGGTGTTCTTCAGTCCGTCCGTCTACCCTAACTATAAAGATTTTCTTCAAAGTATGTGTCATTACGGTGTAAAAAAAAAGACGATTTTCATCGACGTAGGTATATTTCTTTTTTGGATAGTTAATATGCTAAAACATACCAGCATCAAAATTTTGTAAGATTTTAATAAAAACCCTACAGAAAAACGATAAAAAACTACGAACCGGTCAAGTGCGAATCAGACTCTCGCACCGATGATTCCAACCCGCCACACTGTAGGTATTATTGTATTTCCATTTGAATGTAGGGTAAAGTCACCAGTAATCAACCAGAGACCAGTAGTCGATCATATATGAGTGCGAAGAGTGAGAAATATATATTTCGTACTCTTCCTACTCATTCAAAGTATACGCAGAAGCCGACTACAGGTCTCTGGCTGACCACTGGTGACTTTACCCTATTGTCTTTTATTTACAAATATTTTTTGAATTGTTTCACAGTTATCTGTGGGGCTATAAGTTCCAAAAACCCTGCTACGGCCCTGCTGCTGCCCCAGATCTGTACCCTTAGTCCGGTCAGGATCATAAAGCTTTACACTTCACACTTTAGTCATGGCCACTTAACGCCTTGAACAATTTCATGTGGCAGAACTAACATGTCGTTAATGCGACAAGGTGGTAAAGTGTATTACTATTTATGATGGCTGACAGTATAACCGATCGACAGATTCAGTTTTTACCCGACTGCGTCAGAAGGAGGGTTATGTTTTTCAAACGAATGTGTACAAGATAGACTGAAGTATTTTAATCAAAGTAATAAGTTTGGGTAACATATATCGACGACATCAATAAATGCAGTTGGGTTAGGTTAGGTTTTTTTTCAACCCTGTCAAAAAAAATATGTTTGGTTAGGTTTAGGGTTTTTGTAGTTTCATTGCTCTGTATTAACCAGTAATTCTTTCTGCTGTTTGTTTAATTTAGAATTAATATTACGGGGATTTGGACTAACATTTGCAGGTTAAATAGGAGTCGAAATATGCACTTCGGCCTCTTTATCAATTTGTTTTCCCATCTTGCCATACAATTAAAACTATACTGCTGACTTTATAAAAGCTCTTACAGTCAAGTTAATAAGAGCTACCATATGGCCAACGATACGATGGCAATATTAACGCGGTTATAGGCACATACTTGTGTGATAGATAAGCTCGAGTATTTGTTTTTGAGCTTCGGGTGTTTTCTAAGTATTTAAGTATGTATTTCTCTGTAAAAGTAAGTTCAATTTGGCTTGTACCCATAGTACCTACAGTCAAGGGCACTAATACATATGTATACACCACAAAGGCTCAAAAATATGAACTCAGCCCAAGGGAACCCTGAACCACCATAGAACGGTATCAACAGTGACTTACAAAACCATTTCTTGAACTCTTCTAACAACTTGAGTCGTAAACTATATTAAAGCGAAAAAGTTTCGTTGGTCTTAGGTAGGATTCGAACCTACATCTCCTCTGGCTCTCCTGGTCGATGCAGGCGCATATTACCACTTACGCCACCAAGACCCTACTTAAGACCCGCGAAATTAGTGATCGCTTGCTTTTTCCTACTCGGAGGGTATGCTGACGCCATCCATGCTTGTTTATTAACAAACGACACTCTTGTTTCAAATTACATTGAAATTAGCACGTGTACAATGTGCCACCTCATTCTAAAGATTTATTTAACAGAAACGTCTGTTTCGAAATTCTAAACTTTGCAATTGAAAAAAATGTCGGTCTTAGGTAGGATTCGAACCGACATCTCCTCTGGCAAATTGAGGCATAACGTCACTGTGACACAGTACCATGGTGGGTCAAGGTTCCATTGGGGGGGCCATTTGCAACGTTATGCCGTGTGGTGCCGGTATGCCGTGTGGTGCCGGTATGCCGTGTGGTGCCGGTATGCCATGTGGTGCCGGTATGCCGTGTGGTGCCGGTATGCCGTGTGGTGCCGGTAGAATAGAATAGCACCACCCCATATCCTCCCGTGGGTATCGAAGAAGGCGATTAAGGGATTAAGGGATTATTACATTGGAAAGATCTCCTCCGGGCGGGATAGGCGTCGTTAGCATTGGGCTGCTACCTATCTAGGAGAAGGAAAACTCCGAATTCAAACCCGGCGGGATAGGCATCGTTAGCATTGGGCTGCTACCTATCTAGGAGAAGGAAAACTCCAATTTCAAACCCGACCCTGCAAAATGGACCATGCGAGCACCATTTAAAAAGTTTATTCCCCAGGAGGGTACTGGCAATGCCAGAGAATCCCTCCCCAGGCCTAGCCTGGGCAGCCCTTCGTACTCTGGGGGGGGCAAAATAGTGCGCGTATGTTCGGATCCCTCCGGGGATCGGAAGGGCGGCGATGCCGTTTGCCACGCGTCACGCTGTGTTCGCAGGGGGGTTGGCAAAAAGCGGGCCGCTGAAAGCCGCCTTGCTACGATGAATGTTTGTGGAGGGATGGATCATAAATTAGATGAGGTATGTATGATGATGAAAGAGAGAAAGCTAGATGTTCTATGTGTGACTGAGACGAAGAAAAAAGGGGTGAGTACGTCCACACACGGAACCTTGACGGCATTGTGGTCCGGAGTTCCGGTATCCGAGCACGGTCGTCAGGGAGTTGGTATCGTACTCACAGAGCGAATGGCTGAATGTATGCAAGAGTATGAATGTGTGAGCCCAAGACTTCTCTGGGTGAGACTCAAGGTAGGTCTCACCCGTTTATTCGTAATTGGGGCTTATGCCCCAGATACGAATAAATCGAAAAAAGAAAGGGAGGAGTTTTGGGAAAGTTTGCATGAGGTTTCAACAAAATGCAAGGAGAATGAAAGGATGATTTTGCTAGGTGATTTTAATGGTTGGACAGGCGTGCAAAGGGATGGTTATGAATCGGTACTGGGTAAGTATGGTGATGAGCGAGTGAACGAGAATGGCAAATGCCTTCTCAATGTATGTTTGGCTAAGAATCTCTGCGTGACAAACACTTTGTTTGATCACAAAGAGATTTATCAGTATACATGGAGACGGCAGAATGAGAAGTCTATGATAGACTTGATGATTGTGGATGAACGGCTGCGTAACAAAGTTGTAGATACCAGAGCATTTCGAGGAGTTAGCGTAGGTTCAGATCACTACTTAGTGGTAACACGAGTAAGGGGTCTGTTCACACGTTGGCGCCATCGTGTTCCCGTACCTACCACTGCGTTAGAGAGGATAAAAGTAGAAAAACTGAAAGACGAAGTTATACAAGATGAGTACGTAAGAAAGCTGAAAGATTGTTTTGAATGTGTCAATAAGATGAATGATAGTGAAGTTGAGAATAATGTTAATAATGTATGGGAGATTATGAAGAATGGCATGGTCAAATCGGCCACTGAAGTATGCGGTGTAGTCAAAAGAAGAAAAAGCAAGAATGAACGTCCGGAATGGTGGGATAGAGAGGTAGATGATGTAGTGAAAGAGAAGAAAAAGTGTTGGTTGGATTTTGTAGCTGTAGATCCAGGACAAGATCTAAGCGACAGAAAGAAAAAAGAGTATAATAGATCAAAGAAAAGAGTGAAAGACGTTGTGGCTAGAAAGAAAGATTTACTGAATGAAAAGTATGATAGGAGTTTCTCTGACAACTTCCGGTCGAATATTAAACTCTTTTGGAGCTTGATTAAATCGGCTCGGGGGAAATCAGAGAAAACTAAATTAAGCGCGGTGAGGGATGAGTCTGGAAACTTAATATGTGAGGAAGAAAAAATGCTTGATAGATGGAAAACTTATTTTGAAAGCTTGTTTGAATGCGAAGATATTTCTCGTGAGCCAGAAAGCATGAGTAAAGGTGCAAGTAGCGAAGATGAAAGTGTGATTAGTATGAGTGAAATCATGAAAGCATTAAAAAGTATGAAAGCGGGAAAATCAGCAGGTTGTGATAGAGTGTCGATAGAAATGCTGAGGAGAGGAGATGGCCTGGTGGGTAGTCTGTTGTACCGCCTTTTCAATGCATGTTGGAGAAGCGGCCGAGTCCCGGAAGATTGGGTCAAGGCCGTTATCGTCCCACTGTATAAAGGAAAGGGGTCACAGCAAGACTGCAAAAACTACCGCGGTATCAGCCTCCTTAGTGTTGTCGGCAAAGTATATGCGAAGATTTTAATTGAAAGGGTATTGAATGTTACGAATGACAAAATCTGGGATGTACAAGCGGGATTTCGAAAGGGAATGGGATGTACGGATCAGGTCTTTTCACTACGGTCCATCACAGAAAAGTTCTTGGCTGTCAACCAAAAGGTTTTCTGTGCTTTTGTGGACCTGGAAAAGGCCTATGATAGGGTAGATAGAAAGGAGTTGTGGACGGTGTTGTCTATGTATGGAGTGAGCAGCAACCTGGTGCAGGCTTTGAGGTCCCTTTATGAGGGCTCCAGAGCCTGTGTCAGGATCAATGGGGCATACTCGGCCTGGTTTAACATCTCTAAAGGTGTTAGACAGGGCTGTGTTGCCTCACCATGGCTGTTCAATCTATTCATGGACAGTTGTATGAGGGATTTGAAAGAGTATGATAAGGGTTTGCGTATGCCAGAGTTGCTAATCAATTGCCTCTTATATGCCGATGATCAAGTTATACTTGCCCCATCGGTACTTGAGTTGCAGGAGATGGTGACAGTGATGAATGAGGGATTTAAGCAAAAGGGGATGAAAGTAAATGTTGCCAAGACCAAGGTCATGGTGATAGAGAAGGATGAAGAGATGACTGAGTGCGTGATAAATGTAAATGGTGAATTAGTAGAACAAGTGAGCGAATTTGTGTACCTGGGAAGTGTGTTTACAAGAGATGGTAAGTGTGAGAAGGATATCGAGAGGAGGGTGAATGCGGGGAATCAAATTAATGGGGCCCTGTACTCCTTTGTGAGCAGACAGGGCGTTTCACAAAAAGCCCGGCTGGCTGTTCACAATGGAGTGCTGGCCCCTACCCTGATGTATGGTAGTGAATGTTGGGTGTGGCAGGACAAGCATGTAAGTCGTGTAAATGCAGTTGAAATGCGCTCTTTGCGTAGTATGTGTGGTGTGAAACTGATTGATAGAGTTAGAAATGAAAAAATCAGAGAGAAGTGTGGAATAAAAGAAGATGTAGTGACTAAGATTGAAAAGGGCATGCTTCGATGGTTCGGTCATTTGGAAAGGATGGATGAAGGAAGATTGACGAAAGAGATATACAGATCGAAAGTGTGTGGAAGGGTCGGAAGGGGCCGCCCTAGGCGTACTTTTTCGAATCAAATCGGAGAAATACTGGAAAAGGGCCGAATCTTAAGTACCCGAAACCGACGTGCGTGCATGACTCGATGTATGAATGTTGAAGAAGCGAAGGAAATTTGTCAGGATCGTAGCAAGTGGAAAGAAGTGGTCTCTGCCTACCCCACTGGGAAACAGGCGTGATTTAATGTATGTATGTAAAAGATGGCGGACGTGTAATTTGTTTTAGACTTTAATTTTTGGGTAATTAGGTGTTCAAAGTTCTTTTCTGATAGTGATTTGTACTTTTTATGCCTTTGTGTCGCACAGTGATTGAAGACTTGGACTTATTTCGTGTATCTGGCATCTTTCTTCTCGTTTCAAGTGGACTCGCAGTGGTGCAGAGGTTAAAACTATCTTGACCTCTGACCTACAAATCACCGTACAACGTTGCCCCCAATCTTCCTAGAGAAGATTGGATTGTGTTTTATTGCTATATTGATTTATACTCATATAAACCTTGACACTGGCGAAATCACTTCACGTGGAAACGCCATATCCCCGCGGTAGTAGCTGTTCAAGTCGCCGCGGGGGCAAAGAAAAAAAAAAAAAAAAGGTTCCATTGGGCTGATCGTACATATACCTCATAACTATGGCAATTAGAGCTATATGTCAAATCAAATTCATTTATTTCATTACATTTAGACATTTTCCACATAGACAGGTTACACAGATTGCGGTTATGAAAAGGGGCGTGAGCACAGCCAAGCTGAATTTGTGCTCACCCTTGGTTCGCCATGGAGGGATTAGAGGTACATTCATTAGTCAACTAGTTGCATTAAACTTACCTTATTAAAAAATATAAATGTGAAATAATATTACGTGACAAACCTTTCTTATAATTATAATAATTATAACGCATATTTATTTTTAACCTGGACCCAGTACAAGCCTATATAGAGCCTAGTTTGGGGCTAGATTCATTTGTACGAGATTCTCTTCTTTTATTTATGCATTTATTAATAAAAATAGGAGTAAGATGGAACATAGTGCAGTGGAGCCGGGGCCCAAGGCCTGGGAGGCGGCCCAAAATCGTTTTAAATATGCCAAGGACTCTGGCAACTCAGCTCTTTCTTGGTGCATGAGCGTTGCGACGCCAAAGGCAAAAATATATTCATAATTATAATACTCACAATAAAAATCATTATGAATAGTGCTTAACTTCCCTGGTACACTGTAATGAAAGTACTTACTAGTTTCTACTAACATTAATTTATCGGAAACAACACCATTACCTATTTTATTTCCTTTCTTATATCCTAGCCTGAAGACAAAGCGAGTCGAGATCCAAACTTAGTCACAACAGCACTTAAAATTTAGTACTGCTACATTTTACTACATTCCATTCCCGAATGGAAAGTCCTTCCTTTCGACGCCAAATGGGCGCATCCATTCATTGCGTTTTCCCCCGAGGGGTTCTTAAACGGAATACAATGCGACTGTCACTGCGCAATGCATGTTGTGACTGCTAAAGTAACTTGCGCATTCATACAAAACGGTTTTCTTTTGTTTTTAGACACTGTACTCGGTGCAAGATGTTACGGCGAAAATTATTATTTCTCAAACATGCTCGGTAAGAACGGTTTTCCGATTGAAACACAAGGACGGAAAGTGCCTCATTTTACTTCTAGGAGTAAAAATACCATATGAAAACGCATTCCGTCCATGTCCATATTGTTTTTTAAAAGTGCTCTCTATTGCGTATAACATCGAAAGGACCATGAAAAAATCCCGTACACCCTCTCGTAAACTTGTGGGTGGGGGCGTGTGGTGCGGCGGCGGGGCTCTGCGGTGCTGGCGGCGGCTCGTCGTGCGTGGAACTATCTTTACTAATACTGGTAATTATCAAACAACAAACGTTAGTACTTAAACGTTTTTTTAAATACTTATAATCATGTATTTGTATCATTTCCTTTTGTTTGAGAAAAGCATTATACAGTGTGGAAAAAACCTATGGGCCCTGGAGGGGAACTACCTTAAATCCTTTAGTAAGCGCATTTTACTGAAAGGAAACATTCCTTTATATTTAAAAAGAAACAAAACTGCATATAACGATTTTTTTAATTTTGCTTGTCCCATCCGGGAATCGAACCAACTAAAAATAAAAAAATAAACCCTCGCTATTGCGACATGCCTTCCTGACCCGGCCAATAGAAGGAACACGTCGTAAACGAAATGTACTAAATCTTAAACCAAACTTAAAATAATAATGTCCGGCGTGACCTTTAGACAAGAGTGGGTTTATATCATGGAGCTAAAGGAAACGAATTAGTAAGTTGAACACAATCTTTATTCCTACTCTTTCTGTAACATATATAGATATACTTAATTTAATTGCAAACCTTGGCTTTGAAGCGACCAGACATTATAAACTTTAAAAGCTCAGCAAAAGCATGGGTCGTGCTTAAACACTATGGTTCTTATGATAGGTTCACAATTATCTATGCTAAAGTTGGTTAGTCCCTAAGGAGCCTAATGCCATCAATTCCAATATCCAATTTAACTTTTAAATCCTAATTCCCTAAATTTTAATTAAATAATTAATTCACAGACCTCAATCTGAAGTAACCTTACTGCAAAGGGCTGTCTGGCTGCAGACAGGATCAGGGCAGTGTGAGTTGAAACGCGATGCTCTGGGCGTCGACTCTATGCAGACTCCCTAGTGCAAGCCGCACAGTAAGCGCGCAAAGATATAAGGTTCAGGCGGCGCAAGCAGTAAGATCCCCTAACATTGAAAAAGAGCTCTAAGCAGTTTGTTGCAGAAGGATAAAGAAGAAAATAGTCAAGGTCTTGCTACACAAACAAAAGGCGGCTGGTAAAATGTCCTAGCCCGCACTACTAAATTACACAAAAATTAGCAACCCTTAGCTTCTTTATTCACAGACTAAATCTCTTGTGCAAAGTGAAATTTACTAAACATGTGCTTTCAAAGTTCTGAAGAAAAGAAAAGCAAGCACAAACTTAACAGATGTGAAATACCAAAATTATTATCAGCACACAAACTGTATGAAATCTAAATCTAAATTATCTGCATTCTAAATTATCTTTGTATCCTTTCTAAATCTGAATTATCTAAATTGACTGTTCTAAATTTCAATTGTATAAATTTCTTAATTTCTAAATTTATTCCCAAATTTGTATTATCAAAATTGTCTTCCTAAATTTCTAAATTTCCCATCCAGCTGGAAAGAACCAAATTGACTTTCCCTCCGTCCCGGCATAAATAACCCTCTCTTAGGGTTTGAAGAACTGAAAGTTAACCACGAGGTTAAGAAACTTGGTTACATGGTGCACATGTATTATTCCAACAAAATAAATACTCACGATTTTGTTACTGCCACAAAATAACTCTTGAATCTGCTGCTCCTTTGCCACATAAGCCACAGGAGACTTCTATCAAAATAAGGACCTCCGTCCTGCACAAGATGAATCAAGCTTCTTTGTCCACACATCTTGGGATGCCTGTTATATGCACGATCTAGCCAAGATGGCTCAAGGACACAACCACGGGAGCACCCTGGAGCACCGTCAAATGAAGAAATTCTCCCACAATATTTACCCCAGAATTTACCCTGAAACGACTTACTTTCTAACTTTGGTATTACTGATTTGTAAAACAATAAAACCGTTGATTGAGAAAGCAACCATTTACTGTTCTTCCTGAATCCTAAATTCTTACAAAACTTTGGTTCAGCAAATACTTATCTAAAATGAAATAAAGTAATAAACTTTGATGTTTACTTTATTTCCCAACAATCGAGTAGAAAATCTAAGGCTGACTACCCTAATTATAATTAGACACCAAACGTCAATTCAGTTACCAGCCTCTAAAATTACTCGAGAATGTTGCTAGTTCTCAGAGTTTGGGTTTGTTCAAGTCATGATAAAAACGCAACGTTACACTATTTTATTATACGAATCGGTAGGATTATTGTTCAGGATCAAATTTGTCTAATAAACATTTGGTCTTACACTCATCTGTTGTACGAGATGCCCATGAATAATATTTATTACAAGTTCTTTATTAACAATACCTAGTACTGTTCACTTGTAACAAATAAATGACACATTATAATATTCTTATCTCTTCAACATCTAAAGACATCGTGTGAAGTACAAGCTTGCTAATGTTATACCGTGTTGAAGTATTGGATAACAAAATCGGTAAATGGTAGTAATAAATCTATGCATTGCACGATTACTTCTTACACTAGACGTTCGTTCTGACGAAAAGTTTAATAATGGGACGTTCTTTTTTTGCAACGCGGGGCAACAAATTTGAAATTCGAACGATAACATTTTAAAAACTAAAAAAGAAGTATTCGTACGAATTTCAAATTTTGTTTTGTTTTGCTTTCATTCCGTAATTTTATTTATATTTTTAGTTGGTTCGATTCTCGGGTGAGACAAGCCACATTTAAAAAATCGTTAAATACAGTTTTGTTTCTTTTTAAAAATAAAGGAATGTTTCCTTTCAGTAAAATGAGCTAACTAAAGGATTTAAGGTAGTTCCCCTCCAGGGCCCATAGGTTTTTTCCACCCTGTATATGCCTCGGCGGAGACGAGGATTTCCTGACTCGTATTTACCACCTCGCCAGGAAATCCCTTACTTTCCGCGCATAGGCAATAGTTTGAATCCCAGTAGTACATTACTAAACATCGTGAAGAAACCGTCATATGCTGAGTGTGTAAGAAGGGTACCTAACTAAACATAACGAAGAAATGTATCCCAAAGAGGCAAGAGTCTACTTACCTCGTTCTCGTAAAACGGACTTTCCAGCGTCTCTTGTGCGGCCACTTCAAGATTTCTTCAGCCGACACCAGTTATTGCAGCCCCTACCTCAATTGTTCGCCTTCAGGTGGTAAGAGGGCGATCAGGTTAACTTAAGTACCTGCTAAATTAGCTTAATTTGACGATGTCATTCCAGTTAGTAGTCCTGGTTTGGATTCCTGGTGGGGGATAAATTTGTGCGATAAGCGCGAGTGGGTATTTGTTTTTGGGTGATGAACCCTTGAATGTTTTCTGTATGTATTTCCGTATGTAATTGTTGTATTGTATTCACAGTACTCGTACAAGCCTAGAGCTAAGTTTGGGACTTGGGCAATTTGTGTGATCGTCTCCTGATATTTATTACTGTTATATTTTATAAAGCAACACTGATGTTAGTATCAAAATATTGGACTAGTGGTGCCATCTATGACAACTTTGAATACATGTATAATGTGAAATAAATGACAGTTCGTAACGAAAGTTAACGTGTTTTAATAATTACCATTTAAAGGTAACATTTAGCCTGCGCAAGAGCACACCATACTCGTCGGAGTAGGTACAAAGGCGGCTGTCAATTTGTCTTTAAGCAAGGTCGCGTCCCGCATGGTTTTTTGAGGCTCATGGCCGATTGTCAACCTTTTGGGCATGTGCGCTACCTGTTTGAAAACAAATTTGGAATTATTTGTAGCTGGTTACAAAATAAACTTGTAATTTTATTTTAAACCAGCGTAACCTACGAATTAGTGAACGTAGTGTTTTTTATACTCTATTACTAACGCCTGTAGCACACTGCTGCGGATGCGAGAAGAAAGCTTACCGACCCGATAGACATAAGGGTATCATCAAATTTTCCTCGATAAAAAATATTAGTAGTTTATCCAGTTATTAGAGTACTAGCGACCCGCCCGCGGCTTCGCCCGCGTGGAATGTATTATACATATAAACCTTCCTTAAGAATCACTCTATCTATTAAAAAAAACCGCGTCAAAATCCGTTGCGTAGTTTTAAAGATTTAAGCATACATAGGGACAGACAGCGCAAGCGACTTTGTTTTATACTATGTAGTGATACATAGGTAGTCTGAGACTTGGATAAAAAATCAGAAAATGGTAACCGCCAATTTAATTAAAATCTACGTTTAATCGTCAATGAGTTAATGATTCATTGAAACACAAACATAATAATATCATGTGCCTATATTATAGGCACCTAAACATCCAAAAATCCTCACAAACTTTTACGTGCCTTCTTATATAGACAAATAATTGGTTCGTACATACATACACACATACATATCCTCACGCCTGTAATCCCACATCATCAGTTGTAATAGGTTCGTAAATATATATAAAACACTCAAGGCTCAAAAACTTTGTGCTCATTACACAAATATTTGTTAATATCGGGGATCGAATCCAAACTATTAGGGTATTATATTATATATAGGGTATATTACTAGGGTAAGGACTTCTGGGGCATATCATAGTTCTAAAATCCATGGAGTCTCTACTTAAATTTGTATTCAGAAACTATCATTTGGTGAATTGGAACTGACGGGGAAGACCACTGACGGTCACCAGAACTCCTCAACGGTAAGTTATTTTTTGCGTTTTTGACGGTCGGTTTTTGTTTTTTAAAACTTATTTTTTATTCTTACATACTTGAGTTGGCACCACATATTTCTCATTTTTCATGCAAATTTTCCTGTTTTAAAATTGTGATATTACAATGTTTTGTGGTAGGTATTTTAAAAGCCTTTATGATAAAAAGACACGCACTTCTGTTTTTGACATGTTGATTTTGGACCTTTGTTTTACCAGAGACCGTATTATACGCAGTTAAAACGTTTCAATACTCAGCTCGGCAAAGGACATAGTTATAACAATCATAAAGCTGTATCCCTTTCACTGTCCGGAAATTCTCAATAAGGCCTCCGCCCCTGTCATGTTTTCAGAGCAAAAGAGAGGTTGAACAACGTTGCAACATAATTATTTTCTAAGAAAAAAACCGCGCAAGAGTGTGCGAGCGCAGTGTAGGTTTCCGAAACCGTTACTTTACAAAAACCATCTCAAAAAACAAAAAAGTATAAACTACTTAATTCTCTATCTAAGGCTATTTGACGCTGTCTTATAAGACATAATATGATTTTAGTAAGTTTAACTTCGTTTAAACTTCGCCGTGTGGTTGCCGGCTTAGAATTGTGCCACTCCGTGTCTTCCCGTGGGGGTCGTAAGAGGCGACTAAGGGAATTGAGGCTTGTAGTACTGTTAGGCGATGGGCTTGCTACCTGTCACTAATATACGCTGTTAAACATCTTAGACTGGTTGTGCAAATTGTGGTTGCAGAGTTATCAACAAGTTTTTAGAGTTGTTGGTGATTCTGTGGCTCTGCCTACCCCACTCTGGGAATGAAGGCGTGAAGGTATGTATGTAACTTCGTTTAAACGCTTTAGTCGCCTGCATCTCAGGAACCAATCAAGTCTGCTTATAGTGATAGTATTCCTTTAAAATTTGTTACATAGTATGTGCTTTTATTTTAGATATTTTTCTGTTTTTTTTGTACTTGCAGTGGCTGTACACAAGTTGAAAATAAAAAAAAACGCATGAATTTACATAGCATATGCTTGGTGTGTGATGTGATGTGAGTGACACACTTTGTATTTAATGTAAGGCGTTCCAAAAGGATAAATTCCGAAAATTATAGAATGACCGATGTTTTGTTTCCCAACTGTTTCATTTGCCCGAAAATCCATAAGTTAGAAATTCATTTTTTCTGAATTTTGTCCTTGTGATAGGAAAACGGTTTTAAAGTACCTATACTCTTTTTCACTATCGCATATAAACATTCGTGGTTTCCTTACTACACCTGCTTAAAAGTATTTTCAATGTTGGTAGTTCCGGAAGCTCCCGCACGGCGCTTATCACCTCATTACCATGCCCCCGGCGAGGCACGGTCGACTTACAATCGATAAAGGTTTATCGCTGTCTGAAAGTAACTTTGCAACGGTTAAAATAATTATATATGATATAAAAGTTGCGTAAAAATTAAAAAGTCTTTATTTACCTTGCAGTGAATATTAAGATTGATAAGTAGTACTCATCGATCAACGCACAGATTTATTGATTTATTTATCACTCCAACTTCAGTATTTTCGAGGTCAAGTCAGAAGTTTTGGTTTTAGGTTTGTTTAACACTGTCATTGTATTCACGAATGAGACTGAGAATAAACTAATAAAAAACCGGGCAAGAGCATGTCTGACCATGCTCAGTGTAGTTCCGAAGCCGTTACTTCACAAAAACTATCTTAAAAAGTTTAGCGCTTTAAAGCTTAATATTTCATAAATGGATCCCTTAATCGAATAATAATAATAAGAATAATAAACATAATATTTAATGCGGCTATATCGGGAGGCCCATTCCATTGAGTTGGCGAGTCACCGCTTGCCATTTCAACCAAAGTAATTAGCATTGACCAGGCAGGCGCCGTAGTTTCATCAATAGCCTAGTTCACCAGTCCATATCTGTTCATTCATAGAGCCTATTTTAATACTTCCATCCTTCTTAAATAGTCCTACACTAACCATTGGTTCTCCGTGGTAGCATACTTCCATAGTTTGAACTCAGGGACAATCGCCGGTTGGTGTCCCATCACTTTACTAAATTAAACTTGTCTAAAGGGCCTCTGCGTGTTGGCTTCGGCTCCATGTACGCCTTCCAAAGGTCCGGCACTCCCATAGTCCCGTGAATGGTAAAGACATACAAATAAGAATATTTTTTTTAAAAGACCTACCCAACGACGGATGGACATGGCGAAACTATGAGTTCTTGGTTTGACCACGGAACCCTAAAAAGATCATAATCAAACTAAAGGTATAAATACATTCTTCATCCCCAGTTTGCGTGTAAGATTAAGGAGTGCTCCCAGCTTGGAGAAAATATTATGGTATACACGTACAAAAATAAAGTTTAATCAAAAAGTTTGGTTTAATGGCTTCTGTTTCGTTGTGGTGCAGAATATCATTTTGCTCCTGCTTTTTATCCAGCCATACATTGCTCCGATGTCTGTGTATATCACCAGACTCCTCGATATTTTGGGATTCTTGTAGGAGACCAGCCCAATCTGGATGTGCTTTCGTACTATGAGAGCGCTGCCCGAGTCTCCTCTGAAACACATCCGACAGAAAATAATAATATTTTGTTACATTTTCGTAAGGGAATAAAGGCTTGTAGTACTGTTAGGCGATGGACTTGCTACCTGTCACTAATATACACTGTTAAACATCTTAGCCTAATTGTGCAAATTGTGGTTACAGAGTTATCAACAAGTTTTTAGAGTTGTTGGTAATTCTGTAGCTCTGGCTGCCCCACTCTGGGAATGAAGGCGTGAAGGTATGTATGTAAGTATGTATGTATGTTACATTTTATTTCATACAGGGTATGACTGCCGAGTTTCTTGCGGCGTTTCTTCTCAGCAGTGGTCTGCTCTTGTGAAGCGCTGGTAGATTCTTGACGTGTAAAAGTGCCCGTGCGGCCTACTTACTGAATAAATGTCTTTATCTTATCTTTATCTATCCCTAAAACCAACGCCAAAACTGAGAGGGCTGATAGAGCAGTTAAAAAGCTATCGATTTAACCCCTATGTATGTTCAGCAATTTTTACTAATTTCGGAGATATTGATCATTTTAATCTGAATTTGTGTCAAAGTGAACTGCTAACACAGTATGGAGAAATAAAATTTGTCATTACTTGAAAAAAAAATAATTAAAAAAACGAGCAAATTTTGTAGGTTTTGAACGATTTGTAGGTAATGATTCTAATAATGTAAAATATTGTCAGTGATATTAAATTATGAAATTAATGATTTTTCGTGACATGGACATAAGGGAAAATTACGAAAAATCAGATTAAAATGATCAATATCTCCGAAACTAGTAAAAATCGCTGAACATGCATAGGGGTTAAAACGATAGCTTTTTAGCTGCTCTATCAGCCCTCTCAGTTCTGGCGTTGGTTTAAGGGACACCCGGTACACAAATAGTTAATGAAATAACGCAAAGCCTGAAAGTAGTTAGTTCAGAATCGAGAATAGGATTACATTAATTTTTAATGCATACATACATTACATGCATTAAATCACGCCTGTTTCACAGAGGGCTTGGTGCCTACAGAACACTTCCTTCCACCTTCTACGATCTTGACAAATTTCTTTCGCTTCTTCAACATTCATACATCGAGTCATGCACGCACGTCGGTTTCGGGTACTTAAGATTCGGCCCTTTTCCAGTATTTCTCCGATTTGATTCGAAAAAGTACGCCTAGGGCGGCCCCTTCCTACCCTTCCACTCACTTTCGATCTGTATATCTCTTTCGTAAATCTTCTTTCATCCATCCTTTCCAACGAAGCATGCCCTTCTCAATCTTAGTCACTACATCTTCTTTTATTGAATGTCTTTTTTGTTTGAAACCGCTGTTTATTATGCCTAGTCTATAAGTTAAGAATGCAACACACGTTAATGTGCAGACCTAGGAATATACGGGGCAAAATGAAATGACAGCTAGATATTGCCTGTATCGATAAACTCAATTATCGATGCTTTTACCATATACTAGTGATCAGTGGCGAAGCGTCACGTAAATAAATAGGCAAGCCGGAGCAAAAAAAAGGTGTATGGCGTGTGTGCTTGTTTGCCCCTTCCGTGACATAAAAAAACATACCTTAAAAAATGGATGTCGTCTTTCTAGTTCTCAAAAAGCAGTGCTGAAGTGTCGCGTGCGTTAAAAGTGCGCGGAAAGGCAATTCTTGCTTTCCAAGTAGTACTACCGTATCAATTAAACGTTTCAATAAATTTCGATTACGTTCCACTTACGATTGTGGGCCTCAAAATGATTACCAAAAAAAGTTTAAATTCTACTGTTACCAAACTCATGTAATAATATACAACTCCGTATATGTTTCTCGCTTTGAGCACGTTTTCTAGCTGAATTACTTATAGAAAATAGAATAAGTTTTTTTTTCTTGCCTTTTTCGTGCTTATTAAGATTAAATCTTAGAAAAAATACAAATTTATTTCCCTATTTCTGGGCGGTTTGCCCTTCGGGAATATAATAAAAACTAACCTAACATAACCTATTTTTTTTACGTACTTTAATTCAAACCGTAATGTTTCAGTAATAATTGATTTTAGAGAAAAGTTTGTTTAAAAAAATATGCTTGTTTTAGTATATTCTAAACAATTAAATCATCATAAATAGACCTTATATTGACATAATTTTCAAGCATCAAAATTTTCTAAGTCCCTGACGCCTTGAAAATGACCAACATTTGAACCCCTATAACTCGGCCAATTTTGATTTTAGAGAAAAGTTTTTCAAGTAAAACATGCTTATTTCAACGTGTTCTATACGATAAAATCATTTAAATTAGGTGTCATAATGATACAATTTTGGCGAATTTTTTTTTAAGTCCTGCGTCCCCTAACTGAATTATATAAATTGTGAATATCTGCAAAACCTGTTCGATTCCAAACACTGCTAGAATCGGAAAACAGCAAAGATGAATCGCAAAATAATTTGTTTAATTTGCAGCTGCCAGTCAGCCAATTGTATTTGTAATTCGCTGTGGAAATGTTTGAAGAATCCATCTCTACGCCTATAATCAATTTTTATGTCTGGGCGAGCGCGTCCTAATCCTAACTTAATGACATGTTTCTTATTTCCAAAGGATAACTTTGAAAAACATGTTTGTTCATTAAGTAGGTAATCTGTAAGATAACACTCAATTTGCACCAATGCGGCCGTTTGTACTTTGAGTACAGGCAAAAATATTTAAAAACCAAACCACGAATATAACCTAAAATAGATCGAAGCAAAAATAACAATATTTAGGTACTTAACGAAATATAAACAAACCTTCGTTGTCGCCACGAATCTGCAAATAACACAATCCAAACAGAAAAACATTCACAGAACACTAAACAAGCTAAATTTCACTAGTTGAGTCTCATAAAACACAATAAGTTAAGTAATAACACAAATTTAACTATAAATCAAAACAAAACACCGCGTATTAGCGCGAGGACGCGAAAGTAATGGCGTAATGAAAAAACTAAAAAGTAGTTGAAGGTCGTGAGGCCAGGGGGGAGAGAGACGGTTGTTGAGTTGAGTGTCCTTGGGAAAAGAAAGTTAACGCATGCACTTTAAGTTCAAAATTGGATGCAATAAGCCGTAGTTCGTCGGCCGGACTTGCGTGCTTCTCCCTCTTGCGTGCTCACACAGGTGCCGCTGTGTCTGTGTGCGAGTTTAAAGCTAATGTAGCGCTATAATATTATACCATTTGGTTTGAATTTGTTACTGAGGTCCGGCGCCGAGTCACCGGCTTGTATGGCGGTTTTAATTGTGGGTGTAAGTTCGAGCGCGCGTAGTGAAAGGTAACTGAGCATGTGTGCGTGTATACGAAAATATTGTTCTTGTTTCTTTCTTGTAATATAGGTTAGTGAATGGGTGCGAGCGAGTGATAGATTTCGGATTGGTAAATAAATAAATTTGAATTGCGGCGTTAGTGCGTGTTCATTCATCGTATTATGAAGCAAGGTAAAGCTATAGTACACCGGGTTACTTTCGGTTTTACGTTTTGTTGTTTGTATACCTAGTAGGTACCTACTCTATGCATAGGAATTTTTAGGGAAGCCGCTGGGAATCGGGTTGTATGGACGCTTCGCTACTGCTAGTGATCGCTCCAAGTTTTGTCTGTTTTTTTTTATTGTAAGTATGCAAATGAAACAAAATAGCAACATAATTGTGGTTATTGTCTATTTTATAAATATTTTTTAACCTTTACTCATCATCACGTTTTTTCCTTATCTGTATTTTAGAATGCCAGTTCCATTAGGTACTATTGTTAAAAGAAACGATCAAAATTTGTTAGGAGTAAAAAAAATGTGTCAATGATGAGTGAAGGTTAAAAAATACTTTTAAAATAAAGAATAACCAGAATTAGGTTGCTATCTTGTTTTCAATAATAAAATATTTATACAAACAAAACTTCGAGCGATCAGTAGTATTTGGGAAAAGCATCGATGATAGAGTTTATCGATATAGGCAATCCCTAGCTGTCATTTAATTTTGCCCCGTATATTCCTAGGTCTGTTAATGTGTCATAGATAGAGGTTGCGTATTACGACAGGTGACGTCAAAAATGACGAGTAGATAGGCCAGGTAGGTAATACAGTTACGAGTTGGTTGAAAATTTTCAGTCAACTAAACATACAGATCTACCTTCTACGATCATTAACGGATAAAAAAAAAACAATTTAAAATGATAAAAAATACCCTAGGCCCTAATATGTTTTTGAGGGTCAGATAAAGTCTAACATGAGTGTAGGTTCTCCGATACCAGAAGGTCAAAGCATTTCACAGAAGACCGCTATCCCAAGATATGATGCATTCTACTAACGCTATCGTTACCGAAAATGTATAGAATTGACATTAGCTGCCGGACGGTCACGTCGGGCGATTATGTAATTTAGGAGGAAAAGAGAGAAATAGAGAGAAATAAAGAAAGATGGAAGAATAGCTAAACTGAAGTGGCAGTGGGCGGGGCACATCGCTCGCAGGACTGATGGCCGATGGGGCCAGAATGTTCTTGAGTGGCGTCCGCGGACCGGGAGACGAGCTGCAGGTAGGCCTCCAACAAGATGGAGTGACGACCTTGTAAGGATCGCGGGAACGCGGTGGATGCGAAAAGCACAAGACCGGTCTGAGTGGAGAGTCTATGTCCAGCAGTGGCCGTCTTTTGGCTGACATGATGATGATGAAAGAAAGATGGAGAAAAAGAGAGAATCTTTGTATCAAATACATACTGTGCGGCGTAGTCTGTCGCGCTGTCTGACTGCGCGCAGAAAGCTTTGTCGGGTATCTGTTTCAGCGTCTCGATGCATCTCTGCCGGTTCCACAGTCTCTGGGAAGCGTGCTTCAGCAGCTTTGTTTTCTCCTTTTTTATTTCCTTCAAGTAAATATTTTTTATCAGCAATTTATTTGTCTACATGGTTAACTAGCTACCCGCCCTCGCTTTGGATCGGTTTTGTGAGTTATATAACACCCATACCTAAACCACAATTTATTATTCGTTAAAAGATTCCGTGAACAATTATCTAACTGATGGTGAAATCTGCATCAAAACCGGGTTAGCGGATATACTGACAGACAGACAGACGTGGAAAGCGACATTGTTGTATACAATGTAACAAAAGAGTAATATTATCCTTTCTTATCTTACTATATTATAACGTTTGGATGTCTGAATGTTTGTTACCCAATCGCGCTTTAACCACTGAAAGTATCTTAAAACTTATCTTACTTACAGATAGGCCCTTTCGCATACACTTCGACCCTTTAGAATCTTTTATGCAATTTCCCTCTACCTCACGATGTTTTTCCTTCACCGTAAGACCTTCGAGTCATGCACTTAAGTTAGAAAAATTTATTGGTACATGGTGACCGCGGGGGTTCGAGCTCGGTACCTTAAAATCACGAGTCGACCCGCTAAGCCACCGATTTCAGGATGAAACTTAGCACACATATAGGTAAGGTCCTCGAATAGGACATAGGATAGTTTTTATCTCGGAAAATCGGTCAGTTCCCGAGGAAGCAGCAATAAACGAAACGTAATTAATAAAGAAGAAGGAAGTAGGCAATTGATGCAGTGTTGTCACATCTAATTTTGGCAAATTGGTAGAACAGGATGTAAAAATTGGTAGAAATTGGTAGAATTTGAAATGAAAATTAGGTAGATCTACCACCCTGTTTTTAATGATTAAAAATGCATAGGAAATTTACAAAATTATTTATTGTGTTTATACATGTTTTTATTAAATAAATTTAAATGGTACTTTCTTGAAGCCAACCTGCATAACACTTTTCTTTTTCCCACGATTTTAAATATTTTTGGTCGTAGTACAACTTCTTTTTCTTTCGAGGTGGAGTATCCGACCTTTGGCTCGTTCCTTCGCCGCCGCCGCTATCATATTCACTGCTGCTACCCATGATGAATGACTACAAACAGCAAAACACACTATTCTATCTTAATCAACTCATGAAAAACAAAAAAATCACCATCCATCACAATATCAACACCAAACTTACTTTTTTTTTTTTTTTTTTTTTTGCCCCCGCGGCGACTTGAACAGCTACTACCGCAGGGATATGGCTTCCACGTGAAGTGATTTCGCCAGTGTCAAGGTTTATATGATTATAAATCAATATAGCAATAAAACACAATCCAATCTTCTCTAGGAAGATTAGGGGCAACGTTGTACGGTGATTTGTAGGTCAGAGGTCAAGATAGTTTTAACCTCTGCACCACTGCGAGTCCACTTGAAACGAGAAGAAAGATGCCAGATACACGAAATAAGTCCAAGTCTTCAATCACTGTGCGACACAAAGCCATAAAAAGTACAAATCACTATCAGAAAAGAACTTTTAACACCTAATTACCCAAAAATTAAAGTCTAAAACAAATTACACGTCCGCCATCTTTTAACGTTGCAAATGGCCCCCCAAACTTACTTAAAATGCCGCGAAATGCAATGCTATCTGTCAGCTGTCACTCACTCACAGACCGCTTCTCGTGACACCACACCACACCACAAAACCAACACAGATCATACACTTAACGCGTTCCGTTTTAAGTACTGAAATTACAGGGCAGGCTACATTCGATAGTAATTAACGTTTCGTTACACTACACGCTTGTGACGCATGGAAAAAATGTTTACAATCGTAATAATTTAAAAAATATCAAAAATAGGTAGATTTGAAGCCGAGGGTGGTAGATAGGTAGACAGGAGGCAAATTAGGTAGATCTACCAGATGTGACAACACTGAATTGATGGACGA
Organism: Acleris emargana; assembly: GCA_927399475.2. Lineage (NCBI taxonomy): Eukaryota > Metazoa > Arthropoda > Insecta > Lepidoptera > Tortricidae > Acleris > Acleris emargana. Next base: position 5,980,199 of record OV656836.1, on the reverse strand, counting down.
GTTATACAGTATACGAGTCCTTCTATTGCGTTTTCCGCCTAGGCAAACCGAAAGTACTATTTTAAACACAACCATTCACGTAAAATAGATACATCAGAGACCCTAGCCAAAATGTGTTACGTCAACTAGCGTTACTATTACTATCGCTTTGTTTTTAAACCAATCGCGTCAAAGGTAGATCACGTGACTCTTCGTATCACGTCAACTGCATATCAGTGAGGCGATTGTTAAAAACGAAACGAATAGAAACGCTAGTTAGCGTATTGGGTAGGGCTTCAGGGGCTCAATTTACTGTTCCACTTTATATCGCACCTTTGCGACAAAACTGTGACATCTGGGCAAATCACAGCTTTGGAGATGTCACAGTTTTGTCGCAAAGGTGCGATATAATGACATGATTTATTAAAATGGAAAATGGTTATATCACGATAAAAGACTCTTAGCCCTTAATTTGGCAAATATGAAAAAGTCGGGAAATAAACCCTTTTGATTTTGAATCAGCAGAAAAATTAAAACACAATCCAAACAAAAAAAAATAAGTGAAGAAGTTCGTTGTCTGTCTGCCTATCTGTCTGTCTGTCTGTCTGTCAAGACTATACCAATGAAACGCAAATAGGTATAAAATTGAAATTAATAACTCAAGTCTGCATTCCCTGCTTTTGCTGCTGCTGCTTTTGGAGCTGTGACAACATCAAACTTCGAAGAAAATAAAAAGTCGATAAAAAAATACGGCCAATTATGCCGTATATTTTGACACTCGCAAAAAAAAACATTTAAAAGGGAACTTTCCGTTGATCTAAAATCAGTTTATTTGGCAGGAAGCAATGTCCTATAGCACGTCTATTGGTCGAACGAAACACATTATGTCAGCTGGCGAGAATAGCAAAAGTCAGTGCACATATTGGCATTCTCATCGATTGATGGCGATGCGGATTATTCGCATAAGCGAATGTTCATAACATTCTTAACATAAATTATCAACTTACGTCCGTCAAACCCCATCCTGCAATTTCTGCCGTTGAATCGTGAGGTGGATTCCTCATCACGGTAGCTCTCTTGACTCCTGGCCCAAATACCAGATTTGTCGTCAACCTTATCAAAGCGATATCGTTAGCAATATAGGTAGGGTCGTATTTCTCATGCATTATGAAGCTTCTGGCTACCCTGACCTGCCCTTTCTTCCTGTTCTCATGCCCTGCGTGGACGGCGATCTTGCTGTACTTGTTGCAGTCCTCGAGACAGTGTGCAGCGGTGAGTAGTATTGCCTGGTTCAATATTGAGGAACCGCATACAAATTTACTGGCTTTACCCTGTGTGTGACATTCTATGTTGAGAAATGCCGAATGAGAAAATTCGCTTATGTTGGACAATCTGCCCCCTACTATAAACCCTTCCATCTGCGGACGCGCAATGATCTTTGTCAAGCTTGCTGTTATGAATAAAAAAACTTTTAGAGGCATTGCTTTGATCTTATTTATCCATAATATTAAGAGAATTGACGCACATTGATTGATCAATACCTAATGTTCAGTAATTAAAACGATCAAACTACGTTTTTAATCGATTGGTTTTTTGAACTAGGCATTAAGAGAGTAATGATTAGACGGTTGATTAGTTTAATGGGTTAAGTAGATGAAGCATTACATGCTTTTCTTAATACACGCGAAAACCTACTATTTTCCTGTTAACAAATTCAAGGCTTTTTACAGTTAAGTATAGGCCAATTGATGGAGGAGTACGAGTATGTTTGATACAGCTATACTGACGACAAATTATGGTTGTCAGTTGTTTTAAAATTTATTTAATTATTTACTTTTTTTATTAATTACTTTTGCCGGCGACTTCGTTTACGTATTACTCATGCATCGCTATTCCTATCCCGGATAAAAGTATTCTATACTTACTGGGGCATGCTCCCGAGAATTCCCGGTACTAAAAGGACCGGGAAATCCCGGGTATTATCATTTCAACTGGTACCGGTACTGGCGAAAAAAAATCCCGGTTCTTCGGTTCCTTCGGTACTGAGTTTGTGACTAGACTAATTGTAATTTTTTCTTTTCAAAACTACGTGGTGGCCTGGTGACGCTTTCCCCCGGCCGATTCGCACAAGCTCGGTTTTATTCGGATGCGATATGAGATCGGATCCCTCGGCCCGCCCCAGTCGCCCCACCCTTCGACCCGACGCCTCGACCCAATCCAAGGCCAACCGGTCGGGCCGACCGACAGGTAGTCAGGTAGTCAGAAAGATAGCTTTTCTGATTTCGTAAAGTCGTGTTCTGGATTAAATAATTAATAATTATCACTTAACTGGGGTCTTATTTAAAAAAATACAAATAATTTACTCAGTACCGAAAAGTACCGAAATCCTGGGAATTCCCGGTTCTGACTTAGTACCGGAAATCTTAGTCCCGGTTCCGGGAATGGTACTGGTACCGCATGCCCTAATACTTACCCTTCCCCAGACTTCAAGCTACGAGTATCTCCGTTCCTTTTATTAATCGGTGTTGTGGTTTAGTCATGAAGGCGTGTTAACAAACAGACCGACATACTTTCGCATTTATGACAAAAAGTATGCATTAAACATGCTAGGGTTCTCTTATAAAAAAACCGGCCAAGTGCGAGACGAACTTGCGCACCTAGGGTCCCGTATTTAAGATAATATGCTTGGTAACCGCAAAAGAAAATACTATTTTTTTATGAACTTTATTTACATACCTTGGATAACTCGGGGCATCTGTACGAAAGTGATGTAGCAAAATATTTTATCGATATAAAATATATCGATGTTACTGCCAACATCTAAATGTTATTCGACATAAATAAATATTACTTATTTTCTCCTCATTTTTAGATAAAAAATAAACAAATTAACACGTATATTTATTTGTTTATTTTACAACAGTTTTCATAATATACAATCAATATTTTTTCCATATTCGTCGGTATTAATGATTGCCGTCTAGTTGAAAATATCTACTTTAAACTGCTAAACGTACTCGGAATATGATTGGTACTGACAGTATATTGTCATTTTGATTGGAATGACATCCGCATACTTTTATTATCTTAAGAGGCTCGATATCAGATATGACATCGAACCTCTTTACAGTAATCGAGAATGTGCAATGTGCACATGTATTAATTTAATTATATCGACATCTTTTTTATCGATATCAAATCCCTAGAACTTGCCCCGAGTTATCCCAGGTATGTTTATTTACTACGCAATAAATACACAATCATTTTCACTAGCCTTAATTTTAATACAGATTTTCAAAGTGTGTCTCTAAAACTGTAAATAACAAACATTTAATTTTAGTTTTCCCATAAAATGTATTTTAGTAGTAACAGAACAGTTGTTTAAGTGTCTACAGCATACTTAGCCAAGCTGCCGTCCGATCACTAAAAGGCCGTTAAGTAGCATTTTGTCAATTTTGAGTTTTATATACTAGTCGATAGAGAAAAAAATCTCTTTTGCGCTATATATAAAACTCAAAATTGACAAAATGCTACTTAACGGCCTTTTAGTGATCGGGCGGCAGCAAGGGTGTTGTAACAGTTCTTAGAATTAAAAAAAAAACACATCTTTTGGACTTAACTGCAAAATGACTGACTGACGACTGTTGAATTTCTTCCGGCGCTTCTTCTCAGCTGTGGTCTACTCTTGGGAAGTGCTGGTAGATTTTTGACGTGTAATATTGCCTAGCGGCCTACTTACTAAATAAACATCTTTATCTTTTTTATCTGCTCCTCTAGTATATTTTCACGCCTACGTAGGAAAACCATGGCCTAAATTTTGATATTTTTAATCTTAAAGGTTTTCTGCGATAAAATTTACGAGTACCTACCATAATGAGCGCAAATGGCAACACCGACTTCAGAACACAATAATACGCACAACATCTATTGTTCACGTTAACTTCACAGCAGCCAAGTTAAAATGGGATTATCATGTCTGCCGCATGCCAAGTGAGCTATGGCCCAAAATCAATCGAATCGATACCAAGCCACAGGATAAGGAGTAACCAAGGAGGTGGTATGGGAGACTGAAACAGTTCTATAAAGAATGGACTCATAATTTTCAGGGAATTGGAAATGCCTCAAGGAGGCAGATGTTTAAAGAAAGAATATATTTATGATAGGTATTCCTGCATACGTCGCCGCGCCAGCGTTGTATAAATTATAACATAACTCACTCACTATTAAAATACAATTCAAAAAGTTCAAACTTGTAGGAATAAGTAAAACTTTTGGATCTGGATGGATTAAGCAGTTCCTATTGCCGTCTTCTATTCCATGTCTATGTCGATTCACTTATTATAGATAGGTAATAAAGAAGTAATAAAATAAATGAAGGGTTAGATGTGTTTTTCTACATTTGAGTAAGATGTCTCAAAATTATTGTATCAAAGAGAAGAAGATATCAATAATACATTATTGTTGATATCTTCCTATCTTGTTTTAGACAAAGTGGCGCCATTTAAAACTTGTTATAGGTTGAAGACTACTTTAAATTTGCTATCCGTTCTTAGGACTGTAATAATTAATAAACTTTTATTGACTCTCATGCCCGACAACTCACAGAATACTGACAATTCTCACTTTTTTTATTACGCGTGTCATAACCGAGATCAGGGCGGTGATTGTGACATAATGCAGTTCAATTTACTCGGAGAGAAAAGGACAGAGCTATATAACTGTTATAGCTCTGTCTTTTACGCTTGCCTAAAACCCCCCATTTTATTAATACGACCACTTGATGTCATTTTCCACTATAACCCGGGTCATCTTATCCATCTCATATCTTCATTTCCATTCTTTAAATAGGTAACTAGTTTATTTCATGTTCTCAAACTCATAATTTTTATTTTACAAAAACACACTACAACACAACAGACATGGTACAAAAAATATAAGATTAGAGCAGAATTAGAATCTTTGCACTGTAGTGTGAAAAGTCAAATAGAACTCAGCCCAGCATGTGCTGCATCCGGAGCCGCAGCGCTGGTTTTTAACTGAACCCTGGTTCATCTATTTTTTTTTTCCTGATCGACAAAAAAGTTTCATCGCTTTGCTTTTTATCCAGTCGTAGAAATAGCTGACGTCAGTGTAGACCACCAAGCTCTTGGAGACCGAGGGGTTCTTGAAGGAGACCAGCCCGATCTGGATGTATGAGTTCACGATGAGGGCGCTGCCTGAGTCACCTCTGAAAAATAACATGACAATACATAATTTAAATATTTGAATCAAAATTCAAAATTCAAAATATTTATTCAGTAAATTGGCCACATGCGGGCTCTTTTACACGTCGGAAATGTACAGTGAATCTACCAGCGCTTCGGACAAGACCATCATTGCGGAGAAGAAGCGCCGCAAGAAACTCCAGCAGAAGGTAATTTTTTCAATCATAAAAACATAATTATACTTAAAAGTAAGTTACATTAAGTAATATTAAGGTAATAAAGTAATAAACAATAAATTCTTAAAACAAGCAAAATAAAATTATTACAAATAAGGAATAATAATTGTAAGGTCAATAAACCTTAAAATAAAATAATGACTATGAGAACAACACAACGAGGTCTCTACGTCAAAAGCCATATAACTTGGATAATAAATTGAACAACAAGTCCTTGCAAACGTGAACAGACCGGACCCCACAAACAGCACCCGTTCACGAGTATGACGCGTATCTGTAATAACAAGGGACTCCAATGAATGCATCAATATGTAGAATTTTCTTTTCACCGATGGTAATTTTCTTCCTCAGGAGTTTAATATTGTAGTAAATAGTCATAATTCAAACCTATGTTATACCTACATGTTAAGTATCTCCTGTAAACAATAGACAAGCAGGAAATAGCTGTAGGGAGATGATAAGTTCTATAAAAACGTCTGTTGCCCTCGGCCCTTAATTTTAACATACTATATATAGGATGACGAAGCAAGCCTAGTTAGTACGTAGCTATAGCCATTGTGGTACTTGTTAAAGGATAATTCTGTATTCCTAGTGAAAAATAGTATAAGTCGACTTAACTCGTACTAAAAAAGGGTATATGTACACATAAGCAGAGTATACTAGACTTAAACCCTTTTTCACTTGATCTTCATTAGAGTTATACCATTTTCACTAGGACTCCTGAATTAAGAGTATGTAAACTGTCATTTTAACTTTTTAATAGATGAAAACCCTCGATAAAATGGCGATCCCCACTTCCGAAGTTGATATCTCTTAATCAGAATCCATTTTGGTAAAGCCTACCTAAGAACCATCTTGATTGAATTAGCTTTCTATATCTTCTTCCCGTAATAGGGAATCTAATCTTCATTACTCTACTCTCTTCTACAATACTCTGCTACAATCCTACTTAGATATCCTGAATTATCTAGCATGTATGTTCAATGCAGTTCAGATAGTGAATGAAAGGGACTATACAAGCTAAGTTCTTGATACTCATCGTCAACTGCCGGTATATGTATATCATATTTTTTTTTTTTCATCTCTCCTGTTCGGAAAGTTTAATTTGAATGGGTAGATAGCCGGGTGGAAAATTGCGTTTTCCCCTCTAGGGTGGAAAGTAATTTTTTTTTAATAGTTACGATTGGCCATGGAGTCTAAGATAATTGAGCTACGTCATATTAAAATCATTCATATATCTAAACTAGACTATACGTTAAACGACGTATTTATTACGATCTATAGGTTCATATTAAAATCATTTTACGACTGGTCTCTTTTTTTCGCAATTACAAAAAAATCAACATTTAAAATTATTCCTCTTATATTCTGCTGCCCGCCATAATGCCATGATAGCATGACAATTTTTTTTTCACGGTTCTGCATGGCCATCTTGAAAATACACATACTGCCAACATTAGAAAAAATAATCGAGTTGGTCACGACCAAGGAGCAATACAACACAACACGGATGTTGAACGCCTAACATCCGTTCGAAACAAGAAATTTGACATTTATTACGTCACGAATATATTCCATCTCTTTCTTTAGTTAGGGTAAGAATGAGGTGGAAGTCATTTGTGAAATATGAAAGAAAGAGATGGAATATTTAAATACGTAGTAAAGGTAAAACTTTTTCGTTCGGCGCGGCGTTCAACCTCCTTGCTGGCTCCTTGGTCGTGACCTCGATTAAACTTTTTTAATGTTGGCAGTATGAGTATTTTAACTTTTTTCTGAATATAGAAAAAAAAGTTTGCAATAGAAAAAGCGGGAAACAAGATTAAATATATTTTCTTCACAGTCGAAATGAAAAGTAGAGTGTCTAACTCGGGTGAAATTGCCCATTTCCCCTCGAACTATTGGCGCTCTCACTTCGTTCGAGCGCCAGAAATATCTCGGGTGAAATGGGTCACTTTCCACCCTTGGTTATCAATCTACTATTACATACTGGGACGCGAAGTCGTATCCTCTCCGTGATCCCCCACAGAATGTGCCCCTGGGTATATTCTTAAGCACCCTACTACATCGTTTTCGGGACCATACTTCCTGGTCTGTGCGCTTCAACGTAAATGTACCAGTTTGCAGTTCTTCCTGAAAAAACAAAAGGTTAACGTGTAGTGGAAAGAGTTATACATCCTTAGAAGAAACGGCAGCTGTATAAAAATCAGTCATATCAGAATTGGAAGAAAAGATAGAGAATAATATGTTAAGTATATCTTACGTCTACTAAACCCCATCCCGCGAGGCGAGCTATGTTACTCTTTGGAGGTTTCTTCATCAACAGCACCTTCTGGACGCGCTTGCCAAGCCTCATACGAGATTTCAGTCTCACCAAGCCTATATCATTTGAGATGTCAAAAACATCGTATCGTTCATGTATCAGGAAACTTTTGGAAAACCTTACGCTCCCATGCTCCCGGTGTTTGCTGCCTATGTTGACAACTACTTTGCTGGACTTCGAGCAGCCCTCGAGACAGTGAGCGGCAGTGAGCAGGAGCTCTTGAGCGAGTATAGATGCGCCGCAAATGAAATAACTTGCACTACCCCCGTGGGAGACGCATTCCACAGTGAGGAACGCCGAATGCGGGAAATCGGATATGTCAGCATACTCGCCTCCGACTATATTCCCCCCCCACTGCCCCTTTACGATAACAAAGAGGCAACTTAGTTTTATCAAATATAACATCGCCGCCGTAAAGTGGCCTTTGTTATTTTTTTTCAAATGCGCCGATAAATTTACTTCACGATAAAACAGAAATTGGATTAAATTTTTATGCGAATTGAAATGCTGATTACTGTCAACTGAGAAAATAGGTTAACACAGGTTAAAAGAATGGCGAGCCATGCCTTATGTTGGGTTCCGTATGAGTAAGTAGCCGTACCTACAAACAATTAGTGTGCAAAGTTTTTGCAGTTGAGCTAACATATTGTTTTATTAGACTGTAAGCATAACTTGCTCCGGTTGGATCCGAAAATAAATTAAATCTCATGCCTATTTTGAATTCTCTTTTCAAAAACACTCTCGGAGTGGATTTTTTTAAAATCAAATATTAGGTACTAAACTAAATGTATATATTTTTAGCTAGTTATATCCATACATCGTTATCGCGGGAGCAAAAACGATTTGACGGTAGTGATAGATTATGACAAATAGGCAAAAACAGAAGTGACACTCGTATCGAGAAACGTTTATACCTACGAGTTCAAAATGTATAAATTTTCTTTCAAATATTTTCCCTCCGTACTTGATCAGTAGTACAGTCAGCTGCAGAGAAAAGGTACCCCCCCCCCCACCTGGTAAGGATCGATTGTTTTTTTTCAAAAACCTGTGGTTCAATTTATATGATTTTTCGGTGAATTGAAGGTTTTACTATTGTCTACACAAAAACAATCCTTATCATGAGGGGGGGGGGTACCTTTTCTCTGCAGCTGACTGTACATATTTAAAGAGATTAGCTACGCAATCCTAACGTCAACGTCGCAGTCACTTTTCCTGCTACTTTAGACATTTGTTATTCTTGATTGATTTGATATGTACAGGAACATACAAAAATATATCTAAATTAAATATGAGTACAAAACTACAAATAGAAAACGTATATTTAAAAAGTTAAAACTATTTTTGGAGAAAAATATTGTCAATTTTTTTTTTTAAATATTAAATTTGACTAGTTGACGCGTTTACCCAGTACAAAGCCAGTTTGATTGACCGTTTCCAGCGAAAACTTCGTGTTAGATATGAAGAACTTCTCAGAGGCTTAGAGTGTTTAGGCAGAATATTCCATTGATACTAAATATACATTCTGTTATATGTGTTCTTTAATAGATTTGTTTTTGCTCCCGCGATAACGATGTATGGTTATATCCGTTTAATTTCACCAAAACTGATTACTATAGATCGTCTAATTAGATCCTGAACAATACGACTATGACATAAGGACGGACAAAACACATGGTAAAATATATTTGACTACGGAACTCTAAAAGTAAGATCGATGTGAGTTTTTACCCATACGTGTCTTGAAACATGAGCCAATCACAAGCCAAGCTCGAGCTCGAAATCCATTACCTAAAGAGCCAACGTTGCACCTTTTCAGACATTTCTAAATGCATTTCGCGACACATTGATTTGATTGTCAACAACTTAAAGTCAAACTTGTTGAGATATTAAAAAAAACTTGGTTGTGCATGAGAACTGCCGTTGTACCGGTTGCGCCTATATATCCCTACACCGGAACACAACTGAATCTGCACAGTGTCCTACCACTATATAAAATAACCATTAAATGCGAAAATGACAAATGCTTTATCAAAATTGATTTGAGATAATCGCTATCATAACAGAGCCCGGTGGTGTTCAGAGGGTCATTATGACATACCTAACTATGCAGCTCAGTTTACGCTGAGAGAAAAGGACAGTGCTATATAACTATTATAGCTGTCTTTTACACTCGTCGTAAAATCAACTGCATAGCTATGTCATAATAACCCTCCCCCCCCAGAACCCCCCAGAAGTAAACTCCTGACGTTTCTAACCAGTTGTCAATGTTAACTACTGCCAAATCGGCATATAATTATGATATTAAACACGTCAACAAGATAAATTATTGAAAAAGGGAATAGGTGTAGTATACTCCGTTTATGTATACAGTGTGTGACATCCATACGAACATATATTTTGACAACAGTTAATATGCATCCTAATTATCATAAAAACGAGTGTTTTGTTAACATGAGTTGTACTTTTTTTTTTCATACTAACTAATTTGCCACGCAATGTATCAGACATAGCTCAATTAACGCTCAATTAACTTGCAATTAACTTAGACTTAATGTTATACATTGCTGCTTGTTGTACCCTTTAAAAATGAATTACACTAAATGTAATTTAGCTAATAACTTAACTCCTTCTTTAAACGGCTAACAACACTTAAAGCTATCTTTACGTAAAATATATGTTCTTATTTAGGTCACACACTGTATAACCTTTTTTAGTACGAGTTAAGTCGACTTTTTTACTTTTTTACTAGGATCCCAGAGTTCTTCTTTGATGGCTTCTTTGATGATTGTGGGAGGACCTTGTGCAGGGTCCGTCCGGGTTGGTACCACCATCTTATCCATAAACCTACCGCCAAGCCGCAGTGTTCGCATTGTTGTGTTCCGGTTTGGGGATAAGACAGCCGGTGAAATGACTAGCAAAGAGGCATTCCATCTTAGTCCTCAGGGTTGGCAACGCATTAGCAGTCTTAGGATTGCGGTCTTGCGATTGCGAATGTCTATGGGTCACAGTTTCCACTTAATCGGTTTCGCTTTCCTTCCTATGCCATAAAAAAAAAAAATTGTTAGATAACTAATCTTATATGGAGACCAAGGTAAAAATCAAAAGTATCCGATCAATTAGTCGCCATTTGATTTCGTAAAATATTAGAACCTGATCTTAAGACAGCACCGAGCAAACGTGGAGCGCCCAGTGGCGCCCTCTCTATTATATTTTCTAATTAACTAAACAATTTCCTTGGAATCGGACGATGCTTTTTTGTAGCGCAAGGAAAAACACAGGTTATAGTAAAAGTAACAAACTTTAATAACAGTTACCCTTCGAGAAGTCAGCTTAACCTTTTGAAAGCCACAGTCGGCTCTGGCCGACAACTGAAATTCGTGCCACTGACGCCACCGACGGCCAGAGCCGACACAAGTTAGAGATTAAAAGAGACTTTGTTTCGTATGGATTAAGTTGTAATTTGCTTAGCATAGCAAACATGTTTGGCGTGTGAGTGACGCATTTTGTATTTGACGTACGGCGTTCAAAAGGTTAACGGGAAAAGGTGGCCACTTTTTTCGTTAAGTTGATAACTCGAAGGTCAATTACTAGTAAACTATGTGATATATCCTATAAGTTGTATTTTCATTTTAAGTACAAAAAAACACCGTCCGATTTCAAAAAAATACTTTAGTTTATTAGAAAACTCAATAACAGCAATGAGGGCGCCACTGAACATCCGGCGTACGCTCGGCGCAGTCTTAAAAAGCAATTATAAAAAACCAAGCGTCATTGCTGGATACTGCTACTAATTTATCTATACCTCACTGCGCAACACAAAGGAGAGTAATGTGTTTATCAGCCTATATATCGTTGCTTAAATACAAAAGCGACACAAATCAAAATGTGTTTGTGTTGCATTTAAATTTGGAATGCTATTTACTTTAAGTTTTAAATCAAACTGTATTTGTTTTTGTTTTATTGCGCTTTTGCATTTAAGCAACGATATGTTTGTATCCTTTGTGGCCCTCTAGAAACTAAACGCGTGGACCGACCTATTTCGATGATTGATTTATGTCTTTCAATTTGTCGTAATCTTTAAAGATATGACAGTAAAATAAACAATATAGCGGCAACCAGACGGCATATTGTACGAAAGAAAAACAATAAAGTCTACGAATAATGACAAGTGCATCGTTGAATAGGTAAATTATTCAAAAAATATATTTAGGTGTCTTTTACAATTTTTCATTTTGAATGATCATTTAGGATTTAAAACGGTTTAAAGTTAGTTAGAAACAGTCGGGTTTTTTAAAGATCGCTCTTAGTTTTAATTATTTTAGTTTTTTTTGGCGAAACCGAAATTATAATATCCATCGCCTATTCTTCAGCCTTGTACCATTAAATGAGAATTTAAACTCGTAAGGCCCATGTCAAATTTTGTTAGCTCGAAAAAGAATCTTGTGTAGGTCAACTAAAGTCAAAAGTCCATAGCTGGGCACCGTTAATCAAATAGTTAACTTCGTTAATCGTTAATCCACTACAAAAAAAGTTAGCTTCGTTAAACGTTAAAGCGTTACATTTCGGAAGAATTAACGCAAGTTAACGTTAATCGTTAATCCGTTAATATGTGTCAAAAAAAATGCATTTTTATATCGTTGCGTTAGTGAACTCATAAAACCTGTTGGTTTAGATTCTGGACAACAAACAAAACACTTGTCACTCTAAGCACCGGCGCTAAGTAATGAAATGATCAAACGAAACCAATATATTCGCAGTTTTCTCACTCGCACGCGCCGGCAAAATATATCTAGTTTTGTTTTTGTTTCACTCGTTCCCACTCGCCGCCCGGCACTTGTCGTTTCAAACTTGTCTAAACCTGTTTTACGCGCCGCGCCGCGGTGCCGTGCGGTAAATAGTAGGCATTGGATTAACGATTAACGGACTTCTGCATATTAACGGAAGTTAACGAGTTCGTTAACATTTTTATAAGTTAACTTAAAAGTTAATCCGTTAATCAAAATGTTAACTTCGTTAATTAACGATTAACGGATTAACGAGTTAATGCCCAGCTATGCAAAAGTCAGATAAAGATAAAGATAAAGATAAAGATAAAGACATTTATTCAGTAAGTAGGCCGCACGGGCACTTTTACACGTCAAGAATCTACCAGCGCTTCACAAGAGGAGACCACTGCTGAGAAGAAGCGCCGCAAGAAACTCAGCAGTCAGTCATTTTTTTAAATATATTTAATATTACAATGGTACTACTTAGTCTAGCATTATATAAATCTATAAATAGCAAATTAAAAAATATTTCAAATATCCTGCGTAGTTTCCGCAGGAAAACACACCAAAATCTTAAGATAGAAAGAGAGAAAAGGAAAAAAAGAACTCCTACGTATGTGTATATAAGACGGTGCAAGATGACCACATAAGATTGATATGTTTTCCTACATCAACGGTGTCCCCCAGACAAGATAAAGATTTTGAATTTGAAAAAAAACAAATAAAAAATATATTATTGATTAAGTTTCGGGTTTAGGCCAAGCATGTTTGTCTATTAAATAGTCCTCGATCCTATAATACGCTTTAGACATTAACGACTTTTTCAAGTAATTTTTGAGTGCTGGAAAGGGTAACTTTAATACCACCTCAGGTAATTTATTATAGAAATGAATGCATTGACCAACAAATGATTTATGTACTTTACGGACGCGGAATTTTCGAATAGCTATTTTATTTTTATTTCTAGTATTTAAATTATGTATATCAGAATTTTTTGTGAAAGAATCCAAATTTTTTATAACATAAATAATATTCTCATAAATAAATTGTGACGCTACAGTTAAGATATTAATTTCCTTAAAAAGATCTCTTAAGGAGTCACGGGAATTTAAGTTGTAAATAGAACGAATGGCCCTTTTTTGTAACACAAATATAGTTTGTATGTCAGCTGCCTTACCCCAAACCAGAATACCGTACGACATAACACTATGGAAATAACTATAATAAACTAAGCGAGCTGTCTCAACATTGGTTAGTTGTCTAATTTTCCTAACTGCGTAAGCTGCCGAACTTAGTTTACCTGCCAGTACAGCTATATGGGGACTCCATTGCAAATTTTTATCTATTGTTATGCCTAGGAAAACTGCCTTATCTACGATTTGCAAACACTCGTCATTTAGAATAATACTAGAATCTAACGGTTTAACATTAGGCAAAGCGAATCTAACACATTTAGTTTTCTTAGCATTTAGTAGCAAATTGTTGCTAGTAAACCAATTAAGTACTTTAACTAGTGTGGAGTTTATGCTACTGAAGTCTATGGATTTTCTGTCAACCTTGAAAATTAGTGAAGTATCATCAGCATAAAGTACAATATCACAAAGTTTATCTACTGATGGTGGCAAGTCATTTATGTAAACCAAAAATAGAAAAGGACCTAAAATAGAGCCTTGAGGCACACCTATTTTCACTGTAGCTCCATCATATTGTGTTTTGTTTACAACAACTGTTTGAGTTCTATCACTGAGATAAGAAGACATAAGACTTATAGCTTTATTAGACAATCCATAATGTTCTAATTTTAAAATAAGGGTCGTATGAACCACGCAATCAAAAGCTTTAGAAAGGTCACAAAATATTCCTACTGCATCGCAAGATTGCTCCCAACTGTTATATATATATTTAATGAGAACAGATGCCGCATCAATTGTTGATCGACCTCTGGTAAAGCCAAACTGGTTATTGTTAAGTAGTTTATTTCTATTAAAGTGACCTAACATATCATTCAGAATTAGTTTCTCAAAGACTTTACTTAAAACTGGTAGTATGGAAATGGGACGGAAGTTCGTAATATCACTCATCTCACCCGATTTAAAAAGAGGTATGACTTTACTATATTTCATAAGATCTGGAAAGATCCCTTCTGAAATGCAATTATTGTAAATTAATGCTAGATGGGGTGCAATTACACCTATGATAGGAAAAAGTACACTAACTGATGTGCCCCACAAATCCTCAGTCTTCTTTAAACTAAGCGTTTTAAATACTTTGACTTATGTCACTTTGACAAATGTCCTACATTTAGGACGTCGGGCTTTACGAGGATAATGGGGCCACTCCATTTCTTCCTATGGATGTCGTAAGAGAGGACCAAGGGAATATACGCTTGTAGTACTGTTAAGCGATGGGCTTGCAACCTGACACTAATATACTGATAAACATACACCGGATTGACGGGGGCAAAAATGTACCAGTGCTAGTGATTCATTAAATATCGACAAAGTTTATCGACATCGATAAAAAACAAGTTTTAATCATCCATCATTATCATAAGTAATGGCCAAGTTTGAATACCTTTTAATTAAGTGCCAACCTCTTTTATTCATACTTATTGCAACTTTAAACAACTGGTATCTGATAGTGACCCTGTACTCGAGTCACTTTTGACAACCATTGAAATTACGTTGAATAACCAATTCATTCACTACAACAATATTCTTTAGCTTTCCGACGAATTGAGAACCTTTTTGTTTTTTAAGTCGGTTAAAAATGCCTCGAATGAACAAAGATTGTTTATATTCATGGAAAGCTGATCATTCAGATAAAGAAGATAAAGGTATGACTTACTTTTGCAAGAAATGTAAGATCCATATGTCACGACAAAAGTTTTCGATAAACTTTGTCGATGTTTAATGAATCACTAGCACTGGTACATTTTTGCCCCCGTCAATCCGGTGTATGCTGATAAACATCTTAGCCTAATTGTGCAAAATGTGGTTACTGAATTATCGACAAGTTTTTAAGGTTGTAGGTAATTCTCTATCTCTGCCTAACCCGCTCTGGGATTACAGGCGTGAAGGTATGTACTTCATTTGACAAAGTATCCCTGTCGACAATTTCGAATTTTTGGGGAATTCTACTCCGTTTTTGTATTTTGGATGCAGAAATGAAAGAGAATTGGAAAAGTATAAAAAAGTCAGTTATAGTTTTGTATCTTTAATTTATTTTTATTTTTTCGTATCTGACAAAAAACCGTAACTCTAATTATTTTCTACAACTTTTTCTTGATTAGTAAATTATCAGTTCGAGGGAACAACAAAACTAGAAAGCGTTGTGCAAATGAGGTTTGAACAGCAGGATCATAGTATACGAATGGTTTCATCGAATTCATCTGGTCATTTACGCATTTTGCAATAAATTTTCACAGCGTTGGTATGTATCCAGTCGTAGAAGTAGCTGACGTCGGTGTAGATGACCAAGCTCCTGGAGAGGGAAGGGTACTTGAAGGACACCACACCGATCTGGATGAACTTGCGGACGATGAGAGCGCTGCCCGAGTCTCCTCTGAAACACAAAGGCGCAACCTAGAGTGGGCTTATTAAATAAAAATAAAGTAGCAATTTGCAATGTGCATTTTGCAGAACATTCCCAGAACTTTGTAATTTCTCTCAACTCCAAAACTTTTTCAGAAACATTTGAGAGCATTGCAAATGTTTTCTTTCCATATAAATATTTAAAATGTTCCTAAAAGTTACCAAGAATGCTAACTACTAATTGCAGCTTATTACTAATAACAAATAAAAAATCAAAAAATCAAAAAGTACATACCTAGTTTTTTATACTAACTACAATATAAAAAAAGGAAAAGTTACATTTTAACCAATTTTATTTATAATTGTTATTTTATCTTTTGTTTTTACAATAAAGCGTTTACATACATACATATTCATATTCAAAAATCGAGAGAATCGGACTTCATTTAGGGGGTGAGAAACGTTATAGCCCGGAGTTAAATTAGTGTGGATAATTTTTGACGGCTAGACGCGATTTATTTAACCGTCGGTTCACAACTTTCTTAACATTGTATATACCTCGCAATATACTCATCCGATCTCTTATCGCCCGCGCAGAATGTCCCTTCGGGCATTTTTTTCAGCACTTTGCTGCAGTTCTCCCGGTCCATCACGTGAAGGTGCGTTATATCCTTCAGGATAAATGTCTCCTTGTGTGCGACTTCCTAAATAAGTACAATTCAATCAAAGAGGTTGTCTGAAAACTCAGCGTTTATATTACAGTAAACGAAATCCCTTTTCTATGGTCTATAATATAAAACTAACCTTTTGGGTCCGCTGGCTAAAGTTTCCTCTAATTTGAGATTCTATAATCTTGATCAGAAATTTTATATAAGTACTACGTTAACGTAGTAACTAATTGTTTTTTAATAATCCTAAGCATAATAATATAACCGTTGAAATAAGCGCATACTTTCTTATCAACCGACACATAATTCGTTTTGATAACGTTTTTTAACTCGTTTTAATCATAATTATGTAAAAGAAGGATAAAATATATGTCACATCCGAATAAAGCATTTAAAAAACCGGCCAGGGATCGTGGAAAATAGACAGCCTACTTAGAACAACACCGACAAGACCATGGTTCTAAATAAAGAGTGAGAGAGGGTATTATTAACCAAGGGACCTAAAAGAATTCTTCAAGGTAGTGTTTCTATCAGCGTCATTAGAAAAGGTTTTAACTAGACTAGTACGTAAACCAATTTATATATTAATGCTTGTATTTTTATTTCGGGACGTTAAAAGGGATTACCTTTATCTTATACTGTAATGTTAACGTTGAGCTCTGATGGGACACACATTTGTAACTTTTAAAATATATATGTTGTTGGAGTAGGTATTTATTGTATTCTTCTAGATAGAGCTCTTCCAAACAACCTTTTAAACAACAAAAACAATTAAGGCATACGGTTCTCGGAACTATAACAGGATCTTGCAAAAAAATTGTAAAGATTTTCTGAAAAACCAAGTAACTTTGAAACAAACGAAAATTAACGATGATGCAAACAACCGAACTTCTGTATTAAAATGTTGCTAAAGGAGAAGGTGATGTTGTCGTTTTTCTTACGTCTGTCAAACCCCATCCTGCCACCGCGGCTAAATCCGCATACGGGGGCGCTCGCAGCAGCAACACCCTCTTCACGGAGTTCCCCAGGACGAGCTCCTTACTCAGCATCACTAAAGCTATATCATTTGAGACGGTTTTAGCACTGTAATTCTCATGTACTTTGTAACGTTTTCCCATACTCACGAAACCTTTAAATTTGTTCGCATCCCCAACATGAACAGTAATTCTGGTAGACTTTATGCAATCTTCAAAGCAATGTGCAGCCGTCAGCAGAATACCTTGGTTTACAATAGAGGAGCCGCAACCAAAAGTCACCGGGTGACTGTCTGCGATGCACTCAATCTCAAGAAACGCTGAGTGGGCATAGCTTTTTATTTTGGCTTTGTGTCCGCCGACTATAAAGCCCATCATATTACTCGTCAAGACATCTTTCAATAGGGTCATCAGTATCACTATGAAAAAATCTCCTGCCATTATTTTCTTGTTACCACTCTTTAGGTAAGTTGGCGCTGCGTTTATAATCACTACGAGCAAACAAAACAAATCCTTTAGCTGTGTGGTTGTAATTTTAAAGTGTTTAGTACAATTATACGAAATAGCTGTTGCAGTTTTAATTTTCTTTTTAATTGGCTGGCGATATTAGAGGCACAGGATATTCGCATATACACACATTTGAGATTCAAAAGTGAAATATAAATAACTTTCTGGTACATCTTTATCGAAAGCAGCTTACTTTATTTTCTCGTTATTATTTTAAGAGAATAAACAATAATTGAACTGGGCCTCTATTCTGCTGAGTAAAACCAAATTGAATTGAATTCGGCTCCAAAACTGTCAAGTAAATAAGAGCCGTCGTAACGTTGATAATGCGATAACACTGGAAGAGATCCCTTAATCCCAGTTCGCCTTTGTTCACATCATGTCAAAGATAAGTAGGTAGGAATAGAGGCCCAGAGCATGGAATTACTAATGACATGTAAGTAAAAATACATACCTCGTAATGAATCCAAAGTTTCTGAACCAACTAACTAATATGTGATGTAATCGCGAGGGTGATCTGATTTACGAATGGTCAGTTAACTGTCGCTGATGATGAGTTGAGTTTCTATTTATTGCGATTATCGATCACTATTAAGACACTACTTTTTCTGTATCCCGAGCAATTTCATACAATATGCGGTTAAAATGACTGTAATGTATAATTTCATCGTAAGAGCTTACACGCCTGTAGGGCTAGCATATCTTGATTGTTCTTGTGTCACTAAGGGCATCCCTTTCGTCGTGAAGTTGTCAGAGGAGGACTTACTGCGAGAGAAACAAGTCGTAGGCCAGTTGTGTTATTCCCCCAATAATACTTACCATAAGTACTCAATTACAACAGCACAATTACGAGATTTTTCTTTTAATGACTGCTTTATCGTAATTGATTTCACGAACACGACTCGGAGAGACCTAAAATGTATCAATAAAGTGAATAAAAACAGCGAAAGAAATGTTTTTATTCAAAATTCAAAATCAAAATTCAAAATTCAAAATATTTATATTGATGAGCCTGGTAAATAATGTTTTAGCGGATAATAGGGATATGGAAGGCTTCATAGTTGGCGGCGATTTTGCTGATATAGAAAACTACTCCCATTCGGCATTTCTTTCTATAGAGTGCGGAACTGACAGCGGAGTAATAACACATATAGCTTGCGGGTCCTCGATAGTAAACCAAGTAATTCTGCTTACCGCTGCGCATTGCCTCGAGTCTTGCGCAGAGTCCACCATAATCACAGTTTTCGCAGGGAATGTGCACAAAAAACAGGGGATGGCGAGGATCAGTAAACAACACATGATACATAAAAAATACAACCCAAAGAAGTTTTCAAACGACGTGGCATTAGTGAAAATAAACAAGAATCTCAACCTGGGAAAGAACGTGCAGAGAGTGGTGTTGATGAAAGAACCTCCGTATCACGAACCAGCAGCAATAGCAGGATGGGGTTTAGCAGACGTAAGATATTGGACATAGCGGTGCTTACACAACACTTGCAGTGCGCTGTTGCATCGTAAAATTACGAATCGAAAATCTCGAATTAGATAAGGCGCGCCGTCGGAGAATTTTACGAGGCGACATCGCATTGGCAGTTTTGTGTAAGCACCCTAACTGTAGCTTTTGGCCCGGATTTAGGAAATCGAAACTTTGTTTATGAGGATGAGTTTCTGTAGCTAAACCTCAACGGTAAAGCAACAAATCTTAGTAGGAGCTACTTAAGAACCAAATATCGCCGCTTCTCTCTGCCGCGACTATCCATCAAGGCAGGCATATACACCATTGATATCGGCTGCGCCTCTCGTTGGTCATACACTACCAACTTCTGTTTCATCTAACGTTAAATCAACACCTTTGATGTCTTCTGCACATTTTATAACAATGATGCCATCTGCTGTACTGCAAACTTTTAATAAAATTGAAATGAATATAGTGTAAGATATGGTTTCAGTTTTGTTAAATATTGACTTATTCATAAACGCATAATAAATCTATTTTAGATAAAGTATTCGTTGTCCTTTTCCTTCAAATTCAAACGTCATAATGACAGATAAGGACAGAGCATATATTATTTAAGCCACTTTTTGCCTATTGTGCGTTGCGCGTTTATGAATAGGAAGGTAAGGGTCTCCCCAGACCTATCGACGCCGAATCGGCTTGAGCCAGTAAGAAAATGTTTTTTTATGTCCATGCAATAAGAGCGAAAACGACGTCGTTCCGTTCGCAACGCCGAATCGAGCCGAGCCGAGCCGAGCGACGTCGTTTTCGCTCTTATTGCATGGACATACAACTTTTTCCTACCGGCTCAAGCCGGTTCGGAGTCAATAGGTCTGGGGAGACCCTAAGTCTTTTACGAACTCCTTGATTTTATAACGTTTCTCATGAAACGGACTAATTAAAAAATTGATTTTTTAAATTGAAAATTATAAATCTTCAGCTTCAAATTATTAGCCATATGGCTTCACACCTGTCAATTGACAACTAGAAGGAAGGATAGCTGAGACCAAATCTTGTTAAAAAGTTACCAAGACTTAACACGGCGCGTAACGAAGATGAACGACTTAGGTCAATGCAATAATAAAAAAAAGACGTGATTCGGCGCGGTTCGGTCTGGCGGGAATTTTGGCTAGCCCAGCATATTATTACCTTAAACATATGTATATATTATTGCAATACCTTAAAGATTTTTCTAACCGGCTTGGAATTGGATAATCTGCGTCGATAGATGTAGGGAATTATAGGGAAGATATGCTTTTGTAATGAGAATATATTCTTATGATCACGAATCTGCGTTTATAATAGAAATAATTTATCCGCGAAACTAAGTAGGATGCGAAAAAGTCAATTATGGACTTAGTTATGTGCAACCACTCAGACCATTTACTTCAATTTTGCACCGTTTTTAGGACGTGAAAAAAGAGAGAACACTTTTGTTGAAGCACCTAGTGAAGGTGCCAGTGTATAGCCGAAAGGAATGCTTCGAAATACTGGGAAAACACTCGCCCAAAGGCACGTTCTGCGCGGGAGAGCAGAAAGAGGAGAATTACATTGCTGAGTATGCAGAAAGTTGGGCTAATTCTAACATTAGATTTAGGTCAATGGACGATTTAGTTTTGCAGTGATTTCTAGATGTTTCAACACTGTCTCAAATATTATGTAGACATATCAAGCTGCGTTAAAATATCGTTAACACGCATTTATTTAAACAACTACATTGTGCGAACAAAAATTTGTCATATTTCTCGTCAAGCAACAAAAGAGCCATCTCTTAGACAGCCTCACAGATTTCAAAACAACACAATTCGGAATTTAAAAGTTTAAATCTTTGGCGGTTTCGCGGGTTCGTATTCGGCGGATTCGCGAGACTGAGTCGTCAATGTAAGTCATGGAGTCACAACTGTAGATTTAATAGCATTTTTTTGTCTAGACTTATTCTCCTACTGGCAAACCCATACGAAGTTGTACATAAATATGAATGTGTTAACACGATATAAAGGGTAATGTAAAATGTTAATCATTTAAAACCCTATAATACCTTTTTATGGCAAGAAGGGAATCGACAATACAATGGATCTTAAGATTATTGGTAAAATATTGTGGTAGAAAAGGAGCGTCCGTAGCGTTCGAGTTCCAATATAGCAACCTAGTGACATCTAGCGACGACCTGTAACAATCAGCAGTGACAGCGCCGCCAGCGTCAGACAGGGCAACTAAATCTGACAGTGCGCTGCATCGCGCCATCGCAGTTTCCCCAGTCAGTAGGTATACATAGATTCTAATACTTTCAACTTCATTCCAATGGACTTCGATCCCGAGGCATACCACCCACCCGACTGAAGAAAGTCTCTGTACTAACATCTCTTCCTACATCAATATAAATTGAAACAATTAGGCAAATATATTATTAACTCTTTAGCTCGTTATTGCAACCGTTGTGTTTCAGAGGAGACTCGGGCAGCGCCCTAGTAACTCGTCACTTCATCCAGATAGGGGTGGTCTCCTTCAAATACCCTACCCTCTCGAAAAGCCTCGTGGTCTACACCGATGTCGGCTACTTCTATCACTGGATTAAAGATCACGCTGCAAAACTTTACTGCAAAAAATCGAAATAATATCAAATATCATTTGTAAAATTATTTTAAAATATTAATTCGTTAAAATGGAGAAAGTACACAGACGAACGCACACGACTACATACGTTATTCCTACACATTAAATTTAATTTCTGGAGTTTTAACGAACGTGGAATGCAATTACAAGCTTGCACAGGCGTTCCCTTATCAAAAAACTATCAATAAACATTTGTTCCCAAAAATCTCTAATTTTCATAATTCCGAATGCAATGTTCTGATAGAAGACTTTATTTTACTTATAAATAAAACCTTTTTGCATTTTGAAGATCTTATGATGACAATCTTAAGACTGCAAATGCGTTGCCAACCCTGAGGACCTAGATGAAATGCCTCTATTCTATTCATTTCACTGGTTGACTTACCCCGCACTGCACCAAACAATGCGAACACTGGTAGCAGGTTAGAGTGTAAGAAAGATAGCAATCCGGACGGATCCTGCCTAAGGTCCTTCCACCACAAATAGTCAATAAAACTATCCTTAACTATAAAAAAAAAAACTTTATTTCGGACCACTAGTGATCCATAGTAGGTACCTAATGAAATGAGTTATGCTAGATTAGTAAATCTTATTTAAAAATTGGGTTAGTAAAATACATAATTACAGTAAAATTTGGGCTACGCCCTTCATTTGGCCCACCCAGAACTTTAAAATGGGACAGGTAAATCTGCCCGCGGTCGCGTTCAGGATGCTGTAGGGGCTTTGTCTCACGCGAACCAACAGCGACACTATCACCCTATGTGTTTGTCCAAATGCTTAAGATGTTATTCATCATTATCAGCACTTATTAGTCCACTGTTGGAAAAGGTCTCTATCAATCCACTGGTCCCGATCTTCGGCTTCTCTCATTCAACCTACACCGGCGCATTGCGCATTTCATCCCTCCATCTTGCCCCAAGAGCGTCCCACACGACGACGTTTGCCGACACGCGGTCCCAACTCAAGAACACGATTATAAGTAATAGGCCACTGAATTTATGACACTTCGGTTGCGCACCAAAATTATAATTTCTTATTAAACATCGGTTTGCACGACGTCGGTCACCGGTCACCGGTGGCGTTCGACAACATCGAAATCAAACCTTAACACACATATATTTTCATATACAATATACATTCACGCCTTCATTCCCAGAGTGTGGTAGGCAGAGCTAAAGAATAACCCACAAGTCTAAAAAAATCTTTGTTAATTCTGTAACCAAAACCTACACAATCAGGTTAAGATGTTTTTACCAGTGTACATTGGAGACAGGATGCAAACCCGTCGCTTAACAATACTACAAGCCTTTATTCCCTTAGTCGCCTCTTCCGATTTCCACGGGAAGACATGGAGTGGCACTATTTTAAGCCGGCAATCACACGGCAGTTCCAGAACTTTAACATAACTTACATAATTTAGGTTTTCAAGTTATCTCTCAGTGAACCTCTTTTTTACGACACTAGTTAGATAGACTGAGGCTAGTTAAATTGCTTAACGCTAAAGTAAACGATGTTCGGAAACTGTCAAAATGTACGCAATTAACGTAGTTGCTCGACACGACCGTCTGACAGCTCCGGCAATCGTACACATTTAGGATGACGATACGTACGCGGAATGCATCGTGTCTAGGGCCTGGGCCTTTATTCTACAGGGTAATAGAAATTGCTGTTGGCGTATTATCGTATTTGCAACGCTACGACAGCTCGTATTTATTTGACAGTAATGCAGCCGCGTTAATAACAATACCAAAACACGTCAAACGCAATATTGTTTTACCTAGTCGGTTACTAAGTTCTGTTACTGAGATTAATTACAATAAAAAAATAAATTAAAGCAGGTTTGCATAAACCTGTATATTAATCAAAACATTGATTTATATAGAATAATAATAAAAATAATGTATTCTAAACTATTGCAATTATTTGATGTACGAGCTTGAAGTATTCCCATTTCGGACGATAAAATCATAGTTAAAATCACGCACGACGATGATACTGATAACGGCCCCAACTTTTGTATGAGTTCCTGTAGAGAGTTCAAATTTGCGTGACATATTGAACAGACTTCTAGCTTTAAATTCTGATACGAATGTATTCAAAGCAACTAAAGATCCGCTTGGACACCGGTCAATCTTGATGACTCATTAAATCGACTTTAAGATTTCACATGATTTTGCAGAAATACGAAAACACACCAAATCTCTTGCTTCATAAGTTGGAATTAAGTCATGTTGAGAAATATAATTTTGGTCTCTAAACATATACAGAGATAGGATTTTTTATAATATTATACAAAAAAGTTCTTTGGTAAACAAAGACTAACTTTTAAGCGATTTCAAAAAATGAAATTTACAGAAAAGTCATGCGTAATTTCATCGATGCCGGCTGTGAATGTTAAAAGATCGTATCGGGAATAGCGGAAACTAAGAAAAATGATTAATTGTTTTTCAAAATGTATATTAATTGCTTTTAATTTTTATACATATTGAAATTAAAAAATAAACATAAGTTAGTTTTATTTGCATCAACCTTAGTAACAGAACTTAGTAACCAACTAGGTACAGCGTTGAATAGAGGTCCCGAGCTTTAATTATAGGAGGTAAAATCCAAATCGTATTTTGACTTGTTATACAGTTAGTATTATTTTTAACTCACCATTACTGTGAAGTAAATAAGAGCTATCAAAACGTTGACTATACGATATCAAAAACGATATTGTTTTTACCGTGTTGAATAGAGTACTAGTGTACGAGTATGTTAGGGCAGCTGATAAACCATATTAAACTTTTCCAAGAAAACATCCATATTACATACATACATACCTTAACGCCTTCATTCCCAGAGTGGGGTAGGCAGAGCTACAGAATTACCAACAACTCTAAAAACATCCATATTATTTATTTCAAATAGTATAACTCGTACCCAGACCTAATAAAATCGTGCTGTTAGGTACTCAACTTTGTCGTAATACGTGACGTTGGATTAACAGACAAATGCATAGTTCGGTCATTACACTCATTATATACCTAATACAAAATAAAAATAAAACATTTGACATTAAACCAGCATTTATGTTTAGCGGACTAGGATGACAGATAGAAGAAGTCCCTTCGTCCTCCTTAATTAAAACATTATTGTACAGGCCCGGAAGGTAGGGTATTGCCTGACGAGATTGTTAGCCAGCTGAGCCAAGTCAGGCAATGCCCGATTGCAACAAGGATTATATAAAGCTTTTATTAAGCAATGTGAGGAAAGTGTACAAATATATTTAATTTTGTCAATAAAGTATTCGACGATTTGAGTCTTTCTTCAATAAATTATAACAATAACTAATATACGCACAATGAACCGTCGATAGTCGCCGAACTCATTTCGACTTTTGCATACGTAGGATTATTATTTACAAGGCGTTTTTTTATTTATTTCATCCTCTTCTTAACCTAAACTAAATACATATGTTCTAAATATTAGGCAAGTATTGCATAGAATAATAATTAATAAATAGATAAATTTACCGACAGATTTGATTAGCATATCGTATATTCCGAAACAAAATACGAGTGAGGTAAACGTTTTGTCTCTTTATATCTTTATATATACCTAATAATAGTAATAATACAGTAAAAACTTCATTGCGTCTTCCGCAGGGCACGGTACGCTCGCTTCACTCGCTTGTAATTCTTTCAAACACTCCTCACTTGTGGTCACATCTTATTATTTATGCATGCAAATTGTCTTGAAAACATATACATTACCAAATTTAATATTTATTACAAATTGCATTTGTCATAGATTATTTGGATCTGCAATAAAGTATTTTAGCGTGTTTTGCTATCCAATCATAATGATATCCGATGTCGGTGTAGATCACCAGGCTCTGGGAGATTGTGGGAAACTTAAAAGAGACTAGCCCGATCTGGATGATATTGCGAACTATGAGAGCGCTGCCCGAGTCACCTCTGAAACACATACATTTTCTGTTAAGAGTTAAAATATATTGTAATTGATTAGGTACCCATTATTAATTAAATAAAATTAATTAAAATAATTTGATAAACATAAATTATTTGCGTTTGTAAAGAAAACATGTACGAATTTAATCTAAGATGTCTTGCTTTATATTTTTTGGGTAAGAGTAAATAAGCTAAATTAGCTATAAAATCATAATATGAGTCTTAAAAAGGGAGTATATATTTCACAAAAAGAAGTCCAAATACAAACAGGCGAAGTCGCGAGCAATAGATACTAGTAGAAAATAAGTCTAGTGTTGGGATTTTCTCAGGGGGTCTCTGTCTTTCCGCATACCTGCGCAGAAAGTGCCTCTCGGAATACTCTTTAGGGATTGTCTGCACCTCGCCTCGTGCCATTGCGGAAAGGGTTCTTGACAGACGGACAGACGGACAGACGTACAGACGGACAGACGGACAGACGGTCAGACAGAGAGACGGACAGACATCAAGTCATCAACTTTGTAGTAAGTAGTAATCTTCCTAAAGACTTATTGAGAAGGTTGATTTACTACATTTTTATGTCTTCTTTGAACACCGTTTGTCCTTGTGTCACAGTATTGTTTCTAAGAATCAGCGTTATGTAAATAACTGTTTATGTTTTTTTTATTTAAATAAATAAAAAAGGTTTCCGTTTTACAGTATTTGCCAAGGAACCCTTAAAAAAGGTATCCGCGCTCGACCTCCGAGGGTTCTCATACATACCTTCACGCCTTCATTCCCAGAGTGGGGTAGGCAGAGCTACAGAATTACCAACAACTCTAAAAACTTGTTGATAACTCTATTACCACAATTAGCACAATTAGGCTAAGATATTTAACAGTGTATTTTAATGACAGGTAGCAAGCCCATCGCCTAACAGTACTTCAAGCCTTTATTCCCTTAGTCGCCTCTTACGACTTCGCCTCACACGGCAATGTAAATATTCTCAAAAAGAAAAATGACGTCAGGACGTTAATGATTATAACCAACTAAAGCGATAAGGCTAACTGTCGGACTGGGAGAGGTAGGGTACGATGCCACGGGCGGGCGCGCGCGGCGCACACCCATCTTCTCAACCCCCGATTCCTTGGAGCTCGCGCGTGGACTATATGTGTGTTCCAAAAAATAAGAAGTCCAAATACACTCAGGCAAAGTGTCGAGACAAAGTTAGTAGAAAATAAGTCCAGTGATGGTATGGTTTAGCATTATACATACACAGAAGCGTACTCCTTGCCTTTGCGCGTTCCTGCGCAGAAAGTGCCGTTCGGAATACTCTTCAGGGATTGGCTGCAGCTCGCCCGGCTCCATACTTTCAGATTATTTAATTGTTTCAAGTAAAATGTGTTTTGATTACCCAAGTCCTAAACACAGTAAAAAAACATATGTAACACATATGATCACATATTATCTTGGGGTGAAGGAGCTGAAGTGGCAGTGGGCGGGGCACATCGCACGCAGGACTGATGGCCGATGGGGTCAGAAGGTTCTTGATTGGCGTCCGCGGACCGGGAGACAAGCTGTAGGTAGGCCTCCAACAAGATGGAGTGACGACCTTGTAAGGATCGCGGGAACGCGGTGGATGCGAAAAGCACAAGACCGGTCTGAGTGGAGAGCCTTGGGGGAGGCCTATGTCCAGCAGTGGACGTAAGGAAAACATCGTGATGATTTGCATATTATAACAGCTGAGAATGTAGGTGGGGTAAATGTACAAAAGATCCCATAGGGTAAAATTTTATTCAAAGGGCCCACCTATACGAGATAAGATAACATACTCTATTTTTTTAACTAGTAAGTTGTGGTAGAATTACTTTGTGGATGTTCTTTTGGAAAGGTTCCACCACCCGAACGGTCGATGGTTTTAATGCCAAGACCTTCCACCCAAGAACTGCCTAGCAGCTTCATTCACCACTCTACACCCTGGATATCTTTCAGACTGTTCTAGTACTCCATCTCTGTTTTACTTGGTATTGAAAAGAAAGAAGGACGCTAATAATTCAAATCAGTAATGTACTTATTGAGAATAAGTACAATCACGCGGATTCTATGGTGTTTATGTCTTATTTTTAAGAACCATCTCAGAAATACGAGGAGAATTTTGAGAAAATCGCGAATATAGGAACATACGTACACATATGTCATACGTCTCAAAGACACCCTTTATAAGTCGGTTACAAAACGTAGGTTTTCATTATACTTACATACATACATAAACTCACGCCCTCATTCCCAGAGTGGGATAGGCAGAGCTAAAGAATTACCAAAAAGTCTTAAAACTTCTTGACAATTCTTTAACCACAATTTGCACAAGTAGGCTAAGATGTTTCCCAGTGTATTAGTGACAGGTGGCAAGCCCATCGCCTAACAGTACTACGAGCCTTTATTTCCTTAGTCGCCTTTTAAGACATCCACGGGAAGACATGGAGTGGCACTATTCTAACCCGGCACCACACGGCATTATCATTATACTTAACCGCAGTAATATTACCTACACGAGTAAGAGCTACAGATAGGTATCTCTATTATCTTACGTCAGTGTACCCCCACCCCGCTAGAGAACCCCTTTCGTGGTACGGGGGTTCTTTCATCAGCACTACTCTTCGCACATTGTTCCCAAACTCAAAGTCTGTCTTCAACCTGATCAATGCCAAGTCGTTGCAGGTCTCTTGCATATCGTATTTTTCATGGATCATGAAACTTTTGCCCAACCTCTCCTGACCTTTTCTTTTGTCCGCATGCCCCGCGTTGATGGTTATCCTGGTGGACTTTCTGCAATCCTCTAGGCAGTGCGCGGCGGTAAGCAGGATCACTTGGTTCACTATAGAGGCGCCGCAGCAGTAGGCGTACCGGCCGTCATCTGCGTTGCACTCGATCCCAAGAAACGCAGAATGCGCATATTCGGCTATTAGAGCTTTTTTGCCGCCGACGATAAAGCCCTCCATGGCTGCTGTTATATCCTTTACCGCGCTTAAAAATATCACGACGAAAATTTCTTCCGCCATTGCCACTTTTTCGTTAAAATCATTACAATGCAACTCGCTGTATCAGTTGACACGTGTTGATTAATGATGATTAACGTTAATTTAACACGTCATTGCAATACTATTCAGTGTGGGTTAGTACTTAGTCGATCAAAAGTACAATAATATAATAAGTTAATTTAAAAATATATATAATAGATATTCAAGTTGACATTTTACATGATACTTTTGCAAAACCGATGTCTACCATATGTGGACTGAGTTGGGGTTGCGTTTGTGAAATCAATTACGAGAATTGGTACAGTCATAAAATTTAATTTCTCGTTATCGTGTTGCTGTAATCTTGTGGCTTTGATGAAACTCTTATCCATGGAAATACCCATAGATATAATAACTAATACTTCATGACAGAATTTGTTAGTTCTGTAATGGTTTGGTTGGTATTGCCTTAGTAAGTATTAAATAATTCCTGCTAGTAGGCTTTATAATTATAAAGTTATTTCAATTTATAAAAAAGATGAATGGGACCACGCTTTAATTTGAAAAGTACGTGAATAAGGAAAGTAAATTATAATTAATTATGTATGTATATATTTTTATCTTAACATGGTGTTTTTATTTTGAGTTTCTTGCGGCGTTTCTTCTCAGCAGTGGTCTCTTGTGATGCGCTGGTAGATTTTTGACATGTAAAAGTGCCCGTGCCGCCTACTTATTGAATAAACATCTTTTTATCTTTTTAATTTTGTTTCTTTTTAACGTTTCCAAAAATCAAATGAATATACCTACATTACACGTCAAATGACTTTTTGCTTTATTTCACTTATTGTCCTCAACATAAATTTACAACAACATAATCTTTGACTATCTGACTATCATGATTCATGACATAGCGAAACGTGTGATCGATCCGACGGAGATCCAAAGTTATCGACGAAGCTTATCCAATTAGCCAACCGAGCCTACTTATTACGGTCGTGTTTATCTATGCGGGTAAACATGGATGAACCACCTGTCACTTTCAGACCAGCATGTAAGTGCGAGAGTGACGGACGCTTTATCTATCTATCTATGTGCTTTATCTACTACGCATAGCTGGGCACCGTTAATCAAATAGTTAACTTCGTAAAACGTTAATCCGCTACAAAAAAAGTTAGCTTCGTTAAACGTTAAAGCGTTACATTTCGGAAGAATTAACGCAAGTTAACGTTAATCGTTAATCCGTTAATATGTGTAAAAAAATGCATTCTTATATCGTTGCGTTAGTGAACTTATAAAACCTGTTGGTTTGGGTTCTGGAAGTTAACAGGATATATATAGAATATATAGAATAGGAACAAAACAAAATACAAAAGGGCATAAGGTGCATATTCCCTTTCATGAACATTAACATGTTGAAGTTCTCGTCTGAAAGCGAGGCTCGTTTTGGAGTTAAAATGTCTTTACCCGTGGAAAACAGACGTTTAATTGCAGCGCTTGAGGGTATAGCAGTATTGTATTTAATGAATAGATTTATGAATATCTGTTCCCCGAGGAATGCAGCATCTTTAAAATAAACTAAAAAGCAGTGTTCGCATTGTTGTGTTCCGGTTTGGGGATAAGACAGCCGGTGAAATGACTAGCATAGAGGCATTCCATCTTAGTCCTCAGGGTTGGCAACGCATTTGCAGTCTTAGGATTGCATTGCAGTCTTGTGAATGCGAATGTCTATGGGTCACAGTTTCCACTTACCATCAGGTGGCCTGTGTGCTCGTTTGTCTTATCTGTGACATAAAAATAAAAAAAACAGGGGACAATGCCACACCAATTGACCCAGTCCCAAGCTAAGCTCTGGGCTTGTACTATGGGTACTAGACAACGATATACAGGGTGTCCCAAAAATAGCACGTCACAGTGACACTGGAGATTCCCCAGCTTCAGACAAACCAAACCAGCCTAACATGACCTCAGTAAAAGTTGCACCGTTTTCGAGTTATACCAATTTAAAGATTTTTCCAATGTTTCACCTCTTTTGACATTGTAAGTGCTCGCATTTACTGGGATAGCTTTAGAATTTAGTTTTTTTTATTTGTGCGCGTTTATGAATAGTTGATTAAGATGATAGAAGCATTATTATGTCAATTTCTAATGTAGAAGTTGGAAAAATACTGTAATGAACTTGACTTAAATTATCATCAACATAGTAATTTAAACTTTGAACACCTGCCATAACTTTTTTTTACTACAAACGAAATGCGCAAATACCTTTAAAAACATGCGTATTTTATGCCGATTCTAAAATGATATGACACATGATATCTTAATGCAAAAAAGTAGGAATTCGTATCAAATTTGCCAATAAGGATCCCGGCAACCAAACTAACAAATGAAACACGATTAGCCGCTTTGCAAGTTTATCATGTAAAGAATTGTAGGATAGTTATTAATTTATTGTAGCCCTGTGACCCAAACTACTCATAGTTCGTTACCTTGCGTTTCGTGCTATACTCGTTGATTAATATTAAACCTCGTTTTAATAGCCGACTTTTTAGTTAGGTACGTTTTATTTTTATTGATTTGAATTATATCATTACTTATCACCCATGTTCACTGCGTCCGTTTTCCTGTGGTGTTCCTGAATTAAATCGACTTGGCATTCCTCTGGACTCTGATTTTGTTTGTGGAACTGAAACGACTACTCGGTACTCTTAACGGAAGTTGATGTCGCTTTGTAAAAGGTTTTTTTTTTTGGTGATGTTTGAAAGACAATATTTTTTCAAAACCAATAAGTAACGAAGAGGAACTACGGCGACGTGTCTTCAACGCAGCACGAGACATATCGGAAACCAGTTTACGAAAATTAAACCGTAATTTTATTCGAAGATACCTACCATTTGTGCCTTAGAGTCGGAGGGAAACAATTCGAACATTTACTGTAAAAACGAATGAAAATTAAACCCGTTTTTTATTATCTTTGAACCAAGGTCAACCAAAAATCAATCATATTCTTCAAAGGAGCACAAACAAATGAGATATCGTAGAGTACAAGATAATTTTTTAGATGATTAGCATTGATTTCCGAGGATCCATATTGGCAAATGTCATACGAATTCCTACTTTTATGCATTAAGATATCATGTGTCATACCATTTTAGAATCGGCATAAAATACGCATGTTTTTAAAGTTATTTGCACATTTCGTTTGTAGTAAAAAAAAGTTATGGCAGGTGTTCAAAGTTTAAATTACTATGTCGATGATAATTTAAGTCAAGTTCATTACAGTATTTTTCCAACTTCTACACTAGTTATTGACATAATAATGCTTCTATCATCTTAATCAACTATTCATAAACGCGCACAAATAAAAAAAACTAAATTCTAAAGCTATCCCAGTAAATGCGAGCACTTACAATCTCAAAAGAGGTGAAAAATTGGAAAAATCTTTAAATTGGTATAACTCGAAAACGGTGCAACTTTTACTGAGGTCATGTTAGGCTGGTTTGGTTTGTCTGACGCTGGGAAATCTCCAGTGACGTGCTATTTATGGGACACCCTGTAAATACTTAAATAGAGAAATATATACTTAAATACATAGAAAACATCCATGACTCAGAAACAAATATTCGCGCTCATCACACAAATATCTGCCTTTACCGGGATTCGAAACTAGGACCGGTAGCTTCGTAGGCAGGCTCACTACCAACTAGGCCAGCGCGTCGTCGATCTTTGAACGAGTCTTTTGATTTCATGTCCAGCCACATTTTAACGAGACTTTGCGCTTTACTCTTTAAAGAGTTGGGGCTCTTTGGTTTTTCTATAGACTGAGTGACAGAATTGAAAAAGTCTTCCTTGTCATCATCGTTGTTTCTCACACTACACACTCGCTGCTACGTGCCGCCCTGCACTTGTCGTTTCATACTTGTCTGAACCTGTTTTTCTTGCCGCGCCGCGGTGCCGTTCGGTAAATAGTAGGCATTGGATTAACGATTAACGGACTTCTGCATATTAACGGAAGTTAACGTGTCCGTTAACATTTTAAAAAGTTAACTTAAAAGTTAATCCGTTAATCAAAATGTTAACTTCGTTAATTAACGATTAACGGATTAACGAGTTAATGCCCAGCTATGCTACTACGTATAGACGACCATAATACGAATCTATGGCAATGGGCCGGCCATTAAACTAGAACTGGGGGCCTAATAAGGTTGCGTGTAAAAAACATCCGTCACTTTTTGACACGTATACTCGTATGTAAGTACGAGAGTGACGGACGCTTTATCTATCTATCTATGTGCTTTATCTACTACGTATAGACGACCATAATACGAATCAATGGCAATGGGCCGGCCATTAAACTAGAACTGGGGGCCTAATATGGCTGCGTGTAAAAAACATCCGTCACTTTTTGACACGTATACTCGTATGTAAGTACGAGAGTGACGGACGCTTTATCTATCTATCTATGTGCTTTATCTACTACGTATAGACGACCATAATACGAATCAATGGCAATGGGCCGGCCATTAAACTAGAACTGGGGGCCTAATATGGCTGCGTGTAAAAAACATCCGTCACTTTTTGACACGTATACTCGTATGTAAGTACGAGAGTGACGGACGCTTTATCTATCTATCTATGTGCTTTATCTACTACTTATAGACGACCATAATACGAATCTATGGCAATGGGCTGGCCATTAAACTAGAACTGGGGGCCTAATATGGCTGCGTGTAAAAAACATCCGTCACTTTTTGACACGTATACTCGTATGTAAGTACGAGAGTGACGGACGCTTTATCTATCTATCTATGTGCTTTATCTACTACGTATAGACGACCATAATACGAATCTATGGCAATGGGCCGGCCATTAAACTAGAACTGGGGGCCTAATATGGCTGCGTGTAAAAAACATCCGTCACTTTTTGACACGTATACTCGTATGTAAGTACGAGAGTGACGGACGCTTTATCTATCTATCTATGTGCTTTATCTACTACGTATAGACGACCATAATACGAATCTATGGCAATGGGCCGGCCATTAAACTAGAACTGGGGGCCTAATATGGCTGCGTGTAAAAAACATCCGTCACTTTTTGACACGTATACTCGTATATAAGTGCGAGAGTGACGGATGCTTTATAAACTTTTTGTCACGCGATAATCGCAACCAAACTAGGCTTGCTGATAATGATACTTAAAGTTATAGTGTTCTTGAGTGGATACCGCAAAGCGGCAAATCGTCGGTGAAACTGAAAAACCGCGTAAGTAACATTTTTAATATGATGTAAAATGCACCTTTTCAATAAGGTAGTAAGGTTTATTTTGTTCTATCATAAATTTGTTAGATACGCGGTTTAGCAGCATCACCGACGAAATGCAGTTTATGGCCTGAATTAAACATAGCGACGTAAGGCGAAAGTGCGGCATTTTGTCTGAGCGAACGGAGCCGCTTGAAAACCAGATGAGCACAAAATATCGAGCCTTCGCCTTACGTCCTTTGTGTATAATTTCTAAGGCCTCGGACACCTCCAGGTTAGGGGAATCGAATGTTGAGCCTGGACAAAACGCATTCTGGAAAGGTAAACGATCACTGAAACAATAAAAATATGTATATGATTGACTTAACTTGCCGAACTACTGTTCGGGATGTTCTTGACGTCGAAGTCTTATGTTAATTTTAAAATTAGTTCTAAACAAAATAGCAACATAATTCCGGTTATTCTTTATTTAAAAAAAAAACTTGAACCTTCACTCATAATCAAGGGGCGGAATTTTCATAGCAAAAATCAAACATCAAGAGGGATTGACCATTGTGTTTTATCGACTATCGATGATTAATTGTCACTTAGCACGACATGTTTTTAGGTGATGAGACACTCTATAGGCTACCAAAAAACATGGACGTGTATGAAGGTTAACAAAATAATAAATAAATAAAACAGAAACATGTTTTATTTTGTTTCGATTTACATATAAAATCAAAACGAAAATGTTAAACAGTATAACTACAATCGAAATCTAGGTATATCTGTACTAATTATATTTTCTTCATCTTTTTACGCATTAATAAAGAATCGTCATTATTTTCTCTAGTGTCATCATTTAAATTGGTCCTGTTTTCATCGTCGATCACTCTATACGATGAGAAAGAGCGTTCTACCTTAGTTGAAGTAACAGGAGAATATTTTTAGTACTCGATAACACTGTTTTGGTTGTAAACACTTTTTGTTATAAAATCGGCATAATCGCGAATTTTGTCATAGTCCGGAATCCTATCTAGTAAAATCGATAGTTGATAAAACAGATTGGTCAATCCCTCTTGACGTTTGATTTTTGCTATGAAAATTCCGCCCCTTGCTCATAATCATCATATTTTTTTTCCTAATTGTGTATTTCAGAATTACTGTCCCATTTACTATTGTTAAAGTACCTAAACGATTTTTCCAAATTTTCTGGCGTTAATTTTCTCCGTCTCGACTGATGAATCTATTTGAGGTGGCTAAAATACTTTTCAATTTCTGTGGAAGTTGTAGGGGCAAAACAAAATAAAAAAATACACACATACAAAAAATGCTGGGGGCGAACACCAGTAAAATAAAAGCATCGATAATTGAGTTTATCGATATAGGCAATCCCTAGCTGCCATTTAGTTTTGCCCCCTATATAACTAGGTCTGCTTATGTATGCGTCATTTTAAGGATTCCAAAGTCGAACTAGTTACCTATAAAGTTTCGTCACGTCCGTCTGTCCGTGGTCGTAATCAGAGACTCTTGGTACTACGAGTCCCCATTTGGCATAGTTATGCATTGAAATTACGCCGACAAAAATAGTTAAATAAAATATTGAGAAAAAATTATGTGTGTCACTTCCGCTAGAGATGCGTGAAGTTTTTTGATTTTCTAGTAGATAACGGCTTCAGGAGCTTGTCGGACCATGCTCAGTGTCCAGTTTTTTTTGCTAACGTAAACCCCCCAATTGGCCAGTGAGTATGCTTCGGGATCTTCATAGGACCGGGGCCGGGACCTCCTACACTTTGTCCGTGCACTTCCCATGTCACAAGTGTAACTACACACAAGACCGGGTTGCAATGAGCAGAGTAAGTCGGCACTACTTTACCGCCCACGGCCCCGAGGCCTCTTTTGAGTCGCCTCTTACAGGCAGGAGGATCCCGCAACAGTCTTCTGGTCCCGTGCTGCAGGGATGCACATCAACGGCTCGGTTAACTACAACACTATAAAGCGATTCCAGCTTCGTACCTTGGGGCTCTAGCCAAGAAGCACATTACGCTAACTAGCGTTTCTATTCGTTTCGTTTTTAAACCAAATGCGTCACTGGTAGATGACGAAGAGTCACGTAATTTACCAGTGACGCGATTGGTTTTAAAACGAATCGAATAGAAACGCTAGTTAGTGGACGGGTAGACATTAAAGGCCATATTAATAAATAAGCTCACTGTTGCTGAGATGCCCGTCACAAGGTACGTCAAAGTCAAAGTCAAGCGATAGAAAACCGTCATTATTGACGCGTCTTGAGACGAGCATTGCAGTCGAGATCAGTTTATTAATATCTAGTCAACAAAGTACTCCATTTTTGTAAGACTGTCCACTGACATTGATTTTTTTCGACTTCTACGTTTTGATGAAAATTATGGTGAATGTAGTCGACGTAATATTTTGATGAGACATATTTGGCTTTACCGAGGGTTGCCAAATGTCAATGTGGCTGTTAGTATGGTTGATAATAAGTACACTGGATCTGGTATTTTAACAATAAACTAATGCTGCGTTCGTTCGAATCCAATAAAAGAAGTATCCGACGTCGGTGTAGACCACGAGACTCCTGGATGTCTCCGGAATGCTGTAAGAGACCAGCCCGATTTGTAGGTACTTGCGAACTACGAGCGCACCGCCCGAATCGCCACTGGAACACAAAAAAGGAAGTAGCGTTAGCTCCTTCTGTTTCCTCTGATTTAGTATCGAATGAAAGGGATGGGGTAAGGGAAGTTACGGATTTAGTGCTTCGGAGTAACCGTCCAAAGGCGTAACCAAGATGCGCTGCCAACGTTTCTATTTTCTATAGACTCGAAATGTATGGAGTTTAATTAAGTGGTTTCGATTTGTCACCAGTTTAGATCACTCCTATACATTGACTAGACAAGATGCTTAACGCTAACGTAATTTTCAAAAACTGTCAAGATGTATGACAGTGACGAATGGGCCGCGACTCATTGAAGACCGACATAGACCGCTGAATACAGCTCAGCTGGGGTGCGTTGGGAAAACTGAACCATGTGTTTAAGGCTAACATCCCACAGACACTGAAAACGAGAGTGTTCGACCAATGTGTTCTGCCGGTAATGACGCATGGGTGTGAAACATGGCATCTGACCATAGGTCTAATACAAAAGCTCAAAGTTACCCAGCGGAAAATGGAACGCAAGATGCTCGGAATATCCCTACGAGATAAGGTCGGGAACGAGACCATAATATTAAGAGCACGCACTAAAATCACTGACGTGGGGCACCGTGTTGCCAAACTCAAATGGACATGGGCAGGTCACCTATTTCGTAGGGATGACAATAGATGGAGTAAATGCGTTGCAGTCTGGAGGCCCTGGGTGGCAAAGAGAAGTATTGGCAGGCCACCAGCTCGATGGTCTGATGACATTAGAGAGAATACTGGCCCTCTATGGACCAGACTAACTCAAAACAGGGCAAAATGGAAAAGCATTGGAGAGGCATATACCCAACAGTGGGCATCTAAATAAATGCTGTGGAAGAAGAAGAAGAAGTATGACAGTTTACGTCAATCGTTAACATTTCCTCCTAAATCCTGTACATTTCCACGATGCGCTGGCCTATTTGGTAGTTGTGAGTCTACGAAGCTAGCGGTGCTGGGTTCAAATCCTGGTAAAGGCAGATATTTGGATGAGCGCGATTATTTGTTCCTATAAAGGAACCTTGCGCTAAATGTTCCAGGCACCAAGCTACAATGCCAGCACTATAATGTCTTATACATATTTATATTTGATATTTTGTTTAACAATTCTTACGATTTAATCAAAAAACTTAATGCGACAGTTCTTTCTATTTTGCCAATATTTCTTATTATTACATAGTTCTAAACAACCACAACAACAAACATCCCGCAACGGGTTTTGATGCGGTGTTCACCGCCAGTTAGATAATTTTTCACGGAAGGTGTTTCTTATGATTGACTCTGAGCGAATTCAAAAAGGCGGCCTTACATGTAATATGCTTTAATAATTAAGGGGGTTTGGTTGGCCTTTTCTGTCGCATTAGGTATTTAACCTGTAATGATAGAATAAAAACCAACAAAACAAAAAACAGAAACGGAAACAGGCGTGATTTAATGTATGTATGTATGTATGATAGAATAAGTTGTGTTAGCGCTACCTCAGCGCTATGACGTATGTAACCAACCACCTGCGGGGGAGGTGAGGAGCAGCAAGCCACACACACGATTTAGCGCATGACACCGAGCGCACGCACGTCAATATTTAATTATTGTAATTTTAAAAATAAACTGTTATTCTTGTCAAAGAGGGCTTTGGATTTATCTACCTAGCCTGGACAAGTTGGACATAATAATATACTTAAGAGGATTTTGAAGCCAAAAAATTCCATACTACATTTTTACGATTTTTTAATATGTTGTAGATATCATGGAAAACTATGTCTGTACGTTATCGTTTCCACGAAAATACTTCCTAGAATGAAACAATTTAAAATACAAAAAACGGAAACGTACAGACCTACATACACATACATAAACTCACGCCATCATTCCCAGAGTGGAGTAGGCAGAGCTAAAGAATTACCAACAAGTCTTAAAACTTCTTGATAATTCTGTAACCACATTTTGCACAAGTAGGCTAAGATGTTTCCCAGTGTATTAGTGACAGGTTGCAAGCCCATCGCCTAATAGTACTACAAGCCTATATTCCCTTAGTCGCCTCTTACGACATCCACGGGAAGACATGGAGTGGCACTATTATCTAACCCGGCCACCACACGGTTACTTTATAATAACTACAACATATTCAAAAATCGTGGAAACCGGACTTGATTTACGGGGTGAGAAACGTTAACAGCCGGAACAAAATTTGTATGGAATTTTTTGACAGCTACTCGATTTTAGCAGCTGTTCACAATCCTCATAATTCGGGCCTAAAACAACATACCCAGCGGGGTGATCTTTCTTTCGATAGCCATCTGCGCATAAACATCCTGAGTGCAGGGTAGGAATCAGGGAAAGGCATTCATCGTGGGTCCAAACCTTCTGGTTCGTTTGCTTGAGCATTTCCGACGGGGTGTCATATTTATCCTAAAAGCATTGTTATGTATTATCAATGAAGTTCCTATTTACAGCCAAAACTACAAGGAATGTTATTACTATCAAATTAAAACCGGACAAGAGCATCTCTGACCATGCTCAGTGTAGCGTTCCGAAACCCTTTACTATCCAAAAAACTATTTCAAAAAACAACATCATCATCATCATCATTATCATAAACAGCACCAAATAACTTTAAATATACATTTCGTTTATACTTGTTGTATTTCGAGATAGCTTTCTGCGATGTAGTTGCTGCGTCAGGACCCTACTCTGAGCATGGTCCGACTGCTCTGTCCGGTCCTGAGAGTTAAATAACAAACAAAAAATTCTCGTTGATGTCGTAAGAGGCGACTAAGGGCATAATAAAGGCTTCTAGTACTCTTAGGCGATGGGCTTGCAACCTTTCACTAATACACTGGTAAACATCTTAGCCTGATTGTGCAAAACATGGTTACAGAATTATCAACAACTTATTTAAGAGTGCTTGGTAATTCTGTAGCTCTGCCTACCCCACTCTGGGAATGAAGGCGTGAGTTTATGTATGTATGTATGGATTAAGATACATATATGGACTATGCTTACGTCTGTGATCCCCCACCCTACAACCACGGATTTTTCAAAGTACGGCGGTTTCGGCGACAACGCAACTCTACGAACATGTTTTCCAAGCTTCAGAGCTTTGTTTAATTTAGCTAGAGCGATATCGTATTTAACCATGAATGAGTTGTATTTTCTATGGATAAGATATCTAGTGATCGTCCGTACATGGCCAGAGAATTTGCTCGCGCTTCCAGCGTATGCTGTTATTGTGCAGTCCCTGCTGCAGTCTTCCACGCAATGTGCAGCGGTTAGCAGTATGGCTTGATTCAATATCGACGAACCGCATATATACTGATACACATTGTTGTCCTCCGCACGGTATTGTACGGTTAGAAACACTGCATAAGGAAAGTCTTCTATATCCGCAATCTTGCCGCCGACGATATTGCCCGTGATCTCGCCGTTTGTAGTATGGAACGCTAATTTAAGTATTAGTATCAATATTTTGTTAGCCATTGTTTCTCTGTTTTTGTTTTTACAACTGCGTGTGTTAAAGCTGTGTTAATCAAGCAATGAACTAGGGTTTAATGAAGCGTAACGATCGAACTGAGAGGTTTCGTGCAGACGCAATTAAAACAGATTTCAGTGGTATAATTGGACGAGCGCAGTTTTGAAATGGGTTAAACGTAAACGTAACGTAAGTTATAATTTCAACAATTGGTATTCAATATTATTAAAAAAGAGAAAAGAGAGAGAGATAAAAGAGGTTTACTCTGGTTGAGAATGTCATTAGGCATTAAGTTCACCTTTTGTACTCAAATTTGTATTCTAGTGCAATAAAGATTAGACAAATAAATAAATTCGGAAAGTAGGCCGCAGGGGACTTATACATTTTAAAAATCTACCAGGACTTCCCAAGAGGAGAAACTGCTGAAAAGAAGCGCCGCAAAAAAATCAACAGTCAGTTTTTTTTTTTATTTACTCATGACAATGACGTAACCTAGCATTATTATACTTATAAAACAATGAACATAAAATAAAATCATTATGCGCAGTTGAACATGAAATCGAGTCAAAACCCAGAATTATCACAAGAAATAAATAAATATAAAAATAGATACATATGAAGTTGCAACCTCCACATAAGAAAAAAATTCGATACGTTCTCCAATCCTAGAGGTCAAGCATTTTGTCTGTTAGATAGTCCTCGACCCTATATTAAGCTTAAGACATCAACGACTTTTTTAAGTAAGTTTTAAATGCTGAAAATAGTAACTTTAAAACTACGTTGGGTATATTTATTATAGAAATTAATGTATTGATCTACAAATGATCTATATACTTTAAAGACACGAAATTTTAAAATGGCCCAACAATGGCCCAGCTTTAAAAGTAGCGGTCGCAAATTATGCCGGGGCTTTTTCTATTTCACGTTATTAAGATGATGGCACCAGTTTTGGACAGTTTTAGCTGACAGGCACCAGTACTGGACACTAAACACTGAATTCAAATTTCATACGGTTGTAAAACGTATTGTTGCAAAAATGCAATTCCCCAATTTTTTTTTTGCCGAAAATAAGTTCTTTAACTTTATCGGTACCAGTCCCCGCGAATGTTAGTATGGTTTTATAGCAGAGGAATTAAAATTTAATGTTGGCTAATTAATTTGATTGATGAATTACGCCTTTTTGTATTCTTCCTAAGTGAAGACATGGTCAAATACCTATAACAATAAATCTTTTTAAGGTGCAACTGAATTTAACCGTTAAGTTAAATGACTTTGGTCTTATTGGCTAACTGCCGCACTCAGTGACGTCAGCTAAATTTAATGCTTGATAAAAGTTGCTGCTGTCACTTTCTTTGCTACAGCAATAGAATAAGACAACACGTCACTAAACTTGCATTAAATTTAATTGACGTCTCTGAATGCGGCAGTAAGTGACTTACAAACCGTTATTACCTTCCATGTTCCAAGCAGTGTAAGGGTACACAGGCTTTTGCTTCGTTACGGAATCAGAGTTCTTATGATAAATGTCCATCTCCATCATCATCATCATCATGTC
Source organism: Acleris emargana (assembly GCA_927399475.2). Lineage (NCBI taxonomy): Eukaryota > Metazoa > Arthropoda > Insecta > Lepidoptera > Tortricidae > Acleris > Acleris emargana. The sequence continues at coordinate 5,937,995 of OV656836.1, read as the reverse complement.
AGCCGAAAGACGTCCACTGCTGGACATAGGCCTCCCCCAAGGCTCTCCACTCAGACCGGTCCTGTGATTTCCGCATCCACCGCGTTCCCGCGATCCTTTAAAGGTCGTCACTCCATCTTGTTGGAGGCCTACCTAAAGTTCGTCTCGACGCCACTCAAGAATCTTCTGACCCCATCGGCCATCAGTCCTGCGAATGTCTATCTGCACCACCGATATTGTGCTGCTTGATTTTGATTCTTGCTAAGCCATGTGCTCACGCCTGAAGCTCAATGTTCGTGCAGTAGTTGTGATCTCAGTCTGGTCGGGTGGTTAAGGTAAGGAGGGGAGGAGGGGTTTATCGAGTCACTGATTTGATTTATTTCGTGTCGAGAAGGTCTGATTATTTTGTATCTGTCCCTTAATTCAACTGAACCTTCTCCAAAATAATTTACGGAAAAATGTCCAAGACTCACAAACAAATAGTTGTACTGCACACATCACACAAATATTAGCTCATATTCCGGGAATAGAACCCGAGAGCGCTAGCTTTGTAGGCAGGGTCACTACCAACTAGGCCAACTCGTAAACGTTAAATTTGCGATTTAAAATAATGGACATAATATAGGTATAATTATTTAGGTTAGCTGGGCTGAACACGGAAACCTTATTGTCTTGACGTGTTTCCGTAGTGTCAACGTTTTGACAGCTGTTATTTTCTTGACAGTAATGGCGGTCGATTTAAAAACAATGACATGCCCTGATGACAGATCACTTCGACCACTTATATCAACTCTAATAGTTGTTTATAAGAGCATTTCCTTTATAATCGCAACTTTCAAACATTTATTAAGTGTATGACACTTATTAATTTCACATTAAAAACGTTCACAAGGACTTTATTCTCATAAAAGTTTTGTCGGCATCCGTTATAAGGGCAATCTTCTTATAAGAGGCAGAGAAATGTATTTGCTAAAAATTCAATAGAGTAAAACGTCAAAGACCGAGACCGTTTCAAGACCGGTCTGAGTGGAGAGCCTTGGTGGAGGCCTATGTCCAGCAGTGGACGTCTTTCGGCATGATGAAAACGTCAAAGCAGCGACGAGAACATAATTTTTGTGGCAACAATTGTCGGATAGGTACTTAATCGGTAAGTGATTTTATTACATACATACATACATACCTTCACGCCTGTAATCCCAGAGTGGGGTAAGCAGAGCTACAGAATTGCCTACAACTTTAAAAAGTTGTGGAAAAATGTTTTTTTTTTTTTGAAAACGGGGGCAGACGAGCAAGCGAGCCACCTGATGGTATTTTGCACAAATAGGCTAATATGTTTACCAGCGTATTAGTGACAGGTTGCAAGCCCATCACCTAACAGTACAACAAACCATTATTCCCTTAGTCGCCTCTTACGACATCCACGGGATGACATGGAGTGGCACTATTCTAATCCGGCAACCATAAGGCATTATAGTGATTTTATTATTGTTTATTATAATCAAAACTACGACTACGCGACGCGCTGGCCTAGTTGGTAGTGACCCTGCCTACGAAGCTAGCGGTCCTGGGTTCAAATCCCGGTAAGGGCAGATATTTGTGTGATGAGTCATGGATGTTTACTATGTATTTAAGTATATATTTCTCTATATAAGTATTTATATCGTTGTCTAGTACCCATAATACAAGCCTAGAGCTTAAATTGTGACTAGGCCAATTGGTGTGACATTGTCCACAAGACAAAAAAAAAAAAAAAACACTGTGTGGGAAATAAACAGAATGAGGAAGTCTAGTATGTTATGTGATTTAAAATCAACGCGCCTTAAAATTAAGGCATTTTCATGCAAAGAAGATCAATTACTTATTTTGTTTTGATAGCTCATATTTTCTGGATAGTAATGGCGGCTGAGTTTAAAACAATGACATGCCCTGATGACAGATCACTTCGACCACTTATGTCAACACTATATCAAAAAATCAAAAATCAAAATATTTTTATTGCATGACTGTATGTATCAAGTATACTTAATAATATTATACAGTTGTTAAAAAAATGTGTGTGTGCATCACTACAATCTACCATAAATATGGTGTACAATAATTGACATAAGCCAATAAACAATAGGTAGTTATAAAAAACACAATTGTTAATTATGTGTTAATTAATTTTCTAAGGAAATATTTAAGCGAAAAATGTAACCAATATAACAAAAAAAAACTATACTCGTAAAGGCTACTTACATACTAAACCATACACCTTTTATCTTTGTACTAACAAATTTGTCTTAAGTATATAATATGTAAATACTTTATACGACGACACGCTGGCCTAGTTGGTAGTGACCCTGCCTATGAAGCTAGTGGTCCTGGGTTCAAATCCCGGTAAGGACAGATATTTGTGTGATGAGCGCGAATATTTGTTCCTGAGTCATGGATGTTTTCTATGTATTTAAGTATATATTTCTCTATATAAGTATTTATATCGTTGTCTAGTACCCATAATACAAGCCTAGAGCTTAAATTGGGACTAGGTCAATTGGTGTGACATTGTCCCCTGATATTTATTATTATTATTTAGATATTCATTTAATTTTCTATAAATTAGGTTTTTTACATATTCAAATATAAAGGTAAAATAACAATACCGATACAAAAAATAAACATTATAAAAAACCTAATCTACGGGTGCCGCCAGCAGCGGGGCAGGGCTCAAGCTACCGGTGGTTAGGGCTGCAGAGAGAGGAACCTCCTCACAATGCGTGCCGTGTCGAGGAGTACTGCCTTCTGTATCTGGCCCTTGATCCAGCCATCTAGCGAGAGTCTCTTGAGGTGTTGGTCGAGACTCTTCGCTATAAGACCGTTTGCCGAAACAACTATCGGGACAATGATCGTCGAGTCAACATCCCACATGGTGGTCACCTCGTGAGCCAAGTCAAGGTACTTGCTGAGCTTATCCTTCTCGGCCTTCACGAGGTTCTCATCATGCGGGATGGTGACGTCGACGAGCACTGCCCGGCGTTGAGATCGATCTGTCAACACGATGTCAGGTTTATTGGCGACAATAGTCCTGTCTGTGATAACAGATCGATCCCAATAGAGCGTAGCACGACCATTTTCGAGAACTGGCGCCGGTGTGTACTTATAGTACGGCACTTCAGACTCAACAAGACCGTATTGAAGAGCAAGCTGCTGATGAATGATCCTGGCTACGAGGTTATGTCTGTGCAAGTACTCGCCGTTGGCCAAATGCGAACAACCGGAAATTATATGTCTGAGGGATTCGCCGGGACAACGGCACGCTCGACAAATGTCGACCGTGCCATCCCTCAGAATATATTTCCGGTAATTGTTCGTCATTATGACCTCGTCAGCAATTGCACAGGCAAAACCTTCGGTTTCCCCAAAGAGGTCACCAAACCGTAGCCAGTTCACGGACGCTAAAAAGTCTACGTCGGGCCTTGTTAGGGCCCGGTAGAAGCGTCCGTGTAGCTCCTTGCTCTTCCATACGTTCTTGCGGTCTTCAGTGCTCAACACTGTTGGTCTACGCCAGTTTTCATTTTTTTTTTTTTTTTTTTATATCATAGGAAGGCAAACGAGCACACAGGCCACCTGATGGTAAGTGGTTTGCCAAGGAGAGAGGCGTGAGGCTCCTGTCTACTGCAACCACATCACGATGCATCCCACACTCATTGCCAAGGAAATAATCCCTGAGATTGCACACCTCGCGGTTATGGAGATTCTTAGCATTTAAAATGCCTCGACCTCCACATTTCCTCGGGATGTACAATCTCATGACAGATGAGCGTTGGTGCAACATGCGATGTGATTTGAGCAGTAGACGGACCTTCCTATCCAGGGTGTCCAGCTCAGTCTGAGTCCACCTTAGTATGCCAAAGGAGTATGTGAGCAGCGGCATCACCCAGCCATTGAAGGCACGCACCTTATTGCCACCCGACAAAAGACTGTTGAGAACTTTTGTCAAGCGGCAAAAGAAGCGCTCCTTCACTGACTGCTTGACATCGCCGTCCACAATACCCAAAGACTGTGACATACCAAGATATTTGTAGGTCTCAACTTCGGAGAGAGATCTGAGGGTCATTGTCTCAGAAAGCTGCAAATTAGATGAATTTACAACTTTCCCTCGTTGAACATGCATGACCGCACACTTATCTACACCGAATTCCATCTTAATCGCACTACTGAACTCTTGTGTGATTTTCAATAGTGCGATAAGATCTTGGCACCCCGATGCAAACAATTTGAGGTCATCCATGAACAATAAGTGAGAAATGACTTCAGCCTCTCTACGAAGTCGATAGCCAAGCCCGGAATCCTTCAGCAAAAAACTGAGAGGATTCATGGCCAGGCAAAACCACAAAGGACTCAGACTGTCACCCTGGAAGATGCCTCTTTCAATCCTTATCAAGTTAGGCGAATCAGAGGGGACATCTCGACCACCTGGTTGACGAAGGACTGTGACCTCAAAGTTGTATCAACTTTATACAATTCTAAGATCCTTTCGAGCCATGAGTGAGGCACCGAGTCATAAGCCTTCTTGTAGTCAATCCAAGCAACCGAGAGGGCCACCTTGCTTCGCCTGACTTGCTGACAAATGGTCATGTCTATGAGGAGGAGCTCCTTAGTACCACGAGACCCAACCTTACATACATTTTGAGCAGAGGCCAAAATATTGTTTGCAGTAAAATGTGTATTTAATTTTGTGCTCAAAATGGATGTAAGGAGCTTGTAGATGGTAGGCAAGTATGTAATGGGTCGGTAGTTCTTTGGATCCGCGGTACTACCAGACTTGTGGAGCATGGAGGTGATACCAGTTGTTAATAAAGGTGGCAAGGAACCGATTTCAAGGGCATTTTGGAGTTGCGTTGCTAAACACTCATGTGAGGCTTTGAACCATTTAATCCAGAAGTTGTGCAATCCGTCCGGCCCAGGACTTTTCCAGTTCTGAGCCATTCGAATTGCACAACTTACGTCTTCGGGACAGATGGTAATAGGCCCCATTGGTTCAATAGTCTCACACGTGCGCTCAATAGCACGCATCCAATCTCCTTCAGTGTGCACGACCGGCACCGACCAGATGTTGCGCCAGAAATTAATCATAGCAGCAGGATCCGGTAGGTGTCCGTCGCTCACACCTTGATCAGTTCCTTCCCACTGTCGGTACACCTTCCTCTGATAACTTTGGAAGAGGCGATTTTGCTGGTATCTATCCACACGTTCTCCATAGCGACGAATACGGCCTGCCCACGCGTAAACTTTCTGCTTCAGGAAGTCGATACGTTCCGTGACACAAGCCATATAATGTTGGGACCTTATTCCGGTCCCAGCAAAGGCTTGGTTCACGAAACGCATGACTCGGGGGCGTTGATTGCCCCCCCTGAAGCAGATTAGCTTCGCTATGAGAGTCCTAAATTTATCAATACGCCGCTCAATTCGTACTTGCCAAGCGGGGACAGACCCGCGAGCGCGCGGAGCTCGGTCAGTGTCCGGAAACTTGACTCGAGCTACGCGGCACGCAGCTATGGCCCCGCAGTACAAAATTGAGTGGGTATCGATAATATCCTCGCTGGCTTGTAAATATGACGCCAGCAAGGCGTTCAGGGCTCCCATAAGCGCCAAATTTCGTTTGCAGGCAGGCAAGCGTGGTAGACGAGGCCTAGAGTTGGGTGTGGACCGATACTGCGTGATCGCGTCTTCCAAAGCCCTCCTCAATTGCTCATTTACCTGGTTGGTTACTCTTATATTCGCACAATCCTATTATTATTATGTATGTCTTTACCATTCACGGGACTATGAGAGTCCCGGACCTTTGGAAGGCGTACATGGAGCCGAAGCCAACACGCAGAGGCCCTTTAGACAAGTTTAATTTAGTAAAGTGATGGGACACCAACCGACGATTGTCCCTGAGTTCAAACTATAGAAGTATGCTCCCACGGAAAACCAACGGTTAGTGTAGGACTATTTAAGAAGGATTGAAGTATTAAAATAGGCTCTATGAATGAAAAGATATGGACAGGTGAACTAGGCTATTGATGAAACTACGGCGCCTGCCTGGCCAATGCTAATTACTTTGGTTAAAATGGCAGGCGGTGACTCGCCAACTCAATGGAATGGGCCTCCCGAAATAGCCGCATATATATAGCAGCAGGGAGGTAACAGTTCCAGAGGGGCTAAGGGTGGAGAAGTGCTTCTGGACTTTAAACGACCATAAGGTGCCCACTCACCACTTATGCAACACATCCACCCTTCGAGCATATAGCTCTTGCGACTCCACTCTGACCGGCCGATAAAGGCAAGCCAGAGGTGAGGGTCTGTTCCTCGTCGTTATACACTCCAGCCGGCCGGTGAAGGCAAGCGTGAGGTGAGGAACAGGACCTACCCTCGGGAGCATTCAGGTCCGTGGTATCGCCACTCACCAACAGCTCGCCACTAGCTGCCCTATTAATAATAATGACTCGGGGGCGTTGATTGCCCCCCCTGAAGCAGATTAGCTTCGCTATGAGAGTCCTAAATTTATCAATACGCCGCTCAATTCGTACTTGCCAATTATATTAATTAATTGGATTTATTATTATTATTTATTTATTTACTTTTTAGTGTTTTTATTTACATTGACATATCTTATCTTATCACTAAACATAAATGCATAAATGCTCATCTAATTAGGCAGGTAAAGTAATAAAGTAAAAGTCTATAGTAATATAATAATAATAGTAGGTAGGTAATAGTCTATGTCTATACTTGCAGACTTTAGCAGCGTTTGCATTAGGCCTACTAAAGACATGAAGAGTTGCTGTGATTTCTTTAATGAAGTGGGAGGAGACTTCACTTTCATTCACTATGTAACAAATTTCATAGTGGCTAAGAAGGCTTAGCTTTCAAATTGCATTAAGTTATGAATTTACGTCTTCATCTTTTATAGGTTTAGTTATCAACCGTCGGCTTATCCCTGGCGTCTGTAAACACGGTACTTTATTTACCAACGTTAACTGGGGCCCTAGTGAAAAAGGGTGTAAGTCTACTTAACTCGTACTAAAAACCGGTTTAAATAATATACAGATACTAAACTTATGCCCTTTTCAATTGATATTTAAAAGACTTATAGTATTTTTCACTAGGTTTTATTGATACTTGATGAGAAAAGGTCTATATTTTCGACGAAGTCCCTAGGCTCATACTGCCTTTTTGTTTCGAATAGGCAAGTAACGGAATTGTAGACGCGTATCAAAGATATTATGATACGCTGATTTATTTATAACTAGGGTTGCAAATGCTGCGGTTTATTGCTAATTATAAGAAATGTAATAAATATAAATATCAGGGAAAGGGACAGACATATGACTCGTTTCTCTTTCACTGATACTTACTATACATTAAGAGCTAAAAATTCGGGGTCAGTTTATGAGTAGTTTCAGATATTGTTTTTATTCGTTATTATTTAATACATTGAGGTTTATTAAGGAATTTTAATAAATTGTTTTTATTTAATGTGCTTACTGATGTGCAAGTTGCGGAAAGTTTCCAAAAAGTTGGAAAAGTTGCGAGAAATTTCCGGAAACTTTCACAAGAAATATAGGAAATTTAAATTTAAGAAACGGAAAGTTTCAATCCCCATACAAAATTGTGAGAAGTTTCCGAAATTTTCCTACATGAAATTTTCCGCAATTTTGGAAAGTTTCCTTTGGCACATCAGTAAATGTGCTACATATCGACGCGACATTGGATTAGGACGGTTAAAATAAAAGTGGGATGTCCATGGAAAAAGAGCGGAAAAGACGTAGGTACAATTTATAAGATTAGAAGTGATCTCATGATTAATAATCTTTACCTTAATAGAACCGACATGTATCTTTAGATGTGATGTAACATCCCTAAAAGTAGTCCAAGAGAAAGCCAATAAACAAATTCCTAGCAGCCAAAGCAGACAGCCATATAGCAACTTCATTAAATTAACAAACAAATTGATCCAGGGACGCTATTTATTAAGTAAGTGACATCCCTATTTATGATACAGTATGATCGTGCTTATCGATCGCACATTATTTATAGCTCAGGCTAATGACTTAATTACGAGATTGATCTAGAATATCGACTAGTTATACTGTTCAATCAATTCACGAGCACGCGCCTCTACAACTTAATATAAGAGGAAACGCCGTTGGATCGGGCTGTCAAATCGAGCTTTATAGAATGGCGCGACTATAGTGACGATTTTGCGTACACTAGTTTGTTAAGCAAGAGCATGCCGGACCATGCTCAGTGTAGAGTTCCAAAGCCGTTACTACAAACAAATTAGACCTAGCGACCAACTTAACTTTGCCGTTGGAAAACTGTTATCCCCATACATCGACACAGGTCGCGGTCAGTTTACCAAAACCGCAAATAAGTTTTCGGTAGGTACATCTAAACCGTTTGTAACTCAAGAACCACTGAAGTCTACTTAGTAGTGACAGTTTTCCTATTGAAGTCATTATATTATGTGCTTTTATTTAAAATATTTTTCATACATATCTTCACGCCTGTAATCCCAGAGTGGGCTAGGCAGAGCTACAGAATTACAACTTTAAAAAGTTGTTGATAATTCAGTAACCACAATTTGCAAAAAAAATCAGATTTTTAGTATTCAAAAATTTGCGCGTTAAAGCTTAATATTTCATAAACGGATACCGTAATTGAAAAATGGTTTAACAATTACGCAATATTTATACATCCCCACGTTATGTGTAGGGGAGGTAAAAGTTTTTTTCAAGATTATATTTCACCACTTTGTTGGCGTGACTAATATGTATATTCAGGCCAAATTACACCTTTCTGTACTAAGAATCTCTGAGCTAGGCTGCGGACGGACGGACGGAAGGTCATGGCGAAACTATAAGGGTCCCTAATATCTCTGGGTATGGAGGTAGGTAAGTATCGCTCTTTGAGTGTTTCGTGGCCGAATAGAGCACGAAAGGTATACTGCAGACTGCAGCATACCTACAGTGATTTTATCTCACGAAAGCGGATGAGCCATACTAGTGTATGTACTTAGTTGCATGTGTACGTGGTCTCTGTTAATATGAGCATGCATTACAACTACGAGAATGGCCTAACCTTTGTGAGTACCTATGTGAATTAGTTGAAGTCAAGATCAAGAACCTATTCCCCTATCTACTTCCAAATCTGGACAATTGATGATAATCATTTAACTATAATGTAAGGGGAGCTTTGGCTATGTTCTTTGCTGGATTGTTTATAGTTAGTTAGGATAAAGAAAACATAGAGACATAGCAGTGGCAGATAATTATTATATGAAAACAATTGCCTAATTTGATTATCCGGGGGAATACGTTTGTATACACTAGACACAAAGGGCAACATAACGTGCGATTGCAAATAAAATAGTGGAGCGCGTCTTCGTATATTGAATATGCTGTTTTGTTTATGTGTACGGCTTTAGGTTAGGTACGCGATTGAAAAACAAACATTCAAAAACACAATCTTCAAGATAGATCAAGAGATTTTTATTCCTTATTCCTGGATTTTTATTCCCTGACAATATGAAAACAATCTCGAATTGTCTTAGAAGCAATAACTGAACACTATAAATAAATGCACTTAGTGCTGCGTTACTATTTGTACCTGCGCTCACTCGGTCTTCAATCACTCATATTGATCTCACTTTTAATTTGGCAGTAAGTATAAGATAAAAAGTACAAGAATTGAGTAGTAAAGGCAAAAATCTATGTAATATTTTGTGGTGTTTTTACAAAAAGGATCGAGAATAAAAAAATGAAGGAAATTAAAGCACCAGCTCTATTGAACTTTTTATTATTAATAATTCTTCCATACGTCTTGGAAACTTTTGTTAGTTTTACTTCATTTATTTATACAATTAATCTTTAAAAATTAGCACAAACGACGGATTTAATGCGATATGTTAAAGAAAATGGCATTATACTTCGGGAATATTGATTGACTCTGGTATTTTTTTAAAGACCGGAAAAGGTAAAATAACTCGGAGGCAAAACAAAACTGACCCCCACTTTTGAAACGAAGATAAAACAGGAAATTTTGGATACGACCAGAAAGAAAGTATCAATATAAAATAATTGTTCACATACATACATACATACATACATACCTTCACGCCTTCATTCCCAGAGTGGGGTAGGCAGAGCTACAGAATTACCAACAACTCCAAAAACTGGTTGATAACTCTGTAACCACAATTTTTACAATTAGGCTAAGATGTTTAACAGTGTATATTAGTGACAGGTAGCAAGCCCATCGCCTAACAGTACTACAAGCCTTAATAATTGTTCGTTCTTTATTATTTGCGATTTTAGCGGGAAGGAGCTCTAGCAGTCTAGAACAACTCGCAGAATTAAACAAAATAGTTTCTAGTTTACAAAAATATAATCCCAGAGCCTTTAATCCCAGAGTGGAGTAGGCAGAGCTACAGAATTACCTACAACTTTAAAAACTTGTTGATAATTCTGTAACCACATTTTGCATAAATAGGCTATGATGTTTACCAGTGTATTAGTGACATGTTGCAAGCAAATCACCTAACAGTACTATAAGCCTTTATTCCCTTAGTCGCCTCTTACGGCATCCACGGGAAGACATGGAGTGGCACTATTCTATCCCGGCAACCATTTAAAAATAGTGAGTTCTTGTTAACCAATAGTAACGCTGCATCATCGCACAAAGAAAAAGTACTGCAAACGGCAACACCGTTAGCCAGAGGAGCGAATAACTGTTGCGTTCCGGCTCGGGCGTTTTGTTGAAGCGTTCCGTGCCAACGACACGCCTGCCGTTTTCAATTTGCATGCAAATGCTAGTTCATGGCCGTGAAAACGTTAACATGTTCAGTGCTTACGACTCGAGATCGAGTCGATTTTCTATGGAAAATAAGAGCTGGGCATTGAAGGTAGATAGTGATGAACTTTGCTTTAATGACGACCTAGTTGTAGAGCAGCAGTCCGGGATTAATGCACATTTTGATACAGACTTAATTTTGTTTTAATAAATAAACTTATAATTGTGATTTACTAAGGGCATGCTAAAACATGGGAAAATTTAATTTTAATAAATACTTACACTGAAAGAAGACTGACGAAAGAGATATACAGATCGAAAGTGAGTGAGCGAAGGGTCCGAAGGCGTACTTTTTCGAATCAAATCGGAGAAATACTGGAAAAGGGCCGAATCTTAAGTACCCGAAACCGACGTGCGTGCATGACTCGATGTATTAATGTGGAAGAAGCGAATGAAATTTGTCAAGATCGTAGCAAGTGGAAAGAAGTAGTCTCTGCCTACCCCTCTGGGAAGCAGGCGTGATTTAATGTATGTATGTATGTACTAACAGTTTGTGAGCACTTAGAACAGGCTTCGGTTTAGTACTCCTCTCTCACTCGCTCTCATACGATCTTATTAAGAGCGAGTGAGAGAGAAGTACTAAACCGAAGCCTCTTCTAAGTGCTCACAGACTGTACAGTGCTACCATTTTTAATAGCGATTGGTAATCTTCGTTTTTCTATGACACCATGAGTGTCAGTTGCGAGTGCAAGCGTGATAGCGATAGCCAGCCGAAAGCTATTAAGAAGGTACTTATTTATTTTGCGTGTAGTGGGATTCAAACTTTAAACGTTGCCAATTGCCTACTAACTGTGATCCCAAGCCCAAAGGCCAACATGTCATCTTTATTTACTTGCAAGCTGTAATATTTTTTTGCTTTGATGTACCATTAAATATCAAATATCAGGGGACAATGTCACACCAATTGACCTAGTCCCAATTTAAGCGCTCTAGGCTTGTATTATGGGTAGATACTAGACAACGATATAAATACTTATATAGAGAAATATATACTTTAAATACATAGTAAACATCCATGACTAGGGACAAATATTCGCGCTCATCACACAAATATCTGCCCTTACCGGGATTTGAACCCAGCACCGCTAGCTTCGCAGGCAGGGTCACTACCAACTAGGCCAGCGCGTCGTCAAACCATTACCTATAAAGACAAGCATTGAGTCCACCACGTACTTTAATGTGTTTTTATGTGTCATTTAAATAAACAAACATTAAATAACATCGTTATGCAATCGAAAGCAAACTGCATCCATGCATATTTTAGTAATTACGATTGCCACATTTGGCGAGATGAGGTATAATGTACAATCCAGCGCGTCAATTGTAAACCTCATAAAACAACTAGGTAGTTATCGCACGCGAGAACCTTTGTTTTGTAACGTACCTATAGTAAATTGTGCTGTCTAAGTGTATTGCCAACATAACAATGATTCAGGACAAAATTGATGCGCATGCACACGTTTCGGTCGATGTGTGCGTTTGAATGTTTGTGTGCATGAGAATGTTAGACTAGCTGACATGTATCTGCCGTAATACCAAAGAAGCTAACTGTGATGTAGCAGTCCAAGCATTTTTTACTCTATTATTAAACACATTAAATTTAAAATGCTTATACTATTACTAAGCAGTTAGCCGACTTCTTTGATATTATTATAAATTATGGAAACGTTATGAGCAACGCAGACTAAAAGTCCGCTGGACGATTTGGTCCATCTTCATTGTAATAGAGCAGGGACTTAGATAACTTTTAGCTCGACCAGTCAATGGGACTGTTAGTCGTGGTTACAAACACTCCATAACGCTCCACAAATACGGTTAATAATTTACCATGGGGTTACCATGACATATTAAAGCAGTTCAGTATAGGTTGAGAGAAAGGGACAAGGCTATGGCAGTTTTACAGCTCTTTCCCTCCAACCTAAATTTAACTGCTTTCTCAAAATTCAAAATATTTATTCAGTAAATTGGCAACATGAGGGCTTTTTACACGTCGGTAGTGTAATACAATAAGGTTGTAACCCTTAAAATAAACCTTATTGTATTGTTCATTGTATGCAATGTCTCATTTGCTTTTAATTATTCAATTTGAAAAGCAAATGGTTCGATAGAACAGCGACTGTTTATTTTGTATAATTTTTGGGAGTCGCATGTTACCTGGCGCCGAGTGCGCACGACAATGTATCTCTTTGACTAAGAAGCTATCAAGAATAAAAGTATCATTATAAAATAGTCCAGTTCTTTTTTAGACGCAAACAATTTTGAGGCAAGTAACCACTGGTAGCGATCACTAACGGAGTTAATGTAATGTTTGATGAATTTAGAGTCATCCTTGATCTCCGCTTTCGCCGCTAAACTCTCTAATGCATAGAAATACTCAATGAGAGTCTCTTGCCGTTGTTGCTTTCAGTAGTAAAATTTCTGTGCGAAATCGGTCTGCGAGGTGAATTGTGCCTTTAGGTCGCAGGACTGATGACCAATGGGGTCAGAAGGTTCTTGAGTGGCGTCCGCGGACCGGGAGACGAGACGAGCTGTGGGTAGGCCTCCAACAAGGTGGAGTGACGACCTTGTAAGGATCGCGGGAACGCGGTGGATGCGAAAAGCAAATGACCGGTCTGAGTGGAGAGCCTTGGGAGAGGCCTATGTCCAGCAGTGGACGTCTTTCGGCTGACATGATGATGATGATGATCATAATGAACCGACACAAATTTCCCTGTCAAATAATATATTCCAAGCACCTTTTTCGTATTTTGTTTCCAGCCATTCTCAAGTGATGCGCTCACTCACCAACGAACACCATTTTTAAATTTAATTTATATAGATGACGTTGTTATACGTTGTGATGTAGGCGTGGCTAGAATTTTTTGCATTAACTTTTACTGTTACAGTTTGCGAAAATAAAAGGACGCTCCCTAATTATTATATGTCAAAAATGGTTTGTTCTTTCTTTATATCACTGCTTGTACTTATTGTTAAAACGCATGGCTCTCAATGCTGTAGATATTTGAGTGATCCCTTTTTTCGCCCACATTTAATCTCCTGCGTTACGGTACAGTCATCTTAAACACCATGTTATACTTAAACTGAGCTTCAAATGCTATTACGATTTGCAGTCTCATACAACAAAATCCAAATACAGGGTCATTTATTTTTAAACATTGCTTCATTACAGATTGTTGAATGTTAAAAAGTTCGGTGACAATGAATAAAACATTATTTATCAGAAATATCCTAAATTTAGGACACCTGGGAACCATTTATCCTAAACGAAAAACACGCTAGTTAATTATATCTACTAAAGAATAAGTACCTAACAAATCAGAAATATTACGAGTCATTTAAAAATTAATTCTATTTAATTTCGAATGTTTGTTCGGATTGGTTTATTATTTAGAGAGCTAGTGAATTTATATCACGCTGTACTTTTTCTAATACGAAATGTATTTTACAAGTTTACTTATCGTCGGTGATACTGCAAAACCGCGTAACTTACAAATTTATGATAGACCAAAATAAACCTTACAGTCTTATTAAAAAGGTGCATTTTGCTCCTTATTAAAGAAGTTACTTACGCGGTTTTGCAGTTTCACCGACGTTATGCCATTTCAGAACCTAAGAAATCTTTCAAAATTATGATCGTAGAGGTGGTTTCCTATAATTGGGTAAGCATCGATCTAGATCAGGGGTTCCCAAACTTTTTTTTCTCATAGACCACTTTCAAATGTGGACTAGTTCTGGTAGACCCCCTACACCACATTTCTACCATATTCCCAAAACTCGGCAAAAAATGTGAATATTGATCGCTTGTCGAACAGCTCGCTCGCGATTTGTTACAGACTTGCAGTCGACAAGTTTTGGAGGCAAATGGTGTAATTTTTATAAAATGTCAGTTTAATTTTTCGAAATTTTAATCGTGGAGCAGCGTAATAAAGCTATCTTGTATTTATCAGTCATCCAGGCTATAAAAATAGCACTAAAAATAGTATCTGTTTTCGTTCTTTACTATCGAAACCAGATACATTTTCGTGGACCCCCACTTACGACTTGTGAACCCCCATTTTTTTGTCACGCCTACGTAGACCCCCGTCGAGTCTCCTGTCGACCCCTGGGGGTCCACCTGGACCACTTTGGGAACCCCTGATCTAGATGTTAAAATAGATAATAAAATATGCAGAAGTCAGATCTATCGAAGTATTAGTATTATCTGTTGGAAATCCTCAATACATAAATAAAAAATAAAATAAAATAATCTTCGTTCGTTAAGTATTTTAGAGTTAAGAGGGAATTGATGACTTACGAGTACCAGTTTTACATTTTGACACTAGAACGATAAACTGGTGTCTTTTTGGCAATGTACCTATTTATAACTTTGACGGCTTGTGATTTTATAGCATATAAATTTATAGCATTCAATTTTATGACATTTGATTATATGGAAATAAGTAGTTTTTTACAGGTTTTTAAGCATTTCGAGTCTTAGGATTGCAGTCTGAAGATAGTCTTGGGAAGTGAGAATTCAAATGTATCTATACTGTCTATACACCGTGTTTTTTTTGATTTACGATAACTTCGGCATATTACTAGGTACATCCATAGAAACTAAGTGGTAGATTAGATTTTTAAATATTGCAAAAAAAACATTTTTTTTCTGTTTAGAACAAAGTAATTAAATGTTGTATCTTTGGTCATTCTAAAAGGACCTTTAGAGTTAACTCATAGTCAGTGTCACGTACGTCAATGTTGACGTGACATACACAGACAGTTAAGAGCCTTTTAGACCAGTTCAACGTGATTAACTGATTAAATTTAAACATTAAATATCTTTAAAACCGTTACAGTTATCATTTGTCTGTCTTCGGGAAATTAACTTTATTTGACCTAAAGAACGTTCCCTTAAAGTTATCGTAAATCAATAAAAACACGGTGTATATCTGTCTTCTGAGACTCATATTATGTACATTTGAATTCTTTACCCACTTACCATCAGGTGGCCTTTAAAAAAGTACATATTAAACTGTTCCTAGGAA
Organism: Acleris emargana; assembly: GCA_927399475.2. Classification (NCBI taxonomy): domain Eukaryota; kingdom Metazoa; phylum Arthropoda; class Insecta; order Lepidoptera; family Tortricidae; genus Acleris; species Acleris emargana. The sequence goes on along the minus strand of OV656836.1, from coordinate 5,922,114 downwards.
GAGTATAACCCGCGCACGCGCAGACCGCCGGGCGCCGAGAGAGACAGATTTATGGCCCTTTTTTGCACAGAGCGCTATCTGACCACGGGTTATGTAACAGAGTTCAATGACCTTTTGCACCATTGTCAATGGGTACACGCACGTCACACGTACATACGTAGTTAAGGACTTTATAGAGACAGCGTACCTTCTTTCACTGTGTAACAAATTTTTATGGATTAAAACCTTTATGGAAAATTTTGGTAACACAAAAGAAAAAATTTAACGTTTTTAATTGGGTCCTTTTGATTCATATGCCATTATGAAACCATGCCAAAGTGACTTTTTAGTCCAATTCTTAAGAAGTCTCTTATACGATTTTAATCATCACGTCACTTTGACATAGCTCCATGGATGGTGGCCTTTTTGGAGAACTTTTTTTTTGTAGTCGATGAATATACTTTATGAGATTTATGAAAAGAGTTCAATTTATGTGATGTTTTGTCTTACTTGCTCGTTCGACAGTTAAGCCCACTGCGCTATTTGGTGTTTTATATAGTGTTATTTAGGTACCTACAGATAAAAAAAGTATTCGTTGCAATCGTAGAAAACAAGTTTGAATGATAAGATGTCATTGTGACAAGGACCTGGCTTCGTCCTTGAGCATAGTTGCGTCAAATGACATGCATAAAGTTTTTACGAGGTTACCGATCAACTTGTTTCATCAACGTGGTACCCATCAGCGTGCTATATTTAACATATAAGTAGCTTGTTATTCAATAAATATATTCAGCAATTCTGTTTTTGCAAAATCATGTTTTTTTTTAAATTATTTAGTATTTTATTAATTACGAATACCGTAACAAAGCCCATTACTTATTTATGTAAGTGTAATGAGACAGATCAATTAAAATTCAAATACAGAATCTCTTACCGAACATTCTGGCTAATTGAGCGGCGAAGAGGTTTCAGCCAGTGCGAAATTTGCATTTAGGCCGTCCGGTTAAGTAGCCTTTGCCACTTTTTTTATACGTCATTTTACCGCCAATTACAACGGAGCCATCTTAATTTCTGTTTAAAATAAGAATTCCACATGACATATTCGTAATTGGGCGGTGTCAACTGATTCGATGCGTTTAAATTCGATACGGGTGCCAATGAAATTAAAATAATCTTGATGCATTTGACTTTAACGCTTATTCGATTGCAGCTAATGAAATTAAAAGGGTTTTTTGGTTAATTATTTACAAACATGCCACGGAATTTTCGCTAAAACTTTAAAGCATACATTTAAATTAAGAGAGGATGCGGGCAGCTTTTTTCTCTTTTGAGCTTAGGGCGCGATAGGGGGCGATCTTGAAGTAATATAATTGCTTACGTTTAATAGAATCCTGATACAGTTCATGTTTTCAGTTGACCGCAATACAACATTTCAAAAAACTAGGACGGTTTTTTTTCTCCTGTTTTGCGTTAGAATTTACTTGTTTTTTCACTCCAAAATAACAAACATTTATTATATTACCAGGCTTCAAGATTATCTTACGAAGTGGACACCACTTGTATCAACTTGGACACTGAACGTGAAAAGATTCCACTTGCTATAGAACATGCTATTTTCCACCTTGTTAAACTGTTAATAGAGGTCAATGCATTAAATTTCAGGTTATAATATTAATTTTTCAATGTTAATGTCATGCGTTTATTATGTATGGGTCATAAAGGAGTGTATGTATGGTTCATTTTTTTTTTTTTTTATAATAGTCTGAGGCAGACGAGCAGGCGGCTCACCCGATGGTAAGTGATCACCGTCGCCCATGGACACCAGAAACACAGGGTTAAAGGTGCGCTGCCGGCCTTTTAAGAAAGTGGCAACAAGGTACGAGTTCACACATAAATGACACGATAAAGGATCAGATCTAAATAGAATTCAGATATTACGGCGCTGCATTTTATTTAAATAACATTTCCCTAATGATAAATAATCCTTTAAATTTTAATGTTTAATAAAATAAATTTAAATAATACACTAATTATCTAAACAAATACTGGTAAAGTTTTGGGGCAGCAAATTGGTTTGTGAATTAAAATTGTTACACTTATTACCTACATATTTATAATTATTAATTTCTAAACCAACTCAAAAGCGATTCACACTTGACAGTTATGTTTTGACAACTGATAATTCCCCGCCATGGCTGTAAAGATAGTTTTAATGCTAAGTGGTGAGAATAAATCCCAATCATTTAAACGAGTTGTTGTCTGAATCCCAAAACTTTTACACTAAGATGTTACTATCGAAACGAATTCATCGGCTGAAATAGTTAAACCGAGGATCTTATAACATTGTGCCGAATGTCGATTGACGACCAACCTATTTTAACGACGTAATTCGACACTTTAAAATGAATAACATTTGAAATGGGTCCAACTACGATAGCCAATCCATAGACAATGAGTTGCTCGAGAGAACATTCCAGCTTACCCACAAACAAGAACAGAACTGGGTACTACAATTTGCTTACCTAAATGACTTCTCCAGGGGGGGCCATTACCAACCTACAAACGTTGGTACACCGAAACATGGTACATTAATAGGGCATATAGCAAGAGGTGGGCGGAACATAAAACAATATTGTCCGTAATTTTCATAGAGAAACACTGGGCACTAGATTAGATACCATATTTCGTATGGTTATGGCGCAGCTACGTTATTCTCTTAAGAAACTCACTTTTCAACTCGACACATGAATTATTAACCAGCGAGTTTATGTTGTCCCGTCCCGTACAAATATTTAAGGGGCCTTATTCTACTCGATGAAACCGAAATACTTTTCACGTAGTATCGTCTTGTCAACGTTATGATTGCTTTTACTAACTTGACAGTAGTTAATAGTGTTAAAAACACATATCAAAAGCGTCATTTACCGAGTAGAAAAGAGGCCCGGGAGTGTATTCTTAAATTGGTAGGTTAACTCTCGCTCGTGAGCTGGTTCGCTCTTTCGACCGATCGATAAGAATCTGTTTTAAGAGAATAACACCTCAGAGATAGTTTGTTTGGGCATAACCACAAAACAACGCGAACAAATCCTTCGCCTTTTATGCGCGATGTTAAATCTCAGGTTCGAATACAATGGTATGGAATAAGTTTATAAACGGGATATAGTTTATTTTGTGAATGTCGCCTAATAGAATGGTGTAGCCGTTTGTACGTTTGTTTATTATTTACTTTACGAGTATATTTACATACTTACCTACATAAATCAATGTTAGCAGATAAAAAAGGAACTAATGGAATATCAGGAATAAGGTGATATCGAGTGGCCAAGTTACAAATTGACATTGAATTCCATTACAACAACGATAGGCACTTGTTGAACAAACAATAATTTAAAAGCAATTAACGTCAACCCAACTCTTTATAATGTTTATTTAGCCTCAATTTAAATATTCTTAATATATCATAATATGACACCCCATTTATTAAAACTGGTCCAACAGTTCAGAAGCCAATTTGTATATCGAAAGTCTGACTTAAAAAATGATAATTGTATTGTTTGAAGTCTGGTTTGTGTAAGTTGGTAACTAGACATTGTATAAACATATCTTGACATTATAAATAAATGAGTATGTGTAAGGGAATCAAATAATCTGCGTAGAAATCAAAGTTGAGGAAACTAGGCGTTAATAAATAGGCAGAAGAAGCGAAATTACTAGTTCTCGAACCTCTCGTGTAAATATACAATTACATGGTCGTTGTCCGGGGTCTCCCATTGCGTGCATTTTGTACGGAAATCAGGGAAACTGGTGCCTAAATTGATTTAAAAAAGATCATCGGTCGTATTTATAAGGTGCACCAGGCGACTGGCTAGTGCTACCGCTAAGCAGCAGTGTTCGCTTTGTTGTGTTCCAGTGAAATGGTGAGTGGCATTCCATCTTAGTCCTCAGGGTTGGGAACACATTTGCGGTCTTAAGATTGAAGTCTTGAGAAAACTAATGTCTTTGCTCTGATCCCCTTACCATCATGTGGGCCTGTGCGGTCTATAGCATAAAAAAATATAGGCTGATGATAGTGATGATAATGATGATGATGATAATGTTTCGCAATTTATATACATTTTCATACTAAAGAGGCTATTTCGAATCCTTGGTTCCTCGCCTGGGGATGCTTTTGATGAAAAACGCACTCTGACCCGTTATTTTTGCCACTGAGCGTAGTTCAACTTAAAACCAGACTTCCAAGCGAAGATTAAGAAACCAACTGCATTGGCGAAATATCAACAGGAAAGGAAGCTAGGATATAATTTACAACCTTTCTTAATAGATAGTTACTTAGCCTAGGCAAGTAAATTACAAGGTGGGTAATGTGGATCGAATCCGGACAAGCGTTAGGTGGGGTCGTAAATATGGCCGCCTCATTACCGGCCTAACGAGCGGCGCAGGCGCGCGCGCAGCCATGTTTCAAGGCGGACATACACACCGGACTGTAAGAAAATGGAAAACTAGAGTTCTATCTAATCTCCCATTTGAAGGATGTAACGCAAGAGTGTAGATCTTCATTGAATGGTTTTTCTTTTTCTTTTGTACAAAAAAGTGTTTCCATACATACATACATACTGTACATTGCAGACAAAGATAAATAGGTAGACAAGTAGATGAACCATTACATTAATATGACTAGAGCTATTACGCTAAAATAGATAAATATAAACTCTAGATACTCGACAGTCTTGACGGAGTAAGCAATTTACACCATCATGGAACCAGCGAATCAATAAAACAACTGATCTTACACTACGAATAGCCTACATGAGTGATAAAACCGCCACGTCTGACGCAAGCATCCAGAACGGTAGGCTAGCGTAGCCACCAAGGGGATGCCGCAAGATAGACATCATTGAAACGCAGTTTCAAGGAGACACAGTTGCAACGGGACACAATGTCAAAGAAACACAAGATGAAATAGTGCCAATAGGATACGGAAGTGGTTGGATGAAGATCGTTAAAAAGAGGTAGGTTTAGGTTATGCCAGTTGTTCAGCAGGCCCGAAGGGCCAAACCACCCAGAAAAAGCTCATTCGACTACGTTAAAATTGAATTAGAAATAGAAATCATTGGTCAGTAGTGCGGCTTAGTAGTGCAAATAATTCCGCGTAGCAAACTCTCCATTCGCATTTTTCGCCATTTTAATTTGTAAACAATCGTATTTTTTATCATTAGGTTTTTTCACCATTCATTGTCAATTTTTTTTAGGCTCCAAATCGGACTCATTGACATCTAGCGCTTCGAGAGAAAACGGATCGATAAAAACGATTTAATTCAAAGGTCAAAAGTAGTAAGATAAGATACATAGACAAAGAAACCCGTTTGGCTTGATACACTTACACAACGGTGTGATAGATAGCTAAATTAAACACCCCCTGTTGAGCAAAGCACATAAACGATTGTAGCGCAGCACTGGAGACTCTGCGTACTTCGCTTCAAGGAACATCTATGTGGACACCTGCAGTTGTCTGTCACATTAGGAGTTCTGGGGCCCTAGACAAGATGCATTACGCCGAGTCGCTTTTCTATTCGTTTCGTTTTTAAACCAATCGCGTCACTGCTAGATCACGTGACTTTTCGTATTACGTGATCTAGCAGTGACGCGATTGGTTTAAAAACGAAACGAATAGAAAAGCGACTCGGCGTAATGCATCTTGTCTAGGGCCCCAGGAACACTAGCCATATTCATTATACAGCACGCATAGTTGAGCGCTGAAAATTCACTGTTTATTTCGCATGTGGCATATTTGTGGACTCCTATTTTCATCTTTATTTTCCAGTAGTTGTGACATTAAGAGTTTAGGAACTCAATGAGATGCGATTGTAGTGCAGGGCTGGAGTAGCTTCTTACTTCGCTTTAAGGAACCTCTTTGTGGACACTTTTTTTTATGGCATAGGAAGGCAAACGAGCACACAGGCCACGTGATGGTAAGTGGAAACTGAGACCCATAGCCACATTCGCATTCACAAGACCGCAATCCTAAGACTGCTAATGTGTTGCCAACCCTGAGGACTGAGATGGAATGCCTCTATACTATTCATTTCACCGGCTGTCTTATCCCCAAACCGGAACACAACAATGCAAACACTGCTGCTTGGCGGTAGGTTAATGGATAAGATGGTGGTACCAACCCGGACGGACCCTGCACAAGGTCCTCCCACAAGTAACACTTACAGTTGTTATAGGTAGGTATACATTGCACCCGATTCTACAGTGGCCTCTAAACTTCCTAATTTTATTTAGGTGTCGCTAAAACACTTTGCTATTCTATGAGCAGCTGTCATAATCAAATGACAGCGCCATGACAGCGCTTATTTGAATCTGACACTTCTTATCTTAGGCGGTCTTATACATTGTTAGCTTGACATTCTGGCATAGCACTGATTAAATCTGCCGTCTAAACTATGTCTTGAAAGTAGACAATGAGGCCATTTGCAACGTTAAAAGATGGCGGACGTGTAATTTGTTTTAGACTTTAATTTTTGGGTAATTAGGTGTTCAAAGTTCTTTTCTGATAGTGATTTGTACTTTTTATGCCTTTGTGTCGCACAGTGATTGAAGACTTGGACTTATTTCGTGTATCTGGCATCTTTCTTCTCGTTTCAAGTGGACTCGCAGTGGTGCAGAGGTTAAAACTATCTTGACCTCTGACCTACAAATCACCGTACAACGTTGCCCCCAATCTTCCTAGAGAAGATTGGATTGTGTTTTATTGCTATATTGATTTATACTCATATAAACCTTGACACTGGCGAAATCACTTCACGTGGAAACGCCATAATATCCCTGCGGTAGTAGCTGTTCAAGTCGCCGCGGGGGCAAAAAAAAAAAAAGTAGACAATTTAGTTTTAGGCTATTTAAGCAATGTGCTCGTAGAGTCGGTCCATTAAGGGTTTAGGAACTACATTAGCCACGTTATGCACATAAGCAAAGCACAAGCGATTTCACTGGAGCGCTTACCATCCCATTAATAAACCATGGATAGATTTGGTTGCTACTGTATTGTAAAAGTACTGGTAAATGACAAATGACCAATAAACAAAGTTACCAAATCTATCTCCGGTTTAAAATTAAGAAATAATCATGTTTTTTTTTTTTTTATTGCAAAAATTTAACCTTACTGTATGGTCTCAAATAAAAAGTCACGCTAGACATGGAGTTAGGGATGGGAAAGGGAGCTTGATTTTAAGCCTGCAAGACAAGTGTCTTATAAATTCAGTGACGATTAGTTCCGAAAGCCGTTGGTCGAGAGTGAGTAGTTTCAAGAAACTGACGTGCTTGGTAGAGCGATACGGCACTTTACGGCTGACCACTGGTTTCAACTATATAAGGCCCAGATCCGGCTACATATATGAAGTATTGTATTCATCTCTGGACTGGCGCATCCCAATACGTCTTCTATTAGACTAGTTGGGAATTTTATCAACATCATCATGATGAAATGTCTTTTTTAGGGTTTCGTACCTAAAGGGTAAAAACGGGACCCTATTACTAAGACTCCGCTGTCCGTCTGTCTGTCCGTCTGTCTGTCACGAGGCTGTATCTCACCAACCGTGATAGCTAGACAGTTGAAATATTCACAGATGATGTATGTCTGTTGCCGCTATAATAACAAAAACTAAAAACATAATAATTTAAATATTTAAGAGAGGCTCCTATGCTACAAACGTGATTTTTTATAGATAATGGTACGGAACTCTTCGTGCACGAATCCGACTCCCACTTGGCCGGTTTTTTCTACCTTACCCTTAACTTGGCACTTCGTAGATTCAATGAAACTTACTCCACCAACGAGTTCTTACGTAAATGAATTCGTTTTTTTTTTTAAACCTACTCCCTTTTGCTGGTGTTCTGGAAGATTTATAAAGAGTGTTTAAAAAAAGAGCTTTAATTTTCCTTGAAATGCCGGCAACGACCTGGCAACCCTTTTTGAGTTGCTGGTGGGTAGCGGTGATTATTTCCCATCAGGTAACTCGCATGCTCGTTTACCTAACCCATCGGTAACCCATAATTTTATCGAATTTCATTTCATCGATTGCATCATTTAATCGAAAGCTATTTACTGCTGAAACCATGATGTTTCCAGGATATCGACATTCTTTACTTAGGTTAGGTTAAGTAGACTTGAAACTACCAAAAAAAAACATGCGGTGGAAATGCCTTTCGATGAAATGAAAATTCAGCGTAATGATACTTTCGTTGAAAGGTGTTTCGATAAAAAAATAGGTTATAAAAAAAATACAATACAGGTCTTAAAAAGTCTTTCGGGTTTGGGTAAAATCAGTTTTTAAGAGCGTAAGAGAATAAGTGAGAAAGAAACACTGTAGTTGGTTTCAAGTTCCCTTGCCGTAGCGCTCAAGAGGGCGCAACAGGGTTACAACTGATAAACAACACTGCTCACCGTTTTCTACATAACGTTCCAATTTTAAATCTATTTTATTTTTAAAGCAGCTTCTTCGCCGGCTACGGCTGGCTGGCCAGTCGCGCTCGGCCGAGCGTACCGAGTAAACAGGTGCAATACCAAACCAACTTATATTATCCTTGGTAATTGTCAGGAATATTAATTTGACGGGAGCGGAAGCGTGCCCTTAAGGATTGCTCAATTTTGTGGCAGCTGTTCTGCTTCAATTGTTTTATGTTTCACCTTTGACTTAGATAGTTTGGTTCTTATTCTAAATTATTCATAGGTCTTTTAAAGAATTGAGTCTCTGAAAGCCGTTTCTTTATTACCATCTCTGTTCTCTGTGCTCTACTAAAAAGCAGCAGTTTCACGCTGTTGTGTTTCGACTTTCAATATAGAGGATAACTAAGGGGCTCTGGTGAAATAACCAGCGGGTGTTCCGGATGTACTAAGGGTCGGCCACTCATTGCTACCTGTTGTCCTGTGACATGGTTCTTTCTCCGCGCAATGGAAATAAATGAAATGTACATTACGATAGGTATTAATGGATTTACAAGAAAATAATATGAGGTAAAACAAATTACCTGAGACTAAAAGTGTCAGTAGCCTAAACTGTAATGAGTCACTTTAAAAAGCCCGAGAAGTGATTAAACTTTTAACCGTCACGTGTTTATCGCCGGCGGTGAAGTTGGCAAGTTTGAGGAATCTTAACTTTATGTCTTTTATTAACTTGGTCAAACATATTTTTTGTGTTAAATTTTACATAGGTACCAACTTCAATATTTAAAAGAAAAAGACAGTAAATTGAAGCGCTTTTGGTTTTAACTTTTTATAGATGTCTACGAACGTGTAACTCTTCGGGAATCAGTGTACCTACTTATTTTCGTTTTTCTATTTTCAGTGGGTAAGTAATTAACTAGTGAAACTTAAATGTTTGTAACTGTTTGGGTAAAAAGTATTAACTGCAAAAGTATTAACGTGGTTTGCGATGTTAAGGCCATCTTTTATTTTCCTGCAAAACATTAATTTGTCTGTTGTAGTTATCGAAATTTTATTACAGTTTTCAACGTGTTTATACAATTTCATACCAAGCGGCCATGTACATTCCGTTTCTTAAAATGAAATAAGTACCTACTCAATTTTATTTGTTGGAAAGTATCTGCTTCCGGCACTGGATTAGAAAAGAGGACTAAATAGATGGTTACTTACACAATCTGAACATTACCCTTTGGACTCAACCATAACCAAGTAATTTGTCATGACGATCCTACTAGTACGAACGCGTACTCACTCTACGCAACTAAAATAACTGCAACGCCCCGCCAGGGCCCCACTAAATCGTCATCAGAACGATATTGTTAACTCCTAAGCCCTCAGCTATCTTAGGGCCAAGACAGGTGAATAATAGGTGATATTTTATACCAATTATTAAGCCCTAGCTGTATTTTACGCCTTAATATCTCATAGAGGCTTGTGGCGTCGCAATTTGCGTAACGGAACGCGCTAACGGCATTCGAATTTTGAATTTAGATTGCGGTTGTAATTATGCGCAGTTTTCAATTGTTTTGTTTTGGCAGAAAGACTGGCTGGGAAGCTTAAGAAATTTAATATTAAATAAACCAGTGATTATGATTTGTAATTTTTTCATTATTTTATATTTTTACATTTTATCTTTACAGTTATATTGGCTATCCAATCCTGCTCCTAGGTGTTTAGTAAACCCTAGGATTCATCTGTTTTCGTTTTGAGATACTACCCACTTCATAAAGTTAGACTCAATTTGCGCTCTACAAAAATACAGGTTTTATTTTGGTTTTTTGGTAACCTCATTTCTTCATTTCTTTATAACGTTTTGAGGTCAAATATAGAAATTAAGTACTTATAAATCTTGGAATTGATCAAATTTTGGTAATTATCATAGGAAATACATTTTGTGGGATAATTTTATACTTGCCAGCTTTATATAGGTACAGTCAACAGCAAAATAAACTGATGAAATAGGGTCTCAAAATAGTATATACAATAAATTAAGACAGATGTAGGTATCTGATTATTGTAGTTTAGCATTAGTAAATTAGCTCGTAATGTGTCATAAGTAAGTGACATGCCATTCAAACAGTTAAAGTCATTACTGAGTGTTTCAAATTAAACAGATTTTCTAAAATAGCAATAGTCAGTAATACTACCAAACTATCACATGTAAGTGAATATGAATGTTTGGGCCTTCATGTCTTCTCAAGACCACCTCGGAATACAAGTCAGACGTTCGGTTAATGTCGGTTATACTCGTAAGACAAACACGCGAAACAACTATAACACCTCTCATTTCCGTCAAGGGTTGAAACAAGTTTCTACTACTTCGCTTTGTTTTTTTTTTGCAACATTTAAAATAAATCCTTTTTAACTGCCGTGATTACCCTAGTTTTCATTTGGAGATTTTGTCATTTTGACTTTATCTTCCTGGACACTTGACACTTAGGTAAAAAAAAATATATTCTTTATTGAAATTTTCTGTAAAGAGACAGTTATGGCATCGTTTATGATCATTTTCTTTTGACTAAATAAATATTCAGTTGAAAATGACACTTTGTTATAATCTGTTTTATCTGGGGCGTCATGCTTGAACATGTTTTGAAATGTTAATTTTGATCACTTACTTTTGACGTTGACTGTACCTTAACGTGTTTGTTTTTGAGTCATTCAGTTCAGTACCTATGATAATTTAATTCAAATCTAGTATCTAAGCCACTTAGTCACCAACTATTATCATTATAATTGTCCAAAAAAAAACCCTAACTCATGTCAATCAATTCTAATAAAATTAGCATATGTTTAAACAACCAATGAATAAATATCAGGGGGAACAATGTCACACCAATTGATCTAGGTCCCAAACTAAGCTCTAGGCTTGTATTATGGGTACTAGACAACGATATAAATACTAATATAGAGAAATAAATACTTGAATACATAGAAAACATCCATGACTCAGAAACAAATGTTCGCGGTCATCACACAAATATCTGCCCTTACCAGAATTTGAACCCAGGACCGCTAGCTTCGTAGGCAGGGTCACTACCAATTAGGCCAGCGCGTCGTCATAATAGGTAACTGATATGGGGTCCTACTTTGAAAATCGAAGTTCAAAGTTCGAATTACGAAGTTACGTTTTCTCTATCCCTTTCTCTTAACTTAGTCACAAATGAGGAATGAAAGGGACGGGGAATCCGAAGTTTGTAACTAATAACTTTTTCAAGCACAGTATATAATTAAATAAAAAGCCTTTTCTAGGTAAGTCGCATCAATCTTTGTTAATTACGCGCATGCGCCCATTTGACCACACTTATTATTTTATGGCTGCCCACGGATTGTTATGTTTAATCACAGGAACTGGCTATGGGAGACGTTGGCCGCCAATGTTGGTGGTGTGGCGTGCTGTTAATAGACACTGAAGATATATTGTAATTTTATGGCATAGAGTTGACAAACGAGCACACTAACTTAAGATACCTAGTTGAGATGTTGAGACGCGTCAACGTGTGTAATCTTGATACTGCAATCCCAAGGGCCGTAATAATAAACTCATCTTGGCTGAGATGGCCGTCACAAGATACGTCAAAGTAAACGTCAAGCCATAGAGAACTGTAATTTTTGACGCATCTTCAGACGAGCATTAGAGTCGAGATTAGTTTAGATTAGGCCTAAGACATTCCATCTTACGACTTGGACTGACGATTTGGACGGATTCCTCAGCAACTGGCCAGAAGAGGCACCTAATAGGGACTCATGGAGATCAAGGGGAGAGGCCTTTGCCCAGCATTGGGATACTATTATAGGCTAAGATTAAAAAAGTAATTTTCAATATGATGATGACACCGTGTCGAAGTCTTTTGAGTTCTGTTACTCTCTTCCTTCTTTTTAGTCGAACCTGAGATGAGACGCCTAAGCAAGATACCTATGTACATAACGCTGAAGTAAGTGTTAACTGACAACATTTATGCCATTGACGTGAGCTATAGTCTATCGCATCGGCGGCTTATTGTAACTATTTACGCGTAAAAGTGCCCGTGTGGCCTACTTACTGAATAAACATCTTTTATCTTTTGTTAATAGTGCCATTAGTGCTATGGATCATTCTAGCATTAATCAAATGCAGCATCATAACTTTGGCAAATGCTTCACTTTTGAAGGTATCCAAAATGCTTCCGTCTGCCAAGATTCACACTCGTCAATGCAAAGCCTTAACCAACATTGGCTCCAACGTCAATCCCACGCTGGTGCCAACATGAGCGCCAGCGTCTTGCAAGGTGGCTGACCGGCGCACGCGGCGGAACGGGGGGCGCCGCGCTCCGCTGCGCGCGCGGGATAATGACATCGTTTTTTGAGCAATCATATCTCACTGTTCCTGACAATTAGAACGTTCTTGTTCAGTGTGATTTTAAAAGTTTCACCTGACTGCGGAGTCCGTAAATAGAATTTGAGGAGAAGTAGTGTGAAGTTTGGAGAAACATAATGTTCCTATACTATAACCAACATGTGCTAGACGCTGTGGTAAATGGTAATAATGGAAAGATTAAGTGGCAATTACTCCACGGGCAAGAGCCTAAATCTTAAGTTGATGATGATGGAACCAGAAGTCTGTAAGTGTCATAAAGATCCACGTTGACAGCCGCCAGCAGTGTAATATGTATTCCCCTAAGCCCTTTCCAAACAGAAAAATAATTTTAACATTTTCGCATCGTCTTGTAATTTTTTGGCATTTTTATACATCTTGTCATTTTTATACGTACGTTCGATTTATCTAAAGGGCATAGGACTCTTTCAAATAGATCGAACGTACGTAAAACAGCCATACGATCACACCCAGCGAAAGGTTAGCTGGAAAAAAAATAAGTGAGCCTACATCCATATTTCAATTTTTGGTATGGTTTTTGGCTTTTAATATAATAAAGTATTTGATACATACTTTATTTTTATATTATCGTAGGTCTCAAGTCATTAAAATTCTACTCTTATACCTACACTTTTAACTGTCTGCTTATAAAAAGTAGTCTATATCAGTTTACAAACTACGTTTGATCCAAATTTTCCTTATCGATCGATTGAAGCATTAATCCGTTAGCCCGCTACTTATTTCTTAACTTACTTAAATGAATAAAAATAGAAAATAAATATCGCAGCAGTTAAAACCCAATTAAGAAATAAAACTGTTGAGTACAAAAGACAAATAAATCACTCTATCGAACGCAATTTAATTTATTCCATTTCAAATCGGTCATCATGTATCTATTTCGGCAGTCGGAACTCAATGAAACAGTGTCCATGGAGGTACCAGAGCGCGACCAGAGCCACGGTCTGATGCGTCCACGCACAGAGCCGGCCACCAATCAATTTGGACAAACGGCTGTCATCCGAAGGACAGTTTTAACCATCCAGTCGATCATCCAGCGGCTTGTATCCCTATATAATTGCCCTACCCGTACGCATCACAAGCCAGAGTGGTCGGCGGGAACACTGATAACGCTGAGCAGTGGATATTTACGTCTTGCATATACACATGTATAAAGTTGAATACCGCGCATGTGCGTTGTAGTTTTACTGTGGTAGTTCTATTTGTGTCTTTATATGTATATTAGTAGTACATAATGTATTGATACATAATGAGGGGTCTTAAGACACGTGTACGTTTCATAATAACATTACACGAGTGTTTTAAGGCTTAATTATGTACAGTTGCATACATTATTTTATTTCATCACTAGCGACCCGCCCGCAGCTTCGCCCGCGTGGAATGTATTATACATATAAACCTTCCTTAAGAATCACTCTATCTATTAAAAAAAACCGCATCAAAATCCGTTGCGTAGTTTTAAAGATTTAAGCATACATAGGGACAGACAGCGCAAGCGACTTTGTTTTATACTATGTAGTGATTTCAGCCCACATCCACCCACTGAAGGGTAAAGACCTCCTAATTTTCACGCGATTTTGCCCGGTCTCGTGCTAACGCCATCCATCCGTCTGCCAACTGTCATCAGACCAACGAGCTGATGGTCTGCCACTGATCTATGACCTGATCTCCTCGGCCACCACTCTGTCAGCGCCCTTGACCAACTGCCATCGTTTCGCATAGCCAAGTGTCCCGCCCATCTCCACTTTTGCGTTATCCTTTTCTCGATATCCGCCACTTTAGTCCTGCGCCTAATAATATTTTATTTACACATATATTATAAGATGGGTTCATAATTCGAAGGCACAGCCGAAGGCATAACATAATATCTTTAGGTGCTAAGCTACTAAATAAACATACCTACCGAACTGACATACTAAAAATGGAGCCAATTTAAATTGTGTTGGTTTTGGAAAATGTTCCAAATTTGAAACTCACAATTTTCTAACAAATTATGGATTGATTTATCTGAATTAAATGTTTTATTTTTATTTAATTTTTTATTATTATATTTTAATACATATTTGTAGGCCTTTATTATTATGTTATGACCTATAAACATAAATAAATTGATTGATTTAATTTTATCATAATTTGATATCATTATAAGAACATTACGTTACAGCCCACCACCACGACCGCACCGCCGCCGATAAGAAAATTATTAGAGTTAAATTTGATTGTTGTATCTAAGCCTGGTCACTGCCAACGGGTTCTGAACGCATAAGCACTAATAGTACGTGTGTAGATAAACAAATTAAATTTAAAAAATTAAAAACCCCCTACTCAGAACACCTCTAAAAAGTTAAAATAATAAGAATTGACCCTATAAGTTGAATAATTTTAAATTCTAAATTTAATTTATTAGAGGTTTTTTTACTGACTGTTTTGAGTCGGTTTTTTTAATTTAAAATTTAACTTTTTATTTCTGCTTTTTAAACTTCTCTAAATTAATAATACGACTACAGCTAGCAACGTTTCTTTAAAGACATGAATAATGTAGGTATAAGTACTTTGTATTTTGTTTGTTCAGCGCCTAAAACTGGAAGGACTTCGTCGTATTACATAAATAAATAAAAACAGAGGGGTGTAAAGTTTACAACGTGTGTCTCCATGTCTATGTATCTGGGTGTCTGTTTGTGGCATCGTAGCTTCCATCCGCTTGGAACGGATTTGGTTTGGACGCAAGTTTTTAGTATTAAATTGCCTGTATGGTTAATATTACATGTTAAATTGTCTGTATGGTTGTTTGTATGTAAACAACCGGGTTCGATTCCCGAGCTGAGTACAGGGTTTTTTTTAAATGTATAAATGCAGTTTTTCTTCTTATATGTCTTATATAGTTTCAGACTTTCCCATACTGACCGATTTAAATGAGACACCCTGTATAATGTCGCATTAATGGCTTTGACAGATTAGTCTTCTTCTTATGGTGCCTCTTCATTTACTGAAAGTCAGCTCCTTATATCTGGTCTTGTCCAGAGCAAGTCTGAACAATTGTTCTACTGTTTCTATGCCACTCCCTGATGTTACGGAGCCATGACATCTTGCGCCTTCCAACTCTTTGCTTACCAGACAGACAGATTCTTTTTTTTTTTTTTTTATAGCATGGGAAGGCAAACGAGCACACAGGCCACCTGGTGGTAAGTGGAAACTGTGACCGATAGACATTCGCATTCACAAGACTGCAAATGCGTTGCCAACCCTGAGGACTAAGATGGGAATGCCTCTATGCTAGTCATTTCACCGGCTGTCTTATCCCCAAACCGGAACACAACAATGCGAACACTGCTGCTTGGCGGTAGGTTAATGGATAAGATGGTGGTACCAACCCGGACGGACCCTGCACGAGGTCCTCCCACAAGTCTTGTCTTGGCAAGGACAAGGCTTGTCTGCATACTCGTATAAAATGAAAACAATAGTTCCGCTTTGAAGTCGATTGCGATTGCGATGCGTTAGGCCATCGCCCCTCTGCTCCGATATAAACCCTTTGCAAGGAAAACGGGCACTTACGATTATCCGAGTACCTGGTTCAAATTTTAATATATACGGCTGGTTCCATACGGAGGCAGAACAGAGATGCAGAAGAGTAGACAGCAGCAGCAGCAGCAGCTTCTGTGTGAACGACGTACAAGTTAAACAATCGTGGAAAGGTCAGCCCCCCCTGCAGCACACCACAATAATTATTTCTTTATTATATAGCATAAATGGTGGATGCGGAAAGCACAAGACCGGTCTGAGTGGAGAGCCTTGGGGGAGGCCTATGTCCAGCAGTGGACGTCTTTCGGCTGACATGATGATAGCATAAAATCTCATTTCTTAGCAAGTTGGTGTATTTGATAGCGACTATAAAAAAACATAATGTAAGTAAACAACATAATCTAAAATTACGTCTACCCAGTGTCTGGGGTAAGAGATATCGCCACGTTGACGTAATTAAAACTTAACAAGGGTCATCGGACCGTCGTCTAATTCGTCTCATCTGCATATTTTCTACAACTATACCAAGACAAACTTACACTTGCCATCAAGATTGTCGCTGTTTTTGACCATGTCGAGTATTTTTGTACCGGGCAGGGATAGTTACAGGTTTGCCCATCTGCATAGATAAATTGGTGTAGGTACATCTAAGGAGTTAATGTAATGAGGAAGCGACAATTGAATTAGGTTTAACTAGATGAGACCACACTGGTGAGGGTTGCCAATCATAGACACAAATAGTATCCACATCCCGTTCGCGACAGCTAGTTAATATATTTTTTGAAATATTTGTTTTTTATTATTTTATAATTGCATACGACGTACCACTTACCTACCCCTTACAAGTTTTACACCACTTCTAGATATTTGTTGGATTTTGTGTTATTTCAACAGAAAATGCTCAGAAATAATACATTTTAAAAAACTATGCTAACTATTGATGTTTTTCTTTTGCAAAAGATATAAATCAACACTTGCTATTTACTCTCTTCTTCTAATTCAAATAGGAAACTGGGGAATTAGTATTTTGAGTTATGCTGTATGCATAAAATACAATTGTGCAACCTGTACATTGTTTAATAGCATTTCAGACAGTGATGACCCTACAAATGACATTTGTTATCTTTGTTACTAGAACAATAAAGTGTGTCATGTCGTGTCAGGCGAGTCGCATATATCGGCTCGGACACGGCGACGGGCGGCCGGCGGTTCGCGCTTATCTAAACAATTCCAAATTCAAAAAATTCGAATGTTTTAAAAAGTTATCTGCCGCGCAATTTTAAGTGGCATTTATTTTTAATTGACGGTTGCGTTCTTGCGTTCGAATGTGGACCTTTTTGGCGCGAAACAAGCAGGTTGCCGCGATGCTGGCAGTTTTGTTGACCGCAGCCGTTGTTGTAATAGTGCTGTCTACTAGTAGCAGTACTAGTAGTAGTAGTAGTAGTAGTGTTGAAATTCTCCACCAGGACCCGAAGGATGTGAGCGATGATCCACATGTGTTTGCTACTCATAGGTATGTTTAATTTACCTCATTGTATTGTAACCATATCCATACTAACTCAACATGCCCATTTTAAACAATTGCGCAAATCATTTAAAATTATCTGTTATATTACATTTTCTGATTCTTAAAGTCGTTAAACCTAAATTAAAAATGATGCATGTTAAAAGAACCTTAAGCTTAATGGAAACTAAACTAAAGTAACTAATCCAGGGACTTGTTCATTTAAATAAAAACTTTTTTGATTTCAAACCGAGTGACTAACGCCGTAATCCTTTAAGCACTAAAACATTATTCTTTTAACTGTCATCTGCACTTTTTAAAATATTTTGGCGGCAGGCCTTTCTTATTTTATGTCATCGTAAATAAAATCACCTCAAATTTAATCCTATTGAGACTTTTCGTCCACTTAAAGAGACGTCACGATGCAATAAAATGGCAATTACGTATTGGAATGGTTTATAACAATTAACAAAGAGCCGTGAGTCATTTCCAAGAATGTATTATTGCATCGATTTTTAATTATAATAATAATTATTTAAGATGAAGTTTTCTGAGATCAACCAACCAACCAAAACTCTCAATTATATTTTTGAAAACAATAAATAAATAAAAACAATAATTAAATATAACAACCCGTGGGCAGCCATAAAATAATAAGTGTGGTCAAATGGGCGCATGCGCGTAATTAACAAAGATTGATGCGACTTACCTAGAAAAGGCTTTTTATTTAATTATATACTGTGCTTGAAAAAGTTATTAGTTACAAACTTCGGATTCCCCGTCCCTTTCATTCCTCATTCGTGACTAAGTTAAGAGAAAGGGATAGAAAAAACGTAACTTCGAACTTACATTTTGAAAGTAGGGCCCCATATCAGTTACCTATATACGCGCTGGCCTAATTGGTAGTGACCCTGCCTACGAAGCTAGCGGTCCTGGGTTCAAATCCCGGTAGGGTAAGATGGGGGAATGGCAGTCAGCGGGCAATGCCGGTCACGTCAAAATATAAAACTTCCAACAACATTATGCAATCGCTACTAGTGTCGCCATCTAGTATGCGGCCGAGTAAACTAATTTACCGAGCGGCGCCATTGTCTTTCGCGCGCAGTGAGTGTGACAGCTGTGTACAGGTTCGGACGTGTTTTGTTGTAATAAAATCGAAAATTTGATGAAAGGTAAGCTTAAAGAGATTTATACCAATTAATATCTTTCTTAAAGTTAATTACTGTACGTTTGCAAGTGTATTGTATGTACTTGTTGGATTTTATGAAAGTTATTTACATTTTTCGTGACTAAGCAAAAAAATACCGGTAATACCACAACAGTAGACCGGTATTACCCGCATTTGCGGGTCAACGAAGGGTTTCACAAAATGATCAATAAATAAGAAACCCGTAATATATTGATAATGTATTTCATACATATCAATAAACTACTATATAAGCTATGTAAAAAGTTAATTTCCGATACCGTAAATCATAAAAATAAAAATAAAAATTAATAATTGCTTAAGTGACCGCTATTCCCCCATCTTACCCTAAGGGCAGATATTTGTGTGATGAGCGCGAATATTTGTTCCTGAGTCATGGATGTTTACTATGTATTTATATTTATGTAGGTATATATTTCTCTATATAAGTATTTATATCGTTGTCCCCATAGTACAAGCCTAGAGCTTAGTTTGGGACTAGGTCAATTGGTGTGACATTGTCCCCTGATATTTACATACGAGGACGGGATGATAAGTACCTGGCCTAACAAATAAATACTGCAGTTAGCGTAAAAAAATGATTTTATTTTTTAATATAATCTCCATTAAGCTCTACGCACTTAGTCCGCTTCGCTCGAATGCTGTTATGGCCTCCATAAAATGGCTTTTCTCAAGGCCATTAAAATACTCCTCTACAGCAGCTATGATCTCTTTATTTGTTTTGAATTTCTGTCCCCCCAAAAAAGTTTTTAGTTTGGGGAATAGATGGAAGTCAGACGGTGCAAGATCAGGTGAATAAGGTGCGTGGGGCAACAAATCATAATGCAATTCGTTAATTTTGGCCATGGCCTTGAGGCAAGTGTGAACTCTTGCATTGTCTTGATGAAAAAATATATTTTTTCGTGCCAAACCGGGTCTTTTTAGATCAATGCATTCCTGCAGCTTATCTAATAGATTAGCGTAGTATTCCCCGTTTATAGTTTGACCTTTTGGGAGATAGTCTATCATCAAAATTCCGTTCGAATCCCAAAAGACCGATGCCATCACTTTTCCAGCTGATTTCACGGCTTTAGCTTTCTTCGGAGCCGAGCACCCGGATTCTGTCCACTGTTTTGATTGCATTTTGGATTCTGGTGTGTAGTGATGAACCCAAGTTTCATCCGATGATACCAATCGTCGTATGAAATCCGATTTATTTCTTTGAAAACGGTCCAAACAGTGTTGAGAGTTTTGCATTCGATTTCTTTTTTGATCGAGTGTAAGCAATCGCGGCACCCAACGGGCGAACAGCTTTTTCATATTCAATTCTTCACTAAGTATATGATGTACCCGTTTTTTTGAAATACCTGTATTATCAGCTATCTCGGATAGCTTCAACCGTCGATCTGCCAAAACCATATCCTGCACTTTAGAGACCATTTCCGACGTCGTGACGCTTTATGGACGTCCGGGACGGAGTTCATCTTGGACACTTGTACGTCCTCGTTTAAACTCAGCCACCCAGTTTTTAACCGTAGCATAAGAGAGAACACATTCACCCAAAACATTTTTCAAGTCGTTATGAATATCCGCCCCTTTCATACCTTTCATATGAAGAAACTTAATCACAGCTCTTTGTTCAATTTTATCCATGTTGGAAAAACTCGCCAGAATATCTTTTTCAAATGACAGTAAACAAAAAAATATGGACGCCATCGAATTCAAATTTAGAACACAGGCAGCCAGAAACCCCATTTTTTAATTGAGATCGAATTTATTTAAATTCAACCTTTTTAAATTGTGTAGGCTAGTTACTTATCATCCCGCCCTCGTACATACATACATAAACTCACGCCTTCATTCCCAGAGTGACCCCACTCAGAGCTAAAGAATTACCAACAAGTCTTAAAACTGATATTTATTTATTTTTATTTATTTATAAGAATAAACGTTTATATAAAAAACCTAAGTCCGAGGAATCGGGGGTTGGGAAGAAGACGCCGTCGCTTCGTACCCCGCCTCTACTACTGGAGAGTCGGCTTTATCGGCTTAGTTGTAGCTGTAGTTGTTGTTGTGTTGTACGTAATATTTACGAAGTCACTGCTCAAATCCTTATGTCAGTTTCTCTTGAGATTCCTTGGAGCTCGCGCGAGTATTCTACCAATTTTCAGTTTCCATACATAGAACACGCTTTTTGTTGGTAATCTCACGCTGTAAAATTCTCGCCTTTTCAGCCTGCCTGAACCTCGCTTAATGCCATCTATCGGAAACGGTCACATAGCAACAAACATCTTCAGCGACACCGTCTACCTGAACGGCCTCTACAACGGGCGGAAGGGCAAGAGCCACCGTGCCCGTATACCCTCCTGGGCCAACGTCAGACTCAACTCGACCCTGACTCACCGCCCCTTCGCCCCAGTCTACAGCCTCCATACCAAAGAAGGCGTGTTCAAAGTGAGAGTCGATCGAGATCGGTCCGTGGTGACGCAGAGGATCTACGCTCATAGATACTATACGAGGGCTATCGTGAATCAAGTAGAAGTGTACTCGAAGTCGTATGCCGGTGAGTAATTAGGTCAATAGCTTGTTAACCCTAGGTTGATTCATAACTTCATAAGATATGCCAGGATAAAATGTATGCTACTGTGACCATGGGAATTTCAACCTTTTAAACTAGGGAATTCGAATTTGGAAACTCAAAAACAGTACTTGAAGACGCTAATTGAAGCCAGTCCAGTAAGCGTTTTTACAAAAAACTGTAATACTTTTCGTTTTTAATAGTTTTTAACCACAACTGACGAATTCGGGCGTATTTGCAATTTTTTCCCCAAATATTGCAATCTACTTATATTCAAATGTTTTCTATATTTTAAAAAGTAATGCTGTTTTGAAAGAGCTTTGGTTGCTATTAAATATTAATTACCAACATAAACCTATAATATAATTATGTCAATCACCTAATTACCTAATTTTTTTATTTTTCTCCGTCACCGGAACTTCTTTAGTAGGTACTGTCCACATATTGGGAACATTCAGGGTGCTCAAACATTATTATGTTTATTTTGTTTATGTCCCAACACGCTTTAACGCCTTTATAAATATAATAGTCAATACCTAACAGATATTTTTCAGCAAAATTTTACTAGACTCATGTTAGGTTGTTTAGATAGAGCAAAGGATCGTCTATACACAGATCGATAAAGACCTTTGAATACATCCTTTATGTTCCAATAACAATGACTGTATAAAGTCAGAATAAGTGCTAAGATAATTAATTGTGCTGTTTAATATCTGTGACAATATTAATTATAAAGCGCCTATTTTAGATCCTAACCTATCCCACCACGACATTTGGATTGCCGTGACGCTAATGCCAGGCGCTGACAGCAAAGACATTGCTTTCGACCCACCAGTCCCCGAAATACTAGAGGAACGAACCGTCTGGTCCACTTGTGGGAAGACCAGGGAGTCAGAAGACCTTGCCTATCAGCCGATGCCTGTGGATGTGTGTGTTTATTGGACCTCGGTGCCGGATCATGTAGTGGTGCCACAGCATGGGTCCAGGGTGTTCACTTTTGCAATGACGGTGGATACTAATAGAACGGTTGCTAAACAAGAGCTGATTAAAGGTTGGTGGTGAATTGCCTGTTCACAATATAAATAATTATTGCACTAGGTAGTAGGATACCACAATTTTTCACAATTTATGTTGTGCAACCATTTAAATATAAAAATGTAAAATAATAATCCAAAAGACGATTCTTTAATCCAAGTCCAATTTATACGGTTTTTGAATAGGTATGTTGTTGGTATTACGAAAAACTGTACGGTCTGTCTGTACGTTTTCCCTTCCAACAAAATATTTCTTGAACAGAAACAAATTAAACAAAAGGAAACGTATACGTACAAACGTAGTTTTTCATAATAAATAGAACATGCATTTAATGCGAATGTCTAAGGGTCATAGTTCCCACTTACCAACAGGTGGCCTGTGTGATTGTTTGCCTTCTCTATGCCATAAAAAAACGCGTGGAAATCGGACTTGTTTTAGGGGGTGAGAAAGTTTATCACCCGGAGCTGAATTTGTGTAAATCTTTTGACAGCTACGTTATTTGAGCGTCGGCATGATATGACTTCACCTTTAAATTTCCAAAAGGCAATGATATTAAAGTCTGGATAGTATTGCAGGAGGACGGGGAAGCATTGTACCAGAAACATGTGAGGGAGTGGCACGAGCTTTATGAGCAGGCTGGAATGGACATTGAGGGGAATCTCAGGCTGGTAAGTGTAGGGATTTGTTAAAACCATGTTAAGATATTGCGTTGAATACAATTTCCATATTAAAGTAAGGGCAACGAGACGAGATAAAGAATGTAAACAAGCTTTCAAAATTCGTGACACTTCGAACGCAATCCAAACATGAATGAAATTCACAAAATGGCTGCCCTAATGTACACAACTTCTGTACGGATAGCTATTTTTTAATGGCTTTTACATCTCACTAACAGTTTTCCTGTTCCACGAATCCCGCAACGACAGCCGCCATCGTCGACCAATTGAAAATATTATTGCGTACGAGAAAAAAGGACAGATATAATAATTGCTCGCTATTACTATAACTCAGTAACGGTCAGTTTGTTTACATTATTTATCTCGTCTCATTAGCCGCTCTTTAGATTAATGTTGCGTCTTCTGGACCAGCCGTCGTGATAGACCTTGTGCACGGTCCGTCCAGTTCACATATACCATCTTA
Source organism: Acleris emargana (assembly GCA_927399475.2). NCBI lineage: Eukaryota > Metazoa > Arthropoda > Insecta > Lepidoptera > Tortricidae > Acleris > Acleris emargana. The sequence goes on along the minus strand of OV656836.1, from coordinate 5,898,319 downwards.
TCGTTTAACCTACAGCCTAGAATAGAGGCATTTCATCTAAGTGCTTAAGATTATTTCATATTATCAATATATATAATAGCCGTAACGATTGTGTCACGTGCGGAAGCCTTCGCACTTATCACAATGAATAATATTTTATTTTAATTAAATTAAATAAATATTTAGCCACAACCTAGTCTATATCATAATAGTACAGACGAGAGAGAGTATGGCATATAACCATAATCATCTCTATTGTATCTTTATGACAAGGGTTAGGACTTTTGGTGGCATATCGTTGTTCTAGAATCCAAAGAGTCGCTATTTTCTATTTATTAATTACATACCACTTTGATTTTCACCTTCGGTATTTTAATATTTCAAACTTCATTATTTAATTGAACCGCTAAATCAATTTAAATGAATTTTGGTACGGAGGATATCTCTGCTCTCTGAAGGCGTCACAAACAAGCAAATATTAGTAGGTATGGATATATTATATGACATTTTTCAAGATCGTAGCAAGTGGAAAGAAGTGGTATCTGCCTACCCCTCTGGGAAACAGGCGTGATTTAATGTATGTAATGTATGGATATACTGAACTAAAAAGAATGTTTAGTTAATTTTGAAATATGACCATAATATTTTTGTATCAAATTAAGCTCAATAATATTTAATTGTATTTAAATGAAAATATATATTCATTTGGTAACAGATATGAATCAAAATAACAATATTATCAGCATATTATACAAGGTGTTACCAAATTCACTATCAAGTTAGGTGCGATGTTGATGGCACTAAGTAGCTATATATATATATTTCAAGTCTTGTCACTGCTTCTTTGTTACTTCTAGTCGAAAATGGTGAACGGCATCTGGTATTACTTCCTGAGCTCCTTGCCATCGGAGACCAGCCACCAGCCGCAGGAGCGGTTCTATGGGCTGAGTCCGACTGGCCTCGCCAGGGGAGGCACCTTTGAAGACTATGAAGGTTTCACGCTTTTATCACCAAATAGGTGTATTAGAATTTGGTCAATGATGATTACAGGACCTGCGGTCCTCGCCATCAAGGGGGTTTTTAGTATGGGTATTCCTTTATTCCTACATATTCTGAAGAAAAAAAGACTATTACGTTTCATAAGATACAGTTGTTTAAAGTGAGGGTCCCGTTATGGGCTCTCTTCGCTTGAGCTGTTACAGGGTTCATTCTAGATTGATCCAATTATTATCTGTTGGGTTTGTCTGAATCACTACTTTCTCTTACATTTCAACCTGCTGACAACCAGCACTGATCGTATTGTTGTATTCCAGTAAGACAAAGGGGCGATGGGCTTGGAACCTGTCACTAATACGCTGGTAAATATCTTAGCCAAATTGTGCAAACTTTGGTTACAGAATTATCAACAAGTTTTTAGAGTTGTAGGCAATTCTGTAGCCCTGCCTCTTCTGTAACCCCTCTGGGAACGATGATGGCGTGAATTTATGTATGAATGTATGTATGTATGAATAAGACAACCGGTACAATGACTAGTATAAAGGCATTACATTGAAGTCCTAGGAGTTGGAAACTTGCAGTCTCAATATTGTATTTTTTAATTTCCTGTCTTGCTTTTTTTACCATTAGGTGGACTGTGTGCTCGTTTGCTTTACTCTTGCCATAAAAAAACTAATTTTTCCAGGTCACAACTTCTGGGACACGGAGACATGGATGTTCCCGTCCATCCTGCTGCTGTACCCTGCGTATGCCAAGAAGCTGCTCCAGTACCGCCTGGATACCGCCTACGCCGCCGAAGAACTGGCTAAGACCACTGGACATAAGGGCTATAGGTAATTAAATCAACGAGAAATATTAAAAAAGGATTGATCGCAAATTTCGATGTAAAATAAATTCATATTATTTAGAGGACGGACGGCCTCACACAAATTGACTTGATCTCGAACACGCCTAGCCTGTACAGTCAGCTGTAGAGAAAAGCAAACCCTCCTGCTGCACGCCACCGTACAACTGATGGGTACTAAGCGAAATAAATTAACTTATGTAAAGAAAAAGCTACGACGTTTGAAAACATACTTACCTACTTAATTGTAAGAACAATAGATTTTTGGTAGTATTTCAATGCAGTTGGTTCAATAAAATATTACACGCCACACCACCGTACGTATTGGCTCTGCCTAAATCTTATCCTCACTCCGGAGCACAACAATACGAGTACTGCTGCTTATCGATGGTTAAAGAATATGATTCATTTCATTGAATTTGGTTGTCCTACTCTGCCTGAAAATTAACAGGTTTAAGCAGGTTTAAACAGGTCATAACATAATACTGGCATCTCATATTCTCATGTATTCAGATATCCATGGGAAAGCGCGTACACCGGAACCGAGGTGACGCAGCCATGCTGTCCTGACGTGGCTGAATATGAGCAGCACATCTCTGGCTGCATCGCCTTCGCGGCGAGACAGTACCTGGCCACCACCAGGGACGAGGAGTGGCTGAAGGTGGGCATTCATTTTGGTTTTAAGTAAATAGAGGCACACCAGCAAGCTAGTCACCTGATGGTAGGTGGTCACCACGACCCATAAACACCCTGAATAATTGTAGCAAGATAAGAGGACAGTAGAGTATTTTCCAAAAAACAGAATTATATGAAAGTTCTATTGGCATGCAGGATAGCTATATGACTATAGTTCCTGTAGTTGTATGCAGTGTGATTTAAGCCGGACGATTGAAACGCAAATCAAAAAACCAAAATACAAAAGTTGTTTTGGCATCGTGCAGCAGAGTTCTACCATCGGTTCTAAATAAATTTCGTAAGCATAGTTTTCCGCTACTTCTCCTTGTTCTTCCTGTAGGCAATCAATTTTAGAATGAATCTTTTTCTGGGTACTGTTAAGGTATACATGGAATATTCCATTAAAAAATCAAGACCCTAGGTTCAGCGGTTTATGTTTTGCGTTGTAGCCATTCAGTCGCGGTAGAATTTAATACACCCATCAAAAATTACCAGAATTTACAATGCATCGAAATTCAAACTATCAAATTAATGGAAACGTATTTTTTATCCCTGGACATGTTTTATATATGTATGAAAATATATCGCTAACTATTTGCTACATCTCATTCTGTTTTATTTCGTCAATTACTTTGCTAGGCAAATGAAGAAAATTATTCTTAATTTGCACAAGTAAGTATCTATTATTATTATTGGGGGGTTGAGATGGGTCTTGTGAGCCACTTCGACTATTGCTGATCTTTTGTAGCAGCCCTTTGTTTTAGAGCTCACCGCAAAGGCCCGTTGCGTCCAGGAATTTCCAGATGCTTTGGGCAGTGAGGAGTTGTATCTCTTGTGGGTCCATTATATGTCGCCCTAGATAGATACTTCTGTTGCGCATTAGTGGTCCGCAAGAACAGAGTATGTGCATTGCTGTCTCCTCTGTCTCCTGACAGAACCTGCACTGCACAAGTGTCTATGTAAAATCGTTATCTAAGTGTCGTTGTATGTAAGAATAGAGCTTAGTTTGGAACTAGATAGGTCAATTACATACAATTTATTTGTATTATATTCCAGCAAGGCGGCTGCTCCTTGGTCACTGGAATCGCTGACTTCTGGGCGTCTCGTGCGGTCATCAACTATATGACGGGGTTCCATGACATCGCGAGTAAGTAATCACATCATCATCGTTTCGGCCGAAAGACGTCCACTTGGACATACTTAGGCCTCCCCGAGGTTTTTTGTCACAAGAACCGGTCCTGCGCCATCCACCGGTTTCTCACTACCTTAGCCATAACGTAGCCTCAGTTGAGGATAGAATTAAAAAAAAAACCGGCCAAGTGCGAGTTGCACTCGCATGGAGAGGGTTCCGTCCGTACTTACAACTTATTTTTTTTTTTTTTATTCATGGTTAATTTTCGTCTTCTTTCATGAATAAAATCAAAACTACTACCTAGCTTTCATTTGATATGTGACACAATAAGGTCACCCGAAAAAGACATTTATAAAAAAAAAAAGTTTGCCCATCTGTGTTTCGGACATACAGACAGACGCACGAGTGATCCGATAAGGGTTCCGTTTTTAATTTTTGTACGGAACCCAAAAATAGCCTTAGTTACGTGATTGGCCACAAAAAAGTTCATATCTTTTCCCCAATTTCTATTCCACCTGTAAATGCCGTGTATGTTTTAAATATAGCTATGAATAATTGGCGTTACCTTTAAGATGTGATGGGTCCCGACGAGGATCACAAGAACATAACCAACTCTGCGTTCACCAACGTCGTCGCCGGTTATTCGCTATACCTAGCCCAGTAAGTTGCTATTATAAACATAAATCCAAACTAGACTTCATTTGTGTAGTTGCTAAACTAAATGTAAACAAAAAATCTACGTGTTATGTTTCGCCTGCCAAAAGAAGCAAAACACTGGTAAAAAGTAGCCGGAACATAGTGGAACCGTAACGTAGTTGACCATGCAAGAGATAGATACATCAACGTTCAATCAAAAGTTCATTTTTATCTTGCTGTCTCAGTCAGCTTTAGTATCAACCGATAAACTAATTTAAAATATTAAAAGACATAAAACGATGGCAAAAACAAAACAATAAGATAACAATGTGTCGAAAGCAATATGGTTTCACCAAATAGAAGAATAACCCCTGTTAGCTTTTATGATACAGCTGTAATGTTCAATGTAAATGCACTAAAAAAAACAACATAATTAACCTAAACATATACTTAGTAACTTAATATTCAATTATGCTTACACTGCTAATTTATTTTAATTCGTGTGTACAACCTATCTGCAGATACGTCTCCTGTCTCTGCAAGTCCTACTTCATGACCAACAACACCGAATTGTGGGCGGACATAGCCTGGAGCCTTGCGTTGCCATATGACGAGAAGTTGGATTACCACCCGCAGTACTCAGGGTACCGCAGGGGAGACCGCATCAAGCAGGCTGATGCAGTACTACTAGGGTTCCCGCTGCAGTATCCTATGAACAAGTAAGAACTAACCTACAAAGCAGCTGCACTATACATACATGAATATCGACAGCAAAAGAAGGGTCCGTTGCCAGTCTTGTAGGGAAATGAAAGCTATTGTCTTGAAGGCTTCTTTGACTGGGGGGTTATGATGACATGGCTATAAAGTTCAGTTAACGCTGAGAGAAAAGGACAGAGCAATATAACTGCTATAGCTCTGTCCTTGACGCTCGCCGTAAAATGAACTGCATAGTTACTCGTACGTCATACATAATAATTAATAACCCCTCTGGTCGCCGCAAAGTGGATTTAGTTCCACAGTTTCACCGTGCAAGGCAAAAAGTAAGTAAGTAAGTAAGTAAAATATTTATTCACAACAATAACACAACAAAAAATCAAAGTAGCAATAAAAAAGAAGGAAAAGAGACAAGAGAACAGATGTGCTAATGTTGCGAAACGGTCCCAACTCAGCATGTGCTGGCTGTGAAGCCAATGCTGGTCTTCAACGCTGGTTGAAACACACGATGGAAGAGCGCCATTCATAAAGGTGATGTTGATAGAATTTGGATCAACCCACAACAGTCACCTTACCATGAGTTATAATTACCGTACTCGCTAGGGAGTCTAATGCTCTGTTGCTCACCGACCTCGCTTGCTTGCGCAGTAGGACCTTATGCATGGTCCGTCCTAATCGCTACAACCATCTTATCCAATAACCTACCGCCAAACAGCAATCTTCGCATTGTGTTCCGGTTTGGGGATAAGACAGCCGGTGAAATGACTAGCATAGAGTTATTCCACCTTAGTCCTCAGGGTTGGCAGTGCATTTGCAGTCTTAGGATTGCAGTCTTGTGAATGCGAATGTCTATGGGTCACAGTTTCCACTTACCATCAGGTGGCCTGTGAGCTCGTTTGCTTTCTCTATGCCATAAAAAAAGTATTTTTATAGAGTGCGAGGGACAGAGCATTCGACTCGCTAGCGAGTGCGGTAATTGTAACTCACGGTAGGGGTATAGAGCGCCGAATCAAAACGCCTAGTAATAGCGCTACAACATGCAGTAACTGGTGAAATTGCTACTGACATTAAGTCAGGGGCTCTATTTTAATCGGTAAAACCATATTGCTTTGAACACGATATCGCAAGGCTGTACGAGGCTACGGCCTTGTGTTAACGTATTTTCAACTTTATTGACAGCTCTTATTTACTTGACAGTAATAGTGGCCGACTTACGCCAATACAAAAACATTTCAAAAGCAATACAATTTTATCGAGTAGAATATAACCTCTGGAGAATTTGCACCTGATCAAAATTTACTCTAGGTAGGATAAAACACGTAAATTTGGTACATTTTAGATTACGATGAATATACTTATGTTCCGTTTGCATTGATATCTTCCGGTGAATGGTTAAGACCGCTGGTGGAATGACCAGCATAGAGGCATTATGTGTTTGTCCTCAAGGTTAGCAACGTATCCAGATATTGCAAATATCTCTGAGCCGTGTTCTTGCCTTGCCTTCTTCAAGCCTTGCTTCAACTCCCCAGAACGACGCGAACCAACGACCTGACCTATTACGAGTCGGTGACGCGCAGCAGCGGCCCGGCGATGACCTGGAGCATGCACACCGTAGGGCACCTGCAGGTGGACTCCGCCAGGGCCGAGCACATGTTCAACAAGAGCTACAAGGGCTACGTCAGGGAACCGTTCAAGGTAGACATCATTCACATCATAGGCCTTTGTTTTTGACTCGAGGGAAATTCGATGTTGTTCCGCCAATCGCTTTAGGAGGCTTCGGGACTGCTATAGCGATCTATTGTAGGCGTCCCAAGATATTGCCATAAGGCCAGGTCCTACGCCGCTTGCATCCATTGGTTTCCCGCAACCTTAGCCACGTCGCCGGTCTATCTTGTTTGAGGCCTAGCCTTGCTGCTGCCACTCGAGAAGTCTTCGACTCTATTGGCCATCTGTTCTGCGAGCGATATGCCCCGCCCACTGCCAAATAAGTCTAGCAATTCTCAGGGCTATTTCTGTAACTTTGCTTCTCGTGCGGATCTCATGATGATGTGATAAGGTAGACAGATTTATTTTGGATCAAATTAAATCAAATGTTTTGTGTCAAACATAGGGTGTCAATAGATGGCAATAATGTAATGTGTGCCCAAGGGCTGAAACAAAAAAATCACAAATTATTTTTAAAACCTAAAAAGATGTGATAAGGTATCACATTTAATTTACGAAAATAAATTTATGATAATTATATAAAAATCATTAATTGTCTTCAAAGTTGATAAACCCCCAACAATTGTTAAATTTATGTAAATGTCTCTTATAGCTTTTGCTACTTTGTTGTAAATTTTAACTCGACCGCCATTCTGCCCTCCTAAGCAAAAAAGCAGTATCCCAAAATCAATAACCAAAGCAGTTTTAGTTCTCTTCTCTTAGTAATAAGGTTGATATTGCAACAGGAATTTTATCAGACATACTGCGTATTAGCTTAGGAGGGCAGCATTACTGTCAAGTAAATATCAGCTATAGTAACGTTAACAATACGATAATGTGTCAAAAGCAATGTGGCTTTACCGAGTCGAATGTTTTTTATGGAAGCGCAATCAATTGTTTCATCTTTGCGATTGACTTTGCCCAGGTGTGGACGGAGCTCCGTCGTCCCAAGACCGACGGCGCCTCGAACTTCTTCACAGGGATGGGCGGCTTCCTCCAGACCCTCGCATTCGGCTACGGCGGCGTCAGCATACGCCTGGATCACCTGCGCATTGACAGGCCGCGGCTGCCGCCGGGCGCTGACAGATTTAGAATAAGAGGTAGGCGCAAAGTAGGCACTATGACGTAAGGAAGGGTCCCATTACAAACTTGATACATGTGGATTTGGGTCTATATCGTCTGCCATAATTATTTTTAGTCATAATGTGTTATGGGTCATACTTATCCCAAGTCAGAACTTATTTTTCTTAGAAAAAGTTACGGAAGTTACAGAATTATCAACAAGTTTTTAGAGTTGTTGGTAATTCTGTAGCTCTGCCTACCCCACTCTGGGAATGAAGGCGTGAGTTTATGTATGTATGTATGTTGGTAGTGTTTTACCTACCTGGATGTTACCAGCTTACCAATATCTTCAGGGTTGAAGTACCTCGGCGCAAACCTGACCCTGGACATCCAGGAGACGCAGACGACGCTGCTCGTCGCGGCGGTGGACGACAGCTGGCCGCTCACGTACCACGACGGCAAGAACAGCATCAGGCTGGCGGCTGGCGTGACCAGTGAGTACTATCTTTTTCTAAAGCATGGAGTAGGCAAACGAGTAACAAGGCCAGCTGATGGTAACCCATACACGTCTGTACTGTAATGTTGCACTGCTAACCCTGAGAAATAAGATTGAACACTATTTTCTGTTGAAACCGTGGTATTTTTAGGATATCTTAAACATTAGGTAATACAGGGCGTCCCAAACTTATGGGACATGAAGGGGAAGTACCTTAAATATCGTAGATAGTGTATTTTGCTGAAAGAAGACTTTATGTTATTTTTAAAAGTTAGTAATTCTGCATTCATTGCTTTTCTAAAAATTACTTGCTTCGTCTGGGAATCGAACCGACTTAAATGTCAAAAAAAAAACATCCTACTTTTATGATGCCTATCGAAAGAATAGCTAAAACATAATAACTCTGCTTAAGTAACATTGTATTTTAAAAGAAAGGAACAACGTAAAATTAATCATTTTAATCAAATTAAAAACATACATGAAACTGGCGTAGTCAATTAAGTGGGTATTTTTTGTAAATTAATTAATTAAATGCTCAAAATGTGATCCCTCTTGCCTTACGCAAATCGCCAATCTTTTAATGAGTCCGCTGCCTGTTGATTTTCTTATCATTTTATGGTGAACACTCGATGTGATATGGCACAATTCTGTTTGCAACTCGCCCACGTTCTCGTATCGCTTTTTGTATAGCATATCTTTCACGTATCCCCAAAAGAAGAAATCTAACGGAGTTTACACTCCGCAGTTTTCTTATAGAGTGCGAGGGACAGAGCAAACAACTCGCTAGCGAGTACGGTAATTGTAACTCATGACCCCTACCATGAGTTACAAATAGAGACCCTGCTTAGAGGCAGGTTAAAGATACGGGTCAATTTCAACATTTCTGGTTTTTGTCTCATTTCGGTGCAATTTTTAAGTTTTGTATATTTTTGAACGTTTTTCATTTTAAACTATGCATTGTTATATATTGTAGACGTGGTGTTAAGGGTCACTCAAAATCATAAATAGTTTATGAGATATACGAGATAGAATATTTGATAAAACTATGGAATGATAAATACACACCGAAATGATAAAAAGTATCCACCGAAGTGATAAATACCCACTGGAATGATAGAAACGACCCACGTAAATGAAATCTTATCCACCGGAATGAAAATAAATGACAAATTCAATAATTATCATAATTATCACTGTTTATTTGAGTAAAAATGACATTAATGTTATTATTAACTAACATAATTAGAAGTCTTTGTTTGAGTAAAAATGACATTTATATTAATGTTTTAAAACAATTCGCTTATAAAATAAACATATATTTTAATTAAAAAAAAATACTTTACATTTTTTTTATAATGTACCGGACTGATTTATTATTTATTTCTTTAATATGGTTTTCAAAAATATTCTAAATATTGTGATTTATTTATGATAATAAACTAGTTATAAATTTAAAAAAAATAACAATCTTCTATGTAAATCTAATAGGAACAGTTCGCTGACCAAGCAAAATATAACTCAATAATTCTTATATTACAAATATCCCAGTGGCAATTATATCATTTATCACTGACTTTAGATCACTTAATGCTTAATAATTAGTGCGTCATAAGGACGGCCTCAAAAATATAATATGAAATACCTAAAAAATTCAGTCAAAAATGTAACATAATGAAATTATGATAACATAGTCTTGCAAGACTAGATGTGAATTTACATATCCCAGATCTTAAAAAAAAGTAATAATTTAAATTAAATAAATTTTAAGTAAATACTGTAACAGTTAAAATGCAGTCGCATATGTGTACTTGCACATTTTTCAGTCTTAATGTGTAGAGATCAAGGAGCATCTTATAAAAAAATCAAAAACATCCTAAATTTAATTTAAATTAAAACCTTTTAGAGATTTTTAAACTGAATATCACGTCCAATGTTAACACTTGGCATTGCCCTTTATAATTATAATTAAATTGAAAAATAAATCTGTAACAAATCTTTTTTTTTCATCGGTGAGAACGTTCTTCATTATAATATAATATTATATAACAAGTTGCTAGAGTTATTGGTAATAGCTCTGCCTACCCCACTCTGGGATGAAGGCGTGACGCTATGTATGTATGCATATTATATGCTTAGTAGTACAAAATAACTGACATTTGGTTATCGTTAAACGCTTAATTATTTACGTTTAAACGCTTATAATATTTATTCATTTGCTTTGACTTCATAAAATTAAATAATTAAATTTGATAATTATTTGGATAACTAAGTGAAGCTACTTTTGTATCATGCCGGTGTTGCTTATCATTTCTGTGGGTATTTCATACACCGCAAACATCGGAATGAGAACCACGGAATGATAAAACCTGTACAAAAATATTTTTAAAAAAACAACGGAGTCTGGTTTCTTTAAACTAACGTTACTCCAGAATTAAGAAATGTGACGTACGTGTTATACATAAATCTCAAACTAAAAACACAAAAAGTACAAAAAATAAATCAACCGTCGGAATGAGGATTTTTTTGTCCCCACCCCACCTGAAGCAAGAACTTTCCTTTATATTTTATCGCCAGAAACGCGCACAACACAACCGCTAGCACCAAACTCTTGCGCGTGACTAACTCTACGAGTGCGCGGGAGGTGGGGGGCGTACATATTGAAGCTTAGCAGATATAAGGCACAGAATATTTGACGGTGGTAATGATAACGTTTCTCCGGACAAACGTATTTCCTCGTACCGGACGGTATGTGTAATAGTTAAAAAAAAAGTCAGGGCTTCTTTTTGTACACTATCTATCTAGAATTTAAAAAAAGGTAAATGTTTTTCATAATCATTAATAGTTTTTGATTTATTCCACGTTTTGCAATCAAAACTGGGTTGCGGACAGCCCACTGTGATGAGAAATGAGGTCTTTTTTTTTTTTTTTTTTTTTTTTTTCTTAGCCTGTTTTTGTGTCCCACTGCTGGGCAAAGGCCTCCCCTCGTTTTCGCCATTCGTTTCTATCCAGAGCGCACTCCTGCCAATCCCGCGCGAACGACTCAAGGTCATCTCGCCATCTCCTTCTGGGTCTACCTCTGCTACGATAACCATCGCGTGGAAGCCAATGGGTGGTGTTTTTGGCCCATCTCTCATCGTGCATGCGGCAGATATGGCCAGCCCAGTCCCACTTCAACTTTGCGGTCTTTACCCCAACATCAGCAATACCAGTTCTGGAGCGCAGCTCTGTGTTCCTCACCCTATCGGATCTTCGGACACCCAGTATGCTTCGCTCCATTGCTCTTTGGCAAACCTTGAGTTTGGACTTCAATGAGGTCTTAATTATTATTTTTTAATTATTATTTCCATTAATACTTTAATTCTACTTATTGCCCAAAATAGGCAACTGCGTGAAGTATTCAGAAAAAAATAACAGTTTCATTTTTAACCATATTTCACCCCGGTTTTCAGCGCCGCCAGCTTAAAATATTGCTTGGGAAATTGACCCATACTGAAAAAACCTACCCGTAGTCGATTACGCAGTTTACGAGACCCAACATCAAATCATATTGAACATATGGTCAAGTCTATACTCGTAAGCGGGGTGCGGCATATGTTGTTTTATTATTAATATTCCATCTAATTAAAAAACCCGGGCAAATTATAGTCGGACAAATTCCGGACTTGTCTAAAAGTCCGGACATGCCCGGACTAACGGATGGCAACCCTACACTGGCCACATGCATTTCTTTGAGCTCTACAATCAATAATTATTTTCTATCAGTGCTAATCAGTTTAAGTTGACACGAATAACTTTATATGGCGACACAATCTGCCGTTACTCATTTTAACTAAAAACAGATAAGATAACTTAACTTCGTCGAGCAATTTCGTGGAAGCTAAAAGTTTGTGCCCCAATGTGTTTTAGAGTTACAGTTTTTTTTTTAAAGAGGATTAGTTTTGTGTATTGTAGGGCCATTACCAACTGAGCGTCGGGGCAATAAATCATTTTCATCGGACTCTCTCGCTCGTACTCGTGGGGCTTATGGCGAGAGTAAGGGATACAAGATAACGCTGATACTACACGTATCCCGTACGCTCGCCATAAGCTCCACGAGTACGAGCGAGAGACTCCGATAAAATGATTTAATAGTGATGGTAGGATATTTTATCCAGTGTTCGCGATAACCGGAGAAATTACTAGCATAGAAGCATTCCATCTTAGTCCCCACGGTTGGCAACACATTTGCGGTCTGAAGATTGCGGGCTTAAGATTCTGCCCTCCTATAAGCAGCATCCCAAAAGCAATAACCAAATCAGTTTTAGTTCTCTTCTCTTAGTAATAAGGTTGATATTGCTACAGGAATTTTATCTGACATACTGCGTATTAGCTTAGGATGGCAGGATTGTAGTCTTGAGAATGTAGGTAAGCCTATGCTGCCCTACTACAGAGAAAAGGCACACAAGTGCAATTAATTCAAAGAAGCATATTGAACTCTCAGAGGTTATAATAAGGTTGAAAGTACAATACAATTATTATAGTAGATGTGCCTTTTTTCCGTAGGAGGGCAGTATGGGTCACAGGTAGGGTTGCCAACCGTACTATAATATATAGTATTGTACTATATTTTGACTCTGTGTACTATATACTGTTACAGAAATATATAGTACGCAAAAATACTATATTTCGGTCATTCCTTATAATACATATGCAGTTTGGGTTGGCCGTTTCAACCAGATTTAAGCACCAATGTATTTGTAGTGGAGAAATAGCATTTTTCAGCTCTGATAGTTGCCGATAGCAGGCAGAATGTTAGTAAGTAGTCAATTTTGTGCATTATATTTAATAAAGTACTCATTTACAGACTTTGTATAAAGATAACTTCAAAATACTATATTTTCTTTCAGTGTACTATATTTTTATACTTTGGGCTTGAAAATACTATATTTGCCCAAGAAATAGTTGGCAACCCTAGTCACAGGTCCCACGTACCATCAGGTGGCGCAGTTCTCATTTATCTTCTCCATGCCATAAAATCATTATTGAAAAACAAAAACGTTTCCATGTTCCAGCTTTAAAAAAACACAAGTTTAACATACTTTTTTTTCAGTAACGCTTACGGGTGAGGGACCTTTCACGATTCGCTCCTCGCCGTGGAAGGACTGCCGACTGCCCGCAGACGTGATTGGGCACACTTATCTACGGCCGGCGGGGGTGTGATACACGATGATGATGATGGTGATGATGATGATAGGAGTTTTCATAGCACGTTGAGACTAAAGGGAGATATGGAGTCGACATTAATCTTAAAAGTCGCGTCATACTCATATTGAATTACTTATTTCACTCTACAATTTCAATATCCATTAAGTACCTAAGTATCAATAATGATTTTTATGAGATAATGATAAATTAAAGCATACCAAGCAATTTATATAGGTACATAGAAAGAATGTTATTTTCACGATTAATGTTAACTAAATTGTAGAATGGCGACTTTTTGATATGAATGTCGACTCCATATCTCTTCGAAGTCTTACAATGAAAACGAAAATAATATGAAAACTTTGCCGCCTTCATCGCTATGACGACAGTGATGACAAAACTGCGAAATTCTGTAAATAAAAAGATTAAGCGACCCCTTGTAGACTTCATTACCTATTTACCCCTGGAAGATTGATATTTTGGAGCTGTCGTTCAAATAGGTACAAAAATCAAGTAATTTTTTTGTTATATGTTGACGACGCGCTGGCCTAGTTGGTAGTGACCCTGCCTACGAGGCGAGCGGTCCTGGGTTCAAATCCCGGTAAGGGCAGGTATTTGTGTGATGAGCGCGAATATTTGTTCCTGAGTCATGGATGTTTTCTATGTATTTAAGTATTTATTTCTCTATATAAGTATTTATATCGTTGTCTAGTACCCATAGTACAAGCCTAGAGCTTAGTTTGGGACTAGGTCAATTGGTGTGAGATTGTCCCCTGATATTTATTTATTTTTATTTTATATGGCTACTACTATGGTTACTGTACAGTGGTACACTGCCCTTCTGCGCAAATAAGCAGTAGGTACTTCAAAACCAATAACCAAAGCAGTTTAAGTTCTCTTCTCGTAGTAATAAGGTTGATATTGCTATAGGTATTTTATCTGACATACTGCGTATTAGCTTGGGAGGGCATTACAACTCTGCTAAGGTACATAATTGACGTTCGTACACAAAATAATTAAATAGTACAAACGTTTGTACTGGCAGCTTTATTCTTGTTCGTTGTTTAAATAATCGAATATGTCTTGGTCCGTGATTTAAAGTCAGATCCGCGAAATTTCTAGAAGGACTAGAAAACATCAATATGACCAGGTACTTAAACGTAAAAATACCTATCTGCACCGAAAAATGGTAAAGAATTCTCTTGGTCAACCATAAGGTAGGGTAAAGGTTCGTTGCCATAAAATGACCGTAGGTATATTTAATAGTTAAAAAAACAACTCAATTAAAATGTTTTTTTCCGATATTAATAATGATTGTGTGTATTTTTTTTTATATTCACAATCTCTACAAATACGGGCGTGTTGCAATTTAATAAGATCATTAGTTTGTAGCTCCAATGTAGTTATTTTTATAATTAACAAATCAATTCGTAAATACATACATACATACCTTCACGCCTGTAATCCCTAAACATGGAAACCTAATTAGATTCCAATATACGTCAAAAAAACTACCAAAGATGGCGAAATGTCACAGTTACACGTGTCATCATCATTGTGACGTTTCAGGAAAAACCAACCTTTTGGTACAATAATTATGTTAAAATGAAACAATATAAGTTATTTCCACCTTTATTTTGACCTTTATATGATAACGAAATGAAACAACAAAAACTTAACAATGGAAATCACCACGGGGCGAATAGGTACAGAAAACATTCGAGCTATCCAAATGTCAGATGTCGAATGAAGTGACAATAGATGTTATGGCCGCCACAGAACCACCATGTCCACCATAAAGGTCACACATGATCAACTGATAATTTTTTGAAGACTTGAAGATTTTTTGAAGATTTCGGTCAAGTTTTGAAGACGTACGTAAAAATATGATTGTTTTTTTTTCCTAAAAATGTAATCGCACATAATGAGAATAATAATTGGTACCAAATGTTATTAAACCCTGAGTTATTGCCATTGTTATTTAAGCTTTTCTCCTATAAAACAATTTAATTAAATATCTTTTTTTGCGACGAGTATTTAAATAAGATTGTTTATTTAAGAAGGATAATTAAATGTTACCTTTAATATTATAAATAAAATAAACAGCTACCTATAACATTTACAGAAGTGAAAACTTACCGATCCACCTAATATGTCATTTTAATGGCAACACTTTTTTGACGTATGTTGGAATCTAATTAGGTTTTTTAGTATAAGTGGGGTAGGCAGAGCTACAGAATTACCTACAACTTTAAAAATAATATCTAGTAAGTAGCTATTATTTGTACCAACTAGTAAAAGGTAATAACTCGAAATATTAAATATCACTTTATCTTATACATAATATAAGTATGTATAAAGGAGAACATTGCTATTATTTTAACACACACATATGAACGCTAATGAAGACGAAACCAAAGCTTTATCAGTCGAAATCTTAATAAAATTCAACCAATACCTACTGTCGCAATAGCGACAATAAGCGGCAAAATCCGCAAGAATGTATTATAGCGACATCTGACGGTGAGCGGCCACCATCGACTGATAACTATTTGGTGCTGCCTTCCTCCGCTAGATGTCACTTAAAACCTCGCTTTACCGACCGAGATGACTGGGCTCTGTCGATGAAGCGGAGAGAGTTTTCTTCTTTTTGGCGATCATGGCGGTGAATAGACGCTAGCTTTATCTGTAATGTATAATAAAATACTAAACTTCAAGAAAAACAAGTCTTTTTATTATCCGAAGAAGACACCTACTTATACGGTTACAAGGTAAAAACATTAACAGCGTTAATAAAATACAATCAATTAACGGTAACACTGCAAGATATTACTGGAATAAAGCTTTGGGCAAATTATTCTATGCCTCATACGTTTATTATTTAGCTATTGCCATCTGCGTCTCATACCTAATATTCCAAATCGTTCAAATTATATGTAAAAACCATTACGCATCCATAAGTAGAATCTACTTAGTATTGAAATTCAAACTTTCGAGCAATAGGGTCATTCTACTTTTCAGTGTACATTTTTGGTTATAGTCCGATAAAAAGTATACCAAATTATGAATCCGCGTCTAAATAAATAACATAAACTTAGAATGTTTAAGTTTGACGGTTTTCAAAAAAACAACTCTTAAATTACTCAATTATCGTTAAAAAATCTTGGTAACTCAGTGGTAAATTGCACTCTTTCCATAGAAAAGGCGGGGACATCAACATCTACTGCGTTACTGACATTATAGTTATTACAAATAACTTTTTATGTATTAGGATAATTCTAAATACAAGCTTATTTACGTCCCTCTTCGAGTTTCAAGTTAGAAAACGGTGCAATTCACCGTTTTTGAAAAAAATAATGTTTAGTGCAAATGTGACTAAAAATTTATGTACAACGAAAAGTAGAATGGCCCAATAACGTATAAATAAAAACCCTGGTTCAATATCTAATTGGAAACAGATACAAAGTACAAAGATCACATCATCAGCAAAGCAATAGTTTAATTAAGATCACACACGTGTATTACGAAACTTGAAAAATTAAATACAGTTTCAAATGGCTGGTGTCAATTCAGCAATCGGTTATGTCGTTATGTGGGCCGAGTGATGCAGCTATCAGTGTGACAGAACAGCAACATTTGGCTGAGGTTAGTTAGTCCACCATCCAAAGTACAATAAAAAAATATATTATCTTCAAAACTGCATGACTAAAGGTTTTTGTTAGCTTTATTTCGGGAATCAATTTCGATTTTGTTGTTAATCTCAAGATCTCAGATTATTAGAAAGTTAGTCTTTGTACACAATTAATTTTAAGGTCATACACAGATTTAGGTTACCGTCTTTCCTGTGGACATACCCAAAGTGAACGTTTTTAAGGTCTAATTTTCTGGCTGAAGACGCATCTTCATAAATGCCGTCATGTCTACTTTAGTCCTAGCAAATAAAAACATAACTTATATGCACACAAGCCTTTAACTATTGACCACAGGAGAGACCACTTTTGTTTTTGATGACCCTTTCATGTGTTTTTTATGAAACGATCTCTTTTTGTGCAATAAAGGTTTACTTACCTATAAGAGCTGGAACATTCACGATTTTTAGACGGGAATTGACGTGTAATTAGAGAACAGGGGCTGGATCTGGAGCTCGCGTAGGGAGGGGATAAATGGAGTAAGAAACAAAGGTATCAGCTGCATGTATGTTGGATTACATACATACATACCTTCACGCCTTCATTCCCAGAGTGGGGTAGGCAGAGCTACAGAATTACCAACAACTCCAAAAACTTGTTGATAACTCTGTAACCACAATTTGTACAATTAGGCTAAGATGTTTAACAGTGTATATTAGTGACAGGTAGCAAGCCCATCGCCTAACAGTACTACAGTCTACAAGCCTTTATTCCCTTAGTCGCCTCTTACGACTTCCACGGGAAGACATGGAATTAAGAGAGTAAAATGGAGGACAACATGGAGAAATTACTACAGATTATTGGAACAGGAATAGTATAAATAGTTATTACTTATTAGATTCTATAAAATCATTATAAATGTGAAAGTAACTCTGTCTGCCTCTCCGTCTATTTGTTACTCTTTCACGAGCAAACCGCTGAACCAATTTCATTGAAATTCGTTATGGAGATAGTCCTGGGAAAATATATTTTTCGGGATATTGGACAGGTCCCAAGGGAATATCGAAAAACGCCTTCTACGCGGACGGAGTTGCGGACAACAGCTAGTATAAGAAAAAAACGGTCAAGTTCGAGTCGGACTCGCGTACCGAGGTTTCCGTACCGTCACACAGTAGGTATTATATTACTATATTCAAATTTGAAATCGGTTTCGAATTAAATCAGCCTAGCCCAACTCACTCGTTTTTTTTTTTATGTATTTGCTGTTTTTCTTCAGGGTTTGTAATATAATCATAACATGACTCTTGTAGGTATGTTTTACCGTTTTTACTATATATAAAACACGCTAAAAACAACCCGCTATTTACATACATACATACATACCTTCACGCCTGTAATTCTAACTTGTTGTTAATTCTGTACTTAACCACATTTTGCACAAATAGGCTATTTACGGTTGATAAAATTCAGCTGTATAAAGTTAGGACGGACGGACGGACGGTGTCGGCATATAAAGAGGGTCCCTATGGGCCCCCTTGGGGTACGGAACCCTGATAATAGTATATTAAGGACTTGCAATGGAAGTTGTCGGTTCTCGTCTTGTATGTAATATAATGATAAATAAAAAGCAATAATTCTTTGTTTATATTTTTAATATAAGTCATATATAAGTACAATTATTACGGCTAGCTAATGCCGGCTGTCGTTGGAATCATATTTTTATATGTAAGTATTAGATTATGCGTGGACTTACTACGGTGTTACACTGGGCCATTTCTTGTCATAATCTCAGGAAAAATAATTGTTAATAGTTAACCCGTGGAACGTCACGTCATATACATATGTATTAAAATATCAATCTTAGGTCGGAAATGATAAATTCCAAATTCAAAATATCCTTAAATACTAACGCAGTATTTAGGATACTTGACAAGTTAACTTAAAAATACGTGGTAAGTTCCAAAGAATCCTGGCCTCAAATAAAGTGCGTGAAATTAGACTAAGGCTACATAGTATTTAAAAAAAACTCAACTCCTGTATAAGATTGTAGATATTGTACTCAATATATTTTTGTGAGGCTCTTTTGGTACATCACCGCGTTTACATATCTAACTACAGTAACTTATTAATTAAACTTAAACATAATCTGTACATTTATTGATACACTAAGCTTATCACAGAAAGCTTTGGAATACCCATCGATACGCGTATTAATTATTGGAATGCGTAGATATAAATAATTAACGCAGCTGGTATTTTTCATTACATTGACGATAATACGAGTATAACTAAATAATTATTAAAGTGCCTTGCACGTGATATAAATAGCGCATAAATATATTTAAAAAATATTTATTCGTTAAACTGTTGTAGGCACTTATTTTTATCTACTTAACTTTCATCGATTACGGTACTTAAATCGATTAAATAAGACTTTGTTGTTAAACACAAATATTGCCAATAATAAAAATTAAATTCGATCATTTTTCAATTCATTATTTTCAATATGATCAATATTGAGATTTAGATCTTAAGTTATGCGATAAAACTCGATAGGCTAATTTGATTTTATTATTACAATCGTGCAAATTATAATGACAACATTACTACAATTAATTTTTTATGATAATATCGGTAAATAATTGTTTGTAAATCGTTGACTCTAAAAGTTAAATAAGGATATGCAAAACCATATGCCCAAAATCGATACCTTTTAAATCTTTTCTAACTAATAAGGCTAATATCCAATTATAGGAGTAGGGAATATTCATACGACATCGTAATTTGAATCATACCTTCTCTACCTTATCGATGGATATACTGAAGCTGTCTGAGATAGATACGACATTTTCCGATCAAATACGATGTCGTTTGTTTATTCACTACAGTACGAGATAAAACTATATCTAATTTTAGAATAAGGACTAGTATTCGCATATGTTTAAGATGTACCTACATACATACATATATAAACTCACACCTTCATTCCCAGAGTGGAGTGGGCAGAGCTTCAGAATTACCAACAAATCTAAAAACGTAATAATGTAAGTACTTATATCTTTATAATTCTAACGTACAACCTTTATGTATATACATCACGGACTTGAGTTATTGACTTGATCATTAGAACCATGTCACAGTGCCACAACTTCGAATTTAAATCAAAGAAATTACTTCAAAATAATAAATAACTTCCTGTGACAAGGTTGTATGCTTTAACAAATACAGTCCGTGCCTTAGAATTAATTATCAACCGTTTCTTACAGTAGCACCAATTCATTGTTAAACACTAATATTGATAATTATATAATATTTTATTCGTCTATAATCAAGCGTAAAAAACCCTTGAGGTATATTAACTCATTCTCTAGCTATGCTATAAAGAAGAAAATAAAACAGTTGAAAGCAAATTAAAAAATAATATGCAACTTTAAACGTTAGAATTGTGTTAGCCTTGACCGGCGTAGCGATTTTTATCATTCAAGGAATTAAAAGCTATAAAGATTACAAAACCCTGATAATAAATTCATCGGTTGCATATAAATATAATATTTAATAAGTATAGTAAAGCCATCAAAACATAACGTAGAACAAGTGGTTCTTCAAAAACAGAATCACGCGTCCATACAAAATGTATGATAAAAATAGCACCCCAGCGTGTCGAAATATAAACAAACAATTCTATGAGCAACGTTCAAAAGAAACGGCACACTTGTACTTGTTCAGAACAAAAATGGAGCAAACAAATTTTGCAACGATTTACAGTAAAAACATCCGTAACCCGATTGGTGAAGACGCACACTTATAACTTTGATATGGCCTGACGCATGTTCTTGAGGAATCAAGCATGATATCTCTAGGAGGCTGACTAACTAATTAAAATTACCCTTCTTAGCTTCGCATAGCCGGGTTTAAAAACGCCCGACCTGTCATCGACATCAGAACTGTCACGTTCAATCAATTTATCCAAATGAATTATCCTAAATCAAATCCGACTATACTATCAAGGTCATAGTCGAATATTCTGTAGTCGTACTTGTAGATCTTGTACAGTTTCCTGATGAGGGGCAGGTCCAGCTGTGAGAAGTATCTGTAGAGTTTCTCCGCGGTACCTGAGGTGTGGGCGAGCCGCGGGAACTCCACGTGGGACGCGTTGATGGTGTGGAGAGCGAGGAGCGAATCGTCCAGTAACGTCTCGTATTTACCTTGGAAGAAAATGAAACTATTAAAAAAGCTACTTTGCATAATAATTGATGGGTACACAGAAAAATGAGATTTTAATTTCAGAATGCAAAGTTCTCAATGAACAACTTACAAGGAAAGTTACCAAACTGTCCGGCTCCAATTTGATTTATTTTTATATTATGTTAGAGAGTAGTCTAAAATAACGGACATATATTTTTTTAAATACAACCTATTTCGAGAAATTGTCGTCCAAAGTACTAAAAAGTGACCAAAACCTTTAAGTTCTTGCTTGATAATAATATAATCAATGTTGGAGAACATGAAAAAACAAAGGACTCGTGTTTTCAGCTAAAAAAAAATACGTGTCCGTTATTTTAGACTATTCTCTAACATATATAAAAATAAATCAAATCGGAGCCGGACAGTTGGGTACCTTTCCTTGTTAGTTACAAATATACATTTTAACATGAGTTTTATTTTTTTACCCTTGAAAGGGCCTGTTATGATGTTGTTTTTAACATGGTATCGTTGATAACACGTCAATGGCAATATAGGTTTACCCAATAGAACAACTAATCATGAGGCCCTGGTAACGTTTTTCGAACGTTGTTACGTCAGCGTTGACGTACGAATAATCGTACGATACTACGAGTACCAACAAATCAAGTTATACTCGACATGCTAACTGACACGCGTGTTATTTTTTCTTAATTAAAATATGTCTATAGCAAGAAACAAGTGACACGCTGACTACGTCAACAAATCTGCCCTACTAAGCTGCGCAGTATGTCAGATAAAATTCCTTTAGCAATATCAACCTTATTACTAAGAGAAGAGAATTAAAACTGCTTTGGTTATTGATTTTGAGATAATGTTTATTTGCTTAGGAGGGCAGAAATATAGTCTATGTAATGTTAAATAAAACTATAGCACGCTCAAAGCAATACCAAGTATAGTTGGAGTTATTCGATGTAAGATATTATAAAATAATTGCGTGTGTTCAGAATTTGTGCGTGGTGATTGCCATTATGTTGCCTACGTCCTATTTTACTACTCAATTTATAAGCCGAATGGAAATATGCCAATGGATAAAAATCCCCAAAGAATTACTGGTCGCCTTGCTCCAAACATGAGTTACAATGAAATTACTTCAATACTTTACCAGCGAAGCAGAAAACATGCGTTTTAAATGACAGTCTAGTTGTTGATGATCTAAATTGGACTGAATTGAACTGAGGACAAACATATAAAGTGGAGCGAGTAATTATAAGGCAAGACTCACACTCACATTTGCGATTAAAAAATCAAAAAAATCATGTATAGATTTTTTATTGTGTTTTATAGCGGAAGGAAAACTTAATAATTAAATATTAATCACTTTGAGTGTTTCCTTCACATATTTGGAAGCACTTATTTAACATGCGCAGATTTCTTAATCTAGAAAGGACCAAGTCGGTCTATCGGTCAACACTCATATTATGGAGTAGACTAAAGTAAGCTTGTGATCAACTTGGGGACGTGAACGTCAATAGAGTATACGAAGAGAGAATAATAAAAAATCCCCATCCGCATCCAATATCGGCACGTGCTAGTTATTTTGAATGAATGGCACATTGTACAACAAGAAATCTAATATTTTAAAACAAATTGAAGACCACGATAAAGGAACAAACCACAATACAAATACTGTCGGGTTTACCTTGAAACCATATTATAAACAACTCATTGACGATTAGCATTAAAAGGTCAGCCAGCAAGTCATGTGACGCAAGTACCAAAAGGATTACGAAAAATTTACGAAAGTACGATGATAAAAGTGGTGTCAGTCATAAATATTTTAAGGGATAATTATAAAGTATGAGTACTTGAAATCGAAAAGATTAAAGGATATTTTGCAAGATGTAAGAATATTGCCTTGATCTTTACGAGTTTGTATCGACTTGGTTACCTCCCGTTTAAAAGGAAAAATGTTATCTCAATAATTAACTATTTCTGTCCCACTTCTGAGAAAAATCTTTCTCAAGGTCCACCACGAAAGGACAAATTGTAACAAAAAACAAATTTAAAATTATTTCAACCAAGAATTCTAAAGATGATAAATAGATCTTTCTATTTCTTTTTATAGTTTATTTAATCCGATTTAAGTAAGCAAACTAAATTAACAAAAATATCAAATTAGACTATAAATTCACGGCACTAAGTTATTCGCAGAGGTCTGTTGTAAGTAGCTTTACTTCTGCGGATCCCCTTATTCCATTCTGATATCAGATTCTGATTCCATTCGTAGAGAAACTCTGAGCATAGCTCTTTCCATTCGAAAGAATGAAGCACATCGCTCTTAGATCCGATGGATGGATTGGATTGGTAAAGGTTCTGGAGTGGCGACCATCTCCCCCAAGGCGGATTGGCAATCGGAAACAGGGGTCCATTTCTCGAAACTCACTATACTAATATTATTAATTCACTCAATTAAATTTTCTACAGGTATACTAGTGAAATGTACCGCATGGATTAATATTATTCGTCCAATGAGTTTCGAGAAATGGGCTCCTGATGGACACGAGTATATAGCAATGGACCAATTTGAATGGAGATCTTTGGGGAAGGCCTGTGTCTTGCAAGAACGTGTTGCAGCTGACACAATAATGATCATATCGGTAACGGCATTTTCGGCGTTTAATTTTAGATTCGAAACCTCACTACCAATTTACACACACATATTGACAGTACTATGTCAACAACTAATTAGTATGGAAAAGATTCCACTAACAAGATTAGACGCGCAGGGCATGGAAAACGTTTAAAAACACCATACATCACGGAACATCCTGACAAGTCAAGGCCTTTATAACATCTTTGTATTTAATGCCTTAATTAGCCTCGTGAAAACCTTCAGCTTTGTTTGTCATCATGATAGACTAAAACAATTGTAACAGACTGCATGTGACCCAGCCTTCACCGCTCTATATGTCGCAATTCGTCTGGGGACTATTATAATTGTCAAGGCGCACGTGTTTGTAGAACTATGAGTATATCACGTCACTGAGGGGTAAACCAGTCTTGAGTTTAACTTGGGAACAAACCTATATGGTTTTGCAGATGGAATTCTCAAAACATTGCATATTTGGTATTGGGTACAACCTGCAAATGTTGACGTCATAGTTGATTGTACGCGGTTTGCGGTTTTTTTTAAATGTTTAAGTTGAATTAAAACTAATTTAGAAACGAATTTCAAAATAGTATTTCAAGTGATTGAAAAGCTAAGCGAGCATCGAGCTTTTAAAACACAATACTGATACGTAACTAAAAGGGGTTTTGATAGGGTAATATCCGCCATAGTTAAAATTGTAAAGCGATTATTATTTTTCAAATCTAGGTGCTAAATTATTCATTTTTCGATGTCAAACACAGGTACTCTTGATGGCATTGATAAAGATGTCGACATTCTTAGTAACCCTAACCTTACTCAGAAAAAGCCTATCCGCCCTTTATTTAATGACAATGCAAAACTAAAGACGTAGGAGAGTGTCTTTCTTCTTCTTTCCTTTAAAAATACTAACCAATAAGGAATCAGCGAACGGCTTCGTGTAGTAAGAAATTTAGTGGCAATTTTTTTTGACCCTTTGTAGTCCTTGTAAACGTTTAATATGACATTGTTAGTAGTTTTTATTGCACGGAGAAGGCCATCGAGCACACAATCTGATGGCAAGTTGCCTCCGAGGCTCATGCATGGTTATGCATGCATTACCCTAAATACTAAGCTAGAAATCCTCTAATATATGCTAGTCATTTCACCGCTAGTCTTTCATTAATATGACACCGGATTTTCCAGAATTCTAATGTTGGCATTTCTGTGAATAACAAAATAGGATCAAGTCTAACCGAAAGCAAGCTTTAAAAAAAACCTACTGCTGATTGGATATTTTTAATTCGCCAATTTCACATTAAATAAAAGTACCAGTACCCAGTGATACCTGCAACGCTAAAACGAATGTTACGACACCTCGCTAAACACCTTTAGGTAGTACCTATCTAGTGCTTAAATTATAATACAAAAGTACTCGGTAATGCTGCACTTACCGACTAAAGTGTACTTGATGAGGCAAGGGTGGCACAGGTTGGTGATGGGCTGCCAATGCTCGTTGTTGACCACGTCAGCCAGCTCTCCCGATCTGTTGGTGAGGAACAGGATAAACTCCTTGAAGGTGACGTCGTGTCCGTGCTCCAAGGATTCGTTGCTGGGGTTCTGTCTGTACACTTTAATGATGCGACGGCCGACGCGATTCTGAAAAAGGATAGGTAATTTAATACTTCGTAATAACTTTAACCTTCAATTACACTAGCTGATGCGGTTGAATAATACCTACAGGGTTGGCTTTAATCGATAAAGGGATGCTTATCTATCGAGTACGTGTTGGTGAACTTGGTATTGTTCAGTACGAAGAAGCCTGAAGGTCATCGCACGCTATAACGCCTTAGCTCAAAATGAAGCATTGAAAAGTGAGCTTTGATTTGTGTTAGTACGACGCATTTTTCGATGTTTCACTTTGAGCTGAGACGGTGCTGATCTGTTGCCGGGGCGTTGTAATGTAGGTACAATGAGCTTCGCTGATTACCGAGTTACCTATTGCTTATTACTAAAGGCCTGTTGTTGATGAGTAGTTAAACAAATTGGTGAAATCAGAAAAAAGAATCGAAAATTTGACACATTTTCTTTTTGTATGGTTGTCAAAGTTGAAAAGTCATATTTGTATGCAATTGTATGGGGAAAACGCAAGCGTTCCTAAATCATAAAATATTGTAAAGATTGACCTTGAAACGACTTGTTTTAACATAATTTATTATCAGTGGCCGCCTGAATTTTACATTCAATAGGGTCTAGATACATGTTTTGCATTCCAACCGGAAGACTGGTTCTTAGAAACAGCACAAAAAGCAGTCGAAGAACTATCAGTCACTTAATTTGTAAATGAGGTTCATTCGATTATACTGCTCCTCTAATATATTCTTAATATTCTCAACCGGTAGTAACATGTTTTATTCCACAGTTAAATAATATATGTTTCTTATCTTTAAACAAATTTCCTACCGTATTATCGAAGAGGTCGCTGCCACGAACAAAATTGATAAACGGCACAATCTTCTACAAGCCGAAACTGCCCAAGACTTAACAGATGCGTAGGTAGTTAAGTACTCTCTAACAATAACTTGAATCGTTTATGGTTAAATAATTATAGTTTGTAAAACAGTTCAATGAACTGCAAGCCAGGCTAAAGCAGGCTAACGGATGATGCGATGCGAGGTCATACGAAGTTCATTTTTTTTAACAACGTGGTCTTTGTTACCAATAGTTAAAGCTTCAGACGTGAGCGAAAATAAACATATAACCATATTCATAAACGTACTATAAACCAATTTTAGTTAAAGTACCTATGCTTTGCCTCTTTCTGTAATATTCAAATGTCGCTATGAAAGTTCAAACCATATTTGAAGCATACTTTAGTTATTGTGCGTTTATGATTAAGACGGTAAGTAGGTATGCATTGCAGTGTATCCGCACTAATATTATTTATAATGCGAAAGTAAACCTCTGGTTATTTGTGTTTTGCGCTATCACAGCTACTCGTAATATACTGAGCCGATATAAATGAAAGGTCACATGGGAATAGCTGGAAGGACACATTGTACTTCCTATCCTGGAAAATTGGACTTTTCTCAAGGAAATTGCGATAAACGACTTCTACGCCGACGACGATACGCATGCATTCGTTATGGAAGCAAACAAATCGAAAAATAATAAGAACTACTAGGTTTGACCAGCATAAAACTCAAACTTCGGAAGCCCTTTCATTTTAACTCGTCCATGACTAAATTAGGAGAAAGGGATGGACTTTAATTTCGCAATTCGATTATCGATCGTGGTCCATATGTTTGTGGTGTGCTGTGGGATCAGTCCCCCATCTGTGGACACAGCTTGTGATATCCCAATACCTACTTAGGTACCTGTGGACACACGAGGGCAAGCATTTCAACATACTACAGTCTGTGAGCACTAGAAGAGGCGGCGGTTTAGTACTTCTCTCTCACTCGCTCTTAATAAGATCGTATGAGAGCGAGTGAGAGAGAAGTACTAAACCGAAGCCTCTTGTAAGTGCTCACAGACTGTACGTATTTTCCCCATGTTCGCGCAGATACGTACAGTCGCGAACCGGGATTGTTGCGCTACTTACCCATGCTTCTAATTTGGCTATGTAATTCTAATCGAATAGCTGTCAGCCAGTCGTTGACATCAGTTATTGAATACACGGCTAAATTACGAATAATGGCAAGTGGCTCAACAATCCCGGTTCGTGACTGTACAAACCGGTGCCGTTCCGAAAACTCTGTCCAGTAAAAATCACGTAACGACAAACCGACGGGTTTTATGATATTACCAGTAGTGATGAAGTAACGATAATTATGGCTTTCTTAGCAGATCGAATTGCGCCTGCTCGTTTTATACTTAACTAGCGACCCGCCCGCGGCTTCGCCCGCGTGGAATGTATTATACCTACATATAAACCTTCCTTAAGAATCACTCTATCTATTAAAAAAACCGCATCAAAATCCGTTGCGTAGTTTTAAAGATTTAAGCATACATAGGGACAGACAGCGCAAGCGACTTTGTTTTATACTATGTAGTGACTAGCGGCCCGCCCATAAATTAGAATTTCGTCGGTGAAACTGCAAAACCGCGTAACATTTTAAATAAAAAGAAAAATGCACCTTTTTAATAAGATAGTAAGGTTTATTTTGCTCTATCATAAATTTGTTAGTTACGCGGTTTTGCAGTAACACCGACGATTTATTATACATAAAAACCTACCTCTTGAATCACTCTACATACATACCTACATACCTACATTAAATCCCGCCTGTTTCCCAGAGGGGTAGGCAGAGACCACTTCTTTCCATTTGCTACGATCTTGATAAATTTCTTTCGCTTCTTCCACATTCATACATTCAAGTCATGCACGCATGTCGGTTTCGGGTACTTAAGATTCGGCCCTTTTTCAGTATTTTTCCGATTTGATTCGAAAAAGTACGCCTAGGGCGGCGCCTTCCGACCCATCTAATCACCATACCTGGGATAACTCGGGGCAAGTTCTAGGGATTTGATATCGATAAAAAAGATGTCGATATAATTAAATTAATACATGTGCACATTGCACATTCTCGATTACTGTAAAGAGGTTCGATGTCATATCTGATATCGAGCCTCTTAAGATAATAAAAGTATGCGGATGTCATTTCAATCAAAATGACAATATACTGTCAGTACCAATCATATTCGTACGTTTAGCAGTTTAAAGTAGATATTTTCAACTAGACGGCAATCATTAATACCGACGAATATGGAAAAATATTGATTGTATATTATGAAAACTGTTGTAAAATAAACAAATATACGTGTTAATTTGTTTATTTTTTACCAAAAATGAGGAGAAAATAAGTAATATTTATTTATGTCGAATAACATTTAGATGTTGGCAGTAACATCGATATATTTTATATCGATAAAATATTTTGCTACATCACTTTCGTACAGATGCCCCGAGTTATCCCAGGTATGCTAATCACTCTACCTATTGATGAAAAACTTATTAAAATCAGTTGCGTAGTTTGAAAGATCCATGCGTACCGTAAAATGGGGTGACTTTAGAATCGCGAAGGCGACTTTGATAACTTTTTGAATCATCGAGTTTTTGAAATGTCTTTTTTTTTTTTTATATAACATGGTATCGCAAACGAGCACACAGGCCACCTGATGGTAAGTGGAAACTGTGACCCATAGACATTCGAATTCACAAGACTGCAAATGCGTTGCCAACCCTGAGGATTAAGATGGAATGCCTCTATGCTAGTCATTTCACCGGCTGTCTTATCCCCAAACCGGAACACAACAATGCGAACACTGCTGCTTGGCGGTAGGTTAATGGATAAGATGGTGGTACCAACCCGGACGGACCCTGCACAAGGTCCTCCCACAAACTAAATGTACGTATGTATGTAATGTATGTATGTATGTATGTACTATGTATGTATGTATGTACTATGTCTGTTATTATTTAGCTCTTTCGTCACATTACTTTCATGTTTCATATGCGATGCGAGAGCAAAACATGAATAGTTGAAGTATTTTCAGACCAATTGGATTTAAAAACTTCGAAACAAAAAACAACTATTTCTTGACATGCTTCGGAGGTGAGTTAGATATTGTGATATAAAAACAGGTATAATCAAAGTAGCCCCATTTTAAGAAACAACTAAGCCGTCAACCGTAGTCTGCTTCAAGCTGCTTTAAGTTACTTCAAATAAGTAGTCGCAAACTCGCAAACCAATATTTTACAGAAGGGAGTTACAGACGTTTTTTTTTATGGCATAGAAAGGCAAACGAGCACACAGCCGCCTGATGGTAAGTGGAAACTGTGACCCATAGACATTCGCATTCACAAGACCGCAATCCTAAGACTGCAAATGCGTTGCCAACCCTGAGGACTAAGATGGAATGCCTCTATGCTGGTTATTTCACCGGCTGTTTTATCCCCAAACCGGAAGACTTCTGCTTGGCGGTAGGTTAATGGATAAGATGGTGTACCAACCAAGCCGGACTTTACTACATACAGAGGGACAGACAGAGGACAGACGGCGGGAAGCGACTTTGTTTTATACTATGGAAAGATTTATGACGTATCACTGAAACGTTACTCCGGATCACTAAATTCAACTTAGAATGTTGTTTCTTTTCCACTCCACAAATATAATGCAATGGAGAGAAACGGACACAGCTATCGCAATTTAGATCTTCGATTTTCGAAGTAGGGCCTCTGGCCCACGCAGGCGCCCCCGGTGGTCACGCGAGGTCGCAGCCGCTTGGGTTGGTCTGCGCTTCTTATAAATTCATACTTAACAATGCAATGGGTCGCAAACTGAGCCCTTTATTTTTAATCCCCGTATGTTTGCCGGGGTAGAATAGTGCCACTCCATGTCTTCCCGTGGATGTCGTACGCGGCGACTAAGGGAATAACGGCTTGTAGTACTGTTAGGTGATGGGCTTGCAACCTGTCACTAATGCGCTGTTGATCTTAGCCTATTTGTGCAAATTGTGGTCACAGAGTTATCAACAAGTTATTGGAGTTGTTGGTAATTCTGTGGCTCTGCCTACCCCACTCTGGGAATGAAGGCGTGAAGGTATGTAGGTATGTATAATTTCGACGCCTTCTTTTAGAGCTGATATCTCATAAACGGCCCACCCAACCAATTTTAATGAAATCTAACTAAGAACCAGCGCTAGAAAACCTACTTTCAAAATATTTATTCAGTAAATTGGCCACATGAGGGCTCTTTTACACGTCGGTAGCATGGAGTGACTCTACTAGAGCATTTCTAAAAAAGTTTGTACATTTCATTTACGACTTCGATTTGCAAAAAAACTTTACTAACTTTCTTTGGTTCATGGTAACAAATAAGGAAAGTTTCATACAAATGTATGAGGACATTTTGGGAGACTATGTTATTTAGGCTCAGCTTCATTCACTCTACCAACCTGCAATTTTTTTTGCAGATTGAAGTCATGAATGAAATGTACAAACTTTTTTAGAAATGCTCACTAGCGCTTCGGACAAGACCATCATTGCGGAGGAGAAGCGCCGCGCCGCAAGAAACTCCAGCAGAAGGTCATTTTTCAATTAATCCAAATCGGATCCCCCGTTTATGAGCTACGGTGTCACAGACACCACATACACACACATACATAGCGGTCAAACTTATAACACCCCTCTTATTGTGTCGGGGGTTAAAAATCAAAGTTCGAACTTACGATAGTTCCATCCCTTTCTATCGATTAACTTCGAATGACGAGTGACAGGGACGGAGCTAACGCAACTTCGATTTTCAAAGTAGGGCCTATGGCCGCCGGGCGCCAGTTGCGGTCGCCATCATTGGAATGATCTATTAAAATCTTTAATAAAAATGTGGTGCAAAAAATAACCAGCAGCGCTTGGGAATGCTCATTTTAATTGAAATCCTTTTGTTCTTTAATTTAAGACTTTTTTAACGTTAATCTTAGACCTTGATCAGATGACGGCCTGTGTTGGGTATCGTCTTACATACGTTAGCTTTATGTGCATGGTTCGTCGGGACCTTTTACTTAGGTACTTGGGTGAATCAACTTTTAAGGCACTCCAAAGGCCATAGCCGGGTTTCCATAGTAAGTCGGCCCTTACATCGAATGGGCTCGGGGATTTTTTTGTCAGTACCTCTTGTAATGAACAATATTTTATTCGAGTATGAACATCCTACTTGTAATAGTTTTTGACTTATGATTTTTTCAATATTTTTTTTAATGCTTGTTTTTTCTGGATGTATTCAAGCGATTTGCTTAAAATTTTGAAATTACCTTCTTTAGATAGATTTGCATCGCTACCCAAAAAACGAATACTAGTTATCGTATAAAAAAAAGAAAAGAAATACCTACCAATTTAAAAATAAACTTTTTTTAATGTGTTTGCGAAGTAGTGACACCCCTAGTTTTTTTTCTCAAAATAGGCCATAAATTGGCCTACTACTTGCCTAAATATCAAAATTTTCCAGGCGGTACTTCCTACAAAAAATCAGCAGAATGTGAGACCAAGCAGATTAATAATGCGATAAACATCTTGCATCACGGTGACATTAAGTTGTCATTAGCATTTTACTCTTAAATACGACAAACTGATAAGAAAACTCAAACATAATCGAAGAGTTTGAATACTACATTGAAAAACACCGATTGAATACACAACGTGGTTTCACATTCTGCTGATTTTTTGTAGGTAGTACCGCCGCCTGGAAAAATTTGATATTTAGTTTATTTTAAAATTGGTCTTTTTTTTCTTTTTTCTATACGATAACTAGTATTCGTTTTTTGGGTGGCGATGCAAATCTATCTAAAGAACGTCATTTCAAAATTTGAAGCAAATTCCTTGAATACATACAGAAAAAACAAACATTAAAAAAAATCTTGAAAAAGACATAAGTCAAAAACTATTACAAGTAGGATGTTCATACTCGAATAAAATATTGTTCATTACAAGAGGTACTGACAAAAAATCCCCGAGTCCATTTGATGTAAGGGCCGACTTACTATGGAAACCCGGCTATGGCCTTTTTCGAAATGTTTCACGTTTTCAGAAAAACTGTATATTTGCTAACGACGTGACTTGAACTCCCAGTTGATATCTATGATCAATATTTGCGGTAAACCAATTTTTAATCAATATCAAAAAATTTAACACGTTCACGGACGCGCCTTATACCTATATAGCAGTCGTGTCGTGAATCGTACCGGCTAAAGCATTGGCGTCATAAAGACGGGGGTCCAATTGAACAGCAATTAAGTAAATTATAAATGTAAACCCAGAGGTTTAGAGGTTAGGTTTACTTTCAACTGTCAACGTTGTTGGAACTTGGACATTAAACAATGCTTTGTTATCGATATCAATTTAAATTGAGCAGCATACTTTAAATTAACTTGAACTATGTACCTAGTCTGTCCATCATTCTGTGATTAGGTGTGTTAAAGATTTTAATTCAGTAATTTTTCCTAAATCTTACCATCATTGACCATGGTTAAAACTATTATAAAAAGATAATGGTTCACCATTACCAAAAAAAATACCATTAAAAGGATTGTGATTGTGACGCTAAAAAATTCCATACAAAATGAGATAATGTTTCTTTTAACTTAAACCTAGTAACAATTTTACAATTTTTGAATATGATGTAGATATTATAAAAAACTAGGTCTGTATGTTTTCCTTTCCAAGAAATATTTTCAACAAATAAAAAAAAATGGAAACATGCGCCTGTGGAAACCTAGTTTTTCATTACAACTACAACATATTCAAAAACACAATAAGCTGTTCGAATGTGCAGGTTTCCTCACGATGTTTTTCTTTCACTGTAAGAGCATTGGTTAATGCACTTAAGTTAGAAAAACTCATTGGTACATGGTGACCGCGGGGGTTCGAACTCGGTACTCTATGGTATGGACAATACTCTTAATAAAAGTTAGGAATTATTCTCCATAGATAAATTTAAACATACCTGAAAATACTTAGCGCTTGGTGTTTCACCCTCCAATTTATTTCTATAAGCCGAGAGCAACCGTTCAAATGGATTCCTCACTATTATCATTTTATGATAATTCTCTAGCATGTAATCTCTCTCGTCTTTTGAAACAGCACTGAGGTTCCGGAACATTCCTGGTAAATGAGCGATATTTCCTGGTATGGACAGGACGTCAGTGTTGTTCCACTTGCCAGCAAGTATCATGAGCAGCCTCTTCCAGTTTGTACAGGCCACCTATGGAGAAAAAAGTTTGTTTACCATGTTTTAAGAAATAATGTGAGTATGAAGTTTCTCATGTCAGTCTTGAATCTATCTTTATTAGTGATAGTACCTATGTTAATTGTTTTCTAGTAGGTACTCTTCATACCAGTCTAGGGCTTAGTTTGGAACCAGGTTATTTGGTAAAACAAGAAAATAAATAATGTTGTACATGATAAAATTTTCTTATCATCTAAAACCTTTTACCTAACTAATCTAAACAACTACAGAATCCTTTGAAAAACAAATCATCCATTTCCAATTTAGAAGAATTAGTTGTTTTGATTTCAATTGTTTTTTTTAGATTCACTGAAAATAACAGAAAAAAAAATACTTTGATTGATTCAACTGCCATTCAGAAGGCTACAACTAGATTCAAGATACATAGGTAACGATATTTTACTTATTATAATATTTATGATAATTATAAAGTCAAACTATAAAAAAACTGTTCCATTTCAGATAATTCCTTATAATTAATGCTCAAGGACAAAGACGATAACATGTGTCTAAACTTCTAAGAATTGTTTAATTATTTTGACTAACTTAAAGTAAACACCGGACAAGTTTGCCTTGAGGACTCACCTTTGGCACATAGCAGTATAGGAGTTTACGGTCGTCATCTACTAAAATGTGTTCTAAGCGGCTAGGCAGCAGGTCATTTAGCCTCCGACGCGGTGGAAATCGGGAACAAGTATCTTGAATAAGCTCTTGACGAGCCAAGTTCAAGGACTGGGTCAATTCTAACGAGTGATTATTCGTCTCTATGTCATTCGAAATTTCATAGCTCTTTCCACAAACACACAGAAGAAAGTTAATTAACACTAGATACTGATCAGCGACACGCATTTTTCTCAGTAATTTAAAATGGACATCACAACTTTTCTTTCTAAAACACAACTTTCGTCTTTTTAAATGTGGGGCACGCACGCTAGTTTTAGAAACTCTAAGAACGGCACTAGACTCAGGTTTCCGATGAGCAGCCAGTAACAGTTTTTGTGACCGAATTGGGTTTTGAGTTGAGTTTTATTTTTATTTATTTCGCAAAACAACACAAAGCTTGCAAATCCTAACGACACACGTCCAACACTCACGCCTAAAACAATTTACTGAATGAAATGAATGAAGGAGCGAGCAGAGGCGAGGAGCGAATAACGTGAGTAGTGTTTATGTGTGTAGTCGTGTCGGTGGTACGCGTATGACAGAGAAGGGTGGATAGTTAAAGCGAGACCTACTCGGAGTTCGGAGTTCTCCGTAAATAAAGAGAGATAGAGATCGCGCCACCGCGGCACCGTCCGTACCGACTTATCGAGCATATTATTTTTATTCAACTTCTTGAGGCGTTTTTACACAAATACACATGTCATCTTGTTTCGGAGGTCCGGAGTAGTAAGTAACTTAATAAATAATGTATGATTTAAACATTTTATTTTTATATATTTTATTACCGATCATTATATTATTACATGACTTTTCTAAAGTAATACTACTTGGTCAATATTTCGTTCATGGGCAAACGCTCCGGAGTTGTGCTCTGTAATAAAAAAAACATGGTAAGTGCAGAAACTATAAACAATCTAAACTATGTTAATGGGATGCTCAGGACAGGACGCTTCTCCTTATTCAAATTTATTTTAGTAAGGATTTAAGGGGAACCTCAGGTTTTTTTATGCTGCTTTCCAAGAATCTCAAACATGTCCATAACCGGATATTAAAGACTGCGGTCTTTTTAGATGCTTCATTGGCCATTTGCTCACTAGTTCGCTGACGTAAGTTTTTTTTTTATCCGTCGCAAACAGAAGTTTAACGTATAGCTTTCTATTTTTTAAACTCGTCTAAAGAAATCGGTCCATCCGTTTGGGAGCTACGATGCCTCAGGTAGCACAAGTATTATTTTTTCGCTTGTCGCTCAGTGCATCTCTATCTTTACTGACTAGATAGAAAGGGAGATCCGAGCGATAATCACGTTGCGGACAACTTTTGGTAGCCGTGCAGACAGACACGCAGATACACAAATTAAACCTATAACACCCCTCTATTTGCGTCAGGGGTTAGATAGATACGTCATCTGGGGTAAGCCTATTCAAGAGGATGGCAACGAATGTGTAGCATTATAATAATGATTTTATGTAAGTATGTTAATACCCTTAGATGTTGGATGTAGCAAACTTGATGGTACTGCCTTATTAGCGAGAAAGCTTCTTCCGCGACCACTAGTTGATGATGCTGCCATGCTAGGACTGCTAGACACGCCCATAGAGTATCGTCTTCTACAGTACGGCATAGCTATTCAAAATAGAAATATCAAATTATCAACACATGTAGGTAATTTGTAACAGCCTTAAAACTCTACAGTTTCTTACTTAATAAAATATGCAGTAGGCAAGTCGAGCGTCACGCACAGTTTTTCCCTGTTTTATCTTCTTATATGTTTTTATGACATACGTATGTATTTATTCTCGCCGTAGGCATATCTATATCTATGAAAACCTCCTTTTTTTGAAGTCAGTTAAAAAGAAGAAACTGGACTGACTGGCTGACGACGGATCGATCAAAGCACAGGAGAAACCGCTGGATATCCTAGAAGTGCGACAAAGAAGCGATTTTTGGAAATTCATCCCCTAATGGGTTAAGGGGAGTGGAAGGAAACTAATTATATCAATCAGTTTACCTGTAAAGCCGCTTGCCACATGTTAGCTGCCACGTGTTTCAACAACTTTTCTGGAAATGTTGCCAGAGAGACGTGCAACAGTGAGCCGTTACCACGACAAATGCGCGCGACTCCTTCTTCCACGCTTTGTATTGTCGGGTTGCGACCGAGATCACTGTGGAAATAATATTTATTTTTATTGATACTTCCCTCCTACGGAAAAAAAGACATATACATATGAATTGTATTGCACTTCTAACCTTATATTAAGTTGTGAGAGTTGAATATGCTTCTATGAATTAATTACACTTGTACCTTTTCTTCGTTGTTGGGCAGGATAATGAGAACATATTTATATGTAAAAGTATTCTTGAGTCTATTTTGGTATTACGTTAAACTAGAAGAAAGTTCAAAATCATAACTAGTTCGTAGAAGTTGATTTAAAACAACATACTGTAGATACGAGTAGGTAGTTAATTATAAATATTATAATTAGTTCTTCCGAGGTATAACCAAATCAACTTCCTAATACAATTGGTAGCAACCACAGCCACATTTTAGTAAAAAAATGGTTTAAGTCGGAAGGAAGTTAAGCGTTATTTATTACACTTATTACTTACATCAAAATGTCATTTCACGCTCCAGAAAACTTAAAACATTACAATAATTTATCAGTGACCTTGAAACTTATTATAGTTCGTGAAATATCCCCGTCACCGTCTGTTGTGATCTTTTGTTATGCAAATGTCGGTCAACTACCTTTTCGTAATATTTTACTTTGCAAAAAAGATAAACGTGCGTATGATTCAATTTTATGGTGAAATTATAAGTAACGAGTAGACAGTTTAGTGGTGTAATTAGGTACATTCTTGCAGTGGAAAAATGTTTGCTTATAATAATATTTTCGTTTTTAATAGCACTTACGATATCTCCTTGCTGACAGTGGTTAAGGCAAGCCAGTCTGGCTGTGTCGCAGCTTTAGGACAACACCAGGCTACCACCGAGTTAGCTCGAAGGCCGACTAGGAGTTCAGTCTGAGCACTCCATGCGATGCTTAGAATTTGAGACCCTTAAGAAAAACATCAACAGAATGGAAATAATGTAAAGAAAGAAGAATGACGTAAATGTAAGGGATACCTAAAATAGTTATTAGGGAGACCCTTTTGAAAAAGGGTCGATCATCTAATTCGATAATTGAGGTCAAAGTACATTTTTATTATTCGTTCAGTTTATCAAATCGTACAAAAATACATGATAGAAACTAGTCCTTAAAATGACCCGGGGAGAAGTGTTAAACTACCTAGCTCCATCAAATAGCTCAAAAGCCTCACAAATTAGCTATTGTAGACCTGTATTTAGTGCTAAAATAACTAATGACTGCCATCACATCACTTAGGTACTGGTGTTACTTACCCAATTTAACGAACTTTGGCTTGTTATCCTTGACAGTGGCTACATACAAGTCCCTATTATAGTCTAGCAAGGCTAGCTGCCTCTCAGAAATAGGCCCCGTTTGGCTTAAAGCTATAGTAGACACTGTCATCTTGTGAGTCAACTTGGTGGCTGTATTGTCCGTAGAACTGCGGACGATAAGGCCGGTGGGTAGGTCGAAAATGTGAATCACTGGAAATAATGATAAGAAATGCATTTTTTAACTACCTATAGAATTTAACCCAAGCGTTAGTGAAACAATGCCTTGCAGTAAAATATTCTTTAGTGGTCATTAAATTATCTAAGCAATTTTACAAATTTTCACTGTAAATGCACATATTTAGGTTGTAAGTCACCATTAAAATATATTCGATCTAAACCATGATTCAATTCGCTAATTTCCAAAAAAAAAACACAGGAAAAGCAAATAGTCACTCATACAGTAGGCCTAGGCCCTTTACATTTTCTGTCGGCCTGGTCAATGGCAGCCAGTGCATCAGGGCCTAAAGACAGGGCAGCCCGCCCTACAGTCTCAGGGCGGGCGCCCCATCGGGGACTGGCTAGCAACCGCCCCATGTAGCTGTAGATCGACACTCCCGCCCGCTCAACTATGCATAGACATCTGAAAAACATGAAAACATTCATGAGTAGGACAAGTTTTATAGTTTATTAGCGATTATAACGATATTACGACGTACAAACGATCGACGATCATAGCACTTTCTTTTTTTTGTTTTTGCTTAGGCATATGATATTCATTATCTTGGTTTTGATTTTTTTGGCCAGTCTTCATTGGTGAGGCAAAGATTTAAAGTCGTAGGTACTAACAAATTTATCGGCTGCTAATGTAAGAAAATGTGTACATTATGGCACTGGTCCCACCAAGGGCGAGGAAGCGATTAGCTATCGTCTATTTTCGCGCTCAAGAAACGAACAAAAGATATAGATCCCGTATATATAAACGAGACACGTATATTAAAAGTTGATCGCTGGCTTTTCACACTGCCCCGGCGAGAACTCTTTTCCACTCGTTTGTCGAAACAAAAAATATAGATCACGTGTCAATAAGAGAGACCATTTTATTATTAATAGTTGATGATCGCTGGCTGTACTAGCTTCCCGCTCATCGTCGGCGATTGGACCATTGCCTCATGTTACTAATAGATAGACATATACAAGCCAAAGCTAATTACGAATCTATTTATGAACATTATCAAACTTTCCACACTCAAGCGATTGAATTTAACAAATATTTACTTCTCCGCGAGTAAGATCATGCTAATGGTGCCCTCTTTTAGATCGAACGTTACTGGCGTATTCCAAGAACTCAGTTTGTGGATGAAACATTGCTTGACTGTTGCTATCACCAGATGGTTGAAACCTAGAGCCATTTGGATCACTCTGTCAGGATAATCAAGTTGATCGCTTTGGTCTGTCGTGATATCTTTAATTGCGATGACTTTACGACCCACTTGGGTGCAAGCAAACGTTTTCCAGACATATTCCCTGAAAAAAATAAAAAAATAAACAGCAATTCTAAAATATATACCTATAATAAAGTAATGAGTATAGTCCAACCACAAATTTAAAATAGCAATAATGTAATAAATGTACTTATTCAAAATAAAATAATCGACTATTTTGTAAGTAAATAAAGAAGAGCACCTGTCAATAATATGAGCAAAAAGTACTTCGCTGTTAGCACAGGCAGCTGCAAGTTGCGTCCCATCTGATGACCATGCGATGCTGTAAATACTGCCTGTTGAAGGACGGTCAAGACAATGGAACCACTGAAATATGAATAGACATTCCTGTTAAGATGATAACAATCTTTAATGTTTTTAAATTTGGTAGTGAGAAAAGAGTTTAGATTATACCGATCAAGAATCGACGGCCATTTTCCTAAGTAAGGGACGACGATCATGGTGCCATTTTGAAAAAGTTATAGTAGGCTTTAGAGACAAATCTGAGGTACGTGTCTACTAGTATTACTCACCCCATTAGCATTGCACAAGCGTATTAGGTTGTAGCTACCAACAGCGAAAAGATCTCCAGCTGGAGCCCAACATACGCTTGTAATTGGTTGATCGTGTTTTACGCTTACTGATATTTGCTGGCCAAATGTATCCCAGATCTAACAAAAATGTCATCAGTAAATAAAAACTTAGTTATTTATTCGATTGTGCTTCGTAATTACATTTTAAATAAGAAAATAACCATACCAACTTTTTGACAGTGCATAAAAAAGAAGAATTAGTTACCTTAAAGAACCCATCTTCACCACCAGATATTATCAAATTGTTGTTGGCGTTCCATGCCACACATAGCACTATTCCTTCGTGAGCTTTCCACTGTAAAAGTAAACGTTTAAATATTAAGAAAATAATAATAGCAAATTGATGTCAAATTAAGCTGAAAAATTTATGTAACGAATTATAAAAACATATACCTAGGTACAAAATGTGGTTACAGAATTATCAACAAGTTATTAGAGTTGTTGGTAATTCTGTAGCTCTGCCTACCCCACTCTGGGAATGAAGGCGTGAGTTTATGTATGTATGTATGTATGTATACCTAGGTACCTCTTATATTTAATTCTGAGGATTTGGAAAACAAATACATAAAAATTTTGTTCTTGACTAAACGAAACAAAACCTTCAAACAGATAATAACGAATTAAAAAACATAACGGCATGTACAGTCAGCTGCAGAGAAAAGGATACCCCCCTCCTGGTAAGGAGATATTTTTTTCAAAAACCTGTGGTTAAATTTATATTATTATAATTTTTCGGTGAAATGAAGATTTTACTATTGTCTACACATAAACTGAAAATCATTTAAATCTAACCACAGGTTTTCGAAAAAAAACAATCCTTACCAGGAGGGGTAACCCCCTCCTTTTCTCTGCAGCTGACTGTACAACAAATTGTGCGCTAAGGATTTCAACTGTATTGATAACCTAACCAAACCTTAGTAATCTTAGAGCCGGAGTTCAAGAACTTTATAGCAAGAAAGTCTCCTTTAGTATGAAGGATGGCGCCACTGTCGGAGCTCCAGACAGCGCTGTAGCAGGACACGTCGGACTGGACGAGGGTGGAACGGAGGAGGCCGTTCCGAGACCAGACCTTCACAAAGCCATCTTCACCGGCTGAAAGAACGTATTTAGATTAAAAATGCATTTTGTATTATTGTGAGTAATTATTACAACAGTATGCCCAGCCCAGTAGTATATTTATTTAGGCTAATATGTTGATAAATTAAATGATTTTATGAAAACCGGCAACAGCAAAAATTCCTAGTTTGACTACGGAACCCTAAAAATTTACTTTATCTGTGATGCACGTCGCGATACTTACGCTACCTACCACTATTGATTATGAAAAACGCCAACACCGTTATTTTAACTTAGCTACCTAACAATTAATTTAGTCTTAAGTTAATTCTTTGTTTTCTATTATAAATTTAATTATAAATGATATTACAAATATTTATTATTATAAGTCAATGCATATTAAAGACAGATTTCATGTAGCTATTGCAGAATTCACTTTCAGTCGACCAATGGGCCACAAAAAAAGATAAGTACAACGTTAAGAATAAAATCCTACAAGCTAGCACATAGGTAGGTATAAAATTTTCAAATATGGAGTTGTGGCAAACAGGCACCTACAGGGTTGGGCAGATTAAGTGTCCTAGTTGTGTATGGCTTTTTTACTTAAATATAACTTAACGTCTTATTCACTTCGTTTTTTTTTTGTTGACAATTTAATATTCTTTATGATTTCTACACGTCAGCTTGATATATTTTGTTTTTATATTGTTTTCAACAATGGACGCGAAACGCCAGCTCGTGTGCGATTTGTACCAGAAAAAATACCGACCGTGTGAGATATTGAAGACGCTGAAACATTTAAATATCAATATAAGGTTTATATCGCGGACCGTCAAGCGATTCAAAGAAACGGGATCTTCACAAATCAGGCCCAAACCTGGGAGAAAGCCATCTGTTCGCACCAAAAACATCATTAAAAATATTCGTGAGCGTATTAGACGAAATCCAGCTCGAAGTGCAAGCAAACTTGCTAAAGATATGAAAATATCCCGTCGAACAATGAGTCGTATTTTAAAATATGATCTGGGCTAAAGGCCTACAAAAAACAAAAAAAACATGGCTTAACAGATGCCCAGAAAAAAGCTAGAGTGAAAAAATGTAGGGAATACCTAGCTTGGCACGACGGCGATGATATTATTTTTTCCGATGAAAAGATGTTCCAGTTACAAGACAGTCACAGCCAACAAAACGATCGTGTCTATGGTGCTTCATTGAAGGATATTCCTGTGGACAAATTAGCCGTACAACGGGTTCCAGAGTGCATCAGCTGTCATGGTATGGGGTGCGATATCGCCTAGAGGCAAGTTACCGCTGCTGTTTATTGATCGAGGTGTCAAAATTAACCAAGACTATTACATCCAGAACGTGTTACAGGGTCATTTGCTAGAAAATGCTCAAAAATTATATGGAAACGACTATTACTGCTTCCAACAAGATAGTGCCCCATCTCACAAAGCTAAACGCACTCAAGATTGGTGTAGAACAAATTTGACAGATTTTATACCTTGGCAAGAATGGCCTGTATCATCGCCGGATTTGAATGCTTTGGACTTTTCGATATGGGTTACATGCTGAGCAAGATTGGGAGCACACAGGGCATGAATCTAAACTCATTCAAGCATCGATTAGTCAAGATATGGGATGAAATACCAGACGAGGTAGTGCGTGCCGCGTGCAATGCATTCTATGGAAGAATGCGTCAAGTTATTAAAGCTGATGGCGAGCGATTTGAACTTATGAATTAGTTTTTTTAAGTATAGAGTACGCTAAAAATAAAAACGTGTTAAATTTAAAAAAAACTGTCTTGTTTTAATTTTATGGCTCTTTTTAACTAGGACACTTAATCTGCCCAACCCTGTACTTAATAGAATAATGTTTTCCGTCGTGTAACCAAAAAAGCCAAACTTTAACTTTTTATTACAAGAAACAACCGGTCGTTTAAACTATTACATATTTAGTTTAGTTTATTTATTAATCAATATTATATTAAAATGTTATATAAATTACGTATCCTACCTGTCAACAGACTGGCCCCATCAGGGCTCCATTGTGTGACGAGGCAGGCGCCTTGGTGCGCGACGACGCTTTTTTCTATACGTCCATTATGATTCACTATGTGGAATCTAAGAATAATAGTACTTAGTAATCATTTATAACCAATCATGCAATAAAGAATAAATCGAAGTTCTAAAATATTTTAACTAACTTGCCATCAGCAGACCCAATTAATATAACATCATGTTGATGTTTGTTAACACCCTGGTTGATCTTAGGGAACAAGTGCATTTCAGTCGGGTAAAAATCATCGGGGAACGTCGTCACCACCATGCATTCGCTGTTCACGAGATTCCATTTTAGAAGCTTGTGGTCGTCACTATAAAAAGTTAGAACCATTGATAATCCTGTTAATGTTTCTGATGCTAATTCAATGGTACTTAATAAAATAATTGATTTGAAGCCCATTTAATACGATGCATGCAAACCAATGAGAACGCAACGTTTACTGGTCATTAGTTTCAGTTTCAGTGTAATTCTCAGCATAAATAATCACCCGCACGAAAACACGTCTTCTGTGTTGTTCCAACTCACACAAACCACTACTC
Source organism: Acleris emargana (assembly GCA_927399475.2). Lineage (NCBI taxonomy): Eukaryota > Metazoa > Arthropoda > Insecta > Lepidoptera > Tortricidae > Acleris > Acleris emargana. Next base: position 5,854,879 of record OV656836.1, on the reverse strand, counting down.
CAGTGTGCTTTGGCTCCTTAAACGAAGACAATTTCAACTTCATTTTGATAATTTTGCAAGTTATGTGACAACTAACGCCATTCAATAACAATTTTTTGTTGTATAAAACATGTATCCATGGTTACAGCTTCAAATTTCCCGCGTCTGTGGTTTTAAGTTTTGACGTCTACTCGAATATATGACTCGAATAGATTCAAACGCAGATGACCGTGCAAAAATGCCTCAAAAGTTCAATGACATCTTCAACTGTCAGCTGTCACACTGACAAGTGTCATTTTACCACATGGTCATTACATTTTTACTAAACACTTCGTTTTTTCCCCTGTTTCTTTATTAAAATCATCATGACCGACGTGCCAGATTTAAGTAGTGACGAAGAACACTTCGAGGAAGACGAATGGCAGGAGATGGAATCCAGCAACGACTCGGTAATTTGTTTATTTTGCGCTAATATTTCCACATCTATTGAGGACGCTGTGAAACACTGCGAGAATGCGCACAACTTTAATTTGAACACGTTGAAGGCGAAGTTTAACATGGACTGCTATTCTTACATCAAACTGATCAATTACATCAAGACTCACAAGCCTAACTCGGACGCGATAACAAATGCTGGTGAAGTTCTATGGGACGACGAAAAGTATCTAAAACCTGTGGAAAACGATGAGTGGTTGATGTTTGACTTCGAATCGATCGCGGAGTTACCAGGATCCCCGAAATCTTATCACGCTAATGTCGAAAACGGCCTTGTCACCTTATCACAAAGCCATTTCCTTGAGCTTCAGAGGACTATACAAGTTTTGACCGACCAGCTAAACGAAAGCAAAGCGCATTTGCAAATGGCGAAAGAAGATATAAATAAGATGCAAGCATCAATGAAGACTATTGTGGATGTTGGTCCAATGAGCCCTAATGGAGGCGAAGGTACTATGATCGTGGATTGTGTATCAAAAGTTCCATTGGAAGATGATGAAGGTTACTTCAACACTTATGCACACTTCGGTATTCACTATGACATGCTCTCAGACAAAGTGCGTACTGAAAGCTATAGAGATGCAATATTAAATAACAAAGAAACATTAAAAGAGAAGGTTGTCTTAGATTTAGGATGCGGTACTGGAATCCTTTCTATGTTCTCGGCCAGTGCAGGTGCTAAGAAAGTGTATGCCTTAGACCAATCTGAAGTAGTATACCATGCGATGGATATAATAAGAGAGAATAATCTACATGATGTTATTAAAGTTGTTAAAGGTAGATTAGAAAATACAAAGTTAGATGAGAAAGTTGACATTATTGTGTCAGAGTGGATGGGTTATTTCTTGTTATTTGAAGGCATGTTGGACAGTGTGATATATGCGAGAGACAATTGCCTCAAACCTGGTGGATTATTACTGCCTAATAGATGTAACATAAGTTTGGTTGCTAGCAGTGATTTAGACACTCATAAAAAGTTAATAGAATTCTGGTCTGATGTTTATGGATATAAAATGAATTGTATGAAATCAGAAGTAGTACGAGAAGCCAGTGTGGACATTGTTGGTTCCAAACATGTTGTGTCGGGACCCTGTGTTGTCAAAGAAATTGATATTAATACTTGTAATACTGATGTTATGGATTTTACATCATCGTTTAGACTACCTATTGTACGTGATGGCACTTTGACATCCCTGGTTGGTTACTTTGATACATTCTTTGACCTTCCAAATAAAGTTTCTTTCTCGACCGGTCCACATGCAACATCCACACATTGGAAACAAACTGTGTTTCATTTTAGAGATTGTAAAGCCGTTAAACAGGGAGATGTGATTGAAGGGACGATTATTTGTAGTCGGCAAAAAACAGATGTTAGGGCACTGTCTGTGCAAATTGATATATTTGGTAAAACTCATAAGTACATTTTAAGCTAGTTTTGTCTCTCAGCTTTAGAACTATGTAAGAGGAATTTCGTATTTTTAAATTAAGACAGCATTTTGTAACACCATAAAGTATATTTTAGTGTATATCTTATAGATTAAATTTTTAAAGCAAGTTATGTAATGGTGACTACAATTTAAATATATAGCATATTCATTTCTTGTTGATTTTTTTTTTTGTTGGAGGCTGTTCTAAGTATTGCAAAGCCACAAGGTCTTATGAAGGCATATACAGATAAACCCTAACAATATGGTGATAAAGTTGGTGTATACATATTTTTGCAACTTTGTGTGGATAGTTTTATCTTTATTCCTAATAGTACAGTAGTACCTACTACTCCACTATGCCAATTTGTCAAATATGTTTCTGTGGTGGAATGATACCTCTTAAAATAGATACATTTTTACAAAAAAAATAGCATTATAGCTTGGCCCATAGTTGGCAAACTTTGAGTATAGATTTTGTCAAAATAGTATTCAATTTGATCAGAAGGGTTCGTATTTTTTTTTCTCTCTAGTCAGATTTAATACCCACAGATAAGCTGATTTGGAAAGCAAGACGAGAATACGAACATGTCCGATAAAAAACGATATCGTATGATGATGCATTACATCTGTATATAGAGGGTCCAAAAAATTAAAGTGAACTTGCCCAGGGAAGTGGGTTTAAAAACTACGCTGATTCGTAATTATTGTAATAATGTAATATACTACTAAAAACATCTAAAATAAAATATGAAATTAAGTACTTTCGTAACATGGATGAGAAAAATTACAAATATTCAGATTAAAATGATCGATATCTCCGAAACTAGTTAAAATCACTGAGCATACATATCGGGTTAAATCGATAGCTTTTTAGGTGCTCTATCAGCCCTAGGCGTGTTGATGTTGATTTTTGGGACAGATTGTATATTTGGATTTTTTTTATATTCACTGCTGATGAAACAAAATCAATTTAAGATGCTGCTTTTTTATTCTCTTGGTGTACAGTCGAGCTGAAAGATACTATGTATATCTATATATCTTTGTACTAAACTGTACCTACATGTTACCTAGCTGTATGTTTATATTTGACAACAAAATGTATAAATAAAATACCATAATTTTCTACGAAAATCTTTATTTTTATTTTACATACAATTTACACATACAGGTGTTTATTACTATTTACATAAATGTAGAAAAAAATACACATAAATTGAGATTTCACATAAAATGCTCATATAAGTGCTATAGTAGATAAATGTCTTTGATTTTATTATTACTCTCAAATAATATTACAAACATTCAGAATAAATTAGTGTGTTCATAAGCATTTTACCATAAATTATCAATTAATATAGACAATGCAATAGCCAGATTAATTTTACACGAAATTGAAATTTATTCATAAGTGTGTCTGTAAATAGGTATTGGGAAATTAGAAGTTAATTTTGTTATTAATAAAATCATGACCATATGAGCCATAAGTGTACACAAATTGATATTAGTTGTGAGAGTATTTTCACATTTTTTTTAGTAATATTTTACTAAATGTGGTGTGGGTTTTATAATACCATTCATTATCAAACCATTATGTTTCGGTTCTGTAAAATTATCGGTCTAGCAACAACTGTAGGCATTGTTGTCGACATTGTAACTATTGAAGAATGAAGAAGAGATAATAACAGCTTGTAATATAATCTTGGAAATTGCGTATGCTAATATAAATGCCGTTATCGTCGTGTGTCTAATTGTATCCTTATATTACTAACATCTATTTACTTAATTCCCTTTTTGGAAAAAGCAACACGTATTAAAAAGCTCTATCGTCGGGGGTATTGCATGAAACTGCTTAAAAAAGGAGGTATGCGATATTGTGCGATTTAACGAAAAGTACTTATTTCTGCACCATATTGTTTTAACTAGCATAGCACTGTCACCGACAATGTTACAAGGTTACAAGTGGGACAAAATACAGTAGAAAATAATGGGGCACCTCTGACTGTCTTTTTCTTTCTGGTTCTTTTTCTCTCTTTTCTTTTATTTCCGTTCAATCATAAGTAACTAGTCGTACATAGAAAAAATAGGTAAAAATAATCGAAGTTTCGATTATAGTTTTTTTACAAGGTACTTATTCAAAACAGTAGTTAACCTCTGGAGTGAAACACCCTGTATCTTCTTCAATAGATAGAATACAACTTGCCAGAGCTAGTTTAAATAAAAGTTCAATATTCAATTCATCTTTTGTTGAGATATTTATGATTTTCCACTTCACCGGCGTCGAGTGGTACGTTTGTTTAGTTAGACAGGGTATAAATTTGTAATTTTCGACTAAGTCTGTCAAAATGCCAAATTTTAACCCGGAATACATTTATCCTGGTTTGAATATCGAGAACGGACATTATAACCATTTCAACGCCATTGACGGATATATCCGCACCACTGATTCAACGCCAGCGACGGATATACCCGCGCCGCTGGTTCAACGCCATTGACGGATATATCCGCATCAATGGTTCAACGCCAGCAGCGGATATATCTGTCATGGGTGACATTGTAAAATAGACCTGAGTATTATGAGGTAAGGTTGAAATTAGCTCTGGTGTTAGGCTGTCATTGGGGTGTAAGTGACGACTTTTGTATTTGACATAACGTTGAAAAGGCTTTAATTTAACATCATTCACTGGAAGCCCTATGTCCAGCAGTGGACTTCTTTCGGCTGACATGATGACTAGAAGAGAACTATTGGAACTCAGATAAGAGAAAGAATATTGAAACCCTTCATGAGCCTACAGAGTTCTTTGTTAACAGCTGATTGACTGCACAGAAGTAGATATTGGGACATTACCTACTCGTACTTAGTGGTAATGAAAGGGTACGGAACTTAGTGTTACAGAAAAATACAGGTAGGTAATACACCTGTAAGTATTAAGCTTTAAAGTTTCAAGTTCGTCGACTCATAATAGAGTTCTGTTGTTTATTTAATTTCCCTTTCCATATTTCCACGTTTTTTTTATTTTCGTGAATTTCACCGAGTAGCTAGACCGAGCGAGCGAGCAGTTTGTAAATTGTACAATTAATGCGTTGATAAATCAATAAGCAAGTCGAGTCTAGATTTAGGCTGTTATTTTCTAGTTAGCTACAATAGATTGAATATTATGTCTTGTAAATGTGTTATTTAAAGACTTTAGTATTACAAGGTTTTAGTGAATTGTACAAAAAATACTCATGTACCTAATTAAAATATTTCCGACTCGAGAGTTTACCCTTTACAAACGCAATTAAAAAAAACGAATACACAAAAGTATAATTTCAATTGTATGCTCCAGCCTCAATTCGATTTTGTTTTAGCCATGTGGTAATCATATGGTTGACGTTATTATAGCTCTTATTATCTTCACAGTAAGAGTCTGCCAGCCCACGAAACAAATTCCCAACCACACGCCAGAGTAGCAGCAAAAAGTACTATACTACCCGGGAATCGGGTAGTGCGGCGGAGACTTAGATCATACAATATCCGATAGTAGGGTACTTGGCGGTGTGTGGGTATGTGTTACGTAATAGGGAAAAATAGAACAAGTCTGGAGATCTAGATATACGTGTAAATAAAAGAAATTCCAATAAAATGCTGCAGAAGATCAAAAAGAAGAAGAGCTCTACAACGTCGACAATAAATATGATAATATTACTTGTAGAACCATGTCTAGCTAAAACAACTTACAATAGATTTGCAGTTGGAATTGCCAAGCAAAAAAATCCCATACAAAATGCGTAAACGTTTCTCTCCCCCTAAAACCAGTTCGATTTTTACGATTTTTTAATCAATTGTAGATAGATAGGTACCTATTGTGAAAAATGTTTCGAGGAACCCTAGGTTCCATAACAACTAAAACATATTAAAAAATCGTGGAAATCGGCCTTTATTTAAGGGACACAAATGTTATCGTACGAAGCTGTTGGAATTTGTATAGATTTTTTTTACAGGCACGCGATTCAAGCGTCCGTTCACAATCGTCTAAACTGCCGTCTTACCAAAAAAGGCGGGTAAGTGCCTAGTAATGGTATTAGTATTTTAAATTTAAGGTGGATAACAATAGAGTTTAAAATGGCTCGACTACTACATTGCAGTTAGCCGCCTTCTTTGGTAGGACGGCAGTAAAGTGGAATCACTTAATGAATGAATGGATTAAAAACACTTGTTGGAAATACCTAAAAATGTGTAATTAATTAAATAAACGTTCTTAAAGACAAAAAACACGTAACTTACAATATTTAATACTCTACGGATGCTGCGCAAACTTTTGTAGTGCTCTAGAATAAAATAAGTGGCTACCTTGTGTCTATTTGTGGAGAAAAACTGAGTGACATCGCAAGCTATTTTTACAGAAACATTTACTATGATGTCCATAAGGCTCAATATTCTAAACTACAATTTTATAAAGCTATATTCCCAATCAGAATGGCGTTAATAAACCACATTCTAAGTAATATTTTGATTAATTTTAATCGTAAAGACAATAAGTACTCTACCATACATAATATACAGAATTTTGATAAGTCTAATATTTTTAGATAGTAAATATATAAAAGATCTATTGTTAATTTACTACATAAGCGTCACCGGTTGGTTACATCTAAATCCTCACGATTCTTGAAACCTTTATTCTATATTTAAAGGGACCTATAATTTACTGTGATTATACTGATTATGGTTGCTTGATGCTGATATTAATGACAATGGTCCCAAGTACCTGAAAACCTAGGCCTCTGATGCGGTACCTAAAAATTTTAGGTATCAGATCAGTGCATTTTTTTATAATAGCGAATTTTGAAATGTTAAAACGTTTTGGCAACCGTGGGTTTTGTTTAAAAGGGTTTCCGATCATTTACAATTTGTTCTCCCAAGTCAGGAGATCGTAATGGAAGGACGGCACATAACATTGGGTCCTCCTTATACATATTCCTTTAATTTCAAGTTTGTCTACCTACGCTGCGGCCGCCTATAAAATAGCTTTTAAACCTTGTGCCATTCAGTCTAAATTCATTCATTTACGCTTAAGTTGCTTCCTGTTTGAGCATGAATTTTAGCGAAACGCGGACTACTTGTAAGTATATTTTGTAACTCAGTTGTTTTTTCGAGTAACTTGTGAAAGTGTTCAGACCCTCTAAGACCCGAAAGCTGTCTTAATGGGTACGGTTACGTGAATTATCGAACTAAAACAATAAACTATCTACCTATTTATATATCTATTGAGAAAGTTTATATTATTTAGAAAATGATCTCTTTTTAAATAACATTTGGTCAGGAATATCAAATCTCCAATTTAATCGGAAACATTAAAATTAATAAGCGTATTTTTTATATATTACGGGATAAGTTAAAACTAGTTAAGCTACATTTACTCGTTAAATAGAAGATCATGTTTATTTATTATGTAGGTGCTTATTCTATATACCTATAGGATGTTTCTTTGCGAAGAGCACATCTGTACACACGATAAGTATATAAAGTTTCAATAAAGAATGAATTGCTCCGTTACCAGCATTTTCAAAGATATACATTTTACACTATTTTAAGGGCTTTACTTATTTAATATTTGCGAAATTACGAAAAAAATCTAAAAATCTTGGCAATCTAACGCAATAGGTACGAAAGGACACCTTGGGCCCGTTTATCAAACGCTTGTAACTTGTATTGCAAGCGGAAATCTCTTTCCAACTATATGTATTAAAGAGAGACTTCCACTTACATTACAAGTTATAAGCTTTTGACAAACAGGCCCCTTGACATAAACTACTTATGAATTATTATTATATATTAGTTATATCGAGCATCGGTACCATTATAAATAACTATGTAGCATTAAATATTTGACAAGTACATTTAATGCTCGAAAGGAATTATATTAAGAGAAAATCAACGATGAGTACTTAGATATTTTGATATCGTCAATCTATAAATCCATTGTTGTGGATTGTGTGGGTCTATATCCAGCAGTGGACGAAGGTACTTCGGTCGAAATGATAACAAGACAAAGTATCTATTGTACCAATACAATATTTGTATTATTTACTCGTCTTAATGTAATAATTACGATTAGGCAAAACGATCAACTGTCCTAAATATATTTTTAGGTGAGTCAATTGACGACATTGTTAGATCATGATAGAAAATATGGCACGCGGTTGTCTAGATAAATGACGGAATTATGTCCTTAAAATGTAACCAATTATGGTTTCCATAGTTGTTTATGAAGTTTCGCAAGCCCTGGGCTGGGCTATGTCGTCTTTGTTAAATACGAGTAAAATACAGCTGTGGACTCAGTTAAGTGTCGAACACAATGCACTTGACAAAACATGACAACCGGTGTAAAATTAAAACATACTGTATCAATAGGACCTAAAATTTCAAACGCACGTGTACCACAATGGGTATTTGACATTGGAATAATGTTCCATTCCATTTGTCAGGCTTAAATCTTAAGAAAATCCTAACCGCGAATAATGTATAATGAATTTATAAACTAATGGCGTTAGCGCCGCGCCGCGGCTCGCCGTTTCAAATTTGGCTCACTATGGTGTCTTCCAAATTGTATCTTTATACATTCAGGCTTTTCACATTGTGCTTTTAATTCAAAATTTGTGCGTAACAAAACACGAACTTGAAAGGCGATTTTTAAATAAATACTTTTTGACGTCACTGTTGTTAGGCTGGCGGCATTGTTTTTACCTAGAAACAAACGAAGGAAAAGCTAAGCGGCCAGTACGCGAGGGGCGTAGCGCTAGCCCAGATATTAACTTGTCTCCTTGCTCTAGTTCACCGCCTCAATGTTGCAAGGTATTTATTTAAAATTCGAATGTAGCGACGTTGCGTCCAAGCGTTTACACACAACAGAAAATATTTAATTTTTCTTCAAGAGTGAAGAGAAAAAGTTGTAACAATTAGATTTAACGCTATTTACAAATGGGGCTAAATACTATTCTTCTGTTGTCGCCAGCGGGTGGTTGATCTCCTCTTCGGCCTTAGCCCTGGCCTCCGCATCTGAGAATAAAAAACACATTATTTCAACATACATTTTATATTTAATTACTATGGTAGTATCGTTCGTTTAAATCTGAATCGAAAAAGTGTTCAACGACACCCCACACAAAATAGGGTAGCCAAGAAAATAAAATCCGCACCATTTATTTTACCACTTTGTTCGGCGTGACTAATATGTATATTCATGCGAAATAACAGCTTTCTAGGAGTCTCTGAGCTAAGCTGCGGACGGACAGACAGACGGACGGACGGATATGGCAAAACCATGAGAGTTCCAAGTTTAATTACCTAAAAATGGCTAATAAGTTTTATCGGTTACATTAGAAGTAGGTAAGGGTCAAACAAATAAGTTCTAAGGTTTTACTAACAATATATTAAAAACAATTTGTAACAAGGGTGGCCTGTAGAACGGCGTCTCCGATTGGCCATAACACTTCTGTGGTGGTAGGAGCTTGTGAAAGGTCTATCTAGACCGCTATCACCAGCTTATCCTTTAACCTACCGCCAAACAGCAGTGTTCGCATTGTTATGTTCTGGTGTTGGGATACGTCATTACTCATTATAGTCCTCAACGCATTGGCAACTCATTTGCAGTCCTAGGATCGCAGTCTGTTTCTGCAGGATTGTAGATCGTCGTGTTGAGAGTGAAAATGAAACGTACTTTTAAGGTTCCGATTATTCCGAAAATGATCGAGGGTTTGTTGTCATAAAGGGCCTTTTAAGAGGGCTTATTCAAGATTTTCGAATATCGACAAAATCTATAGAATTGACGTAAGCTGATGACAGATCCTTACCTTTAGCAGCCTGCTCTTTCCAAATCTTCTTGTTGTCGCCTAGGCAGGTAACCCACGGCTTCCGGATCTTGAACTTGGCGCTGGTCTCGTTGACTGGAATCCAACAAAGATATTTTGTCATATTCTGTTTTGTGTCTAGCGGAGTTTGAATAAACGTCGATTTGTGAGCCAAATCTTTCAAATCTACATCTGAATCAACAAAGCAGAGTCATACACATACAGATTGGGATAGGCAGAACTACAGAATTACCAACAACTCTAAACACTTGTTGTTAATGCTGTAACCACATTACGCACAATGAGGCTAAGATGTTTACCATGTGTATATTAGTGACAGGTTGCAGGCCCATCGCCTAACAATACTAGAAGCCTTTATTCCCTCAGTCACCTCTTACGACTTCCACGGGAGAGGGTGAGGGTTATCTGATAGTTAATGATCACCATGACTGCAATAGCAAACGTATCGAGAGTGCGCTGAGGGTTTAAAAAAGTTTTATAAAACAAAAACCGCCTCAAAAAACACCAGTTTTGTTTTGGTAATACGTCATTCAAACCCTTGGTTTTGGTTAAAAATAGTGTGGAACGCCGATTTCAGTTAGGCTGAAGCCAGACGAGCGTATTTTTTGAGTTGTGAGTCGCGTAATTTCTGCTCCTTCATTCAGTTTCATAGTAGTAGTAGTAGTATGATGAATGGAGGAGCAGAAATTACGCGACTCAAAACTCAAAAAATACGCTCGTCTGGCTTCAGCCTTAGACTGACCTATATTTACCTACCCACTATTTTTAAAGAAGTTATTTGTTGCTTTTTTGAAAGGAGTTTAAGCGATCTTCATCATCAGTTCCACTTTACCAAACTACTTTCTAAATGAAAATGCTCGACTTGTTACTAAAAATACTAATATCGCTGTATGTCTATGATATTTGAGGAGTTCCCTCAATTGTTCACAAATACCCTCATAAGATACCGATCCATTGATAATGGTACCACTTCTTCCCGATCAAACAAAAAAATAATGTTTTAAATCGGTCCACAAATGACGGAGAATTCGGTGAACATACATAAAAAAAAACATACAGTGAATCAGCACCTCCTCTTATTTTTAAGTCAGTGAAAAAAGAGCAGTATAAGGTATTTCAGACGTGTAGGTTTTAATTGTCCCTACCAAAAGTATTAGGGGACGGATCACAGATCTTTTGAACAAACATACCTATTTTCCCTGCCTCCTCATTGATAGGCTCCTGGGCGGCAGTACTCTTGCTGCTAGAATGCAGGGGACCCAGGATACACTCCAGCATATCAGCACAGACCCCCATGCTGGGTTCAACAATGAACTCTATGAAGCCGATCTGGGACTCTGCTACCAGGGTGTTGTTCCGGTCACAGAGAGGGCTGAAGGGCAGCCCTAATTCGCGCTCCTTGTCTCCCTGCAGGAAGAACTCGTCAAGGAGACTCATTGTCCATCGGTGGTGGAGGTCCCATCTCTGAAAATTACAATACAGTTTTTGAATGTTAAGATAAGGCACATGTGGATAATTACTGCTTACTATTCAATGATATACACATAGACAACTTTCGCTTTTTTCTGGTAAGGGTAAGCAGAGCCCACTTTCTTCCACTTGCTGCGATCCAGACAAACTTCCCTCGCTTCCTCCACACTCATAAGTCTCTTCATACACGTGCGTCGGTTTAGAGTCTCCTGACCTGGGTCTTTCTTAACCCTTAATAGGGCCTCGTTAACTAAAAATACTAGACCAACATCAAATACAGTAATGGAATCGCAAGTCTCTAAAGAGTAAAAATACATGAAGTTATTTTTCGGGAAAATACAATTAAAATTGTATCATAAAATGTAGGTAGTAAAGTCAAATTTCAGTTTATTGATATGTGGTAAATATATTGCCTCTGCCTTAACAATTTCTATTCAATGACAATGGAAATGGAAAGATTGGATGAATACGTATGGCAGATGCACTGGATATTTACGAGTGAATAAATATTGAAAGTAAACACGAGTAGGTCCATCTATTTTCTATTTATTCTTTCAAAAACAATAAACCAGCAAACATCTACGATTTCCTTACGTATTTTTCCCCTTTAGCAAATACTCAAGTGCTTCTAGATTATATAATACTATTTGAAAAACCTTTTTATAACCTTTTTTTTCAAGAGTACGCGGGTTACCTGATGCGAATTAATCACCATCGCCCATAAGCACCAGCAACTCAAGAAGAGTTGTCGGTCCGTTGCCGGACAATTATGGAAATGAACGCTAATATAAGAGATATTGATGGTCGTACTTGCTCCGTACATACACTTGCCACCTGACATAGACCTTGGAAAAGGATGAATGTCCCAATTCCCAATAAATTAAATAGCAATAAGTTAACACACAATTTTGGTACTGAGGGAGAACAAGTTTATTGCTAGATAGGTGTGCATTAACAACATAGTTTTTTTTTATGGCATAGGTAGGCAAACGAGCACACAGGCCACCTGATGGTAAGTAGAAACTGTGACGCATAGACATTCGCATTCACAAGACTGCAAATGCACTGCCAACCCTGAGGACTAAGATGGAATGCCTCTATGCTAGTCATTTCACCGGCTGTTTTATTCCCAAAACGGAACACAACAATGCGAACACTGCTGCTTGGCGGTAGGTTAATGGATAAGATGGTGGTACCAACCCGGACGGACCCTGCACAAGGTCCTCCCACAAGTAAACCAAAAGTAAAGTTTTGTTGAACCAAAATGCCAGGTGATAATGGAGTAACCATTGTATAGATCAGCAGGAGGGTATTGTTGCTAACTATCCTTTCATCATCAATATCATCATTTCAGCCGAAAGACGTCCACTGCTCCTGAGCCACTTGCATCCATCGGTTTCCTGCAACCTTAGCCACATCGTCAGTCCATCTTATTGGTGGCCTAACTACGCTGCATCTTCCAGTTCGCTACATGATAAGTCTTCTACCCCATCTTTTCTGCGAGTAATGTGCCGCGCCCACTGCCACTTAAGCTTAGCAATTCTTAGGGCTATGTCGGTTCCTAGAAGTATTAAAGTAACCCACTAGGAAGATGATTTAAGATAAGATAAGATACCTTAGCAGGGTGCGAGATATCACAGCAATGCAGCACAAGCGATGCCGCCTTGGACTTGTCCACTGTGGGTTCCGCCAGAGTGAGAAGAGAGCGCATATTCTTCAGCTGCTGGAAGTGGAAGCTCATGTCCGTAGCTAGCACCATGTCGATGACCAGTGTGCGGAACTCACGGAACTCATCCCGTGACAGGTTCTGGAGGATGTTGCACTCTTCGTCTTTAATAAGCCTGAAATATTTGAAATTAAATGTTAAATATTTATCTTCGTATGAAATTTGACCACGACAAATGTGACGCTAGTGCTTTTAAATTAAGAATGAAAACCACGTGCTCTGAAACAAATTCGTTCCATAAATAATCATTCTTATTTCATATCTTACCAACTTTCTAAAAACAACGAGGTATAACTTAAGAAGTAGGTAATCCAGAAATGTAAACTCATTTCAAATCAAGAGGTAAACAAACTGTAACGAACTCGTTTTATAAAATAATAATTCTGATTTAATATCTTAAATCAATTATTCAATGTGCAAAAATAAACGCTTATTGAATATCTTTCGTAACTTGAAAACTTGCCAAAAACAACTATAACTTAAGAAGTACTCTGGAAATGTAAACTTATTTAAACTTTGAACCAACAGACCGTGGATTAGCATATGCCTTTAAAACAACGCTCCCGTCTCGCTCTGACAGGTCATGGGCCTAAATACATAATGCCCAGACGTTACCGTGATGTACATACAGCACTAGCCAGATAAGAAGTCAATCCTGAGTTTCTGATACATTGCACAGTCTAGTGTTAAAATATAACACTTCAAAAATATATCCTAATGCACCTTATTCCAGTGTAATAAGAACTTCGGTATATATTTATGAGAGGATTCTTTCGATACATATTTTTACACTTGCAGTCGCACAAGCATGGAGTTTCTGAATATAGATAATTTTGACAGCAGTAATCTAATACTGTTCTTACTGTTCCTTCACACGCAACAGATAAGTTTAGCACTGTACATACGTACCTGTAGCCGTTAAAAAATGTAAAGCACCTAGTTAAAATTATAAATATAGATAATGTTGTCATGTCAATACACCATGTCAAAATCAACATGATTTTACCCAGTATAATCCTGCCCCTGGGCATGGCCTGTTTTTAAGAATATTTCAAATGTAATTCCCTACTTAATAACAACTCAGGTTGTTTACATAAATGATTAACTTTCAGAGTAGTTTTCTTCCCTGAGAAAATTTGGTCTGTTAACCCTTTTTCCGGGACAGTAGATAACTTAATCTCAACCCCAAGTCAGTACCAGTCTACGCGGAATTAAATAATGGCTTATAATAAGTTTGACCTGAGTTTAATAATATTGTTTTTGTATAGATACGGTCGTGAACGTTAATTTGTGACCCATTTTAACAAAAATATGCTTGAATTCGTCATATCATTAGAAATGCCAAGTCTTTTGTAACTAACAGGAAACTCAACCTTATTGTTGTAGTATGTCAGATAGACTTAGTCATCATACATTTATTAATTGTTTTTTAAAGATTAAATATATAAAATCTGTCTGTGTGGCTGCCGGGTTAGAATAGTGCCACTCCATGTCTTCCCGTGGATTTCGTAAGAGGCGATTAAGGGAATAAAGGCTTGAAGTACTGTTAGGCGATGGGCTTGCAACCTGTCACTAATACGCTGGTCAACATCTTAGCCTAATTGTGCAAAATGTGGTTACATAATTTCAACATTTTTTTAGAGTTGTTGGTAATTCTGTAGCTCTGCCTACCCCACTCTGGGAATGAAGGCGTGAGTTTAGGTATGTATGTAAATATATAAAATACCCTCGATAATGGGGGCGTCCCTTTCTTTCGAAGCTGATAACTCTAAAACGATCCAATCGATTTTCATCAGCGAAAAATCATCTCGATCCAACTAGTTTTCTTTACAAAATCGCGACCGAATCGGTCCAACAGTTTGGGAGCTATAGTGCCATAGACAAACACACAAACAAACAGACACAAATATACAGATGCATGATCATGATACACAGTTAGGCGATGGGCTTGCCATTTGTCACTAATACACTGGGAATCATCTTAGCTTACTTGTGCAAAATGTGGTTACGGAATTATCAAGAAGTTTTAAGACTTCTTGGTAATTCTTTAGCTCTGCCTACCCCATTCTGGGAATAAAGGCGAAAGTTTATGTACCTATGTATGTATGTTTTTGTCTCATTCTCATTTAAACTCATTCTCGAACAAAACTAACAAACATATTTATAAAATTATGTTTCTTAACTTTTAATCGCGATATCTCAAAAAGTTACTTACCTTCGATTTTACCAAACTGGAATAAGACTTACTCCGAGATTAGTCTATACAAATTAGGCGTTTAATCTAGGTATAAGAGCTTATTCTTGTTAAGTCAATCCGCCCTAAGATGACTAGACATATTTGTCTCTTGGTGACCTTCATTTTTGAACGCAATTAAACACTATACGTAAACTTAATGAATTTTCAGAACACCTATATTATTTAACACGAAACATCAATTAATCTTAACAAATGAAATATTAACGGTTAATAAATTACGTAAGGCTCATGTCTGAATTTCCCCGGAGCCAATTTACGCGTCCCTACCGGGAATAAATAATGAACGGGCACTGTTCTCATAACCGAATCACTTTGACTCCCGTGTACAGGAATTTCTGAATTATTAACCGGACTAGGGTTTCGGGGCTGCAACACCGATAAATAAAGCCACTCAAAGGCGAAGAGTACGAGTATAACTAATATATGTATCTACTAACTAGATACCCGCCCTAGCTTCGCCTCACTTCGCTTCGCTTTATGTGAGTTTCAGTGACATCGGTACAATAACAAAAACCTCCCGAGAAAAATTGTCATTAATGGTGAAAACAGCTTGACAATCCGTTCAGGAGTTTCTGAGGTCATCGCGATCATACCATACAGACAGATATATTCGTTGGGGGACCAATAGCTAAACTTAAGTGGCAGTGGGCGGGGCACATCGCTCGCAGGACTGATGGCCGATGGGGTCAGAAGGTTCTTGAGTGGCGTCCGGGGACCGGGAGACGAGCTGTCAGTAGGCCTCCAACAAGATGGAGTGACGACCTTGTAAGGATCGCCGGAACGCGGTGGGGGAGGCCTATGTCCAGCAGTGGACGTCTTTCGGCTGACATGATTATGATAACAGTCAACGTAATAAATATACATAATGTACATTGATAAGGCGTCAAAAATATCTACACGCCCCTATGCTAATGATAATAAGGTCTAGTATACATATATTTGGATTGGCCCGTATAGATATTAGTGCTTTTGACTGGACTTAGTGATATAATAAAAACCCCCCTCTTCTCATTTCCCCCCTTAAAGTTCCATTTACATCAAACTTACAATGTTATTTTCAGTAAAGCCAGTCTCAAAAGAGGAACAACAAGTCAGTTGTTATTAGGTCTTCGTCGCTGTAAAGGACCTAATGGTTCCTTCATTTTATTACATACTTCCTTGCAAAAGCTTTTTGCTAGAAAATAAACTCCGCTAAGGAACGTGAAACGAACACGTTAAGGTTTGAGAGCCCATTTTAAATAATGTTAGGGTTTGGTTAAGGGTGAAAAGTGCTTTTAGGGTACGCACAGAATACAAAATAGTACAGAAGGCACTCTTTTTATTTTATTTCATGGCATATAGAAGGCAAACGAGCAGACAGGCCACCTGATGGTAAGTGGAAACTATGACCCAAACACATTCGCATTCACAAGACTGCAAAGCACTGCTAACCCTGAGGACTAAGATGGAATGCCTCTATGCTAGGCATTTCGGCTGTCTTATCCTCAAAACGGAATTCAACAATGCGAACACTGCTGTTTGGCGGTAGGTTAATGGATAAGATGGCGGTAGCGTTCCGGACGGACCCTGCACAAGGTCCTACCACCCGCTCTCTCACTAACAAAACAGTGATTTCAGCCGAAAGACGTTCACTGCTGGACATAGGCATCCCCCAAGGTTTGCCACAAGTACCGATCCTGAGGATCTACTCTGAAAATCGAAGTTTGAACTTTCGCTAGCTCCACCCCTTTTACATGTCATTCGAGACTAAATCGAGAGAAAAGGGATGGAGCTAACCTAACTTAAAACATTGATTTTCAAAGTAAAGCCTGTGCGCCGCTTGCATCCTTTGGTTTCCTGCAATCTTAGCCCCGGCGTCGGACCATCTTGTTAAAGGTTCACTCCCGCTGCTTCTTTCGATACGCGGACACCGCTTGAGAACTCTTCGATCCCATGGGCCACCTGTTGTACGAGCGATGTTCCCCAACCATTTCTACTTAAGTCTAGCAATTCTAGGGCTACGAGTTCTCGCTTGGATTTCCTTAATTCTGATTCGATCGCGCAAAGAAATTCTCAGCATAGCCCTCTCCATTGCCCTTTGAGTGACCTTGACTTTTCTCATGCAGCTGCAGTTTCACGGACGATATGTAGCTCCATCGTACGATTGAGTTCAAAAATATGTGTTAACTTTAGTACCTTGTCTATTTAATGTCATGTTTAGACTGCCATATCGCATCTACCTAATTCAAAAAATCAGCTTTGAAACTTTAAGTCATAAATTGATTATGATAGAGCCCTAACTCGAAATTTAAAATTTCTGAATTATGTCACTATTGTTTTGAAGGTGCGATATACGAATCGTCACAGCGATTAATGTAAAAAGGTACAGTCAACAGCATAAATAAGTGATCATTTATGTACCTTGTCACTTTAACGTTATGTTTGAAATGCTATACAAAATAGTGAAACGATTGAAAGCGACAAGGTACATAAATGATCACTTATTTATGCTGTTGACTGTACTAAAGTGTACACATGTTCATGAACCTACGCAGAGACATTTTAGAGACAGTTACAACTCGTTCGATTTTTAAACTTGTGTGTAGGAAAAATCAGTTAAGTATGTAGAGAAAGCTTAAAATAACATAGAATAACATTTAAATTACTGATAAAGCCTTTAACATCTCAAGGTTGCCCTGACACTTAATTTGAGCGGAGACAGTGGCAATTTATATTATAATGGCGGATTCGAAGTAAGTCGTGGGAGGACGGTCGGATTGATGGATGGAGCCTCGGCAACCTGCGGCGATAAGGCATCGGTGACTTACGCGTAAACAGGCACACAGGGCCTCTAGGTATTCTACGACGACCAACTATATCGCTTGCAACCAGTCTCTATTACATACGTACATATTATTTAGCCGCGATTACGTCATTACGTCAAAGTGTATATGAATTGACAGCTTTTTCAATCCCGAACGAATCGCGGTTTCATAATACATACCTTCACGCTTTCATTCCCAGAGTGGGGTAGGCAGAGCTACAGAATTACCAACAACTATAAAAACTTGTTGATAACTCTGTAACCACAATTTGCACAATTTGGCTAAGATGTTTAACAGTGTATATTAGTGACAGGTAGCAAGCCCATCGCCTAACAGTACTAGCCTTTATTCCCTTAGTCGCCTCTTACGACATCCACGGAAAGACATGGAGTGGCACAATTCTAAGCCGGCAACCACACGGCAGTCTCTATTTGAAGCGGTAAAATAAAAACCATATAGATTTTGACCTGGCCAACGTTACTGTCAAGTAAATAAAGCTATTAAAATGTTGACAATACGATAACAGGGTTAAAGACGATATTATTTTTACCGCCTACAATCTCAACCCAGGCATACAGCGGGGTCGTAGTGCGTTTTCTAAGTAGCGAAACCTTTCAGTTTTTAGATGCTTCACTTTTCTTTTTTATTAAAGCCAATTTAAAAAATATACAAACTTGTCAAAAATCTATTTTACAAAAGAAAACCACATCACTACAGAAAATTACGATTAAGTTAACCTTTATAATCATTCTGGGTTGTCCGCCTGCGTTCGTTAAACTCAGTTTTCTCGGCAACCGTTTGTTTCACTCATATAAATATCTTTTTACGAACGATCACGTTATTCTGTTCTTCACGCGCAACTAGTGAAGAAAGAACAAATATCACACTAATTGGTTTTTTATTAGGGCTCCATTTCGGGTACCACTGGTAATTGTTGTCTCAAAATTAAAATTACTATTAAAAACGTCAAACTTGACTCTTGTTTTTAACAAGTTAGAAGACTTGACAGCAGCGCGTGGAGCTTCTGTTTAGTCCATTAGAGATAATACTTTTTTACCGAACAATTGTCCTCGCGTGTGATATCCACGGGTTTAATAAGAACAAGTTAGAAAAGAAATCTTTGCCTACTTGTGCAAAATGTGGTTACAGAATTATCAAGAAGTTTTAAGACTTGTTGGTAATTCTTTAGCTCTGCCCACCCCACTCTGGGAATGAAGGCGTGAGTGTATGTATGTATGTATGTAAGTTAGAAAAGACCTCCTTTATGCTCATATTAACATTGTAACTTGATTTTTTTATGC
This sequence comes from Acleris emargana, assembly GCA_927399475.2. NCBI lineage: Eukaryota > Metazoa > Arthropoda > Insecta > Lepidoptera > Tortricidae > Acleris > Acleris emargana. Next base: position 5,835,569 of record OV656836.1, on the reverse strand, counting down.
TTTTTATTTTTGTAGCCACTTTGAGCTTGATTCATAGATATTGATTAAAAAAAATGTGACTGATGGACAGCCAACGCACAATTTAAACCACAACTGAACCCAGAGACATGAAATTTTGAGTGAATATTCCTTAACCTGAAGGGTACAGGGATATTTTTCGAAAATAGACCCTCCAACAGGAAGACATAGGGGAAGTAGCGGAAAAAGTACACGTAAGAAGTCGAGGGGGTCTTCTAACAGTAATAAGCCAGCAAAAGTGTCATAGATGGGTGTACTGCCCTTAAGCCAATAGGTAGTAATGTCAGATAAAATGCCTGTAGCAATATCAACCTAATTACTAACGTAGGAGAATTAAAGATGCTTTGGTATTGAATTTGAGATTCTGTTTAAGTGGGCAGTGTAGGGTGATAGGCACCAGTAATGGACAGTTCGCTCTTAATTCAAATTTCATACGGTCCTAAATTGATTGTTTCAAAACAAATGAATAACCCTTATCTTCTGTAAAATAACAATCAATGTCCATTATTGGTGCCTTGTCCATTACTGGCTCCATCACCTTAGCTCATATTTTTGAGATCACACCGGCGCAACGACACGCCGTATAAAGTTGACCTTTTCCCGGGTTTGAAACTACAACATGAAACGGGTTAATAGGTCAACCTGCGGTTTTGTGGTTGCTAGGGCATTCTCTTGGTAAATATTGGAATGTAATTGGGATATATCATATTTTTACAATGTAGTTAAGCATGTTGTACCATTTTTTAATAAGTACCTACCCAGACGATGTTCTGGTTAAAAAGTCAGTTATTCATTTAAAAAAATACACATGTGTAAAAAAACGCAAATGCACATGAAGCCCTATTTTTTGAAAAAGATGGTGGATGCCATTAGACCATCACTAGCTATAGCGATAGGAATAAAATTGGAATGCGCTGCATTCCACCATAATATTTTGTAACAGTCCATCCATTAATTCAGTTTTTAAACGTAAGATTTTTGGTTTAAAGGACAAATTACATTATTACTAAAGAACGTCTCATTTGTATTTGTTACTTTATTATCGTTGCTCTGAACTTTACAGCTCAGATATTATCGCCATGTGAAAAAAATCAGCGACATAAAGATCAAAAAGTTAAATTAAATTAGAAATGCTATCAAGAAAAAAAAGTAAGAAAAGTAAGAAACGCTACTTAGATATTCTTATCTAAACTTGGGTAGGAAAACTAATTAAAATGTAGCAGAATTTCAATCAAGCGCGTTTTACTAGTTCTTCGGAAGGCTTTGATTAAAATGTTAATTATTACAAGACACGACAGTTCGACGCTTTTTTTTATCGAACGTCTAACGAGATTGCTTTTCAAGAGAACATAGTTTATACTCGCACGGTATCGTTTATCTATAATCTAAAGCGAACCAAAGAAAATCTTTGAGAGTAGTTTGCGAGGATTTAGGTTATGTCAAAAATTTAGTAAAATGGGTCTATGCCTGTTATTGCCTGCGCCGACGAATGCGCTAGCTCTTACAGGCCTATGAGTATCGTTTTCTCGCCCTCATAAGCTGTTATGAAAACCTTACCAAATCCATTTCCCCGTCCTAATCGAATCTATATTGAAGCTAGCAGTCCTGGGTTCAAATCCCGGTAAGGGCAGATATTTGTGTGATGAGCGCGAATATTTGTTCCCGAGTCATGGGTGTTTTCTATGTATTTAAGTATATATTTCTCTATGTAAGTATTTATATCGTTGTCTAGTACCTTTAGTACAAGCCTAGAGCTTAGTTTGGGACTAGGTCAATTTGTGTGAGATTGTTTCCTGATATTTATTATTTATTATTTATCCTACAGTGTCAAATTTTCCCAGGTTGACACTTTTGAAATACACAACCTGTATAAAACTATATTATAGTCATCACACTACCCAATATATTCAAAACATACAAGGTGTTCCAAATAAGTAAACATGTTCTAAAGCGTTAACGATTCTTATTTATATTTGAAAGAGAATGTAACATCGATGGGAGATGACAAAAGATCTCCTGTCTAACGAATCGTAATATTTACGTCACTGCGCCTAGCTTATTTCCATCAGACTACGAAGGCGTAATTGCAAGCAAAATAATGTAGAATATATACAGATTGGCACGTTTATCACGGAATTATGGGGTGAAGGCGAACGAAGGTAATGCGGCGTGATTTTGAGTTGCAGGAATATTATTCTTACCGATACCCTGATTAATCCTCACTGCAAAATGAAGAAATAAACGCAAACGTAAAGTTCAAAACTTTAATCAAAGGTAATCAAAACATTGCCTATATTTGTGATCGTTTTTATTGCTTTTGATTTTATAAAGAAGTAACAAATTTAGTTGACGCTCACATATCTTATTTAGTTAGTACCTAATGAAAGTGATACCGCCTTTTTATTTCATACCTTGAAATAAAAAGGCAGTTACCGTGTATATAATTCTGTAATCGTCAGGCTGTGGAAGGCTACCGTAAGTTGCCGGTGAGGGTCGTAGTCGGATGCACAAGCAGAACCTGCGGCCCTCACAATCAACGGTGTGGATGGAGAATCGCTAGGATTTTAGTAGGTATTTCTTCCATTTTTAGTTGATGAGTGAGAGTTATGTGGATAACTACCCTGGGTCCCCCGGGCCCCAGTAGTATGCGTAAATGCATTCTCAGCGGAAACGAAAGGCTACCGAAAGTTCTTTCACAGGACAATTCGCGAACTATTCCGTGGCACCTCCGTGAAAGACGCAGAGGGTTAACCGCTAGAGTATTCCGGCCACTTTCAGGCGACGAGCTTTAAATACCTATCTCGGGTCCCCTGGGACATTTTTACAACAGGCTATGGCGTAAGCTTCGTCCAGGGAAATTCTTAAGAAAAAAGCAAAACCCGGGCAAAAATCATCGCGAAACAAAAAATCTACAAGAACACCCTATAAGTGTAACAGAGAGCAGTGGGCTACGAAACGTAGTGTAAAATTCTCTGTATCTATTATGCGAAGAGGAAGCCTTTTAAATGATCGCTATGGCACCATTGTCTACCTTTCCAGGGAATACTCGGCTAGTTTGATTACTCACTGAACGCATCTGGCACGTTCCGTTTTACGCTCTATAGAGTGGATTATTTACTTATTAATTAGTGCTATTGATTAGCCTTCAAGGTCTTCGTAAATATATCGATAAGACAAATCACCCTGGATGGTAAGTGAACTCCGAGGTCCTTATACGATTGCATTAAGATTGCAAATGCTTTGCCAACCCTGACGACGTGAATGTTTCTATGCTAATAATTTTCCTGGAACATGGACAGAAGAAAAGGTCGTGTATTTTATTATAACCGAGCTTGCGGGTTACCTGATGGGAAGTAATCATGACCACCCATAAACACCAGCAACTCAAGAAGAGCAGTCCATCCGGTTCCGGCCTATTAGGAAAATGAAAGCTCCTTTCTTGAAGGTACCCTGTCATAATCGATAGGAAATAAAATGTACAAAGGGAGCTCGTCTTTGTCTATGCCTAGTAAAACGCACGTAATGTAAGGTATAATCTTGAAATTCATCAGTTCACATCCATTATTGTTTTACATGAAGCGTTACCTGTCGGAAATTCTGTGTGAACCCGACCTAAACGTTCCAAAGCTGTCTTTTGTATGTATGTAGGTATACTGTTATCTAGTCCCTACAGTACTGCCCTCCTAAGCAAATAAGAAGTATCCCAAAATCAATATCCAAAGCAGTTTTAGTTCTCTTCTCTTAGTAATAAGGTTGACTTTGCTACAGGATTTTTATCTGACATACTGCGTATTAGCTTAGGAGGGTAAAGTAGATGCCTAAGTTTAGTACGAAATCATTCTGATCCCTTCCCTTTTATTGACGTTTGCCTCACCTGAAAGCGGCGCTGATGTGGTGGTTCTCCAGCACAGCCCGGTCGTTGTACAGCAGTGCGGTGTCGGAGCCGGACATCACGTGGAAGTTGTTGGTGGTGCCGGTGTGCTCGAAGTCGTGGATCACCGCGGCCACCAGCGTGGCGAAGATCTCCAGGTCGGACAGCCAGTTCTGGGAAGATTTGGAGTTTTGAGAAATGCAGGTCAAGACTTGGTTCAAAAAGATATACTGGAATGAAATGTCACTTGACGTCAAAGTACTGGTCAGGGGTTTCATTCTACTTGCGAAACCCATATTGCTTTTGAAATGTAATCCTATTTTTTTGGTTTTACCGATTTAAATAGAACCCTTGGTTTAATCTTTAGGTTCAGTGTTTAATTAGTTTTTATCAGGACTCTTCTGAGCGTTGCGATTTTCAGTGTGTAACTGAAAAGGGTTCTTTTGAATTACGAGTAGAAACTATTTTTATACACGTAAACCTCGTTCTATTATTAATGATTTTGATGTACTGTTGTGTTTATAAATATGTGTACACTTTAGTACCTTGTCTATTTAATGTCTTGTGGAAACTGCCATATATGAATTATAACAGCGGTTAAGTGACAAGGCACAAAAGTGTACACATATTTATGAACTCGACTGTACTTGCACTATCCAAATATTTATATGTTTTTTCCATACTAAACACCTGGAAGCGGGTGACAAATAACTGATTCTGGAGGAGATCAGGGGATTAGGTCTATGTCCAGCAGTGATCGTGTTTTAGCTGACAATGACGATGATGATGATGCTTACCATGAGACCCGTTTGACACAACATGTAGTGCACGGACTGCACCAAGTCAGCCGCGTGCGGTTTGATGTGGTAGGGGTTGTGGGGCTTGCAGTTGTCCCACTCTATGTCTATACTCGAAAATCTAATTAGATTCCAAAATCTGACAGTTCCCATCTTGATTATTTCTTTATTAAAATATTATTTCATAAACATATCAATGAGAACTCGTGTAACCAGTAATATTAGGGTCAGTTTAATTGATAAAAATACCTTCACTTAAACCAAAATGCAGTAATCACAGCGAATGTGCGTCGGTTGAGGTTAGGATTTTGGAATCTAATTACAGTTTCGAGTATAGTGGACGTGATTCAGTTGTTAATGATGATGACTTACCATGAGCCCCGTCTGGCATAGCATGTAGTGCACGGACTGCGCCACGTCAGCCGCGTGCGGTTTGATGTGGTAGGGGTTGTGGGGCATGCAGTTGTCCCACTCTATGTCTAATGGACGTGATTCAGCTGTTGATGATGATGACTTACCATGAGCCCCGTCTGGCACAGCATGTAGTGCACGGACTGCGCCACGTCGGCCGCGTGCAGATTGTTGTGGTACGGGTTGTGGAACTTGCAGTAGCCCTCCTCTATCCGGCTCAGGAAGTTTTCCAGGATCGTGGGGGGGACCTGAGGAATAGACGAGTATTAGTCAGGGAAGAGTTTGAAAAGGTGTTACAGAGGAGCTGATAGTCTAGTCCAGTGATAAGGTGATTGGCCGACATACTTTCAGGTTAAAAACTGCTAGCAAGCATCACGGATCCCTAAACCAACAACTAACAATTAAATAAAAAACCGGGTTAAAAGTACCCTGCGTCCTTTACCGGGTTTCAAGCTACCTTCATAGCAATTTTTTTTCAAATCAGTTCTGTGATTTAGCTATGAAAGCGTAACAAACAAACAGAGTTACGTTTGCATTTATAAACTTAGTATAAATACTAGCTCTTGCCCTCCATTTCATTAGCTTTGACCATCCCACGTAGAAAATGTTTTTTGGAAATAAAAGGTGCATTCTAATTTTTCCCAGATCTGCCGTCTTTCTGCCCTTGGACCATAGGTTAGAAAACCAATGTTAAAAATAATCAAGACACTTTAGATTTAGTAATTAAGAAGTGCAAATAGTTGACTGTCTACCTAATCAACTTCAATCAAAAGGAAACAATTTAAATTGTCTTATTTGATAGACAATAGTAGTAGATCATAGGCCGAATCTAAAATCCAATTCTGTTGCCTTAAATATTATATTTTCAATCAAATGTTTTACCCTGTCTGTGGTGGCAACTCGGTTTATGCTACTGTTATTAAATCCAGACTTCTTCAAGAAACAAGGGAAATCTCAGCTAGTTGCGGCTCCTAATACAATTTACTACTTAAACCTCTAAGATATGAAACATTACGAAACAAAAAAAAGTCGTCTTAATTTTGACCTTTTTTCGTTTTCTTATATTCACCCACTCAATTATAAGATTGTGTTATTAAACGTAAAAGCAATCAGTAAATTTGATGATAACAGTTAAACAAGTGAGGTATTAAATTAAATTGCCTCAGGTTAAGGACCTCGTCGTCTAGCAGACCGATAAATTAGCATTGATAAAGTGCAAAATTGCAAAGTCGTGCCTGTAGGCGCTTTACTTAAATGGTCTAGATTATTGGATTCCAGCTAAATCTTAGCACGAAATTCCATGAAAAATCGCTGTAATTTAGTGCTGTAAATTAGTCTCTTTTATCTGTTCTTTTAACATGTTAAGAAGAAAAACGAGCGAATGGGAAAAACACCCGTAATACCAAAAGAAGTGATGTGCTGCCGGTCTTTAAGGATAGTTTAGCAAAAACATAACCCTCTTTCTGACGCAGTCGTGTAAAAAGTAGCCGCCATCAAAAATATCAGATCATACAAGGTGCTCAAATCTGCACGCACTCTTATGTCTGTAACAATGGTCAGATAATTTTGAGCACCTCACTTGTTCCTTGTTTGATGGTGTGGTGACTGTATGAGGAAGTGTTGAAAAAATGACTAGAGTGAGTGAGTGAAATGATAAGAGTACTATCAGTATCAGATATAACGCTTCAAATAAGTTTCTGTCAAAAAAATGTTTTTTGGGACAAACTTTTGTTGCCGACTGTACTTATTTGCAAAGTCTTTATCTGCTAATCAAGAGCAAACTAGTGAGTCCTTACACGGTGGGTCTACGGTAAGAATAGCGGAGATCCTGTCGCCACATTCCGACTCCATCATCAGATCAGCTTTTAGATACCATAATATTGCATTGTCATTGGGTTTACATATATGGTCCAAATTTCAGCCCATTCCGTTGACGGAAAGTGAGTTAAATTTAACTTGCAAGATTTGACCCTTACATAGTACATACATTGCTAGTTAAATAAAAGCGTTTGACAATGTCATGTGACCTTTCAGGAATATTTTCAAAAATTTATTGGAAGGACAAGAGGATGAAAGAAATCCGATACTTACTGACCAAACTAAGCTTGACGCTGTCATCCTGTGACAAAGGGGTACATTTCCCATTCAGCTACCCTAAACCTACTGGAGTAGTAATCATCTATTGTTATACCTAAGTTATCTGTATTAAAATACCTAGTTAGCCCTCTAAAATTGCTGTGCCCTTGCAGGGCGTTACAACCTATTGTTTATTTTCCACCTCATATAATGTAATGATTAATGAATGTGATATGCATTAAAGATTTTGATTTTTGATAATGTTTGAAGATAATTATTGACGAAAAAGTTGGAGATGACGCAAACAATACTGGCACGAAAATTTAGAAAGTAATTTGATTACGAAATTACTGAACCCGAAAAATATAGAATCACCTTTTCGACTTATTAAAGTTCCCTCATTTTCTTGTGTTCCTAATATATTTTCACAAATAAACGCACGTAAGGCTGAAGTATTCCCAAGAATTCGGCGCTATTAAGTTATCTGGATTCTATTAAAAGTTTTCTCCGTGTTCTGCCCTCTTAAGCAAATAAACAGTATTCCAAAATCAATAACCAAAGCAGTTTTAGTTCTCACCTGCTAGTAATAAGGTTGATATTGCTACTGGAGTTTTATCTGACTTACTGCGTATTAGCTTAGGAGGGCAGTGTTGTCGTCGATGGGAATTTCTGGCGTTAGCGACACGCGAGACTTCAGAGTTGCGAAGTTATTTTTACGTACAAATTATTACTTAAGATGACGGAGTTTTTGATACAATTTTTGATCTTGTTTGTGTAGGGAGGAAAGCTGGTTTTTAATAAAAAATATATTAATCGTTTCCGACTTTGCCCTTCAGTGGCCTTGATAAATATTCATAAGTTTCTTCATGGGCCAGAAGCAGAAGTCAGAAGGTGTTTTTAAAACGTCGATTGATTTCTTTCTGCTTGTTTTTGAAGGAAAGTATCTGGCCCAAGTATATATACTCGCCGACATATTGTATATCCTGCCCATCTATCATGACACTACGTTTCGTGCTATTGGACATCACATCGGTTGTGTCTTTGCCCTGTTCATTTTGAGCACCGGAACAGAGGTAGACCAAATATAAGGTGGCGGAATAATTTGGACGTGTTTGAAAGCGACTGGCGGAAGCATGCAATCAGTAGGGAAGAATGGTGAAAAAGAGGGGAGCCAATTATACTGTAGTGGGGCACTAACACAGGCTAAAAACAAATCGTTACCGACGCGTAAAGCAGCAATAATCACAGTTCGCACGGTAGAGGTTTTTTTTTTTTATGGCATGTGATGGCAAACGAGCACACAGGCCACCTGATGGTAAGTGGAAACTGAGACCCATAGACATTCGCATTCACAAGACTGCAAATGCGTTACCAACCCTGAGGACTAAGATGGAATGCCTCTATGCTAGTCATTTCACCGGCTGTCTTATCCCCAAACCTTAACACAACAATGCGAACACTGCTGCTTGGCGGTAGGTTAATGGATAAGATGGTGGTATCAACCCGGACGGACCCTGCACAAGGTCCTCCCACAAGTAAAGTAAGTAGTAGTTGGTGAAATTACTACATTAATGGCATTCCAAGTCTTCAAGATTGGCAACGTATTGGTAAACCCGAGACAAATTGGTCTCTGCGTGCCAAAAATATTAAAAAATACAGAAATTGAGCATAGCTGACTATACTGTGTACGACCCACGTTATTATATTTAAATGGATATTTCAATTCTTAGCTAATAAACAGCGAGTAAATAAACCAACAAGAAGATAAAGATGTCCCTTTTTCTTTAGCAAAAAACAAAATGAAAAGGCCTTCCGAAGGATAATTTAGATTAATGGGGAAATACGTAAGTTGCTTTAATCTCAGAGTAAATGAGGTTTTTCCTTGTTCTGAGAGGAATTTGGGCTTGTTAATAAGATAAATACCTAGTTTAGCTCGTAAACAAATCGTTTAAGTATTCATGTTAGTCCGGTACACCTATATAACCGGACGTTAAAAGACTTCTTTATAGAAACCCTAAGGGAACTGTCGGTAACACTACTAGGGCCCATATTCTACGGAGTAAACCCATATTGCCTTTGACGTGTAATGTTACGGGTATTGTTTTTAACTCAGCCACCATTACTGTCAAGTAAATAAGAGCTATTATTAACAATACGATAACACGTTAAAAGCAATATGGTTTTTACGTGTTGAACAGGGGCCCGGAACTAGTATCATCAAGGATTTTAAATGTTGATCCACCGTAGAATCTTGTCATAATTACAGTGTCAAGTGAAGATATAGAAATTAAATAGGAATAAAGTATTGGTTTTATACGTCAGCGTTCTGTAGTGTTTCATCAATTAAATTCCGTGGAGTACCAGCCAAACAAGTAACAATGGGAAAAAAACTTTTGCAACACAGTGTACAGAAAATAAAAAAACACTATATAACTAATAAAATAAAGGTAAAGATAAAGATAAAGACATTTATTCAGTAAGTAGGCCGCACGGGCACTTTTACACGTCAAGAATCTACCAGCGTTTCACAAGACGAGACTACTGCTGAGAAGAAATGCCGCAAGAAACTCGGCAGTCAGTATTTTTTTTAGTATATTTAATATTACAATGGTATACTTAGGATAATAAGTAAGCATTATATAACACTATAAATATTAAATTAAAAAATATAACAAATAACCTGCGTAGTTTCCGCAGGAAAATTACAATAAATACATGTGCATACATTTCTACGAATGCTTGAGTTAATCCCGTAACCGTAGGTCCACGTTTCCACTTGACACCGAAATCATCTTCAAACTCAAACCACTATAAAGTTCTGTTTAAGTTCAGAGGCACGTAAAGACGTACTTTTCAAACGTCACGCCCGCCAGCCAATAAGGAGCCTTATGAATGAGGGCTGATTAAATTGAAGTCTTATGTCTAACTTAAATAAACGGTTCAATTTTATCTCTTTGAGGATATTTCTGCGGATGAAATTAAAATGTACTAAAGTAGAGTGTTGGTAAAAGGATCTTAGGTTGAATGTTAAAGGAAGGTACATAGGTAGAGAAGGTACGCTGGTTGAGACGTAATTGTTAGGTTTTTTGAAGACCTACACTTGCATTTTATAGTTGCAGGCATTCTTGTCTATTATTAAGCGTACATCGGACCCGATTCTTCGTGCACATCGCTTAAATAGCCTAAAACTAACTAAAACTAAATTGCCTAATTTTAAGGCATAGTTTAGACGGTAGATTTAATCAGTGCTATTCCAGAATCTCAAGCTGACAATGTATAAGACCGCCTAAAATAAGAAGCGTCAGATTCAAATTAGCGCTGTCAAGGCGCTGTTATTTGATTATGATAGCTGCTCATAGAATAGCAAAGTATTTTAGCAACACCTAAATAAAATTAGGAAGTTTAGAGGCCACTGTAGAATCGGGTCCAGTACTAAGTTATAGTTGTCACTTTAACGTTGTGTTTGACATGTTATACAAATTGTGACACGGTTGAAAGCGACCAGGTTCAGAAATGATCACTTATTTATGCTGTTGACTGTACCTACTTAAGGCGACGGGAAGGGCAATCGCCTTTCCATGCTATCTTTGTGCAAGTTTTTCTTTTTTTATATTGGTACAAAATCAATATTACCTTCACGGATCTATTTGTTAACTACTGCCATCCTAGGACTTCAAATGCGTTGCCAACCCTGAGAACTAAAATTGTCTTATCCCTACACTGGAACACAACAATGCGAACACTGCTGCTTGATAGTGTGTTAATGGATAAGATGGTGGTAGCGATTCGGATGGACCCTACCACCAATTATAATCTTATTATTAGACTTACTTTAGTATTTTAATTTATTTTTAATTTTTCCGTACAAAAACTGAAAAACGGAACCGTTATAGGATCATTCGTGCGTCTGATTGTTTGTCCATCTGTCACAGCCAATTTGCTCCGAATCTACTAGACCAAAACAGGTGAATTTTGATAGGATGGTGTAATCCTATGACCCAAACACAGATGTGCGAAGTTTTCTTTTAACTCTACTCCTCTTGTAAGTGTGCTTGAAATATGTTGTCCTTATTTATTAACGTCACATTTAAATTTGACAGAAAGGCATAAATGATAATTTAACTAAAATAGGTATAGTCTTTAGGGTTCTGTTGTTGTCATAGGACTGAACCGGATGACACCGGAGGCTGTAACCAGGCTTCAAAGGACTAATCTTAATTTATAGAATATATGTTTATTCCATTCGGCGTCGAGACCCTTGGTCCGTGGGGTCCTAGCGCTCGAAGCCTCTTCAAAGAAGTTTCAAAGAGGCTCATTGACGTCACGGGAGACCGAAGAGCTGGCAGTTTCCTCGCTCAACGTATCAGTTTAACCATCCAGCGAGGAAATGCCGCCAGCATCTTTGGTACAATGCCGCAGGGGCCCTTCTTAGATTCAACGTTTTAATTAATTTATATGTTTAGAGTTAGTCTTATTTAATTTAAGTTTTATTTCTCAGTTATTGTGTTATGGATGTTGTATTATTTTATGTCGTTTTTCATTAAATATATACATTCGGTTTATTTATAGGAAAATGCAGGAATGACCGTACAAAGAAGAAGAAATCCGATCTAATTGTCTATGGTTCTCAGATTTTACTCACCGGGTAGCCTAGGCCTAGTGTTCTGGCTTGCCTCTCTCAAACCATAGAAAACCACCTACCTTGAATTTGTGGATCATCCCGTATCGGTTCAGCAGCTCATATCCCAGGTACTTCAGCGGAGCGCCGATGGCAGCGTCGTGCAGAGCAAACACGTCGAACGACCACTCATCCAGGGTCTGTGAACAATAATGGACTTTATAAGGTTCACTAATGTTTCACCGAAATACGTTTGGCCGAATGAGTCGTTTGGCAACTGTTTCATTTCCTAACCCGCTTATATTGCTGTAACTGTAAATATTTCAGATTTTTTTAAAAAAAGCTAACCTAACCTAACCTATAGTCTACACAATGGTACAAAAATAAATCCTGAAATATTCACAGTTACAGAAATATATGCGGGTTGGGAAATGAAACAGTTGCCAAACGACTCATTCGGCCAAACGTATTTCGGTCAAATGAACGGACCCCACTTTATAAAGAAAGAAAAAAAACAATTTGTTCAAAAACGACGTCATTAAACTGTCTAGTCTATGGGTCACAGACGCCACTGATGGCAAGGATAAGCTCAGGTGGCCTGAGCTCTAATTTTCCTTAATGATGCCATTAAAAAAAAACAACTTAATCTGGCAAATATATGCGATGTATAAAGATGTTATGTAGATATTTGAATATAAAAGCCCAAAAGGAGGGTTATGTGTTTGAACTGTATGTACCTATGTCTAACTTTATGGTCCCTCATAACTACTAAACGGCTAAACCGATTTTAATAAATTATACGTGGTTAGATTCGACTTAACCACTAGAGTGTCATAGGCTATATTAAAATTATTGGAAATTAAAATTGCGGATATCAAAAAATACAGTCAGTTTTTTAAAGTTTGCATTTTATAAGACTGGTTTATAGTATGTTTTTATTGTTTACTTTATTTTTTATGGTCTCCTCCTAAATAATTTTTTAACTTTTTCTCAATTAATCTCTGAACGCATGGGTTAGCCAAGTTAGCTTCCTCTTGGCACATTTTTTTTGTAGTCTTCATTGTTTTTGTTTTTGTTTTGTACGTACAATAAAGTATTTACATACATAATATATGACTCCAATAGTTTTATCGCTTTCCCTGACTGGAACTGGTCAGGCAGGCCTCAAAAGGAACGAGAAGATATATAGGTCAGTTTAATTAGTTTAGTTCAGTTTATCGTGACCGAGAGCTGTTTCTGTCGGTGTTTTAGTTTGTATGCTAATTCATGAGTTTCATTTTAGTTTCAAAATTGAATTAAAGCAAAAGGTACCCGATAATTATATGTAGTCCCCTAGTAATCCCCTATTGATAGGGTACCGTAGTGCTATTGAATGACTAAACTAATTTAGACCAATCGTGACCGTGAAGAATTGACTATACTAGTATACCCATTTACCTCAAATATAAATAACTAGCGGCCCGTCCCGGCTTCGCACGGGGGGACTTAAGATTTTTTACATAGTTTTACGTTTTATTTATATTTATTCTCCGGTTTTTTTTTATTTAGGAAGTATTTACCTTTTGAAAATATTTTTCCGGACTTCATTTACTTATTTCATTTATTTAATTAATTATTTTCTTCTTAAATAGGAACCTACCTATTTTGTTGTTGTTTGTTTTGGTTGAGGTAAAAGTTTGTTTTTAAATTGTTTTTTTACATTTATTGAAAAATATTTACATCTTTTTTTTTTTTTTTGTTTTTCTTTGTTGTTTTAAGGTTTTTTTTGTTTTTCTTTATTGTTTTAAGGTTTTTTTTGTTTTTTTTTTTGTTGTTTTAAGGTTTTTTTTGTTAAAGTTTTTTGTTTTTTTAAGGTTTTTTTTTGTTGTTTTAAGGTTTTTTTTTGTTAACGTTTTTTGTTTTTTTTTTCTTAAAGTTCTTTGTTTTATGTGTTTGATCAAATTATCGTAATATTTACATTTTACTTTAAGGCTTCACTGTAAACTATGTTTGCAGTGGTATTTGTAGGTGCTAACAAAACATATTGATTTTTATGAGATCCTACTCGAGAAAGGGCTACATATAACTGCCCATGAGAAAAGCACTCTTTTCTTAGGTCGACGCCAACAATCGAAAAAGTTTGTCCCTGTGATTTATTTATCGTAAGGGCAAACGATGTCTTCACAGGAAACTGTAACCTTTTAAAGGATATAGGTAAATCCGTCGGAATCATCGGGATTCGCGGTATGTGAGCGAGCTGTCCGGCCGCGGGCCCAGTGATGATTGTTGCTACAATCACATTGTCTCGTAATTCCCTTATCAAAAGTCTTGTGCCATTGCACATATTGGGAGGGCTTAAATTTCTCAAAAGCATGATAGGAGTACCTCCTTTTAATTTTAGTTCGTGGGGTGGCAAGCCGGCAGGGTTGAGGGAATTTAAAATTTCTTGTGGGTAGTGTACTGCATCTTCGATGTTGCACACAGTGTCAATAGATTTGTAACATTTGAAATCACCTGGTACTTTTTCCATAATCATTCTGTTTATATCATTTACGGAGTCGTTTCTTGGCGACACTATCGCCCTCGAACAGAGCCAATTGACATTTCGTTCTGTGAGATTTTCAATGTCGGGATAGATTGTGTCTATAAGAACATCTAGACTGTTAACAGTTTGAGCCAATTCATTGTCCAACGATACTTGGGAGCTATTTGCAACTGGCGATGGTAGTTTTCCATCTCCAAGTTGAAGTATTTTTTGTGAGAAATTTCCATTGTTGTCGTTACTTAAATGTGCTCTCATATTTGTGCGCAAATTTAGAGTTTTAATTGATTGCCACAAAGGTGATGATTTGAGGCACGCTTTAATAACGTCGGCGCGTGTACCTTTAGTTATAACCGGTAGTGTTTGGCGAAAGTCTCCAGCCAACACAAAGGTTACGCCTCCCATCACATTGCCTGAGTTCCTGAGGTCTTTTAATGTGCGGTTCACAGCTTCCACGTGAGCTCTATGGCTCATGGTACACTCATCCCAAATAATCAGTGAAGTGTCCTGTAAGAGCTTCCCAAGTGGACCATTTTTGCGGATTGAGCATACCGATTGTTGTTCTAATGACACAGACAACGGTAATTTAAAGGTCGAGTGAGCAGTCTTCCCACCATTTAATAGAGTTGCAGCAATGCCAGAAGACGCGACCGCCAGTGCTTTTCTTCCAGATTGTCGTACTTTGGCTAATATTAAATTGGCAAGAAATGTTTTACCTGTTCCGCCAGGCGCGTCCAAAAAAAATAGGCTACCTTTGTTGTTGATCACACTTTCAATTATAGCATCGAACGCAATTTTTTGATCTGCCACCAACTTGGGTACATTTGAGTTGACATATACTGATAACTCGTTAACATCGTATGTAGAGCTCGGTATGGCATTAACTACATTTTGTAGGGGGCAATTCGGAGAGGGTAACCCAAAGTCTACCAAATTTTTATCGTTCAGTTCTAAAAGTTTATTTTCGATCTGTATCAAGCCTTCATTATAAACATCAAAATCTTGTTGACCTCTTTCTTGGGCTATGTGTCTGATATCTTGACACAAATCGTTTTTAAAAGTGTTCCATAATTTGAGAGGTTCCGAGGGGAAACAAAATAATAGAATCACCACAAACAATTCTCTCAGCTTAAGCGGACATTGGGATATTGAAGCTTCTCTCAAAGTTATTTCCCATTGGTTATCATTTTCCAGCAAACCTCTATCTCGGCAAGCGGCTTGGTAAGTTTCTTTAACAATTCCCTCAACTGTTTTTAAATACTGGAATGATGTTGGGCCACGTACATGATGAAGTAGTATCCTGAGATAAAAACATTCTGACTGTGAAGGATGAATGCTGTACACTCTTCCCAATGCTGCATCTTTTTTTATGCCGGGGTGTCCAACTACGTCTTGGCCACGCTTCCTTCTAGAAAATTTATTGTTTGCCCATGTAAAGGGTGTTGAGGGACTTCGTGATAGAGTAGTGTTCTAGCAAACCCGTCACTGCTGCACAGGTCAAAAAAGGCAGTGAGTGTCGTTTTAGGTGGATTTTCAACAATATTTTGTATATTTTCCGCTGAGAAGTATACTCGTTGTCCGTTCTCTAAGTGTACCGCTAAGTGTACTACGGTAGGGTGTCTGTCATGTATAGGAAACTCTAACAATCTCCACACTGCTTCAGATGTACTGATGTATCGGCCGTTTAAATATTTTTCAACTTCGTCATGAGCATTTCTGACACTGAAAGTGGCTTGATCCGATCCTTTATTAATGTACTTACATATGTACTTAATTGCTTGTACGGAATGACAATATTCAACGTTTATGTGAGCGTTGAAAGATCGGCACAATATTGGGCAATATGGAACGATCCATCTGTTGTCAATGTTGACTGTTCTTCCTCGCACATTCAAGGTAGCGACCTGCCCTCCGTTGTCGATGTCGCGTCGTCGATAAACGGGATATCCGTCCTCACCGGTCTCGGTTTGAGTTACAAAACGTCGTGGGTATTTTTTTGAACAAATGCCATTTTTCATGCACGGCGAAGTCAAATTTTCTTCCCCACATGGTCCATGTACCATATTTTTTGTGACTATTTCGAACAACTCTGGATCTTCATCTTTATTAGGTAGCTCGGCAACTATTATGTCATCAATTTCATCGGGCTGTATTTTTGTGTCCAGCCAAAATAACATATGACAATGCGGCAATCCTCTTTTTTGCCACTCTACAGTTACCATAAAACATTTAACCGGCCCAAAAATCGCGTCTTTTGTGATTATGTTTATAATTTTTTTCATTTTTAAGTGAAACACTCGAGCAATGATGTCATGCCGATCGAAAGATCGCTGACCGGGAAAAAGTTCTTGCTTTATTTCTTCCCATTCCGGATTACACGTAAAAGTTATAAAAAGGTCAGGCCTTCCATAATTGCGCACATATGTCATAGTATCTTGCGTCTTTTCGTGGAGATACCTCGGTGACCCGGTAAATGACGACGGCAAAATGACATGTTGACCTAAATTGGCGGCATTTACACCTGCGTCTTGGTTCAAAGCATCCCTCAAATGAATATAGTTATCCGCTCTAAGCTTTTGTTGGTTTCGGGAAATAAAATTTAACCTCTCTGAAATCATCTTCGCCATCATATCAACACAATACTGATTAAACAAATCTTTGTAATAATGCAGTGTGTTAAAACAGTTCGTCCTAATCATTAAACGGTAGGCATAATATTGCATACATGACACTGTCTTATTTCGTAATGCATTCTGCTGAGGAATATTCACATAATATCCGTCGTCTCCTGTTACATATATAAGTGGATATTGTAACGGATCGTAAGCGCGGTGCAATTCCGACACTCGTTTTAGTTGTCCGTCTCTACCATGCAGCACAATATCCCTGGGTCCTTTGTCTTCGTCGACCAACAGAACGGCCACTTCATTTATGGAAGGAGCGTTATATCTGCCTTGGTGTTCTGCCTGAGGTGTGCGATCAGAGTGAATGATTAGTTTTAAACTTTCCGGGTTGTTAAGTTCGATACTATGCTTGAAACTTCGTACATATATATTGTGGCTATTTAATACGGTCTGCAATTCGTTAATCAAATCAATTTTTAGCGTAGGGGCCATGTTTGCTCGCAAAGATAGTTGGTCAGCTTCTGAAATAAAATATATTTGCAGAAATTGAGGGTTTTGTCCTGCTGGTGGTAAGAGGCTACCTATAAGATGGTAGACTTGTCCTTCTACCTTAAAGGTGGGCATAACATTTCCCTCTCTAATTTCTTTTGCCCCAAACGAAGTCATCTGAAAAAGACTATTGTATCTACGTGCATTGTTCAAAAAATGCGCAGAAAGTGTGTGATTATTAGTCAATAGGCTTTTTATTGGTTCTGGTGGCTCTGTTATATTAGGAAGAATAACTTTTCCAGACGCGCAACACATACCGTTCGCTTCATCATTCCATTTTTTTGCAAAACATCGCGGGCAAACCTTATTCATTGCTCCGATTTGGATGCTGTTTTGATGATCATAATCAATTTGTGGATCGTAACTGAATGCCGATCTATTGCTATGAGCTAAAACTCTATTACGCGTCCTAGTTGTTAAAGAATGTTGTCTTTCTCTCTGTGCAATAAGTCGCTGCGAGCGTTCGGCGCTAGATTCCCTGGCACGTGTTTGCGAGTTCCTAACTCTATTTTCTGCAAGGCGCTGCGAGCGTTCAGCACTCGATTGTCGTTCGTGTAGTTGTGATGATCGGGTATTTTGTGCAATAAGTCGCTGCGAGCGTTCGGCACTAGATTCCCTGGCACGCGTTTGCGAGTTCCTAACCCTATTTTCTGCAAGGCGCTGCGAGCGTTCAGCACTCGATTGTCGTTCGTGTAGTTGTGATGATCGGGTATTTTGTGCAATAAGTCGCTGCGAGCGTTCGGCGCTAGATTCCCTGGCACGCGTTTGCGAGTTCCTAACCCTATTTTCTGCAAGGCGCTGCGAGCGTTCAGCACTCGATTGTCGTTCGTGTAGTTGTGATGATCGGGTATTTTGTGCTGAAAGACGAAGCGCACGTTCGGCGCTTGATTCCCTTGCACGTGATTGTGACATTCTGTCACTATTTTGAGCAAGGCGGTGCAAGCGTTCGGCACTAGATTCGCTTGCACGTGATTGCGACGCATACGCTCTCTGATTTGCGAGACGATCAAAATTTTCAGAAACTGATTCTTCATCACGTCGTATTTTTGCTAATCTCGCTTGAGAGCAACTTTTAGATAGTTGAGACCTTTTTTTTCTTGGCATTTTTAATGAATTTTTTTTTATTAGATAAAAATAAGAATAGAAATTAGGATATTTTAATTTCTATAGAAAAATATGTAGAGAATAAGAATAGAATTTAGGATAAATACTTACTATGGAAAAGATAAAAATAAGAATAGAAATTAGGATATTTTAATTTCTATAGAAAAATATGTAGAGAATAAGAATAGAATTTAGGATAAATACTTACTATGGAAATAAGGGTATAAGTAAGAATAGAATTTAGGATATTATAGCAGTAAAGCCTGAATGAACAATTTATAATTAGTTCTGAAAAGAACTTTTTTACTCGAACAAAAAATGCAAGTTAAATAGTCTACAAAATGATTAAGATCGGTTACGTGACACGTCTGCTGCGTAGGGAGCCGACCGCGCGAATGAGCCGCGCGGCTACCTATCTCACTGATCTGACCTCCCCTCCCCCGCACCGCTGCGTTGCCCGGCTGGCTAGTCACTTCACGCCGCGCGCCGCCCCGCGCCTTTTTTATGTATTTTTGAAATAGTAGGTAAGTACTTACCTAATAGGTATCTTTTGGATGAATTAATAGTCTAAAGGTAACCGATTGAACAATTCAAAAGTTATCTAGAGCAAACTTTTATAAGGATTGAACCATTCATTAAAACGATTGTTATGGGTAAACTATAAAAGGTAGACATATGCTCTCGCGGACTTTTTTAAAAATAATGTTAAGATGAACAATTCATCCATAGAGCATTTTTGTATAACTTTAACTATATGCTCAGCGCACGCCACGGAAGGCCTCAGAAACGATACTTTTCCCCCGTTTTTAAAACATTTTTGGTTACTGCTCCACAACTATAGGACCTAGCGTGATATTATATAGCCTATGTTACTTCTGAATAATGCAGCTTTCTAATGGTGAAAAAATTATTGCAATCGGTCCAGAAGTTTTTGAGTTTATTCATTACAAACATACAAAAATACAAAAATACAAAAATACAAATCTTTCCTCTTTATAATATTAGTATAGATAATTGGGTTAATCAACTTTTAAGGTACCTACTCCTTTTCTTTTGCTGTATTGAAACTTTCCTGGTGACTTATAATTAATTATATTGTATGAATATAAAAATCAGACCACCAAATTTATAGACCTTTATCTTCTGAAAAACCTGGTAACTCGGGGAAAAATGCACATTTTCCATGCGCCCCTTGCGTTACCAAACTTAAAACTGTACTATTTTAAATCAAATAATTTCAAATGTTAGCCTTCTTGTCTGATTTAATAAGCGAGTAAGCCACGTCGTTAGCAAATAAATAGTTTTTCTAAAAACATTACTGTTAGGCGATGGGCTTGCCACCTGTCATTAATACACTGGGAAACATCTTAGCCTACTTGTGCAAAATGTGGTTACAGGATGTTGGTAATTCTTTAGCTCTGCCTACCCCACTCTAGGAATGAAGGCGTATATAATTGTATATAATTTGTGAAACATGCCGAAAAATGGGGAGTACCTTAAAAGTAGATTCACCCAATTATGCTGTCGTCATCGTTAGCTTATAATTGTATTTGTACCCTTCATTTGAGTGCTTAACGAAATGGCAGAATTTTCACGTTGGCAAGTATTAAAATAGTCAGATTAATTTTAACACTTACGCGTTCCTAAAATATTTTTCAGGAATTTATAATTATACTTCAATGTAACAGTTAATTCACCATAACACATGAAAATATACACTTTAAAAGGCTTCATTAGTTCGTTCGTTCATAAAAACATGTAACAACCAATGTCTAAATTAATATTCCATCCACATTCACATCCACTCAATTGAATGAAACCACATTGTGCCCAAATTATAATTTCATTTGTCGTTTAACAAAGGGGAACTCAAACAAAAGTCAGGCCGGTTGTAAACAAAGCCGTTTGGGAGTAGGGTGGAAAGTCAAACGGACAAAACATTGCGCTGTAATAGACAGTTGAAGCACTAACAGTTGCCAGTGTTGCAGTATGTCGAGTTATAATAGCCATCGTTTATTTCATTATCATAGTTAAGGTCAATGAACGCAATTCTTCGTTATCGGTGTCCGCGTTTTAGCTACCACACTCAATCGTGCTTCTGTCAATACATTTGTCATTCGTTCTTTTTAGGGCCTCATAAAGAGCGCATTTTTCAACTGAATATGGTCAAGATTCTGGCTCAAAACGCTTTAGAAATATCAGTTTTGTGCCATGTGCCTCATTTTACTCCTAGGTGTAAAAAAAACATATGAAAACACTTTCCGTCCATGTCCATAATTGTTTTTTATAAGTGCTCTCTATTGCGTATAAAATCAAAAGGACCATGCAAAAAATCCCGTACACCTAATTTGTGGGTGTGTGGCGCGGCGGCGGGGCTCTACGGTGCTGGCGGCGGCTCGTTGTGAGTGGAACTATGTTAACTAATACTCGTAGTTTTCAAACAAACATTATCTCCGAATTTGTCAAAGATTTTAAAAAATACTTATAATCATGTATTTGTATCATTTCCTCGCATTGTTTGAGAAAAGCATTATATATGCCTCGGCGGAAACGAGGATTACCTGACTCGTATTTTAGAAGGCCTCGCTATTGCTCGGCCTGCTAACCACCTCAGAAAATCCCTTACTTTCCGCACCTAGGCAATAATCTACTATTTTAGCTTGACCCTCAACAAAACTAAAAAAAGTGTATTTTTTAGAATTTCGTAATTAACAAGGAATTCTTACAGTTTTGACACGGCTGACCTGGCCTGTATTAGCCTGACTGACGTTTGACCGTCTAGCCGCGGCTTAACGCAGATAATTTCAATACTAATATCGTATTGATTACTAGAATTTGAATACCCGAAATTTTATGCCTAGTAAAAATAGTTTAAATACTAACTATTGGACTTGTAATAAAGTCCAAAAGTGGATACATCTCTTTGCAGTCCACTGTACTCGAAGTCACAGATTATATTTAATATTCTGCGAGGGTCGCCTAGAGCAACATATTGTGTGGAAAACATAACCTCTTTAACAATGCTCGTGGGTTTGTGATGCTTTGTCACAATAAGCTGGAACTATTCGAGGCCAAGTTGAGCGGAACAAAAACCGTTTTGTGAAACCGCTCATTGTTTGCGAAGAACCTTTAGTTCTACACCAGCGAGCGGTTCTCAAACTTTTTTGACTAAATTTCCCTTTTAAAACACTATAATATATTTTGAAACCCACAAATAATATTGAACGAATCAGATTTTATATCTATTTAACTAACGAAATCAAAAAAATCTTGTATTTGTACTTATTGTAAATTTAATAAGCTGCGTATTGACAGTGGCAAGACTTGACGTGCTTTAATCTTTAAGTTTATTTATCATTGGAGTTTTGTAGTGTGGACCGTGGCGTGCAGTAGTTAGGGCAGTTCTTGAGTGGAAGGCAGGAGTCTCAGCATTAGAACAGCTGTTGCGGTGATCACATGGAGAATATAATAAAAAGTACTTACAGGAAGTGAATGAACGCTCAGAGCCATGCTCGGCTGACATAAGTGACACAGCATTAGATAGGCAACCATTATGCTACCATTTAATAATGCTGGAGGGAGCATGCAATCCCGCACAGAGTGACATAATAGCAAAATCAGGCTTATCACTTATCATTCTTAGGATGGTATTGGGACTGTCCCGCACCCGGCGCATCAAGGATGCGGCGCGCCCACGCATAATAACGCACTAATAACTAAACAGATAATATATAGTCTGTTGGAGTTGCCAACCGCCTTTACAGATACTTTACGGAGCCTCAGGACTCAGTGGACCACACTAAGCGCCAAGTTCAATTGGTAATTTTAACTAAATTTTTGTAAGGGTTTTTAACTTTACAGATTTATTTGTTCGTTTATTTGACTTGATAGAAAGTCATCGCTATTTCGATTGGCATGTTTATATAGGCTAAGCGAGTGTGCAGACGCATGAGCAGTAAAAACCGTCGGCAGTAAAAACTTGCCTTATAAATATTTTTTTTTAACGGAAACTTGTCCTTTTCCTTAATAGCTCTTTCCTGTTTATAAGTCACGACAAGCATTTTCTTATCTCACTCAAATTAAGGCTCAAGGGATTATAACCTTAATGTCACTCAGGTTAAGCAAACAATTTCAACCAATACAAAGTAATTAATTTGAGGAAACATCGGTCAGCAAAAACACGCCGACATTTATTATGACCGGGAAAAAAATTACGCCCACAATGGTATTATTAGATACTCTCAAAGCCACTATTGATAAAATTTGCAAAAAGTTAAGCCATTACTCGTATGCCCTTTATAAGCTTAGAAGAATCGTCAGTCAAGGAGCGGTCATGACAGCGTATCATGCATACGTCACATCGACGCTGAGATATGGGATCATTTTTTGGGGTAATTCCACTGACCGCGAAATCGCATTTAGGGCCCAGAAAAAATGCCTCAGAGCAACAATTGGTATCAGTACAACCACATCGTGTCAAAGTTACTTCAAAGAACTTAAGATCCTAACTCTCCCCGGCCTTTATATATATGAAACTGTGTTGTTCTGTAGGAGCAATATGAATTGTTTTAAAAACTTTACTAGTTTGCGCCTCAGGAATAAAATTAGTGCATTCTCTTCTAAAACTGCACTCTTCAGCAAGAGTATACTGGGCATGGCACACAGAATATACAATAAGCTGCCAATAGAACTGGTGACTATTGATAATGACAAACGGTTCAAAAGCTCACTATTTAAGTTCCTCGTAAGTAAGACCTATTATTCGATAAATGATTACCTAACTGACATAAACTAATTATATAAATATACATTTTGAATTATTATTATTATTGTAAATTTTATATTTTAATTTGTAAATTTGATATATGTGATGACATACCTACAATATGTTTTTTTGTAAATGAGCATGCTGCATGCTATAAGGCACGCTATTTGTACGCCGTCAGGCAAAGCATAGTGAAACGAATAAATCTATACTTAAGACCTCTGTAAACCTATGATTGACAAATAAATAAATTACTTACTTACTTACTTACTTACTTATTCTAGCAAAGATACTTAGTTGTTCTATTAATTCATCTGTTGATCAAGCTTGGATTACCTGCTCGTAGTTCCATAATTAAGTAGGGACCGCGATTAAAATGAATGCTAGGTTCGCAGACATAGCAGTTGTGGTCAAATTGTGGGATAATTATTCTAGTTGCAATAGTTAGATAGGTAGAGTTGTCTTAAAATAGTAAATTAAGCATATACAATAGAGCCAGATCAGGATCTCAGATAGTATTTATAATTTACGGTATTTTTTTGATCCTGTCTGTTTTCCAATTTCACGATCCTATTTGTTCCTAGGTGTATGTTCTTTGAGTATTGATCTAGTTTTCTATGTTAGTATGTTTAGCGTTGTCTAGTTTCTATGGTACACTCAGTTTTGAGAAATACTGTCATTATAGCTTTACCTTAAAAAGTAATTTAGAGTGAGCCTAGACGTTCAGCATATTTTTACATCAAAGGAGATCCTAATTATAATGAGTTTTTTTCAATAGTCCTTCATCGTTTTAGTGTTCTGTAGTCAAAAAGGAATCCTTATAGTGCTGCTCCCCCTCAATTAAAACTACTATTAATAAAAATCTGTAAAATATCTTCAATGAAAGCACATAATAATATAAAGAATCATAAAACAAAACATAAACATAAATTCACGCCTTCTTCAGAGCTAAAGAATTACCAAGAAGTCTTAAAACTATATAAAGAATCAGTTTTGTAATTTTGATAGTTGTTGAAACAAAGAGAGGACATGGCAAGACTATTAAGGGTTCCTAGTTTGACTTCGGAACTCTATAAATGCGAACGCACAAATCAAGATTTCGTAAAAACTATAATACAGGGCGTCCCAAACTTATGGAACATGAAGGGGAAGTACCTTAAATATCGTAGATAGTGTTTTTTGCTGAAAGAAGACTTTATGTTATTTTTAAAAGTTAGAATTCTGCATTCATAGATTTCCTAAAGATTACTTGCTTCGTCTGGGAATCGAACCGACTTAAATGTCAAAAAAAAACACCCTACTTTTATGATGCCAATTGAAAGAATGGCTAAAAAATAATAACTCTGCTTAAGTAACATTGTATTTTAAAAGAAAGGAACAACGTAAAATTATTGAGTCAAATTTCAAGAAAGTTATTAATTGAGTTGCAAACAGAATTGTGCCATATCACATCGAGTGTTCACCATAAAATGATAAGAAAATCAACAGGCAGCGGACTCATTAAAAGATTGGCGATTTGCGTAAGGCAAGAGGGATCATATTTTGAGCATTTAATAAATTAATTTACAAAAAAATACCCACTTCATTGACTACGGCAGTTTCATGTATGTTTTTAATTTGAATAAAATGATTAATTTTACGTTGTTCCTTTCTTTTAAAATACATTGCTACTTAAGTAGAGTTATTATTTTTTAGCTATTCTTTCGATTGGCATCATAAAAGTAGGATGATTTTTTTTTGGACATTTAAGTCGGTTCGATTCCCAGACGATGCAAGTAATTTTTAGAAAAACTATGAATGCAGAATTACTAACTTTTAATAATAACATAAAGTCTTATTTCAGCAAAATACACTATCTACGATATTTAAGGTACTTCCCCTTCATGTCCCATAAGTTTGGGACGCCCTGTATATTCAAAAATCATGGAAACCTGACTTGATTTAGACGGTGAGAAATGTTACCTGGAGATGAATTAGTACTTATGGTTTTTTTAGACAGCTACACGTTTTAAGCGCTCACAATCCTCCTTAGATAAATGTCACAGCTGATATTGAGTCTAAAGAAACATCAAAACTCCCCAACATCTCGCATCTACTAACCGTGACATGACGTAGGTAATACAACGTAAACAGAACTTTATACGTTGAAGTGCCTGAAATCCAATTATCGACGCTAAAACAGAAAATCTTTTGTAGAAACACACTGGTTTATTGCATACTTAAGTGCTATATTTTGGCCCGAAGAAAAGGCTTATTATGTACTCGAAATGAAATTGCGCGTCGAGAATCTCTTAGCAATATTGTGAGTGAAGAGGCCTGTAGGCACAAAGGGGAACGATTTGGTTCTAGGTTCTTCTATTATCAGTTTCCCTAATTGGTTTAAAAACGGTATATTATCTTGAATTCTAAAAAAAGAAAGAGGGTCGCAAGACCATTGAAAACGAGGTTTTTAAAGAATTCATTGCTATCACGCGGTCCCAAATATATTTTTTATATGCGCAGAAATCTATTATAGAAATCTAGTATATCACATTTTTATAATAGAGGACACCAAAGTTTCCCTTATTTATTCCTCAAAAACTTCGCCCATTTTTTTGGCAATATACTCCATTCCTATGAGGAGGCGTTTGGCTATGGTATTTTTATTTTCGTATATAATTTTATACTATCTAAGTCCTCAATTGCCCTACTTAAGTTTAGTAAACTTTGCTTATCTTTTACACTCTTCCAAAACGTATCCTGCGTCTTATTAATTTCCTTTTTTAAATTATATTCAGATGCATGACAAAAAAAATAATAGGTACCTATCTTTTCTTATACTTATTAATAACTTTCTTTCTTTCGTCTCGAGCTAGTGTGAAAATGTCTATTTATGTGTTTGGTTTCCCGCCCGATCCTCTCACAAACATTCAAAATGATTTCCCGATATTCTCCAGATGTGACCGATGTCCACTCTGACGCTGGCAAAAAATACCTTACTAATTCGCATTTGTGCAACCCATATCTATACTAATATAGGAGCGTCCTCACTGAGAGCATTCGCGTAAATATTCGAGTGGTGTGGACGTTGAGCCGAGCGTTACAAAGCTAACAGACCGATCGATGTTCGCGCCAAATGCTCATTACACGCGAATGCTCCCAGTGAGGACGCTCCTTATTATAAATAAAGAGTGAGAATTTTGTGAGTTTAGATCTCCGCAGCTACAGAACCTTTTTGAAGAAATCTTACACCATTGTGAATGGACATAGGCTATTTTTCGTTTGGTTAAAATGGAGTGAAGAAGTGAGGGCAAAACACTAGTTCAATATTCAAAAAACTCCTCAGGGTTCGCTACAACCTGGAACGACCAAAGTTTTAACGATTTAAAATGTAAATTTTTAATTGCATAATTTAATTTCATATTTGCTGTTACTTAATATTCATACCCAAACGCTTTTAATTCAAGTTTATAACTTTTAATTAGTCGTCGACGCAAACTTTCATTATGTAGCGCTATGGCAACTTTCAGGTTACTAACAAATCTGTTATGGATAACTTTACTAATTATAACACAAATTGAATATTGTTAGTAATATTGTTAACATTTTTGATACATTATAATAATGTTTTGCGAGGTAACAAATTACATACACTTACATAAACTCACGCAGTCATTCCCAGAGTGGGGTAGGCAGAGCTAAAGGATTACCAACAAGTCTTAAAACTTCTTGATAATTCTGTAACCACATTTTGCACAAGTAGGCTAAGATGTTTCCCAGTGTATTAGTGACAGGTTGCAAGCCCATCGCCTAACAGTACTACAAGCCTTTATTCCCCTAGTCGCCTCTTACGACCAGTGGCGTGCCTAGGGTTTCAGAATAGGGCAAGCCGAGAGATATGTTTTGTAGTTTTTACGGTTATTATGGATAAATTTATCTTGTTACCACATTACTGATCAATCTTCACTTAACTCTGCAGTTGTATAGGCATTTGCTTACGTGGACGAGCTTACCAAAGCACCCTGAAGGCATGTTACCACTAGATATAATTTTACAGACATATCAGCAATTGCATACTTTCGGTGGCCTTGAAAAAAGCCGCTTGGTTTGTATGAGAGAATAAAATAAAGGTTCAACTTCTTATTTTAACTTTGCTTGCCTAGGGAGAAAGCAATAAGTACTTACTTTTATTTCAATTACCTATCTAAAAATTACATACATATTACACAACATAGTTAAATTAAATTATTATTTGTATACATCGAATGTGTTTTTCTAAAACGCCATCGTACCTATTTTGAAAGTAGCGACACAAGCTCTAAAAAATTACCCTTATTCAATGAAGTTTTAGACTCATCGTGACCTCTGAAGGGAAGTTCTTGTTGTGCTAAATGACAAACAACATCGACTAATCTTTGAAAAACGCTACTATTGTTATCAACACGCATGTTGTTTTGTAATTTCCTTTGATAATTGGCGCGATAAAGATGTCTCAATTCGCTGTTTACCAAAATCACTAAAAGAAATTACTGCGTTCATGTGTTTTCGAGAATTCATGTGTCTTTTAATGGCGCCAGCTAAATTATTTAAATCGTCATAACCAGATGTATTCCACACGTTTTTGTCGTTAGAAAAGAACATACAACACCAGCAATATAACTTATTAGAGTGCGAACAACCAACAATCCAATGAGTTTTGTACACTGACCTGTTAAACTGCCTTTTGTGCGATTTACTACTCTGAGAAATACACAAGTCAGGCGTAGGTTTTGCCGAAGAAATAAGTACCTTTTTCTCTGCAAAGTCCAAACATTTTACCTTTCCGTCGACAAGCAAAGTTTGTGCACACTTTAAAATATCACAGTCACACGGGACTTCCTCCATTGTCAATCTAATTGAATCACAACTCACTACACCACAAAAAAAAACGTATTATTGCACTGACCGCGCCGCGCCGCTCAACGCCTAAACAAAACAAACTATTCAACACGTGAATAAAAGCATTTGTCAACAAATAGCAATGAAGTGAAGTAGGCCGCTAACGCGGCTCAACGCGCGCTCCGCGCCTGCGCGAAGCGAATTTCGCATTTACTATGGACTCGTGTACAACTTCATACGCAAGCTTGGCTTTTTACTCTCATACTATTTGCCATATTAATACACGAACAGACGTATTTGGGCATATGCCGTTTCGGTGGGTAAGACAGAGAATATGAAAGCCCGATTGCAAGCCAATACGTGCGAGCGAGATACGAGCTAGCCGCGTCATGAATAGTTCGACTGGTTGCCGCACAGCGCTGAGCGCTGTGCTGCGTAGGTGGCGGCCGGCGGCGGTGCGCGGTAAAATTTAGCAGGTACTACTGTTGCATGTAATTTGATTTGAAGAATTTAGTGAGAGCGCGCGGCGCGCGAAGGTAAAATACCTATCTAATATATTACGTGGATTTAATGAATAGTTATTTTTGTAAGGCAAGGCAAGCCCGGCTTTTGGGCTTATATGGCAGTACCGCCACTGCTTACGACATCCACGGGAAGACATGGAGTGGCACTATTCTAACCCGGCAACCACAAATTATTTCCATATATTTAGCTACCTGACGATAATATCGTCGGTGGAAAGGCAAAACCCAACAAGCTACATTTAGGATGAAATTGAGTTAGGTACCGCTGCTGGATCTGTGCCTAGTTTGGACGGTACCGTAATGGCGACTGACGTCATTACAATACCATAACAGATTAACTACGATATCGTATTTACCGCCTAGAATACCGGCCCTGTTATAGCCGCCATTACTGTCAAGTAAATAAGAGCTGCAAAACCGCGTAACCAACAAATTTATGATAGAGCAAATAAACCTTACCTGCTTATTAATAAGGTGCATTTTTCTCCTTATTTAAAATGTTACTTACGCGGTTTTGCAGTTTCACCGACGATATGGTTTTTACCGTGCTGAATAGAGGCCCTGATGGTACGTAGGATACATAGATATTTGCATTCTCAAGATTACAAGCCTAGGACGGCAAATGCGTCGTCAACTTTTAGACCTCGTACATAGATAATATAGTAGGTAATAATCGTATGGTTGTTTGTTCTGCTCATAATCTTATGTGTATTTTTGTTGGCCAATTTCTGGTATCCGGCGTAATTGCACACAATTTGTAGTCATTTTTCCGGTTGTCTTATAACAATAGTGCAAAACACTGAAAAAATTACTAGCTAGGTAGTTCATCATTTTACAATAGGGCTTTAACCCTCTACAGCTGACTTCTAATGTCCACTTAGGATTCACAAAACGCATCTCGATTGGAGGACGTGCACAGAATCCGGGCGCCAGCGGAATTTACAATTAGGCGTTGGGCAAAGCGGGTTTAGGGTTAATTCGTATGAAATAATTAATTGCGCGAAATCACGTTTTTGTTTTATAGAAATGCGAAACGCAGTCGAAAATATAATTGTGACCTACTCGTTAAAAAAAAAAAATAACAGTTAAATTTGAAACCCAGGTGTTCTAGAACTTCACTTTTGTTTTTATGCATCATCATGTCAGCCGAAAGACGTCCACCGCTGGACATAGGCCTCCCCCAAGGCTCTCCACTCAGACAGGTCTTGTGCTTTTCGTATCCACCGCTTTCCCGCGATCCTTGTCTACAAGGTCGTCACTCCATCTTGTTGGAGGCCTACCTACAGCACGTCTCTCATGATTCAAAGGAAACATCAAAGCCTGATAACTACTTAAGCCCGACTAGAAAATAACGAAATGGTATTAATTATTTAGAGTGCATCATATTGTTCCACTTTTAGGTTTATCTCTTTATGTGTCCCGTGTGGTTGCCGGGTTAGAATAGTGCCACTCCATGTCTTCCCATGGATGTCGTAAGAGGCGACTAAGGGAATAAAGGCTTGAAGTACTGTTAGGCGATGGGCTTGCAACATGTCACTAATACACTGGGAAACATCTTAGCCTACTTG
Source organism: Acleris emargana (assembly GCA_927399475.2). Classification (NCBI taxonomy): domain Eukaryota; kingdom Metazoa; phylum Arthropoda; class Insecta; order Lepidoptera; family Tortricidae; genus Acleris; species Acleris emargana. The sequence goes on along the minus strand of OV656836.1, from coordinate 5,805,266 downwards.
TGCAAAATGTGGTTACAGAATTATCAAGAAGTTTTAAGACTTGTTGGTAATTCTTTAGCTCTGCCTACCCCACTCTGGGAATGAAGGCGTAAGTTTATGTATGTATGTATGTATTTGTTTCATTCTCATTCAAACTCATTCTCGAACAAAAACGACAAACATATTTATAATATTATGTTTCTTAATTTTAAATCGCGAAATCTCAAAAAGTTACTTACCATCGATTTTACCAAACTGGAATAAGACTTAATCCAAGATTAGTCTATACAAATTAGGCGTTTAATCTAGGTATAATAGCTTATTCTCGTTAAGTCAAACCGCCCTAAGATGACTATTATACAACTGGTAAACATCTTAGCCTAATTGTGCAAAATATGGTTACAGAATTATCAACAAGCTTTTAGAGTTCTAAGGTAATTCTGTAGCTCTGCCTACCCCACTCCGGGATTGCAGGCGTGAAGGTACGTGTGTTATCTAAAATATACATTCCATTTTATTAATAAAGTACTCGTCACTCTCTGGTTTAAAAAGATAAAAAAATGTCCAACACAACCTATTTATCGTACAACAACCTATTTATCGTGGAACAACGTATTTATTTACCTTTAAAATGTCGACATATTTTTTCAAATAGGTTCCGTAGCTAACTCTCTATTTGTACTCACTATATAGATAAGATAAAAAGATAAAAGACATTTATTTAGTAAGTAGGCCACACGGGCACTTTTAAACGTCAAAGAACCAGCCCTTCACAAGAGGAGACCACTGCTGAGAAGAAACGCCGCAAGAAACTCGGCAGTCAGTCATTTTTTAAATATATTTAATGTTACAATGGTATACTTAGTCTAGCATTATATAAATCTATAAATATTAAATTAAAAAATATATTAAATAAGCTGCGTAGTTTCAGCAGGAAAAAACACCAAAATCTTGGGAGAGAGATAGAGGGAGAAGAAAAAAAAAATAATAATAAGAGAACACCTACCTAGGTGTAAGTATATAAGACGGTGCAAGACGACCACATAAGATTTATATGTTTTCCTACATCAACGGTGTCCCCTAGACAAGATAAAGCTACTGAAATTGAAAAAAAAAAAACAAGTTTCGGGTTTAGGCCAAGCATTTTTGTCTATTAGATAGTCCTCGATCCTATAATACGCTTTAGACATTAACGACTTTTTCAATTAATTTTTAAGTGCTGGAAAGGGTAGCTTTAAAGCTATGTCAGGTAATTTATTATAGAAATGGATGCATTGACTAACAATATAGTATAGAAAGGCAATTTTAAAATTAGTCCGTCAACATTTCGTTGTTCTTAAATCAACCAACAATCTATTACGGTTCAAAAGATTCATACAGCTCTTTAAAGTTAGGACAGACGGATGAACAGCGTAGGCATATTAATAGGGTCCTATTGAAGTCCCGTGGGGTACGGAACCCTACAAAGCAGATAGCAGCCGAATTCTTTAGAGTTGTACCATACACAAGCGCTAGAAAACAAAAAACAAAACGTTTTCCCGCAAGATATAATTACGTCATCGCGTCATGTCCCTTCAGAGCGCCTCAGCAGAAAACAATTTATGAATACAAATAAGTTTGTATAATCTCTTGTCATATTTATGTAAATTGCTAAACGCTTGGAGCAAGGTTTGGTGCTCCCAGTGCCATTTTCCACATTGTCTGTTTAAAAAGCCAGTTGACAACAAAAAAACAAGAATGAACTAATTCTCTATTTAAGGTTATTTAAGGCTAAGCTGCGGACGGATATAGAGAAATTAAAAGGGTTCCTAGTACATACACACACACACACATACATAAACTCACGAATTCATTTCCATTTTGACGACGCGCTGGCCTAGTTGGTAGTGACCCTGCCTACAAAGCCAGCGGTCTTGGGTTCAAATCCCGGTAAGGGCAGATATTTGTGTGATGAGCGCGAATATTTGTTCCCGAGTCATGGAAGTTTTCTATGTATTTAAGTATTTATTTCTCTATATAAGTATTTATATCGTTGTCTACCCATATTACAAGCCTAGAGCTTAGTTTGGGACTAGGTCAATTGGTGTGACATTGTCCCCTGATATTTATTAATTATTATTTATTTAAAGTGGGGTAGGCAGAGCTAAAGAACCAACAACTTTTAAAACTTTCCTAGCTTGACTACGGGACCCTAAAAACATAATAGAATTAAGGCTAAGTTGAACCCCGGGAAACGGTACACCCCGGGAAACGGTACACCCCGGGAAACGGTACACCCCGGGAAACGGTACAAATAGTGAGTCCCATTAGTTTATACGTCGATATGTCTTCGAAGAACAAAAGTGTAAATTCGGACAATAATACTAGCATGGACATGGACCCACTCAGTTCGAGATCAGGCAATAAAACAGTTAAGGACAAAGTGAAATTAGTGAAAGTAGACTTAGATGAGTTTAATAAAAATATAGTGCGGTGTTGGGAATGTGAAAGTAGCTTCCAGATGGACACTCCCCTATGGGGTACAAATCAAATGAACACTAGGAAAATCCAGTGCAAAGTGTGTACGAAATTCTTCCTCATAAAGGCTACGCTCAAAGCAGAGCCAAAGTACGACAACGGCACTCTAAAAATCGAATCTGCAGTGACAATTTATACGACAGGACTGAACACCGGCGTAAAGAACATCCGCCCATGTATCAGCTGTAAAACCAGGAAGGAATTGACCACTATACCTATCGAGACTTTCTCATCCGAGGAGTGGTTCATCTGTAAATGCGGAAAAAACCAGTGCGCACTCATTGAATTCATTCCAGAAGGCGTGAAATCACCTTCTGCGACCTGGTTACCAAAAATAAATAAGAGTCGCGGAAACAGAGCGATAAAAAACATCGAAGCTTCTAGAACGCTCCAATCGCCTAGTACCTACGTGACTACTCGCCAGCAAGCGCCGGTGCACCACGAGCACCGAGCGAGGCTACAGATAAGCGGCAGCGCGCGAGCGCCCCCTACCGTCAAACAAGCTCAGCCCACCGGCGCCATACGACAATGGGATAGCGGTTACGTGTATGCGCCCGCGTTAAAGGAGGGCAGCGAAAACGCAAAAGGCCAAACCGCACAAATAAGTTCCAGGTGTGCAGGCATAGTACAAAGTATGCCTGACGTGTCGATAACCCCAAGATCCGCTCGACCTGCGCCTATTGCAGACGGGTCCAAAGTACAAAAAACGACGAGTGACAGCAACCTCAACGTGCAAGTCAGCCAGGTCGGTGTTTCACAATTTAGAATACCAGTCACCAATCAATACGAGGTACTACAATTAGATCAACACGAGTTATTACAAACAGAGAACAGACGAGCCAAACGAAAACGTACTTGCGTATACAATAGTACAACACCGATACAGAGAAACACCCATATCCCTACTATAATAATCAGGGATGAAAACGCAACTAAAAATCGAGACACACTGAAGAAAATCCGAGACACAGTAGCTAAAAACAGCTCGACGCTCAACGTTATGGGTAGTCAAATGAAAATCAACCCCGACAGTGCGACGGCCCGTGAGAATATACTCACTGCGCTCAACGCCTGCAGCATAAATAGGATAATAGCACCGAAACCGAAGGCCGACAGACAGCCGGCGATCAGGATTGTGCTTAAAAATGATACTTATGGAGAAGATACCGACACCATCGCTAACGAAATAGTAGACTGCATCGGCTTAAAACCAATAGTGATCAAGCCACTAGGGAGAACAGGGAAAATACACCTACTCATCTTCGATGGCAAATACAAATCAAGAGACATCCTGGAGTCCTTCAAAACCTCGGATAGGAAATTCTTCTGTGCTCCCGCCATCAAGGTTGAGGCTTTCAGAGAAAACCCAAGTCACATTGTACAGTGCAAAAAGTGCTATGCATTCGACCACTCCAAGCAATCGTGTTACGGCAAACAAGAGGAACCACAGATACTCATCACTACGCCCGAAGGCACAACGACGAAAGTCTGCAAAAATTGCAAAACAGAAGATCACGGTGCGAACAACGTGAAATGCCCAGTCTTCAAAAACATGATTGCGAGGCAAATAGAACAAGGAAAGGCTAAACAAACAAAGAGAGAGGAGAGAATCAAACGCTCAGTGGTAAGACCGGGTGTCAGATACGCAGACATCACAAACATGAGTCTATTCCCTAGTCTGCCACAAAAAGAACCTCCACAAAAACAACCTCCCACAGAACCGGCACCGCCGACCATAAACGGTCTCACACTCGAGGGCCTTTACCAGATGCAGATCCAGATGCAACAGACACTGATTAGGCTGATCGACACAATAAATAAGACACATTCGCATTTCAATGGCTAATCAGAAGAATAAAAAAATACAGAATTTAAAATTTTTACACCTGAACACCCAAGGAGTAAGAAACAAATTCATAGAAATAAAAACACTAGTCGAGAAATACAGACCGGCTATAATCATACTCAACGAGTGCAAGATCGACTTCGACAAACAAAGATACGACATAAAAGGATACGACAAACTCACCCACACACTAGAAAGACACTTAGCCACGGCCATGTACATACAGAGGGGACTAAGATGGGCCGAAACGGAAGTCACACCGGGTTGGACCGACGAAAACAAGAAGGTAGAAGGTGTGGGCATCAAACTGTTCACAAACCACGCAACCGGACAATATATCAAGATAAAAGGAATATATATCCAGATTCCAAACCAACACCACGCCAGAGAAGAACTAGAGGAGACCCTAGCCGACGAACCATCCATCATCATCGGTGACATGAACCTACAGATGCACACTCTAGGACATAGGAGAAACGTTGGCCTCGGTAACATCATTAAGCAAGCAATAAAAGATGGAATCTGCACACTGAAACACGCAAACGCACCTTCTAGACCCACTAGCCAAGGCAACACCATCCTGGACCTGGCTATAATAACACACCAACAACTCGAAGCGCAGGCTAAGCAGGTAGAAAGTGTTGGCTCGGACCATCTCCCTTGGCTGCTAACCGTGAGGATTGAACACAATGTAGAAGAACGCCTATCTCGTAACACCAAGATAATCTACGAGGACGAAGAACTGAGAGACGCATACCAACAGACAATGTGGGAAGGATTCCGTGACCTCAACGAAGACATCACCACAGAAGCCGACTGCGACAAGTATGTCGAGACAGTGGAACAAGCAATTGTTGCAGCCCTTGACAGTCACGCCCCTCTCAAAAGAGCAACAAGACAGGAACTACTACCGAAGGAAATCAATGATAAAATAGATCTTCGAAACAAACTGAAACAAATCAAATGGCAAGCAAGAAACTGCAGCCTCAGACTCCAACTCGAAACACGCACACTCTACAACCTTGCTAAGAACGAGGCCGAAAAAGCCCTGAAGGAATACTCCGAAAAGGGCTGGCTTGACAAACTTCAAGATCCGCGAGATAACAGATCACAAATGTGGCGCATCCAACGGAACATGAAACAGCCAATTGCCAAACTACCAAACATCACGGGATGCAGTACGGAGAGAGAAACGATCGACTCGCTCACCGACACAGCCATAGTGAAAGAGGCCAAGATAGCAAAAGACAATGAGGGTACCGAAAAGACGACTCCATTTCAACCGCTCGACTTAACGTGTAAGAGCGAAGTCCAACGCGCACTAAGGAAATTCAAAAACAAGAAGGCCCCAGGTCCAGACGGAATCAAGGCAGACGCCCTCAAACTTGGGGGAGAAGTCTTCACTGACGCATTCGTGCCTCTCGCTAACTTTGTATTGTCCACAGGGTACTTCCCTAACCGTTGGAAAACCGGCTTGTGCATATTTCTGCACAAGGCCGGCAAAGATCACCGTCAGGCATCATCGTACCGCCCAATAACACTGCTTAACATCATGGGTAAGCTTTGTGAGCGACTAATCCTGACAAGACTCACTGCTACGGTCGACCGGCTGCAACCACCATTCCAGCATGGCTTCACGAGGGCAAGGGGAACAGCGACCCAGATCCTACGTACTGGAAAAATAATTACCGACGCGCTAGCCGCGGGAGATAGCGTGTCCATGATATCTACGGACCTCTCGAAGGCCTTCGACTCGATCAACCACAAGGGCCTAATCAACAAACTTCAAAATAAAGATGTCCCCAACAATGTCATTAAAATCATTGAAAACTACCTCGCAGACAGAAACCTGAAAGGTAGATTCAGAACCACCGAAACCGACGACAAACCGATACCTCACGGCGTGCCACAAGGCTCTATCCTTGGGCCAGTCATCTTCAATCTGTACGTTCATGACATCTGGGACATACACGACCACATCAGAGGACTCAAACTCTCACAGTACGCGGATGACCTCTGCATACTTAACAGAGCCACGAACCCAGACCATGCGACCATGCGCGCGGAGTGGGCAGCGGAAGCCATCATAGACTACTACACGAGATGGGGACTAAAGTGCAATATAGATAAAACCGAGTGCATATTGTTCTCGAAAAAGAAAAAATACCGGCCAACGGTGAAACTGAAACTACAAACGCTGCACTACCAAAAACAGATCAGATATCTCGGCGTCATTTTCGACAAACACATGAAGATGAACCAACACACCGAGAAGGTAGTCAAAAAACTAAAGCAAGTCAGAGGAGCCCTTGGCCCCATAATAGGATACTATGCGAAGACGGAACTGGAAACGAAACTGGCTATCATACAGACCTGCATCCTACCGCTGCTGGACTACGGAGTGGTGCAACTACTCTCGAGGTACAGCGCAACAAACCTGTGCAAAATCGAACGCCAATATAGAATGGCACTAAAAAGCGCCGCACAATTACCAAGACGAACACCCACAGAAGCGATCTGGGAGATGGCTGACATCGAAGCCTGGCACCTACGTGCCGAGGACCTCAACACCAAGATGCTGGAAAATATCGCAAGATTACAAATAAAAGACCTTGAAACCCCCGGCGACGCCTACATGGCGTACGGCGAATTCAACCCCCTCAGGGTTAATTACAGAATAGGCGAAATATTTTATGACCCTAATAAAAAAGTACATAGGCGGTGGCCTATCGATAAAACGAAAACCCCGCGTCCCCTTAGAATACCATAGTCTGTAAGCACATAAAATAAATGAAACCCGTTATCTATTTGTATAAATTTATCACGAATAAATAGAGCACAGCAAACACAGATCCACTAGGACATAAGTTAGCTGACGCACCCCTACACGGCCCACCGGCCATAGGGACATTTTATGTAGTACACAAAGTAGGCAAATAAATGATATTCGGATTCTGATTCTGATTCTGATTGAATAATGTTTTAATAAATAGCGATCGTTAATTCTATAAGCTTTGAGTGAGCTAATGCCATAGCTTTACGTGGCCGTCAAACGTCGTTAGAACATATTTCCGAAGAATAATCGCAAAAATATAATTTTAATTTCATAACGCAGTACCTACTGGTTGACCCAGTCAAGATGCATTGCGATAAGGTTATTGTCATCGAAAATTTCAAGGATTGACGTTTACTTTCCGATTGATATCGATTGCTTACTTCAATTCCATACATTTTATCAGTTTTCGACACTATTTTACGTCAGCGTTAAGCATCTTATCTAGGGGAATAGGTAGAAAGAGGTTTCCTATTGAAATTGGAATTAGAATAGAGTGGACCTAACCAAGTGGCATTTTGCTATCGTTCACGATTAAATAAATCAAATAATTTATCTTGGATTTAAGTATGCTGACGAACGTTCTCCTGCCACATCATACATCTAGCCTGATATCACAAGCATTTGACAAGTGCAATTTGGCTAGTCTTCCAGTTCTATCCAGTTATAAGTTAATTCATTCATCTTAAGGCTAAAAACAAAAGATAGACCAACCTTTAGCACTCTAACAACATCCTGCGGAAACTGCATTAGCGCTGTACTGGTCACTCTCCTGTATATCCTGTCCACGAAAATCCCGGCGCGGATCGCATGCGCCACCGACCGGAACTTCGGCTTTTCATCCGACTTCCGCTTCGCCGTCGCCAGCTGCCTCGTGAATGTTGAAGCCAGCCATTCTCGAACTTCCGGCGGCACGGCATCCGGCTGCACTTCGGACAACTCGTCATCTTCGTCAGCCAATCGCCTGTGCACAGTTCAAATTCAAAATTAGAATTTGGAATTAAAATTCGAAACAAAAGCGATTCGCCAAGCGCTATCAAATCAGGGTTCGATTACCGAATCATGAATCAAACGTTAGAGGATTATCGAATGCACGTAATCTATTAAAAGCAATTTGTAGTCGGTACATGACTAATAGGTCGCTTTCAACTACATGATTAATATTGGACAATTGCTAGCTTTTGTCCACCATGTTGATCCAACTTTTGATTGAATTAGCGAGGAATGCAATCGTATTGTCACTGCAGACAATTTCAAAGGGCTGTGTTAAATCAGCAGTAGGTATGCATACTTAAGTCAATATATTTTTTAAAGGAATTAACTTAATTTCAACTAGCTATTTAGGTGCATTATGTGTTGAAAAAAAACCTAGTTATTTCATTAGTTGCTAATTAATGATAAAAGTATTATGCTACCTCTATTTTGAGTCTTGCTATTTTTTAGTTTGTATAAAATTGAAAAGTATTGTTTGTAAGCAACTAATAGAAAACGGGTATTTCGAAAATATAGAAATATTCAAAACCTGCGATAGTTTCAACACATTACCTTCCACTCAATCGTTTTAATTTGCGAAGCAATTTGTTAGTCAAGCAGAAATGTGAAAACATTTCTCAATAGACGTCTGCTAGACCATCTTTACCACAAACGATGTCTGTGAATTCACGTAATTCTTCCAATTCGCCATTGATATCGGAATATAAATTTGAACAGCGGGGAGCCACTCTCAGAACTCAATCCCTTGTTGATTTTTGCTATATTCGAATAGAAATAAGATGAAAATATTTAAGATCGAAGTTATGAGAGCATGCGGTATCTTCAGACTCATCTAGCTAAGGATAGGGCGCGTCATGCAGCGTGCTCAAGAATATTTTGTTAATACATTGCTTTCCAATTAAACTGTAGTAGACCTTTTGATTGTGGAATAGGTGCAAGTTAGAGCTGTCAGTATTTGAAAGAAAAAAGTAACCTAATATAAACTAAACTCAGTTTACGGTTTTTAATTTAGGTTTTACATTTACAAACTATTTTTTTAAAGGCTGTCATTAACCTTTACATTAGTACAAAAGTTTATATTTCGTACTACATTCACATTGGCCAGGAAGAAAATTATAATATTAAATATTGTTTCAATGTTTGAAATAATTCACATTACGAAATCGATTTGAATCGCAGTATTCATGAACTTTACACGGAGAAATTCGATTCCGATAATCCAATCAGGGTAACGGTCACAAAAGAACCATTGAATAACACAGGCTTACTGTTGGCTCGCACGGTTTTGTTTGGCAAAAGTGAAAACGCATTTGCAAAGACTTGCTCATCGAATGCCGCTTTTACTAATATTCGTTCGTTTACATTTCAACGAGCGCAAATACCATTCTTATCTCTCAAGTTTTGTTTCATTACCGTGCCTTTATTATTATCATAAATCGGAATATGGGTGTCATTACTCTCAATAATGTGGACATGACTCCGAAGATTTTAATAAACAAATTAAATTACATTAATTGACTACTTACCCTAAAAAATATTTTGATCCTTTGACAGTAATAAATAAATAATACAAACTCTTGTAGATTTAGCAAATCCACAGTAATTTTCATATTTTTTCCGTGGTTAATTTACTCCTTTTCACGGTTAAAATAAACTTCTTTCGCAATCCACGGATGTTAATGGAGCAAACTTAAGTAGATTAATATAAATGGCCACTCCTCACGTCTTTGTATTCTTTATTTATTACTGTCTTGCAAAAGAACCAAGATTAGGTTTCAGGTAAGACATCAAATAATGTAATCTAATTAAAATCTTGCGAATTATTGCGAGTAATGACACCCATTTGTCCGATCTCAGATTATTATCAATGAAATTTGATTGTACCTAGTAAGCTCACAACGAACAACGGAAAGCAACGTGTCACAAAAAACGAACGACAAAATAAGCAGTTAGGATGCTGATGGGTTATTTACAGGGTTAGTACCACCGCTACTTGAATTGAACAAAACAAAAGGCAATTTTGGCTATTTCCCGATTCGCCGGATTCTTGAGGGAAGAGTTCTGACTGGCACATATTGTATATAAGAAATTCCGGCGAAACGGGAATCCGACGAAACAAGAATCCGGCGAATTGGGAACTAACCGCGATTTTGAGTAAGATTGTGATGATTTTGTTGGTATTCAAGAAGCGGTAGAAACTGTAGTAAGAGGTAACATCGACACACCTAAACACCAGGGTTGGGGCCGACTGCTGGCGCGCCACGGCCGGTCTAAAATAAAACACGCCGTCAGTGGGACTGTTTTAGGATTCACACCAGGACAAAGGATAGTGATGTACGATCGATATCATTGACCACTTGCCTTTCATCGCCACACAACTGATACAATATAAAGCTAGGATTTACAAGGTCTTGGTCAAGGCAAATGGCGTCACAAACTTAATCATAACACAAAAAATGCCTATTTGTACAAAAATAATAGTAAAATGTAATAAAGTACTTATATTATTGTATTAGGGTACAATATAATTTAAATCTGAAATTCCTCTTCCATTTTGATTTCTTCATAACATTTTAGCTAAGTGATTGGATAAGGTCCACTCTTGTGGAATATAAGTACTTATTGAATATTACCTTAACTGACAACTTCGCTTTGTTAAGAAAATTAAATGAAACTCAAATCGTTGATACAATAAGATAATTTAAATTAAATCATTAGATAAATATTATAATACTTAAATGATTGATAAGCGATGAAATAAAAATGAAAGCAATGCGTCTAAAAAATTGTTCAACAAAATCTGAAGCTGAAACAGGTGAAGTATTGAAGGACAGGTGGCTGGGGACTCTTTTATAACAACGATTAAAAGCTAAAAATCTAGGTTGCGTGTTTATGGAACACCTAGATTTTAGAAAACAGGATGCATGCCTGAGGGAGAGCGATAAATAGAAGATTCATGAAGTAAGACCAATCAGAAGGGATCCAAGACGACATACGGAGATATCGAGACTAATCTAACAGAAGATTCTATAACTACTTGAGAATGAGTCAAACCCAAATAGAAAACAGCTAAGATCTGCTTCAGGTTGAATCGTTCTCAAATTATGACAGTGAAAATATTACCTATGTAAAAAGGCAACAGAACACCACCAGTCTGGAGTGTCTCCAAAGTGGTTTGAAACAGGGAAGACTCTAAACTAACAGGACAGGAGACGATCGATCGAAGCTGAACATAACAGAAAGACCTAATCGCATAGAGTGGGTAGAAGGGAGGCGCGACTACTTGGCCGTTGTCGGCGCTGTTTCAGTATTAACTTTGCTTCGTTCGGTTTCTCTACTGAGCATCTGGTCCAGCAGGGAGTGCGCAGACGTCGCGTGTGCACCGCCGCCGGCTGCGCGCGCGGCTGCTCCCCTCTCCTATCCCTGCGTTACACACAATCACTGGCGACGCGGCGCGCGCGGCACAAACCATTAAACCCTATAAAACTGTCGGCCATAAACTAAATGAGCGAGTGAAATGTTGGAAACCAAAGCATGAGATTTGTGAGTGTGGTAGAAACATCTGCTTGATTACGGAAGAGCTAATTTGAAGTTACCTGATAGAGGTAGCTAAACAAAGGCTGCAAGGAAAGGTTACACACAAACTGCCCGGGGTTCGGTTGATGAAATGACACGGTAGGCTAACGACGCTCTTTGCGAAAATGTCCCCGCACAATAATAATGAGGCGTTGTTTACTTGCTTAGGAGTGAATTATTGAATCATTCTTAGTAGGTAAATACCTATTTTTTGCCTGATTTTAAACCGCATGAAAATTTTGAATAGTCATCAATAAACTACTAATAAATATCATAATTTTCTGGTCAGTTTTTAAATGTAGCATTTTGCGCATTCCTTTTTTCGTTTCTATAAATAAGATAAGAGATAAAGAACAACGCCATTTTAATAAAAAAATCTGTAATTCCAAATATAAATTTCCGCTATCGAGCGCATCGTTTTTTTCATAGTTTCCAGGAAAAACTCCCCGTGATAAGCGTGAAAAGCTTCGTGACGCTTTATTTTGCGCTTTAAAAAATATTCCAGTAATGTTTGGACGCAGAAATATAAAATGCTCATCGTTTCGCTAAGGAAAATACTTTTATTGTGTTCTGGAGCTTTTTAAACAATGGATATCAATGCTTGGTAGCTGTAATTCGATGAGAATAGACGATATTGCCGATATGAATTTTTGATAATAATATTTTTGAAGAGCACATATTTCTGATATAATTGGGAGTATTGATATGTGGTGCTGGAAAAGGAAGTAGAAAATAAACTTCACAGACAGTGTTTTTATCGTATCCTGGATCCTGGATCGATGCAGGAAGAAATATATTATAGACTAGATAGATATCATAAGTGGGATATCTTATACAACTTGACGGCTAAATAAATATCGTCAAAGAAGGAATGATGAAGGATAAAAAAGAAGGGGGGAGGGGGGTCCATTTGCAACGTTAAAAGATGGCGGACGTGTAATTTGTTTTAGACTTTAATTTTTGGGTAATTAGGTGTTCAAAGTTCTTTTCTGATAGTGATTTGTACTTTTTATGCCTTTGTGTCGCACAGTGATTGAAGACTTGGACTTATTTCGTGTATCTGGCATCTTTCTTCTCGTTTCAAGTGGACTCGCAGTGGTGCAGAGGTTAAAACTATCTTGACCTCTGACCTACAAATCACCGTACAACGTCGCCCCCAATCTTCCTAGAGAAGATTGGATTGTGTTTTATTGTTATATTGATTTATACTTATATATACTTGACACTACTGGCGAAATCACTTCACGTGGAAACGCCATATCCCCGCGGTAGTAGCTGTTCAAGTCGCCGCGGGGGCAAAGAAAGAAGGGGGGACCAAGATAATTATAAATGTGGATGTTTGTTACTTAAATCACGCCAGAACGATTGAACGGGTCTGGATGAAATTTAGAACCGAGATATATTTTAGCTTGGAATAGCAAATAGGCTACTTTTATCCCGGAAAATAGGATAGTTTTTGAGGGAATAGCCATAAACGACTTCTACGAGGAAATCAACCGGTTAGATAGTCGGATTGCAGTTCAAAATATACGAGTGTATCTCTTTTAAGTTAGGACGGAATGAGAGGGACAAAAAAGGCTTATTAATAACGTTCCGTCCTTTTAGGGGCCTTAAGAGCAATACCCTTATTGCAGCTATTGTATACAATTTTCAAGAAAAAAATCCATTTACCTCACGCGACTTTATTTTGCGATTTTTAATTTAATAAATATTCTAGGCGCTCGATTTTACTTTGTAAAGTCATATTGATTTTTACATGTGAAAACCGTATTGCCAACTTTACGCAAGCTCTTATCTAAAAGAAATGGCGACTGAGTTATAAACTAAATAAAACATGTCAAAAGCGACCTTTGTTTCGGCGAAATATGTTTGCCAAATTATATCGATTCCCAACCGTTTCATTTGCCAACCCTTTGATTTTTGAAACTGTTAATATTTCAGGACAGGCACCTGATAGTAAGTGGAAACTGTGACCCATAGACATTCGCATTCACAAGATGGAATGCCTCTATGCTAGTCATTTCACCGGCTGTCTTATCCCCAAACCGGAACACAACAATGCGAACACTGCTGCTTGGCGGTAGGTTAATGGATAAGATGGTGGTACCAACCCGGACGGACCCTGCACAAGGTCCTCCCACAAGTAAACTGACTGAGTTATAAACTAAATAAAACATGTCAAAAAAAACCTTTGTTTCGGCGAAATATGTTTGCCAAGTTATATCGTTTCCCAACCGTTTCATTTGCCAACCCTTTGTTTTCTGTAACCGTAAATATCTCAGGGTTTTATACAACTAACCTAACCTATAGGGTTCTACACGATGCCGACAGTACTGAGTTAAATCCTGAAATATTAACAGCTTGCCACCTGTCACTAATACACTGGGAAACATCTTAGCCTACTTGTGCAAAATGTGGTTACAGAATTATGAAGAAGTTTTAAAACTTGTTGGTAATTCTTTAGCTCTGCCTACCCCACTCTGGGAATGAAGGCGTGAGTTTATGTATGTATGTATGTAATATTAACAGTTACAGGAATAAATTGGGTTGGTAAAAGAAACGGTTGATAAACGATACATTTGGCAAACATATTTCGGTCAAAGGGCAGGCTCCCGTCAAAGGTATTACGGTGTTACAGTGCATAATAGGGTCCAGGAATGTTTACAGTTTTGGTTATTCCCTGTTTTTATTCCAGCTTCTGGTAAGATAATAGGCTGTTTTAAATCAAGAACCCATTGAGTGCACGCCCTGAATGCACATTCATATGCTAATAGTGCAGCCGTACATCAATGTATGCATGAGATCGTCAGGCCGTAAATTCATAAAGGTTTTCCAAGTTTATCTGAAAACGATATTTATAATACAAAATGTGACGCAGTAAAAATCAATGTTGCTGACTGTTTAAATATATTTCGTTATTTTTGTCAACTTTGCCCAAAACACTATAAAAGATGAACAACATAAAGACAAACATTCTCCATCATCTCACACTTTTATAATTAGTGTTATTAACAAATAATAAATGAGAAAAGGAGATGAACTCATATGGTTAAGAGAGGGACGTCACAACCATGAATATACCATTTTTTTGTGCATTTTGGCGCATTTTAATGTACGCATATATTCCCAACTAGGCCATCAGCCATACACAGAGCCCTTATTCTACATTAAATTCCTCTTATGTTGATGTTATGCTCTTATTAAGTTATCAGTGAAGGTGGCCGAGCAACGAGGTCCATAGTTACAAACACCTTATAGACTAACATAAGTACATAACTATATAAAAAATAAAAACTAACACCGAAGTGACATAACAGCTTGGTTCTATTTTGCCAAACTTGGCGTGATGGTCGTTGCTGGTAGTTTGCCCCGAAACCGCCGGAACAAACGCCTTTCGGCCAGAAGTCAGGACACTCGACGGTCCCCAGCATAAACCGCGGCACTAAAGTGCATGTTGCGAAGCGATCGCATCTGGAACACCGTCAGGCTGCATCCAACCTTCTGACGGCGTACTCCACCACATAGTCTTTCGTTGCAGAGTGGTGCAGGCGAGACACGTAGAGCGCCGTGTTCGGTATAGCTGCCCGCAGCTCGGAACTCGGGTCCGTTACTGCAGTACCATACCGACTCTTACGAGGCTTCCTACGTAGTTTGCTGTGCTGCACCAATGTGAATCCCTCCTTATCCTCACCGGTACGAGGGAGCTCCTTCACGGAAGCTGGAGCTCCATTACAATATGATAACTAGGGTAGGGACTTTCGGTGGCAAACCGTGGTTTTAGGATCCATGGAGTCGCTGTTTCTTGATTGTAATACATACCACTTTGATTTTGACCTTGAGTATTGTCATATTTCAAAATTCAGTCTTTCATCAAATCGATAAACGAGTTAAAATTAATTTTAGTACGGAGGATATCTCCACTGTGAAAACGTAACAAACAAACCAATATTAGTAGGTACGTATGTGTAAACTGAACTAATAATGTATTTAGTTTATTTAGAAATATTACAAAACTAAAGGCCAAAATCAAAGTGATATGTGTAATAATAATTAGATAATAGCAACTCCAGAGATTCTATGACCACGTTTTACCACCAAAATTCTAACCGTAATGATAACAATACTTTTAAAACATTGGCATGAGGCCCCATGTTTTACAATAACGTTATTTTTTCTAGTTTCAATGGCAATATGAACGATGTATAAACGAAAATGCGAAGTAGTCTTGTAGTGGTGCTAGCGTGTAACCATCGTATAACGATTCGGGCATTTTCTACGAACGCGTAGCAATTTATGTCTGCTACGCTAACAGACTCGTCGAAGCGCTACGGCTGCCCACCGTAGCGAACAAAAACCTCTACGCTTTCTTAGAATGATTTGCATTACAAAAGAAGATTCATTCTTACTTCGACTTTTACTAAAGGTTGTAAACGTACTAAGCAAAGCGTTTAAATTGGACCTTTTGAAAGTGTCATCCAATTTACACGTAGTTCAACAAAGACACTTATCAAAATCTGCAATTCGGCATAACTTTACATACGTTTGCTTTGTATTCCAATTTTCTATGACGTGAGTTTAATATTTAGAGATTAACGTCACTGAGATTGAAATTTAGTTTAAGTAAATATGTTTGTTTCTATGTACACTTACGATTTATATTTTAGTTTTGATTGGAATTTTATGATTGTTTATCTACATCCATATCATTTTATAACTTCCCTACAATATGTTCAGAATAGTACTCGTAGTTTATGCAACTGATGCATAATTAGAGGCCTTAAAATACAAGTGTTGTTTTATAAAACGAGCGCCAGCGAGTTTCATAATAGGATCACACGAGTGTTTTAAGGCCTAATTATGTACAGTTGCATACCTATATACTAATTTATCTTCATACATATCATAAGATTAGAATTGTCCTAAGTTCGTAACGGCAAAAACCCAACAAACAAATAACAATAATAACGGCGGCAATTCTATCCTCTGTCAAGAAGAATGTTTTTAAAACAACCCAATTCTCAAATCACTCGAGATCATCAAAAAACCATACTGAATTGACGTTTCGAGTCGATAATTGTTTTAATATCTATGAATACTAGAATAGGGATCTTCTTGAGTTTTGACAGTTGTTCCAAATTTAAACTCATAACGTTACAAAAATATATACTGTAATTTACATTAAAGTACAGATTTTACCTACTACCACAGACAAGAAAGTTCTCATAGTAAAATTGGTTGTAATAATGCTGGTCATTTGCTACGGGTTTTGAACACATAATAGAAGACTTATGATATGTGTGTCGATAAACATCATACAGAAACTTGTATATGTGGTTGTATTTTAATGTTAACATTAAAGTAATGCAAGTCATTAAAGTGTCGGGCATCGATGTGGGATGCATCTTAATGTTCACATTAAAGTATCGGACACTATTAAGATACAGGTATGTACATTAAGGGACAGGGCAACTACAGATATAGGTTTCTCAAATATTATAGAAAACTTATGATATGCATGTAGATAAAGTTAAGTATGCAACTGTACACATAATTAGGCATTAAAACACTCTCGTGATCTTATTAACTCGTTTATTAATGCCCCTCATTATGCACCAGTCAGGTTTTATAGAAATTAAATACACTCTCTTTCCCTGAGATTATTAATAACAGATGCATATCTATCAGGTACTAACAATCTTTATTATAATAAGAATGGAGCATGGTTTATGCTTATTTAACTCAATAAACTTTTTTTATTTTTATCTTTGTGTTACCATGTGTGTAATTTTTTATTCCTTTGTCTGTCAATATGTCAGTTGTCTGTAACATTGCACTGTTTTGTAGGACAGAAGAAAGTTACGCAGGGAGAAAAGGACAGAATATTAAAACAGCTATAGCTCTGTCCTTTACGCTCACCGTAAAGTGAACTATATAGCTATATCATAATACGGGCAGTCCTCAGCAAATAAGCAGTATTTCAAAATCAATAGCCAAAGTAGTTTTAGTTCTCTACTCTTAGTAATACGGTTGATATTGCTACAGGGATTTTATCTGACATACTGCGTATTACCGTAGGAGGGCAGAATAGCACCCAGTATTTTTTTGAAAGTGATATTTTATTGATTTTATTTATGACTTAAATAAATAGGTAATTTAAAATTCTCATTTGTTAGTTGTTCCAGTTGGAGAAAACATTGACAATAACAATATAAGAATAACAATAAATCAGTTATTTTTAGTAAAAATGGTTACAACAGAAATTCTTTTAATTTTAAAGAATATTTAGCGCAAATTCTGAACACACGATTACAAATTATAATTTTGATTGCCATACCGCTCTTACCGTAGATTTATGACAGAGATAGCCTATTATGTATGCATTAGACACGTAAGATCTTTATTAAGCTCCTACGGTGTTATTCTTTTAAGTAACGCATCATCGAGATACTCATCGACTAACCTAACTTGACCCCTTAGCACCTACTAGTTTGAGGCAGTAGATGTTTTTCGATCCTTAGATTTTGTTAGTTAGAGTTAGTTTTTTTTTCGAAATTACTCCTTCTATAAACGCTTTTTGAAAGGTTTGAGGCATATCAGTTACCGAGGAAACAAAATGATGCCTCATTGCCTCATTTAAAACTTTTGACAACCGGTAAAATTCAACGTATTTGAAGTACCTATATTTTTTTTAAGTTGCCATAGTATTTCACTGATTAACAATTTGAAGAAAAAAATAGCAGCGCAGTAAACATTTTGTTATTTCATTTATTTTCTATTGGTAAAATTATGTAAACAAAAAAGTTATTTGAAGTTTTAAACCGTTGCTCGTGTTCGTGCGTATCTTTGACCTTGGTCACTTACTTCGACCAATCCACTTCGACTTCAACCAATAACGTAGGACCTAATGATTGCATACAACCTACGTGCTCGTAGAGGTCAAGTTATGTTTGCAGGTAAAAATAAGCGTCGAACAAGTAAGAAAGAGAATAACGCCCAAGCGAGGTAAATTAACGAACGCTTTGCCTATTAGGCAGTTGCTAGGCAAAATATCGGTGTCGTGACAAGTATCAAGAGCATTAAGCGAATATCATTGTACAGTCGACTACAACGAGATGTATCCACTTCTTGAGTGATTGAATAAATGAATTAAATACTTATTCGGCTATAGTGCAAGATTGTAAAAAACGTTTTCATCACACTTGCACGTAAACAGTATCTAAACATACAGGTTAACTTGGCCGCAATGCCCCATATAAAACCCTCGACCTTTTTTTTACCATGAAACCCAAGGTCGGTAAATTTTTTTTTTTAAATTTATTGCACAGCACCCAGGTCATGCATGTTCAAGCAAAGAGTTTACACGCAATTGAAAAATTGACTTAAAATGTTATTTAAACAGGAATTTCATTGCAATCTCGCTACATGTTACTTAAATACTCAATTAATGTTCTTAATAATCGATTTTAATAGTTTTCTGTATCAAAACGTCGTTTTTTTTACACTCCTTCAGGGCTGTATGTATACCTACGTAAGTATTAGCCCTTAACGTTTCTGAACGAAACATTTGTATAATCTGTGAAGTCCGCCCGCCATCCGCTTAAAAAAAGTTCAAGTAATTCGTAATAATAGTTGTGCTGACTTGTGTATTTATTTACTCGCAAATGTGATGAAAAACATTGTATGTTTCACGGGCGGTACGGGAATTACGAACCTCGACTCAGAAAGCCCTCAGTCTTCGACTTCGGGCTTCTACTAGAGCCTCGATCGTAATTCCTTACTTACCGACATTTTTCCTTATACACAATGTACTATTGCCGATTGAGAAAAGTGGATACATCTCTTTGAAGTCGTCTGTACAGTGCGATACCTATACGAAGGTGCTCGGGTTTCTACTTCTCTCCCTCTCTCTCTCTCTTTCTCTCTCTTAATAAAAGCGTATGAGAGCAAGTAAGAGAGAAGTACAAACCCGAGCACCATCTGAGTGCTCACAAACTGTAGGCTATTGTTATTCCAAGATATCCTTTGTCATATATGCTTGATAATGTTTATATTTTTTCATATTGGTGACATTCTGTTCTATTCTTGATAATACTGCACTGCTGGAAGGTAAAATGCATGATTAACGTATAATACCACCTAATGCGTTAGCGACTGTGTGATCGGTAATACTTAGGGTTTGTTTACGGAGACGCGGAGCGGCTTGGCGTCACGCGGCGCGTCGGGCGTTTTTCCCGTTTACAGGGAGGCGGCACATGCAGCGGACGGCGTCATCACATCACACGCGCAAACACAAACATAAGGCAATGTAAGGTGTTGTTAATGAAGGCGTAGAAAGTAGCGGTTCCGCGGTGGACGCTCGAGCGTGTAGCGGAGCGCGCGATGGAGCTCGCGGTGGGCATCGGATCAATAAGACAAGACTGTCACAAGGTTCCGACGCGGGCGCCGCTGAGGGCGCAGTGGCGGGAATCGCCGTTATTGACACTTGCGGCGCGGCGTGCAACGCGGCGATGCCATCCGCGGGCTCGGCCGCAAGTAACGCTGTATTTGAAACAAACGCGTGTAAAACCGCTTCTCCGTAAACGCTTTTATACAACGCCATATGTTTGAATTTAATGCAGACCGCGGCGCCCAACGCTACGCGCGACGCCCCGCGTCTCCGTAAACAAGCCCTTACAGTGATTTCAATACAAGCCCCGCTACTTACTGTATTTTTAACCTACTTCCAAATAAAGGAGGATCTGTGTTCGAATTTTATGTATGTTTCTTGTACTTTGACGCTACCAATGGCAACTTTAATGGTAATAATTACCATTAAAATTCCATTAAAGTTAACTGTACAATGAAAAAACCCTTTAACGTAAAATAATCTCTTACTTTCTAACCAATGCGTAAGTGCGAGAGTGACGAATTCTTTATTATTCGCGATACAGGCGACGATCGTCATCATCATCATCATGTCAGCCGGAAGACGTCAACTGCTAGACATAGGCCTCCCCCAAGGCTCTCCACTCAGACTGGTCTTGTGCTTTTCGCGTCCGCCGCTTTCCCGCGATCCTTACAAGGTCGTCACTCCATCTTGTTGGAGGCCTACACACAGCTCGTGTCCCGGTCCGTGGACGCCACTCAAGAACCTTCTAACCCCATCGGCCATCAGTCCTGCGTACGATGTACCCCGCCCACTGCCACTTCAGTTTAGCTATTCTTCGGGCTATGTCGGTAACCACAGCTCAAGTGAATCTATTCTCGGCAATAAACGTCAGTTACCTTCCTTTTTGTGCCTCTCATTACATGCACTATTGTTGCACTTGCACGGCTAGCTCAATAATGCCGTGCAGGTGCAAAAGAGATAGCATGATTCCGATGATTTATGACCCGACTCGCCGCTTAATTTTGCGGATAGTATAGTCGTGTTGTCTCCGTCTAACCTTGACGTCGACCTTAAACTTGTAAAGGGCAAGGGTAATTAGGTAAAACCCTATTAATTAACCTCCGGCTATCGACTTTGATTAGCATCCGCACTCTAATTCCCTTACCCTGGGCAAGGGCGAGAACTCATTGGTTCAACTTAAGGGCCGGTTTTACAATCAAAAAGTAAAGCATATTTGACAGATAAATTTAGCCCGTTCTCTTTCTTACTCTTGTAAATAGACAAGGAGAGAGCCAACTTTAAATGTCAGATAAATTTACTCGTCTATTTTTTTTCATAATAGCTATCGGCAATCGTCGTTTTTGTATGACACACGAGTGACAAATATTCTGTCAGTTGCGAGTGCTAGCGTGATAGCGTGATAGCGATAGCCAGCCTAAAAGCTATTAAGAAGCTCGGAATACAGTAAATACAAGACACCTAAATAATCTTAGCTAATACAATATTAAAAGTAAAGGTTATAGCTAAGACAGTTTTTTTTTAAGTCTTTTGGAAATAAATAGTTACTTTTTTTTTTAAATATGCAATATATAAAATTCTCGTGTGAATGTTTGTAACAAAACTCATCGGAAACGGCTTCACCGATTCTTATAAAATTTTGTATGTATATTCAGTAGGTCTGAGAATAGGTCGAAAAGTATATTTCATAAGGTTTGTAAAAAAATAACACCCGGACAGCGCCAGGCGCGGAAGGTTAGTATACTACAATAATATGCTAACTATATAATAAAAAAATATATATATTGGTTTTGAGAATCTCGTAAAAAACGTGCGTTTCAAATGAATTAGCTCGTTAAAATGTCTAATGTGTACTTGCCTTTACCGTTTGCGGATCCCCATTCTTTTGTTTATTTCTTTTAAGGAGTCTTTACGAGCCTCTCATTCTATTTAAAAAATGGCGAAGAATTTACTTTACACAAGGAATTCGCTATTCGTTTTTAATGGACTCTGTTAATAAGACTTTTAAGGGAATCAATTAATTATGCAAATAAGTAAGTCGTAAGTAGCTTGTCATTCAAGACTCGTATAAGTAATAATATACATATGTATGTATGTATGAAAATTGGTCGAAATGAATCACGTTAATAAATATTGTTGGAAGAGTGCTACTGTTATTTTAGTGTTTAATTTAGTATCTTAACTCAATTAAAATTATATTTTTCATTAAAATAAAAATGGCATAGAGAAGACAAACGAGCACAAAGTGCACCTGATGGTAAGTGGAAAGTGTGAGCCATAGACATTCGCATTTACAAGACTGCAATGCAATCCTAAGACTGCAAATGCGTTGCCAACCCTGAGGACTAAGATGGAATGCCTCTATGCTAGTCATTTCACCGGCTATATAAATATATATAGTATATTAATTTTATCCCCGCCCGTGATGTTCGTCCGCGTCTTTGACGACGCAGTTGAAACAGGCCGACCCTGTTATGATTGAGTCAGAAAAAATACTAAGCTTTTCTAGTACATAAAAATAGCTGCAATTCAAGACTGCATAATTTAAACAAAGATCACTAAATTACGCCTACGCCTTGATGGCTCTACGCCTCCGCAACTCTACGCCGTAGCGGGTTTTGGTCCAGCGTTTTTTCTCGTAGCTGTAAAATCTCGGAGACAATATTATACAAACAGTTCCCTTAACAATGTAAGCTCTAGACTCTTGTACTATGACAATGCTAAATATAATTAGAAAAATTATTGTGAAAGTAGAACAAACTTTACCTCAGAAACCAGTCTATATACAGGGTGTCCCGTAAGTACCACGTCAAACTTAAGGGGGAGGTAGGTGAGCAAGCCACCTACCTAACATGGAAAAATCGCCTTAGTAAAAGTCGCACCGTTTTCGAGATATTTGATTTTTTCTGATTTTTAGAAAAATGTACACCCGCACTGAGTTTTTGATCTGTGGTATTCGGAATTTATAATTTTTTAATTTTTATTTTATTGCAAAACAATCTTGAATAGTTGTGTTATCAAATGGTAAAAACCATTGAAAATTAACTATTGTAGTTTTTTTTTTTTTTAAATTAAATTTAAAATTTGCCTCTTCCGTTTTATTTTGGTAAAACTTTAGCCCCTCCTAGTGAAAAAAAAATACATGACCACTGGTTAGCCAATTAGATTAAAAACATGCTCGTTTAATGGGCATTTAAAAATGATAAATACTTTATCATCAAAACACTAATAAATTTTTTTTTTAAAGAAAAGCGTAAAATACACCGCAATTCACGTTAAGCCAGTACTGCCACCCAAGCTTACTTGCGACGCGAGCTGTATCAGAATTCCATTCTAGTTTCATTCAGCAGCAATGCAAAACTAATCGAACAAATTAAAATCTTTAAATTTCGCTTAATTTATAAAAAAAAAGTTATAAAAAAAAAGTTATTAAACTTTTAATCTGCGATATTCCAAGTAGATAATTATTCGATTTGGGCTTACATCTAATTACTTACTTTTGTGATTTGTCGTTTATGTTTGATGTTTTTCGGACTTGTTTTTGCTTGTATTTCGGACTCTGATTTGCTTAAAGATTTGGCCTTTGTGACAATTTGTGACTGTGGATTAAATCACAAAAGTAAGTAATTAAATTTAACCACACACCAAATAAACAGTAAGATTGGGTTCAAAAAATTATTTTTAAATTTCGAACGAAGTTACCGAAATATAAAGATTTTAATTTGGGCGATAAGTTTTGCATTGCTGCTGAATTAAACTAGAATGGAATTCTGATACAGCTCGCGTCGCAAGTACGCTTGGGTGGCAGTACTGGCTTAACGTGAATTGCGGTGTATTTTACGCTTTTCTTTAAAAAATATATTTATTTGTGTTTTGATGATAAAGTATTTATCATTTTTAAATCCCCATTAAACGAGCATGTTTTTAATCTAATTGGCTAACCATTGGTCATGTATTTTTTTTTCACCAGGAGGGGCTTAAATTTACCAAAATAAAACGGAAGAGGCAAATTTTAAATTTAATTTAAAAAATAAAAAAAAACTACAATAGTTACATTTCAATGGTTTTTACCATTTGATAACACAACTATTCAAGATTGTTTTGCAATAAAATAAAAATTAAAAAATAATAAATTCCGAATACCACAGATCAAAAACTCAGTGCGGGTGTACATTTTTCTAAAAATCAGAAAAATTCAAATATCTCGAAAACGGTGCGACTTTTACTAAGGCGATTTTTCCATGTTAGGTAGGGGGCTTGCTCACCTACCTCCCCCTTAAGTTTGACGTGGTACTTACGGGACACCCTGTATACATGTCTATGTGTCCTCCTGTATGTTAAGGGCTAATAGTATAAGCCGTAATGATCATAAATTGATTTATTTTGTTAAAAACATTAATCATTTTATTTTGATACAAATTTATTCGCCAAGCAATGTATCAGTAACGAGTTAACAACTGATATAAAAATAAGGTTAATATTAAAATTGAAATGAAAATTCTTCTTCACTTCAGAACATCGCTACTCGAGAAAACCTTAAAAAATCCTTTCGCGACATTATAACGAGTAATTGTTATATTTTTATTTTAAAATTGTTAACAGTTAAGTAACCATCGTTAGTAAACAACACGCTGTATAAAGTTGAAAAGGTAAATAAAAGCATGTACTCCTTTCTAATCGCATAAGTGTGAGAAGGATAATGTCTCTTAACGAAAACAAGTGACATCCCACCCTAAAAGGTTTCATGTGTATATAAGTATTTCGAGACAGCAATAGATCTTGCGAGACCTATGTAGGTCTCAAGAGGATTCTTAAAATAAATCTTGTCTCAGCTGTTAGAGGATATCAATCCATCAAGAACAGTGCAGTAATGGCTTATAGGCAGAAGAAAAAATGGCTGGTTGGATAAAATATTAAGGGTGTGCAGAAAAAAAGTAAGTAATTACTGTGGAAATCTTACTAAAACAGCGACTAACATATATAGTTAGCTTAATTTTATCGTAGTTTTAGCTTAACATATACTGATAGCCAAAATATGTTTTACGTTATTTTACTATTTTCTTTAGCGCACAGTAAGATAATCACAGTTACCAAAATGCATGCAATGAATCGTAAAACGTTTTTTTTTTAAATACACGTGAGTAATTTGGCCAGGTCTTGAAATCAAAAGAAGAACAAGTTGTATTGGACTAAATTCTTACTTGATCTTTAAATACCTAGAAGCTCTACCAGTTTCGAGAAACACTCGTCATTTGTTTTCAAATCAAAACATCACCTCCGGTACAGGAAGCACTTACCGTCGGATATGGAAAGCCTGCCGGCGACGCGACTGACACATAGCTATTTTAGGACACCCTATTATCGCGTGCTTGTTTGGTTATAGTTTAGGTGTAAGGAGTGATATTGAGGGTAATCTCTTTTAGAATTCCGTAGCATCAATAAGAGAAGAATTATTAGGCAAGGGTGTTTTTTTTGGAATTAAGCATTGGATGACACTTTAACAGTGGCTTTAACGAGCTGAAGGTGTTATATCTTATTTTGATAAAGTTTTAACAAAACAAAAAATATGTTTAAGGTTATTTTTAAGTTATAAACATTAATAAACCAGAGCTCTTTGAATATCGTATTTTGTTTCCATCAGACTGCCTTCCATGTAACTACAACTCATCTGTATAATATAGACCATTTGACATTCTGTATTTGAAATCTGTCGTAAATTCCATATTCGTTTAGTATACAACTGTATTGAAGAGGCGCTTTATTTAAGTATTTGACCTAAGTATAATAAGTTTATCCTGAAATCTGTATGTAAAATGTATAAGAATCTGAAACTTGACATAACGTTAGGTTTGGATGACATGCAAATAATATCGTTAGTCAATGAACTGATTTTGAAAAACTTTACGTTTGTATAGCCTTTTTAATCGTTTGAACGCAATTGTCGGCTCTGACCGCAAAATAAAACTCGTACCGGTGATTCCAGCAAGTTTAAGATTAAAAGAGACTTTGTTTCGTATCCATTAAGTTGTAATTTGCATAGCTTAGCAAACGTATTTGGCGTGTGAGGGACATATTTTGTATTAGACGTAACGCGTTCAAAAGTATACCTAATAACTTTTATATCACGTAATAAATAACATAAGATATTCGTGTAGGTAGACGTGCGAAGATTTATATTGAGAATGTCAATTTAAAGATTTTCTTTGAAGGCCATTGAAGCGAAATCGGGCACCTTTCCAATTATTCCTACCTCTTTATGAAACTGAACATCACAAAAGAGTGTCACCTTTGCATAAAAATCATGAAATCGGGCATCGAATACGATTCTTTGAAAGCTCAATCGAACCAAGCAGATGTTTTATAGAAATATGGAAATTTAAACGTAGAATTTATATCAAGAAATTATGACGTGACAGTGAAAATGAAATATATAGGTACGTCATATGAATAAATATAATATTGTTATAGTATATCGATGCTAAATAATGTAGACGGGTACATCTGAAACATAAATATTATGAGAGGAATTCTCAAATGATTCTTTCTTTAACATACTGTGCCGTGTGAAGATTGTTTTCTTTTTTTCCTTACGTTGTAAACTTGACAAGACACAGTGGTTTGCCTAATTTAAATTAAATAGATACTGTTACGTACTTGGTTTCGTCGATGTAGACCGCTTCGAGAACTTTCGCCGCATATTGTAAGTTTTTTTGTAGTGTTTCTGCTGATATTTCGCCTCTGTTTAACTGTCTAAGGAGATAGCGTAATCTGTGAACAAAGAGAAAATACATTTAAAATATATTCTTAATTTACATACGCTCTATGTTGCTGACACGAAAATTCGGCGAAGTAAAGCATTCTATCTTTGTCGGTGACTTAAGCGTAACCCAGTTGTTAATGAAAAATTAACATGTTTTTATTTATTTCATATCATTGTGTAATGTCTCAATACCTCGTGGTGTCTCTTGCCGTCCTAATAACTATAAATAAATAAATAAAATAAATATCAGGGGACAATGTCACAACAATTAACCTAGTCCCAAACTAAGCTCTAGGCTTGTACTATGGGTTAAGTCACTTTCAATAGAACTTGTAAAAGATGTAAACAAAACCAAACGAACCAACTCACCATGATTACGCAATGATTTATACCTACACTAGACCATTATTTTTATATTAAGTTTAAGATGAAATAACTATTCATTATACGATATTTTTAATAAAAACACGCTTGGTGAATATTTGAGGTTATGTGTCAATCAGTACTAATTTGTTTACATCGTTCACAAGTTCTATTGACGGCGACTATACTAGACAACGATATAGATACTTATACAGAGAAATATATACTTAAATACAAAGAAAACATCCATGACTCATACACAAATATTCGCGATCATCACACAAAGATCTACCCTTACCGAGATTTGAGCCCAGGTCCGCTAGCTTCGTAGGCCAGCGCATCGTCCATAGACTAAGTGAATCTAGTTTATGTATACATAGAGCTTAGAGCTGTCATTTACTTTTAGGTTAATAACTCCTGAGCTGTCAACTTGTAGCGTGCGGACGCGAATTTTGTATTTCTTAAAAGTTAAGTAAAGTGGATTAAAATCGATGTTAAGTTTATTGTGTTCATATTTCACTGTCAACAACCCGAGAAGCCTCTAAAACGACGCTTCGAACCCGCCGCGGAACGGCACTTGGGAAAGGGTAAAAAAAACATTATCATCACGAGTGCACCAGCATACAGCCAGTGGGGATCAGGCTGGTGATTATTACGCACACAATTTTTTTTTATGGTGTAGGAACGCAAACGAGCACACAGGCCACCTGATGGTAAGTGGAAACTGTGACCCATAGACATTTGCATTCACAAGACTGCAAATGCACTGCCAACCCTGAGGACTAAGATGGAATGCCTCTATGCTATTGTAGGGCCATTACCAACTGACCGTTGGGCCAATAAATCATTTTATCGGAGTCTCTCGCTCGTACTCGTGGAGCTTATGGCGAGCATAAGGGATGCGTGTAGTATCAGCGTTATCTTGTACCTACCCTACCCTACAATAGTCATTTCACCGATTGTCTTATCCCCAAACCGGAACACAACAATGCGAACACTGCTGCTTGGCAGTAGGTTAATGGATAACATGGTGGTACCCATGCACAATGTCCTCCCACAAGTAATATTTGAACAATATGACACGGTTTGAACATGCGTAACATTTTAATCACCCGACCTTACCCACCTATATTTAAAAACAACAATATGCAAGGCTGTAACAGCATGGTAAAAACTTCAGAGCTCAATCGAAAACCCCATCCGAATAGAACCGCAATGATAATAAACTGGAATAGTCCAATAAAACCAGGAAAGCAATAAAACTGGGTAAAAAAACAATCCTATTCGTTTTCATTTGCGGGACTCGATCGATTCACTAGAATGCCCTCAAAGGGCCTTTCACGGGCCCTTTTGTGTTCAAGACGTAGTACAGCCTTGATTTAGATAAATTTTACAAAATCTCGACGACAACAAGCGTTTTTTGGGTTTGAGACGAGTTTATTGTCGAAAGTGGCTTTTTGGGTCGCTATTTTGAAATTTCAAACATAATTATTCTATTGGTTATAGTATTCTTTATGAAAACGTTTCTTACATTCATTGGGATTATTCATATTTTTACAATTTGATATTCGAAAACAATTTCGGATATTTTGACGGAAATGCAGTCTGCGTTTAGGCGAAAACCCCTTAAAATAGTATGTTTTAATAAACTATAACATCCACATTTTATCTTTAGATATCATTTAATTATTGTAATTCATTAGAAAATGCCAAATTTAAAATAATCATGTCATCCATAAAATGTGTGATAAATAAATAAAGATATTAAAACAAAACTATTGGGTTAACAACAAAATGAATGAAATTGGTTTCTTGAAATTACCTATTCTTTCGAATTATAATGTAAAAATCGTGAGTTAATTTATTTGGTCTATCCCAATTGATAATTAAACGGAGGGATATGCACATTTTATCATAAAACTTCACTCTTTTCATTACTTTTTATTAGTTCGTTCACTTAAATACGTTTTTTTTATATAGCAACTCGTGCACGAACCTTTATCTCCTATAGAATAAGTAATGTTACCCAGAAAATATCTATAGCGATTGGAAAAACGAACGCCACCGTGCCGTATTAGGTACTAAAATACTAGTACATAATGTTGATGACGTACGTTGTACGTGATGTACGGTGACTTTCATTTTTGCAACATTATCGATAACAACTCTAACGAAAAGCAAGCTTTACTCTTACTGCCGCACTCAGAGACGTCAATTAAATTTAATGCTTGATTAATGTTGCTGCTGTCACTGTCTTTGTTATAGCAATAGAATAAGACAACACGTTACTAAAGCAGCATTAAATTAAATTGACGTCTGTGAGTGCGGCAGTGAGTTGTATTTGATGTTGAGTTGGTGATAAGTAAGTTAGATTGCGCGACCGGCGGGGTTATTATGACGTAGCTATGCAATTCATTTTACGCTGAGAGAAAAGGATAGAGCTACATAACTACTATAGCTCTGTCGTTTACGCTCGCAGTAAAATTAACTTCATAATTATATCATAATAACTCATCAGATATTTGTACGCTTGCTTTGCATGCTGAATACAAGAACAATAATGACAATATTTATGAGACCATGTATTTTACTGTATTCTGACAAATAAATGAATTTGAATTTGAAATTGAAATTCTCAACTGCTGTTTGGATAATGTCGTCACAGTAATGCTAATTATCATTTATTTATTTTTTAGCCTATGACACTAGTGGTTAATACGAACCTAACCACGTATAACTTATTGAAATCGGTTTAGCCGTTTAGTAGTTACGAACGGAAGTTGAGTCGGACATATATACATGTCAAATACATAACCTTCCTTTCGGGCTTTGTCGCAGTCGGGTAAAATCGGTACGGGCACTTTTACAAGTCAAAAATCTACCAGATCTTCCGAGACACCACTGCTGAGAAGAAACGCCGCAAGAAACTCAACTGTCAGTCAATTTTAAATATTGCTTATGAAAATGAATTGACTTATGAGGATTGTGAAGCTAAAAATCCCAAACAAAATATTTTAACGTTTCTCTCCCTTTAAACTAGTTTGATTCTTACAATTTTTGAATATCTTGTAGATCTTATGAACAAATAGGTCTGTACATTATGGAAACTGGAAACATTATGGCTAAATTAGTATGTTGACTCACCTGAAAACCAGATTAGGGCAAATGAAAATTCGGACAAACTATGTGTTAGGACAAACGTTGTTAGGGATTCCGAGATACACCCGATATCAGCTCTGAAAGATGGGATGGATCGTCATTACACCGGGGTTTTCATCCATCTAATATAAATAGAAGTTTTAGTAATACGAATAAAATTGTATGTGGTAATCAGTTATTGTAATTGGGATCAAAAAAAAACTCACGGTTTCTACATTCTAATTCGAAGATTAGGTCATTTTAAGAGACCAATTTCATTAATTTTGTATTTGACCCAATAGTTTTGGTGTAATATCTTTATTTATTTAGCGAATATTTTATGCATGACATGATTATTTTAAACTTGGGTTGGCTTTTCTAAGAAATTACCACAATTAAATGATACCTACATACATACATAAACTCACGCCTTCATTCCCAGAGTGGGGTAGGCAGAGCTAAAGAATTACCAACAAGTCTTAAAACTTCTTGATAATTCTGTAACCATATTTTGCACAAGTAGGCTAAGATGTAAAATGAAATGATACCTAATGACAAGGACCATATATAATAGGACTTACAATCTTCATACTACGCACCGTACTCCGTTAGTTAGTATCTTT
This sequence comes from Acleris emargana, assembly GCA_927399475.2. Classification (NCBI taxonomy): domain Eukaryota; kingdom Metazoa; phylum Arthropoda; class Insecta; order Lepidoptera; family Tortricidae; genus Acleris; species Acleris emargana. The sequence goes on along the minus strand of OV656836.1, from coordinate 5,774,252 downwards.
CTAAGTGGCTAGATGGCGCTAAGAGTACCAATTCATTCAAAAGTCCTTATTTTACAATATCTATACGCGCAAGCGAGCCATCGAGCGTTCAACGACATTTCAATTGATACAGTAAAAAGTGAATAGATGGCGTTAGGTGCGATGTTGCATTACTACGTTTCGTTCCGGCTCACTTCACTATTTTTAAACTGTTATTTGTACTTACATATTACTTACAATCCATACTAATATTATAAATGTGAAAGTGTGTCTGTCCGTCTGTGTCTGTCTGTCTGTTACCTCTTCACGCTTAAACCGCTGAACCGATTTAGATGAAATTTGGTATGGAGATAGCTTGAGTCCCGGGGAAGGACATAGGCTACTTTTCATCCCGGAAAATTGGACAGATCCCGAAGGAGCAGCGATAAACGACTTCTACGCGGACGGAGTCGCGGCAAAAGCTAGTGAAATATATTTCAAAGTTCGTTATTATTTATAATTTATTTTCGGAACCCAAATAATGTCCGCAATTATATTTTAGTTTCAAAAGATTAAAAGAAAGTTTAGATACTGCGCGAGTTGAAATGAAAATTGAAACGTCAAACCTCATCCATACTAATCCATATCCATACTAATATTATAAATGTGAAAGTGTGTCTGTCTGTCTGTCTGTCTGTCTGTCTGTCTGTTACCTCTTCACGCTTAAGCCGCTGAACCGATTTAGATGAAATTTGGTATGGAGATAGCTTGAGTCCCGGGGAAGGACATAGGCTACTTTTCATCCCGGAAAATTAGACAGATCCCGAGGGAGCAGCGATAAACGACTTCTACGCGGACGGAGTCGCGGGCAAAATCAAAATCAGAAGCAGTGATGTCACTTTAGGGTATTTTCTCAAGATTTAGGGTAAAAATAGAACTCAATGTAAGGTAACTTTTTCATTGAATCGTATTTTGTTTAATCGTCAACGTTTATTTATTTAATTAACATAACACTTAGGTAGGTACCTAAGACAATATACTCCTCCCTAATAGCAATATGCATTTTGATGTCATCCATCAGTGGTAATAATATTAAAGGGTTTAAAAATATAATTTATTAATAATACGTAGCTTAGACGTACCCACGTTGGTACTTAAGATATTCACTATCTGAAACTCTCTATCCATTTAAATTAAATTGCCTTAATACTCGTCAAATTGTGTCGAAAAATGGTTAGGTTCGTTTTATATCATGCCCGGAGGGCTAAAATAACCCAGAAATAGGAGCTCCGCATTGCGGAGCTCCGTCGACTCTGTCAAAAAATGCGACTAATAAAATGATCTACTGGTAAAATATGCGAAGAAAATAAACGCGAACATTATAAAACGTTTTATGAAAAATCGCTACATGAAAATAGACGAAGAATTAAATTTGCGATCATGAAAGAACGCCATGTGTAATTCTCCCTTTGATACTATGAAAGAATGCTTTTGTGAAAATAATCTAACATACTCTTATAGAATATACTTAAATATCGGGTTGAGAGCGTCGGTGGCCTAGTGGCTTAGGGGGTTGACTCGTGATCGCAAGGTACCGAGTTCGAACCCCCGCGGTCACCATGTACCAATGAGTTTTTCTAACTTAACTGCATTACCCGATGCTCCTACGGTGAAGGAAAAACATACTCAGGAAACCTGCACATTCGAACACCCTTTTTTAACCCCTTTTGGGATGAATTTCAAAAAATCCCCTCATAGTACACCCCCAGGATATCCAAGGAATATTATTCCCTCCAAATTTCGAGTCGCTAGGTCCAGCGGTTTTGGCTAAACATGCACGGGTTAAAATATTTGGTCCTGGTAGGTTTACGTACCTACCAACTGTTAAGGTACCTACTGGCCGACGCAAAATTAAAGCTTTCTAAGCCTCTAAGCCTAAGCTAAGCAGCGGACGGACGGACATGGCGAAACCAGGTAAGTATAAGGGTTTCTTGTAGGACTACGGAACCCTGAAAATAAAAACATTTGAATCTGACCCATATTTGCGGCAGCGGGAAACGAAAGGATAAGAAAGTATGTAAACTAAGTAGTACATTTATTCTAACCCCAAGGTTTTGATTTATTATTGATTATACTACCTATTACCTGCATCCTTGATTACTACATCCATATTTTACGAAAAATAAACTTCTTCGTAATTGTACAAACAAAACTTATCTAACAGCACCAAATTACGTTAGTGACTGTTTTATTCGCGGAAAATACCAAATTTGTCAATTATTATGCGTAATTTTATCCACCCACATTTTACCCAGTGCACCAACGCCATCTAGTTATTTAATGTAGCAAAAATTAGCAAACCCGCGAGCAACTTTTAGCAATCAACGATTCCAGAGGTAGTGCCATCTATTAAATAGGACATGTTTCACATTGTTGACGAATAAAAAATATAATATTTATAAGTCGTGTATATAAGTGATATTATGGTTTTAAAATAAAGCACTTGGACGGTTGTTCTTAAAAAATAAAAAAAACACGAGAAAGTATTGGTGAAAATAACATTTTTGCCTCTTCCAGGCTACAAAACAGCGCCATCTAGTTTTAATACCGAATTTTGAGCTATTTAAGAGTTACATTTTTTTGTATGGGATTGTCAGTCCTATTATATATGGTCCTTGCTAATGATAAAAAAATATTATAATAGTGTAGTGTATTCAAACGTACTATTTCAAGCGGTTTTCGCCTAACCCGTAACATACACCTAAGAGGGCTTCAAGACTTTTGTTTTATACTTTTGTCGAAATATCCAAAAAATAATATATCAAAAACCTAACAATGCAAAACGGCTTTAAAACCCTATTACTCGAAATGGTTTTCAAATTAGAGTAATTTTAAAAATATGAACTATCCCAATTACAGTATCGGTCGGGGTTGCTTTAATGGATAATTAATCGCAGGCTAATTACCGCGGTGATTGAGCGGGGCAAATTGCACATCACCATGTATATCTGGTTACTTGAATCAAATTGGGCGCAGTGCAGTGTTACAACGTTAAATTATAAACGCGGGTGTACAGCGGGTTGTACGTACCCTGAAGATATACAAAGTAAGTTGCATCAATATGCATTGTGAATATGTGTTACTGTGTCGTGGATGTTTTTCATGTATTTAAATAATTTATCTATATAAGTATGTTTATCGTTGTTAAGTACCCATACTATAATCTAGTTTGGGACTAGGTGAATTGGTGTGACATAGTCTCCTGATTTATATTATCATATTATTATTTCCTTGTTTAAATTAGTTACTATTAAAATCGATTACTAGCATAACATACACCACTACTATAATTGACAACAGTTGCAATTAATATTACGTGTAAAAGAAATACACTATTACTAAAAATAAATAGACACAATAGCTATTTTGTAAATTAAAACGACAAAACAATGCTTTTAATGATGAACGTTTTCTACGTTAGCTAATATTCTCTAAATAGACAAGTTTAAAAAAATACATTGTATCTATTTCCCCATCGATTATCGTTTAATAATTTACTTTTTGCCGTTTTAATTTATAACGTAGTCTTTTATACTCAGTCTCTGTCCCCTAACAAAAGGCTCATTACTAGACAAAGGGGATACAAAGTGACACCGGCTTCGTTTGAGATCCCTACTTTTGTTTAGCTATTTACGTTGTAGATTGTTATTAAAAAATGCAGTAGACTTTAAAAATGATATCAAAACATTTATTTTACAGCTAGCTCATTAACAAACTGACAAAGTTCTACCCAAAAACGAACAAGATCAAACATCAATTTAAGGTTCCGAGCTAAAAAATATTTTTGATAACTTTTGATTGTCTTTTTACCCGACGCCCGAAGGAGGGGTTAATGTGTTTATCAGCCTGTATAAGTTTGTATGTATGTTTATTCCCCTGTAGCGCTCTAGAAACTCAACCGTGATTTCTCAATAGAAAGTTGTAGCCGTACATCTAATACCACAACGTTTCGGCCTAGCCAAGATGAAAACGCTGCTAACGATTCGTTTACATTTTGTCTATTGTTTAAATTGTGGGCCTTAAGGTTGTACCTTGAGGCCCACAATTTGTAAAAACAAGTGTAAAAATATGCGAAACGCAACCTCTTAAAAAATATATATTTTTTAATTATAATAAGAACTTGACTGTACAAAAACATTTAAATTCTAGAGAAGCCATCTCAAGACTGTTAACCCTGCCGACCCTGAGCCATTTTATAGGTTGTCTTATTCTTACAGCTGTTTGGAGCTAGGTATGATAAGGATAGGATGGTGATAGCCTCCGGACCTACCCCGAACAAAGTTTAACCACCACTAAACACACGCTGCTCGTATTTGCACACGCTGTATATAAACGCAAGGTCAAAGTGATTTACATGTAGCTGTACAAATATCAATATTACCGCATAGAGAACCTTTTAAACCGTCGCATGATACATGTTCCTCGCTAATGTTACGCGTTGTCTCCATCAATCATGAGTCGGACGTCTCGAGACCTCGCTCAGTTATCGTGAGACCTAGAGCACGTGTGTTATGAAATTTTAAAACTAACTACAGAAAAATCTTACAAATTTATTCGCGGAGATTTAAATAAAATATAGTGGAGAACATGGGACCTTGGTCAGCCGATATGAAAGCTTTATTAAGGCTCTGTCAACCCGACTCATAGACACCTCCGGAGATCCTAGAGCTGGTGCTTACCTCTATGTCCAGCAGTGGACGTCTTTCAGCTGACATGATGATGATGATGAATTTGAATTCGATTTCAAATCAGCTCAACCATTTTTTACCACAAACGACAATTTTTTAGTATTTGTTGTACTTCTTCTGCGTTTGTATAATAGCTTTTGTTTAATAACTGAGTGATAGACAATGCAAAATTAACTTATTAAACGTAGAATCTTGCCTAGCTATATGTTTTGTTGTGAAAGGTTGAAATGGTAAATCAAGATGTTTAGTTTCGTGTATTTTTATTATTTATTTATTTATTTAAATAACAAATTACACAGCATTACAGTTAAACACCAAGGCACTGTGAAATTCATACATTGTAACAAAAATACAAACACTAACAATAAATAAAAAACACATAGCACAGCAGATAATAATATTAAAATTTACAAACAATTAAACTGAAGACGAAGACTGAAGACTGTATGATGTATGAATATCTGCCAGAAACATTGTCTACGGCAAGGCCTTTTTTATTGCAAGAAGAAGGATAGCATAGCACACACCACCTGATGGTAAGTGGGAAAGATAAGAGATCCATAGACATTTGGATTCTCAAGACTAATCTCAGGACTGTAATGTGTTGCCTACCTTGGATTGGAGGTATTTTAAAGGGTGGTAGCGATCCAGACAGACTTTGCCTAAGGTCCGTACTAAAACGTCATTGGCCCTCTGTAAAACGCTATAAAGCTGGGGTTACATAAAGGGTTTCTTTATGCAAAAGTCAGAAAGTCAGAAATCTTTATCCTACAGAATCATGTAAACCATATTTCAACAGTTTCAATATTTTAACTTTTCTTTCTCTGTTCATTTATGAAGTAGCTATTTTTGTTAAATGTTATCCACAATTATATCAGAATTTCAACAGTGAAAGACACCGCAACAAAGTGCGTGCCATTTCAATGAGTACAGCTCTTTTATCCAAAAGTATTATAGGAATGGCTCCAAGGATTTGCAACAGCCTGCCAAATGAAATTAGAGAATGTAAACATAATATTATAGAGTTTAAAAGATTGCTAAACAGATACTTAATTAAAAAAGGGTTCTATTCGATAGATGAATATTTATATGACAAAGTCTAGAAGCTGATGTGGCATTACATTAATAATAATATTAGGTTGTATGTACTTAGTGTAATTATTTCATATTGCATGCTAGATACTAGCAGATTCTGACAGATCAATAGATTTTATGTAACACCTTTTGTACTCACTTTCCAGCACTAAACGATTTTGATTTTGAAACGCCAATAGGAATTCTCGCTGAATCCCGCATATGTGGCCGCGACTTAAGCGATGACCAGCGTCAGCGTAACGCCAGCGTTCATACGGTTTGTTTTGGAATGGTTACAGGATCCTGACCTCCTATAGAAAGCTAAGCATCTTGACTCGGTGTACATTATGACGCTGCAGACAGCCGTTAGGGTAAACAGAAGACAGAACCCTTAGGATATTGAAATTCTATTTCTGGAAAACATTCCGTGATAAAAAATAATTTCCATTCCTTACCAGTTTTGTTATTCGACACTCAGCCAATAAACATTGCTTTATTTGCCCGTTATTTTTATCAATTCCATTCTTAAGAAAAATAAAAAGTCAATTTTGATACCTCCAATCGCAGTATTATTAAACCTATTTATTGGGTTTGAGAAATTTGTACTAACATGACAGCAGGTGTCACAATTTACTTCTTGTCTTCCTTTTACTGTACAACTCAATCACTGGCATTCATGTATGTTTATAATGTAAGTGACAATAACCCACCAATTTAGCTATCTGTTACGAATTAATTCGCATGGCCACACCTGAACCTATAGAAATGCTCTTATGTACTTGTATCAATCATGTTATACTGAGCAATAATCCCCGTCGAGGTGGGGAGCATTGTGTAGGCGACATATGCGGAATAGAAGCGACTGAAGCGTTCAACTAAAAAAATGTGTAATTAACACATTGTGGAATGGGATTACAATTGATTGAGCAAAGCATTCTAAAAGGACGCTAAAAACCTTTGAAAAGGAATCAAATTTATTCGCAGTTGTTAGACACGCCACGGAAATTGTCTGCCAAATTCATAATGACAGCCGAAACCTCGCAAAATCTGTCTGGCTTATAATACCGCGTCCGTGTTCTACAGACCCGTTTAGTTTTCACTGGCAATTACTTCTTGTTCGGAAACCCGCCGTATTCGGATCAAATCAACTGGAATAATTGACTCGACTGCGATGAAAATTGAATGAAAATATTGAATGATAATACTCTAGAACGAATGTAAAACTGAGCCCGAAGGAATTTCTCATTACCCAATAGTGTGACGTATGGTTTGCGACATTCCTGGTTCCTTTGCGTATTCGGCAGTTGAATTGTTTGCGTGTTTTTATTAAATTCTTGTTTTGAACGTGTTATGAATGGGAATATTGGGAATGTATTGTTTAGATTTACTTGGGCATAAAATAAAAGGAGGATGAAGTAGACGAGAAAATTGTAAGTAAACGATTAGATAACTCCAGTACAACCTTGGTAGGACCACCTTGTTAAGGTAATTCTAATGATCCTTACGGCCGTGTTAATTAATTGATCTTGGTGGCGCCCGTTTCAAGACACATTTCAAGGGTTGACAACGCATTTGCGGTCTTAGAATTGTCGTCTTGAGGATGCAAATGTAGACATTTGCATCCTCAAGACTACACGAAACATAGATGAGATCCACTTATGAATAAGTGGCCTGTGTGTTCGCTTGTCTTGCCCATGCCATTAAAAAACGTCAAAGTAAAGTTCAATATAAAGAAAACTGACAATTTTGATGTATCTTGAGACGGGATTCTTATAGCTAAGATCAAGATAGTAGTAATAGATATAAGAGGAAGAATGCTTATAGGTGTTAATTTTTTTAAATTTATCGGAGTTGCAATTTTTGGTATGTGTCTACGCGCACCGTTTCCCCCTCCCGCTGAGGCGGCCGCACCGCCTATATTAGCGACGAGCGCGCCGCGCGCGCTCTCTTTCTCCATCGACACCGCAGCGTCCGCACGTCACGTACTTTAATATAGAATTTATAACCTTAAACTTAGCCACCTATTATACGTTAAATGATACAGTCCATTTTTTCATTCATCACCTACCTAGTATAGGAGACAACAGTGGTCCTTCGAGCCGCTTAATACATATACTTTAAATACTTTGACGTATGGGACTGCCAGCGCCCCCTATCTAGCCACGAAATGTCTTTCAAGCTTAGCTGATACTGTAGAGGATGAGGATGTTAAAATATCAATTAAAAGGGACTTTTATGTTGATGATTATTTAGGTGGTGGAAACACAAAGGATGAAATTATCCGTAAATGTAAAGGTGTAATTAAGGCCCTATCATCAGCAAAATTTAATTTGCGGAAGTTTCAGTCAAACAATTTAGATATTTTGCAAGAGGTATCGGGTGACAAGACACAATTAAACATATTACATCTGTCTGATACTAATCAAAACAACCCATCTAAAACACTAGGCCTCTATTGGCAATGTGACTCAGACTCACTATCATTCTTAATTAATATTAATTTAAAGGAAAAAATTACAAAACGCCATATTTTATCTGTGATCAGTCAGGTCTTTGATCCTTTGGGACTCATAGGTCCCACGATAGTACAAGCAAAAATAATAATGCAAAAATTATGGCAACTAAAAATCGATTGGGACTCAGAGGTACCAGAAGACATAAAAGTATGTTGGACCTCATTCTCAGATAAACTCTCACATTTGAACAATGTTAAAATCCCTCGATGGGTACTTCAAGATAACTATACCACAATTGAATTGCATACATTCACAGACTCGAGCGAGCAGTGCTACGGAGCCTGTACATACGCACGCTCGGTAAACAGTAACGGTACAGTTCATGTTCAAATAATAGCATCAAAGAATAAAATTGCCCCTGTCCGTACTGCCACCATACCACGCCTAGAATTATGTGCGGCTCTAGTAGGTGCTAGATTGTGTGCTAAAATTTTAAGGTCAATAACCTTACGGGTTGATTGCAGATACTGGTGCGACTCTACAATCGTTTTGGGTTGGCTGTCGACACCTGGTCACAAATTAAAGCCTTTCGTTCGCAACCGCGTGAACGAGATTAACGATACTACGGCCGGGAGCTCTTGGAACTACGTACCTTCTCTTGAAAACCCAGCGGATCTGGTTTCTCGAGGGGTGAAGGCTGACCTTATCAGTTCATCCTCGTTGTGGTGGCATGGGCCTCAATATTTAAAACATGATAAATCTTTGTGGCCAAAAATGCCCAATACTAACAAAAAACAAGATTTGACAGAACTAGTTTGTCATTTAACACAGGGTACAAATACAACAGAAACAAACCCTATTATAACCCTCATACATAAAATGACTAATTTTACTCGTCTGATACATACCTTTGCTTATGTACTTAGGTTCATATTTAACTGCAGAAATTAAAAGGAAAAACCTTCAGAATTAGGAGATTCTTATTTCATGGCTAAGACCAGATTTCATTCCCTTGAACGCAGATTCAATAAAGATCCAACATTCAAAGAAATGTATCATGACTTCATGAGAGAGTATGAACAATTAGGTCACATGACTTTGAATACCACCCCCAGACATCTCTCAAACTGTGAGGATAATAAGATCATTTCATGCTATATCCCCCATCATGGTGTGCTTCGTGAATCGAGTACTACAACCAAATTGCGCACAGTCTTTGACGCATCAGCTGTTACAGCATCAGGAGTATCATTAAATAATTTACAAATGGTGGGACCTACCGTTCAGGATGATCTATTATCAATTCTCATTAGATTTCGTCAACATAGATTTGTAGTCTCTGGTGACATTGAGAAAATGTACCGAGCAATAGAAATTAATCCAGTACAGCGCCCTCTACAGCAGATACTCTTCCGTTTTGACCATTCTGAACCGCTTAATACATATACTTTAAATACTTTGACGTATGGGACTGCCAGCGCCCCCTATCTAGCCACGAAATGTCTTTCAAGCTTAGCTGATACTGTAGAGGATGAGGATGTTAAAATATCAATTAAAAGGGACTTTTATGTTGATGATTATTTAGGTGGTGGAAACACAAAGGATGAAATTATCCGTAAATGTAAAGGTGTAATTAAGGCCCTATCATCAGCAAAATTTAATTTGCGGAAGTTTCAGTCAAACAATTTAGATATTTTGCAAGAGGTATCGGGTGACAAAACACAATTAAACATATTACATCTGTCTGATACTAATCAAAACAACCCATCTAAAACACTAGGCCTCTATTGGCAATGTGACTCAGACTCACTATCATTCTTAATTAATATTAATTTAAAGGAAAAAATTACAAAACGCCATATTTTATCTGTGATCAGTCAGGTCTTTGATCCTTTGGGACTCATAGGTCCCACGATAGTACAAGCAAAAATAATAATGCAAAAATTATGGCAACTAAAAATCGATTGGGACTCAGAGGTACCAGAAGACATAAAAGTATGTTGGACCTCATTCTCAGATAAACTCTCACATTTGAACAATGTTAAAATCCCTCGATGGGTACTTCAAGATAACTATACCACAATTGAATTGCATACATTCACAGACTCGAGCGAGCAGTGCTACGGAGCCTGTACATACGCACGCTCGGTAAACAGTAACGGTACAGTTCATGTTCAAATAATAGCATCAAAGAATAAAATTGCCCCTGTCCGTACTGCCACCATACCACGCCTAGAATTATGTGCGGCTCTAGTAGGTGCTAGATTGTGTGCTAAAATTTTAAGGTCAATAACCTTACGGGTTGATTGCAGATACTGGTGCGACTCTACAATCGTTTTGGGTTGGCTGTCGACACCTGGTCACAAATTAAAGCCTTTCGTTCGCAACCGCGTGAACGAGATTAACGATACTACGGCCGGGAGCTCTTGGAACTACGTACCTTCTCTTGAAAACCCAGCGGATCTGGTTTCTCGAGGGGTGAAGGCTGACCTTATCAGTTCATCCTCGTTGTGGTGGCATGGGCCTCAATATTTAAAACATGATAAATCTTTGTGGCCAAAAATGCCCAATACTAACAAAAAACAAGATTTGACAGAACTAGTTTGTCATTTAACACAGGGTACAAATACAACAGAAACAAACCCTATTATAACCCTCATACATAAAATGACTAATTTTACTCGTCTGATACATACCTTTGCTTATGTACTTAGGTTCATATTTAACTGCAGAAATAAAAAGAAAAACCGTAGGTCACAAACCGAGCTAACGTTGGAGGAAATTAAAACATCAACAATAATACTGATAAAAACCGCTCAAGGCGAAATGTTTCATGTAGAATATAATTTATTAAAATCACAAAGCCCATTACCGGTAAAAAATAGGCTTTCAAGTTTGACCCCATTTCTTGATGCGAATAACGTAATGCGGATTGGAGGCAGGCTTGATAATTCGCCATATACATATGATGAAAAACATCCCATTTTACTGTGTGGCAAAAACCAGTTAACAAAAATTTTATTTCGAAGTAAACATGTGACATTGTTACATGCAGGCCCACAGCTACTATTGGCAGATATTCGTCATAATTACTGGCCACTAGGTGGCAGAAACCTTTCTCGCCTAGTTGTCAAAAAATGTATAATATGTTTCAGGAACAAAGCCAAAACTGTTCAACCTATTATGGGACAACTGCCCACGAATAGGACTTCCTTACAATTTCCATTTCTGCACTGTTCTGTCGACTATGCCGGGCCAGTGATGATAGCTGATAAAAAAGGTCGCGGTTGCAAATTAATCAAGTCCTACCTGTGTGTATTTGTATGCTTCGCAGTAAAGGCTGTGCATTTGGAGCTTGTTACGGATCTGACCAAAGAAGCATACTTAGCTGCGTTACGCCGTTTTATGTCACGTCGTGGCAAACCTTTGACAATTACGTCAGATAACGCAAGTAATTTTGTCGGTGGTTGTAATGAGTTGAATTCCTTTATTTCAACGTCCAATATTGCTGCTCATCTTGCCGATGAAGGGATTCGATTCCTATTTACCCCTGCATACTCTCCACATTTTAATGGATTGGTAGAAGCTGCCGTCCGTTCCACTAAATTTCATTTAAAAAGAATATTAAACCTAACACATTTAACTTACGAAGAAATGTCGACATGTCTCACTCAAGTAGAAGCTATATTAAATTCCCGACCCCTAACTCCACTTTCCACTGAATCCTCAGATATGCTAGCGTTGACCCCTGCCCATTTCCTAATTGGACGAACTCTCACATCCGTGCCATGCCCACAGATCGCTGAGGATGCCAACATCAACTTGCTTCAACGCCACAAGCGGATAGAAGCAATAAAGCAACACTTCTGGCGCAGATTCACTAATGAATACATTTCTATACTTCAACAGAAAACCAAATGGCACAGATCCACTGATGGCCTGAAATTAGATACGCTTGTGCTAATTAAAGACAGGACGACGCCACCTCTACTGTGGTCACTCGGACGCGTGACCCACGTGTATCCAGGCATCGACGGGACCAGCCGGGTAGCCGACGTCAAGACCAACAGAGGTACTATAAGAAGAGGATGGAATAACCTCTGTCCGCTGCCGGATCAAGAAGACGACCTTTGAAGAATCTCTTCAACCCGGGGAGCATGTCTACGCGCACCGTTTCCCCCTCCCGCTGAGGCGGCCGCACCGCCTATATTAGCGACGAGCGCGCCGCGCGCGCTCTCTTTCTCCATCGACACCGCAGCGTCCGCACGTCACGTACTTTAATATAGAATTTATAACCTTAAACTTAGCCACCTATTATACGTTAAATGATACAGTCCATTTTTTCATTCATCACCTACCTAGTATAGGAGACAACAGTATGAGCTATGCATCAGGGAAAGTACAAGTTTCAATTTATTGATTTACTATATTTGTTATTACAATTATTTATTTGTTAGTCACAATGTACGTGGCAAAGTTAGTTGAAACATGTTAAATGATATTTCATCAACGCCCTGGGCGTTTGTTTTATAAGATTGAATAATTTTAGCAATGCAATGCTTGATTCAGTAACCAGTTTAAAAGTGAAGTGGCGGAGCTATGCCTGTGAAATTCATATGTTAGTCTTTGTCTCCCTCTTTTCCTTTTTCTTTCAATTATCATCTTAATATCATAGTTTACATATCGTTACTACTTTAAAAAAAACTCGTATCTGATATTTTGAGAGATGTATGAGTTTGTACTTATTTCTCTCTACGTTTAAGTTTAAAATCGTACGTCACGAAATATGAGATACGAGGTTTTTCAAAGTAAAGACGATAATATTCCTTACCTAAGTGCGGCCTTGTCGCAGGCATCAGGCGTGTCGACGGCGGGCAAGTGCTCAGTGTCGAGGCTGATCTGGTCGAGCTGTTCGTCAGTGGGAGTGGGGCAGCTCTCGCTCTTGTGTCGGCTAGAGGAGCGCCGCACTATCGTGAGCCCGCCTTGTTCTGTTGACAAGAGATGGCGCTTTAGAGCTAGTCGAGTTGACAAGAGATAGCGCTTAAGAGTTTCAGTCTAGAAATGATACAATTTCTCTACCAAAATGGGCTCTTAGAATTTTTTAGCGTAATTAAATATTGTGTAAGAAAAATTCCAATAGCCCGCCCGTTTTTTAAGAAAGTCGATCAAAATCAAGACTCGAGGCGGCGTCACGGTGCAGAGACAAGCATCTAGGTTTTACATAGAAGTACATGGTGCTTATAGACAAGCGATCGAGGCGGAGTGAAGGGAAAGCGCTGAGGAGTAGATTTTAACATGTAGTGGAGGAGTAGATTTCGTCCTTGTTCAAGCTTTTACATAACATGCACTGGGCCTCTATTCAACACGGTAAAATCATAGCTTTTGACGTGTTATGGTATTGTTTTTAAATTGTCCTCCATTACTGTCAAGTAATTAAGAGCTATAATAACGTTAACAATACGAAAACATGTCAAAAACAATATACTTTTGTCGAGTAAGATAGCCTCAAAATTTTGAAATGCTTATCTAGTCTTAAAATTATAGGCAATCGGTACTACACAGATAAATAACACACTAAGGAACATATTAATAAACTGATCTCGATTGTAATGCTCGTCTCAAGATGCGTCAAAAATTACAGTTCTCTATGGTTTGACGTTTACTTTGACGTATCTTGAGACCGGCATCTCAGGCAAGATGAGTTTATTAATACGGCGCTAAGTTTATGGGAATTGCAGATACGTTGCATAACGCAGCAAGTGTATCGCGCAAAAGACCAATTCAGATAAACGAAAATCCACCGAACGCAAAGATAAATTAAACTTTTTAAGCCTGGATAAACATAAAAGATAAATTCAGTGACATGAAAGGACGTTTCATTTTAATGCAATATTTAAATCTTAAAAGTTCTGTGACCCTAAACAATATTCGTTGCGAGAATGTTATCGTTATGAATGTAATTCCATTTTCGAAAATAGTTTACCTAAGCGTTATGCTTCTTTTCTAGAGCCTTTCTGTACCCAAAGCCCTAGCGGTACTCGTAGCTAGCGATTCTATTCCTTTCGTGATTAAACCAATCGAGTCACTGGAAGATTACGTGGCTCTTCGTATCACGTCATCTTCCAGTGACGCGATTGGTAGGGCCTCAGATGTAGTGTATTAATCATTATACAATCGTCGTAGTCGTCGGGAAAGATCGTATTCGTCTTGTTTTGTTAATTAGCTGGTACTAAAGCTGACTGAAAGCAAGATAAATACAAACGTTTCCGATTAAAAACGATGTCGTATGTAACGATGTTGTATCAGCAGCAACGGATTTAAGCCATCAGTATTGAATTTTCATTAAAGTTGGGCGTATTTGCAATAAATCAACACAGTTCAATTTGACACTTGGATTGACTGAAATTTAATTAAGGTTTTTTTTATTTGGGACTCTATTCATATGGAGTCTAGAGCTAAGCTAGGTATATATGATTTTTTTCATCACACTTGCACGTAAACAGTATCTAAACATACAGGTTAACTTGGCCGCAATGCCCCATATAAAACCCTCGACCTTTCTTTTTACCATGAAACCCAAGGTCGGTAAGTAATTTTTTTTTAATTTATGGCACAGCACCCAGGTCATGCAAGTTCAAGCAAAGAGTTTACACGCAATTGAAAAATTGTCTTAAAATGTTATTTAAACGGGAATTTCATTGCAATCTCGCTATTATGTTACTTAAATACTCAATTAATGTTTATAATAAGTAATCGATTTTAATAGTTTTCTGTATCAAAACGTCGTTTTTTTTTATTTGCCCTTAACGTTTCTGAACGAAACATTTGTATAATCTGTGGAGTCAGCCCGCCATCCGCTTAAAAAAAGTTCAAGTAGGTACCTAATTCGTAATAATAGTTGTGCTGACTTGTGTATTAAAGCTATAATTCATAGTTATTTACTAGCAAATGTGATGAAAAACATTGTGTGTTTCACGGGCGGTACGGGAATTACGAACCTCGACTCAGAAAGCCCTCAGTCTTCGACTTCGGGCTTCTACTAGAGCCTCGATCGTAATTCCTTACTTACCGACCTTAATACACAATGTACTATCAAGTATTTACATTGTGTTTACTAACGTAGTTTTATAATACTTTTATAACGAACCCTTTATGGACTCATTTCTGAAATAAAAAAAATGAATTTGAATTTATTTGTGAAAAATAAAAAAATAAACGAATGTCACAAAGTATATAAAAACTCGTAAAAGAGATTTTCACATATAAGGGTTAGACTTAAGATATTTTTCTAAGAGAAGGTAAAATGAAAGTATTGATGATTGTAAAACTAAACAGTTGAAATGATCACGTTTAAAGGCGCACACTTTGTTATAGTTAGCGAAGATAATATAAAAAAAACAACAAAAAAAACTTGTGTACGTATTCCAATTCTTAGAATTAATTGATGATAATAATGGTGTACCTACTAAATAATGGTAATACTTTCGGGCACGATTCAATCGGTCTTAGAACATTTTGCATAGTTTCATTGAACTAACTACGAAAAGCATTATTAACAACTATGGCATAAAAACATAATTTTACAATTTTATCAGGCATTCGATTCACTCATTTATCATAACGATCACTTTCTTGTTACGAGTATTATGCATTTTATGTCAATTTCTTCTTACTAGGTAAGTTAGGTTAGGTCTATGACCACATTAATAGTACCTAATCAAAAACGTTAGAAATGATAACTTTTTAACATATGAACATTATGTTATGTATGATTTAAGGAATTATGCATTTCGATGTAAAGCATAATAATTACAATATCGTTGGTTTATTATTCGTCACGGGAGACCGAAGAGCTGGCAGTTTCCTCGCTCAACGTATAAGTTTAACCATCCAGCGAGGAAATGCTGCCAGCATCTTTGGTACAATGCCGCAGGGGCCATTCTTAGATTTAATGTTTTAGTTAATTTATATATTTAGAGTTAGTCTTATTTAATTTTAGTTTTATTTTTCAGTTACTGTGCAGTTATGGTTGTTGTATTATTTTGTCGTTTTACAATAAAGATAATTTATTATTGAGATCGAAATTAGGCAATTAGTGTTATGTAAAATGAAAAATAGTACATTTGTTTTTATACAATTCATTAAACCCCCATTTTTTTCTCATCTGCAAAATTTTAAAGTAATAAAGTAGATTAGTTTCGCAAACGTACAAAATATCGAAACGATTCCAAAATAAACAAAAGAATTCTAGCCAGTCTTAATACATATTTTGTTGGAACACGAACCAGTGCTTACGGAACTACCGTGTTTCGTGTAGCATGCGATTTTTAGCTAACAACTTAAATTTTTCGAAAGAATTTCTGGAGCAGTACCCTTACCACGAGTTAAAAAAATTGTCTCGCTGGCAACACAAATGCTCTGTCCCTTGCATTCTATAAGAATAGGCGGGATTTACTTTTCGCGGGTCTACTGTTTGACGTTGTGAGAACTGGTAATCCAAGCTATTTACACGGCAAACTCAAATGGTCGTCCATGGCATTAAAATATAGATCCGCAAGGGCTTGTATCCTAGTTCCATACAAACACAAAACTGCTGCATTCCGAGGAAGCTTTAGGTATTTGGCCTCGAAGTGCTGGAACAACACTCCTCCGCCGATTAGAGACGCT
The DNA here is from genome assembly GCA_927399475.2 of Acleris emargana. NCBI lineage: Eukaryota > Metazoa > Arthropoda > Insecta > Lepidoptera > Tortricidae > Acleris > Acleris emargana. The sequence goes on along the minus strand of OV656836.1, from coordinate 5,757,349 downwards.
CGTTCAAAGAGTACATTTAAACATAAATATAAAGCGCACTTACCATCGTTTCAAAAACTTCAGGTCAATGCCTAACAAGGCTTTTACTTACCTAGGTTAATTTGAATATGCGAATAAGCTTAATTGAATTGATTTGTTTAATTTTGAGACGGAGAAATAAAAAAAAAATGTTAAACACGGCTAGATATGAACGGAGCTGGCTAGTTAGTGACTTAGTGCGTCTCACTTCGCCGGTCCCGGCAGAATATCAGGCGCTGGCGCAGCAATGCGCGCAGCACATGCTGAGTCGGCGCCCTTTCATTACTATGCCGTGACATCTGAATCACGCATCTTAATTTTAGTTGTAGATTTAATAATAGTTTAAGCTTTTAATGTGTTTTTTACTTCTTTTTACTTTATTTTAATTATATAAACGTGTTTTAATTTGTCATGGCGTAATATGTGAATAAAGATTTTTATCTATCTATCTATCTAAGTATCTATCATAAGAATACAGTGAAAGACGGAGCATTTGATTCACTCGCGATGGTAATTGTAACATTTGTAACTCATGGTAAGGGCACAGGAATAGTTCCCGATCGGCAATAAAAAATAAGTACGAGTTTATTCTTACCGTAAGTTTACTTGAACATGCAATGGGATGGTTAACTATTATTTGACGAGAACTTAGTAAAAGTTACCTGAAGAAGTATCAACTGGTTTATTTATTTATTTTATGGCATAGGAAGGTAATCGAGCACACAGGCCACCTGGTGGTAAGTGGAAACTGTGACCAATAGACATTCGCATTCACAAGACTGCAAATGCACTGCCAAGCCTGAGGACTAAGATGGAGTGCCTCTATGCTAGTAATTTCACCGGCTGTCTTATCCCCAAACCGGAACACAACAATGCGAACACTGCTGTTTGGCGGTAGGTTAATGGATAAGACTGTGGTACCAACCCGGACGGACCCTGCACAAGGTCCTCCCACAAGTAATTCCTGCATAGGTCCCGTATTATTTCATATACTAATTTGTAGTGAGTAGTTACCTACTGAAGGTTATGTTTATTTCAAGATCATTTAAAATCGGTAATCCTCTCCTATAAATGCGAAAGTTTGGATGGAAGTTTTTTACTCAATCAAGCCAGATCGGTTGAATCGATCTGAATGAAATTTAGCCAAAAGATAGATTATGATCTAAAAAAAGCACGAAGCCTACTCTTTATCTCGGAAAATTGGAGAGTTTCTGAGGAATTAGCGATAAAACACAACCAGCAATTTACAAGTAGCAGAACATTCTCAGAATTTAAGAAATCACTGAGAATATTATCAGAAACAAATTAGAGCATTGAGAATATTCTCTTTCCATACAAAATTAATGAATATTCTTGGAAATTTCAGAGAATCTTTCACATTTTGAGAAGTTACTTTTAACTTTTAACTTAAACTTTACTATAACTACGTGGACGGAGTTCAGGTTAACAGCAAGTTATTTAATAATGTGTAAAACCAATATCGCTCACCAGTGTGTTGGCAAACATTAACGTGTGAGATTTGTTGTAATATAAGCTAAACAAGTAATGGAGTCATGAATCGCACATTCCGGGAAGCCTGGATTCCGAAATTAATGTTCGGTGGTCTATAATATGATGTTCTTGAAAAGGGCTGAGAATAATATTTGTTGAAAATCAGCCGTTTCTTACCTAAGAAGCGAAACAAACCACTGAATATATTCTTTGGATTTTATCAAAAACCCTATCAATGACCGTATCGTACATAAATAAACTCATGTTTTTATTCCAAGATAGGGGTAGATATCATTACGCAGAATTTTCATTTTTTCAAAAGGCGTTTTTCGCCTTTTGTTAGTCGCAAGTCTAACTTAACCTAACCTTTTCGATATCGTGATAACATAATGGAATCAACTGAAAACAGCGTTTGATAAAATGAAATTGGATGCAATGATACAATTGATGAAGTAAAATAAAATAAAATACCATATTTAATGAAAGTAAATGTTGCGTTTAAAATCCTACTAATGTGATTGTTTGTTATTCCTTCACGCTGCAACACAACGACTCAATGGATTCAGATGAAATTTTGAATGGAGACAGGTTATTCCCTGGAAAAACACGCAGGCTAATTTTCATCCTGGAAAAGTTAAAAGTTCCCGATGGAAGAGCGATAATCATGTATCAAAATTTTCGTGGACGTAGTCCCTGGCAGAAGCTAGTAAAACATGTAGCTGTAGATGCATCTGTTATTTTAAATTTTGCATTTCATCAGCGTCGTTCAATCACAGCCATACAGATTCTAAAGGCCATTGAGGGCCTTCGCTGGCTATTCGTGTTTGAGCACGAACTCGCCTTTTTGCATCCGATGCAGATTGCTTCGCCGTTCACTGTCCATCTTTTAATATAAGTTTGATTATACTGAGCGAAATGACAGATCGTGGCAGCTTTTACTTCAGGAAACGAGATTCCTTGACAGGATAAGCTTTGAGTAGAATAAATTATCACGAGTTTGCAGTTGTAGTTGAGTAGGAATCTTTGTATATTGTAAGTTTTAAAGTAAATTCTAGGCTTCTATTCTACTAGTCCATTGCCTTCGCAATCGACTTCAAAGTGGAACAATCGTTTTTATTTTATATGCAGACTCGCCTTCGGACTGTCAAAATGAAAACGATTGCGATTGCAAAGTGCCTTTGGCAATAAGCCTGTTTTGTTTTAGTCATACAACAAAATAAGAGCTATTATATCGTTTACAAAACGATACCAAGAATTCTAGATTCTTGTTTTGAATATTAATATGTAAAACAGTTCATTCACTGGCGACTAGTATTTTTGTAAAACACAAACGATATACAAAATATTCATCCAACGCCAAACAAAATTCACATGCAAATGAATATTTCATAACCAAAGTAGTTAAGTAACCTTTGCCTTTGAATAGTTCGCGTAAAATACAATTTTCATTTCGTTTGTTTTACAAAAAAATCTTGCTATTAAAAGTTTCAGTTGTTTGTGAATACAATAATTTAAGTGCTCTTTAGTTAAGTGCATTATTAAATTATTATTCAGTAAAATAAAGCCAAAAATTCAAATTGAAGTCTTATTCATAGCTAGTTTTAGCTTCACTTTTAAGTAAACCAATTTGTATGTAAACGTATTTAGGATGCCGAATTTTCTCTACTGCCTTGAAAATTAGCATTCTGCAACTTTGATGAGAATACAATAAAGTTTTGTAAGTTTTTGACCAACTTTTCGCTGTTCAGTTGAGTAGATATTTGCATATCTACGTAATTTGGATGAAAATCCGACAACGAAATTTCATAGTGCCTTTAAAGTGGTCTGATTATTCAGCCGGAAGATGGTCATAGGGTTTCCGCTATAGTAAGCATAGACACACGAACTCGTTGGAACTCGTTGGATTGATTTCAATGAATATACAACAAGACAGTTTAATGAAAATATTTGACTGATGGATCTAGTATATTCCACACAACCCCGTCTTTTTATTTACTTACTCGTACATGGTTGTATCATGGATAAGTATTGGGGCTGTTAGGGATCACCGCTTCGGCGTCCGTTTTGGAAAAGTGGTCTTTGTAACATTTATTACGTACAAAATCAATTTAGCCCGGAGGTGTAAAAACGGATTGTATCTCAAATATTAGAACGCCTACTCAACTGTATAGCTAGGTACTAAATAAATAAACAAAAAAATTATTCCAAAAAACCTTGTTAAAAATAACCGAAGCCCTTTTCAGTGCCGGGGTGTCTCATTTTCATACCAAAATTCAGTCAGAGTTTGGATTCTTGGCACCCAACGTGTTAATGGGGTTGATCGTTAATTCCCAATATCAGATTATGTTGCGTAAATAATAGTCTGGTGAGCAAAGGTTAACGGCGTTAGTGTTTCTAAAATAAATCCTAAGGGAGTTATTTTAGAGCAGGATTTTAATTAGATACTTTTGCCCTAGCAAGGATTCGCTTGGGTTTATCGCCTTAATGGGACTAACTTTGTAGGACACACAAAAAATTGGATTTTTCGGCTTTGTTTAATAAAACAAAAAAAAAACATTACTTAAAACAGAAAAACACGATTAATATAAAAAAACTTAATTAGTACATCGAGGAACAATAGATATGAATTCTTAAATCTGAATGTTTTTATTAGCCGCGTGCAATAATACCCAGATGACGTGTACAACACTCAAGTAAATGATCTCTTACGTGTTGTTGTATACAAAACTAATATGGAATTTACGTCAACTTTCAAATATAGAATTTCGAACGTAACGGTATACGGATGTTACAACTTCATGCAAGAGGCCCTTTAGGTACTTAAGTACGTTTTTTTCTATAGGGTCAAGTGAGACAAGTGTGTCAATCCAATCATCACTGTCACAACATCACTACATAATCATAAAACAGAATCCCCGTCGCGTCTGTCCGTCTGTAAGCAGGTTCGCGATGATCTCAAAGACGATTGAACGTATTTAAAAGTACAAAACTCATATAAACCGAAGCACCGCGAGGGCGGGTTACTAGTATCTCCTAAAAAAATATTTATCGTTGCACTTGCCCCTTTGACACACTTACCCCAACTGACCCTTTACCTGTAACATAAAGGTGCGACCCCACCGCTGCTTTAAATACGGAGACGGTACGGAATCGCAGCGACGCATCGTATCCATACTGTTTTTAAAGCATAGCCTCCACACCGCTGCTCAAAATACGGTGTCGTTGCGTAAACAAAAGACGGGGTTATAGGAACAACATGGCGCCGTTTTTGACGCACCGTAATATACGCACCGTTAAGCAGCGGAGGGCAGGCGATAAAAACGGTTCGCATACGATGCGTCACTGCGATTCCGTACCGTCACCGTTTTTTAAGCATTGGTGTGGGCGTACCGTAAACCCGCAAACTCGGGTGGAGCTATTGCATTGATTGTATGCCATTATAGAGTGTTATCCATTGTAGGTTTTTATTTATTTCGGTTTTTTTATGTAATAATTCGGATGTTGTTAAACAAACACACACATCTCTAAAACTAATATATTTTGTTTACCTTGAACTAAGCTTATTTATTTTGTATATACACAGGAGGAGCGTAGCCAAAGCAGAGCGGTGGGGCGCGACCCCATACTAAAACCTTTTCCGCCACGCTTGGGCCCGTTATATAGGTACACTTAAGATAATTTAAAAAAAACAACTATAGCATTGCTCAGCACAGGTATATAGCAGAAGTTGTCTTTTTCTCGCTTGTCGCTCAGTGCGTCTCTATCGTTACTGACTAGATAGAAAGGGACATCCGAACGACAACCAAGTGGCGGGCAACTTGTGCACAGTGACGTAGCGCGCGCTGTCGCTTTAAGACATCTGCGGGTTAATAGTCAAAAGTGTAGGTACATGAATTTTAAGTATACAACGAATTAGATAAAAATCATGCTCTCGAATAAGAACAAAAAAACCATCGAAACGACTGTAATAAAACAACAACATCGATATTAGGAAAATACAAAGCTAAAGCAAAAACGGAACGTAATCACGTAGATTTTGATGGTGTCTATGGAAAAACGTAATAAGAACCCAAAATCCCATCAAAATCTACCTAAATAATACAAAACACGATCTAATTTACAATCGAATGGAAAACGAAATTATTACAATGTTTCGTGACCAAAGAGTTACGAATGCAACAGTGCAGGTTGGAGGAGGTATGCGTAAATTTTACGTGCACGAATTCTAGAGGTGGTTATCATGATCTAATTCCCTTAATAGCTAATTTGAATCGTTTCTATTGCATTTGCAGTAGTAAATTTAGAAATTTTAAATGTAGCCCGGATCAGAAATAGAGAAGAGCTCAATATTGCAGATTTCTGATTAGTAAATATTTCAAATTTGTCAAACTTTAATCAGAAATGACCGGGTTTCATGCCTGTAACGGTTTCTTACGGCCGTATTAATAAACTGATCTCAACTCTAATGCTCGTCTCGAGATGCGTCAGAAATGACAGTGCTCTATGGTTTGATGTTTACTTTGACGTATCTTGTTAGGGAAGTTTATTAATACGTCCCTTAATATCGATTCTTATGAAACCCGAAACTGTGAATCCAAAAAAAAAAACAATTAATGAAAAAGCATGTTATAGTGACTAAAATTCACGAGGGATAATTTATATTAATTAATAATTTATGTTAATATTTGTAACGTATAGATCTGATATTAATGGTTAATCGTTACATGAGCATTTCTAAAAAAGTTTGTACATTTCATTCACGACTTCAATTTGCATAAAAAAATGCAGGTTGGTAGAGTGAATGAAGCTGAGCCTAAATAACATAGTTTCCCAAAATGTCCTCATACATTTGTATGAAACTTTCCTTTTTTGTTACCATGAACCAAAGAAAGTTAGTAACAAAAAAGGAAAGTTTCATACAAATGTATGAGGACATTTTAGGAGACTATGTTATTTAGGCTCAGCTTCATTCACCCTACCAACCTGCATTTTTGTTTGCAAATCGAGGTCGTAAATGAAATGTACAAACTCTTTTAGAAATGCTCACATAATACAAAACAAGGTAGCTTCCCGCCGTCTGTCCGTCTGTATGTACGCTTAGATCTACCAAACTACGCAACAGATATTAATGCAGTTTTCATCAATAGATAGTGGTTCAGTTCAAGAGTAAGGTTCTTAAGTGTAATACTTTCTGGATTATGTACAAATGTTACAAAAAACTCAGGTACACCGAAACGAAGCAAGGGCGAGTTGCTAATTGTAGAGCCGTTACCATCTGACCATCGGGGCAATAAATCATTTTATCGGACTCTCTTGCTCTACAACGGTGCAATGAATGTAACGGCTCTACAATAGTGGTTTATTAACAAGATATTGTTTTAAAACGCATTGTTATATTTTAACAGATTGATCAAATGAACAAAAGTTGTTTCATTTTACATAAATTATTGATGAAAAATCATGATAACCACCTGGTCCTATAAAACCGTGCTTACTAGGAGTGCCATTGCGGGGCGCGGGGGGCGGCGGGGGGCGCGGCGCCTCCTCTCGCGGTGCGCCCGCGCCGCCCGGCGGACTCGCCACTGCAACACCAACCACATGGACATTAACATAAGGCACAAATTCATAAAGCGTGTTGCGAAGACGTGACTTTTGAGATATTTGTGAAGTGACAATAAATATTGTTATATGAATATGTACATTTATTTTCATTTACTTATTTCAATAACATGGACCTTGGGCAATTATTTGAACCTGCATCTTCTTAGCATTATTACTAGGTTAAACAAGCTATTGTAGATGTGATACGATATGTAATGCCAAAAATAGCCCTATTGCAAAGTTTGTATTAAGTACCTATTTAAGTGCTGAAGGGAACTAATTTCAGAGTAATATCAGAGTAGTGAAAAGATAATACAATACACAATTTAAGTAAAGTCACCAGTGGTCAGCCAGAGACCTGTAGTCGGAATCTGTCTATACTTTGTATGAGAGGGAAGAGTATGAAATATATATTTCCCACTCTTCGCTCATATAAGGTCGACTACTGGTCTCTGGCTGACCACTGGTGACTTTACCCTATGTATCAGCGTTTTTTTAATTCCCAATTTACAATCTGTGGTACCGCTAATCTGCCAATAAGTCGGTCTGGTTGAAGGCTCTGTGTCAAAAATGTATGTTGACACTTCTGCAGCGGGCCGAAATTATGCCTGTGACTCAACTACTCACCTACATATGTATAGTCGTGTTATTTGTTAAAAGAAACATAAAATGTTAACAAATATTTTAATAACCTTGTTTTTTATAATAATTAAGGTACACGAGTTAACATTTGATTTTACAATTATAGCGGCTTTTATTAAAATGAACGATGCTTAAGAGGTCAGTTTACCTACTTTATTTTATAATATTTAACTATATTTTATCTATAGATAAAATGATGACCTCTTTTTCAGAGATCTCTTGAACTGCCCAACAGATAACAGAACAGAGAAACCTTGCTAAGAACCACCGATAGAAAACCTGCTTTGAAATTAGGAAAACCACATCGAAATCGGTTCACCCGCTTAAAGCACACACATAGCAGTCAAATTTATAACACCCGTATCGTTATATATTTTTTAAATTCCATAGTGAATTGTGAAGGGATTAATACCTACACTTGCACCGATATTTATCTAAAAAAAAAACATTTCATTTATTTTTTTGCAATTTTAGTTTTGCTTATCTTGATTTATTTTAAATCATGGTCGCCCTACAATGGGATTTGCAATTGCCTCTATGACTATTAAATTGAAAGTCATAGCCAAGTGAGTCACGTGGGCCGAGTAGAGTAACCATGAGTAATGATGTGTTGTTAACCAGAATATTTTTTAATTGCTTTTGTTGTATACGCTGGTAAACATCTTAGCCTATTTGTGCAAAATGTGGTTACTGAATTATCAACAAGTTTTTAAAGTTGTAAGTAATTCTGTAGCTCTGCCTAGCCCACTCTAGGATTAGATACAGGCGTGAAGGTATGTATGTATGTGTCTGTACTTCTTTTGACAAAATATCCCTGTCGACAATTTAGAATATTTGGGGAATTCTACTCCGTCTTTGTCTTTTGGATGTAGAAATGAAAGAGAATTGGAAAAGTATAAAAAAGTCAGTTATAGTTTTAAATCTTTAATTTCTTATTTTTTTCGTGTTCTACTGAGTTTTTTTAACTGTAGTTAATTAACGCGACGATTAAATACCATTAGCACTAGTGCTCTGCATTAGCCTAAGGCGGCTTTATTAGAAAATACGATTTTGATTCTCGACTTAAATTTCACCCTGTAGGACTAGAACAATAGATACGTGGCTCTTGTGTAACGTGTGCGTATGCAGCTTGCGCCGCATTGTATTCCGCCTTTACCATCCCACATAAATCGCACCTTTAGAACAATAATGACATAATTCAGAAATTTTGAATTTCGAGTTAGGGCTCTATCACCATCAATTTATGACTTAAAGTTTGAAAGCTGAAATTTTGAATTAAGTCGCTCTCGTTCTAAAGGTGCGAAATATTACCAGGGTATAAGCAACTAGAGGCTGCTTATTGCGAAACTTCCCGATACTTAGAACTCTGTTCACTCTAGTCGTGGGAAATACAAGTAGAGGAACCTATGTTGCCCAGGGCCCTGAACTTTAAAATGAACAAGTCAGCTCGCGCAAAGTTTTTCCCTTTGAATTTTGAAGGAGATAGGAGTTTGGAACTGAGAGAAGTGTGTTAAGTGTGATCGGGATACGCTTCGATTGAGAGAAATAATGGAATAGGGTATCTGTTTAAAATTAGAACGTCTACCGGTTTTCAAACTCAAAATAGTTTTATCAATGGTCAGGCTTTTTCGTTTTATAAAATAACAAAAAAAATTAGTTTATATCGAATATAAAGTATCTTATTTCTTCTTGAGTGAGAGGTCTATAAATAACAAGAGAAATACTGTAAAATCCATTCGGAGAAATTGCACTTTATATTCAAATATTTCACCCAACATTCAAACGCAGTTTAGAAGTCACTCGTGTACTCTCAAACTTTTCCGTAGCGCACAAGTTGCATACAGGCCTTTAAGCTGGACATACACTGTCAGTCCATCGCATCAGTTGGCGCGGCGCGTCCTGCCAAAGATAGTGAACGACAAAGCCTAGCGAAAAACTAGCGAGTTGTAACCCTAACGGTAGCAGTCAAGGTAACGAGCTTCTAGTGGAGAACAGGCTCGCAAGCCGCGTACACATCACGATTTTACGTGCAACAGTTACAATTACAGCTCCCTAGTGGGTACCCGGAGATGACGACGGATTTTTTCCGTTCTGCCATTTGACTATCACGCCGCCGCAGCCCGTTAATGGAGGAATTAACATCCATTTGCGGGTTCAAACACCTAGAAATTTCTTTAGCCATTGGCCTGAAACTTGAAGCTTGTGCCAGTGATAAAAAGTTGTGTGTGAGCAAAACTTTGAATTCATTTCATGTGATTAATACGACTAGATAAGAGGGGCAATCGCATCTTTTTCTAAGTGGAACAATAAAATTGTTTTCATTTTGTATGCAGACAAGCCTTCGATTATCAAAATAAAAACGATCGCGGTTACGAGTGAGTTTCTTTCGGCGCTTCTTCTCAGTAGTGGTTTTCTCTTCGGAAGCGCTGGTAGTTTTAGACGATCTGTAAAAGTGCGTGCGGTGTATATACTGAATAAAACTCCTTTATCTTAATGTTCAAATGGATTGACTGTGAATGTTCAGCTTTAGAATCAAGTGCTGGCCCGAACTGCGGCAAATTCAGTGCAGGCACTCTTAACAAGAGTGCCGAGGATTGCAGTATTCCACTCGGCGCGCGGTCGTGTTGGGAGTTAAGTGTTAGGAATTACTAATACAAGGTAAACTGAACTACAGTAGAACCCGCTTAATACGATCACGTTTAATACGATTTCCCGCATAATACGCCATTTTCTGCCGGTCCCTGCAACTTAAGGCCTCTTTTCATACATTTTTTCACGGTTAATACGACTCGCGTCCCGCTTAATACGTCTGCTAAAGTGCAGGTTCCACCCAAAACGCAACCCTAAGTGATGATGAAGACGCACACGAACAGGAGGAAACGCCTCCAATTTTGTCAAATGCTCAGAAGTTGTCAGTTGTAGCAGATTTAAGACGCTATGTATCGTCTATGGGTATGGCGAAGAAGCGACCCATAAATTAAATTATCGCGATCCATTAATCGTTACGTCGTCAATGTAAAATAAATAATAACTTTAAGTAAAACAATTGTTATTAATATACTTTTACATAAACATATTTTTTTGTGTCTTCCATTTAAAATAAACCAATTACATGTAAATGTGTGTACATTAAATAATACTAGTTTTATTTTCACGTTTAATACGATTTCCCGTTTATGACTCTTGTTTTGCTAGGTCCCCTCAGAATCTGCTTAAGCGGGTTCTACTGTAGTTGAAAAGTTGAAGTTTATTATTATATTAACATCAGAACTGGGGGTCTATTCTGCTCGGTAAAACCATGTTACTTTTGACATCAACTCAACAACACAAGGCTCAACGATACAATATGATTGACAGTAATAGCGACAGAGTTAAAACAATACGATAACACGTCAAACGCAATATTGTTTTATCAAGTAGAATAAGGCCCCTGTGTTTTTTCTTATGTAAAAGTAAAAGATAAAAAAGATAAAAGACATATATTCTGTAAGAAGGCCGCACGGGCACTTTTACACGTCATGAATCTACCAGACTTTCCCAAAAGGAGACAAAAAACGCCGCAAAAAGTAAGTTTAAAATAAGCCCATTACAAAGAAAAAACGCCGCAAGGAACCCAGCAGTCAGTATTTTTATTATATTTAATATTACAATGGTACTACTTAGTGTAGCATTATATAAAGCTATAAATATTAAATTAAAATAATATCAAATGACCTGCGTAGTTTCAGCAGGGAAAAATGCCAAAATCTTACGAGTGAGAAAGGGACAAAAACACCTACTTAAGTGTATATAATATGAGACGGTGCAAGACGACCACATAAGTTTCGATTTGTTTTCCATTTGCATTTGAACAAATTATTATTGACTAAGTTTCGGGTTTAGGCTAAGCATTTTTTTTCTGTTAGGTAGTCCTCGGCCCTACAAGGAAATAAACGACTGTCCAGGATTGGACGTCAATAATAAAATGGTGCTGGATTGTTTCCAAAATTTTAATTAATATCATAAAATAATTATTACTAATTCGCCTTGTCACGATAAGTGACCGCTACGGTAGATTTTAAGGTTATATAAGTTGAAAGCTCTAACGGGCTATGATGATGTGTGTCTGTTTTAACAGTAGTCTGTCCGTTGTCGTAGTAAAGACGTTCGGTTTTGCGTTAACAACGACATTAATGACTTTTTCAGTGGGGCATATTGCACTCTTTTGCCCTCTAGATAATTACTTACAGTAAAATCATGTTAGCCTGTTGCTCTACTGCTGCGTAAAACAAGGATAAATCAATAAACATTTAATAAATTTATAAGTGTTTTAGCATGCGGTTAATTTGAAATTGAATTTAGGGAATAAAGGCTGGTAGTACCTACTGTTAGGCGATGGGCTTGCAACCTGTCACTAATACACTGGTAAACATCTAAGCCTTATTATTGTGCAAAATGTTGTTAAAGAATTATCAAAAAGTATTTAGAGTGGTTGTTTCTCTTCTCCTTCCCCACTCTGGGAATAAAGGCGTGAGTTTATGTATGTTTGTATTTAAAATAATGCATTGTTTTGTGTTCACTCTCGAAACTGATTCTGTAAATTAATTTTGCCTAAGTTCAATGTAAATTAAATGTATGTCGCACCTTCAGAACAACAATGACCCAATTCAAAATTTCTGCTTTTAAACTTCAAGTCATAAATTTATTATCATAGAGACCAAATTCGTAATTTAGAATTTCTGAATTATGTCACTGTTGTTCTAAAGGTGCGATGTATTAATTATTTTACGTAACGTAACGTAGATTTTAACCTGGTTGAACTAGAATATCACTGTTTTTACCAAGAAGTACACTTTACTCTCGCACCGAAAACTGAAACCATAGCTTCAGACCATTGTACTGAACTGAAATTCAGTGGAAATTTTCCAGGGAAAACGAAAATTTTCACGTTTTTTTTTCCATGTTTTTGCATATAAACCGATCTAGGACAACATATTATGACATACTGAAGCTCATTATGTAAAAAAAACTGTGAAAACGTCATTTTCACGTAAAAAACGAGAAAAAATTCGTTTTCCCGGGAAAATTTCCACTGGATTTCAGTTCAGTGCAATGGTCTGAAGCTATGGTTTCAGTTTTCGGTGAGCCGTCCCTTACACTCTGTAATCATGTGACTTAGGAAACTAACAATTATGTTCAATAACGTGATCCCATAATTCTGGGGTCTTAGTGAAAAAGGGTACAAGTCGACTTAACTCGTAATAAAAAAGGATATAATATACATGAACGGAGTATACTAAGGTTGGATTTTTAATCCCGCATTAAAAATGCAAACAAAGGTGATGCCGTTAGCAAAAAAAAATACAGTACCTATTCAAAATATTTCTACTTTCGACATTTAAAAGAAATCGAGTGTCTATAAAAACACTATATATTGTAATCAAGATTGAATAATTTAATTTGTGGATGGCAAACATTGTTTTTGTATGCATAATTCAACAAGTTGAGGGCCGCTTGATTGATGTGAAACTGCGAGACGTCATTTCACTTCACAATTCGTGCTTGCGTGTCGTAATCGCTTTCCAGTGACTCATTTGTGCGATTATAATTTCAATTATTTCTCGAATTTATTTTTATATCACGGTTCGAGCGAAATGATAACTTCATGTTATATTTCTTGCTGGTCCAAACTTTGAGATCCCCTGAAATGTCACTTTGATAGTGACGTAACTTTGTTTCCTTTTGCAACCTGTCACTAATACGCTGGTAAACATCTTAGCCTATTTGTGCAAAATGTGGTTACAGAATTATCAACAAGTTTTTAAATTTGTAGGTAATTCTGTAGCTCTGCCTACCCCACTCTGGGATAACAGGCGTGAAGGTATGTATGTATGTATGTAAAAATCCGACCTTATACTTAAAGCCTTTTTCACTTGATCTTCAGAAGACATACCCTATTCATTAGGACCCCAGAATTGATAAGTAAGTTTAAAATAAGCCCATTACAAAATTTTGCAAGAAAGAAAGTTTCCAAGTACCTACCCTCGAAAAACAACCCACCAATTAAAAAAATCTTCATTGTAGTTAACCCGTTCGATCTTTAGCGATGACAGACGGCATATCTACATAAATACACACCTATCAAACAGATCAAGCCTTCAAATACTTACTTCTTTTTTGTCCTAGAGTTAACAAACCGATTTTCCAACGTAAATAAAATGCACAAAATACTATACGATGCATATTTCATACCGTGCGACCAAAACCCAATTTCATGGAAACATTGGACGGTGGTATGAATTCAATTGCTTCCTCGACTGTGGCTGTTTGATCTGATATTTCCCGCTCCGAATTGGGAAAACAATATTTGAAATTGTATTGAAACGATGTAAAGACGCTATAATTGAGTTTTGTATTGAATGGAATTGACACAGCGCGGCGTTTTGGTAAATTAAAGTTTATTTGTAACTTCCATTTGTTTGATAAATAGCTATAAAGTGTATAGTTATATGTTATACAGTTTCCATGTTTTTTAAACGTGAAACATTTTTTTTTATTATACGCCAGCGTTTTTATAAATTAAGATTTATTTGAAATCTCCATTTGTTTAAATAAATAGCTATAAAGTGTATAGTTATAATATAATGTAACAAAGATTCCATGTTTTTAAACGTGAAATCTTTTTTTTATTATACATCGGCGTTGTGTTAAATTAAGGTTTATTTGTTAAATAGCTATAAAGAGTATTGTTATAATTATGTTACAAAGTTTCCATGTTTTTTAAACGTAAAATAGTTTTTTTATTGCACGTTGGGCATAAACCTCTTGCGTTAAGAGGATTGTGATGATAAAAAAATCCATACAAAATGCGAAATCGTTTCTGTCCCCATAAACCTACTCAGATTTTTACGATTTTTGAATATGTTGTAGATATCATGAATATATCTCTACGTTTTCCTTTCCACGAAAATACTTCTTAGACCGAAACGAATAAAAAAAACAAAAAAAAAGAAACGTGCAGACCTAGTTCTTTATAATACATACATACATACATACCTTCACGCCTGTAATCCCAGACAGTGGGGTAGGCAGAGCTACAGAATTACAACTTCAAAAAGTTGTTGACAATTCAGTAACCACAATTTGCACAAATAGGCTAAGATGTTTACCAGCGTATTAGTGACAGGTTGCAAGCCCATAATAATATAATAATATAATAACTACAACATATTCAAAAATCGTGGAAATCGGACTTGATTTACCGGGTGATTGTATGGAATATTTTGCCAGACTCTTAAGTAAAATACTAATTACGTGACTTTTAGTTTTTTATTTAACTCACATAAATCAATAATTTGTTATCTTGTAGTGGTTAAAGGACCTTATGCAGAGTCAACCCGGATCGCTACTTTTCATATTGTTATCATTTATTATATCGTTAAGGAGCACACATACATACATACCTTCACGACTGTAATCCTAGAGCGGGGTAGGCAGAGCTACGTAATTACCTACAACTTTAAAAACTTGTTGATAATTCAGTAACCACAGTTTGCACAAATACGCTAAGATGTTAACCAGCGTGTTAGTGACAGGTTGCAAGCCCATCGCCTAACAGTACTATAAGCCTAATATTCCTTTAGTCGCCTCTTACGACATCCACGGAATGGATTGGCACTATTATAATCTGGCAACAATACGAGTGTTACCGGAGATTAGTACACTGTGTTCCTGTAGGGTATAAGACAACCGGTAAATGTTTGTCTTCAGGGTTGGGTAGGTATTCGCAGTCTTAGGATTGCGGTCTTGTGATTGTAGTCTTGGAAATGCATATCGGTCTCAGATTCTACTTAGGTGTCCTGTGTGTCGTTTGCCTTTTCCTTTCCATATTTGGTTTTGTTAAATTATCTATCGAAACTTACTTAACTCAACTTGTTTCTCTTTTCCACTAAATTGGGCGTGAAGTAAGTTTTCAAATAACTTGGTTCTTACGTTTAATAAATTTGGCAACGGTCTAAATTCCACATTGATCTAATTTTGTTTCTATATATAGTACAGTGCGATAGCTTTAAAAAGACCTTAAGGTTTGTCCACTCTATCTCTCTCTCTCAAAAGAGAGGGAAAAAATCTCATTCGCGTCAAACAAGAAATAGAAATAAAACATTTTTTTTTTTGTATTTTTTAAATAATAGAAAAACCGCACTGAAATTTTTCTGTTAACCCATTCGCCATATTTAACTCACAATATTACATTAAGGGATAACATTCTTATATCGAATAAACCGCTGGGTGAAGGTCGTCTTCTATTCAGATCTCGTACTATAAGAGAAAATCTTTCTTGGTGGACTGACATTTTTAGTGATTGAAAAAAATTGATTTTGAAAAACATGACGCATTTCTTCCTTATTTTTCTATTACATATTAAAATTAAAGTAAATTTCCTTGTCTGAATATCAACTAACTCTACGCAACAGATTTAGATGCAGTTTTCATCTTCAGTAAAATATTTTTTCATGAAAGGTTTTTATGTAGTATAAACATACACCGGATTGACGGGGCCAAAAATACACCAGTGCTAGTGATTCATTAAATATCGACAAAGTTTGTCAACATCTTTTGTCGTGACATATGGATCTTACATTTCTTTGCAAAAGTAAGTCGTACTCATCAGGCTTTCCATGAGGATAAACAATAATTTTCTTTCCAAGAATTTTTAACTGACTTAAAAAACAGTAAAGGTTCTCAATTTGTGGTTGTTCAACGTAATTTCAATGGTTGTCAAAAGTGACTCGAGTACAGGGTCAATATCAGATACCATTTGTTTAAAGTTGCGATAAGTATGAATTAAAGAGGTTTGCACATAATTAAAAGGTATTCAAACTTGGCCATCCATTACTTATGATTTACGATAATGATAGATGATTAAAAATTGTTTTTTATCGATGTCGATAAACAAAGTCGACATTTAATGAATCACTAGCACAGGTACATTTTTGCCCCCGTCAATCCGGTGTTTGCTTATGAGCCCGATGTTGGCTGAGATAATATTGCTAGGAACTACTTCTACTGTGGATGAATAAAATATCAGTTATGTAATGAAAAATACGGCCAAAATCGCCGATTTCTTCTAAAGTTGAGTGTTTACTTACAAATAACAGAGAACTGTCTCTAGTAATATTTCAGTGTTTACCTGTAACAAAAGAATATAAAATTAGCATTTGAATGAACAATTCTTCAGAATTACTCGAAACATTTTTACTATTTACCCATTTCTGTCTCGATCTGCTTGCTTTATCCATATTAAATTACACAAGGCCTTTATTTCACTTCTAACCTGCTTTGATTGCTCCAGTCTACTCGGTATTACCATATAACATTTGACACGTAATCATATTGTCAACGTATTTACGTGACAGTAATGGCTGCCAAGTTAAAAACAATACGATTTAACACGTCAAAGGCAATATAGCTTTTCAGAGTAGAACAGGCCTGTTAACGTTATAAGAGGTCTTACTGTTAAATTGATAAGAGCTGTCATAAGTTTAACAATATTTTTGTCTAACAATATGATTACGATATGGGTGAAATCAAAGTAGAATAAATAAATATCAAGAGGCAATCTCAAATAAAATGATCAAGTCCTAAACTAAGCTCTAGGCGTGTGCTATAAATAGAAGAAAACATTCAAGACTTAGGAATAAAATACAGGTGCTTATTACACAAATATTTTCTAGTATCGGGAATCAAAGCCGGGTCAGTTTTTTTTTTTTTTTTTTTTTCATAGCATGTAAGTGGAAACTGTGACCCATAGACATTCGCATTCACAAGACTGCAAATGCTTTGCCAACCCTGAGGACTAAGATGGAATGCCTCTATGCTAGTCATTTCACCGGCTGTCTTATCCCCAAACCGGAACACAACGATGCGAACACTGCTGCTTGGCGGTAGGTTAATGGATAAGATGGTGGTACCAACCCGGACGGACCCTGCACAAGGTCCTCCCACAAGTAAAAAGTGGTTTACCGCGTCGTTGTAATATTTATCATTTGTTGTATTCAGTACCCCTAGTACCAACTTTTACATTATCGAGTAAGTAACTTTAACGTATCGCCACTGAGAAAACGTAAGAGGATTCTGAAGCGTCGCTGAAATCGCGTAACTGTCAAAAAATTGCATACAAATTGAACTCCACGCGATAACGTTTCCGACCCCCTAAATCCAGTCCAATTTCCATAATATTTAAAAATATCGTAGTACATAGTTCATTACATACATACCTTCACGCCTGTAATCCCAGTGGGGTAGGCAGAGCTAAAGAATTACCAACAACTTTTAAAACTTGTTGATAATTCTATGACCACACTTTGCACAATTAGGCTAAGATGTTTACCAGCGTATTAGTGACAGGTTGCAAGCCCATCGCCTAACAGAACTACAAGCCTTTATTCCCTTAGTCGCCTCTTACGACTTCCACGGGAAGACATGGAGTGGCACAATTCTAAGCCGGCAACCATACGGCATATCGTAGTTATTATGAATAACTAGGTCTGTATGTTTCTGTTTTCTTATAAATTGGTTTCATTCTAAGAAATATTTCCTTAGAATGGAGAACGTCCAGACATAGTTTTTCATGATATATACAACATATTCAAAAATCTTAAAAATCGGACTAAGTTTAAAGGAGGAGACACGTTACAGCATTCCTTTTTTTATGAAAAGACTGTCCAGTGATTGAATTCTATCTAACTATTTTATCTTATCTTAAAGAACCTATCGCTATAAAATCGAATAAATACACCAATAAACAATAACCTCCATTTGTTTTAAATTCTAGAGTCAACCTCAAATTCAAAGTTGAGAAAATGATCAAGGGCTCAAGAAAATAATGCTCAAACTTAGCCGCGGTCGATCAAGCTTATTATAGCGTCTAATCTCCATTGATATCTGACACAAGCTCCAACCAAGCGCGACCCTTCCACCTATGTAATATGAGTCAGTTTACGTGTCTAAATAAGCTGGCCGATCGGTAATCTTCAGGGAATATTGATTCTGATGTAATCCGGCGTCTCCATTAGACGACGGTATTATGAAGCTCACAACTTTTGATGGGTTGTAAAAGGGTCTGATGCGACAGTTTTAAATTGATATCAATTACGTGGTAACTCGGGGAACTTTGTTAGTTATTCGGGTAGACACTGAGGTAAATCTTATACTTAAAAATATTATAAATAAAAAAATGTATTTGTTGAGATATTGTGTACGGAAAATCGGCCAGTTGTCGAGGTAATAGCGACCAGTGCGACGATGGAAACATTTTGGAATACACATTATTTGTTTTAATTTTATGAAAAAGCTACAGGATTATTATAAGCTACCTTAACCCGTCCCAAGTTGTCTTTTGGTGTTAAAATGAAAACCGGCCTAGTGAGAGTCTGATTACAATATAACGTACTACTTAAAACACGGCGAAAAAAACGCGTTTCTTCAATGGGGACTTTTAACTCAACATTTTATTTTATTTTTATTTATTTGCTCTGTTCAACCGTGGTTCGTACGATTGGCTATGTCCGGCTGACCAAATTTTTATATTTCAAAATCAAATTTAACAGAGTCGACGGAGCTACTATTTTTGAGTATTTTGGCCCTTCGGGCCGGCTGAAGAACTAACATAGCCTAAACCTATCTCATATTTATGGTACTTATTACTGAGTGTTTTGGTTAACGGGACATAGCCAACTGTACTACAGGCTGACCTGATACAACGTCACAGTGCATATCGGATCTCTCTGTCTAATCGCTGTCTAATTAGGAGTATAAATGGTTGTATAATCTGTATTTCTTGGCCGATTTTAATTTAAGTGCACTTTTGGTGATCTCTGATTTCATATTTGGTTGAGAAATGCTATTTAAAAATCCATGTAAATTCTCATATCATGGTCATTTCATCGTTTGTACATACATACCTGGACGCCTGCAATCCCAGAACGGGGTAGGCAGAGCCACAGAATTACCTACTTTCATCGTTTGTATTACGCCCAAACTGGAAAAAAAATGAACACTGCTGCATGGCGACAAATTAAAGAGTAAAATGACTAGATGCAGGGACCACCAAATTAGTAACAAATGAAAATAAATAGATACGTAATTTCAAGCCGAACGGTAAACATTCCCGGAACGGTAAATACGAGTACAAGGTTTAATTAGAAGGATCTTACGTAAAAGCAGCGCTACGGAACCAGAAATAGGGAGCGAAATGATTAAACAAGAGCTCGAATAAACAGTAATTATCACAGCATCAGTAATTTAATAGTGTTTGTGCACTAATTGATTTTAGTAATTCTAGAAGATTGTAAACTTAGGTTTTCGTTATTCTGACTGAAGTTATTTTCTCATGACAAGTATTGGAAATCACTAACACGCTAAGGAACCTGGCTGATTATCGATATGATGTCGGTAAATAGCTGATGTCTACTATCGATAATGATATCGATAATCAACTTATAACTATTATCGGAATAATTCCAATTGATTAAAATCAAAACAATTTCATAATCGGAACAAAAATATGCGGAATTTAGGTGTTCCTATATTATCGATATGATAAAGATTGTTTAAAAATAAAGAGCTGATCTTATGAAGAAATCTGAAGAATACAATAAAAACTCCGCTGAACTACTAAACGAGAACCTACCGAGTTAGGATATCGTCAGCTTTTATTCTCGTAAACCATAATATCTTATGGTCAATTGGGATAGACCAAAAAAATGATCTCACGGTTTTTACATTCTAATTCGAAATAATGGCTAATTTTAAGAAACCAATTTCATTATTTTTATATTTGAACCAATAGTTTTGTTTCAATGTTTTTATTTATTTAGCAGAAATTTGGGTTCGCATTTTCTTATACAGGGTGTCCCTGAAATAGCACGTCACAGTGACATTGGAGATTCCCTAGCCTCAGACGAACCAAACCAGCCTAACATGACCTCAGTAAAAGTTGCACTGTTTTCGAGTTATACCAATTTAAAGATTTTTCCAAATTTTCACCTCTTTTGACATTGTAAGTGCTCGCATTTACTGGGATAGCTTTAAAATTTAGTTTTTTTTGTGTGCGCGTTTATGAATAGTTGATTAAGATGATAGAAGCATTATTATGTCAATAACTAATGTAAAAGTTGAAAAAATACTGTAATGAACTTGACTTAAATTATCATCAACAAAGTAATTTAAACTTTGAACACCTGCCATAACTTTTTTTTACTACAAACGAAATGAGCAAAAAACTTTAAAACCCGTAAGATACACCTAGGAGGGCTTCAGGCCGAAAACGAAAGTCAAACAAAGGTTAAATATACTTTTGTCGAAATATCCGAATTAGATAAATATTTCAAAACCCTATTCCTCGAAATGGTTTTGGAATTAGAGTAATTGTAAATACTCGTATATGAACAATCCCAATTGATTGCAACACATTCTAATTTACAAGAAAGAATTGGAAATAAACATACTGATGTGTAAACTTACATGAAAGCTTATAATTGAGAAGAAGCAACTGCCTTTGGTAACGACTAAGGAACAGCAGTCCGCTCTTAGTATTTTTCGTATCAAACTTATAGAGTCCTCGCCTAAATATTTATCTAGTATATTATTTTAGGTACAGAAGAAAATGAGGAAAATGTACTTAGTTACGCCAAGAGAGAATAATTTAGGAAAGGAGGCCGAGCTTCGCTGGATTAATGTATTATGGAGGTCTAACCTTGTACGATAATACGTATTTATTCTCGTTTTTTTGGTAATAGCCAGCTGGTTCTATAGTAAACGAGTTCAGCGTATCGAATTCATCGCTCCATGCTTTTGTCATAAATAACTGATAAGTAAAGAAAACTAGGGTTATATTTTACTCGGTAAAACAATATTGCTTTTGATATGTTAACATATCGCACCTTCAGAAAAATAGTGACATACATTGCTTACTTGTGGGAGGACCTTGTGCAGGGTCCGACCGGATACCACCATCTTATCCCTTAACCTACCGCCAAGCAGCAGTGTTCGCATTGTTGTGTTGCGGTTTGGGGATAAGACAG
Organism: Acleris emargana; assembly: GCA_927399475.2. Lineage (NCBI taxonomy): Eukaryota > Metazoa > Arthropoda > Insecta > Lepidoptera > Tortricidae > Acleris > Acleris emargana. The sequence continues at coordinate 5,735,534 of OV656836.1, read as the reverse complement.
CCGGTGAAATGACTAGCATAGAGGCATTCCATCTTAGTCGTCAGGGTTGGCAACGCATTTGCAGTCTTTGAATGCGAATGTCTATGGGTCACAGTTTCCACTTATCATCAGGTGGCCTGTGTGCTCGATTGCCTTCCCATGCCATAAAAAAAACCAGAAATTTTGAATTTCGAGTCACGGCTCTATCATAATCAATTTATGACTTAAAGTTTGAAAGCTGAAATTTTGAATTAGGTCACTATCGTTCTGACGGTGCGGTATTGGCAACGTTATGATAGCTCTGGCGTGTTATTCTCTTAAAATCGAGTAAACGCGGCGACGAGTTCAAGTAGTCCCGTCAAAACGTACAAAACACATTTTAGCACGTGCATTCTCAAATAGGTAGCAGAGCTTCTGTTGATAAGATCAAACGTATGAGGCTGCGTAATTGAGAATGCACTGCGTTCATTCGTTAATAAATAAATAAATATCAGGGGACAATGTCGCACCAATTGACCTAGTCCCAATTTAAGCTCTAGGCTTGTATTATGGGTACTAGACAACGATATAAATACTTATATAGAGAAATATATACTTAAATACATAGTAAACATCCATGACTCAGGAACAAATATTCGCGCTCATCACACAAATATAGGCCCTTACCGGGATTTGAACCCAGAGGCCCCAGACAAGATGCATTACGCCAACTCGCTTTTCTATTCGTTTCGTTTTTAAACCAATCGCTTCACTTGTAGATGACGTGATACGAAAAGTCACGTGATCTAGCGAGTTGGCGTGATGCATCTTGTCTGGGGCCCCGGACCGCTAGCTTCATAGGCAGAGTCACTACCAACTAGGCCAGCGCGTCGTCAAAACGTTGTTGTTCGTTGGACCGACCGAACGTTTTTTAGAGAATAACACTACAGATTTACATACATACATACATACCTTCACGCCTTCATTCCCAGAGTGGGGTAGGCAGAGCTACAGAATTACCAACAACTCCAAAAACTTGTTGATAACTCTGTAACCACAATTTGCACAATTAGGCTAAGATGTTTAACAGTGTATATTACAATACAATACAATACAAATACTCTTTATTGAACACCAAAAAAAAAACAAAACACGGAACAGTACATTTTAACTATAGGTATATTAGTGACAGGTAGCAAGCCCATCGCCTAACAGTACTACAAGCCTTTATTCCCTTAGTCGCCTCTTACGACATCCACGGGAAGACATGGAGTGGCACTATTCTAACCCGGCAACCACACTACAGATTTAATAGATAGTCATGGCGGCCGAGTAAATAAATACGATAACATATCGAAAGCAACAAGGTTTTATCAAGTAGAATCGAGCCCCTGTAAGAAAATTATTGAAAATGGAGGCTTGGCCGTTCCCCAGTGAAGAACAATATTCTTGATCAGCATGAAAATGTGATTCCTGAGTTTTATATATTTTTTCTCTTTACATGTTATTTATTATGGTTACATGTCTTATTTAGTTACTAAAAACAAAACATGACCCGTGCTTCCTTTAATAATGATCCCTTCCTTCGCCAAAAAATAACCTACGGGGCCCTATTTCTCGAAACTCAATAGAGTTTATAATATTAGTTTACTCAATACAATTTTCGCAAAGTCCACTGTTGAATGTACCGCATGGACTAATATTATTAGTGTTGTGAGTTTCGAGAAATAGGCCCCTGGTGAATGACTGTATCTGCCACTTGCACTAATTGCTGTGCTAAATAATATAAAACATCCAGTTTTTAAATCTCATTATAAATATTCCGTATAGCTTTCGAGTTCAAAGTTAATAAGAGCTTTACAACCAAGTTCTTCACGGCATCGTGGATTTCTACGTTAATACTGGAAATCTCGGTCTTGGGGCAAGTTAACTGGTCTCGGCTTGCGATTGCTTCGTAACTATAAAAATGGCAATAAAAATCAAACTGTGTGGTCCAAACCAAAAGCTGCAGTACTGTCTACTAAGTGCAAAAAAGTAAGAATTCTCGTTTTGCATAATTTGGTGATCAGCATTTTTTTATTGAAATGTATAAATAAATAAGTTTTTTATTGAAATACCGGAAGCACGTAAGGCCTTGTTACCTAAAAATACACCGTGCTCATTGTGAAATTATTAATTACTTGCTATTTCCTCGGATTGCAGTCTCGAGATTGTAGTGTTGAGAATTGGAATGTCAAATGGATCTCAAGTCCCACTTAACCTCAGAGGGCCTGTGTGCCCGAGTGCCTTCTTCACGCCATAAAAAACTGTCTTTTTTTTTGGGTGTAGGTACCTTAAATCTTTTTCCGGGATTCAAGTTATCTCTATACTGAATTTAATTAAATATAATCTGTTATCTATTAACTGTTTATCTGTAAAATTCTAAATTACCAACCAAATGAGTTATTTTTCGCATTTATAACATCAGTATGAGAGAACAGATAAAATCTATGGATGTATGGATAGCACGAGAAATAGTAATAAAGATTCTTAAACTTAATAGGGACGAAGTTTAGTGAAAAGGATCCACAACACAATGCAAATTTATTCGAAAATACATGTGCATTGTGCTGTGGATCCTTTTCCCTAAACTACGTCCATTTGATATAAATAATGTGAACTTCTAGGGGTGTGGAATTTGTGGGTTGGATCATTTTCGCTTTTCGATATTATTTCGATTTACATCTAACTGTACGTTTTTTGGGGGAGGCCTATGTCCAGCAGTAGACGTCTTTCGGTTGACATGATGTACGTACTGGCACAAAACATGCTAAATATTTAAATTTCCGCTATATCCCGTCACTTATACCGCAAAAAAGAATCCTATTCCCTTCATTGAGCGTATCGGTCTCGGCTCTTTTCTTTACGAGTTCATCTGCCTATGAGTTATGACGAATAGATATTACCTATAAATGCTGGTATGAATGCCGTTTCAGTGTAATTCGATTCACTTGGCGTATTTCTATAAAATAGTTCAGTGTTATGCGAGAGCAGAGGATTCAAAGATAAAATGTTCCGAAATTCAAATCCAGAGATGTTATTTTCAACTTTCAAGTGTTAGTCAACGGAACACGCCAGGATTGTCTCCACATAGGTTTCTATATATGCCGTGGAGAAGGAAACTAGCACAAACGCCGCCTAAGTATCTTTGGCAATTTTGCCGCTCCGGGGCGTTTTTGGCTTTTTTTTTTGTTGCTTTTGTTTTTAATAAAAATAATTGTAAAATAATTGGACGAATACAAATAAATGTTCAGTAATTTTTAACATGCATTACTTAACTTAAATTTATAATCTACAGATACTCTATTCTTTTTAGAACAAAATTGAGTTGATCTTTATAAAAGATAAAAAAAAATATAAAATATGTTTATTCACTAAGTAGGCCGCATGGGCACTTTTACACGTTCACGTTACACACGTTATAAATTTAGGTTCACAGATATCTAAAACTAGAAAACTCCTATAGAGTCATTCGGGGTAACAGCATGCAGTGGGTAAGAGTACGCTGGGACCTGTTCTCCGACTAGGTGGGGGGCAAGGTGCATGATGGCTTAAAACAGTGGCGCTGGCATGGCCACTTCGGAGCCAGAAGCCGCGTGAGTGCAAAGCAAGTGCTTATCGAGACAGATCTCCGTGTTAATTCAAACTGAATCATTTCTTTGTTTTGTGTGTTGGGGAAAAGTGTGTGGGAGTCATATGAATGCAGTTGAGCCAGTAAGTGTTTTACATTTATATTGTTCGTATATCGTAATATACATTACAGAGCAAACATTGTTTTTAAAATGTATTGAAGCGTGGATGGGGACCTATCGTTTTAATTTTTTGCTGATTGGGGTAAGAGTACGGGGTCAAAAGTACGCACGCTACGAATATGAAAGCTACTATTGAAGGTTACTTAAGTAGGTAATGTTTATTATTGCAGATAACAGCAAAATGCTGCGAAATAATAAAAGAAAGGCTCCACAACGCGCCTTGATCTCAGATGATCAGATAAAAAAGCCAAAGAGCTGGTTTAGCAAGGATCTATTCAGAGACGCGCCGCAGAAAAAAATGTATAAGTGAATTAAGTTCTCTCTAATTATTGTAAATATGTCTAAACTCTAAAGTTCCTAATTATATCCAAATAAAGATCTCAAACTTTAATAAATGTTGAATATACTGAAAACCTGCATTTTATTATTAGAATTATGCAGATTTCTTGAGCTGCGTACGTTTACCCCGCATGCGTAATTTTACCCTTAAGCTTGCGTAATTTTACCCGCATGACGGGGCAAGAGTACGCGGTCGGATCATGTTGCTTTTTTGACATGTACAACGAAATCTCATAGAATTTGACCGTAAATCTTCTTAAATAATGGAAATATACAAGATTTCCTATGAGCTTTATATTGAATCAATTTAAAAATCACACTTGTGACAACTTTTTGAGACCAGAGAAAATAAAGTGTGTACTCTTGACCCGAATGACTCTACGCATATAATAGTTTAATGCTGGCTGCAAAAAGCGTGTTTAAATAAAACACCTCAATATAATTTTGACTTCGCTAACAACGCGATGCCAATTTAACTTTAAGGGCGTTTTCACTAAAAAGTGTACCCAATTAAGGACTGAAATTAAGGAACTTTAACTTTGTCAGTTTTGTGACGAAAATTAGCTATATATTGACGGCCGCAATGTATGGCTAATTTTCGTCACAAAACTGACAAAGTTAAAGTTCCTTAATTTCAGTCCTTAATTGGGTACACTTTTTAGTGAAAACGCCCTTAAACCTGGAGCCGGGCCCATAACCTGTCGAGCCTCGATAAATCCCGATACTCGTTATCAGGGATATGCGAGATGCTACAGCCCGATGTTGGGTCACACTTCATTTTGTACGTGACGTATTTTGATATTCTGACAGGAATAAAATATAAATGGGGAAAATATTTTCTGCCGGGTTAGGAAATATTTTACATTTTCTCGAGGAAGTTTAAGTAAAGACATGATATATTGTTATAGAATCTACTTTATATAAATAATAGTGATTTATCAAGTGCTTGAAAACCTTGGAAATTACGTTTGGATGTGTTTAAAAAATATTTTGTACAGCAAATAATTTATTTTTCCTCACTGAAAAAGAACTTGGTCGCTTCTAAAAAGATTGTAATTATTGTATATTAGCATCTTGATTCCATAAAAGCCTAACAAGACGTTAGATAGATCAACTAACGTGATAGTTGAATCACTAAAGAACTTGCTGTTTTTTTTATTCATTTTTGACTACTAAAAGGAAATCTCTTTTGGTTGGCTCTCATTTTTGAGTGCTGTACTAGTTCCTACGAGGTAAGAGAAAATGGTCTTAAGTAAGATCTCAATTTGAAGACGCGTCATACATAGCAGTTATCTATGACTTGGCATTTACATTACATTATGACCCATCTTTAGACGAGCCACTCAAGACCTGTTTACCTGCCTTTCCTTACAAAGCATTTATCAAGCAGCGGGTAACGGAACAGCGTTGTCTAGTTATCTCTTTCTTCCAATCCCTTTCCGGGAAAACACAAATGAGACAACACATGTGACATACAAAAATATTGGAATCGTCATTGCGTAGGAAATGTCGATAATAATACTCTTTGAATTTTGTAAACGTATAAATTTAATTATTGATTTTACTTTCTGACAATAAAATGCACCGACCCGTCGATTCTTTTACAACATTGTAAAAGTTCCACAGAAATATAAAAATCCCGCTCCTCTCAGCGATTCTGGAATCACCGTCGATGACGACTTTGAAGCTATTTACGACCGATATCGCTCGTTAACTGGTGCTCGTAGAGTTTAAATTCGCTTAGTACAATTTAAGCTGGTAAGACTTTTCAAAAGCTGAGATTGCCAAGGTCGTAAGTGCCTGGATTGCATTGACTTACGGATGCTGATGCGATTCTTATTCCTTTGGAACGTGAGTTGCTTATAGTAGATATCAATGGGATACACTTGACGGCGCTTTGGCCCAATTGGTAGTGACACTGCCTACGAAGCTAGAGGTCACGGGTTCGACTCCCGGTATGGGCAAATATTGGTGAGATGAGCTGATTTGTTTGTGTTTGGATGTTTTCTATGTTTTTTTTTTTTTTTTTATGGCATGGGAAGGCAATCGAGCACACAGGCCACCTGATGGTAAGTGGAAACTGTGACCCATAGACATTCGCATTCACAAGACTGCAAATGCACTGCCAACCCTGAGGACTAAGATGGAATGCCACTATGCTAGTCATTTCACCGGCTGTCTTATCCCCAAACCGGAACACAACAATGCGAACACTGCTGCTTGGCGGTAGGTTAATGGATAAGATGGTGGTACCAACCCGGACGGACCCTGCACAAGGTCCTCCCACAAGTATTTAAGTATTTATTTATTTCCTTACATACGTATTTATATCGCTGTCTTGTATCCATAGTATGTACACGCCTAGATCTTAGTTTGGGACTATATCCATTAGTGTGAGATTGTCCCCTGATATATATATTTTATTTAGATAGCCCAATAAAAACGGGTCACTTTCCATGGAAATTCTATACAAAGTGACCCGCTTTCATTGCTCTTGACAATATAATAATATTTGTTATAGTAAATATATAAAGATATGCCAATAACAGTTTTAGCCTCTTATTCATTAACGCGCAATAGTTAAAGTGTGCCTGAAATATGCTCTGTCTTTATTTGTCATTTTGACATTTGAACGTGACAGAAAGAGACGAGAAATACTTTAACTAAAGTAGGTTTAATGTACGTTTATGAATATACCCCCTTAGGATAAGTGGTTTGTGTTGTACACTATCCAATAATCTGTCCAATCTAGTGATAATTTAGTGATAAAAAAAAACATTGACTCTAGACTCTATGCGAGGAAAGTGTTACTATTAAAGCTGATGATCGCTACCAAAACACGCTAAAAGTAATAGAATTTCTGAGGGGTTACTATAGTAGCCGGCGGAGTCAACAACCGTCTAAAAATGTAATCTCCCACCCAAGTGGCATGTGCAGTTTGCTTGGGTATCCTTTGTGTGTTGATATCCCGACCGTTGTCTTCAGATTTTTGTGCTAAAATTGGCGATTTGGCTTTGTTTTGATAACGGAAGCTGAAAAAAACAATTTATTTTATAGTACCTATACTATAAAAGCAAGATGGAGTGACGATCTTGTAAGGATCGCGGGAACGCGGTGGTAGCGAAAAGCACAAATCAGTCCGAGTGGAGAGCCTTGGGGAGGCCTATGTCCAGCAGTAGAAGTCTTTCAGCTGACATGATGGACCTAGGTACTGTCCGCAGTAATAATATATTAACCAACTCTCTCTCTCTATTAAACACTAGAAGCATAAGTTCGTGTCAGATACATTTGAGTGTAATGTTTTGCGTTACACGATTACGAAAATAACGTACGAAAATTACGAAATAGTACATTTCCGAATTCGTCATAGTTTATTCAATACTCCAGGTAAAACCATAATGCTTTTGACATGTTGTCGTTTTGCTGTTTACTCGGCCCGTTTGACAATACGACGACATGTCAAAAGCATTATTAAGTTATGTAAGAATTATTAATATGTGCAATATTCGTAACTTTTATTTTATTCTAATAATTAGGTCCTAACCCTACTGTCCTAAGTTGCTACGCCCTTGCAGGGTGTCATAATTATGTATACCTTCCATGTAATTCCATCTAAATACCTGTAATATGACTTGCAATAAACGAATTTGAATTTGAATTTGATTATAGTTTTACCTGGAGTACAGTACCTAGGCTATATTATTTATTACGACGACACGGCCATTTTTCATTCAGTTTCACATTCTGCTCGACGACCCGGTATCAGATTCACTGTTCGTAGCAGATTTTTGCCACATAGTGAAAAATTGTGCTACAGCGTAGCACTCGTAGCATTAACTGTGTAATTTGGAAGTCCACAGTGGCGCACCCTACGCACGCACGAAGGTATAAATTTGTTTCGTATCAAAATGTACTTAGATACTCCTACAGTGGCTCATGCACGAAATGGCATCGGTTCACTAATGTTTGACCAAAAAATTATCGACAAATAGTCATTTGACAAACAACGTTTCACCAAATGATCATTTGGCAAACGAGACAATTGACAAAAGTATCATCTTACAAAAACTCACTTAGCAATTGATCATTTAGCAATTAGTTTACCTATTTCTGGGCAGAAAAAAAAACCTTTGCCTTCTAACCTAACCTATCCGAGTCGGTTATGCCCTGATACGTCTTCCTCGTAAAATGTAAATTTAACTGTTGATCATTTGGAAAAATAAGTCATTTGTAAATTGACTAGTAGTAAAATGATCAATTGACTTAACATTTTTTTGCAAGACGTTGTTTGTCAAGTGTAATTTTGCCAAATGTCTTTTGGTCAAACGGCAGGACACCAATGGCATCAGTGACACGTGACACACGCCTTGAACAATAGAGAATATAAATGGATTTTTAACATTGTATTTCTCAACAAAATATGAAAATACCGTAAAAGAGATCACCAAAAGTGAAATTAAAATATAAATAAGCTACGGATGATACAAGCATTTTAAACCACTAAATAGACAGCAATTAGACAGAGAGATCCGATATGCACTATGACAACATATCTGTTTTGCTAGAAAGAGTTAGGAAAGAATCTTTGTTGGCTTATATCTTATTTATTTTTATAGCTATCCAAAAAATGATTTCTCTCAACTGTTTGTTACATAAATCAGCTTTTATTGAAACGGTGAAAAAGTCATGAACATACCCTATTTTGATCTATGTACAGTCGCAAACCGGGATTGTTGAGCCACTTACCCATGTTTCTAATTTGGCTATGTAATGCAAATCGAATAGATGTCAGCCAGTCGTTAACATCGGTTATTGAATACACGGCTAAATTACGAACAATGGCAAGTGGCTCAACAATCCCGGTTCGTGACTGTACATAGCTCATGTGTGAAGTATGTGCGTGCGCCACTGTAGAATTCTGGCTTCAATTATAAAGAGCTATCACAACGTTAACAATTATGATAACGACACGGTTAAGATCAAATGGGATACAAACCCTCGCCTTACTTTCAACAATATTTCTCATTAAAACCTAACACCACTTACTTCGCGTTTAGCGCAGCTTAATAAAATCCAAGAAAAACCCTGACGAAGTTAAAAAAATGCTCAGGGTTTTCATTAAACGAAGAAACTTTTCTGAGGGAAAAATCCGTGTTATGTTGCGAGAAGCGAGTCTCGAATTCAGCGGCCATTACGGACATCTCCAAGAAATAAAGTAGCCAATTGGCCTTGTGAAGCTGAAATATTCCTTACACAGGGGTGGCATATGGACACGATTTTGGAAGTGCTAAATTATATTAAAGAAGCAATAACGGTCGAGTTTGTTTATTTAATTTAAAAAAAACAACATTTTCATTAAATGTTGTTTTTTTTTAATTAAATAAACAAACTCAGGATCGCTATCAATATTTGATCTATCTTTTGTGTATAGTTAATGATATCACATAATTATCCTTGTCAAGTATATTTGCCGCCGTATAGGTGCCATGTGGTTGCCGGCTTAGAATTGTGCCACTCTTATGTCTTCCCGTGGAAGTCTTTAAGAGGCGACTAAGGGAATAAAGGCTTGTAGTAGTGTTAGGCGATGGGCTTGCTACCTGTCACTAATAAACACTGTTAAACATCTTAGCCTAATTGTGTTGTGTGTAAGAGTTATCAACAAGTTTTTAGAGTGTTTGGTAATTCTGTAGCTCTGCCTACCCCACTCTGGGAATGAAGGCGTGAAGGTATCGATACCTTTAGACTCAATTGGCGTAAACGCCATTTTGGCTAAAATGAGTTTTTAATGCAGTTATACTCAATTTTTCATTCTCTATCGATCTGTGTAGTTAAAGTTGAGAAATTCCCAAAAAAAAGTCGAATACGAGCCAGAATATTTGGCCCAAAAAACATGATTTTTATAAATTTTTGGGCGTTTTTGCTGTATTTTTTTATTTTCTGCATTTCAAGATCGTAAATGTTTTTTTTTTTTGCAGTTATAGGATGTATAATAATTCATAAGTCTACCGTGGCTAATATGTCCCTATTGTTTCTGCAAAAAAATATTAGGAGGCTTTTACGACCCAACATAAACGAGCCTCAAATAATTAAATTGAAGGTCGTACTTTATCGATACCTTTAGACTCAATTGGCGTAAACGCCAAAACTCACCTTTTCAGGAGAGCTAAAAAACTATATTTTCAAAATTATTTTTGTCATAACATTTTTGTTTTTTGAGTTATAAAGCTCAGTTTTGGACATAATTATATAGTTTATTGGGATAAAGAATATGATTAAGTAATATTTAAAGTAAACCCAGTATTTAAGAAAATGGAAGGCTTATACGCCCTAGAAATATACAAAAAATGTTATTTACTCCGTAGCCTATGAAAGTTTACATCACCGAACTATAATTTCTAGGTCGCCGACGACCCTGCAAAAACCTTTAATTCCTTTTTGAAGAGCCCCATACTGTAAACTCTTAGAAAAACAACCGCTGGGAGCTCATTTTACAACCTGAGCGTACGCCGAAATACATAAAATTTCTCTTATACCGCCCCATTACAGTTAAAAAATAGTCCACCTGGCACCTGGGTTTACTTTAAATATTACTTAATCATATTCTTTATCCCAATAAACTATATAATTATGTCCAAAACTGAGCTTTATAACTCAAAAAACAAAAATGTTATGACAAAAATAATTTTGAAAATATAGTTTTTTAGCTCTCCTGAAAAGTTGAGTTTTGGCGTTTACGCCAATTGAGTCTAAAGGTATCGGTATGTATGTATGTATGTAAGTATATTTAAAATAGAGATGAAGGCTTAGCCACTGGTCCCACCAAGCGCGAGGAAGCGATTAGCTATCGACTATTTTCTCGCTCAGGACACGAACAAAAGATATAGATCCCGTGTCAATAAAAGAGACACGTATATTAATAGTTGATCGCTTGGTGCTCGTACCGCCGGCGAGAATTCTTTCCATTAGTTTGTCGTAACAAAAAATATAGATCGCGTGTCAATAAAAGAGACGCAAATATTAATAGGTGATTGCTGGCTGTACCTACTCGCTTCCCATTTATCGTCGGCGGAGTGCCTTAGGTTCTAAATCAAGGGGTTTTGAAGGAAGAATGGGGTTGCATTTTTCACTTAACTACAAAGCCCTAAATAATCTGCTCTGAAATTCAGTTTAGCGCTCATAGTGAAATATAAAGACCAGGCAAAGTCCTATGATGTGATTACCTAATATTTAGCTGAGTTTGCTTCTTGAAATGATACAAAAGTACTTTAAGGTCATACATACCTTCACCACCACAATTTGCACAAATAGGCTAAGATGTTTACCAGCGTATTAGTGGCAGGTTGCAAGCCCATCGCTTAACAGTACTACAAGCCTATATTCCTTTAAGGTCATTTACGTTCCATATTTCTTAAAGAACGGCCATTTGTTTTTGGCTGTCATCATGCAGTGATTATAGGTTAATATAACGGGACTTTCCTAATTCGAGTCCCAAGTTAAATAGGCTTTGCTAAACATACTTGCACTGCTGGACATACTTTCCTAAAAGTTCGATACAAGGACCGTTCTTGCGCCGCTTGCTTCTATCTTTACCTTCTCTCCTGAGGCCCTTGCCAAGAAACAACGCTAATTAACGTTTATATTAATTCACTGGTAGATCACGTGAATCGTCGTATCACGTCATCTACTAGCGGCGAGATTGGTGTTAAAAATTAAACGAATATAAACTTTAGTTAGCGTGATGCATCTTGGCTGGGGCTTATTTTTCACTATTTTAGCCACGTCGTCGGTCCACCTGCTTGGAGGTCTACCTGTGCTACGGTACGCGGACGGAACTCAAGAACTCTTCAACTGATGGCTGTCTGTTTTGCGAGCGATGTGCCTCGCCCAAATTTTGCAATAGCAGCGGCACGATTTAATTTAAAAAAAAATGCGAGTCAGACTGGCTCTGGAAGGGTTTTGAACTACTTACAATATAAGAAGATATAATGTTACTTTTAAGTATTATTGTATTTTATGATTAGAAAAAATGACTTTCTTGCGGTGTTTCTTCTCCGCAATGATGGTCTTGTCCGAAGCGCTAGTAGATTCACTCCATACTACCGACTTGTAAAAGAGCCTGCATGTGGCCAATTTACTAAATTTTTTATATATATATATATATATATATATTTGAATCGAGCAAAAAAAACGACAAAAAAAATCCGTTTCTGGAATCGGGACATCCATTGATAATGATTTATTTAATTATAGAAGTTATACTAATACACTCTGTAAATGTTTCGAGTATCTATTGCGGATCAAAAGATATATCAGTGAAAGTGTGACAAACGGACGATTAGCAAAACTTAAAAAAATAAAAACATAACACGTTAATTTAAGTTAAATTAGCATATAACATGTGAAATAGCACGCAGACTAAAATAGCTCAGGGGTAAATTTTACCCGAGTATACTCGTACAAAAGGTACATACAGGTCGCTCCGACGAGCGGAAACTGCCAGCGAATCTATGTAAAGGAGCAAGTTTACACTTTGCCAGCTACTTAGCAAGTTTAAAGGACAGTAGCTGCTACTTGCCTCACATGTAGTCTCTTTGAAGGTACAATCAGGGTTAAAATATAAAATGATTGTACAGTCATTTATGTTCATGACTTTATTAGAATTATCTGTTAATTTAAATAGCGTCCACAACTGTTTAGTTAGTTACTTAAAAAACCAGCAATCATAAATCACTACATAGTATAAAACAAAGTCGCTTGCGCTGTCTGTCCCTATGTATGCTTAAATCTTTAAAACTACGCATCGGATTTTGATGCGGTTTTTTTTAATAGATAGAGTGATTCTTAAGGAAGGTTTATATGTATAATACATTCCACGCGGGCGAAGCCGCGGGCGGGTCGCTAGTCTTTAATAAATGAAACCGATATTCGGCCCTTATTTTGCAGTTGAAATGAGAGCTCTAAGAAGTATGTGTGGAGTTAGGATGATAGATAGAATAAGAAATAGCGAGATCCGAGAACGATGTGGATTGAAAGAAGATGTAGTCACTAAAATTGAAAAGGGAATGCTAAGATGGTTTGGTCATTTAGAAAGGATGGATGAATGAAGGGTTACGAAAGATATAAGTATGGCGAGCGAGAGTGAGCGGAGATGTCGGTAGGGGACGTCTTATGTCGGGTTCCTATATTCAATCCGAGGATAGATAAGGCTTACCTCGGGTTAAAATTTGACATTTGCCCATACAAAATGTGTCAAATTTTAATCCGAAGTAAGCCTATCTGTCCGCGGATTGAATATAGGAACCGGACATTAGACGGACGTACGATGATCAGATTTGCGATGTACTGACTAAGGGCCAAATAAAAAGCACCCGAAACCGACGTACATGCATGAAGAGATCGATGAATGTAGAGGAAGCGAAAGTGGTATGTTTAGATCGATGCACCTGGCGTTCCATAGTCTCTGCCTACCCCATTGGGAGACAGGCGTGAAGTTATGTATGTATGTATGTATTTTGGGGAAATCAATGTCACTTGTAAAAAAAAAACTGATAAGGTTAAATTATCTATTTTCTTTTCGATGCCACTTTCCAACAAATATTTTTTTAAAACCTAACTTAAACTAACAATAACCCAATCGAAAAATCGATTACTTGATTTTGCGCCCGACTTTGTTTTGACTATCGCGAAGGGATGCCGGGTCACTTAAACTAGAATTATAGTGATATGATATCATAACGACCATTGAGAAAAATAATTAAATTGTGTAATCGGTGTCCTTATGTGCCCAGTGAAATGAAACACCTTTAAATGGACAGTTTTTTTGTAAATGCTACTTAAAAGTGGGCTGTCTAACTTTATTTTAACCGTAACTAGCATTGTGTAAACCGACCTTTACACGCAGTGAATTGAACGTCACACAGCGAGGATGTTTGTGTAGAAAAACGGAAACATCTTCGAATGAGAAAGGTTCCCGGAAGAATGTGGAGAATAGAACATTCACACGAGAGTTTTTGTTCCGGAAATAACATTTCAGTCTCCACTTTAGTATTATACTAGTGAAATATTTAGATATAGACGAGTAGAACTAGATAACTTTTTAATTTTTTTGTTCTCCAATCTGTGTCCAAACGGATGAAACGATTTGAATACAGTTTATTTTAAAAGAGAGCTAGTTTAATCGGAATGATTCTTAGCTAGGTTTTATGAAAATCGGTTGGATCATACATTTATTTATTTAAACTTTATTGCACAATACAAATGTGAAAAGTACAAATGGCAGACTTAATGCCTAAAGGCATTCTCTACCAGTCAACCTCATGGTTAACAGAGAATACATGGTGCAAACAGTGTTAAAAACTTTTAAGTACCTACTTGATACTATAAATGTATAGAATAAACTCACGCCTTCATTCCCAGAGTGGCGTAGGCAGAGCTAAAGAATTACCAACAAGTCTTAAAACTTCTTGATAATTCTGTAACCACATTTTGCACAAGTAGGCTAAGATGTTTCCCAGTGTATTAGTGACAGGTTGCAAGCCCATCGCCTAACAGTACTGCAAGCCTATATTCCCTTAGTCGCCTCTTACGACATCCACGGGAAGACATGGAGTGGCACTATTCTAACCCGGCAACCATACGGGACGGGACGGGTATAGAATACATAAATAATAATATGTTCATATAATACTCAAATACATACGAAAACAATGTGTGATGAAGATGATGACCTTACTCAAGTTCTTGCTACATTCTTTCACTCACATTCATTCACATTCATTCGCTGCCACGAAACGCTACGCGCTATCCTCGTTACAGATCGCATCGTTTTTCCACTTTGTAACTAAAACTGCTTTTATCGTGATGGATAAGCATCCGTCGCTCTCGCGCCTACGTACAGGTTAGAAAGTGACAATTGTTTACCCACATGTATATAATAGGCTCCCAGAGGGCCCGCCTAGAGGGTTGCTGACGCTGTATGTGTCGAAATGGAATCGTCTCGGTAATAGGGGAAGTCATTAATGTCATTATTTAAAGGAGGATTGTACCTACATTTATAGTGGATTAAAACTTTGAAGAGATGCGATACATGTGACGTCATGTAACACGCTGGCCATATAAACTCCATGTTAAATTCTGTTTAGCTCAAAAGAGATAGGAACAAATGTTTGGACGTGATCTTGGTTATTTTTACAGCTATTAAAAAAAAAACTGTTTGTTACACAAATCAGCTTTTATTGAAACTGTAAAAAAAAGACAATTAGATTAAATTTAAAAAAGATAAAAGGCCAGTAGTAAGTATGCCGCACGGGCAATTTAACACGTCCAGAATCTACCAGCAGCGCTTCACAAGTTGTTTATTAACAATGGTACATCTTCTCTTAAAAAAACGTCTGGATGAGATCTCTACTTAGCATTAAGACACTGTCTGTAGACTAGCTATGAATCATTTCCATTTGAATTTCCTTTCCTTAATGTAATTAAATAAATAAATAATAAATAAATAAATATCAGGGGACAATGTCACACCAATTGACCTAGTCCCAATTTAAGCTCTAGGCTTGTATTATGGGTACTAGACAACGATATAAATACTTATATAGAGAAATATATACTTAAATACATAGTAAACATCCATGACTCAGGAACAAATATTCGCGCTCAACACACAAATATCTGCCCTTACCGGGATTTGAACCCAGGACCGCTAGCTTCGTAGGCAGGGTCACTACCAACTAGGCCAGCGCGTCGTCAACTCGTCGTCGTAATTGTATGTATTGTTCACTTGAAAGTTTTTGTATTGTATTTTAAAACATTCTATCTATCGATTTCCAATACAACACGTACTATTTTGTTTACGCCATACAACCTTGGGCTCTGTTCTACTAAGTAAAACTATATAACTTTTGAAATTTCGAATTGTCATCGTTTTGATAATTCTTATTAACTTGAAAGTAGCAGCCAAGTTAAAAACAACACGATATCATTTTACAAGCTATATCGTTTTACCGAGTGGAATAGCGCCCCTGAATTATAGCTAGGAGGTTGCTCACTTGGGTGGTTTATGTCTGTAATAAACTCTATATTGCTGTAATAACCGTCATCAACTCTAAAATACTACAATTCATCCGTAAGAGTACTTTCGAAAGTAATTGATGTAAGTAATCTTTTAGTAGTTATTAGGATTGTCTAAAAAATTATTCCGGTTGTTAAATTTAGTAGGTAACTAGCTTTTGCCCGCGACTTCGTCCGCGTAGAACTCGTTTATCGCAGTTAAGTACATTTCATAGTTTAAAGTAATTTAATAGTTACACGTCCTCCCTGACCAGAATTATATCGACATAGCTTTTGCCCGCGGCTTCGCTCGCGTTAAGAAGTATTATTATTAATTATGTATAGTTTATGCGGCTTTACTTTTTTTTAGCGTGTGTAAAAAAATAGGGCCTTCAAATCTTCTTTGTACACAATATTCTTAACTAATCTGTCATTAAGCTACTGGGTGAACTTACTCGAGAGCAAGCAACATAAAACTGTCCATGAGAGAAGCAATGTTCTCTCAAGTTAATACCCGCAAATTTGAGAGTTTGCCCCTGAGACTTGTGTATTGTCATGGCAAAGCAGACTTTTAGGGGAAACTGTAATCGTTTAAATTCACCCAGTTTATATAGTGGCTTCTACTATATTGCGATGTAACGCTTTCACTTGCAGTCTCGTACCGTTACAAAGTTTTGGTGGTTTTAAATTTCTCAACAACATAATTGGAGTGCCCACACGCAGAATAAGCTTATGATAAGGCAAACCTGGCGGTTTCAATGAATTTAAAAATTCTACAGGGTAATTAGTAGCGTCATCTGTATTAACCACAGTATCAATCGAAGTATAGACCTTTTCTTCGCCCTCAAACGACATGAGCAGTATATCGTTGATAGCTGCTGCTTGATCGTTCTTAGGAGTAAGAATGTTACGCTCACATAACTATTCAATAGGCTTGTCATGTATATGAATAATGTCTGGATAAACTTTAGACAGTAATTCTTGAATCGTAGTAACAACTGTGCACAAATCTTCCGGGATGGTTATCATTCCATCAAACGATGGAAAATCACCATTACCGATGTTAAGAAGGAGATCTGAAAATCTACCAGCAGACTCATCCCCGCCCAAATGTGCTCTCATATTTTAGAGAGCTTAAGAATATTAACCTGGGGCCACAAATTAGTTAATGCACGACTTTACTTCGTCAGCTCGGGTTCCTTTTGGCACCACTGGTAGAGTCTGCCGAAAGTCTCCGGCCAGCAAAACTGTTACTCCACCCATTAATTTTGTATCACCCCTTATATCTCTTAGTGATCTGTTTAAGGCTTCAATACCACCTTTATGAGCCATCGTTATTTCGTCCCACACGATTATTTTTGTACTCTTACTTCAGCAAAATTACTTTGTTTGGAGATGTTGCAAATGGGAGTCTCGGCAGTGATTAAATTGAGTGGTAACTTAAAAGTAGCATGAGCAGTTCGATCACCTTCGAGTAATGTAGCAGCTATGCCGGACGACGCCACAGCCAGAGCAATGCCGTGAGTTCTTCTTACTTTCGCCAAAGTAAATTATTAAGGAAGGTTTTACCAGTTCCACCTGGTGCGTTTAAGAAGAATATTCGACCGTCATTTGCGTCTACATTCGTGATAATTTTACTGTAAACTTCCTGTTGCTCGTCATTCAAGGATGCTTAATTTTGTCTTACTGCGTCTTCTAAGGCCACTGTATCGTAACTGGTCTCCTTCATGTACTCTCTATTTACAAAATGGTATTGATGGAATTGGCTGAGGTAATCCATACTCTTTAAGAGGACGGCCGCCTAATGATAATACGGCATCCTCTAATACCGACAGGCATTTGTTAAATATCAGGTCCGATGAGTGCTCTACATCCACGTCACCTTGCCATTCCAGTTGTTTTTTAAAGTCCTCAGAAAGGTATTCTTTGTATTTTTCCCAAAGACATAAGGGATCGGAAACCTGGCAGAACAATAAAATTATAGCAAAAAGCTCTTGAATGATAAAATATGCGGTGTTTGAGAAAGTGCTGCCTCTTCAAGAGCTGACTCCAAATGAAGATCATCTTCGAGTAGACCTAGAGCCTTGCACGCGGATTGGAAAGTGGGATGTAAGTGACCATCTACAGCTTTCAACGCTTCAAATGAAATTGGGCCTCTGATCTCATGTAGAAGCATTCGAAGGTGGTAGCATTCTGTATTGTTTGGATGAACAGTATGAACCCTACCTAGAACGTGTTCTTTTTTGACCCCTGACCATCCTTCAACATTCACTCCTCTCTTCCTTTTCGTTCCATTAGGTACTGATAGGTTTAAATTAATACCTTTACATCCTCCATCATCCCTTATTTTATCCCCATGGGGGTTTCATTTATCAAAATCCAATTTAAGCGGGCTGTGCGTTGATATGTCAGTCAGTCAGTCAGTCAGTTTCTCCTTTTATATATTTAGATAGATTTCATACAAACTTTCATCCCCTATTTTATCCCCTTGGGGGTGGAATTTATCAAAATCCTATTTAAGCGGACGTCTTCACCATAGTAGCTCCAATCTTTAATTTCAGTTCAATCAGTCGAAAATCTAAGAAGATTTATACAAACTTTCATCCCCTTTTTATCCCCTTAGGGGTGGAATTTATCAAAATCCTTTCTTAAAGGATGCCTAGATCATAGTAGCTATATGCATGCAAAGTCACAGCCCGATCGGTTTAAAATTGGCAAAGTTTCATACAAAATTTCATCCCCTATTTTATCCCTTTGGGGGTAGAATTTATCAAAATCCTTTCTTAGTGCACCTCTACGGTACCTAAGCTACGTCCCTTCCAAATTTCAAGTGCCTACGTTTAGCCGTTTAGGCTGTGCGTTGATATGTCAGTCAGTCAGTCAGTCAGTTTCTCCTTTTACATATTTAGATTCAAGAGACGGCACGTCGTGAAGCACGTCTAAAAATTCTCATTGGTAGCAAGACTATCAGCACGTCGCAGTGTGCCTAGTTGGTAATGACTCTGCCTACGAAGCTAGCTGTACAGGGTTCGATTCCCGGTAAGGGCAAATATTTATGCGATACGCGCGAGTTCTTGCTCTTGAGATGAATGTTTTCTATGTAATTTTAGAATGTATTTCTCTACATAAATCACAAGCCTAGAGCAAGCACGAGCCTAGTTTGGGACTTGGTCAATTTATGTGAGATTATTCCTAGATATTTATTTCCTAGCCAAGCCCAAGCGAACAATGCCAAGTACGGACAGTCTAATATTGCTAATTTAAAGGTAATGCTTTTTTTTCTGGCAATTAATTTTATCGAGATTTGTTGAATATTATTTCAAGGTTAATGAACAGAAAATTTTGTTTATTTACTCGCGTTTCCCTTAAAAGAAAAACAAATACTTCTTCTTAAAATGCCTCTCCAACTTAGTGAAGGTTGGCTATAAGTATAAATACGCTGGAATCTGTCCCATTCTTCTGTGAAAAAAAAAACGACTGAATAATTTTAACAAAGCAGTGTCGAAAAATAAAAATATCTGCAAAACATCACAAATGGTCTTAAAAAAATCCCATCTCTCTTATGATTTGTTTACAGCTCGTAATTGTGCGAGAGACATTAATACTGCTGATTTGCAGATGACAAGTAAAGCAGGTATAAGAAGATGAGTGTCACTTCATTACCTACACCTTTTTACCATTTATATTTATGTCAGAATACTCCCTTAACCGCCTTCTCAAAGTAACGCCTTTGTGCCGTAAATATAGTACATTTCAATACTAAATAAAATATTTTCATGTTTAACGATGATAAAAATAGGATTCCATTTTACTCCATGAATGGGGTCTGGTACCTACTATAGAAACGTGTCTCAGTAGCAAAAACCATTTTCTAAAATAAGTAATTTGTCTTTGCTATACCCGTTGACAACAACTAAAATTATAAATGAATGACGTAAAATGAAAACAATTGAATACTGGCGACAATTTGACGCCAAGTCAGCACTGACAAAACGAATATTCATTCATTCAATTATACACATAAACACACACAAACACACATAAACTCATGCCTTCATTCCCAGAGCGGCGTAGACAGAGCTACAGAATTACCAACAACTCTAATTTGTTCATAATTCTGTAACCACATTTTACACTTTTAGGCTAAAATACACCAGTGTTCATTTAAAATGGATGAATAAAGGCATTATAGTATTTTTAATGTATAATGTCTAATGATTAAAGAAAGTACTTTTCTCAAAAATGACCGGAAAAGTTGACATTACTAACTCCATACTGAGACGCGAAGTACATAGTTTACAGACAGTTCCCAAATTAAAAAAAAATTACATTGCGTGCTCGCTACACAAGCCCGCAATGTTGCATACAAATTTCATTGTTATCTAGTTTGTAACTTTTTAAAAAGTGAAAACGGCCATAATAAAATGAGGGCGCAAGTGTTATTCATCCATATTTTATTCGAAACGTAACTTTTTTATCTGTGTCTGGAATAGCTTGAGTTTTTTTTTCTAAAAAAAGCTTGCGTTTCTCCTTGTCATAAAAATAATGGCGGTAAAGAGTGAGGTTATTTCACGTGAAGTTTGTGTTTATATGCGATTTTTTTCTTGCGATTTTTGAGAAAAGCACTATATATGCCTCGGCAGGAATCGCAATTGCGGGCCTCGTATTTTTAAACCTGCCTGCTTCACTGCCTAGGCAATAATGTACTATAATTAAAATCTACATGGTAAATGATAATGTTAAAGTTGCTTCGGCTGTTTTTGTTTCCTTGTTTTAGTTATTTCGCGAAACATTCATACAAAAGTACTAGGAAAACACGAATGCCGTGAAGTTTTTGTGTAACTCCCAAACAATGATGAGTAGCTACGAGGGTGCTCTGGTAAAGGTCTGCGCACTTGACCCGCCTCTGTCAGGTCTATTGCTGTAAACATCGCGCGCCGTCGCACCCGGGCTAACTCAATGTGCTTAATTAGAGTGAGTGAGCAGCTGAAACTGTTCAGGTGATTAAAGTGCTGGTGCCTAAGTACATTTTCATTTTGGTAATGACTTTTAATTAACCTAACTTGGAATTCTAATTATTCGAAATAAAGGGATGGGCGTTTTTATTTTAAGAATATTGAAATAATTATATAATAATTATAAAGAAGTTTTTAGTTATCTATTTAACTTTAACGCGCCAATTTTATGCGTTTATTATTTCGACTACCTGACGCCCTTGACAAGATGCATTAAGCTAATTTTTCTTATTCCTTTCATTTTTAAACCAATCGCGTCACTCGTAATTGACGTGATACGAAACCTCACGTGATGTACCAGTGACGCGATTGGTTTAAAAACAAAACGAATAGAAACTCTAGTTGGCGTAATGCATCTTGGCAAGAGCCTCTGCGCTGAACCTCCTCTTTTTTTTGAAATCCACAAAGTATCTAATTTTACAAGAGTCCCGAGGTAGAATCGGAACCGGGACTAGTGAAAATGGATCCGTACGAGTATCAAATGACTTTTTTCAACATATTTGCGGAAAAAAAAACAGTTATTAAAAGAGACAGTTTACATACCACCATAATACGTGGATCTCTGGGTAACGAAACGACGCAGCGGACCAGCTGGCTACGAGAGGATCAGATCGCCCAGCGTCCCGCTCCGATGCTTCCATTAACATTTAACAAGCTAATGTCATGGTTGCGTCAAAGAACACTCTTAACAACACGCTAATCAATGGGCAAATACCAGTACATGCAGACAATCAAGGGAAACGGTGCCACACCTGGACGCGCGCCTAACAAAGCGTCTCCTATCACTAGATAGACATGCACTACGTATAGTTGTAGGAAAACTAGGAAACATTACTATAAATAAATAGATAAATAAATATCAGGGGACAATGTCACACCAATTGACCTAGTCCCAAACTAAGCTCTAGAGCTTAGTTTGGGACTAGGTCAATTGTACTACGTGTACTAGACAACGATATAAATACTTATATAGAGAAATATAAACTTAAATACATAGAAATCATCCATGACTCAGGAACAAATATTCGCGCTCATCACACAAATATCTGCCCGTACCGGGATTTGAACCCAGGACCGCTAGCTTCATAGGCAGGGTCACTACCAACTAGGCCAGCGCGTCGTGAAATGGACATTGCTTGCTTAGCAAACACTTATGTTCTAGGTATGACCGACAGCCCCCTATGCAGGGGATGCCTGTCGGCCGACGAAACAGCTCCCCACGTAATCCTGGAACGCGTAGGTGTAGCTTCTCAACGGACTGAAATCGTCTAGACACCTAGGTGACTCCGAGAAGCCTGTGGAGATACCAGGAGAATCCTGCGCTCCTAGTCGGAGTTAGGCTGGCTAGACTACTAGTTGGTACAGTCAACAGCATAAATAAGTGATCATTTCTGTACCTTGTCGCTTTCAATCCTTTCACAATTTTGTATAGCAATTCATACATAACGTTAAAGTGACAAGGTACATAAATGATCACTTATTTATGCTGTTGACTGTACGCCCTACGCACAATGGCCGTACAAATGCGCTAAGTGCGGAAAAAAGAGTCCATCATCATAACCATAACCGTTCATATTATTAAGGTTGTATTTCCCGTAACCACAGAATAGCACAGTTCTATTATACGAATAAACGATGAGGCGTGTTAGCATCAATGCATTCACGTCGAAGGACCATTACCTACTGATTGGATATCAATCACGAGTAAATTGAACACTTAAAACCTATTTGTATCATGTTACACTTGTATTTGAATACAAAATAGTCATATTCTGAAATAATTTGCTGTTGCGTTTAAAACCTTATAGCTATGAAGAGAATACTGACTGACTGACTTATTTTAGAATTTATTCGTTTCATATTTAGCCGGCGATGTTTATGGGGCATAGTGTAGAAGCAATTTTTTTAAACAAGTGTAAAACCAAATTCAGATTCATAGAGTACCGTAAAGTAGTGCGGGCTGTTGGCCTGTGAGGTTTACCCAACTAAAAAACAAAAAGAAAATAGTTTTTTTTTTTTAAGAACCCATGTAGCCGTTTTTAAGTGTGTCTTAAACAATGTTTTTTTTTTAGTCCATAAATAACTTTGAAGTAAAAAAATACTTAAATCATATTTCGCAATTGATGCTCCAAAAAAAACTGATAGCAGACTCACTGATATATTATAATTTAAGTATCTAATTGTAGTTCAATAATCCTATTTCCGGAGAAGTAAAAAAAAAAGGTGTTACAAACACTTTTGGCAGTTATAAAAAAAACTAGAATCGATTAAATCATTCACCGGAAGTCTTTGACAGCATCTGATTGAATAAAATCTCACACAACAGATGATGTCTATCTATGGTGCGATTATCTTTTTTGTCATAACAAAACACTTAAAAGAAACTGGCCGTCAATTAGAGTCTGAACAAAAAACTTTCATTCCAATTTCAAACTGGAATAAAAACAAAAGGCTTAAGCGTTTTTGCGTTGACAGCCTGATGTTGCTCGGACGTGAAATTTAAAGCTGACACCGGATTAGGCGCGTTTAAAAATTAATCTCCGCCGGCGAGGCCCTCGACTTGATTACGCAGTAACGGGACCTCGGGTAGTATAAACGAGCTTGTAAGTGGCGGTAAAAAAACGCCTCATAACGATTAACGGTTAATATAAAATGTCTGTATTAACCCTTTGATTTAAAATATTCAATATTTTGTTACACAAGTACTTAACATAAATGACAGTTTTAATTTTATTTGTTAGGTTTAAAGCCCTTTATTTCCCATAAGAATACATTGCTATTCACTTACATGAGAATTGATATAAACATGCTTTATTTTAAGCGGTGAGCGCACAGTTTTTACCTAGGTGATCAAAATATATAAGTTAAATAAAATAATGTTTACTAAGACTATTATAATAACATAAAATAAAAATGACGACTTAAAAATATGTCCTCAAGTAATGTTAAAACTATGCAACTTTCTAATGATTTTTTGGATGTAGGGTATGCGTACAAACAGGTATTCATCAAAGTGCGGGCGAGCGTAGTTAGCCGGCCCACGGCAACACAGATAAGGAAAAATAAACAATTTAAATCACTACATAGTATAAAACAAAGTCGCTTGCGCTGTCTGTCCCTATGTATGCTTAAATCTTTAAAACTACGCAACGGATTTTGATGCGGTTTTTTTTAATAGATAGAGTGATTCTTAAGGAAGGTTTATATGTATAATACATTCCACGCGGGCGAAGCCGCGGGCGGGTCGCTAGTAAATAATAAAATAGCTTTGGTTTTGCATTTTTTTTCAGCTAAAACTGTCAACTAAAAAGCAGTTTTATTTAGTAGAATAATACTTTGATCCAAACTAACCACGAAAGTACTAATTAAACACGCGGCCAATTTAGATCACACTGCGGGTCAAAATTCTAGAAAATAAGCGTTAATTCCCGTCTCGTCTGAAATATTCATACCGCCGTCACGAAAGTTACCTCAATTTGTCATGCGCCCCATTAACTTCTCATAACAAATTGATTCCTCAGGTGGTTGTGACCTTTGTAAAGATAATGAGGTCATAATTGTGTTCTGGCAAAGTTCCCTTGTTTAATAAAGGGACTTTCAGCGGTTTCAGGTGTTTTTGGTATCTTTGAAATTTTCTTATTAGGGTCTTTGAATTTCCTATAATGAGGGTTTCCGCGCATCAGTTTTTTCACTAGAGGGCGCCTTTGGGAAGTAGGTAAGGTCTTTTTGACAGTTGATAATACGTATAAAATATAAATTGAAATAATTTTGTACCTAAATATTTGAAATGTGTATATATCAAGTGAAAAAGTAAATTGTGACTAGTTTGGTCTTCTTCTAGGCATATATTCTAACATCAACTGTCAAAAAGACCTCACTTCACAGGCGCCATCTAGTGAAAAAAACTGATGCGCGGAAACCCTCATTACTATATTTCTATATTTAAAACTGCCCTGTTATTGACAGACTAACGGATAAGACACCCTCTACTACTGAAAATAAATACATGAAATGATAAATACAATAATACTGTTACTGAAATAATGACGTAAAATTCAATACGTTATATTTACGTTGACATTACAGGAAATTAATTTATTAAAAATCTCGTATTTCGTTAAAAAAATCAACCATCATAAAAATGAAAGTTCTAAATTCAAAATATTCAGTTAAATCTAGTCGCGCTTCGGACAAGACAGTCATCTCGGAAGAAGCGCCGCAAGCAACTCCAGCAAAGGGTTATTTTTTTCAATCATAAAACACAATAACACTTATAATAAAGTAATAAATAACAATTGTTAAAACTAACACAAATAAAATCATTACAGTTTAAGGTCAACAACACTATGTGGTCTAAAAGGAATAATGAAAGATAAAGCAATAGACTTATTAAAAAAAGCTTATTGAGCTGACATTGCTATCGCATCAAATGTTTAAAGGAAAGGAAAAATAATTCCACTTTTTCATACCTAATAGGTAATATTAAATTATTGCACAGTGAAACTTTGAAACAACTTAATTGAAACAAGATTTCGCTCAGGGATCCGGCGAAAAGTAAAAGTTAAATTACGACTAGAACAGGAGTCGCAAACGCAATCCTTTATTCCCGGTCCTTTGGGCGATGTCAAATAAAAAATACGTGACCTTTTCTGTTCAAGTTTGTATCAGATTTTGTAGAGAAACTTTTTTAGTGAGAAAATTCTTTCTTACAAGTATACAAGAACAGTCAATGTATAGGTGGGTGGATCAACTTTTTGTTGTTGTTATTCTGTCCCGTAAGCCAGGAGACAACAGTGATAGAGTTTCTTAGAAAAAATGTTATAATATATACTTCCAGCACACTCAGGAGAAAGGCCATAAAATAATGGGCGTGTAATTGCCAATAAAACAGTTTTTTAGTGGACTTATATTCTTTGAAAACATAGTTTTAAAGAGTGACCCAGGAGACGTCACCATGGCAACGAGCTACAAAGAAAAGTTGATTGACCCAGGTACTTAAACAAGCGATCCGACCTCAACCTGTTTCTGTTTCTGTGAGTTTCTTTAACACGTACATAAATCAAAATGTATTAAGAGAATTGTGTTAGTATAAGTTTTCCGAAACTTATTCTTCTATCGGTCTACTTATATGATCGGTAATCCCTGTCTTACTATCCTGTAAAGATACACTGGCAAGGCAAAGGTAGGACTACTAGTATCATAAATGTTTTCATTAATTTTCGTCTGTTTTGAGACGGGCCATTTGAACTGTAATGACAAAACATAGTGTCGAGTTTTCGATGACTCAAAATTTACCGGCTTAAAAAATTACAGCGACGTCAATTTTCGCTTCTAATAATACCAATTAGTTATCTCAATTTGTCAAATTGCCAGCATTTAAACAATTACCAAAAAAGCAATTGGCAGTGAATATACGCGAACACAACTTGCCCGGCCCCTCTATTTGTTTTTATTGTCATTGCACCAATTTGACTAAACAAGTTGTGAGTACAATCGGAACTGAATTCGGTCGAGGCCTAATTTGAGTATAGTCGGCTTCAATCTTGAAGATTGCTTGAACATTTGTGCTCAGAGAAATTTGAGATTTTTTAAACTAAAAAGCTTCGGGCGCTGTTCTTACTGTCACTTTTACATTATGGAAATAAAATGGAGACAGAAAATTACAAGATGAATAAAAATGTATACCAATAGTTTTATTAAGGTTTTTTAAAAAAAAGTAGTTTTTCTTAAATTTGTTTTATTCAAAACAAATCAAATTTTAATCACAAGTGAGCTGTGAAGAGGTTAAGCATGTAAATGTGATTGTGTGGGATTAGCCTACTAATATTATAAACACGAAAGTTTGTGTGTGTGTGTGCGTTAGTTGGTTACTCCTTCACCTTTTCTTTCTGCTAGCGACAAGCGAGTTCGCACTGATTTTATAGATGAACAGAGATTTAAAGCAAGAACATGTCGAGAAATTGCCTTGAAGTCACAGAGCCAAATTGCCATTTGAAACGAGAAGCGCTGATAATTAAACCCAAGAGACGCCCAAATATCACCAGAGTTAGGCCAAGATATCTTGATCCAAATAAGTTTTGACGCTGACTTGGAATCATTTACGTACTCGTTGTTGCATATTGGTTCAATTGTATAATTATATGTATACCGTTGTCTTGTATACATATTACTTTACATAGTTTGAATTTTGGATGTTCATTTTTAAAAGACAAATAAATATTTTTTTAAACTGTTAATCTGCTTGCCCGTGTGGTTGCCGGGTTAGACTAGTGCCACTCCATGTCTTCCCGTGGATGTCGTACGAGGCGACTAAGGGAATATAGGCTTGCAGTGCTGTTAGTCGATGCTGCCGTGCTTAGCCAAAAAGGCCTATAGGAGTTTTGACGGTTTCGAGATAAACGCGCTTTTATGTTTTTCAACGTCGCAACCTAAAACTCCATCTAAAACCGGACTTTTCTTATTTTTTTTTGTACTTATGGTTTAGTTAAAAAAAGAGCCATACGTTTGTTATATTTTGAACTCAAAATTATATATATTTTTAACTTAAAACGTACTTACGACTTTTTTGCTAAGCATTTGAGTATATTCTTTACGTGTTATACGACATTTTATCTTATTTTTCTATGAAGGTTTCTATAGCAATGTAATAAAATATTTGAGTGGATGAAGTATGGTAAAAAAAAAGAGAAAAATAATTAAATTGACTTTATTGCTCTTCAGAAACTCCTCTTTTTTAAATATTAAAACAAAAAAAAACAAAAAACCAACTGGTTTCAACTTAAATTTAAGAAAATTATAGTTAGTCAATTCTTTAATTGTCTCACTACAATTGAAAGAAAACATTCCTTTTTTGGTTTGTATTAAGTAAGTAAATGTAAATTGGTATGTACTAAACTTTTATTTAAGTTCTCCTAGCAAATGTTATAAAAATAAACAGATCTAGTCATATAAATTGATGACTCATCTTGAAGCAATCTAGGTACTTGTGTTTTGTAAGTTACATTTATTATGAAATGTAATCAATAACCACATTTTGCACAATTAGGCTAAGATGTTTAACAGTGTATATTAGTGACAGGTTGTGTATTAGTTTTTAGAGTTGTAGGTAATTCTGTAGCTCTGCCTACCCCTCTCCGGGAACGAAGGCGTGAGTTTATGTATGTATGTATGTATGTAATCAATACTTATGAAATGAGATCTCTATTTTTCCCAATTAGTAGTTATTTAATTAATAAATATCACAACATCGCTTATGAGCAAAATAGAACTTATTTAGAATAGACAACTAAATGAGTATCTTTTTCGTTTAACGTTAAATAACCGTGGGGTAGCTAAACCATGCTTTGTCCTTATCTGCCAAATTCAAAAGTCGCAATGACAGATAAGGACAAAGCATGGTTTACGTCCAATTGGCTTAGGAATGCGTTAATGTTACTACAATGGACACCTTATCTATTAGCTCGTAACGGAACTATACGACCAAATTGTTAAGTATTTTATACATACGTAGATTTCCTTAGGAATTAAGGGAAAAACCAGTCTTACGTCTATTTTTTTAGTCGTTTTAAGGCACTTATAATAAAAATACGACTTTTTCGTTAACAGAATTTTATTCCTTTTAGCTTAAGGAATCCAACGCAAAAAAAAACAGAATTTGGTAATTTTCGGACATAGGCCTTTTTGGCTTAGCACGGCAGGATGGGCTTGCAACCTGTCACTAATACGCTTGTAAACATCTTATCCTAATTTTTCAAAAAGTGGTTACTGGTTTATCAACAACTTTTTGAAGTTTTAGGTAATTCTGTAGCTCTGCCTACCCCACTCTGGGATTACAGGCGTGACGATATGTATGTAATCTGCTTGAACGGAACGAGGAAAATAAATTCAACTTGACAGTTTAGTCCGTCCAAATTTTAGGGATCCATTAGAAAGTAATTTTAGGTAATCTAGTACAGTCGATAACAAAGATCCCTCCTCCTGCACCATCTCTTTTCCTCCTCTACCTTTCACCTTACCAATTCACCTTCTTTTCCTTCCTCCTTCCTTCCTTTTCCCCTTTCCTTTTTTGTACCTTATTCAATTGAAGCATGATGCATAAGTGGATGAACGTATTATGTACCTAATTCTATCGTGGAGTTTTCTATCCGACCTATATTTTATGTTCGAACTAACAATACAACGTCACTAAATCACCGACAAAAACCAATTTTAAAAAGCGGTCGTTAACGGACTAAACTTTTTTAGCGTTATTTATTGGGTTTCACCGTATAAAAGAATTAGAATGCTGGTAGCATGTGACGTTTTTTGACATAAAAATAAAATCCTGTTTTCGTGAATCTATACGATCAGGGACGAGATTGTACACGTATCGTCGACATTTCAATATCTCTTATTTACTTGACAGTAATCGCCCGAATTAAATACGGTAACATGTCAAAGTTTTAAAATATACTTTAATTGGGATGGTTCTTGGCTAAGATTTATGGAAATCGATTGGGTTGTTTATGAAATATCAGTTCTGAAACTAGGGATCGCCATAATATCGGTTGTTTTTATCCCTTTAGCGGCCACAAATATACAGAATTCCGTTACGGAATTCCGTTTCGGAATTTCGATTCGGAATTCCGAAGGCAGCTAATCCATCCAAAATTTAGGACCACACGTCCGTTCGTTTCTTTTTCCGTTTCGGAATTCCGAATGTCCGTGGCCGCACCTATCTAGCCAGTATCTTGAGGTCGCAAATGCATATGGAACTCAGACCCCTTCACCATAAAGTGGCTTACGTGCGAATAGTTTACTTCCTATAGCTATATCTAACTTAATACCATATCACTATGTTGTTGACAGTACGACGGCGCACCCTTATCGGATGTCCGCCAGATAAGCCGCGCCCACCGCACGCGACTGTACAGGGCGAGCCGTCATCCCATCACCACAGTAATCGGGTTATGGAAATTGAATTGTCTACCACCATGTTTATGTTCTCCTGGTATGTGTACCTGGCTTTTTCCTTAGTAGCGACGAATTAAGTATTTTTTGTCGTTTCCTTTTGAATTTCGTGTGAAATAAGGACGATCCGAATCTTACGGCCGAAATAATAAACTGATGCCGACTCTAATGCTCGACAGACAGAGCATTCGAGCGTCGTCATATACATGACGACCTATTGTAAAATATAAAGTATCCTGTTACAGACATGTAAAATCTAACTACTAATATTTAAGTAGCCGTGTGGTTGCCGGGTTAGAATAGTGCCACTCCATGTCTTCCCGTGGATGTCGTAAGAGGCGACTAAGGAAAAAGGCTTGTAGTACTGTTAGGCGATGGGCTTGCAACCTGTCACTAATATACACTGTTAAACATCTTAGCCTAATTGTGCAAATTGTGGTTACAGAGTTATCAACAAGTTTTTAGAGTTGTTGGTAATTCTGTAGCTCTGCCTACCCCACTCTGGGAATGAAGGCGTGAAGGTATGTATGTATGTAGGTATGTATGAATTTGCAAATTTTATAGAAGGGTTTTTACCGTAGCAATACCTACTTTGTATTACTAGATACAAAGAAGATAGATTTTGAGAGCGTCGGTGTCCTAGTGGGTTAGGGGGTCGCCTCGTGATCGTAAGGTACCAAGTTCGAACCACCGCGGTCACTTTTAAGTGCATTAGCGGTGCTCATACGGTGAAGGAAAATCATCGTGAGTAAACCTGCACATTCGAACAGCTGAGTGTGTAAGAGGGTAATAGCAGAAAAGATCCTAAAGGGTCGAAGTGTATCCGAAAGGGCCCATCTGTAAGATAAGATAAGATTACTAGATAAATAAAAGTACATACATACATACATAAACTCACGCCTTCATTCCCAGAGTGGGGTAGGCAGAGCTACAGAATTACCAAGCACTCTTAAATAAGTTGTTGATAATTCTGTAACCACGTTTTGCACAATCAGGCTAAGATATTTACCAGTGTATTAGTGACAGGTTGCAAGCCCATCGCCTAAGAGTACTAGAAGCCTTTATTATTCCCTTAGTCGCCTCTTACGACATCCACGAGAAGACATGGAGTGGCACTATTCTAACCCGGTGACCACACAGGTCAATAAATAAAAGTAAAAGCCCTAATCTCTTAATGAAGCTGTAGAGCGTTCAGAAAATACCCTTTGTATATTTAGGCTCTTAAGACGTCTTAATAGATAAGAGAAACAGTAAATACAACTACTACTGTAGGTACTACTATGTTTGCCGGCAAACACTATAAAATTCTTCAAATAATAAACGAAAAACAACGTCAATTACAAATGAAAAATAAAACTTACAGAAACTGATTGTCACAACTGTCGAACAAAACGCCGTCACGTACTCGATCACTTCAAATATTGAAAAGGCTTAAAAAAAAGCAATATGGCGATTCACAAACGGGTGAGTTTATTTTATGTTTTGTGTCAAAATTCTGCTAGTGGTATTTGCATTTAGCGCAGTGAGAAATATTATATTAATGCGTTATGAAACTATAAAACTAAACGTGAGCTACATGTATATTGTATAATAAACATAAATTTATTTTGCAAGCACGTTTAATATTAAATATGTGCTGAAGATAGTATTATAAGAAAAACGTACACAAGCTCAACACGCGAAATAAAGATAAACTCGTTGTCCCAGGTCACCGCCTTCGTAAAGTAAGTACATCGTTCGTGGGGAACTGTACACGCTTCTACAATAAGATACCTACTGATATTGTCAATATGCCGTTTAATAAATTTAAGTCTCGCAATAAGTGCTGCTTGCTGGGTAAGGCCTATTATACTGTAAATGACTTCATAGATGATAAAGACGTTTTTAAGTTGTAGTAATAAGAGCTGAGCACTGGGCAGCTCTTATTGCAAGCTGCCTTACAGCCAATAATGGAGAAATTTTAAAGAAAGAAACACAATAAATACGCAACAAAAATACTCACATAGACTTAACTTAACTTTAGGTTACCTATTTCAGTGTTTGTGAATGGAGGTTTCTTCATTCACAAACACCGTGATTGGATGTTTAGGCGCATTTTAGGGGTTTCCAAAGTAAATTATAAAAAAATACTTTAATCCCTAGAGATTAATAAAGAGCTTTAGTCCCGATACGCAGAGACTAAAGTAATATTTTAAGATCATGATTAGTGAAAAATAATAATACCCCGTTGTGTTTTCCATAATGTTTTTTGGTTAAAAGTTGTAGACATAATTATTGATAGTCATAATTCTTATATCGCTATAACCGTAAACTTTTAGATATCTAACGAGTAGATAAGGCTAAGTTAGATTAGATTTTATTCATAAAAATCTTAAAAGAAAATAGTTATGAATTACGATAATAGGGTCATTATTCGAGCGTTTCAACCGCCTCACTTTCGTGGACATGTTTTTGAAGAATTGGGCGTATATTTTGATAGCGTTTTTGGATATTTGATAGATGTCCGGTAAACTTAGATACCTAACCAGAAACAAAATCGAAATCTGAAGTCACTTCTCCAAAAATGTGACCACGAAAGTGAGGCGGTTGAAACGCCCAAATAATTACCCAATTATGGTGTAAAAACACATTCTGACTAAAAATAGTTATAGCGGAAAATATAGACCCAACAAACAAACATACACTCGAATAACATATGCCTTTTTCTGGCGCGGTTGGATAAAACGAAGTCTAACTAAATAGTAGCTTCATTTACATTTAATTCAACTCAAGCGCAAGACGGCTTTAATGCAATTATAAGTTGGCGCAAATTGAACGCGTTGACCCACTCGCTCTAATGGCTCAGTCCAGCAGAGAAAGCAGCGGAGGCGTTACATTGAAATATAAATCGTAATTGTATGCAAAGCGAATCAACTTAAAATGATGAAATACTATATTACTATGAAACACTAACTTACGTCTAGTTCTAACCAGTTTAATGTTTCTCCCAGATGCAGGTCCCAAAGTAACATTAGATGAGATTGTTGGGTGAAGCCCAACGAGCGTACTTTTTCGAGTTGTGGGTCGCATATTTTCGGTCGCGTAATTTCTGTTTTGTACAAAAAACCATTTTGTATGAAATCCACAGCAAAAATTATGTACGATTAGTTACGAGTGGACATTGAGTCGGACATGTTATTATAATGCATGTCAAACACATAACCCTCATCTTGGGCTTTTTTTATGGCATAGGTTGGCAAACGAGCACACAGGCCACCTGATGGTAAGTAGAAACTGTGACCCATAGACATTCACATTCACAAGACTGCAAATGCACTGCCAACCCTGAGGACTAAGATTGAATGCCTCTATGCTAGTCATTTCACCGGCTGTCTTATCCCCAAACCGGAACAAAACAATGCAAACACTGCTGCTTGGCGGTAGGATAATGGATAAGATGGTGGTACCAACCCGGACCGACCCTGCACAAGGTCCTCCCACAAGGCTTTGCCGCAGTCAGGTAATAATGCTAAACTTATTTGATGCGTGTAAAGGAATAGCAGTAAATACGAGCATTATATGTAAGCGTAACTAATGCAATTTAAAAGGTATTATTTTGAATATTTAATAGTATCTAAAATAGTACAATATTATGAGTATTAATAGTATCTAAAATAACTTCTAATTGAATGCTTGCCCAGTTTAGTCTAGAAGGGATAATTGGCAATCTCCACATCCATTAGTACTCCGTGGTGTAAGTCCGAAGTCATTTAGTTAGCTAACTCCCACCTGCCACTAATTGGAACCATAATAGAAGATTAAACTTGATTTTAACTAACGTTGTAAAGTATCTGGGATTTCCTTTAAATTCTCCCCACTCACGTGCTTTGTGTAACCAGAGTTAGTTACCAGTGAGCTCTTAAGTAATTGTTTATAAATAAGGTGTAACTATCAATTTAGATTAATGCACGAGCAATTAAGTGGCTTATCTTTGATCTGATATTGATTAAAGTTGCTACTGTCACTTTCTTTGCTACAGCACTAGAGGAATACACGGTCACTAAACTAGCATTAAATTTAATTGACGACTCTGAGTGCGGCAGTACGTAAGTGTAGTTTTGCTTAAACATTTTCATTAATTAATTTAATTGTAATTGGATGTCTACGGGCAACAGTAGTAAAAGCTTTTTTGTTTAATATGATGATTTAAAAATAATAAGTACTTACAGTAAAAATGATTGCTGAATATTTATATGAAACCATTCCAAATGTGTTGTATCAATACCACTTTTTATTTATAGTCGAGTCCGGAATTAGGCGAACTAACTTGACAGTTCATTGTACACTAATGTTGCCACAGTTTGGCTAGTGCTGTTAATATCGATATTTAAAAAGTCTAGTTTATCATTATTATTGTGTTTGGAATCTAACTAATAATTTGGAAGCCACCTAAAAGGATCACAATGGCCTGTTGTAATGTCAGCATTATTTTTGTATTTTATTTCTAATTTGAGGAGTAAGTATCGTAAATATCCGCTTTAAACCGTACATCCTTCAGATCATATTATATCGTAAAATTTGATGTAGTTTTTCCCTATTTGGCAAGTATGTATGAGTGTGAAAGTTTCGACGACAATTACTTGATAAAATATAAATATAATCAGATTTATAGAAGGCACAAGGTTATATCGACATATTTGTGTCGACATAAACCTATCACTATTTATTTTTTCCTATGTCTGGCAACATTTTCGGCTGTCAAGTTAGTTCGCCTAATTCCGGACTCGACTATAGTTTGTCATATATTCATAAATATTATATTATGTTTGTCTCTAAATTAAACTGTTTTGAAATTTAATCTTCCTGTAAAAACATTGTAAGTGGTATAAGCAACAGAAAACACCCTTAATGGTACCTTTTAAGCCTTGTTACCAAGCAACGCGGGCTTCAAATAAGATTGTTTTTAATTGAATAAAACAAGGTTCTACAAGGTACAATTTCAACAAATTGTATTTTATGCGAGATGACGGAAAAAACAGTAACAAAATACGAAAGAGTTTCTATTTATTAATTTATTAAGTTCTTCGTGTTAAATTTAAAGCGGATTGTTAACAAATCGCGAATATTTCTGAACAAATCTAAAATAGAAATTGAATTATACGTTACTTGTTAAATTCATTTGCTAAATTTGTTTATTATTTCGAAGATTGAAGACATTCTCCTTATAGTAAACAATTGGAAGGGTAATTGCACCAGTGTTGGACACTTTTAATGGACACTTAACTCATAATTAAAATTTCATACGGACGTAAATTGATTGTTGCAAAACCAATGAATAACCCTTATCTTCTATACAATAAGAATCAAGTGTCCATCATTGGTCCTTGTCCATTACTGGTTCTGTCATCCGTTCCCTAAATCTGTTCACTCTGTTTGTTAACCACCAAATCTTAATTTTGTTTTTTTTTTCTATTCTAACAATATTCGATTGCAAAACAAGGCCGGTAGATTTTTGGATCTTTTGTTTCAAATAAAGTATTTTTCAAAAAAGGTTTCTTAAAGAAAAAAAAACATAACGGAAGAGTGCTTTTATCTCCTGATTTAAAAACAGACGAGTGTTATATGTAACAAGTGTTTATCTGTGTGTCAGTCTGTATGTTTAGCATAGCTTAGGGATTGAATAAAATGTATAATGCCGAAGTCTCGATAAAAGAGTGTAGAGATAATATAAATAATATTCTTATAAATAAATTGTGCGATGTGTCACACTTTTAATAGTTCTCTAAAGGAAACTCGAGAGTTCAAGATATGTATAAAGAATGGCCTTTGAAATTGCATGATCTTGTTTCATATTTTTTGTAAATTATCAGTAGGGTTGTGAAGAATAAACATGTCTAACTTAACTATCTATCCATCAAGTGAGTATTTATGAACAGTCGAAGAAGCTCATGTATTATAATGTTAATTTAAGCTGTCATACAGTCACAGGGACTATTCTACATTAACCCCTCTATAGTGGCTACTAACTATGATGAGTTATTCATAGTAGGTAATTACTGGAAGATTACTTAAGTAAAAATCCACTAAGATATTTAGTGAACTCATCGATTTTGACTCGACTGCAGGCGTTTAACAGTTCATATTTGGCACAGAAGTCAATACGAGAGCAAAACAAATATTCGCCTAGCACGCCCGGCCACTAATTCTGTTTATACCACAATAAAGAGATAGTGTGGTGCGGTGCGCGCGGGACGTGACCGGGGCTCGAATGGCGCCCAGCGGTTACACGACGATGTGTTTTACCCTATTATTGGGGAATAAAAGAGTAAAAATTGGGGGATACTAACTACCCTGGTAAATTTTAGATTACGGAAAAGCGGAGGTTAAATGTCAGAGATAAAATTTGGTGTTTTGAACTCCATATTCATCTTAGCGGCAGAACATAATATAAGCTGCAAGTAACAGAGAGCCATGTTAGGAGTCTGTCTGCGTGATCGAATAAAAAACACAGTTATCCGGACGAAAACAAAATGAGTGGACAGGAGTAAGACTAGCTTTGAGGAAGTGGAAGTAGGCGGGTCACATATACCGTAGACATGATGGGAGATGCAAAAGTCCTTGAATGACCCCGTTCTGGGCGTCAAAATGTGGGCACGCAGAAAAGAGATAGACCGACGATATAGTCACAATAGCTGCTAGAAACTGGATAAGGAAAACCCAAGTTCAGAGAATGGGAGTGCATGGAAAAAGCCTATTTATGCCGTATGCCGCTGTAAATACTTGACAAATCCTAGACGGTGAAAGAGACAAAATTATGCCTCTGTCTTAACTTTTACAGGATTCTATCTTCTAATAAATTAAAGAGGATTGTGAAGCTAAAATTTCTATACTAAAAGTTTCTCTCCCTACCCTAACCTAGTCCGATTTTAACGTTTTTTTAACATGTTCTGGATATCGTGTAAAACTATGTCTGTACTTCTTTCTTTTCACGAAAATACTTCTTAGAATGAAACAAATTCAAAAAACAAAAAACGGAAACGTACAGACCTAGTTCTTTATAATAACTACATACAACATTTTCAAAAATCGTGGAAACCGGACTTGATTTACGGGGTGAGAAACGTTAACGGCCAGAGTTTTTGTATGGAAATTTTTGACAGCTACGCGATTTTAGCGGCGCTTCACAATCCTGTTAATACGCACGCAACCAAACGCGGCAAGGGCGCGGCCCCGACTTAAACCGGCTTAGTCCGTCCTGTTGAGTTTTATTTGTTGTGGCTCACGGCACATACGGTCACGGCATGCACACAAGCAAGCCGCGCAATAAACTAAAATATACTCTGTTTTGAAGCCAGCGCAGCGGTAGATGAAATAATTAGCAGTAACTATACTGCGGTACTAGATATAAGTACACTGCTGAGATAGTTTTATAGTTATACTTAGCTTTAATGACTGCATTAAATTGCATCTTAAAATTGGTTACTTACCTGAAACAAACAAAAAAAGATATGAAACAGTTGTTTTCTCAAATAACGTATGGCATATTAAAAAAAACATGCACATAAACCCAAACCCTAATCGATTTAGAAATTCATTTTATTTTACCATAAAAATGTGTCACATTTGTCAATTGTTAACATTTGAATTACGAATAGATTCGGAAACCGGGAAGGAAGATGGCCGACTGAATAACGACCAATAAAATTTTACTTTTGATATGTGCTTTTACTGTCGATTTATTTTACAAACTTATCATACTTTCTTATTTTCTTTACTTGATATTGGCGAAATAAATAAGGAACTGCCATAAATAAAATAAGGAAGAAGAATTACGAGTAATATATCGTCAATGTATCAAAGTTCTATGATGAGTCAGGATTCCATTTTGTCGATTGTATTATGTGTTATATTTGAAAACTCAATTGTACTAGAAACAAATGAAAATACAATCAGTGAAGAGAGGCTTTAAGATATTGCTCACAGCATTGAATTTAATATAATCGAAATAAATAATGAGTATCAATATTAGATTATTGTCGAGAGTAAAAAGTACGTGATTTATGGACGAGTCTAAAAGGGGCCGTAACATAGTGGAGGTGCTCTGGTGTACAAATCCATAAATTGCACTTTCTGCCTCGGCAGACATAGTGCTTTTCTCAACTACTGCGAGGAATTACAACATTTTATTTTATTATTTATTTACGAAACTAATAAGATTTGAGCAGCGTTGAGGAAACGTATATTTGTATTAAATCATGCTTAATTTAGCTTTATTAAGGCTCTGTCATCCCGGCTCATAGACACCTCCGGAGATCCTAGAGCTGGTGCTTACCTCTCCCAAAGGATTGGGCTAGCTATCCAGAGAGGTAATGCAGCCAGTGTCATAGGGACCATGCCGCGAGCGGACCTGCTAGAGGGGGTGTTCTTTTTATAGTTGTGATTATTATTTACATCTTTAATATTTGAGTGAGTAGCTTAGTTTTATTTTAATGTAAATACCTTTAGTAAATAAATTAATTCATCTCTCTGCATAATTTTGACTTGTAGTTAACCGAAATATAGTGTTCAAAATACGCAGTATGCTAAACTCCTAGATTTCAAAGTTTCAAAGGGTATTCAATCCTTTAACCAAATGTTAATCCGCCTCGTACAAGTTTACGGATGCACCAGATGTGCAGTGAACTTATGCACATCTGGCGCCTTCGGAACCGATCGCAGCGCTCATGTTTAGGTACCAAGTATAACAATAG
The DNA here is from genome assembly GCA_927399475.2 of Acleris emargana. Classification (NCBI taxonomy): domain Eukaryota; kingdom Metazoa; phylum Arthropoda; class Insecta; order Lepidoptera; family Tortricidae; genus Acleris; species Acleris emargana. The sequence continues at coordinate 5,696,702 of OV656836.1, read as the reverse complement.
GACACACATACATACATATCTTCATGCCTGTAATCCCAGAATGGGTTAGCCAGAGCTAAAGAATAACCTAACACTTTAAAAACTTGTTGATAATTCAATAACTACATTTTAGAAATTAAACTAGGCAATGGCTGTGCCGAGATCGATCTCAGGTATCAGTCAATATTTATGGGATCAGCACGAATATTTTGGTCCTGTCTTTGATGCTTTGTTTGTATATAAAAGTAATGATTACTTGAGGGCTTACTTGAGCAGCTAGAATGATCGCCAAATTGCTGAAATCTATATTGGCTAAAGCATTTATACTATTCGAAAATTCCGCGTCCGTAAAGCATATAAATAATTTGTTGGTCAATGCATTCATTTCTATAATAAATTACCTGACCTAGTTTTAAAGTTACGCTTTCCAGCACTTACAAATAACTTGAAAAAGTCGTTAATGTCTAAAGCGTCTTATAGGGTTGTGGACTATCTAACAGACAAAACGCCGTCAAATGAAAAAGCTTTCTCTTGTTTCGGGGACACCTTGATGTAGGAAAACATATCGAAACTTATGTGCTCCTATATACACATCAATAGGTGTCTTTTTTTTATTTTCTCCCTCTGTCTCTCTCTTAAGATTTCGGCATATTGAAACTGCAGGTTATTTGATATTATTTCAATTTAATATTTATAGCTTTATATAATGCTAGATTAAGGGTCTATTCCGACTAGTTACATTGTTAATTCCATTGATGGAACTAGATGGACTTTTTTTTCCTAGTAGTTACATTCAACGAAGATGGTTTCCGTAATGGAACAACCTGGACTTTTTTTTCCAAGTAGTTACATTAATACTACTTATAATAAATATTATTAGATCAAATTATTATACTTTTCAATAAAGGCAAAGATATTGAAAATAAGTACCTTCTATAAGATTGCATTCGTTTTATATAAATTTATTATAAGTATTATTAATGTAACTACTCGGAAAAAAAAGTCCATGTAGTTCCATTACGGAATCCATCTTCGTTGAATGTAACTACTAGGAAAAAAAAGTCCATCTAATTACACCAATGGAACTAACAATGTAACTAGTCGAAATAGACCAGATTAAGTAGTACCATCGTAATATTAAATATGTTTAAAAAATGGCTGACTGTTGAGTTTTTTGCGGCGTTTCTTCTTAGCAGTGGTCTCTAGTGAAGCGCTGGTAGATTATTGACGTGTAAAAGAGCCCGTGCGGCCTACTTACTGAATAAATGTCTTTTATCTTTTTATCTTTACTATCACCTTAATACCTGATGGTTTAAAAGGAAGAACAGCGTTGAATTCCATGCCAGCATTACGCTGAGCTGGAACCATTTCTTGGCTACATTATTATTGTGCGTATTAATTTGTTCATTGTTATGTCATTGTCACAAATAAAAGTTTTTCTTTCTTTCCTTCTTTCTTTTATATTTATTTCTTCCTTCCTTTCTTTCTTTATTTCTAATAAGAAAGTTTAGAGTGGTCTAGGCAGCCAAAACACAAGTCTAAAATTTAAGTGTAAAAGCAATTATGCAAGTATACTGCATAATTTATTTACATTCTGCACACCGACACCGTGAATTGAGTTCGACGATCCTCAGTTCTAGTTTGCAACATATAATTAGTTTGTCTTTGTCGCACTGTGGTTCCCGGGGTTTGCATGACTCAAACAGCGAGATGATTCAGTTATTTGAATGATATCGGTATCGGATAGTTTATTGCTTTTGCAAAACATAATTATTGCTTGTGACTAGCATTGTGCCGAAAAGTAACTTCTCAAATTATGAAAGTTTCTTATGAGAAATTCTCGGAAATTTCTAAGAATATTCTTAAATTTTGTATGGCAAGAGAAGATTCTGAATGCTCTCAAATGTCTCCGATAATATTCTCAGTAATTTCTTGGGAAGATTTCTTAACTTCTGGGAATGTTCTGCAACTTGTACATTGCTACTTGTGACATTTTCTCGTCATGTCTTCAACTCGACAGCTATAACTGTCAAGAAAATAATTGCTTTCATAATATTGACAATATTATGCCATGTCTGACGACGCGGTATACCGCGACTATAGTCTAGTCAGGTACGGTCAAAATTTGTGTGAGTCTTGGGTGTTTTCTATGTAATTTAAGTATGTATTTATCTATATAAGTAAGTTTATCGTTGCCGAGTACCCATACTTAGTACAAACCTAGAGCTTAGTTTGGGGCTAGGTCAATTTGTGTGAGATTGTCCCCTGATATTTATTTACATACATACATAAACTCACGCCTTTATTCCCAGAGTGGGGTAGGCAGAGCAATAGAATTACCGAGCACTCCTGATATTTATTTATTTATGTTAAAAGCAATTATGGTTTTACCCAGTAAAATAGAGCATAGGCCTCTATTATTAAAAACTATATAATATTTGTCATTTTACCGCAATATTTTTTTAATCGGACGCCATTTGTTTGCTGTCAATTTAATAAGAATGATCATAATGTTGGTAATATGGTAACATGTCAAAACTATTATGGTTATTTCGAGTACAATAGCGCCCCTTATGATTTAACGCGGCAGCGACAGCGACAGCGGTAGCGATTAGCGATTACCGAAAACTACACTAAGAAGCTCATTTGTGATTTTTGTAACACTTAAACCATGTTCGTGATTACCCCAATTAACTTTACAAGTTCTTATACAGATCGATAAAATTGTACTGAGGCGGTTAAAAACTAAAATAATACAACCGGTGAAAATAGTAAAGCGAAATCTTTCTTTCTCTGCCTGGCATTAGTCCCGTTTAACCATATGTTAATATGGCCTATGTTTTCTATTAGCTTAATACGTTTTGCTAAATCATTTTTATATAACCAAACAACTGCACTTTCAACAAAGTTTTATTTTATCAACACAATATAATAGTAAGTTTTTATTGCAGCGATAGTCTCCACCGTTACAGAATGTGGGTAGTTGCGAAGTTTATATTGTTTCTATTGGAAACTTAGAATTGAAAAGGAAGGCGACCTGGGAATGCTTTCAGCTGGCTATCTTGTATTTTACTGCTAATCAGTGAAAGGAATTGTAATGGAAAACCTTTTCCCATTTGCCGGTTTCAAGATAGGGTGGAAATAGTTTGTCATGGAAATAAAGAGGCAATGTTAGTTAGCTTTAGGCTAAAAAGGTAATCAACAAAAAGGCGCTACACAAGTTAGTTTCTTTCGATTAATTATTATTTTGCTGTCATGATGACTAAGCATGTATTTATTTTTGTAAGTATAATAACGATTGACATAGATGAATAAATAGCTATTTGGTCTAGTCTTTAGAAACCTAATTTGGCTTTGAAAACAATTATGCAGAAAGTAGCCGGTAGCAATACTGCTCATATAGCAAGTAAATACATTACCGGGATGTAATACCTACTAATAAATTTATAATTTGTAAGTAATGATGGAGTTTTTTTTAAACTCTAAATTCTACCAATAATTATATTAAAATATTTAATCCTGATAGCTTTAGCCGTTTCAGAGAATAATGGTCTTCATAGACCCGACACACCGAAACGGACGAACAGACAAGACGGACGGATAGATTTTCAATATTTGGTACGGAACCCTAATAAATAACGGATGAGTCTTAACTCAATATTAAAAGGCGTGTTCGCAAACCCTCAAAGAAATGTCAAGTAGATGCGACATAACATAGCATAAGTTATGTCACAACTTTAATAAAATTTCTCAAATCTCATACTTATAAGTTATCCATTCTTGCATAAGTTCAGTACTTTCATAAAATGTTATGAAATGCAATAAACGCGCAGGCATTCAAAGCGAGGGTAACAACGCCAATGAAACGTCAGGCTCCATATAGCAGCTATAAAGGCGTCTATGTTGGCTATGTTGGCAGACTGGGGTCCAAATCGGGTAGTGACAGAACAAGTTTTTCTAGTCAATTATTCTAAGGTGATATCACGAACAAAGTGCGGTCCTTTTTATGGTATGGCGTATTTTGATGATTATTACTTTGTGATTGTACAGAAACTGAATGACATGCGACGAATTACTAAAAAAGTTATACCCGTAGTGACTGTTTTGGCCTTACTACTATTACGAGTCTAGTAAATTCCTAGCATATCTCAGCAACTGGATGGAAGAAGCATCAAACAAAGACTTATGACAATCTAAGGCCCTTGGGAAAAAGAAGATACTAGAAGCCCATGTTCAGATCAATTTGAAAAGTAGCAAAATATGCAGCCTTTTTACTAGGTATTATAATATTTTTTGTAAGAAAAAAAAAATTGTTCTTCTATATGCCGGGAGCTTTTATACTCACTGCTAAGTGGAATAATAAGGCTTTTTCTTAATAAATCGAAACCATTCAAATATATTTTAAGACTGGTATTAACAGATATTTCATATATAAAATGAATGATCGTAAAATAAGTGCGAAATGGAAGTTTCATGTAAGAGAGCATGATAAATAACCTTATTGCTAAAACAACAGCTAAAATATATGAGATATTAACGATGAGGATGGATGTGCCCTCTCGAGGTTTCCGTATGACATAGATAAACAGAGAAAGATGAAAGAAAAATAACCTTATTCGAGTTATATTTGAACGTGTTTAGAAATTTATTTAAAACTCATGGTTATTATTTAGGTTATTAATGTGGGAGCCATTACTTGATGCGACTCCAATTGTAAGCGTTTTATGTAGGTACTATCGACGTGCCCTCGCTTTGCTTCGATGTATGTAAATTCTCAGTAACACCCGTATATAAATCAGAATTTATCCTACTAAATATCCATACTAATACTATAAATTTGAAAGTGTGTATGTTTGTCCGTCTTTCACGCTTCAATCACTGAACGAATCGAGATGAAACTCAGCACACATATTAGTTAGGTCCTGGAATAAGACATAGGATAGTTTTTATCCCGGAAAATTTGACAGTTCCCGAGGGAGTTCGAGAGAGAGCAGATTGATTAGAAAATGGCAGCCAGAGAACGCATTCACGACGACGCCATTTGGCGCGAACACGTGGCGTGTTTCAACGTTGAATGTCGACATTCACGATAGTTCCATTCGGATTGCGCGTTGGCTTCGGATTCGGAAATCCAGCGGAACGCGCGAAGTACTTTTAAACGCTACAGTTTTGACATTTATAGATCGATCTTGGTGCGGTGCTGCTCTATTCGGCTGGTTGGAGCGGTCGTGAAGCCCAGCTTAGCACTGCAGTAAGTTTAAAATTGACGAAACAGATATATGGCAAAAGTAAATGGGGTTATTGGAAGAGGGCAGCTAAGGCAAACTTTTAACAATCAGATCGGGGCGTATTTAAAAAGGACCAGGTCAGGAGACTCTTAACCAACGCACGTGTTTGAAGACTTATGAGTATGGAGGAAGCGAGGGAAGGTTGTCTGGATCGTAAGGAAGGAAGTGGTGGTTTACGGGAAAGAACCTGATTGTATATATCGCTCATCCAATAGAATAATGACATAATTGCATTTTTAGCATGCATGTTATGTCATTGTTCCACGCGATAGACCTGACCTTTAGAACACTTACGACGGTAAAATCTCAAAACCCGATTTTTTGCAATTATGTCATTATTCTACTGGATGAGCGATATGTATGTATTTATCAGTACTTATACTATTCAACTATTACAACAGTTTACACAAGGATTTACGTTCCAAGGCTCTATTTTAGTCACTCAGTCAATAACTCATCTTTAACTTTACAGTTTTTTTACAATAGGTAAAATGCTAACGGTAGAAATTTGTGACGGAATGAATAAACGTTTTAATATCCAATAACGCTAAAAACGCAAGGATCCCCAAAAATATTTTTAAATTTGTTATTTAGAACTTTATCTACAGAGGTTTTTTATACAACCCTTATTGGTTTGTCAATCTACCATGTTGTACTCAGCCACATTGCGCTTGATGGGCAGCGATACAGTTTATTCATATAGATAGTTACATATTGTTAAGTTTCTCCGCCGTTATTGATCATTTAAATCAAGATGATTGATCATTATTGTGACAATTTGTCAATCCGCGCTGGCATTAGCCTAATTAATTTATGCTGCATACAGGATGACGTGGCATCAGTTAATATTGTCTTGCGTTTATGCTGATATTCTGAGCAAACACACTCAACGCGATTAGTCTCGACAAACCAGCATTATATCAACAATAACAGAAGCTGATTATTGTCTCCATTAAAGACGAATAAAACATATTTGTCAGGTCTATTTTTTATCTCCAGGATAGGAAAATAACTCGCTATACAACTCAACGGACGTGTTACTAACCTGTGAGTATAAGTTGTATAGCCAGAGCGTACAAACAACATTTTAGTGCGTACGTTTTTAAACGGGCAGTGTAAAACTCGCTTATGACTTCGCTTGACCGATTGACCGTTCGAAATGAAGTTGTTTAAAAAAAAATATCTTAGCTAATTTATAAAAAAAACGTTATAAATTAAAGAACGACGCAGACCTAGTTGGTAGTGACCCCGCCTGCGAAGCTAGCGGTCCCGGGTTCAAATCCCGGTTTAAATATTTGTGTGATGAGCGCGAATATTTGTTTCTGAGTCTTGAATATGTTCTGTGTATTAAAGTATATATTTCTCTATATAAGTATTTATGTCCTTGTCTAGTACCCATAGTACAAGCCTAGAGCTTAGTTTGGGACTAGGTCAATTGGTGTGACCGGTAAGCCAAGTTCAAGCAACAGAACTGGTAAGCAGCACCGTGTGTAATATTACACCTACCATTTGGAGCCACTTTTGACCCCCTCATAACTCAAAAACTATTTCACATAAACATGTCAAATTTAGCTAATATATTGAAACTGGCGAGATACATATATGTGCTCCAAATTTTATAAACACATCTCAAACGGTTATTCAGATATTAACGTCCACGTTACTTTTTTTCATATAGCGTTAGACGTGGAGGAAGGCTCGCAAGCTCGCGCTCTAACCTCGGCACTCGTACCTTAAGAAGCTTCATTATGTACCAGTTACATAAATAACTATTATGCAACTCGGTATTATAATATATTGGCAAAACAGAAATCTTGACAAAAAAATCTTTTTCATTTTTATTTCCTGTAGTTTGAAATTGAAATTTGTTGTATTTTTTAATTTAAATGAATAGAGTTTTTGCTAGCCGCTCCGATGCACAAATCCGACGCTGACTTTTTAACCTTTGTGCATTTTATGTTGGCGATTTTTCAACACTTCTATTTACATTTGAGAAATTTCCAACGAAACGTTTCATATTTATTAAGCGCTTCTAATTGGACATCGGCTTTTAGTTTTGCATTTATTAATAAAAAGTGAGAAAACGGATCCATTGCACTCAGAATCTGAATTTATTTTATGAAGACTTCAACTAAGATTTTCACCAAGGACTTATTTATCGAAATAAACGGTTTTTTATATAATCTACGTACAAAATCGGATATCTGTAACTATTGTTTTTTTTTCATAAGTTCATTTACTTAATTGACAGTAAGTAGGTACATAGAGTTATTTAAACAATATTATTAAGTAAAGGATGAGCCGCGTTTAAAACTTATTTGTAATTGATTTTGAAAGCATATCTGTTTAGAACAATCGGTTATGTTAATTACCCGACTGCGTCAGAAGGAGGGTTATGTTTTTCGAGCGTATGTATGTATGTATGTATGTATGTATGTATGTCTATTTCTGGGCACGCTCTGCAGCCTAAACGGCTTGACCGATTTTAACATACTAGGTGTCATTCGATTCGTCTTAATTGCCGAAGTGACATAGGGTATATAATATTTCAAAATGGCGTCTGCAAAAACAAAGAGGGGGTTTTAAAAAAAAAAAAAGTTTATTATAGCAATATGGGTCTCAAATGAAAGCTAGTAAATAGCCCATTCCAAATATATATACGTTATAATACTTTGATGCTACCATTTAGACAGAAAAATCAAAAAGGACGTTAATTGTTAAGTAATAAATATTTCTTGTTGAGCTGTAAACGCCTACAATATAAACCATTAAGAAAGTAGTGTAATAATTAATAATTCACGAATACCTACTAAATACTTGATTAATGCACATTGATGTTATATTATAAATTGCTGGCTAATACCTACCTAATGCGCCATCCTGCCTACGCATGGACAGTTTATTTAAGTAAAGATACACGGAATAGGTAACTTCAATGTAGGTGCTTAGTCTAGTACCCAGGTACACGTACGACGTACTGACCGTTGAGGAACTAAATTGTTAGAGATTAAGAGAAGTTTAGTTGATTTATACCTACTTCAATTTCTCGGCCTAAGTAGGTATCTACAATCTGTTCGATCGGCCTCCATCTAACCAAATGAACTAATCTTACTTTACTACTGGGGATCGATTTTTGAATGCACGATGCTTCTTTTGCTAAAAGGAGAGTTCCGCTTGTAATTTGTTACTTATAGCTTCGTGACATTAAAAAATCGAGCTCCAGAGCTCATTTAACGTTTGGTTATATTAATAAAACCACTATTTTATTAATAAAAACTAAAAAATGTGAAATAACCTAAATTATTTAAATAAAAACAAAAAACCCGACTGCAGTAAAAAAAACAACTGTAAAGCGAGAAACAAGCTATATAATCGATAGGTAAATACTTATAATGTACCATGCAATGATTGATTACCAACCGATTTTTGAATGCACGATGCTTCTTTTGCTAAAAGGAGAGTTCCGCTTGTAATTTGTTACTTATAGCTTCGTGACATTAAAAAATCGAGCTCCAGAGCTCATTTAACGTTTGGTTATATTAATAAAACCACTATTTTATTAATAAAAACTAAAAAATGTGAAATAACCTAAATTATTTAAATAAAAACAAAAAACCCGACTGCAGTAAAAAAAACAACTGTAAAGCGAGAAACAAGCTATATAATCGATAGGTAAATACTTATAATGTACCATGCAATGATTGATTACCAACCCGGACGGACCCTGCATAAGGTTCTCCCACAAGTAAATTTATTTACAGTTCACGTCTTTGTTTTTGGTATTTCATAGCCATCGCCATTGCCCTCGATAAATGATACAGATAAATTAGTCTAGACTGAAGTGACATCAAGCCATGTGCGTTGAAATCCTCACGCTATAATTTGTTAAGTAATTTAGAGGGATTTTAAAGAATACCAATAGCTTGTCTAATTACAAATGAATTTTGGAATCTTTTTTAGAATATGAGACTTGGAACCATGTTTAGTGAGACTCTAATGGATACAAACATTCGGGCAGGCGTGTCCATCTTAGTCCTTACCTATTTTTTTAGGTTATTTCAATTCCGAATATTACCTAGAATCCGACTAAGATCTGTACTTCTAAAATGTAACAACACATAGGGGGTATAGCATCGAAAAAAAGAATTAGACGAGGTGATAGCTAGAACTTTTAGAATCACAAATAAAATGTTAGTGTCATACAGCCGACCCATCAAACTTGAAGCTACAAATGGAATCATGTAGGCGTAATATTCTCGTACATTGGCGTGACGACAAACAAAAGTGCACAAATAATATCCTTCTGAGTAGACCAATTTTGGTCTAGTTTGAGTGTTCATTGGTGCTTGAACAAGCTTTCTGTGTTATTATTCTTAAGGAGCAACCAATGCATTAAGCACACCCTGTCCTCACTGCGCTTTCATTAAGCATTGTGTCGACCTCGTTACAGTTAGGAGCAAATAAGTGCCTTTCTTGTGTGTTTTGTGTCATTTCCATTTCATTTCAAGTCATGATAGTCGAATTATTAAGTACCTATATTGTTCTAATAATTATATTGATAACTAGCGTCTGCCCGCGACTTGGTCCGCGTAGATTTCGATTATCATTATTCTCTCGGGAACTTTTCAATTTCCCGGGATGAAAAATAGCCTATGTGTTTAATCTAGGGTAGCTGTCTCCTTTTCAAATTTCACCCCAATCCGCCTAGCCATTCCAGCGTGAAGGCGTGAGCGTGAGGTTGCACTCCAAACAGCACCTTCAATTTTTTTAGCTTTTTTGGCGATATTTCACAGAATTTTCAAGTTTCATTTTCATCTCCCCTCTTGACGCCTTTTGAATTCATATGACGTGCCAAATTGCATTATTCCACGCGGCCTACATTTCAGCGAACAAAAGGAGCGCTTTAATATACAGTCGGTGTCGATTGAAATGAGCAAAGATGTGAACAAAACCAAACGTTCCAATTTATAATTATTATTCCATAATCACGTACTTTTGAATATCAAGGTGAGGTCTTTCTAAAGATTTACATACATACCGTTAATCATAAACGCACAATAAAGTTATTTTAATTAAAGTATTCTTTTTCACTTTCTGTCAAATTCAAATGTCATGTCAGATAAGAACAACGAATATTTTAAGCACACTTTAGTTTTTCAATTTTTGAATAAGAAGGTTAATCATTACTTTCCTAAATACATTTTTAGGGCTCCGTACCAATGAAAAACTGAAAATAGGAACCTTTTATAAGATGTACTTTGTAGTCCGCCCATCCGTCGATCCATATGCCTGTCAAGACATTTTTCATTTTTTACATTGCTAAAAATCTGGCGGGACGACCTGGACGCGTTTCTTGACAACTGGCCGGACGTTGCCACTGATAGGGATTTGTGGAAATTAAGGGGGGAGGCCTTTGCCCAGCAGTGGGACACTCAACAGGCTGATTAAAAAAAAAAAAAAAAACTCAAGAAATTACACGACGAGAGAACAATCTATTCCCTACAGAATAAATAAAAAAGTGATTTTAAAGCGTGACGTATACAATAGTGTTCCGTGTAGTATAGATTCTAAATTATGAAAATGACTAAAGCAGCAGGAGGGCTTTATTGGATTTTTTATATTTCATTAAAAAAAACAGTTGATCGGTTAAAAACCACAACACGCTTGATTAATATTTGAGGTTAGGTATGTGTCAAAAAGTACCCGAAGTGCCCAAAACAAAACCACATAATCAAAATTCAAAAATAAATAAAAATAATAATACCGATATCAACAACAACACAGACCACAGATCTAATCCTTGTATGAAACATAAAAGCCCTCGTCACGTGGTACGAGTAAAAAGTAATCAACACACGATCTCCCCTAGGACGTCGGATTAACGACATAGCTGGTGGGTTACGCCTAAGCACTAAATATGAAACCGCGGCAACTCCATCCCTTTCACTCTACATCTATTTTGCAATCGAGTAAAAGTGACAGAGCAACCAGAGTGCAAGTGTGTAGAGCCCTTGGATTGTTTACTCTCTTAAATAATGTGCAAACATAAATTGGACAAGTTTCAGTAGCGTTGTGCTGGCCAGTTGGAGTTTAAATTTCGAATTTGGGTCATGTTCTAATTTAAAATTGTAACTGACATAAAAGTGAGGTTATTTGAAAAAGGCGCGCAGTATCTCTTAAACATGAAGCATTGTAGTGATCCGTATTATTGTGTTACTATAGCAGACCTGACAAGGGTCCTGTGATTTTGTTTGTTTGTAAATTATTATTGATACGCAGTAAAATACTTATACTTTACTTTCACAAATTCCGATTCAAATAAATTCCTTAATGTGATTTAACAACTTTGTACCTCGTTGAACAATTCTCTAGAATACCATAAACAATTGAGTTGGAATTCAGGAGGCCCTCGAATAGCTTGTTGAGCAGTCTCGAGATGTAATGGATAGCTATGTTAATCAAGCCACGCGAATGTAATCTCGACTTAAGATTAGGTTATATTTTAACATAATTACAGAGTTTATTATGTAGGCACAGGCTATTAAGCAATGGATTAAATAGTACATACGCTGTTGATATGAAGTTGTGTATGTTTGATTTGTTATTGGCCTTGGTATGCTTAAAAGATTGATTAACTGATGTCATGTCAAAAATATTACTAGGTGTTGCCGCTACTCTGTCGGCGTATCAATCTTTTATCGCTTTTTCCTCAGGAATTTTCCTATTTTCTTGGACAAAAAGTATTTTATGTCCTTTCCTGGGACACAAGCTATGTCTATACCAAATTTTATCGAAATTGGTTCAGTGTTTTAGACATGAAAGTGCAACAAAAAGACAGATAGAGTCTTTAGTTTTATCGTCGCTTCACAATTGTCTTAATTTAAGTGTCCCTAGAAAACCATTGCAATATAACTTTTTACCAAAACAAAGCGGTAAGTAAAGTTAATTTCTCTAAATAGGTTATATTCTTGACTTTAACCCTTCAAAGACATATTTTCGCTGTAGTTTATGCACCTATAAATCGTCCATAACAGTTACGAGACGGAATAGAAGAAAATAATGATCTTTATTACGATTTATCTAAACGCGCATTTTGTCAAAATGTTTTACTTGGATAAAATATTCTACAACAAAGCAATCGAACAAAAGAAGCCAATTAGGATCGTTAAAAACCGTAAAATTCAACCGGCTAAATGTTCTTAGAATCTTATTGAGTTATTGATTATTTCAAGCGTTAGCATTAAAGTTTTTAATTTAAATACTTTATTAAAAATAACTGTGAATAATTTAATATTAATCAAGTAATAATAAAATGTAAGGATCGCGGGAAAGCGGTGAATGCGAAAAGCACAAGTCCGGTCTGAGTGGAGAGCCTTGGGGGAGGCCTATGTCTAGCAGTGGACGTCTTTCGGCTGACATGATGATGATGATGATGAATAATAAAATAAGGTATGATGAAGTCAGGAACTTGCAAAAAAATGTTATTTTAAATAAACTTCGATGTGTTGTAGCCTAATCCATTTAAAAAATCATGATCACATACAGCGATTAACAATTTACTTTGCCCTTTTCGCTCTCCGAAGTTCCTAACCTTATTAAAACAATCGGGAAAGTCAATTACGAACTAAACGTGGGGTCGATTCTGAGCCACATTTGTATCGGTGTCACGCCTTACGAAGTTTGTCTCTTGTTTCGGGTCAGAATGGTGACATGCACGTGGGCTGGCACTTTGATTATTTTCCCGTAAGGTTTATTCGTTTGGGAATTAACGTAGGAAGTGTGCCTACGTATCTAATTAGTAGATTACCCTCACTTGTAACTAAGTAACGAACAATGTAATAAAATCTTGGGTATTTGTTCTACACTACTTCTAGTACTTAGTCAGATTTTCTTAAAACTGCATACTTATGTGTTTTTGATTATAGACATATGAAAACTTTGAATCAGCCACATTAATACAAGTCAAATGAACTGCTTTTGTATAAAGATTTCCAATTGCGAATTCGATTGATTAAGCTTTGATACTTTGCAAGCAGGCCTTGGGTTCAGAAAGTTGCCAATACTTATAAGCACTTAGTCCACGAGTTATGGATGGTTTGTACGTAATAAAATACATTTGTTTATACATAATTACGTATGTTATTGCGTTGTCGTGTAAAAGCATCCCTAAAAAGCCTAGTCTTTTTAAGTTTAATGTAATCATTTTTAAATAACCATTGACAAAATAGACACTTAGCAAAACTATTTTAAACTGAACCATGAAACAAATTGTCAACTAAAACCATTTCTCATATACAAATACAAGTGATTCATTCTACACCCTACTGCGATACCATGTTGACATGACATCGCGTTTTAAAATGTTGCCGCAGAAATAACGTATTTAAAAAAAAAAAATCTAATCCACAATGCTAACCGTTTAAAATTGAGTTCTATTTCTATTGACGTTATGAAAAATTTGTAAAAAGGTATTATGGATACATTTCCCGTAACTAGTGTAACTACAAGCAAGTAAACAATTTATGTGGAGTGCACTGACCCCGATCGATCCTGGTCGCGGCACCAACACTGAAGTGGCTCGCATGACAAATAAATTATAATGTTTGCAGTATTGACAGCTTAATCAATTGTTACGTGAGCTCTTTGTTCTGTTAACAGCGTAAATAACACTTTATACGTCGATCGTCGTGAAAGAGACAAAGTGGTTTTCGTGCTTGTAATGGGACTGGGAAAGTCCACCTGTTTATTTACTTTAATGAATAAATTGCATCGATCGCATTTTTTTAAATCAAATAGTAGAAAATAAACTACTTCAGGTAATTTTAGTGTTGGGTTGCACCTTACGTTTTGTGTAAATTTAGTGTTAATATACCAATCCAACTGTAAAGTGGAACTATTTGCGTTGTTCTGTTCCAAAACACAGTTTCAAAGTTAATTTAATTTGCTCCGCGGTAATTTTGGCGGAAACCGCACTGCTGTTTATCCAGAGTACAGAATGGGAATGAAAATGATTATTTTGACATTCTACTTAGAGCTGGAGTTAATTAACCATCCAAAAAACTTGTTTACGTGTCGCATTCAAATTCAAAGTCAAAATGGATTCACTAATATAAGTAAGATTTGTCGATAGGTTTTTTTTCTTTGTGGTCATTTTCATCCACAAATTGAAATGGTTAGTAACGTAAGATATAAATTAATTTAAGAAAATAAACTTATCTAAACTTATATGGAATATTTTAAACTAGGATGCTGTCACTTCTATGTAAATTTTTAGTAATATAATGTCCGAAACTCTACTTATATTGCGTATATCAGCCTTATAAACTTTATTCAGTCCACCAACGGACCCTTGCCAATATTGGTTTGAGTTCGTTTTCGAGCGAGGAAAAGTGTTCACATTTTATTTTATTTGCATACCAATACGTGCCCTTAATAGAGTTTGGAGTAAGGGCGGTGGCGTGAAAGCCTACGTAATATTTATTTAGCTCTCACAAATATAACGTGCTTGGTTGAATGAAAAAAAAAATTACTAGAAACCTTTTTAATTTGTAGTTTTAACACACTGTCCAACTGCCAGCGCGTTTATTTTGAGAAGTCGTCCATGTATTACGTAATTTATCTATTTTATAAATAGTATTTTGATGATGTATAAAAGATTATCGTACACTACCACCTCATAAAATCTGTTACCGTACATTAGTGTAGGTTGTCTTGATATGATTTCTCAAATTAATTTGACGTGTCGTGTTTACAATGGTTCAAAAATTACGCCATGGAATATTTCAGAACATAATAATATAAAGTTCGATGCAACATAGTTCAAAATTGTCATCTCTAAAATTGTAGGCATGTCGAAAATAACGTTTATTTAGTACGTTATTTTCGACTCGTCTGAGAAGAATTTGAGTATGACAGCTCCAAATCAGACGTTGTGCTTGTGACAAGGGTACATTTTATGAATACAGTTTTGATTTGGCTCCATTGTTTCGTACATTATTATATCAAAGGAGCGTATTAAACTAATTTTCGGAGTCCGATTCGTCCGTTTAAAGGCACGTCAAAGATAACAGCTTTCTACGACTTGACATTAAATTTGACATATCTTGAGACGGGCCTCACGAAATCAGTTGGGTAAACAAGCTTGACTATTTGAAGGGTCCACGGAAAGAACATGTCTAGTCACTTTTTTTTGAAAATGAGTTTTGAATCTCAAATTGTAAAGGACGAAATGAACTTTACTATTCAGACCTACCACTCAGATTCAGATATAAATCTTCATATAACGTGTATGTTTTGACTCTTAAAAAAACCTCTACACGAAAATTACGTACAAAGTGACATGGTTCCTAACTTTCAAATCGCGATATCTAAAAAAGTTACTAATGTGATTAGACATGTTCTTTCCGTGGACCCTTCATTTAAAGATATCTCTAGGAACTACTTTAAAATGGGTTAAAGTCGTCGCGGCATCATGGCCCGGGTCTAATTCATCCGTTGCATACCGGTGACCATGTTGTGGTATCCACTGAATCAATTAATCCTCGGTCCCGCTCCGCCCACGGGACTTGTGTTTGCAGATAAACGTCGGCATGTTGTTCGGGAATTTCCGGATTCACGAAACCGAAGTAAACAGAAGGTTACCAACGTCTCAATAATTAACAGCTCTTCCAAATCTGTCGAGTGATATTCAACCTAGATTCCTAGTTACAGAGCTTAGTTTTGCTTGGGAGGTTTTGGAGTTAAACAAGGCTAGGGTTGAGTTTTGTCGTTAGATTTCGGGTTTTCGGAATGATATTTCTCTTGCCTACCTAGTTATGTGTACCTGGTAGAATATTTAATGTTTGAAAGCAGTGTACATTTTCGTCGCTTGATATTGCGAATAAAATTAAATCCGTCTAAAAGCATACAATTTAAAAAAATTGAGATCGTGTGGTGCAACGTTACCGTTATTGAAAATGTATAGAATTGTTGGGCGGTTGCGTCGAGCTCTTATGAAATTCAATATACATATTTTGATAGATTTCGAAATAGTTTTTTACCGCATCTTGACTGAGCAGGGTTACAACCTAAATAGTATTGTATTTTTAAGTAAACTGTTAGCATACATTGATGTATATTCTTATGTAATGAAGGTACTTTTTGCTACCAAGCAAGCCGCAGTGCAGCTAGGCGGAAATGTTCTAGTGAAGGGGTAAGATAGCCGTTGAAATAACAAGAATAGCGTTCATTAATTCTCAGGGTTGGCAATGCATTTGATGTATAGAATTCACTTCAAGTTTATTGAACAAAAAAAACTTTCAGGCGCGACTCCATCCACGTAGAAAATGTGTGTGTAAAATTGCTGCTCCTGAAGTGTGTTAAGTTTTTTTTTCGGAATAAAATTAAGCCTTTGTCACACTCCGACCCTTTGATTAGGTAAAGACAAACCTACACACGCACTTCCTTATTAAAAATATGACGTTTGCTCGCAACTGGTCAGCATTGGACTTGAGTAACGTTTACCCATAGGAACTGTCAAATTATCTGGAATAATACGAGTATTTATTCAATAAATATTAATTGTCACTGATAAGCATAACTAACGACATACTACTTCAAGCGAGTCACGTCTTAATTAATTAAAGCTGAGATTACCGCTATAACGTTTGATTAATTACCTCTAAGACCCGTCAATAATAATCAACAGGAGTTATTAAACCTCCGAATATGAAGCTGATGACATCGTTTTGTGCAGTAAGTGCTGAATTTAAATTAAAATTTAATTTCTCATTTGCGTTTTCTCCATTGGTAATATTTAAATAAACTGCATCAAGCAATTTCCTCTTTTCATTATAAGTAAACATTCTAGAGTTTTTTGGAAAAATAAAAAAATGCTGGCTGGCTGCTAATTTTGAATTTGGAAGATCATAGTATGAACAGTCATAACCTGCGCAGTCACAATATAGAGTGCCTTAAAGGGGGCCATAGAATGATAGCTCATAGATGTCCCTTTCGTTGCTTGGAATTAATTACCGCCCCTGTTCAGCCCTTGGGGGTGCATAAAACTGACTTGATTTTCATTTGTTCGACAAATTCTTTGATAAATTAAAAAATCCTCGTTAAAATTTTAACCATCATCCTCTAAAATACAATTATTTTAGAGGATGACATCATTTCTTACATTAAAGTTTTTGCAGTGCCTTCTAACATTACAAATGGTGGTAGCCAAGTCTAATCGAAAAGCGGCGGATTTTGGTAAAATTTTTCGTTATTTTATTTAAAACTAGAGAAGGCCAGCAACTTGATCCCTCCTGACTCTCTCTACCCCGCTCTCCCATCAGAAAACGCATTGCATCGTGCACGCGTACGTGAAAAAACCGTTTTAGGAAAAATCTTGGTATACGAGCCGTAGATAGCAAAGCTGAACTTAGAAAAGTCGGCCGTGCGGCTTACATGATGATATTAAGTAACCATTCATGTCTTTATTTCCCTTTAAATTTTTTGAGCTCTGTAGTCAAGTCTATCATATATCAGTAATATATCGATGTTTTTGAATTCTTAGTAACAAAAACGATGCTTTAGGTTTCTAATTAAGGTTTCTAGACACTTTTGACTTGTAAGTATCGCTAATATACTCGTATCTATGCAAATTTACTTCACGGCAGCGCGTGGAGCTAATCTCGTGTGCTTCGTCCACAAGAGAAAATACTGATTTGCTGAATTTGTGAGTTTATATAAATAACTAGACATTGGCGAAATATGCCTTAACAGAACTGAAACACATTAAAATAAAATAAGAATATGTACTTAAATTGATTGTTTTAATAGTATGTGTTTGCATTTCTCCAGAAATTCCTGCAGATGTGCTTGACGAAATGTATAAAACCTCATCGGAATCAGAAGAAACTAAGAAACGTTAGTTTTTCTTTGATATACACTATCTAAAATAAAACCTATTGGCATTAACAAGATTGTCACATGCGTAGAAAGAACACAAGGTTCTAAAATACCTACTCTGTGGCCCTAGACAGGATACATTGCAAAAACGTTGTCGATATCGAAAATATTATAGAAATGACGTTAACTGCCGGACGGCCGCGTCGAGCGCTTATTTCAATTCTATACATTTTGGCAGTTCTCGAAAATCGATAACGTTTGCGTTAGGCATCCTGCCTGTCTAAGTACGGCCTCGGTGCTGTTTTTCTTTTAGTCCACAGATCCGCATTGAATGCATGGCACAAATGGATTTCAGATTTGTGTTTTTAATTGGTCAGGCACTGGATGGATTGCATGACGCCTCGTAATCTATATTGTCTAATGGTGCGTTCCTATATTCAAAACCTTTGGTAGAGTTGTGACGTCTCGTTAAAATTTGACACATTTTGTACGTAGCAAATGCCAAAACGCTACTGCCCGTAAGGAAAACGATTCGTTTCTTGAATATAGGAGCCGGGCATTATACGATGCGGGCCTGTGGACACCAACAAAAAAATGAGATGGGTTTATGTACTACTACGTGAGTAATGTGAGATGGAGATAGTTGGTGCACCTCCATTGCAGCGTAGTAACATAATATAAATAGAAAATTGTTTCATCTCTGGCTCTTTAGGAGTTTCTGCTACCTATTGCCGCTCGGGCGCTAGGATTGTGTCGATGCTCGTTGCTCGATACTTAATACGCTCGCAACCAAATGCGGGGCGTGATCCGGACTAAACTGGCTTGGTGCGTCCTGTGCTTGTGGCTCGCGGCGCGTATGGTCGAGGCACCCGCGAGCCACGCACAAAAGCAAAATTAATTAAATTGTTTATCAGAATTAAGAATATATAAGTTCGGCACTAGTGGTGTTTTTTGTTTTTTAATCAACAGTCATCAGACAATACAACAAGTATCTAGGTAAGTTATATAAAAATACAAATGTCTGCTTAAACCACATAATAGTAAACAAGTACCTAAGCACGTGCCAGTGCAGATGTTAGCTGGGAAGTCAGTTTTTAAGGAAATATCTTATTCGTCGCTTGCAACCTGTCACTAATACGCTGGTAAACATCTTAGCCTGATTGTGCAAAATGTGGTTACAGAATTATCAACAAGATTTTAAAGTTGTAGGTAATTCTGTAGCTCTGCCTACCCCTCTCTGGGATTACAGGCGTGAAGGTATATGTATATGTATATCTTATTCGTATTGTTGCTACAGACCTATAATGAAGATCTGTGGACAAACTATTAAAGGCTTAGGTTCTTACATGGGCATTTTTTACGGGCAATTTATACTTAGCTGACAACAATTACTGTTTTATTCTAATTTTGTGTGATAGAATGTGAGGTCCGTACCTATTAATGACAAGCAATTTATTGCTTATAAAGTTTAGGTCATTATAATCCTAAAATAGGCAATTATATTTACGTTTTATACGGCTTTCTCTTTAACACTGCTTGTTGAGTTAGTGTGAGAGTGACGCATGCACGGGAGTGATTGAATATTAGGTAAAATTACAATTTAATTGGACGTGATATCATTTCAAACTAAAAATTTCAATCTGATGCGTCTTAATCATCGATCGTCAAGTGATATCGTTATATTCGTATTAAATTAGTTATTAGGTTCAAATTTCAACGATTATGATATAAATCCAGGCTTATGGTTAGTAGTGCTTAAGACATTCTTAATTTACACTATGGCGTTGGGGCATTTTTTACGTTTAGTTTTAATCAATGATGTAGTAATTTTTTGAGCGTAAATTCGTAATTTATTTTATTAAAATAAAATGTTACGTATGAGTATAGTAAGTATTTCTGGTATTGTTTATCTATTATAAGATTTATAAGAAAATAAGAAATTTACAATTTTCTTCTTTATTTTTCATGTTATACAGTTGCGGGCAAGACTCAAGCCAAACTTGTAAGAGATACGTACAGTAAGTATTCCAATTGCTCAAAGGTTAACTGGAAGAGATCCTTTAAAAATAATAAGTTCGCTTTTTACGTACGTTTTGTGTTTTTGTCTATTTATTGTATGTTATTAACCTGTTTGTACAATCAAGTATTTTACATACATACATACAAAAAAAAACTTGTTAATAATATTTCACGGAACTTGGAATTTTTAAGGATTACGTATTAATCGTTTTTACTTTTTATAGAAAAGATATTCGAAGAGGATGGTAAGTTTAAATGATTTTAAACCATGAATATTTTTTATAGTCTCATTAAACAGCCATCTTTAAAGTTTGCATAATGAAAGTAGTGAAAACATTCCTGTATATTTCTTCTTTCAGATGAAAAACAATATCAGTATTTTGAAGGTTTGTTAAACGCGCTGAAAAAAGCCAATCCTCGTTGAGTTTTATAACAAGAAAATATAAGTACCTACCTTGAAATTAAACTACAAAAAAAGGATTATGTTTATTTATTATTTTCTCCTTTTATTTAATGATAATTTAATGCTTCCCTAATCTACATGAAAAAAAAACAAGCAACAAACAATGATATAAAAGACGGATTATACCACCATAAGAGTAACAAAAAAAACTATTAGAATTATTCATGAAATATCGGAAGCTCGCCAAAAATATACTAGGTAAGTATATATTATTTTAATTTTTTTTTTATTTTCTATGATAATTAGGGTTAGGATTTTGGTGGCATATCGTGGTTTTAGAATCCATGGAGTCACTATTTCCTTATTATTATAGTAGATTACACTTTGATTGTGACCTTAGGTATGGTCATATTTCAAAAAACAAAAAAAACATTTTTAGTTCGGTTATTCCATACCTACTAATATTTGATTGTTTGTAACGCTTTCACAGCAGAGAAATCCTCAATACCAAATTTCATTTAAATTCGCTAAGCGGTTTAATTAATAAATTAATTTTGAAATATCGAAATGCTGAAGGTCAAAGTCAAAGTGTATGTATTATAATAAATATATAAATAGGAAATAGCGACTCCATGTATTCTATTACCACGATTTGCCATCAAAAGTACTAACTCTAATGATAATACTAACTGTGGTATGAACCCGTTTTCTAATTAAATTACTATATAACAACTCAAAAGAACATAGCTACATATCTCGATATTTATGTAAAGTTTCAAAACTCTTCCGTTGTTTGTTTTAAATCACCTCTTAATTTTGGGAGCCCGCTGTTTGGTCGACATATGTTTGTCAAATGTATCATGCCCCAACCGTATCATTTGCAAACCCATTTTTTTCCTGTAATTGTAAATATTTCAGGATTTATTTCAGTACCATCGTGCAGAACCCTGTAGGTTAGGTAAGATTAGTTTGTATAAAATCCTGAAATATTTACGGTAAGAGAAAACAAAGTGGGTTCACTTGATCTAAAATTTCATGTGCTAAATTTTTTTGGACGAAAATGTTTGGTATAATTTTTAATGGCTTACTTCTTTATTAGCATAAAGATTTTTTTCATTATTTTTTTTCCAAAGCACTTTTTGTCTATAATTGTACCGTCTACAATTTTAATTTATTAATTATTAATAGGCTAAATCCATAATATTGTTTGGCTAAATAAGCCTAACAGTCAATGTATTTGCTCCAACTTTTATACTAGGCGTTAAATTTATCAGCGGTAAGTAGGAAACATTGTTAGTCGTACAGAAGTTTGTGAAGACAGATAAAATAATATTTAAATGAATGAATGAATGATATTTATTTTCCAAAGTAAGTCACAGTATACATTGCATGTTATTTTCATTTTTTATTTTTTTTATATCATAGGAAGGCAAACGAGCACACATGCCACCTGATGGTAAGTGGAAACTGTGACCCATAGACATTCGCATTCACAAGACCGCAATCCTAAGACTGCAAATGCGTTGCCAACCCTGAGGCCGAAGATGGAATGCCAAAAGTCAAAAGTACAAGAAAAAAAAAAAAAACATTGGAATCATTATCATTTGATACATGGATAGGCGGAACAGTAATCAAATGCGGCTCGGCTGTGGCGGCTCAATATAAAACATCTAGGACACATGTCATGATTACTCAATTAATCTATCTATAGGTTAGGTTAGGTTAGACTTGTGTCAAGGCGCGAAGCGCCACAACTACCTGCAATAGGAGCTCCGCAAAGTGGGGCTCCGTAGACTTTGCCTCAGGGACAGGGTTAATTCCATATTAATATTTGCTTTGCAAACACAACATCTGTAAAATGTAGGTAGTTAAAATAACTACTAATGGAAAATAAAAAAAAGAAACTATCGGTAAAAATATTCCGAATAACAAAGATATACCAAAAAACCATTCGCCAAAATAACGTTACTCCATACAAATGTACTAACAATATCATGCAAAACAATTTCAATAACGTACTAACTATATAGAGCAAATTTTCCCCTTATTCTAATAACGGCAACTGGTTTAAATGTACTAGGAAGATGTAAGCTCTAGAGTCTAGAGTAAATAGACAAAATAAAGGGAAGGTAGTTCTGATTTTTTGTAGACTTGTTTATTATTTTGGCACAATGAATAATCCTAACCTAATAACCTGTGTGGTTGCCGGGTTAGAATAGTGCCACTCCATGTTTTCCCGTGGATGTCGTAAGAGCCGACTAAGGGAATAAAGGCTTGCAGTACTGTTAGGCGATGGGCTTGCCACCTGTCACTAATACACTGGGAAACATCTTAGCCTGCTTGTGCAAAATGTGGTTACAGAATTATCAACAAGTTTTAAGAGTTGTTGGTAATTCTGTAGCTCTGCCTACCCCACTCTGGGAATGAAGGCGTGAGTTTATGTATGTATGTATGAATAATCCAAGTTTGTGACCTTGAGCGCCGAACGCAACTATGACTAAATTAAAAAAACCCGCGATAATTTCGGTTTTTAACAGTAATTTTTCAGCACGTTTTTCGTAATTCCCGTTCATTTGATACCCCACATATGTATATAAGGTTCATTATAATCAGAACTATTCGCAATTTTTTAAATACAGCGGCCGCCATTTTGATTACGTTATCTCTCCAGATCAAGGCACTTTACAGATGAGGTCCCGACGGTTTTAAAATAAAATAACATGTTTAACAACATACTTAAATTTAGTGCTGGTATCACAAAGCCAACTACGTACGTTAGCCCTAACAACACGCACTAATTGCAAAAAAACTGCGAAGTTCGAAAAATTATGAATTTTGAAAAGCTTTATCTCAAAAACTTTTGGCTCTACAGAGACAATTTTAATTTGTAGAAAATTGTAGAAAATTTAGTTTGCTTATAAAACATCTTGAAAAAGGTACTTTCTAAAACTAGTTCTTTAGGGTTATAATCTTCGCCAACTTTCGCCAAATTTTTGGGAAAAAATCATAAACAAGTCAAATTCAGTAATTTTATATTTCGAGTTAGGTCTCTATGATAATAAGTTTATGACTTGAAGTTTGAAAGCTGAAATTCTGAAATAGGTCACTATTGGTCTGAAGGGGCGACATGTTGACTAAAGTTACTGGAGTATTGACAATCACCACCACAAATGCATTCCCTCTTAGCTATCAATTTGCGGACCATAATACATTGTTGTCTATTTCGACGCAATTGAGCAACATGGTCAGCACTGTCCTGTGATAGCTTGCGCAAATTGATTGATTGTACTTCGGCACGTGAAACAGACCGGACGATTGAATACACACCTATAATTATCGTAGCGTTACAAACATCAGGGTAATTAGCAACTACACTTTATTTTTAAAAAGGACGTTACTTTAAATACTTCTTTTGTTTTCGAAGTATAAAATAAATATTTTCATCCATTATGTTAGGTATGTACAAACATAACTAAAGCTCTAATAGTTAGAAAAAAAAACACTTAGCAATCCCATCCCCATGAATGCATTTGGGTGAAGGGTGCCACGATGGTCGAACTTGGATGTAGCGGAGAATAGTCAGGCAAGGAGAACCAAAAGACTTTTCTAGACGGTTCACAAATTCTTGTTTAATATCAAAATATAGGCACTTGATAAAAAGTCCTCTCAGTTCCCTAGGAGTATGTGGTGCCGAGGCCAGATACGAAACTCTTACGCTCACGCCGTACCGTGGTTCACGACCTAGTTACACATGGCGATGCATGTCCGGGATCTTACTCCCAAACACTATAGCAGTGCTAATGGATACGTCCCAGTGCCCGAGTTACGTCTGAGTGAGCAAGAACATAACTATATATATAGTATGTCTACTCGCTCTCAAATCACACTGCGCGAACTCTTCTTACTAAACTCTCTATCTCCGCAGGTGAAGACTCAGATTTCACCTGTAAAACGCATACACAAATGATAGCAACTCCGTTCACACGCTCGTCTTTTCCTGATGTTATTATCATCATTTCATAATTTTCATCATTATGTGAAAGTTCACCAATAAGTTTCGTTCGATGGGCTCCAAAAAGAAGATCAATCCGAAGCACATGGCAGACAGGCCGACCACCACTCATTGGTCTCCGCCTGTCAAACCACTCAACAGCACAGCTGACGGGCCGGACAACCACGCGACGAACCACTCACAATACCCGGACTCAACAACCACAGTCAACCGGCGTACCAATCACTGACAACCATTCAATATCACTCTGGATTTGCCGAAACTCTCAATGGATCCATACTAGCAGCCCGCATTGGCCGACCACTCCCTGGCAACCAACCGGCCGATCACGAATCGGACAACCACTCAATGTCCTTGGTTTGGCCAAATATTCAATGGCTCCAAACCAACAGTCCGGGTTCGACAACCACTCCTTGGCTCCCAACCAGCTAAACAATTATAGCGCAGCAGCTTGAATCCGACAACTACACGCGCCGTCAAATACAAAATCTATATATTTAAATAAATGCAACAAATAATATTGTTACACAAAATACATGATAAAAATAATCTTCAAAATATGTGGACCTGATACAACATTGAAAATTGGAAGGGGTTGGGACATTCTAATTTTTATTACTAATATGACAAGAAAGATTTTACGAAGCATTCTTCTTGTATACTTTTCATACACATTCATCTATCAATGGATTTCAGTAAACTACGATATCTTCGATGATATTTTTTCCTAAGCTTTACAATAAGTAATTTTTTCCGACGTCACTAAAACCATAAAGGAAACTACTTCACCCTTTTAGCATCTACTTAGTAACGAGATACCATCTTCGAATGTGTCCCTCCTCCGGGTGGGAGTGCGGGCAAATACCTATTTAAATGTCCGCGGCCGTCAGCTTCCATTCCATGCATAAAATGGCGGAACTCGATTTGTAATTTCCCTTTGGAATTCCCTTTTTTAGCGACATAAAGTGGTTGAATTTTCATATATGGATGCGATGACCAGAGGGAATAACGTGTGGCGTTTTGGTGGATTTATTTTTCTATATTTAGAGTTGGGTGGTCTTTTATGGTAGCAGTTTTGCGGTTTTTATGATTTATGGGTTTCTATTATGATAAACTTTATCGCGGTGGACAAAGCAACCGTCTCTCTCACACTTAAAAACTGGTGAGAAAGAGACAGATGCTTTATCCACACTGATAAACATGACCATAATAGGCCCGATGGCCATTTCAAATTATCTATGTAAGAGACAAGTTGGTAATTTAACGGTATTACTTAAAATAAGGAAGAATAATTAAATTTTCATGTAACAGTTTTGATCATACAAAAATTACAACAGCAGAAATTAACTTTAATATGTATGTATGAACACCACGCTGTTAAAGCAACCGACTTAGCTAATGATGCTATAGAAGTGAGTAAAACAAGATTTACGTTATCGAAAATTGAGTGTAATGTCTTGATAAGTATTTTTAAGTTTAACTTTTTTTTTCCCTCGCTTCGCTTATGTTGATGTGAATTTTCTTTAACACTAGACATTGAAATTTTTTTAAGACTTGTGAAAAATTATGTACCTAACTGATAGTGAAAACAGTGACCATACAGACAGACGAGGCGGAGGATTTTATTTTATAATAATGTAGTGGTAGTAGTAGTATGAAGTGTGTAGTATAGTGTAGTATAGTGACATTTCCACAACATGCCCTTTTCTAATGCAATATCACATTTTTAGATCACAATATTCACATATACGTCACTTACGCCTTATTTCCCAGAATGGGGTAGACAGATCTACAGAATTAACAACTCTAAAAATTTGAAGTTAATTCTATAACCACATTTTGAACAAATAAATAGGTTAAGATGTTTACCAGTGTATTAGTGACAGGTTGCAAGCCCATCGCCTAACAACTCTTACAACTTCCACAGGAAGACATGGAGTGGCACTATTCTGAGCCGGCAACCCGGTTACAGCTAAAGAGCATTTCGAAAGTCAAAAACGTTTGGAACGGTCTGAAGCGCCACGATTCGCTTCATTAGCGGGCGCTAACTAGAATCACGGCGTGAATAAAACATTCACGCCGCTTAAAGAGGTATTCACGGGGAATATGGAATGCTATTTTGACGTTGTTTTGGCGGCATGAAATATTTATATTTTTGATTTGCAATTTTTTGATCTTGAAGTGAACAGATTGGGTACTTACACGTTGATGTGGTCGTGTTTCTGGGCCGCTACGATTTAGGCAGAAAAATAAAAGCCTACTCCTTCGTCAAAGACGAGTAATATATCGCATTTGTGATTCCTCTTCGGGTGTTATCGATGTTCTTGGATGGCGGTGATAAATTTTTGGTATCCTATCATTTTATCGACACTCAATTGGCAAAATTTCATTTCACAACCAACGTTCAGCAAAAGTATGATATGGCATATCAACGTTATGCATCTACAGGTTTAACAAATTATTCAATTATTCATAATTTAAATGATTTCTTTGACATATTTTTATTTTACAAAGTTTCAATTCTCAAATATATTATTAATTAAAGATATGAATTGACAAGTTTTCATTTTATATCGCATCATTTGTCAAAATTAGGTATATATATTTTCCCAAATTGAGCCCTAAAAAATCCAAATTTACTGAGATGCTCAAATAAGTTAGGTTAGTTTTTGTATACTTACGCCCGAAGGGCAAACCGCTCAGATATAGGGGCCCCACGTAGCGGGGACCCGTCGATTCAAATGCAAAAGTAGGTAGATGTAATGTTGTTACTTTGTGTAATAACAGTATGTAAAGTAAACCGTTTCCTTAACGATGAGTTTTTAAAAGCCATGTTTTTAACCAAAACGTTTTTAAAATGTACTGCATATTTGCGATATGATTAAAGTTAATGGGTGTATTTTAATCTGTTACATTTGTGAAACAATATATTTGTGAAATTAATAGTATATGAAACGTTTGTTGTGACATGAACAATTGTGAAACAATTTTAGGTAAAACATTAGTGAACCTAAATTTTCATCAGGTGATCCTAGTTTGCTTCCTCTAGTTTAAGAAAAGTCTTAGCACAAAATAATTTCACATTCGTTCATGTAGTTGATGTCTAGCAGGTCCAGTATTAAGACAGTGACTTGCCAAAGTAAAATAAAAATAAAGAGTCAGAATAACTATAAGTTAAAATAAATGAAAGTATACCGACCCTAACGATACATTAATCAAAAAAAAAAATGATATGGAGGCCGGCAGCGCACTTACGATTCCTCTGTTGTATAATGGGTCACTCTACCATCAGGTGACTCTATTGCTCGTCTGCCTCCTTTTTCACATAAAAAAATAAATAGTATATACTATTCCAGAATTAACCAGAAAACAGCACATTGCCTAACAATAGAACAAAAACTCACTACCCAATTAAAAGTAAACTTGGTCGATAAATACGGGCAGTTGGCCTACCCTTACCATGAGTTAGAATTACCGTACTCGCTAGTGATCGAATCCTCTGTCCCTCGCACTCTATGAGAATACTGCGAGGTCTGCGAGAGACAGAGCATTTGACTCGCTTGCGAGTACGGTAATCGAAACTCGTGGTAAGAGTGCAGGCGGCATTTCGGTGTCGCTTTGCGCTAGCTGCTAGTTTGTAAATAATTGCCAAAGTCCTCCTCGATATTGGGGAACTTGTCAAATAAAACACAATAGCGAGAAACGCACGGAACATGTTTATTTTACAGATGTTGACAATTTGGGACTGTTCATATTTTTACAATTTGCTCTAATTTGAAAACCATATCGAGGAATAGGGTTTTAAAGCCGTTCTGAATTATTAAGTTTTTGAAATAATTATCTAATTGGGATATTTCGAGAAAAGTATATTTAACCTTTGTTTGACTTTCCTTTTTGGCTTCAAGCTCTACAAAGTGTATCTTACAAGTTAGGCGCAAACCGCTTGAAATAATATGTCTTAATGCACTATAACAATTACTTTTTATCATTAGATGCCATTTAATTCTAGTAATTTATTAGAAAATGCCATCCCAAATTTATAATAATTATGTCATCCATAATGATTAATTTTATGGTCCGTGTGGTTGCCGGGTTAGAATAGTGCCACTCCATATCGTCCCGTGGATGTCGTAAGAGGCGACTAAGGGAATAAAGGCTTGTAGTACTGTTAGGCGATGGGCTTGCAACCTGGCACTAATACACTAGTAAACATCTTAGCCTATTTGTGCAAAATGTGGTAACAGAATTATCAACGAGTTTTTAAAGTTGTAGGTAATTCTGTAGCTCTGCCTACCCCACTCTGGGATTAGAGGCGTGAATGTATGTATGTATGTATGTATGTCATCCATAAAATGTCTGCTAAATAAATGAAGATATTAAAACAAAACTATTGGGTCAAATACAAAATTAATGAAATAGGTCTCGTAAAATTACTTATTCTTTCGAATTAGAATGTAAAAACCGTGTGTTATTTTTTTTGGTGTATCCCAATTGAAGTCTATTTTAGCCCGTAAAACCATATCGCTTTTGTCATTTTATCGTATTGTCTACGTTATAATAGCTCTTAATATTAATCTAATAATAGCGGCCAAGTTACATATATAATAAAGTTTAAGGATAAGATGATGACAACGGATTGGGTAAGGTAGTGTATAACATTATCTGATCAATAAATATTGGCTTTATCCTTTTCTCTCATATGACAAAGAAAAGCTGAGCTGAGCTCTAATTAACACATTTTTATCTGGGGATTATGTTTATGAATAAAATATTAAGACATTCGTCCGATAGATAATTAGAGAAACTCTTAGAATCAAACTATAATAATGTACCTACCTACCTATGCAGTAGTTCTAGTGATAAAGTATTTTATTATTAATATTAGTAAATGGGATAGACCATAAAAAATAACTCACGGTTTTTACATTCTAATTCGAAAGAATAGGTAATTGTAAGAGACCAATTTCTGTAATTTTGTATTTGACCCAATAGTTTTGTTTTAATATCTTTATTTATTTAGCAGACATTTTATGGATGACATGATTATTTTAAATTTGGGTTGGCATTTTCTAATAAATTACAACAATTAAATCATACTATTTCAAGCGGTTTTCGCCTAACACGTAAGATACACTTAGGAGGGCTTCAAGCCAAAAACGAAAGTCAAACAAAGGTCAAATATACTTTTGTCAAAATGTCCGAAATAGATAAATATTTCAAAAATGTAAGAATGCAGAACGGCTTTAAAACCCTATTCCTCGAAATGGTTTTCAAACCAGAGTAATTTAAAAAATATGAACAGTCCCAATTACATTTGAAGATAAAAATATTAAAGTTCAAACACAGAACAGTTTACTTTTAAAGTAAACACACCGCACAAGCAACCAAAAAGGGCGCAACACACGTTAGTTAAATATAAAAGCGGCGAAACACTTCATGCATTGCTTCATTTAAAATTTAAAGTATCATTCCTATAATGTTCTAAACCAAAAGGCGTTTGTGTTTGTGATGCGACCTTTTTAAATTGAAGTTGTTTTGAGCTCAAAGGAAGGACTCCTTAGTCCCAGAGCTTAGTCCCCGGATGTTGCTGCTTTGATTCAAACTCACTTGTAACAGTTTAATTTGGTAAAGGTTCTACTTTTTTTTCATGTAATTTCACAGCTGGCGTGTACATAAATAAATTACCGGCTTTAAAATACGGTCCTGATTTTTGATTAGCAAGCTTAGCAATTGAAATATGAACTACAAACGATAGTATTGGCTTCTTTAATTTCTTTCAACGGGCAAGTTGATTAAGTGGGTTGGAACACTTAGAACTGAGTAATTTTGCAAATATAAAAGATGGCCAAGTCACTTGCTTGTTGTATTCACATAAAATATTGCAAAAAACACTACATAAAGAAAACTTTACTTGTTCTGAGCAATTTTAAGAATGCGATCCCGTTGGCATAATATACTTTGTGTTTTGTAAAACATGCGGTAAAAGTAGTTGAGTCGCTTTACTTCAAGAAGACTACATATCTATTGTTAAAGTTCTGAGCAAAGTTGTGTTTGCAATAAAACCTACTGTAGAATGTTCTGAACAAAAATATGTTTCAATAATAGTTTGCTTTATGTTTTGTTGTCGTGAAAATATCTTTGAGTTTATCTATTGCAAAAAATTTAGGTATAATAAAAAGAGATTTATAAACTAAATAAAACCTTGATTCTTTTATTTATATCCTGTAAACAATTAAGTATCACCTTAAACATAAAAAATGGGCTGACTTTAAATTATAACGGAGGATTTTTGAAGGATTCCATGATCAGTTCATGTCAAAATTTTATTGGGACCAGTCGTAAGATATACCCTAGACATGAATTAAATAATCAATAAAATTGATCAACAATTGGCAGAGAAATCAAGCAACAAACATCACTACATAGTATAAAACAAAGTCGCTTGCGCTGTCTGTCCCTATGTATGCTTAAATCTTTAAAACTACGCAACGGATTTTGATGCGGTTTTTTTTAATAGATAGAGTGATTCTTAAGGAAGGTTTATATGTATAATACATTCCACGCGGGCGAAGCCGCGGGCGGGTCGCTAGTAATAATATAAAAACAAACAGGCGAGTTGTAAACCTTCTCCTTTTTTGAAGAAGGTTGAAAATACGTGAAACTTGAAAGAAGGAAATAACAACAACACAGTAGTATATATCACACCCAATAAAGGTTCTCAGGCCGAGAATGATCAGATTCCTGTCCCGGATTCGATTCTGCCAATTTCCCATGGACACTCGACTTAAATTACGAGGCTCGTGAAATTCGGCGGACGTCGGGGCAATTCGGCTTAACTTGGGTTTGGGAAAATGTTGGATTAAGATATTATGGAAATTCATGAGAACACTGTTTAAATTTATGTTGGCATTAATTCATTTAGTTTTAAACCTGCGCTTTAAATTAGCAATATCTGGAATGAAAAGGTCTACAAAAAAATTATATTAATCGTGAGTACTCCGCAACCGCTGCTGGAAGACATGACAGGATTGGTAAGACTTCCTGTGGATTGTCACACCGAAAGGTCATGCATCGTCTTACTCTTGTAAGGCATGACAATAGGGTTCCCTATTTGGCATAAAAAAAAATGTCCGAAACTGCTTTAGCATAACAGACGGCATAATCGGTTTTCGCCGAATGGTAATGTGACAGAAACCTTATTTGGCATAATTTGTAATATGTCGAATATGATCTAGTACGAAATTAAGTTCGCGTACTATTAGTATGACCGATTTTTATTACGCATAATTCGGTTTAGCATAATTTATATTTGGCATATTGTCGATTGTCCGAAACTAACTTGGCATACTTAAAAACTTAACTGCTACCAGAAAAGTAGGTTAGGTTAGGTTAGAACTGTGACTATAACAAAACCGAACTGCCACGTTAGGGGTTAGGTTAGAACTGCGACTATAACAGAACCGATCTGCTACCAGACGAATGGGTTAGGTTAGGTAGGGCAAAATGTTATGACAAAACATATTTTTGCTAGTATAGTATTCGGGCAAACAATTGTATGCACATTATATTTATGCGTAAACATGATTCGGAGCATGAAAAATATGACCGAATAATATTCGGACAATAGTAATTCCACCGTAACTATGCGAATGTTGATTCTGCGATAACAGTTTATGCGCAAAGCCAATTATGGCTATATAGGTTACGCCACAACGAATTATTACTAGCAAATTTATGCCAAAACAGGAGGATCTATGACAGAACGTAAGTGAAGTGATACTTCCTATAAATCATATTAAATTTTGGCAAGAGGTCCAAATGTAAACTTGTATACGAGACTTGTAATGATACATACATACATACATTAAATCACGCCTGTTTCCCAGAGGGGTAGGCAGAGACCACTTCTTTCCACTTGCTACGATCTTGACAAATTTCTTTCGCTTCTTCAACATTCATACATCGGGTCATGCACGCACTTGTAATGATTAAGTGTACTATTCTAAGATACTATTCTATGGATTCAACAGAAGACCAGCGCTGCCTTAAATACCAGCATTACGCTGAGTTAGGTCCATTTCGTGAATACATTCTTCTTGTATGTGTTAATCTGTCGGTTGTTTTGGTATGTTAAGAATACAAACTTTACTTTCTTTCTTTCTTATTCTACAAAGTATCAATTTAAACACATACATACATACATACATAAACTCACGCCTTCATTCCCAGAGTGGGGTTGGCAGAGCTAAAGAATTACCAACAAGTCTTAAAACTTCTTGATAATTCTGTAACCACATTTTGCACAAGTAGGCTAAGATGTTTCCCAGTGTATTAGTGACAGGTGGCAAGCCCATCGCCTAACAGTACTACAAGCCTTTATTCCCTTAGTCGCCTCTTACGACATCCACGGGAAGACATGGAGTGGCACTATTCTAACCCGGCAACCACACGGGCAATTTAAACACGTTGCATAATAACTAGTCTTTAAAGTTATTTCATAAAATTTTGCAAAACTGCATCTAGAGAAATAATCTGAAGTGACTTGCATTATGCAAGACCCTCGTCTCGTCTCAGAATCTCAAACAATGTCTCCGCTTGAAATTTCAGCATAATGCAGCTTTTATCTTTACAGATTGTGCAGTGTTACTTTTAAAATAAAGAAATATAAGCATTTGGAGAACAATAACAGACCAAGAGGATTGAGAATAAAATATTTTGCTTTCAATTGTAATGGTTGGGGGGTTTTTTCGGTACCTTTTTAATTAGGTGCCGGTAAAGAAGTTTTGGAATGACAACTTCATTACTAATAAAGTCGTTGAGAGAACAGGTGACTTAATACGAATGATTTTTTCGTTAATTGATGGTCAGTTTTCAATTGCCCAAGCGACTTGTTTTTTACAAATTAGTGGGTGCAAAATGAAAATAATGACACTTAATCCAAATGTGTTGATATTAGATTTAAGAATGGTAAACTTTATTCTTATTAGACATCATTTAAAAGTTTCAAGTTGTACCCAATATCTATTTAGTTTACGCAGTTTCTGTAAATTTGTTTTTCTACTTATGTCTACACGTTGCCAATTTTTGCTTTTTATATTACCTAAGGCTACATGGAAAATATTGTATTTGAATTTCTGTTTTTTGTATAATAAAGTGTTTCCATACTTACACCTTGCACTTATCACGCTAAACTAATTACTAATTTTGTGTCGCAATTTCAAATATCAACATCGGACCTATTTAACCAAGAATTAAAAGGATAAACAAAAACACTCGTTTTCTAATTATGCAAACAATTTCTTGGAACCTTAGTTCTTGATTTAATATTACCTTGACGGCCCAAAGAATGTGTTTTATTTTGAAACTCAGTATTTTCCAATGCTATTTTATAAAATTCCATGTTTATTGTTATAATGATATTTGTTGTTGTCGATTTAACCGTTTTCCAGGCCTTGCTAAAGTAAGGATACAAGCAAAAAATGGAATAGAGCCATGAATTCGTAACTTCCTGAAGGATACTGATCCATGAAGTCATATTTCAAGAAAGTTCAATTAAATTTGTGTCATAAAATGTAGGCAGTTAAGTTCAATTTGAGCGACATGAATGTGGTCGATGAAATGTACTATGCCTGGAAAAGGGTTAACTTCTATTATTCATTACTAACTCGCCTATTAAAGTAGTCGTTGAGGAGTTTTTCTGCCCTCTTGCCTCTTACACCATCGTTCATATGAGACAGATGGTACTCTATTATTGTATTGTCATCAGGATCACGCGATCATAAATAGGGTAAAATGTAATTCTTACACTTGTTAACATAGGTACTACTTTTTAGGGTTCCGTAGTCAAACTAGGAACCCTTATAGTTTCGCCATGTCCGTCCGTCTGTCCGTCCGCATTTAATTTAAAGATTCTAAATGATTCTAAATTCTTTCAAAAGTAGGCTATTTCATTTACTTCTCAAGAAATGTTACTACTCGGTGAATGATTACCTCAGTGATAAGGATCTGTTAAAATAATGTAATTCTGTGATACTCTAAAAACTATACAATCTTATTTAATTGAAAATTGTAAATTGACATTTGACATATATATTAATTAAGCTGCATTATTATTTTTATGACTAGATATTTACACGCAGTCTAATGGCAGAATATGTTGGAATTCTTTATATCTTGTAGGTACAATCATGTCATGTACCCATGTTCTTGTGAATAAATAATTTACTTACTTACTTAAAAAGTGGTATTTTCTCGTCTACCCCATAGTTTGGGGTGTCGATGGATAGGTCTTTCAACCACATTGCGGGTTTGTGTAAATATTTTTTCGATTAAGGTATCCGTTTAAAGGGCTTATTTTTGTTAGAGTCAATTGAGACCTAAATAATTTCGATGAAATGATAATTCGTAGAAGTAAAATATTCTGTGAAATTAGCGTCGGTGATTCATGAGTAAACCTTTCAACTACCACCGAAATTCAAGATTCAAAATTAATAAACCGCATTCAAATGGGTGAACCCGTTTGAACCATTAGCAGTATTGGACCGCTTTAACGTCGTAAGTCCCGCATACAAAGTACAAATTACCGAAGATAAAATCAACCCTATTAGACTAAGTCTCAATTTCTATCTAACTAAAATAGATATAATGGTCTTACGAGGATAAAGACACACAGCTGACAGACGGAGGTTTCTATTATAACACTCTTCTTTAAGGTCAAAGGTTTTTTTATTGCCATAAAGACAAACAGACTGCCCACCTGATAGGAAGTGGTAACCGTCGCCTTTGGACCAGTGCATCGCTGAACCTTCAATTAACTTTGTGGTGGTAAGACCTTGTGCAAGGTCCTATGTTGTGGGGATAAGACGACTGAAATTATTACATGTCTACATTGACGACCTAGACTGAAAAGTGCAGTATGCACGTGATTGGCTACTGAGAATCCGTTAAAGCCGCACTCACAATAAAGCAGGTAATCAGTTGGCTCTTACAGATGTACGGTGCAGATGTGTTTGAACCCATACTAGGTCGTTAAGGTAAATTAATTTTAGCATAGAAGCATTTCATCCAGTCTTTTTAGGTTTGGCAACGCATTTAGGATTGCAGTATTCAGATTGTAGTCTTGAGAATGGAAATTTCTATGGGTCAGATCTCACTTACTATCAGATGGTATATTAGCTGTGTGATGTCCATACATGCATACATACATACATATCTTCACGCCTGTAATCCCGGAGTGGGCAAGGCAGAACTTCAGAATTACAACTTTAAAAAGTTGTTGATAATTCAGTAACCACAATTTGCACAAATAGGCTAATGTCTTCTCAACGTCATAAAAAAAGAAAGAAAGAAAGAAAGAAAGAACAACATTTATTCGTCATGAAATGGTTCAAACGCAGCGTTATGCTGGCGTTAAAACCAGCGCCGGTCTTCCGTTGGAACCATAAAAAGTAGTTTACCATCATTAAAATGGCTCATACAGATATGATTAATGCCCCACTACACTTATATTATTACATGTAGGTGTATGTAACAACAATACACGCGTCTCTAAAGATAATTAAGCACAACAAACGATGAGTTACTGCGGGGATTGTACTGGTACACAAGTGTAAATCCCAAGTTTAAAACTCATGTTAATCTCGGCAACAGATAAATAGGGATCGATAATATTTCCTTCATACGAATTAAGTAAAGCGACCTCTCGAGAGAATCTAAGAAACTAATCTGGCGACTAGACTATTAAAATTGACATCTAGCGAAGGTTACGAGTACCCCTCAAGTCACCTAGATGGCGCTGTTTTATTTATTCATACAACGCATGATAAACATCTGTTGACGATTTAATAATATTCAGACAATAAACAAATTTAATTAGTTTTTTTTTCATAAAATAAATTTAAGAAAGGAAAGCACAAATTCTTTTGTAGTGAGGCAATATTATTTATTAAAACCTAACAAAGAGTGTCCAGGTAACGGAAGTCGAATAAATAAAAAAGATAGAGATAAATTCAAGGGAAAGTGACCACTATTTGCTACTCGTTACGTTAGGTTTAACTTTGTACCGAAAGAGTTAAAACTATAAGTGCGGGAAAGTCAGCGCACCGACGCCTGGAGACTCACGCAGGTAACGCGAAAATTAGGAAATGGAATGCAAACGGAAATGGTCTCTAATAGTAGGTGATACGAATGATTTAGCATTGGTCTATGATGGCTCGAAAATCTCGTAGTACGCATGACGAGATAAATCTATATAAGGACCGACGGAGGATGGGAGCGTCACTTTTTTATAGAGACGTCGAGGGGGTGAGTGTGGAAAATTGTCACGGGGTATTTGTATCGTCCATTTTGTCCTGTATTTTAATTATTTTGTGCTCTGTGTTTAATAGGTGTGGATATTTTTGTGTGTCTCTTTATGTAGCGTACAGGTATCGCTACAAGTTAACGAGAATCGCTAGAACGAAGATGGTTTAGCTCTAGTATAAAACAGTGTCTATGGGAACGTGTTATAATATGTGTTTGTGTACTTTTGGTTTGTTTTTATAAGTTTATTAACTCTATTTTGTTTTCCAGAACTCTGTAATGGCGCCTTTATTGGTAGCCAGGTACACGGAGCTCCAGGCAGCGTAATATTCGGAAAAGAAAACCTACGCTCACATTTTGGTTATGTTATGAGACCTGAAGGTGTCCACAATCAGGAAACGGATGGTTTCATCTCATTAACTGAGTGGGTCTAGAGGGTTCGTGTTACAAGGTCTCTGACGCCTTTATTCGGTTAGTCAGACAACGCTAGTGGTATTCCGTTTACTCTCTTCATAGGAATCCACGTAGACGAATCCGAACCACTTCTGGTAGTGGAGGTGGTACGTGGAATACCTCATTGCGTTGGCCCCCTTATCTATATATTTATATATCGACCACGTTAGGTATTATTTCCACCTGGAAGCCAACTAAAGGTTAGCAATAGCCGGCTGCTGGGTCTTAGGACTACACACAGGAAACTTGGTTTTCCGAACTCGTTATTATGTTAGGTCTTAGTTGGTCTAGATGGTTATTATTGCACCTGAATAGCCATACATCACTCACACGTTTAACGTAATCGTAAAAGTCGTAGGTATTGGACTTTTAGTTGCACTAAAACAATATACCGATAGGAAGCTAGGGTTATTAGGTAGTTAGAAGTTCTTTCATTACACCGTGAGAGACTTATAAACACGTAACGTGATTAGCTAGACGTATGTTGACAAGGTTTGTTTCACATCGCCGCTGTCGATGACGTAACAATCAAGATTATTGAAGTTGGTAAATATAAACTAGCATTTCAATTTCGGATACTTAGAAATAAGTTATAAATATTTAGTGGTTATAATTAAGAAACGTCAAATTAGAATTAGGTAGGAAATAGTGTTTGAATAGTGTTTCGTTTGTATTCGGCTAAATTTTACTGGTATGCCTTTGGTGTTTATCTATTATAAAGGTTAAGGTAGACCTCTGTTAGAGCAAGTGGAAATCTAAGTGGACGTTTAGTGGATCACTAGTTGATAAAGGGATGCTAGTTGCCCGAGTGTGTAATAAACAAAACGTCGGAATTGGTACCCTTCAAGTTACAGTAAATTGCCATAATTTGTCCACACCAGGTTGAAGCTAAATAGGGCCGTTGAGATACGTACTGAGACATTACTAGGCAATAGGAATTGTATTTGTGGTCGGAAAATAGTTATATTTATTTATAAGATACTAGGAAAGCAAATAATACGAGGTTTACACAAACTATCTTTTGCATTAGCTAGGTCTAGGATCTGAGTAGTACTTACGGGTTGGTCTGTTCTCTTTCAATTCATCGTTAACAGTTAGGGATGTACAGTACAAACCAAAGCTAAGGCTTTCCTGTTACTGGTTAAGGCCGTTCAGAGGGTCACTGTACTTACATGTTTGCTAGATGGTTCCACGGATCCTCTAACATAAATAAGCGATGTGTAGTTTGGGTACATTCCATCTTGTGAGGATGCTATGATAATTAGGGACTCCAGATAGTGATGCGACTAAAGGGCCACTAGACTAGACCAGTCTATTGATATAACAAGCCACTCGGAAGCTCACTGCACTGATTATGTGTGTTATTCTTAAACTTGATAAATCAATATCAGGTTATAGGGTCATTTGCCCATCTACTAAAACTACCTACTTGGTTAAAGGTTGTGATTGAATTACTGTGGAGCAGTACCCATATGTATGTGGATTTTACATACTTTATTTATAACTATAATAAGAAAGTTATTTGTCGAGAGATGGCATTTCTGAGAAAGGTTAATAATAGCTGTAAATTTAACAGTTTGTACTATGGTTATAGTGCTAAAAATGGCTATGAAAGTGATTTCATAACTCATGTTCTAGACCTGAGAGTTAAAGGTTAACATACCCATAATTTGGGCTACATTAGGTTTACTGTTGGTGTTTTGTTAAACATTGATAGCTATGATTATGAATTTTAGAGAAAGTCACCTAAGCTTTATTATTAGGAAATAATATGAGATACTAGTTTAACTTAGAGATGAGGTTAAATAATTTATTTAGAGATCTGGACTGAACTTTATGATAATGTTTTGTCTTAATACAAATTCCAGTTGATGAATTTGAATCTAATTAATTATTCTAAAGGAGCTTGACCCTTGAGTTTGTTTCGGCATATTCTTCTCAATGGGGATCCTCAGGAAATGCTGGTAGAGTCAAAGTATAAAATAGACTGGAACGAGTCTACAAGTATTAACACTAATATATTAAAGTGATATACTAAGTAATAATAGAAATATGAGCGGGCGAGCTCTATAGCAATGGCCGAGAGCAGCGGAACGGGCGGGGAGGAGCCCGACCTTTACCGCTAATATATATTTATTCTTTTCCAGTAGTGAAACAAGTAGTTACTAAACTTGTCTAGTGAAGCAACATTATTGTTCTATTTTGACTAAATCATTTTAATAGTAATCAAGATCTTCCTAGAGGATCTAATGGCTCAATTTAAGAATAAATGAGGCATTCACTTGGTTACAATTAATTTAAGATGTAGTTTAGTTTCAAGTTATAACAAAGAGTCCTTTCCCGAAGTATCTCTAAATAATAAGTTTAACCAGTAGGAAGAAGGTACTTAATCATTAATATAAGAAATAGTAATCTCTTGCTCATTAAAGTACTTAGGTTACTAGTCAGGTTCACAAAGTAGGGTTCGCATTACACTAGACGATCACGAGGCCAAATCAGATGTAGTATGTAGTAGTACGTAGATATTACGAGTGTAGGTTAGTTAGGTAGGTTAAAGTTAAAGATGATTATGTAGGTAAGACGCTTTTCTTCAGGGGGGGGTTGTTACAGGATGCTCACGCCATGCATTATTTATTCTCCTCTGGTGGCTTATTATTTAACGGACACAGAAATATCTTAATACCGTCGACTTTGCGTTTGCGTTAGTGACTACACGATTAATAGTCAACTTAAGATGGGGTCTGCCAAGCTGCTGGTAAAGTAGAATAACTTTGGCATGCGATAAAACAATAAACTTTTGGCATCAAAAATCAACGATACAGTTTAACACGGGATTCCTATCACGAGTCCCAAGTTTTGTTTCCCAGTTGTTTCATTCAGTTCACTAATGTTTGACCAAAAAGTTATTGTCAAATGGTCATTTGACAAACAACGTTTCACCAAATGATCATTTGGCAAACGAGACATTTGACAACATTATCATCTTACAAAAACTCAATTAGCAATTGATCAATCAGCAATGAGTTTACCTATTTCTGGGCAGAAAAAAAAACAACCTTGAAATACCAAAAAATGTTAAACGGTCTCGTAAAAAAATTTACTAAACAAAACAGTATTTTTAAAAATTTCCAGATTTACCCTTTTATAATTCCGAACTGTTGGGCATCTGATTCCGTAAAATGTATGTATACTCTAAAATAACTAAGTACTTTGTTTTGTCCACACTCGCAGTTTATTGATTTAATTTAAATATAAATGGTTTAGTTCTAGCGCTGTTGATGTATAATCAATTTCATAATTAAATATTTCGAGATTTTAGGTTGTTTCCGACTTTCCCAATAAAGTCAAAGACATCATCTATGTCTTACCTGTATATTAAGCGATCTGTTTCAAAATTACTGTTTTGTCCTTTACTTCCACAAATAAAACGACGGAGACAAAGAATAGCGTTATTCACAGCATGTGATTTACATATTTACAACTTCGATAATGTCATATTATATTATAAAATTAAATGCACCTCTCACTTCGCTTTGGTTTAGACGAGGTTTCGGTAACACACGTACATAAACCAGAATTTATTATACATAGCAACCTAACTCGTGCATCACTCTGTATATAGATGATAACCGCAAAAAAATCCGTTATGTAAGCGTTCATACAGAGGGACTAGTGATGGGCGGCTTGTAAATTTCAAAAGTGAAACTTTCACTTTAATTTCTGCAATATGCTGAAAGTTTCATAAATGTAACTTTCACCTAAAATTTCATGCAATATTCTGAAAGTTACCAAAGTGTGACCGTTTAATTTCTGAAAATTACTAAAGTTTTGTAATGTAACATAAGTAACTGAAACTTTTTATGAAATTTAAATGAAATTTACTTGTGTCAGAATCATTTCCATCTAATTTTGTAACTTTCAGAAGCTGTTATTTTCGTAGTTAAGGAAAGTTTTTTTTTTTTTTTTTTATAACATAGGAAGGCCAACGAGCACACAGGCCACCTGATGGTAAGTGGAAACTGTGACCCATAGACATTCGCATTCACAAGACCGCAATCCTAAGACTGCAAATGCGTTGCCAACCCTGAGGACGAAGATGGAATGCCTCTATGCTAGTAATTTCACCGGCTGTCTTATCCCCAAACCGGAACACAACAATGCGAACACTGCTGCTTGGCGGTAGGTTAATGGATAAGATAGTGGTACCGACCCGGACGGACCCTGCACAAGGTCCTCCCACAAGTGAGAAAGAGAAAGTTTTGTAATGTTTCAGAAATCGCCCATCACTAAGAAGGACAGACGGCGGGAAGAGACTGTGTTATACTATTTTTTTGTCATGAATAAAAATATTTTATAAATATAGAATCACATGCAACTCAGGAGTAGTATTACGCTAAGTAATCGCAGAGCTCGTCGACGAATCTTAAATGATACAGAATGACCATCCATAATAACATAGCTCTGCTGCACAAAGATACGTGACGACTTTTATTTTCTTACGAGAACAAGATACTTCGGTTTTCTGTTTTCCTATTCATAACAGTTAAAATGTTATTATATTCAACAAATATTGTCTATTTACCAAAAACCATCCAGATTATTTTAAGAGGCGCGACAAAATGTTCGCAGGAGAGCTACGTGCGCAGTACAAAAATCTACTATATCAGCCATCTTGTAGATCTGATATCTATAGGAGAAACGCATATAACATGTGTATAGTTTTATAGAATAAAATTCCTGATAAATTTAAACTGCTGCATGGTAAAGTGTTTAAGACGAATTTGACCGAATGGCTACAACATCATTGCTTTTATAGTGTAAAGGATTTTTTAAATTTTAATGATACATGACAATTATGATTGCAACCTCAAGCCTGCTAGTCACTAATTATATATTAAGTAGGTATCGAAAATACTGCATGTAATTTGTAATTTTAAATTATTGGGTCTGATTTGATTTTTTAGATTATAAGCATACATAATATCTTGCATGTCGATTGCATGTCGACAGAATACTGATTCTACTATTAATCTTAAGACCTGATTGTAACGTATTCTAGCAAATAAAGATTTCATTTCATTTCATTTCATTACAGACTCCTTCATTGTACATGTTCTTATAATATTTTACTATTAATTTGAATCAATAATGTGTTAATTTTTTTTTATTACTTCACAAATAATATAATTAAATGTAGCTATCCAGAGAGGTAATGCAGCCAGTGTAATAGGGACCACCATGCCGCGAGCGGAGATGCAAGAGGGGGTGAATTCTTTTTATAGTCATTATTTATATCTTTAATATTTGAGTAGCTTACTTTTATTTTAATTGAAATACGTTAAGTTTTAATTTTTAATTGTATCATGACTATATATATTGTATTGTATGTATTCGTTCGTTTGCCCACTGAGCATCAGACAAGCCCCAAGCAAGTTAGCTTTCAAGCGGATGCTTCATAAGCATCTGCTGGAACAAGGGCAGTCGTAAATCGATTCAACACACATCGCCATATCTGGTTATTTATATATTTTATATGTATTATTATATTTATTAGGGTGTCCCAGCCTATAAGGGCGAATAATTTTTTTTCGTTTTTGAATACGCATACCCTTTACATTTATTCTAATTGACCCTAATAACTAAAATATAGAATATTATAGAAATCGGATAACGATAACCCGTGCCGACTTGATGCCAAACTTTTAAGAAAAAAATTGTATGGGGATTGTAGGAGAAAATTTTAAAACATTTTTTTTATTATTAAATTAAACACTATTTCACTTGTATTAAATATTTATTATTATAAGAACATTATTTACTATCAAAAGAACATTATTTATTGTATTTTCTTTTTAAAGTTTTCTTTTTACAGTCAGGGTACATTAGTCTGTGTTCCTGTACGCAACGCAGTAAAAATTGCTTTTGTTCCTCTTCCACGGTGATTTTTTCTTTGGTCAATTCAGTCTGGTAAAGCTCTAACAGTTTTTCATTTTCTGAAACGTTCAGGTGAGATAACATTCCTGCAGGACTATGTATTTTCTTGGGATCGATGTTTTTCCAGTTACCTCGGAATTTTTTGAATAATGGAATGTCAGGGCTCTTAGTCACTTGGCTAATTTTAGCTTCAAATACTCCTTTCAATACTAATTCATAGATGTGATGACGGCAAGCAAAAATAAGCACATCTCTATCAAATTTTTGTTCCAGAAGCACGCAGGCACCATTAATACGACCAGTATTTGAAGCAGTGGTGTCACAACAAAGAATTTGGACTTTATCTTCGAGATTCCAGTCTGTAACCGCATTCCAAACTGCTTGTGCCTGTTCACTTCCAGTCGAGTTGTCCAACT
The DNA here is from genome assembly GCA_927399475.2 of Acleris emargana. Lineage (NCBI taxonomy): Eukaryota > Metazoa > Arthropoda > Insecta > Lepidoptera > Tortricidae > Acleris > Acleris emargana. Next base: position 5,653,022 of record OV656836.1, on the reverse strand, counting down.
TTGGCACAGCGATCAGTTGTTCTTTATCACCATATGAAATTACTATCGGTAGGCGTTCTTCTTTACATTTGCGCGCATCCAAAGCTGGCAACAGTTTTCCATCCCAATGGACAGTCACAGCATCTGGTAGGTCGTTTTGGAAATCGACTTTAATAGCTTCTGCCCGCTCTTTTCGTTTTTCTTTGAATGGTGGATTTACTTATAGGATAATCGTCAGCATTGAGTCCTAATGCCTCAATAGTAGCTTCGATAAATATACAGAATTTCTCATACTTAACTGACACCTGTCCAAAGCTACCACTAATTTTGGAGTTATAAAATTTTTGATCGTTGGCGTTTTATTAATATCGGACAGTGCAATCTCGGTTGGGGTGGACAAATCGTCTTGCAAAGTCGTTACTTCCATCAACTCGGATTCAGAAGATGATTTTTCTTGATAAGATGAAGTCGAAGCAGTAACGGATGCGTAGTAATCAGCCCGACGTTTTAGTTCCTTGATATTTCTAAGGCGCGATTTTTCCTCTATGTCGGTCAACTTTTTATCCACTCCAGCTAAGTGACCAGGTCTGCCTGGCTCTCTCTGCCGCTCCAAGAATATTCTATCTTCGTTTATTTTTATTAATTGAAGGGCATCGGCATGTGCAATGTCGAACAAGTTCTCCAAGCTTGTAATAAACTCTTGGCGACGTTGTTCGAAAATGGGTAGTATTTTGTTCGCATTTTTTTGTAAATCTCTCCAGACTTGGTATAAGCCAACTAATTTCTTAACACAGTTAGCTAAAGCTTTAGTCGGTATACGGGTCTTTTCCCAATAAATAATACACTCTCTTATAGTCAGATTTGCGCTTTCATTAACACTTAAATTCACTTCACGAATATTATAAAACAGAACCGCCAATACTTGTCCTTTAGAGGGTAATTTTGAACCGGTAATTTGATGTTTTACATCGCCTATTCAAAATAAACCTTTTCTAGAACTGCGTAATTCTACTGACATCTTAAATAAACGAAAGTAATGCGTTCACTAAGAAAACAAACAAGTAATGACTAAACACCGGTACGATATTTATGATACGCCGAAATCATCAAGTACTGACATGTATCAACGCAAGTCGGCACGGGTTGCTGTGGTCCTAGGTACATGAAATTTTATTTATACGTGTTTTAACACGATTCAAAAATAATTAGAGGGTATGCGTTAAAAAAAACAACTTTAATTTTTTTGGGACACCCTAATATTTATATTATGTATTTACGTATATTTATATCTTATATACCCGTATCTTGTATATATTTTATTTAAACAGTTTTTTTTTTCAACGCTTTTTTTTCTTCGCACCGATCTTCTTTTTCTGTTTCTGAGAATGCCATTGGGCATTAAGTAGGCCATTTGTACTTTATTGTATTTTGTGCAAAGAAGTTTAAATAGATAAATAAATAATAAATAATTCTGTATTGGAAATAAATGTTAAAATTCATTAAATATTAATCGAATCGGTAGTTATCGGTTACGCTTAATATGAATATCGGTTTACCCTTGAAATATCGAAACTCATTTCATAGAACGATTCACTTCGCCGAATTTTTATTTCATCGACAGGCGTTTCCACGTGCAGGAGCTTTATTTTTATTGTAGTCACAAGCCTAACCTAACATGACCTACGCAACGAATGCTTCAGATAACCTGAAAACTATAAGGTTTCAGCAGAAATTCGTTTTCGATGAAATGAAGGTCGGTGAAATGACACTTTCGATGAAATGTTTGTCAATATTTGAACGGAATCATGAATATCAGCAATCATAGACTTGTTATTTGGTTACTACGTTTACGCTCAATATAGACAGATAATTTCACGAGGCGTTTTGTTTGGCATTCCACTTTTATGATAAATTGTTTTTAACAAAAGAGGGGAAATAGATACCTACTTAGAATCAAACGATTTGCGTGACGATAAGCGGCGTCTACACGTGTATGAATATTTAAAAGTGGCTAGCAATTTACTAGAAAGGTCAGAGTTAAAGGCTTGGTTCATTCATATTTGTTTTTGCCACTGCTAACTTTATGGGGAACATTTTGAAGTTAACACAAGCTTAAAGAATTTTACTAATAAGACATTGACATTTGACTCAGCAATATCGATAGTGAAGACAATCACAATCAATCACGATACGAGTAGACCATTAAAAGTACATTTCAGATTTTTCACCTCCAATTGACTACGGCGCCATACTGTTTTTATTTTCATACTGCAATCTTCTAAGTTGCGTCTCACAATTACATTTTGTGCACATTGAAGTAAGGTTGCCTTTGTTTAGTTTTTATTCATCAATGTAATATATAAATTGCATTATATGTCGCCACCTTCCCGAACACATGGTTGAGGGAGGCGATGGATGAGATACGCGTCATACGGGTGCTGTCTGTGGGGTCCGGTCTGTTCACGCTTGCAAGGACCTGTTATTCAGTTAATTATTTTAATTATAGTTCCTGACGTAGAGACCTCGTCATGTTGTTCTCCTAGACATTAGGTATTTTATTTGTATTTTATTGACGTTACATTTGTAATGATTTTATTTGTGTTAGTTTTAAAAATAATTATTTATTACTTTATTACCTTGTAATGTAATTTAGATACTTTTAAGTATTATTGTATTTAATAATTGAAAAAAATTACCTTCTGCTGGAGTTTCTTGCGGCGCTTCTTCTCCGCAATGATGGTCTTGTCCGAAGCGCTAGTAGATTCACTCCATGTTACCGACGTGTAAAAGAGCCCTCATGTGGCCAATTTACTGAATAAATATTTTGAATTTTGAATTTTGAATTTTGAATTACATATCAAACAATACACAATTATATTGAGATCGTCAACATAAATATAAATACAAATAAACAAATAATACAACAAAAATGAGACTCAAACAAAACTCAAATAATTAAAATATAATTTAATATTATTATGATGATATTTATTTAATTTTCTGTAAATTAGGTTTTTTACATATTCAAAAATAAAAGTAAAAACCTAACCTACGCGGCCGCTGGCGGCAGCGAGGCAGTCCTCAAGCTACAATTATTATTTATTATTACTTGTTATTATTGTATATTTTAGCCCCAAAAAAGAAGCATTCTGAGGTTGTAAAAGCGTTTGCTTAATGAGATAATACGACTAAATGGACTTTACACGTGCTCATTACACAAATACGCCCTTGGGTGCCAACCAAGCTCTGCTAACTTCGTAGGCAGGGTCACTGATACCTAACCTAACAACATCGTTAATTGTATAGGTATATGTTTGTAGGGCTACTGGCAGTGTGTACAGTGTGCTGAATTTAAGATAAATGATGCTCCGATCGTGGAGCTGACGGCTATCACGTTTTAATCACTAGGGATTGAGCAGGATAGAAATAATAAGACATTCAGCGAGATTAATTGAGCTTGAGACTTTATAAAGGATTTTGTGCAACGGTATTGACGGTTGATGGTTAGGATGAAATGCGGGCGGACATTTAAAATTATGGAATTATTATTTTGCTGATTCTTATTACGATTTTTTCATGACTTCATAGATTTATTATTTTGTTTTTTCAGTAGTTTTAGCCGCATCTAGTCAGTGCATAGCTAACGTTGAAATAAGTCTGACTGCATGTTTTTTGTTATTGGTATTATGTTGTTGGTCAATGGGGATTAATTTTTTCAGACATTTTTTTTTTTAAATCTGTCATTATAATTAAAAAAAAATAGTATCTAGCGCCAGTTGTGATGCTGAGCCAAATCTAACGACACATAAGGTTTCTAATTGAGGCCATTCGTTCAGCCTCTACAAATACTTAAGAACCATATATTTGAATCTGGGCCCTATTATAGTCGGTAAAACCATATTATTTTTAACATATTTTATGATTGTATTGGTTTTAACCCAGCAGCCATTACTGCGAAGTCAACTGTCATCTATCTTTGTTAGGATTGTGAAATAGGAGCCAGGTGGAATAAAATCCTTGCAATAAAAAAGGTAATTGTCCGTCCGGGTTGGTACCACCATCTTATCCATTAACCTACCGCCAAGCAGCAGTGTTCGCATTGTTGTGTTCCGATTTGGGGATAAGACAGCCGGTGAAATGACTAGCATAGAGGCATTCCATCTTAGTCCTCAGGGTTGGCAGTGCATTTGCAGTCTTGTGAAAGCGAATGTCTATGGGTCACAGTTTCCATTTACCATCAGATGGCCTGTGTGCTCGATTGCCTTCCTATGCCATAAAATAAATAAATAAATAAATACTAGTTTATGCCAAATCTACAGTTTATTTAGTCAGTTTGTTTAGTTTATTCAGTTTGTTTGTTCAGTTTGTTTAGTTTATTTTACTTGTGGGAGGACCTTGTGCAGGGTCCGTCCGGGTTGGTACCACTATCTTATCCATTAACCTACCGCCAAGCAGCAGTGTTCGCATTGTTGTGTTCCGGTTTGGGGATAAGACAATCGGTGAAATGACTAGCATAGAGGCATTCCATCTTAGTCCTCAGGGTTGGCAACGCATTCGCAGTCTTGTGAATGTGAATGTCTATGGGTCACAGTTTCCACTTACCATCAGGTGGCCTGTGTGCTCGTTTGCCTTCCCATGCCATAAAAAAAAAAAAAAAAAAAACGCGTGCTAAGTGGCACTTCTATGAGCGTTACCATCGCGGGCTGCCGTAGACAAAGTATTACCTAGACTTGACACGAAGAATACGAGTAAAAGAGAAGCATTTATACGGAAAGTCATAAATAACGAAGACGGAATCTTTACTTTCTATCTCATTCCACGTATACACTTTTCAAGGCCGATTTTGTTTGTCACCAGAACTGGTGCCAAATAATAGAGTGAATTATTGTTTTTATTTTATTGTGTTGTTAGTGTTTATGTATGTTTTTGTAGGTTTTGTAGAAATCTATGGTCTGAATGATTGTATTTTAGGCTGCAGTTTTCGAAAAAAATTAAAACATTATCTTTCACCCGTAATGATTCCTCATGACAAACCGTCTTAATAAAATAGGCGTTTAATTACAGAAGCTTCATCAAGCCATGAAATATGATTTGATTGGGTTGTTTATATAGCTATCTCAAACAGTATACGCAAACAGTTTGTCTAGGTCTAATACACTGTGCTTGTCGTCATTACGTCACAATTTAAAACCCGGCTACTTCCTTGCGGTTGCGCAGGGCTGAGTTACGGTTAAGTGATTCTAGATTACCTTAATTTTTTTAACCATGCTTTCACATTAATGTATTACTTTGTAAAATTGAAGTCAAACATCAACTCCGGGGGCTCTATTCTAATCGGTAAAACCATGGCTTTGGACATGAGTCCGTATTATCAACGTTTTGGTAGCTCCTATTTACTTGACAGTCTTGATAGTTGAGTTAAAAGTAATACGGTAACATGTCAAAATAAATATGGTTGTACCGAAATAACAGACTCCCAATCTTAACTCGCACTACCTTCACGACTAATTTCCGGCCTTAGCCGAGAAGTAAGTATTAACTACCGTGTTTAACTACCGTTGTATACTTTTGAATATGTCTTAAATTTACATTTTATAAAAAAACGATTTAAAACGATTGTTGCTGAAGTCGTTTATAAAACAGAGTGTTATCCAGCAATAGTTTGCTTCCCGACCTTCACAATAATGTACTATTTTACTTTGTCGCTTAAAATCTTCCAAATATTTCTTGTCAAAGTTGACACTAACGTCAATGCCCGTTTCTAATATTCTAACCACGTCTTCCTTTCATACCTATTGGTAAGAAAATGATACATTTTGTATGTAGCAAATCTATTTGCGGTTTGAATATAAAGGAAAAAGCACTTAACGACATGGTACAAAATTGATCACTTAGTTATGACGTTGTCTTTTCCATGCAAGACCTTTTTATATAAAAGAGTGGCAATCTTCGCCGCACATGAACACCGGCCACTCGAGAGAAGTGCCTCTATAATACTTAGGGCAACTTGCACCAAATATTTAACACCCTGCACCCTGTAGCCCTGGGTGACAACACTAACTCGAGTTAAAATGACAGTTTTCGCATGAATCTGACATTCACTAACTCGACCACCACTGTAAAAAAAGTACAAGTCCATCTTAGTTAACTTTGCTACGTTATAGAACACATTATCAAATTATTACAAATTAAGAATTGGGATAAACCAAAAAAAATAACTCAAGGTTTTTACAGTCTAGTTTGAAAGAATCGGTAATATTCAGAGAACTATTTCATTAATTTTGTATTTGACCCAATAGTTTTGTTTTAATATATTTATTTACTTAGCAAACATTTTGTGGATGACATTTTTATTTCGAATTTGGGATGGCATTTTTTAATAAATTACAACAATTAAATGATGATAATAAAAGTGATTGTAGTAATTTATGACCACATACTATTTTAAGCGGTTTTCGACTAATCCGTATGATACACCTAGGAGGACCTCAAGCCAGAAACGAAAGTCAAACAAAGGTTAAAAAACTTTTGTTGAAATATTCGAAATAGATAAATATTTCAAAAATTTAATAATGCAGAACGGCTTTAAAACCCTATTCCTCGAAATGGTTTTCGAATTAGAGTAATCGTAAAAACATGAACAATCCCAATTAAGTCAATGTCGTCTGTGTTTTAAATTTAGAATGTCTCTTAACTGACTTTAGAAGTCAAGTTTAAACAACCCTTATCCCGAATTCCCACCATTAAACAAAGAACACTGGCACAAAATAATATCCCTAGAGCGTAGCATCACGTCTTGTGAGAGTTGTGAGCATAACCGTCTTTTGTTTAGCGATGTGCTCACGGTACGTAACAGGCTTTCGCCCCCATTCATTCACACGCCATTATTCGTGAAGAGCGCTTATTCAAGCGGCTGCTACACGGTTAGCAACCGAGCCTCCAACCAAGGTGACCTTGCTGGTTTGCAGCCGTGTAGAAGGATGTTTGCAACCAAATTTCGTTTGACCTTTCTTTGCCCTTGGTTGACGTGCGTGCGCTGACAACCGCGGTTGGATGCCGCCGTTGTAAACCGTGTAGACGCTTGTTGCCAACCAACCAAGGGCAGTTGTGTCTCTGCAGGCAAAGAGTGCGCACGGCCTCACGCAACCAGCGTTGCATATGTTTACTGATTTACTGAATTTGCGAAATAAATTTAAATAATCTATTGGATTTTGTATATATCTGAATGGACTTCTAGTTTTATGTAGAAAGATCAATGTTGACTCATATTCTTTCCTTTTTTTTTCTGTCCTCACTTGCGTACAAAAGTGCTAAAGCTACGCCAACCTTCTGAAATTTTGAAAGCCATATCGTGTGCGCTGTGCAGTCGTACGATGCGTGTTTTCTCTCCGCGAGCAGTAGACAGACTGCCTGTTGGCAACCGTGTAGACGGAAACGCAACGGCGTTAGCAGCCGAGCCTCCAACCAAGGTCACCTTGGTTGGAAGCTTGGTTGCTAACCGTGTAGCAGCCGCTTCAGCCGGCCGTAATGAGAGTTCTGTACTACAAGCGTTGGGCGAACACTGCAAAAGAAACTGAAAATGTCTGCAAAAGGCGTCGAATTTTTAAAGCATGTTTTGCTTTTGATTTTTAGCTATGTGAACTTTTTGTTTGGTAAACAATAGGAAAACAGTAAAATATGAAATATTACCGTGCAAACAACATGATTGACATATTTTTGTAATACCGCAACCGAACAGCAAATACATCTCTACACATACATACATACCTTCACGCCTTTATTCCCAAAAAAAAAAAAACATCTCTTATAATTCATATTCAAATATTTCTTTGGGGATTACCCTTGTTTTATAGACACTCATGTCATAGACACTATCACTTCACAGAATTTTAATTTCTTAGAAAACGATTATCTGCTGATTCCGTGTTGATTTTAGTTTATCTTGTCATGGTTAAGCGTCTCACCTGAAATTAACACAGGTTTAGCAGAAAATAGTTTTCTATGAAATGAAAATTCTGTGAAGTTATAGTGTCTATGAAATGTATGTCTATAAAATAAGAGGCTGGCCTTTTTTGGTGCTGTCATCCATAAAGTACTCGAGAAATAAATCTTAAATAACACTATATTTAAAATAGTATTAACAAAAATAAAACAAATTTTATAGCTCTAGAATGAATCCCACAACTCACCTAAATTATTGAAACGAATGTATTAAAATTGCCTATAGGTAATTAATTATACTATACTATTAATTATTCTTTCAAATTCATAAACATTCTGTACACTTTTTTTTACAACCTTTTATATAAGAAAGGCCGTAAAGACACCCCTTACCTAATCAGCCGCCTCTCTAGAGGTCGCCAACGCGTTTAGCCTCATTCAATTTGACCAAAGCCCCGTAAACTCCATATCTGAGCACAAAGGCATTAAATCTATCGCCTCTGACGTCACGTAATGGCTTGATGGAAGTGACGTAACTTCGTTTTCGTATAGTTTTACGGTTACTTGATTCGGCTCGCGCTGCTGGCCCGTAGCTGGACACTGACAATTTAATTATTTGTTAACACATTCTCTGTGAAAACTCAATAGGGCCAACATTTTGTGAAAAAATAAAATAAACTTCATGAAATGTGTTAATTGAACGATTTCGTTCAACGTTTTGTGTAAAATCGTTTATCAATTTTCTCGCCGGTCTTTCAATTATTTCTTTGCCAAAAAATATAAAATTGATTTTATTACGTTACGTTTAATTGATTTAAACTCGAACATATAATATCGTTATATATGGTCCACTATTGTTACCGAAATTTGACGTTCCGGCTGAGTTGTATGCGTTTTTGGTAATTATGTTTAACTTCCTTTGTATGTCCAAGAACTAAGCATAATTATAACAGCATGAGAAAGCCACCATTTAAGTATAATTATAAATATTGTAAGATTTAAAAAAATGCGCTATTAATAAAAATAAAAAGTTACAGCGGTCTTACCATAATACTGCCGTCCTATCACTAAAAGGCCGTTAAGTAGCATTTTTGACAATTTTGAGTTAAATATACTAGTCGATAGAGAAAAAAAAACTCTTTTGCGCTATATATAAAACTCAAAATTGACAAAAATGCTACTTAACGGCCTTTTAGTCATCGGACGGCAGAATATTGCTCTGTTATGAATCATACATATAGTGCAAAACAACAATAATAAATATTATGAATACGAGCTGGTTTGAAACGAAGCGTTTATGTTTGAATTTAGAACCAATTCGTCTAGCTGTCCAGTCACAATTTGTCGGATCCGATTCAAGCCGCATATTAAATTTCGAGCAAAACCAAATAGGATGTTCGTTGACAAAGGTATTTTAACGGGCAGGAATATTCGATTTTTGAAACTTGAACATTTTCTGTCTGCTTTAGTTCGTCATTACACTCTTCGCAGAACGGTCGTGGTTGTCACTGCAGGGTTGGTGGCATGCTTCACAATCCACATTCTGCACTGACCTTCAGACGGCGCTGAGTGCGAACTACGCTTACTCGAGAATGCCATGGTCTCATATTGTGGGGTAATAGCAGCGACACTAAAAAATGATCTGAATTGAAATTTGATCCATCGCTACTCTTCTCTGTACTCAGTGCAGCGAGTAGATAATTTGCCGCGCGCCCTCAGTTTTAATAATGTTTATTTGTCTTTGAAATCCTAGTCCTTTGTGAAACGCCAATAGGATTGTTTTCAACATACTATACAAGTTTGTTTGCGGTTCTGGAAATTACGATATAGCATCAGTTTATATAAATAGGCTCTGGCGACATGAACCCCTCCAAAAGTTTCGGTTTAATGATAGAAGTTTGGCGTTGACATATCGGATAGGACAACTCATATCGAAACAATTTCCTTCAAACGAAAGTATACGAGTCGGGATACAAAATAAGTTTGAAGATTTAGGTGATTTGTTGAACTACTTCAGACTAAGAAGAAATATATTTCTAGAATTTTGTTAAAAATTAACCTACTTATTAAAAGGTATTGTCTGAAATGCATTCGCTTATCCATACTTATTACTCATATCCTTCGCTTAACATAAACCAGAATTCATTTATATGGCTTTGCTTGCGGCGAGATTAAAATGTTCTATAGTTTCTTATTAATTGAGAAGTCGGACTACATAACAGCATAAGTATGATCACTAAAAAGTATAAAATAAAAAATAAATTAAAAAAATACAAAAAACCGCCAAACCAAAGGCAGACTTCATGTGGACTGACCAATTACCTACTATTTTAAAAGAAGTTATTTTTGCTTTTTGTAGGCGGGTTTTTATTTTTTTGGTCATCGTGTCTTATTATTGACAGTTATAATTTTTATATCGCCAGAACCGTAAACTTTTCAGAATTTCTTAAATGTCTAACGTGTAAACAATGTAAAGTTTGATTTTTAAAAATCCTGAAAGAGTTACGGTTTTTAAAAAAATGGATAAGTATGACATAAAAAACAGCATCCAAAAAGGTTCACCCGTTTAAGACCTACGGTACCACAGACAGACACACACACACATAGCTGTCAAAAGGGGTATTATAAACCCTTTCGGCGTCGAGGGTTGAAAAAAAAATGGTTCTTAAGAACATACCGCACTGCCAGATCAAAAGTGTAGTAACTCAAAATACAACTGTATTTTAAAATTTACTTTAATAGAACACTACCTAATTGACAACATTTAAAAAAAAGCATTATTGTTTTTTCGCGTTTATAATAGCTGGTTAAAAATTAGACTACCCGTATTTCTTGGTTTTTCTTTATTTAACTTAAATTCGTCGTTAATAATTTATTAAAGAAATAGTACTTAAAAAGACCGTATATACAAAGTTAGGAATACCGATGTCGTGATCTTAGCCTGATATAAAATTTAAAAAAGTAACTTTAAACAGTAAACAAAACTGACTGTCATGTCATGTCAATCATTCGCTGCCGTTCGTTCACAAATTTGCTATTTTATGTAATTTAATTAATTACGTAATTTGTAGACGCCATTAACATAAATAAACTATTTTGCGTAGAATTGAAAGCGTGTCGTCAGAATCAAGTAATCCGTCAGACAGATAAACAATGAACATGACAGTTGTATATTTTTTTGAATTCCTTTGGTAATAAATGGACTAAGGGCACTATAAGTGTATTCCTAACATTCACAATCCAACTTTTTTTACTGTTTTTCCTAAATATAAAAAAAAAACTACTGCATAAAAAAATCCAAATATATTTTTACTGTAATCAGCAGTGTAAAATCTAGAAACGGTATTTTATTTTACTACCTTAGCACAAAATGAATTGTTGTCAATTATTCATCATCATCATCATCAGCCCATTTCCGTCCACTGCTGGACATAGGCCTCTCCCATGGCACGCCACTGAGCTCGGTCCTGAGTTTTTTGTTTCCAACCACTGCCAGCCACTTTTTTTATGTCATCGCTCCATCTAGCTGGAGGGCGTCCCAAACTAATCATTAATCAGGGCTAATAATATGATTGCGCGCAAGTTTGCAAGATGTTCGGGGGAGGTTAGGTTAGCTTTGTTTAGAGCTTACTGCACCTCTCTCTATACGTGCAGCTTGTGGCAACGGTACACGCAACGGGCCTATGGGGCTCTCCGGGTCCAATTTAATAACGCGTTCCGGGTGTTGGTGGGGCTGCCCGACTTCTGTAGCGCATCAGGGATGTTTGCAGAAGCAAGAATGGACTGCTTTTATGCGACTATGCGCAAAAGAGCCGCATCCCTGGTGCGCCGCGTGCGTGGCAGTCCCAACAACATCTTGAGAATGATAGGGGACAGGTACGACTGCCCCTATCCGTCATTGTTGTGGGTTACATGCCTCTGTCAATTAATTACTAACACGTAGATCCAATGTGGTTACAGAATTAACAACAAGTTTTTAAAGTTGTAGGTAATTCTGTAGCTCTGCCTACCCCACTCTGGGATTACAGGCGTGAAGGTATGTATGTACGTAGATCCAAGCTACTAACAACATTTAATTTAATTATTTTTTATGAATGTAATGTATGTTGTCTGAAATAAATGATTTATATTATATATATAATACAACGTATATGAGCTTAAAACAAAACTAACAATGATTTTGAGTTGATGCTGTCTTGAACCAGCAGTGCGATAAGTTAAAACCAAAAATCTCCGCGTGTTTTCCCTTAGCAACCTCCCGAAACGAATTTATCGCAAAATTCACCGAGGGCATGAAATCACCGAAGCTCTCTAGTTAAATGAAGTTCTTGTTTCATGTGGTTAGCACGCAATTACACCGGGCTCGGGTCCACTAACTAGGGCCATCGAGCCCTTAGGGTATTACAGCGGAATTGTGCCGGCTTTGCTTTGGCTTGTGTGTGTAGAAATGTACACATAGACAAGTACCTATAGCAATCTCTCTTTATCTCTCTCTCTTAAGATTTTGGTGTGTTTTCCTACGGAAACTACGCATTCATTACACTTTAGATAGGTAGATAAAAACTCCCGGTGACCCCTTCTCTCGGAGCTGATATCGCGTAAACGGCCCAACCAATTTTCATGAAATTTAGCTAAAAACTACCGCTAAAAAACCTGCTTTCAAGTGAAAAAAAAAACAATATCAAAATCGGTTCATAGGTTTAAAAGTTACGGTGCCACACACACAAACATAACACCTCTATTTTTGCGTCGGGGTTAAAAATGGAGCAAAGGCAAGCAATAAAAGTTACTTCCAAAGATAAACGTCACTATGTAAATTCACAGACGTCATTCATTTCAATGCCCTTCCCAAATTGTACTCTAACATGTAAACACTAATAAGTACAAAAACATAAATTTACAAAAAGCGCAAAGATGTGCAGAGATAATTTTTTTTGGAAATGATTTTGACACAAGGCTTGAGATTTTGTCATTTACCGTATACATAACATAAGTTTAATCTTACATAGTCGTATGTTTTAAGCCATTTAAAAACATTGCCAATTTAAATAGTAGCTCTGCCTACCCCACTGGGAATGAAGGCGTGAGCTTATGTATGTATGTACTCGTATGTATGTAGTCATCATTTTAAAAACAAACAATTTTAAGATCCTCTTTATACTAGTGGATTTAATAGTTAATAACTAATTTTAAAAACAATATAAGAGTTTATAATAAGCAAAAAACGCTAAAATTGCGTAAATAATGACGACATTCTGAATAAGACTGTACTGACGGCCTTTCGCAGAAAATCATCACTTTTTGCGGAATTCTACTTTAGAATTTGTTTAAAATAATACCACGTCTGATTATAATCTCTTGTATTTTCCAAATAGTATAAACAAACGCAATTTTACTTACGTCAGTTTACCACTAGCAGCGCTTGTAAATGCCAACTTAAGATGCCAATTCTTCATTCTCGTGACGTCATCCGTCTCGATGACGTCCGACACGTCGTTAACTCGCAACTAGGCCGACGAGATCGTTTGCGATACGTCTCGAGTGCGAGATGAAAGGCGTGAGAAAGAGAGGGGTGTTTGGTTACGTTATAAAGATAGGGTGAACAATTCAAATAGGTCACGAACGACGTCCGAAATATAGGTAAATTGTTTCTTAGAATTATTGATGTAGAACATGTTATACGTAGATACGACCTGAAATAATATTGTTACACCTTTTATATACGCTTGTTTTATGCAAATAAACTATTCATTAATTAATTAATTCATTCATACTATCAATAAAAAAACTTGGATATTTTTTCAAAAACTCACATTACCGCTAAACCGGTTTCAATTGATGACGTCACTTTGGTGTAGTTTATCAATAAATAGTTAGTTGTCAATGTCAATAAATGGATGTTTGTTTGGTTACGTGTAAACATTAACCATACTAAGTGAACCCCATGTTGGTTTTTCATCTAGTATGGATAAACCAACTTAGTGTGATTGCACGAAAAGTTGCCATGAAAAAAAAACTGGAATGTAGCTTTAAAAACATCTTAAGTTCATAATGATTCTAACAATGTAAGAAAAGACTGAAAAAACATTGAAATAATACAAAACCTTAAGGGTTTTTCGTACGATGGACACAAGGAAAAATTACAAAAATTCAAATTAAAATGATCAATATCTCTAAAAGTAATAAAAATCGCTGAACATACATGGGGGTGTTTTTGGTAGCTCTCAAGATGACCTAATTATTTTTTTCATTTGGACCACAAGACACCCGACACCCTGCATATGTATGTATATATTGATGTTGGACCAGACCAATCTATAGACTGTGCGTGGTCTCCACTCCAAAACCAATTTTGGAGTGGAGACCACGCACGGTGAAGCGTGGTCACGGTAGTATGGGTAGGCCACCAGCTAGATGGATGGACGACGTTAGGTTTGCTGGGAGCGGTTGGATGAGGGAGGCCCAGGATCCAGCCAGTTGGCGAGCCAGGTCTGAGGCCTATGTATTGACCAGCAGTGGACTGCTATAGGCTGGTGATGATTATGATGATGATGATGATATACTGTTGGTGTGAGAATGATTCTATTAGTATCAATAGACAAAATCACAGACAAAAGTTAGGGGGTAAATAGGCGGTATTTTTTGTCCACAGTACTATTATACGGTACTACTTTATCTTACTAAATCTAATGTAGCTTTTAGTTCAATACTGAAACGGGAAAATTACGAATTTTAATTGCTCAAAAGTAAAACTAAATGCTAATGGTCAGACAGTGAAAATTATACTATTCTCAGTTCATTATTTTATGTTTTTCTCCGAATACCCACTATAATACGGCTAGACCAAGTAGGAAAACTATTTTTTTAATATAAAAGGCTATATTTCCCAGATTTTGCTATGAATAAAGATTCTTAGAGAAATCGAAAAACTCTTCAAATATTATACAATATTACTCGTATTTGTCACTATTAACAAGCTCTTCAGAGCAGTGACAATTTAGCTGTTCGATTGAGTTTGCCAAATACCAGTAAATTAGATACCGTTAACATAGTCGTCTAAGTTAAAGTGACAGGTCTTCCACCTCAATCAACATAATAAGCCTATAAGGTTTTCGGTAGAGGGGCGCGTCAATTCAATTTATACAAGCTCAACCAATTATATCGAGCAACCTACAGCAGTTAATTTTACATCCAAAGCGTCGCGTCATCCCCAAACAACGTCATCCTCCCGACGTCGTTATAATAACCAGGCGGTTATTTCTCAAGACGTTTACGATTTTACGTCTGAATTTCAAAGCGGGGGAGGTATGGAAGAAGGAAATGCACAGTATAATAACGTTGTAAAAACTTTATTGCTTGTACACTAAAAACATTTTAATGACCTTTAAGGAAATAACCCTATGCATCGGTCGTTGTTTCATATATGTTAAATAATTTAAATATAAATATAATTTAAAAACAAATGATACAAAATATTATTTTACGAACCTACATGATGTAAAATATTATCATCTACGTAGTAAAAGATGTTTAGTCTGAGTTTTCTGCTCTAATAAAATAATTTATAGTAAATTTTGTTTTATTAATAGTGATATTGCTATTTTTTATTTTAATAACACGTGGCTAAGGAACTTCTTTAAAAATGTGCAAACGTGCATCAAGGCTACCAAACGTTTCACTGGTCATGAGAAGCCAATTATTGACGAAAATCGCTACAAGAAACTCAGCCTTATTTTTTCATGTTCCCAATGCTCCGGTCAGTATTTTAAACTATAGGAACGGCTGTGACATCAAAATCTTCAGCGTGTCTTAGCCATCGGTTTTAGCAGGAGCCTTATGATTGTTCAAGATCTTTCTAGAAGAGAAGCTATATTACCAGTCCTACACAGAAGATAGAGATAGATAATAGAAATTGATGATGATTATTGTTATTTTTAAGACCACTTATTACTTCTTAAATTATATACATACGTACATTAAATCACGCCTGTTGCCCATAGGGGAAGGCAGATACCACTTCTTTCAATCAGCTATGATCCTGACAAATCTGGAGTCAGGCATGAATGTCAGTGTACTTAAGATCCGGCCCTTTTCTAGTATTTTTCCGATTTGATTCGAAAAAGTACGCCTAGGGCGGCTCCTTCTACTCACTTTTGCTCAGTATATCTCTTTTGTCAATCTTCTTTCATCCATCATTCCAAATGACCGAACCATCGAAGCATGCCCCTTTCAATCTCTACGTCTTCCTTTAGTCCATATTTCTCTCTGACCTTTTCATTCCTTACTCTATCAATCAGTTTCACACCACACATACTACGCAAAGAGCGCAATTCAACTGTATTTATACGACTTTCATGCTTGTCCTACCACACCCAACATTCACTTCCATACATCAAAGTAGGGGCTAACTATCCATTGTAGACAGCCAGTCGGGCTTTCGGTCTCACAAAGGAGTACAGGGCCTCATTAATTTGATTCCCCTCATTCATCCCCGTCTCGACATACTTCTCACACTTACCATCTCTTGTAAACATACTTCCCAGGTATACTAATTCACTCACTTGCTCTAATTATTCACCGTTTATATTTATCACGCACTCTTTAATCTCCTCGTCCTTCTCTATCACCATGACTTTGATCTTGGTAACATTATCTTTCATCCCCTTTTGCTTAAATCCCTCATTCATCACTGTCACCAGCTCCTGCAGCATTATAAATATTGGAATAGTCATTACATTTCAAATTTGTTAGGGTCTACAGTATATCTATTTAAAATAATGGTAATTGTTTACTGAATAAATATAACCGCATCAATTTTCTTTTTTAACTTAAAAAATCGCAGTAGCAGACTAGAATATGCAAACGTTAGGTTTAAATAAGCTATAGCAATAAAAAAAAGGTATTTTTATTTTTATTATAGAACTCAAAAACCTACGGAGAAAAGCAGATGTGTGAGGAAAGTAGACGGGAGAAGAGAGAGCGCGATAGCACGCGGACGAGTGAGAAAGGAGAAAGTTTTCGGATGCGTTCCGATTTAATGTTTATGACGCGTTCACGTTAGAAATGTGCTTTAAAATGAACTTATGTTTAGTGTAATAGTAGGAACTTACTTAAACATATACACGACTATTAAATCAAAGGTTTTGGATTTTTAGTATAAGTCTAAAAGAATATTAGCGCATTTTAAACTAAAAGGCGTTTCTGCTTCTTAAAATCTCATATTACTATTATATGTAACATCTAATTTAGTAAAGTAGCTCGTGATATACGGAGCAACTGTGGGATCAGCTAAAACGCCTAGCATAATAGCACAAATATTTTATAAAAACAAAGGGCCGACATTCCGTGACCCTTTCCCCGGACTTGTTTGATGTGGTTTGCGAGGTCAAGAACCAGGATGATAAGTTGGAAAATAGGATAAAGTTGGATAAGCTCGGATTACACACTTCTGGAGCAAACTTGTTTATAATAACTTTACTCTTGAAATTGTCGTATAATCTTTACTTCAAAATGGGGTGGATAGGTTTAGCCTTGTTTCATCGACTACTTGTGGGAGGACCTTATGCAGGGTCCGTCCGGGTTGGTATCACCATCTTATCCATTAACCTACCGCCAAACAGCAGTGTTCGCATTGTTCTGTTCCGGTTTGGGGATAAGACAGCCGGTGAAATGACTAGCATAGAGGCATTCCATCTTAGTCCTTAGGGTAGGCAGTGCATTTGCAGTCTTGTGAATGCGAATGTCTATGGGTCACAGTTTCCACTTACCATCAGGTGGCCTGTGTGCTCAATTGCCTTCCTATGCCATAAAATAAATATAAATAAATAAATAAATAAATCGACACTGATTTCACAGAACGTATCACGTCCTGGAAACTGTAACCTGAAATCAACACGGGTTCAGCAAAAAATAGTTGACTATGAAACGAAAATTCTGCGAACTGATACGTTCTAGTAGATGAGGGTCGGTGAAATGAGAGGATACCGGGGTTGACAACTTACGACAGCTGATTATGGATGCCAGGTGAGCTGCTTACCTGTAAAGATACGAAACAGCTTATTAGAAACAGTCGTAATAATTCGAATGTCATGTATTTCTAATAATTAATGGGTACCAAACAGTTGGATCATAGTTAAGCGCAGTTAACTATACCTACATCTTGTAGTACTGTTAGGCGATGGGCTTGCCACCTGTCACTAATACACTGGGAAACATCTTAGCCTACTATTTGTGCAAAATGTCTTAAAACTTCTTGATAATTCTTTAGCTCTGCCTACCCCAATCTGGGAATGAAGGCGTGAGTTTATGTATGTATGTAACTGTACCTACAAACAACGAAGTCTAAAAAAGTTGTGCGACGAAAATTATGTCTACAATTAGGATAGACCAAAAAAAATTATATCTAATGGTATATCTAGGAGGGATTCAACCCGAAAACCAAAGTCAAAGGTAAAAAATACTTTGGTCAAAATATCCGACATTGGTAAATATTTCAAAAACTTAATAATTCCGAACAGCTTTAAAACCCTATTCCTCGAAATGGTTTTTAAATTTGAGTTATTGTAAATATATGAATAATCCCAAATGTCACACCGGAAAAGTTTCATAGAAAATTCAAATTGAGTGAGTTATTCATTTTTGGTCCTTACCCTAATGCGTTCCCGGATAATTGTTTGTTTGATTAAAGTTAATTATTAATAAACTTCATTCACAAGGAAGAGCACTTCAGTTATTCTTTGAACTCGTTACGTCAATCAATGTTGAAGAAACTTCTGGACTGTTGTGGGAGCCGGATCAAAAATATTAGAACAGGGTGCATTCATAATATTGCATACTGGCTAATGTTTTTAAATTGTTAAGAGGACAATGCGAAATTAGGCTATTGTCAAATGGATGTTTAAAAACATAACACCATTATCTTCATATAAATAGTAGCGGGTGTATTTTGATTTCATAATGCATAGTGATTCGGTTAGTGAAGGACCATGAAAAGGCTCAGTGAAAGTGCTAGAATAAATTGATTACCACAAAGTGTGGTTATGAAGTAAGAAACCTTTTTTTTTTAAGTAATCACTCTTATTTTTAATCAATATTGTATTCAGAGTAGCATTGTACAGAAAAGTAAATTTTTAAATTGTGAAAGTTCCTTATGAGAAATTCTCGGGAATTTCTGAGAATATTCTTATTTTTTGTATGAAAAGAGACCATTCCCAATGCACTCAAATGTTTCCGGTGATACTCTCAGTAATTTATTGAGAAGATTTCTTAACTTCTGAGAATGTTCTGCAACTTGTACATTGCTAGTTCATAAGGACATTTACTTATATTTGCGATATCTCGTTAAATGCTAACTTATCAATGCTCTGAAAAACTTTTGTACACGGTTTCGTTTGTCTTATTATTATTATTAACTTTTCAAAATGTTTCAAGAGATATACCTACAGAACCTGTAAGTTAGGTTAGCTTTATAACAATCCAGGAAATACCAACGGTTTCACATTTCAAAATAATGGAAGTTGGGCTAACGAAACAGCGGATAAAAGTTTTTCGAACTCAAGATAGGTAACCTTGTTAAAATTGCATTTTGAATACTAACTAAATTTAGATCATGCAACTTTATAATAATAATTTCAGTATAAAATTACTTCCACCGGCGCAACTAGTTTTGCGAGGTTTGTTTATTACTGAAGAAGCACTTTGCAAATCCTTTAATACCTCTTAGACAGTTTTAAGGACACTTCAAGAAATAATACTTAATACTTGTCGGTTTTCTTGGTGAATCATCATTATGGCCGCTTACGTACTAAAATTGGTTGCCATGGTGCTTTTACGTCAGATTATTATACGTAAAAAAACTTACAAAGACTAACAATTTGCGCTCCTTATTAAAGACAAGACAAGATATTTGTAACGTACATTTTGAGTAATACTTCAGTCTGATGTTGTGGTATACATAATAATATATCGTCGGTGGTATTGAAAAACCGCGTAAGTAACAAATTTATGATAGAGCAAAATAAACCTTACCGTTATATAAAAAAGGTGCATTTTGGTCCTTAATAAAAAAGGTGCTTACGCGGTTTTGCAGTTTCACCGACGATATCACAATAAAATATAATTATACAGTCTTATCACGACATAAAGAAGTCCGATCAGAGGTCCCTTATTTTAATTTTAACCACATAAAAGAATTGCAATACGCACCTAAATTCTCGTATCTCATGTGCGTAAGAAACTTGAAACCTTTTAAGAGGACTTTACTCGTATTCCAAGTTGTTTTATTAAAGAACAAAAAAATAGAAGAAATCCCGTGTAATACCGCCGAAAAATATAAAAGAAAAGGCCATCCAAACTTTTGATTTAACAAAGCACGTAGGATGGTTAATCGCTTGTTCTTTTGACGAATGCATGCGCAAAGTTTTAGGACTCGTACCTACTTTTTTATATTTACTATTAGTACTCTTTAATTTCACAAGTCCAACTACTAATAAAAATGCACATTTTAAACTAAAGCTCATGTTAGTCGTATAGAGTTTGTGGTAACCAACGAGTATAACATTCGTCTTTTTTTTTTTTGTGATCGCGTTCTCAAAAACCTTCTAATGTAAAAAAAAAAAACAGCCAAGTGCGAGTCGGACTCGCACACGAAGGGTTCCGTACTTTAAATATTTAATTTATTCTGTTTTTATTTGTTGTTATAGCGGCAACAGAAATGCATCTTTTGTGAAAATTTCAACCGTCTAGCTATCACGGTTCGTGAGATACAGCCTGGTGGCAGACAAACAGACAAACAGCGGAGTCTTAGTAAAAGGGTCCCGTTTTTACTAGGGCTCCTGGTCGTGTCCGTGTCTCGTGTACCCGTAGCCGAATCTCCGTTACCGAGTAACACGGCAACGGAGATCCGGCCCGTTCGACACGTGAAATTCGGCTACGTGTAATTAAGATACGTAGCTCCGTGTTACACGGAGATACGTTTCTTATTTACAAGTAGATCCGATCCGCCCGTGACCGTGACGTTTAATTTTAAGCTTTCATTCAATAACCGTGCGGAGCGGAGCCGGAGCCGAGATCCGCAGATACGTAGCCGAACGCAGACACGGATACGTATCTTGGCGTGACCGTGTAGTTCGGGAACTTAGCACCGCCGGTGCTAAGATCACGGAGCTACGGTTCCGCGTGTAACACGGATATCAGGACCACTAGTTTTTACCCTTTGGATACGGAACCCTGAAAATCAAGGTTTTTAAGTTTTTTTAAGAAAAACCCGACTCAAAGCTGTCTTAAGTGGTTTAATTACGAAAATTTGACGAAAACCTTATAAGAATTGTATTTTCCAAGAATGGCGTGGCAGCTAACAACATTAACGTCATTTGTGGCGATCGTCTCTGGGCGATATGAAACGGCGAAGGCCAACCCGATGCAGGACTGGTGGGAAACTGCCGCTATCTACCAGGTCTATACCAGGTCTTTCATGGACAGCAATGGCGATGGCATCGGTGATATTAATGGTATGAACAAAGTAATAAATAACATTAAATATAATGATCATTTAAACTCAAATGACCTAGGAATCTTTTCTACTCAAACAACCTTACTTTTTTAGAGATGTTACTTATGGTTTAAACTAAGCCGTTATCAATATCAAGTATAAGAACTAAAATGACGGTTCCCATATGGAATCCCTAATCGTTATTTGTCCTGATGCAATCTTTTGTCCGAATTTTAGGTTATCCTAAAGCTATTTCCTCTTAAGTTATAAAACTTTTTGGTGTTGTTATAATACAACCCTTACCTAACGGGACCGCAGAAATAATTTAAAAACTTAAAAATGTGCTTGACTCATGTGAAAACCAGTTTAGGGCAAATGAAAATTCGAACAAACGATTTGTTAGGACAAACGTTGTTAAGGATTCTAAGAGACACCCATAATGGCATCGACAATACGATAACAAGTCAAAAGAACGAGTGTGTTGCCAAGTCCTATGGATAAATGCAAGGACATACGAATACGATTGATTGCAATACGAGTGGAATATCTGTCTAAAGCAGGAATCGAATCTGCCAAACTTGGTTTTGAAATCGTCTAGGGCCATTTGGGATATTTCATATTTTTACAATTACTCTGATTCGAAAACCATTTCGAGAAATAGGGTTTTAAAGCCGATCTGCATTATTAAGTTTTTGAAATATTTATCTATTTCGAATATTTCGAGAGAAATATATTCAACCTTTGTTTGACATTCGTTTTCGGCTTGAAGCCCTCCTAGGTGCATCTTACGGGTTAGGCGAAAACCGTTTTAAATAGTATGTTTTACTACACTTTTAAGATCACTTATTATCATTCGATTTTTTGTTGTAATTTATTATAAAATGACAACCCAAATTTAAAATAATCATGGCATCATTGCTGTGTGGTTGCCGGCCGCCTAGAATAGTGCCACTCCATGTCTTCCCGTGGAAGTCGTAACAGGCGACTAAGGGATTAAAGGCTTGTAGTATTGTTAGGCGATGGGCTTGCAACCTGTCGCTATTATACACATCGTAAACATATTACTTAGCCTGTTTTTGCAAAATGTGGTTATAGAATTAACAACAAATTGTTAGAGTTGTTGGTAATTCTGCCTACCCCACCCTGGGATCAAGGCGTGATGGTATGTATGTATGTATGTATGTCTCTTAAAATAACCAATTCTTTAGAATTAGAATGTAAAACCGTGAGCTACTTTTTTTGGTCTATCCCAATTCTAAGAATTTTTAATCTAAGGAGTGGTTCATCAAAAAAGTAGCAAGGAATTATCAGATTTTTATTTTTATTGTTTGCTTATTATGAAGCAGCTTTTTCTTTTTAGTAATGTGAAGATATCTTACTATCAAATAAAAATACAATAATATTGAAATGTGTAAGATTCTTTGAGTTTTCTCAATATTTATTGCAATGTACTTTATAACTTTTTGTACAACACAATTTGACAATCTTCGCTTGCCGTTTTCTACAATACCACAATTGAATTTCCATTTTCAGAACTTGTTTTATGCTTTTAAGAATATTATTATACGAATAAGTTATACCAATAAACTGGATTTCACGTTGGGTAGTAAGAAAGTTTCTCCAATCTAACCTCTGACAGGGATTTTTCTATGGGTGACAAATTTCCGTAAAAATGGCAAATACACAATTTTTGAAAATCCATGTAACTACCTCAAACTAAAGTCAAATCAAAAATATTAAATAATGATCAAAAAACAATTCAATAAGGTATCAACCAGCCCATCAAACTTAAAAAAAAAACTATGTTTATGCCAAACACCTCATAAATTCACTCAAAAGACACTGTTCAAAAAGTTTTAGGTGAGATTTAATGTAAAATGCGAAAACTTGAAATCCCTCTTTAAACCATTCTTATTGTTTATTTAATTTTATAGTATCTACAGATTACTATTAAAAATGCACTGCTTAGAAATTAGCACGAAATAAAAATAAATTCCATATTATTTACTGCTACTTTTTATCGGGACGCCTTATGACGGCGCAACCGGCCACTTAAATTCACGTTGCACGGTTGCGTAAGAGTAAGTAAAAATAAATAATGGGGCGTGCCGCCGCGGATTCTGATCCACGTGCTTATAGGGTGGTTAAAAGTTTCCCCTTAAGCAATAATTGTAGGATTCAATAGATGAACAAGAGGTCAATCTGCCAAAAAACTTTTGATTGAAAGTTGATCTTGAAATAGGACCTCAATATTATTATTGCGTTAATTTATAAAAACCGGCCAAGAGCAAGTCGGACTCACGCACGAAGGGTTCCGTTCCCATGTATCTATATAACATACATACATACATACACTCACGCCTTCATTCCCAGAGTGGGGTAGGCAGAGCTAAAGAATTACCAACAAGTCTTAAAACTTCTTGATAATTCTGTAACCACATTTTGCACAAGTAGGCTAAGATGTTTCCCAGTGTATTAGTGACAGGTGGCAAGCCCATCGCCTAACAGTACTACAAGCCTTTATTCCCTTAGTCGCCTCTTACGACATCCACGGGAAGACATGGAGTGGCACTATTCTAACCCGGCAAAAAAAAAACGCAAAAAATTAACGCTAATAAACGCTATATAAAATTACCAAAAAACGGAAAAATAAACACGCTTGTTGTATGGGAGCCTCACTTAAATATTTATTTTATTTTGCTTTTAGTATTTGTTATTATAGCAGCAACACAAATACATCTTCTGTGAAAATTTTATTTTTCTAGCTGTCACAGTTCATGAGATACAGCCTGGTGACAGACAGACAGACGGACAGCCCGTCCCGTTTTTACCCTTTGAGTACAGAAACCTTAAAAATCACTTGATCATAGAGGACGCATATTAAGTGACATAAACGTTGACCTACTAGTTTTGTTTCAAACTCATAGACGTTGTATCAAAGTTGATTTTTAAATACAGTAGTATTTTGAGTGATATATATTTCGTCTTCTTATTATTGTGTTCTTTTTTAAAGGTATTATATCGCGTCTAATGTACTTAAAAGAATTACAAGTGGATGCGATATGGCTGACCCCAATATTCAAGTCACCGTTGCAAGACTTTGGTTACGATATCGCCGACTATTACATTATTCATCCCGATTACGGTACCATGGAAGATTTCGAAAATCTACTCAAAAAGGCTTCAGAATATGGTAAGCAAATTCATTTAAAAAATTTAGACATACTTTTAACCGATTTGAAAGACCAGAGTTATTTCTGCTCAGCACACACTCACACACACACACAGACACTATAAAATGTCCTTCTGAACAAAAATTGTACTTTAATGCCCTAAATCAGAGAATCGTGCCACTGCTGTCGACTCTAATGATGTTTATTACATAGGAGACAATGACGTACAGTCAGCTGCAGAGAAAAGGATACCCCCCCTCATGGTAAGGATCGATTTTTTTCGAAAACCTGTGGTTAGATTTAAATGATTTTGAGTTTATGTGTAGACAATAGTAAAATCTTCAATTGACCGAAAAATCATATTAATTTAACCACAGGTTTTTGAAAAAAATCAATCCTTACCAGAAGGGGGGTATCCTTTTCTCTGCAGCTGACTGTACGTCACGGTAATGTAGGAACCACTGAAATCATGGGTTCACTAATGTTTCACCGAAACACGTTTGGCCGAATGAGTCGTTTGGCAACTGTTTCATTTCCTAACCCGCTTATATTTCTGTAACTGTAAATATTTCAGATTTTTTTAAAAATAGCTAACCTAACCTAACCTATAGTCTACACAATAATTAATAAAATAAATCCTGAAATATTCACAGTTACAGAAATATATGCAGATTGGGAAATGAAACAGTTGCCAAACGACTCATTCGGCCATACGTATTTCGGTCAAATGAACGGACCCCGAAATCATGTGTATTATTCATCGATATAACGCTTACATCGTTATGATGAATACCGCTATGAGTCCGAGTTTTATAACGTTGTAATAATAACGTGATAGGGCAAGAATAACTATATAATTATAACGATACTGCAAATTAGCGCTATTTGAAGGTTTGGTATTCACTAAAAGGCAGCAAGTTGGCTATGCCCTCGGTATTGCTGAAGTATTTGGATGACTTTGACTGCTTTCCACTATCATCATGGGTGGTCTGCCTTTTATAGTTAAAAAAAAAAACAAATGTGGGTCAGTAAGAAGAAAAATAATTGTCAACTTCACGATAAAATATGTAAAAAATGGCGTGATTCAAATAACCAACAAATGCCAATACCATCTAGCCAACAACATAATATTTAAGAACCTAGTTTTGTAAACTTAATTGACTATTTTTGAATTATAGGTATCAAACTAATATTAGACATTGTGCCAAACCATACTAGTAACGAGAGTGAATGGTTCCTCAAGTCAGCTAACAGAGATGAGTACTACAACGACTGGTATATCTGGGCGTCGGGTCATATGGATAACCACGGCGTTAGGACTCCACCGAACAATTGGGTATGATATAATTTAATATAAACGCTGCCTAAACACATTTGCTTCTTTTGAAATTAACTCTGGGACTCCAACTTCCTAGATCCTCGTTCTGGGACAAGGCTGGTCCAGCAGCTCCCATTGCAATCCAGTAACGTAATGGGAACCTTTGAGCCAGTCACGATGCAGGGTTGGGGATTAGGATAAGTCTGTTGTCAAAATTGTCTTGTTACCTACTAGACTAGTAATGATGCTTAGGCATGATAGATATGACCTTTTGCAACTTATAATGATGGGCAAGGTTGCCGGTAAACGTCTATTGGTCGGAGAAAGAAGTCGTGGCTCTGCAACATCCGAGAGTGGACTGGAATAGCGAGCGCATCTGAACTGTTTCGACTCGCTAAGGACAGACAACAATTCCAGAAGTTAGTAGCCGACCTTCACTAGTTGGAGAGGCACTTGAAGAAGAAGAAGAAGACTAGTAATTTCAGCCCACGCAAACAATTAACTTACATTTGAAACGATCGTAGTCATGTTTTTTTAAATAAAATAAAATAATTTGGGTCTAGAAGAATAAAGAAAAGAGCTGATTGACAGACTCTAAGCATGATAATTGTTACTTCTTCTCGTCACATCTCGCCGAACACACAGATAAGTTTTAAAAGATTTATAAGTAAAAAATTGAAGAACAAATACCAGAAAAGACCATCTGGGTAACGAAGTTATCACCGCATGATGATATGATAATCCAAATTTCAATAATTCTTTCAACATATTTGAGTTGTTTATAGATGATGATGACGATGAGAATTGGTGCGCGAATTTATAATTGCCTAATTTCGAATGCAGCCGTAAATATTATATATTTTTTTTGTTATCATCTCATACTGCAAAAACTTAAATGCTACATTAACCAAAAGGGTGAATTAATTAAACATATAACTTATAGATACACCTTCAATTAAATTAAGTAGAGCATCGTGCCAAAGATGCTGGCAGCATTTTCTCGCTTCGCTTTTTGTGGTCCCATGAAGATCTAGCATCCTAAGCACTCACCCGTCTCATCTTCCATGGAACCAGTCATGCCAGCCGGCCTCTAGTCGTCGTCCCTCGATATCCCATTGCAGAGGCATTGACCGAGGAAGGAATTCGGCGAATAATATAGTTTTTCTCAAACATGCTCGCAAATCAAGGCTTTACTTTTGAAAAATGAAGAGTGAAAGTCTCATTTTCTTCCTAGAACCGCAGTAACCGCAAAATAAATTAATGTTTTTCGACGCAATAAGGTTACATCTTAAAACAAATTTTCATTTTCTTTTGTTACTCCTCAAACATTGTAAATAATTAACACTTCATTTTATTTTTCCCATAACATATATATAATTATCTATGTATATCTTTTCAGATTAATTGATTAATAAACTTCGGAGATAAGCCCCCCCCCCCCCCCTCCTTTCATGGTTTCAAACCAGCTGTGATATACAGACAGACGGACAACGACGTCTCACCATAAGGGTTCCTATTTTACCATTTTGGTACTGAACCACTATAAAGTAGAAGGCCGTGCGCGGCGGCGGTTCATCGTGCGTAATACTAAATAGATACTCGTAGTTTAAAAAAACAACACTTAATAGGAGATTCTACTATGTATTTTTATCATTTCCTCGTATTATTCAAGAAAAGCATTCTGTATGCCTCGGCAGAAACCGGGATTGCCTGACTCGGATTTTATTGGCGAGACTCGCCACCTCGTCTAGCAATCCCCTACTTTCTGGGACTGGGCTATAATGTACTATAGTTTTATGTTAACATTTATTGTTTTACAGCTTAGTGTATTCAGAAAAAGCGCATGGACGTATGTGCCACACAGAGACCAATTCTACTTGCATCAGTTTGGACAGGGGCAGCCCGATTTAAACTACCGAAACCCTGTCGTCGTTGACGAGATGAAGGTATTTACAATAATCTATAGTGTATACATAAAAACTGAATTATATTTTCAACTTAACTTTGGTGTAGCTTTGTACCAAAAACGAACGTCTCAAATTATGAGCGAATTCTCGGAAATTTCTAAGAATATTCTTAAATTTTGTATGAAAGAACATTCTCAATGCTCTAATGTTTCCGATAAATTCTCGGTAATTTCTTGAGAATATTCCTTAACTTCTGAGAATGTTCTACAACTGGTAGGGTTAAGTCACCAGTGGTCAGCCAGAGACCTGTAGTCAGCCTCTGCATATACTTTGTTTGAGTGGAAAGAGTACGAAATATATATTTCCCACTCTTCGCACTCATTATTAGGTCGACTACTGGTCTTTGGCTGACTACTGGTGACTTTACCCTACATTGCTAAGCGAGACACACACAAGGTTTTTGATTACTTCACCGTAATAATAACTTCCTTCCGCCCGCCTGCTCACTATCTATGGCACCAATCAACCCGAAAAGGGCGGTCATATCAATTATCTATCAATTTATTCGGGCGGATCAGAGCTCGAGTAAATTAATTACATGGATGAAGGGAACTTCTGATAATTTTCTACAACCATAGAACTCTGTCACAGTGACGTTATGATTCAAGTCATAAGAAGTGTCAAACAAATTGTTTTATAATGTCACTAGATCACCGTTCTATGGTGGGTCAGGGTTCCAATAGGCGGATAGTACATTGAAACTTCGGTGTATGTGAGGTTTTTTTAACACCCGTTGTACATAAGAACTTTAAAACTCATGGTGAACATCGCATTAAAATCCGTTACTTGGTATAACAGGAGTCAGCGGATATACACACAGATAGAAAAGAAAGATAGATACGAGAAGCAAATTAGTTTTAAACTATGTAATGTAAAAATAATGATAGTAAAACAAAAGAATGCAACGGCAACTAGTTTTTGCTTCAACCTAGTTTCCTGAAATACTTTACTTTTTATTTCAAAGAGAAGGCATACGAGCTCACATGCAATGATGGCAAATGGGATCTGTGAACAGTACCCCTACCATGAGTTACATTTAACGTACTCGCTAACGAGTCGAATGCAGACCAGACCAATGAAATTGCAGACCTCAAAGTATTCTTATAGAGTGCGAGGGACAGAGCATTCGACTCGCTTGCGAGTACGGTAATTGTAACTCATAGTAAGGGTACAGTACTCCTACCTTGAATTACAATTACCTTACCCGCTAGTGAGTCGAATGCTCTGTCCATCGCATTCTATGAGAATTCTGTATTCGCATTTCGCAGCAGAGCATTCGATTCGCTAGCGAGTACGGTAATTGTAACTCATGGTACGGGTACCGTACACGGGTGTATATCGGTTGGTCTAAAACTCTAAAACTGTCTGGCCTATTTTTGTTGCCACATATTTTTTTTGCATACCATCGTTTCGTCTAATGATTTAAATGTCGAAAATTGGTTGATCGAAATTGTTTTGCATAATATTGTTTGGTCGAAAAATTGTTTAGCATAACATTTGTTTGGAATAACTTATTTTTGTCGAATGATTTTTTAATAATAACGTTGACCGTGGGGTGAAGTCGATGGAGCTCCGAAATTTTGGACCAAACAAGCTTAGACCAAAAGTGCTTTAGAACAAAGAATATGTATGATAAAATCTTTATGCCATACAATATTATAGGAAAAAAAATCGACCAAATAATTTTAGCACATAAAATTTTAGGTCTGTCGAAGGGCACCCACCGTAGACATTGACATTCTCAAGACTACAATTTTAAGAGTGCATTCCTAAGACTACGAATACGTTGCCAACCCTGAGGATTAAAAATACCTCTGATTCCTGATAATTTCACAGATTGTCTTATCCCCAGACCGGTACACAACTAGCAAATACCGCTGCTAGGTATTTTTTTACCATTAGTGTAACTCTACAACATTAAATTATTTTTTAGAACGTTTACAAATACTGGCTGGAAAAAGGCGTAGCTGGTTTGAGGATGACTTCTGTCAACCATTTCTTTGAAACCGATAAGGACTTGTTTGGCGGGAGATATCCTGACGAGCCCCTCGCTGCTACAATAGGACTAACGCCAGACGACTATGGATCCCTGAATCATATTTACACTAAAGATATTCCTGATACATATGATATGATCTTTCAAATCAGAGATGTGTTCGATGCTATCTCAGTGAGAGATAATATGACGAGGTAAGGGTCTTGATAAAATTTACGCAGAGCTAATAGATAGAGAAACAGAATTCATCATTTGAATTACCCTTTTTTGGTGATACTTTTCAATTTATATTGAAAAGTGAATATTAACAGATGAAAAAGTATTTATTTTGTTAAATACAAAAGTAATAAATAGAAACCGGTCAAGAGAGTATCGAGCCTCGCGCAGTGAACGGTTCAGTTTATAACTTGGTCGACTATTACTAGCTTACTTGTAAAAACTACTTAGCTGTGATAGTTTTCCTTTTAACTATGTTATATATAGATATACTGTTATGATTTTTGAGACTTGACTCATCCAAAAAACTTCATAATTCGCAAACAAATCCCTGAATCAATAAATTTTCTAAACAGACACCTATATGTACTATTTTTGAAAATATTAAGCGTTCTGAACGATACGTCCTTGTTGACTGCGGAACCCCAAAATCTTGTTTTATTATGTTTAATGTTTAATGTTTAATGTTTATTTGGGCACAAACGGTACAAGTAAAGAAAACAATTTTTTCAGAAAAACTTACATAACACATTGACCAGTGAAGTTGCCACAATTAACTAATACAGTACAGAGTTACACGTAAGAAAACACACACGTATCATTATCACACGTATCGTACGTACACGTATTATTTATCTGTTTTGTAGGGTTCTAATCACAGAAGCGGTCACGGGAATAAAGAACACCGTGAAGTACTATGGCGACGGCATGCGCGCAGGTGCGCACATCCCCATAAATTTTGCCCTGGTCAACGATTTTAACAAGAACTCTGATGCCAGGGATTTGAAATTCTTAACTGATCGGTGGATGACGTACAAACCATTGATGCAACCGGCTAACTGGATGGTACTTTTTCCATATATTTACGTTCACTAACATAATATTAAAAGACATAATATTATAACAACATTTTGCATAATTAAGCTAAGATGTTTACCTGCGTATTAGTGACAAGTTGCAAGCCCATCGCCTAACAGTACAAGCCAAGCCTTTATTCCCTTACTCGCCTCTTACGTCATCCACGGGAAGACATGAAGTAGCACTATTCTAGCCCGGCAACCACACGGGCCAAAATACTTTTAGTGGCTTATTTGATCATGTGATCTTGCAAACAATTATAAATATTGGCATAATATAAGTTACATTACAATCTACAATGGTTGATAACATAAATAAAAATATATAAATTAATATCAGGGGACCATGTCACACCAATGAACCTGGTCTTAAACTAAAGTCTAGGCTCGTGCTATGGGTACTAGACAGCGATATAAATACTTATATAGAGAAATATATACTTAAAGAAATAGAAAACAACCATGACTCAGAAACAAATATTTGCGCACATCACACAAATATCTGCCCTTCCCGGGATTTGAACCCAAGACAGCTAGCTTCGTAGGCAGGGTCACTACCAACTAGGCCAGCGCGTCGTCGTTGCCATGATGGCAAGATGACAGTATTCTTCATTTAATATTATATTAAGTGCTTGGCTAAGGTTGAGGTTATTTTCCAAAGAGTTTTCCTTTTGAAACCTGTCGAGTAGAATATTATTAGCTATCGCTTTAACGTGATACTACATTGTATTATGTCAACGAGATGTAAAAAAATCCACTTAATACCATTCCATCCAACGAAGTCGACTGCCTACGAAGCTAGCGGCTTAGAAGGAAATAAGTATATCTTTGTATCAATAAGTATTTTTGTCACTATCTGGTACCCATACATATATTAAAAGGACATAGCTTACTTTGAGACTAGGTCAATTTATTATTATTATTATTTGTGTCTACCGATATTGATTTTGATTTCTTCCCTAATCTCCTTTCATCTAAAATTGATTTTAAGAATTTGTTTTCAATTAGTAACTAGAGGAGGCCCGCGACTTCATAGGCATAGTATTAGTTTTCTGCTACTCCCCCTATTTCTTCTCGTGCACCCCTAGGGTACCCAAAAAATATATCCTACCAAATTTCCTCCCAAACTCCAGAAGTTTAGGCTGTGCATTGGTGTTAGGAAATTACTCAGTATTTTATATTTGCTGTATATATTTAGATATTAAAGATGTGGGTAACGTTTTCAGACTGGTAATCAAGACAAGAGCCGAGTGGCGTCTCGCTTCAGGACTGAAATGACGGACGCCTTCAACATGCTTGTTCTACTGCTGCCTGGAATCGCTATCACTTACATGGTAATGATATGGGGTGTTATTATGGCATGGTTATACAGTTCATTTTACGGCGAGTGTACAGGACAGAGCTATACCACTTATATAGCTCCGTCCTTTTCTCTCAGCGTAAAATGAACTCCCTCAGAGGGGTTATTATAAAATAACCATGCAGTTCAGTTTAAGATGAGAGAAAAGGACGGAGCTATATAACTGCTGCTATAGCTCTGTCCTTAACGCTCACCGTAAAATGAACTGTATAGCTATGTCATATCATAATAACCCCCCTGTTAACTAAGTAAACCAATTTCGAAGAATCAGGTAATAGTTGGGTTAGCTTAGTATTCAAACTACGTAAGATCAGCGTGTGACATGTTCTGTTTCTGAATTGAAGGGTGAAGAGCTCGGCATGATTAACGGCTTTGTGCCGTGGATCGACACAAAAGACCCCCTGGCTTGCAACACGGAAGACCCCGTCCATTTTGTCGACGTCACTCGAGACCCCGTGCGTACCCCGTTCCATTGGAGCAGCGGGAAAAATGCAGGTATTTTTACTGGACTGCCCAAAAAAGGAGTGTAATGTTCTCAGGGTTTTTGTATGTATGTATGTATGTATGATATTTTTTTTGACCATAACTTCTAAACGCCTGAGACGATTTAGATGTGTGTGGTATCGTTAGAATCCTTTTATCTTCTTGGGTAACAGAATACCTAAATTTATGTCAAAAAAAGTCTTCTAATCATTACAATATAGGTATAATTTTGAAAGGTCTTAATGTGACCATTTCAAATATATACAATTATGCAATATACTATATAATGCATTAGTAAACGTGTTTACCTGTAAAACGTGTTAAATACTAGAGAATACATTGATTACTTCAAGCACATAATAATATTCAAGCAAATAAAAAATCAAGTTGGGTTGGTTAAGAACCAATTTTAATTAAAACTAGGATTTACAAGGCACTAAAATGCTTCAAGTAAAATGATAAAAATAAACAAAAAATTAAAAAATTGTTTTATTTGAATAGAACGGAAAAAGTTATTGTTAGTATATTCTTAAAGCAGTCGGGGGAATGTTTTCTATCTAGACGATGTCCTTAAATTTAAGCTGACCGATTTATAATTAATTAATTTATCACCGTTAAAGGTTTTACAAGATCTTTAATACGAAGTGCACGTTCCAGCATAAACCCTGTTAGGGTACAGAATGACAAAACTTATTGTACTCATTCTAACTTAAATCTAACCATGTTCATGTTCAATCATGCATTGTTATCTTTTAGACTAGAAACCGCCCCCGTTTGGTTGCCGGGTTAGAATAGTGCCACTCCATGTCTTCCCGTGGATGTCGTACGAGGCGACTAAGGGAATAAGGGCTTGTAGTAATGTTAGGCAATGGGCTTGCAACCTGTCACTAATGCGCTGTTAAACATCTAAGCCTAATTGTGCAAATTGTGGTTACAGAGTTATCAACATGTTTCAGGAGTTGTTGATAATTCTGTAGCTCTGCCTACCCCACTCTGGGAATGAAGGCGTGAAGGTATGTATGTATGTAGACTAGAAACTTCTGGTGGGAAATCAAATTAATGGAGCCCTGTATTCCTTTGTGAGCAGAAGGGGCGTTTCTCAAATAGTACGACTGGCTGTAAACAATGGAGTGCTGGCCCCTACTGTGATGTGTGGTAGTGAATGTTGGGTGTGACAGGACAAGCGTGGAAGTCGTATAAATACACTTGAAATGCGCTCTTTGCGTAGTATGTGTGGTGTGAAACTGATTGATTGAGTAAGGAATGAAAAGTTCAGAGAGAAACGTGGACTAAAAGAAGATGTAGAGATTGAAAAGGGCATGCTTCGATGGAAAAGATGGATGAAAGAAGATTGACAAAAGAGATATATAGAGCGAAAATAAATGGAAGGGTCGGAAGGGGCCACCTAACACGTATTTTTTCGAATCAAATCGGAGGAATCTTGGAGAAGGGCCGAATCTTAAGTACCTGAAACCGACGTGCATGCATAGTTCGATGTATGAATGTGGGAGAAGCGTAAGAAATTTGTCAGGATCGTAGCAGGTGGAAAGCTGGCAGCCTACCCCTTTGGGGAACAGGCGTGATTTAATGTATGTATGTATGTATTATACATAAAAATCTGACTGATGGTGGAAACCATCCATTGCGCGGTTTAGGAAGAGTTAACCGATATACAGACACCAGAGAATCTGGTGGTGTCACTCACTGAGGACAAAAAGGGCATTGAATAAGTTAGTATAAACATTATTGCAATATTATTTTTAGCGGCCACTGATAATTTTCGTACTATGATTTAAAATTTAATGCGTTAAATAATTTTGGAGCGGAGATATTAAAGATTTAAGTATTGAGTTTTTGGTACTAAAAGTATCCCCAGCTACGAATATTTAAATATTTCGGCTTCGATGCACTTAACAGTACCAAATTACATAACCAAATATGTTTATTTTGCATATTTTTTTCATAATTTACGACTTTTAAGAATGGCCTTGAAAATTTATGACTCACAAAATATGACAATACTTTTACCCAAACCCTTTGGTGCTAGTTTAATTTTACCATAAGCTCAAGATAGGTCATCACCTTTGAAAGAGTGCTTATTATCTTATCTTGGGAAAACACGTGACAATTTCTTTATGAAAATTTATATTAAATATATATTTTTTTTGTACTAAAAGGCGCATTTTTCACAGGCGCACATCGTAAAAATGTTTATCTTAGAGGCTTAGAAGTCCGAAAAGTAAAACAATAATGTATTTTGTTATAATTCGTCGGTGATACTGCAAATCCACGTAACTAATAAATTTATGATAGAGCAAAATAAACCTTACAGTCTTTTTAAAAAGGTGCATTTTGCTCCTTATTTAAAATGTTACTTGCGATGTTTTGCAGTTTCATCGTCAAATAATATGTTACAATAAATAACATGACACACATTAACACATCCCTTTCCCAAGATGACCAAAACACGAGTCCCTTTGCAAAAGGTTACCTTTTGCAACGTTTTTACATCACAAAGCTTCCGCCGGACCTTATTACATTGGTCATGGAGTGGGAAGGGATATAATATTATACATATATACATACATAAACTCACGCCTTCATTCCCAGAGTGGGGTAGGCAGAGCTACAGAATTACCAAGCACTCTTAAATAAGTTGTTGATAATTCTGTAACCATAATATTATGTTCCACATTATTACATCTACTATGCACGTTTCTAAATACTTGTCAAAGTTTGCATAGTTATGCAAAACATTAAACAATTAAATTTTATATCACATCGCACTGCCAGATCAAATACTACTTAATACTACTTAATACAACGTCTTTGAGCTTGAAACAAAAATATCAATGATTTTGAGTTGATACTGTCTTGATCTAGCAGTGCAATGTTCAATAAGTTAAGAATTCTCAGTTATTACAATTTATATTCATGTTAGATAGTTCTTTTACGGTTAAAAAAAAATAACATTTACCTATAACACAACAACATGGGTTACAATCTACGCTAATATTATAAAGTGGAAATTTTTCTATATTTGTATGTTTGTAACGGATTAACCCAAAAATTACTGGACCGATTAGAATGCTTTATTACATTATCCCCTAGGCTACTTTTTATCCCGGAAAAATGTGTGATGAACAAAATACGAGTTCTACGCGGAAGAAGTCGCTGCCTGAAGCTAGTTAACAATAAAGATAAAAACTATTTTTATCTGTGCTGTTAAAGAGCCCCACTCAGTACAATAATGCGGAGGCAAACCACAGTATATAAAATGTATAGGGCCAGTGATTACAATCAAAACTCGTATTATGGTCGCTATTATTGTGGTGGATAAAGCACCCTTCACTCTCACACATACGTACTGATTAAAAAGTGACAGATGTATTATCCACGCTTATTCACGTCGATAAATACGACCATAATACTGCCCTCCTAAGCTAATACGCAGTATGTCAGATAAAATTCCTGTAGCAATATCAACCTTATTACTAGACCACGCTATCGGAGGTGCAAAATGGTAGCTGTCAAGTTCTAGGGATGGGTAAAAATATTCATGATATCGATATCGATATTCTTACTTTTTCTGTACAATTAGTTTTATATACAATGTACCTATACCATTTTTTTGACTACAATTTAACATGTTTTTTTTTGGAATCCATCATAATCATTGTCATCTAAAATGTAAACCATTATGAGTACAACAAAAACACTATGGTTGCTATTTTACTTTTCTAATGTTTCGGGTTGCAGCACTACTGCCCTGCAGCCCGAAACGCTCTTGAGATAAACTTTTTAACAGAGGTATAATACTGGCCACTTATACTGATAATAAATTATTTATCGTGACTGCACTAGATTAATGCAAAGAAACTGAAAAAAAAACTGACCGTTCATTGAGAATACGATATCCCTTTAAGAGACATTTATTAATTATATATTATATTAATTTATGAATGGTTCGTGCTATGAAGATAACGATAATTTGTTAGTAATAATTAAATATTAAAGATTTTTATTTATAAATATGAAAATTGCTTATCACAATAGTCATATTCATTTTGTAATAATTTAGTCCTGTTTTATAAAACACGTTTAATTAAAGTCCTAGACTCTCATTATGGCAAAAAAAATTATCGACATTATAGCTATAATTTAATTATAGTCATATAGCTAGTATTTCAAAATTATTTTTACCCATCCCTAAGAACTTGACAGCTACCATTTTGCACCTCCGATAGCGGGGTCTAGTTATTACTAAGAGAATAGAACTACAACTGCTTTGGTTATTGATTTTGGGATATTGCTTATTTGCTCAAGAGGGCAGAATAGGCCCGCAGAAACCTTTATATTTAATTTTATGACCTCAGGTTTCTCGAATGCTGATGAAACGTGGCTGCCAATCGCCAGCGATTCTGATGTGAACAACGTGGCGATCCAGCGCTCCTCATACCGGTCTCATTACCACGTGTACCAAAGCCTGACCGGCCTGCGCAAACGGCCTGCCTTCCGCTACGGACGTTTTGAGTCCAAGGTTCTGAGCAAACAAGTATTCGCTTTTAAGAGGTATATTTTAATTCATTTTTATTTTAGGTTAATGGTAACACACTTTTAGCTGCCAAGCACCAATAATAGACGCTTCACTAGAGAATGCAAATACCCGGTTTTTATCGGTTTTAACCGGTGATTTTCATACAAGCACGGTTAATAACCGGTTAAATTGCATTCCGTACACTTCACTCTTAATTCAACGATCAAACGGTCATTAGTTGATTGGCAAAACAAATGAAAATACTCTTACCTTCTGTAAAATAAAGAATCAAGCTCGTCGGGAGCTTACCAGACTGCATTTTTTCCGAAACTGTAAATATTTCAGGATTTATTTACAGGTTAGGTTAGTTTTATAAAAATCCTGAAATATTTACATATTCGGAAAAAAAAGCGTTGGTCCAAATGATAAGTATTTTTGGGAAATGAATCAGTTTGGCAAAAACGTATTGACGAAACGAAGGTAACGCATATAATGCATATCCGAATTCAATAAGTAACTCGCTAGCGTTATTGAAAATTCAGGTTTCTTAGCTGATTATGATTATTATTATAATTATGACATTTAAATTGTATTGCTCACCTGACATGCATATTACAGATGGCACAACGATGATACATACGTGGTAGTGATGAACGTTGGGAAGTCATACAGCATTGTGAACCTGACCGCCTTTGATCTGGTCTTTGGACAACTAGAAGTTGAGACCAGTAGTGTTTTGTCAACGAGGGCTATGAAGTGAGTATTACATCTCTCTTTTTTTTACCGTATTTTCATTCTTCTCTTTCCTTTATTCATTCAGCTTCAAATTACTGAAGAATATGAAACATTACTACTTGTACATGCTGGCTTGCCTCCTTAAAATTATTAATGAATATATAATATTTTACTAAGTGTTAGACCAAGTAAAGGTCGTTTATCGCTATTCCCTCTAAGGGAAATTTTCAAAATTCCTAAGGGAACCGAAGTTAAGTAAAAGATAAATATATGAGTTGATATTTATCATTATGACTTACATATTATATAAACTCGTATTACGTCTCTGTATGTATTTAAATATTATTTTAAATCTTAAATTTAGTTCGCCAAGTGTCTACAGACTTTGTCTTTGTATTTATGTTTACTTTTTGCCTATTTTCTTTCCTTTTTTTCTTGATAACCTGAAGATTAGCTTGAATATATCCCTAGGATGGATAAGTTTACATTTGTAAATTCATATTTTGTAAATATCGTATTCAATTTTTTGGTTTATACATTAATTATTTCAAGATGTTACTTACTTTTACATTTTCTATTTCAGTGACCTCGTGCAAGCGAATTTCCTAGATTTAGCCGCAGACGAGTCTCTTGTTCTGAGAATGCAAGTTTAAAACGTTTAAGATTAACTGCGCTGTGCTTCTGTAAAATTGTATAAAATTACATTTAATCATATTTTGTTTAGATTTAAGTGACTACTGTTCAGATAATGTTACGATTCTTCTTAATAGTGATCAGCGGTTTTTGATTTTCTATCAAACACGAGTGACCATATCCTGTCAACTGCTTGAGTACCTATAAAATAAGTTTTCTCAAACATGCTCGGAAAAAACGGTTTTCCGATTGAAAAACAAGGACGGAAAGAGCCTCATTTTACTCCTAGGAGTAAAAAAACAATATGAAAACACTTTCCGTCCATGTCCATATATTTCTTAAAAATGCTGTCAATTTGCATACAAAATCAAAAGGACCAAGACAAAAATTCCAAACAGCCAAGGTAACTGCTCGCTTTTTTAGCACAGTGCGTGTGTTTCTTTTTGAATTTGCATTCCAATGTCTATGGTTAGTATTTAAAAGCAATTGACAGTCGGTAACATTCGTTCATTCTGCATAATATAATTGTGAAACCGAATATTAAACTATTTGTTGTGTGAAATACTTTCTATAAAAAATGAGCTCAAGCGACGAAAGCGACGAAATAGGTACCACACCGCCTATATTAAAATCTGAAGCTGCCTCGGTTAGGCAAAACCTGCTTCCCGCTAAATCTAAGGAAAAATATAACCGAACTTATGACCAATATATGCTGTGGAGGGCAAACAAAAATGAAAATTAAATTACTTGCTTTTTAGAATTGTATTTGTATTATTTCCTCACATGTTTGAGAAAAGCATTATGTATGCCTCGGCGGAAACGAGGATTTCCTGACTCGTATTTTAGCAGGCCTCGCTGTTGCTCGACCTGCTAACCACCTCGTCAGGAAAACCCTTACTTTCCGCGCCTAGGCAACAATGTACTATTAATTGTTACTAACAAAATATGGATTTGAATTATCTGATAATAAATGATTTTTAATTTAATTTTATAATTTTATGCATTTTAACCCTAAAGTGGTACTCAAAAGAGCATTATTTTGAGTACTACATTGCATTTAGTCGCTTTCTATGGTATGACGAAAGTATTATGAAGCTAAAAGTTCTTCTGTGTGTTATTTAGAATAAAAATAACCATAATAAAAGTGCTTGTAAAACATGGAGGAGTTTCAATGGAATGTTTTGGGGCATGTCCACGATTTAAGTACAGTCAAGGGCTTTAATATTTATA
The DNA here is from genome assembly GCA_927399475.2 of Acleris emargana. NCBI lineage: Eukaryota > Metazoa > Arthropoda > Insecta > Lepidoptera > Tortricidae > Acleris > Acleris emargana. Next base: position 5,613,108 of record OV656836.1, on the reverse strand, counting down.
CAGCCATCGCTTCAAATATATGAATACATGGGCCTTATTGCCAGTAGCTTAAAGGTATATAGATATTTTTGACATCTTGGTAACGTATATACATGTATATTTATGACCTTGACTGTACCTAAATAATGTTAATAGTTACGAGTATCAAACTTGTATCTAGTAAGACTCACGCACATTGCGGCAGCAGAGGTCCTAGCCAAAATGTATTACACTGACTAGCGTTTCTATTCGTTTCGTGTTTAAACCAATCGCGTCACTAGTAGATCACGTGACTCTTCGTACTACGTCATCTACCAATGACGCGATTGGTTTAAAAACAAAACAAAAATTGGCTAAGGCCAATTTAAAGCCTTTCTTGAAAAGTTAAATCAATGAAATCATAAGTGTTATGAAAAAAATATGTTACATAGATGTAACATTCCATTGAGACTGTCATCTTAGCCAAGAGTAAACACAAACAACCCAACTGATAAGTTTATCAGGCAATTGTGATTAGGTATGTCAAAATGTCCAGGGCATATTGATAATCGATCTGTCAGATTACAAAACTATCATTAGTTAACTAACAAAAGCAAAACTGATTTTGTTAAGGTTTTCCGCCGCGCCGCTCTTTAGTTTCTTGCCGCGCTTCTTCTCCGCAATGATGGGTTTTGTAAGAAGCGCCAGTATTAACTCCATAGTACCAACGTTAAAAGAGCCCTCATGTAGCCAATGCATGGATGGAAATCAAACAATAAAAAAAAACGGCCAAGATAAAGATAAAAAAACAACAACAAGTCAAGATCACCAGCGTTTTCCAAGTGGAGACCACTGTTGAGAAGAAACGCCGCAAGAAATTCAGCAGTCATAGAAAGAAGACGAAGAAATAAGGATGATACAAGATACTGCTAATTAGACGGCAATTACACAGAGATTTAGCACAAGTTTTGCAAATTTCATAATACTCGTAATATTGCTCTCGGGCATTTGTTTATACGATTACAATATCTGATTAGATTAAGCACAAAATAATTTTCCATTCAGTTGAAAAAAAGATCAACTGAATGTACGTAAAATTTATACAGCAATTATGTGTGATATTTCAGTCTTTATTATAATTATAAGTAAATAAGTAAATATTTACACACTATTCTCTTACAAACGTCAATAACAAGCGGCGTAAAGAAATTGTGCATAGGATAACTAAGATCTTATCACCATACGCAGTTCAAGTGTCAAAGATAAACGCCACAGTGGGAAGTTTATCTCAAGACAAGTGATCAGTCAATCTCATTCCACTATATAAGCCCTTAGTAGTCCTGATATGGTGTAGTTGGAGGTAGACCTGATTGGAATAAGGATTAATTGGAATTTAAAGTGATGAAGGCTGTGTTACTGCTACCCTTTGTGGTAGCTTTTTGTTCTTGCAATGCTGTGCAAAGCAGGGCCGAAAGAAAACTCGATTGGTGGGAGAGCACTATATTTTACCAGATCTACCCTCGTTCTTTTGCTGATAGCAATGGAGATGGCATTGGCGATCTGAACGGTATGATTAAACGTGTTCTTTTTAATTTAAGTATAACATTTAATGCCTGAATTTACTTAAAATTTAATTATGCTTTCAGGTATAACATCAAAATTAGAATACATCAAAGAACTTGGTGTTGGAGCTATTTGGCTCTCACCTATGTTCCAGTCACCTATGTATGACTTTGGCTATGATATTTCGGATTTCTACGCCGTTCATGATGAGTATGGTACTATGGAGGATTTTGAAGCTCTAACCAAAAAGGCTGAAGAAATTGGTAAATAAAAAAGTGATATTGAACTCTATGATCAATAGTGATATTTTTTAGCTTAAATTAATTGTTAACCTCTCGTTTTAAGGCATCAAGGTCGTCCTAGACCTTGTTCCCAACCATACGTCGAATGAAAGCGTGTGGTTTGAGAAAGCACTGCTACGTGATGAAAAGTACTACAACTATTTCATCTGGGAAGATGGTATCGTTGACGAGGAAGGAAACAAACAACCTCCAAACAATTGGGTAAATAATGTTTCAGTATTCTTACTGCAAAGCTTCTTTGTTGCAAAAAACCAGTGGAAATAGTTTCTAAATGTTTTCTTTAATTATAGCTCAGTCACTTTCACGGTAGCGCCTGGGAATACAGGAAAGAAGTTGATCAGTACTATCTGCATCAATTCGTTGTTGGTCAGCCTGACCTGAACTACCGCAACCCTGATGTGGTTGCTGAAATGGACGTAAGTACTAAATTGGGTCTTAATTATTGATTGATTGGCAATAGCCAGCCTTTTCTATGAAAATCTGAACATAAATAAATAAGTAAACATATTCATATTACATTTGTATTTTTAGAACGTCGTCCGCTTTTGGCTCGAAAAGGGTGTGGCCGGTTTTAGAGTAGACGCAGTCAATTGTCTTTTTGAAGTGGATAAGAGCCTTTATGGCGGGAAATTCCCCGATGAACCTCTCTTAGGAGCTATTGGAGTGGAATTAGACGACCACGATTCTCTCAAACACATTTACACTAAGGATCAAAACGAAACGCTTTACGTAGTTTACGACTGGAGGGACATCCTTGATGAGTACAAGGCCAAAGATGGTCTGACTAGAGTGATGATGACCGAGGTTTATGCGTCTATCAAGGATGTGATGAAATATTTCGGTGATGGTAACAGGCTGGGCGCTCAAATGCCGTTCAACTTTGATCTGATTACCGACGTCGATGCATCTTCATCGGCTGGCGATATCAAAAGAGCTATCGATAAGTTTTTGACATACAAACCGGTAGATAAGGACGCTAACTGGGTGGTAAGAATATTTTTTCTTTCTGATAGGGAAATTCTAACTGCCACACTCAGAGAAATCAATTAAATTTAATGCTTGTTAGTGACGTGTTGTCTTATTCTATTGCTATAGTAGAGAAAGTGACAGCAGCAACTTTAATCAAGCATTAAATTTAATTGACTTTTCTGAGTGCGGCAGTAAATAGTTATGACTTTTTAAATGGTGTTGATGACGTACTGTATTTTTAGGTTGGAAACCACGACAATAGCCGAATGGCTACAAGATACGGATCTGAATTAGTTGATGGTATCAACATGATTATCTTGCTGCTTCCTGGAATCGGTGTAACTTACATGGCAAGTCTTTCATATAACCCCATTTCTTATATTAGTTATTATTTTAATAATACCAACGCAATATTTTTTTTTTTTGAATTTTGAATTTTTTATCGTTCAATTTAGGGAGAAGAATTGGGTCTTGTTGATGGAGAAGTGAGCTGGGAAGAAACTGTTGATCCTTCTGGATGCAACACTAAAGATCCGATTAACTACGGAAAATGGTCTAGGGACCCAGAAAGAACACCATTTCAATGGAGTGCTGAAAAAAATGCAGGTAAACTGATTGCAGACTGAACTGGTAGGTAGTTTAAAAATGTCATGGAAAAGAAGAAGTTTTCCAAGAAAACAGGATTAGTATCTACTGAGCAATTAACCACTTTCCTGTTACCGATGTATGCATACATGTGTAAATTGGATGACAATGCAATACTATTATGACTTGGAGCTGATCTGATGATGGCTTCAGAGGCAACAAAAGCTAGTCCCAAAAATGAAATTTTTGACTGAAACGTCAATGTGTAAAATTAATAAATTAATGATGAAAAATATTTTTTTTAGGATTTTCGACAGGTGACAAAACGTGGCTGCCAGTAGCGTCTGGCTACGAAACCTTGAACGTGGAGGTGCAGAAGGCTGCTGAGAAGTCTCACCTGAAGGTGTACCAAGCTTTGGCTGCCCTAAGACAAGAAAAAGTTTTCAGATATGGACGTTACGAATCTCTTGCTCTGAACGAGGACATCTTTGCTTTTAGGAGGTAACTAATAAATATTTACATAGACAACAATTAAATAGACACTTATTTTAAACGGCTCGATTCTCTTCAAACCTACACAAATATAGTTTTGTTTGTATCATCCTTTTAACATCGAGAGTTAAAAATAGACGATCACTCAATCGTAAATAAAATACAGTTACCGAGATAATGTTAAATAATCAATTTATAATTGGCAACGATTTATGGATATGCACAAGCCTAGACACTAATGGCATCGAAACGACGTACAGCATTTCAAGCTCAATGCTTCAATAACAATTCTAGGCCAAGACGATAAAGGTCAAAATCGATTTGTTCCAACGGCATAGTGACCAGTAAACGATGTTTACAGGTGGTACAATGGAGACGTTTACCTTGTGGTCGTGAACATGCGAGCCGAGGAGCACGACGTGAACCTGACATACTTCGAAGAAGTTAAAGGCAGCGTCAAAGTTGTGCTTAGTAGCATACATTCGCAGAAAACAAAAGGGTAAGTGACATAAATAATTAACCATTCTAAGCAACATAAATGTTCGAATTAAAAGCAGAAGGTTAGACTGATGGAGTTTGAAACGGGAGCCTGTTGTTTCACATAATTATCAAAAGTCATAAATTTTATATAATTGAAATTGAAACCATAAAATTCTCAACTTTCCTAAATTTTTAGGTTAGGTTTGGTTAGGTCAGGTTTATATCATTGAAATTGAAACCATACAATTCTCAAATTTCCTAAATTTTTAGGTTAGGTTTGGTTAGGTCAGGTTTGTTATATATACCTGTGCTGACTCGGGGCATCTATACTAAAGTGATGTAGTAAAATATTTCATCGACAAAAAATATATCGATGTTACTGTCAACATCTAAATGTTATTCAACATCAGATTCATTCAGCATTAGATTTGACGTGACGTGTGACATTATAATTTTTTCGGGTGAAAATTGGTATTGCATTTAAGGCCAAATAACTTTGACTCACGTAGTTGTATGTCAGGATATTCACTAATCCCTGAGTTAGTATAATATTGCCGTGAGCATGGGCTTTTTTGGGCGGCATGATAATTTTGGTACAATCTTAGTAGTATTAATGAATTAATCATGATGCATGGCACTGACAGTAAATTTTCATTTTGATTGAAATGATATCCACATACTTTTATTATCTTAAGCGGATCGATATTCAGATATGATATTGAACCTTTATAGTTATCGAGAATTTTCTATGAGTACATGTACATCGACATCTTTTTTATCGATATCAAATCCCTAAAACGTGCTCCATTTTAGCACATGTATGTCATGACAATAAAGATTTTAAAAAAAACGATCCATCAAAAAACCATTTTCCAAATAAAAAATATCCTGCAAAACACTACGTACTTATAAACCCGTTTCCAATAATATAAAGTGACCATTAAATAAACAAGTGTTTTTAAAAGGCGAAAACACCCACACGGTATCTACAAAGCGAAGCAATTGCATTATGAGTGGGAAGCCCTCCCGGGTCCGAGAATAGATTCTTTTAACAAATCTTTTTAGGGTTCCGTAGTCAAACTAGGACCCCTTATAGTTTCGCCATGTCCGTCCGTCCGTCCGTCCGCAGCCTAGCTCAGAGTACCTACTAGAAAGTTGTAATTTGGCATAAATATACGTATTAGTCACGCCAGCAAAAATGTAAATAAAATCCTGATATATCTTTTTTTTGTTTACCTCCCGTACACGTGTCGTGGGATGTTTTTTTTCTCGTCTACGCCATAATGTCTGGTGTCGATGGATAGGTCTTAAAAGTATTGCAGGTTTGTGAAAAAATATTTGTTAGTGTCAAAACTACAGATGCTAAATATCTTAGATGAAAGCACATATAATTAATTTAATAGGAAAACTATCACTATTAAGAAGACTTCAGTGGTTCTTGAGTTACAATCGGTTTAAATGTTTATACCTATCGAAAACTTATTTGCGGTGTTGGTAAACTGACCGCGACCTATGACTACGTATGGGGATAACAGTTTTCCAACGGCTAAGTTAAGTTTGTCGCTAGGTCTAAACATATTATATAATCTAATACTTAGCTATTATTATCTCCTTTATCTATACATATAATCTATTGCCTGTCTGACAGAGCATATCATAATAGCGTTGAACGAAGATATTCGAAATTTGGGTACCCTAGGGGTGCACTGAGAAAGGGTTGTTTTCCGAAAATCTACCACCATTTGGAAGATAGGGGGGGTAGCAAGAAATTATTTTCACGCGTGCAAAGTTACGTGCTTCCTCTAGTTAATGTACACGAGCTGTGCCCGAGTACCTCAATAATAATCGCATCAAATTGACGTCACTCTAAATGACGTTATACTTGCTCTTCTACTATTTGCCGATATCGTTTGCATGCTCGTTACTAATAATGGTTTCCTATATGGGTTAACGTTAAATACAATGTATTTTAATGAATTAAGTTAATTGCACAATCAAAATCACAACATTGCAATGGCAACATATTCGTTTAATGCAAGTATGCAAGATATTCAAGATCATACTCAAGTTACGTACCTATACGTATTATAATTACGTATTACGATTTAGTTTTGTAAGTTGGCTGCTATTTTTTTAAATAAATTGAATCCTTTTTTCGATTAATAAGAGTATCTATAATCGTTGCGAAAGATTATAACGATATAGATAGTTAGACGACGCGTTGGCTCAGTTGCTAGCATCCCTGCCTACGAATCTAGTGATCCTGGGTTCAGATCCCGGTAATATTTGTTTCTGAGTCATGTTTTTTTCTATGTATTTAAGTATATATTTCTCTATATAAGTATTTATATCGTTGTCTAGTACTCATAGTACAAGCCTAGAGCTTAGTTTGGGACTAGGTCAATTGGTGTGACATTGTCCCCTGTTTTTGATTTATTTAGTGCCACAGATTCGTTATGCCTATTACAACAAAGCAGAAATTTACTCATCAGTCAGTAGGTATTATCTTTAGGTTAGTCAGTCAGTTTTTTATGTATTGTTCTCTTTTCTACGGATCTTTTCAATGGATTATTTTAATTTAAAAACTTTGGTTACGTAGTGTTTAGTTCATTAAGTTTCTTCTGTTGCCCGTGACTTACCCCCCACCAGTTCACAAGCCGGTTATCGCTATTCCCGTAGTAAACATTCGATTTCCCGCAATTAAAAAAAAGTATTCTTTATCCTCCCCCGGGACTGAAGCTACCTCCTTACCAAATTTCATCGAAATCAGTTGAGTGGTTTAGCCGTAAAAGCGTAACAAGCAGACGGACATACATTTATAATTCTGATATGGATCCCTCCAATGTTTTTCAATCAAGTTTCCTCCAAACTCAGTTATGATTCTGCATCAAACTTCCATCATTATCAAGTATCAAGAACCGTTAACTCATTAGCAAGAATCAAGTCTCTTATACGTCATAACTGGTCAACGCCCTCACTAACTTCTTAATTGTAACTTTATAAAGTTTTCATGTTGAGAATTTCTGCTAATTGATTGTTATTATACGGGATGCTTCGAGATTGTTCCCGAGTCAATTTCACGCTCGTTATCGTTCTGGGAGAAAGGAGAACTTGCAGAACTTCGGTGTTTAGTATTCAAATCTTCAACAAAGTTTTAATTTTTAACTTTAAGTTATCACAAACTTGACTAGCCGTTTGGAAGTGTATACCTACTAACTTGAAAATTCTTAAAAATTGTATTATCTGGAAGCAACCGAATTCATGAGTCTATTTGTAACAAATAAAATCCAGAAATAAAGCAAAATACTTAAAATGTTGTATGTCATGCATGTCAGTAACCATCCGCCATAATAGAACTTTCTCATTCCAACAAATAGCTGCGTCTCTCTCAGCTTGTCAGTTTAACTGGGCCTACTGCTAGCTCAGGCTAACTGGGACGGTTAAAATTAAAAACAACGTTACCATAGAGTGAAAATTCACCAAGTCTCACTATAGTCATTTTGAGTTACAAAAGACAAAAAAGCGATTTTGACGACATTCATAACTAAAATTCGGCTATTTTACGACTAAGTGAATTCTGGCTCTGGGCCGCTATTGTCTTAAACCTATTATGGCTTTGTTTTTAACTCAGCCACCATTACCTTCAAGTTAATTAAGCAATCAAAACGTTGACAATCCTTAAAGGGGGTTTTTCCGGCCTAGGTTTATCAGTCCAACTATACCTATATTGCTAGTGCACGGTGCATATTTGGGCATATAATATTGAAGCACTCACGCAAGTTACCATGCATTGTGTGTGTCCAGCGGCTTGAGCTTGGTGCATCAAACTTGGGCACGCTGCTCGCGCAAGAAGCTCGCGATTTTAATTGCTCCAGCAATATACACAGGGTACAGCTCAATTAGGCTGCGACGCCCATAATTTGCATAGTTACACTCAGGGACAAAAAAAAACGGGTCAGAGTGCGTTTTTCATACTAAAGAGGATATTTCGAAGCCTTGGTTCCTCGCCAGGGGAGGCTTTTAGTGAAATCTGATGATGGATACCCCGAGCATCGATACAAGACTTCCAGAGTGCCTAGGATACCCAAGTGATTGAATCTGCGGCTAACGTCAGAATTGATCATGTTCAGAAAAACATCTAAAATGGCAATAAAATGTAAAAAAATCCAAATGCTGACCCAAACTCTCTCGCTGTGGTGTTAACTGATTGTGTGATAAGGTAGGTATCTTAAGAACATTTGACCTCCTCTACTGAACCTCGGAGTATCCACCATTAAATTTCACTCAAAACTACCCTGACCAGGAACCAAGGCTTCGAAATAGCCTCGTTTGTATGAAAAACGCACTCCGACCCGTTTTTTTTTGTCCCTGAGTGTATATTAGGAGTGGTTATGTCATTATGTTTGTAATCTAGCAATTCTGAAATTGCCATTAGGGAACCGGTATATTCGTTTGCTTTTTCCATGATTTAAAATATTTTTTTTTTAGAAACAAGCTATTTATTATTAAATTCTAAAGGATTTAAATAAAATCTAAACGGTCTGCTGATTTTGAATAATATACGGGGATTATGTCTGTCTAATATATCTAATATCTATCATATAAATATATATACCGTCTTATATGTATTATACAAATAATACGGGACATTAAACTGTTACTAATCCATCATTATTTTTTGTTACAGAGAAAAGTTCCCCGCTTCATCCGTGCCGGTTTCTGGTTATGAAGCATTAGTCCTCAAGTTGTAATGAATACTAGAAGTTATGTTGCATTATTAATACTTTGAAATAATAAATTATTTGTTAACAATTCTCATTATTTATTTGTCCTTAAATTAAAGTTTGTATTTCTCCGTATTCCATCCAGAATTATAGATATGTATTTCATTGTAAAAAGAGTTATGGAAGTGAAGTCGGATTTACAAGTGACATAAAGATAAGTAATAAACAGAGGGACTTCTCATTTATCGACATCCGATATAAATATTTTGTCGATACATTATAGAACACAGCATATTAAAGTAGATTCAAAGTAGAGGTACACAACAGGCGGTCTTGTCGGTAAAGAGCGATCTCTTTCAGATAAAGAACTGTTGAATAGTTGAAAATGTGAAATAGAGATTTACAATGAAAACAATGAAAACTTCAAAGTTAACAATTTCACATTTAATCAGTTCAGTTCAGTGTTATATCATTTTTAAATGTCATGTTCAAAGTCTGTTTTAGTGCTTACAAGAGCTTCATCATTAGTTTATCTATAAACGAAATAGGTAGTCATTATCTGTAAGAGATCGCTCTTTAGCGATAAGACCGCCTGTTGTTTATCTCTACTTTTAATCTTCTTGAATATGTCGTATTCTATAATGTATCGATAAATTATGTATATCGGAAGTCGATAAACGAGAAGTCCCTATAACAGCTCAAAAGTGCTACGAGAATTCCGGCCTCTGGACATAAATAATAAATTTAGCTTTTTACTCATAGACACCTCCTTTATTTTTGGCTCATAGACACCTCCGGAGATCCTAGAGCTGGTGCTTACCTCTCCCAAGGGATTGGGCTAGCTATCCAGAGAGGTAATGCAGCCAGTGTCATAGGGACCATGCCGCGGGCGGACCTGCTAGAGGGGGTGTTCTTTTTATAGTGGTGATAATAATTACATCTTTAATATTTAAGTAGCTTAGTTTTATTTTAATTTAAATAAGTTTAGTTTTAACTTTTAATTGTGGTACCTGTGGTAGTAAAATTAACTAAAGAAAGTTGTAGCATTTACAAAACTGCATTTTCTTTTATTTCACTTGGGTTTAGCTCATTTTTCTTTTATCTTATGTTCACGTGAAATAGAGCTGCCATAAGCTAAACAATAATTTATCTTCCTATATCTATATCTATATAATATATCAGTCTAGGGTTAGTAACACCATTTTAAATTCAAGAACGACTGGACCGATTATATGATATTTGATTTGTTGGAGTAGTATCTTTCCCAAATATCAGAATAACTATTAAAACATCTGAAAAAAATAGGAAAAAACTACTCGGTCGGTAATATTATTACTGAAGAGTATAACATATTGCATTTTGCTCTGCTAATAAGCGCACACATGTAAATTAAACAGCCCTTTGTAATACACTGTCTTTGATCGTTTTACTTAACACTAGCGACCCACCTTCGCTTCGCTTCAGTTTTTGTGAGTTTTCTGCAACACCCATACATCAGAATTTATAGTAAAAAAAAAACCTTTATTATAAAAAATATCTAACTGATGGTGAAAACCGCATGAAAATCCGTTCAGGAGTTTTTGAGATCATCGCGAATATACTGACAGACAAACGCGGTGAGGGCTTTGTTTAAAGCACTACATTAGTTTACATAGAACGTTATATACATAGAACGTTGAAAAAATGCAGTTCCTTTTTTTTATTTTGACTACCTTATAGTTAACCTCCTAGGTTATGTTAGGTTAGGTTTACTATTATAGTAAACCTAATTTAACATAACCTATATAGTTTACGACATAACAGTGATCCGTAGTAAAACTCTTACAAATATATTATTTATTTTAACAAATTAAAACGATACATACATACATACAAACGTTCACACCTTAATTCCCAAATGGGGTAGGCAGAGCTACAGAATTATCAACAATTCTAAAAAAATATTGATATTGAAGAGTGGCACTATGCTAACCCGGCAACTACACGGGCTAAAACGATAAAGAATGTTAATTTGTTTGTTCAATTTTCACAGTCCAAGGTTTCCATACAAAATTGCACCTGCTTAGTCTTTACATAAAGATGGACAAAAGATATTCAGGGTTGTATATCCTTCAAGGATTTTCAAAAATGTATATGGGAAAAATAAGAAATTTTCGCGTTTTTTTCATGTTATTTAAAACAAACCCATATTTTTTGGACAAAGTACTTCAAAAAGTTAACCCAGAGCGTTTTGAGTAGCACCAGGATTGCTATGCCATCTCTTGCCCAATAGCTCTTATCTTTAACGATAACTGATGATGAAATACCAGTAGATCTCTCTAATGATTAACACTCCTGCATCTTGGATAACATTTTTTTAAGGGTTATGATCAGTACCTATGTAGGATTGGTTAAGAAAACCTTAAATATTAAGTCGGTGACAGGACTCAATACGATTAAACAAGACACCAGCTTGGATGTATTTCATGGATGGTTCAGTTAGCAACATACCCGTTTACACAAGAGCCTAGTGTGAAATGTATTTCAACATTATAAAAATCAAGGTTTCTTATAGAAAGGGTATGTCGTTTTAAGTAACGACGGGCTATTAAAATTGCATGTATACAACAAATGAAAAATTTCCAACGAAACTTCTAAAACAAACGGAATAATTCAAGATAATGTCGTGATCTAAGATCACTTGAAAATTATCTCAACTCGTCTAAAACTAAAGATATAAATATCTGTCGAAAGCGTATTGTACTCAGTTGTTAAGTGTTTGTTGTTATAGGAACAACATAATATTTACAACAAAATGAAGGCAATATTCATTTTGCCTTTTCTCTTAGTAGTTGCATTAGGGAATCAAGAAAAGGAGTTAGAATGGTGGGAGACCACCATTTTCTACCAGATCTATCCAAGATCCTTTATCGACAGCGATGGTGATGGTATAGGAGATCTCAATGGTATGTAAAACTATTTAAAGTTGAGCTTATCCATAAACAATTTTGCTCATTAAAATTAAGTTTTTTTTTTTTTAGGAATCACTTCAAAGTTGGAATACCTGAAAGAGATCGGCGTTGGTGCTACTTGGCTTTCTCCTATGTTTCAGTCACCTATGTATGATTTTGGATACGATATTGCCGATTTCTATAGCGTCCATGATGAATACGGGACCATGGAAGATTTTGATAGGTTGATAGCAAAAGCTAAAGAATTAGGTGAGTGACATGTGAAAACAAATAAGTAAGCCAAAACAAATATAAAGTTCATTACTTGACTTATTCCAAATTTTTTTGCAGATATTAAAATCATCTTAGATTTGGTACCCAATCATGGTAGTAATGAGAGCGTTTGGTTCGAAAAAGCTCTTCAAGGAGATGAAAAATATCTGGATTACTTTGTTTGGGAGGATGGAGTAGTAGACGAAAATGGAGATTTGCAACCACCGAATAATTGGGTAAACATTGTAATTATATAAAATAATATGAATGACGTAGTAGAATAAAATAACACCATAATAATTTTACAGATAAGCGTTTTCCGTAAAAGTGCATGGGAGTACAGAGAAGAGGTTGGTAAATATTATCTCCACCAGTTTGTAATCGGTCAGCCAGACTTCAATTACCGTAATCCAGAAGTTGTGGCGGAAATGAAGAACGTAATTCGTTTCTGGTTCGACAAAGGTGTTGCAGGATTCAGAGTTGACGCTATCGCTCATCTGTTTGAAGTTGATAAAGAAAACTTTGGTGGAAAATATCCTGATGAACCTTTATCTGGAAACAATGATGATCCACAGGGTCATAGTTACCTGGACCACATTTACACAACAGATCAAGATGAAACCTACGACATGGTTTACCAATGGCGCGATGTTTACAACGAGTATAAAGAGGCGGATGACTTTAGTAGAGTGATGATGGTCGAAATATACGCAAGTCCTCAGAAGACGATGAAATATTTTGGAGAAGGTGATCGAGAAGGCAGCCACATGCCGTTTAATTTTGCGCTTATTTCTGATGTCAACGGAGAATCTACGGCAGCTGAGATCAAATACGCTATTGATAAATATTTGACTTTTAAGCCCATCGACAAGGCTGGTAATTGGGTGGTAAGTAACAAGAAGTTAACCGCAACATAGATAATGACCCGATATAATATAATGATGATAATAGCCGTAGATAATGACACTTTTTTTTTCAGACTGGAAACCATGACAACAACAGAGTAGCTTCTCGCTACAGCCCCAAGTTAGTTGATGGAATGAACATGCTGACGCTGTTACTACCCGGTATCGCTGTAACTTACATGGTATATATATATTTTTTTCATTCAAATTATCTTATCTATATTCATCTCTCTCTTTATGAAATGCTTTATTTCGTAAGGGTGAGGAAATCGGCATGGTAGACGGATATGTGAGTTGGGAGGACACAGTTGATCCAAGCGGCTGCAACACCGATGACCCAATCAATTACTGGCAAGCTTCAAGGGACCCAGAAAGGACTCCTTTCCAGTGGAGTTCAGATAAGAATGCTGGTTAGTACGAAATAAGTTATCGGGGTCTGATTTATTTAAAATAAGCCGGTCGAATGCTAGTTGGATTTGCGCATCTGTATTAAAGATTGAAAATTAGAATCAGGGTTTAATGAAGAGAATAAAGAGAGGTAGACAGTCCAATTTGATTTATTTTGATAACCTTACTTTTTGTCTGTATTATATATTTGTTTATAATCTTTGGAGATAAGAGCCTCCGGATAGCGCCTTCAAGGGAAAACAGTTTTTTTTTAATATTTTGCTAAAAATCAAAAAGTGCGTTTCGAAAAATAAAAAATAATAATTTTGAACCTTTCAGATTGATTATATTGCTCCATTTGCTATATTATAATAAAGTACCGTCACTCGTTTTTCTTCATGTCTATGTTTGCCTATGGTTTTTTTTCATAGGTTTCTCTACTGCTGACAAAACTTGGTTGCCAGTGGCAGAAGGCTATGAAAACCTGAACGTCGAAGTACAACGTGAAGCCGTGCGGTCACACCTTCATGTATATAAAACACTTTCTGGGCTTCGTACGTCGCCCGTATTCAGATACGGAAGATACGAATCGGTGGCGTTTAATAATGACGTATTTGCTTTTAAAAGGTAGGTCAAGTTAGTAGCATATTCTATCTTAGCTGAGGTTGGCAACTCATTTTTAGTCTTGTTAATGTTAATGTCTATGGGTCCCAGATTTTGCTTATCATCATAATATGTCTGTGCCTATCATGGAGATCTTTTTAGTGCAATCCCTTTTAGTTTACGCGTACTTGCTCTGTTGTTAAGTCTATTTTTTTATAGTTACAATTTTTTTCTAGTATAAATTACCCTTTTTTAAGATAGCATCATAATAATTGTTTTTACCCTAACTTAAGCTTGGTATACGTAGGTTGGGTTAGGTTAGACCTGTGACTACCAATGTACAAGTTGCAGAACATTCTCAAAAGTTAAGAATTTTTCTCAAGAAATTACTGAGAATATTATCGGAAACATTTGAGAGCATTGAGAATGTTCTCTTACCGTAAAAAAATTAAGACTATTCTTAGAAATTTCTGAGAGTTTCTCAGAGGGAACTTTCACAATTTGAGAAGTTACATGTCGGTATAATGCAACCTGTGACCCCCCAATAATTGTAACCCTTGGCGGGTTATTATGACATAGATAGGCAGTTCATTTTACGGCAAGTGTAAAGGACAGAGCTAAAGCAGTTATATAGCTCTGTCCTTTATCTCGCAGCGTAAACTGAACTGCATAGTTATGTCCAGACCTAGGAATATGCGGGGCAAAATTAAATGACAGCTAGGGATTGCCTATATCGATAAACTCAATTATCGATGCTTTTCCCATACACTAGTGATCGCTCCAAGCTTTGATTGAAAAATAAAATTTTATTGAAGGTATGCAAATGAAACTAAATAACAACATAATTCTGGTTATTCTTTATTTTAAAAGAATTTTTCAACCTTCAATCATCATCATCATCATTTTTTTTTACTCCTAAATAATTCTGATCGTTTATTTTAACATTAGAACCTAAATGGGACAGGCACTCTGATATACACAATAAGGAAAAAAAATATGATGATGATGAGTGAAGGTTATAAAATCCTTTTAAAATAATGAATAACCAGAATCATATTGCTTTTTTGTTTCATTTGCATACTTACTGTCAATATTTTTTTGTTTTCACAAGCAAAACTTGTAGCGATCACTAGTATATGGGAAAAGCATCGATAGTTAAGTTTATCGATAGGCAATCCCTAGCTGTCATTTAATTTTGCCCCGTATATTCCTAGGTCTGGTTATGTCATAATAACCCCTCTGCACGTGTAAATGCCTGTCGATGAAATGAAAATTTGGCGAAGTAAACATTCTATGAAATGACACATCATGTAAAAAAGCCACAAACATAGCGCTTTACTGAAAACAAGCGATGTCTGAATGTGCGCGCTAATCCTTGTGTTGGTGATAAACTCACACAATAAAACTAACACTGTATTATCTTAACTCCGCTAAAGTTTGTATGAGATTGATAATGTCTTGATATCTGTCAGACAGCCTAAGCTTCCACTTGTAACTTTATCTCATATTCAACAGGTGGTACAATGGAGAGGTATTCATGGTCGTCATTAACTTCAGGGATGAACCTTACACAATTGACTTGAGTTACTTCGAAAACGTCATTGGAGAGTTAGAGGTGGTTGTCCAGAGTATTCAGTCGATTAAAAATTCTGGGTACGTAAAACTTTATATTATTAGATTTTATTCTTGTGAATAAATTTACATCAAGCTAACATGTGATTTTGGGGATTTTTGTAGTGACTTATTCACTTCCAATTTTTTTAATGTCCAATCCCAATTTAATCTCTAGGCTTTTATTTACTATGGGTACAAGGCAACTACCTAGTTGGTTACTAAGTTCTGTTACTAAGGTTGATGCAAATAAAACTAACTTATGTTTATTTTTTAATTTCAATATGTATAAAAATTAAAAGCCTAATTAATATACATTTTGAAAATCAATTAATCATTTTTCTTAGTTTCCGCAATTCCCGATACGATCTTTTAACATTCACAGCCGGCATCGATGAAATTACGCATGACTTTTCTGTAAATTTCATTTTTTGAAATCGCTTAAAAGTTAGTCTTTGTTTACCAAAGAACCTTTTTTTGTATAATATTATAAAAAATCCTATCTCTGTATATGTTTAGAGACCAAAATTATGTTTCTCAACATGACTTAATTCCAACTTATGAAGCAAGAGATTTGGTGTGTTTTCGTATTTCTGCAAAATCATGTGAAATCTTAAAGTTGATTTAATGAGTCATCAAGATTGACCGGTGTCCAAGCGGATCTTTAGTTGCTTTGAATACATTCGTATCAGAATTTAAAGCTAGAAGTCTGTTCAATATGTCACGCAAATTTGAACTCTCTACAGGAACTCTTACAAAAGTTGGGGCCGTTATCAGTATCATCGTCGTGCGTGATTTTAACTATGATTTTATCGTCCGAAATGGGAATACTTCAAGCTCGTACATCAAATAATTGCAATAGTTTAGAATAAATTATTTTTATTATTATTCTATATAAATCAAAGTTTTGATTAATATACAGGTTTATGCAAAACTGCTTTAAATTATTTTTTTAATTGTAATTAATCTCAGTAACAGAACTTAGTAACCGACTAGGTAGAAAACATCCATGACTCAGGAAAAAATATCTGCCCTAACTGGGATTTGAACCCAGGACCGCTAACTTCGTAGGCAGTCACTACCAATTAGACCAACGCGTCGTCCTATTGAAAAAATGTGAAATTAAAGATCATAATATTTTTTCAGAGATTTACTGGATGCCACGAAACTGGAAATTGTCGGAAGCGAGTCGTTGGTTCTAAAAGTCAAAGGATGAGATGAACAAAAAACCGAAATTAAAAAGTGCCATTCAATATTCTGTTCTATCTTTAGATTGTGTATGAAATCATTAATTATTTACCTGTATAACTCTTGTTTAATTTGAACATTTTGGACTTGTTACTTTACTTATTATTTATAAGTGCGAAACCTGTTTTTTCTGCAATCGGTACAAAACGTAAACCGCTTACCAATATCGCATCTACAAGACAGGGGCGACTTTAAGCCTCTCCTTACTTCGTAGTTTGGAATAAGTAATGACTATTTCTAATTTCTGATATCTTACTTGTAATATAAATGAGAAAGCTTGGATGTTTGGATGTTCGCTACTCAATCCCGCTTCAATCATTAAATGGATCGGGATGAAACTTGGCACGCATAGGTTACATTACATACATACATTAAATCACGCCTGTTTTCCAGAGGCTAGGCAGATACCACTTCTTTCCACTTGCTACGATCTTGTCATTTTTTTTTTTTTTTTTTTTATATCATAGGAAGGCAAACGAGCACACAGGCCACCTGATGGTAAGTGGAAACTGTGACCCATAGACATTCGCATTCACAAGACCGCAATCCTAAGACTGCAAATGCGTTGCCAACCCTGAGGACGAAGATGGAATGCCTCTATGCTAGTAATTTCACCGGCTGTCTTATCCCCAAACCGGAACACAACAATGCAAACACTGCTGCTTGGCGGTAGGTTAATGGATAAGATAGTGTCGCAGGGAGTTTAGCAAAACAATATTAGTTTAACATATTGATGGACCTAGATCATATTTAACGTGATGCGTAACTACTGTCGTGTCATTTTTTTCAAGAAAAGTGGCTATAGGCGTATGTCCATCATACATACATAAACCCACGCCTTTGTACCCAGGTAGGGCTACAGAATTACCTACAACTCTAAAAACAAGGGTACATGAAGACGAAGTGGATTAAATAATTACAATTAAAGTATTTCTTGTAATTTTACTGGTGGTAAAACCATGTAAAACCATGGCCAGGATCCGCCGAATCTCTACCACCATCTTATCCTTTTATCTAATGTTAAGCAGTAGTGTTCACATTGTTGTTTTCCTGTGTGGGAATAACACACCGTCAGTTCGTACTTATACTGTTTATAACTAATTACTATGGGAAACGCAAAAAGAAGCGTTAAATGATTTCTATCCAGACGAAGTCACAGGCGACTGCTATTTGTTCCTATACATATTACCTACATTTAAAAAGACAGGTCAACCCGTTATCTTTTTTCAAATATCGATACAAACAGTTTAACCAATACGATGATAAAAGTTCGCCGAAATTAAATTTTCTATTTCAGTAGGTTTCGGAGAACACAATTAGCTCCTGCTCAGTTTTATTCCGAAATATACATTTTGCATAGACTAAATTGCATGTAGAAGCTAGGGTAAAATTTAAACGTAAATTGTTGTGTAATTAAACGTTCCTTTTACAAGCGCAGCGGGGTGGAGTCGGATAACTCCCTCATTACTTGAGCAAATTACATTGCCAGACTGTCGGAGAGCTAGGAAAAAGGTTTTAGGTAAAAATGTAGATATTACACCCTTTAAAAGACGTATTGAGAATATCTTTAATAAGATCTTTGTATAAGTTTTACAGGATTTAGTAATTTTTTGGCAACAGGAAAACTGTTTAGGATAAACCATAAATTCAAACGTAAAATATTAGGCATTGGTTGTTACCGACCCCACTGTATTTTTACATACCATTTTTATACTATATCTGGTTGCTACATTCAGCATCTTATGTGTAAAAGTTATATTAGGGTAGAAGTACCGTTTGTGGCCACTGTACCCTTTTTGGCCACTTTAGATTGAAATGAGTACCTATCAGAAATACTGATAAATTAAAAATAATATTCATAAAGACTGAAGATTATTATAAAGATGAAATATAAAAATATTTTTGTAATATCATAATGTTTTACATATTAATTAAAATTTAGAGTGGCCAAAAACGGTGTAAAGATGACTAAAACCGGTACTTCTACCCTACAAACTGTATCGCAATTTACAAAGAGCGTACCTAACTGTAAAATGTACAATAATAGTAAAAAATCTTGAGTTCAGCAGATCTTAAACTAGTTTTTCATCTGTATAGGTACTCTAACTGAAACAATGACTCACACAAACTTATACAATAGAAGATTCACACGAATCACTCGTCAATAATCATAGACGATTTCACATTTCCGAATTACTAGCATCATTTGATTTGCCGACCAAGGGTTCCAATTTCACCTAGATCACACCGACCGCAGAATGTCAGAGGGCCTTTCGCCGCGAGTGACAGCCCTGACAGTTTCCCGCGCAAATTGGCGCCCCTGGACAATATGACTATTATGATTTACGCAGAAATTTGAAGCCCTATTTGGGGTCCTAGTGGAAACGTGTATGAAGTTTTTTTAAGAATACGTGTAAAAGGGTTTAAGTCTAGTATAAGTACCTACTCTGTTCATGGGTTATTCCCTTTTTTGTAACGAGTTAAGTTGACTTATACCCTTTTTCTAATAGGACCCTAGTATTAAGAAGGCATATGACCTTGCAAGTTCAAACTTTTGTTTCGTGTTTATTTGCGTTATGTTATTTTAATATACTTATTGCACCTGAATAATTATACAAATCCTGAAAGTGAAAGAGTTTAAATTAAAAAAAATAGGCGGGAAAAGTGGAGGTCTTTTGCGTAAAAATGGCTTATATACCTTTAAAAGATGTATTTTTGTTTAGGAATTGTGATATTTCTCAAAACCCCTAGTGTTACTATTACTACATACTATAACTAGGCCAATCGGGTCTTTACGGCTTACAAAACAAATGTAGATGCCTGATACATGAAGTGTGTCTTTTTAGTCTGTGCACATAAAATATTTTTATTTTGACATATCATCTTGAACGATTGTTATTCGCTTACCCAAGCTGGGTATTGTGGACTGCTTACCTGAAAAAAAAAAAATTGTCAGTTCAACAATGTTATAAAGTTTACATTTTTAAGGAATAGGTAAATAGGTTTCAATATGGGTTATTCACGATCGCAAAATGAGTAATACGAGTTTTTTTTATGGCATGGAGAAGGGTAACGATTCGAAGTGGAAACTGTGACCCATAAACATTCGCAATCACAAGACTGCAATCCTAAGACTGCAAATGCACTGCCAATCCTGAGGACTAAGATGGAATGCCTCTATGCCGGTCATTTCACCAGCGGTCTTATCCCCAAACCGGAACACAACAATGCGAAAACTGCTGTTTGGCGGTAGGTTAATGGATAAGATGGTGGCAGCGATCCGGACGGACCTACACCAGCCTTTTAAACAAACCAGCCAACCTAGCCATATCCTGCCCTTTCCAAATTAAATACCTGGTTTTTTTATTTAGAATCAATAAATATACGGACATATGCAATCAAATTCTGTTTAGCCATGACTATCTAAGATCATATAAATATATATTTTACTCTAGATCCAACATTGAGATCAGCGAAAAATAATAATATCAGTTGCGCAACACAACGAGCTCACTGCCACTGTCAACGAACACATCAGGAAACCAGATGAAAGGTTATTCAACATTCGGTCCCCTGAATGACACGACTAGGGGGCCTCCCCTGCGGATGACCTGTATCCCAATTCCAATGTCAAAGTACAATTAGGCCACCGAACTATTTGACGAGTAATAGGATATCAAGTGAATTTGGGTTTCATGAGACTTTTTCGTAGGTTTAGGCTTACACTAAATCGAAAAGTAGTGGCTGTAATAGAATCCTATAGAAGATTTTAAGAGTTCCTTTAAAAATGAATATCTGTTTCTGGGTAACCAAAATTAACAATGTAATTTAAGAAACAGATGACTTTTTTACTGGCTTTCCACTTTCGTAAATGAAAATTCTTTTGAAAATCTCAACAGTAGATGACTTGCATGATGGTTATATTCTTTCCTCAATTAACACTTCTCTATTTATGTTACTTTATCCTTCACAATACCTAAGAACAATTGCGTTATAAATTGCAATAACACCTTCAGGTGTATAAATAAATAATGAAATAAACAAAGGTAAGTTACTTCTTGTTGATTAACGACGTAAAGTCACGTCAACCTTTTTTATGCGAAATCATAACACAGTAAAGTTATGACACAAAACAGTTGAAATCTACCTTTATAACAAAACAAAAGGACGACGAAAAATGAATGAAATGAATTCCGTCCCAATTTCAACTTTAAAGTGGCTTAATAGATATTAAGGCGTTCCTAATTTGAGTTACGCCAGTTTTGTCATGGAGTGGTAAATTGCGTGCTGGGAAACCGTTGATTATGTTAAATCTTAATTACATTACACTTGACACGTTATTGTTTCTTCACGTTTAAATGTGTCACGTAGAATTAATGGAATGAATGCTTAGTAGCTCCCAAAAGTGACATTATTTGAAGGATTTTTAGTCAAATAATAACACTTTATAGCTAAGTCAAGTGCGTCTGTTGGTCACAATATTTTTGTTCATAACTGTTTTAAGAGTACGTATAGTATGTTATTGCCGTGACGCCTTTACTTTGAATTTTTATCGTAATAAAATACATACATATATACATAAACTCACGCCTTCGTTCCCAGAGTGGGAACTACTCTAAAAACTGGTTGATAATTTTGTAACCACATTTTGCACAATCGGCTAAGATGTTTACCAGCGTATAAGTGACATGTGGCAAGCCCATCGCCTAACAGTACTACAAGCCTTTATTCCCTTAGTCGTCTCTTACGGCATCTACGGAAAGACATGAAGTGGCACTATTCTAACCCAGCAACCACACGGGATATCCTAATAAAATATTTTTACGAAATTAATGTAAAATATAATAAAGTTGTAACTGATAACAATTCTAGCCAAAGTTCAATATCTTAAACAACTCACTTCTCAACCGGTTAACAAATTATAAGCTGGCAAACTTACGGCATATTCTCTAGGGCCGGTGCCTAAAACAAAAAAAAAAACTATCTCTAAAATTAACAATGTTTTTAATCTTAGATTTGCAATAATTTCCTTTAAAATGTATAGACGTCGTTTATTACCTGCTACCTCGGGAACTCTCTAAATTCCCGGAATGCTGTCGCCTATGTGCGTTTGCAGCCTTAATCTATCTCCTACTTAATTTCAAGTCGATCGGTTGGACGTTGATTTTTTTAAAAGCATGAACAAAGAAAACGAGCACATTATGCCAACTGATTGTGATTTGTGACCCATAGACAAATAAATTCTTAAGACTACAATCTAAAGACTGAAAGTTGAAGGAAGGTGGTTAAATCATAAGATGGTAGCAATTAGGGAATGCCGATTTAGTATGAAAATAACCGGTTAAAACCAGTTATAAGCGGTTGTTTGCATTCCCTAGTAGCAATCCAAACGGGCCTTGCCCAATTTCCTACCAACACTAACGTTAAGTTAAGACAAAACATGCAAACACACTTTCACGCTTACCGTAAACCGCAGATTTTAACTACCTATTTAATCGCTTAGTATTAAGAAATAGCAAGTCCAGTGCGTAATGCTCAATGAAAATATTGGGTTTGTATAACGTTCGTACGTATTGGTCTTGGACTTGGCCGACGTTGTGTGCATACACTGCCCTTATCGTAACCTCGATGCAGTATATAGGTACCTACATTGAGTGATCCATGAAACATTTACAAAACGAATTCTTTTGTTTGTTTGTCGATTTTAAGGTGATGAATGTATAGATTTTTGAATTTAAGTTCACAAAATGCGATATTCAAACAAAAATCAGATCATACGTTATAATAACAGCACCTTTAACCCTTTACAAGCTAAAAAGAAGTAAAAACCTCTACATACAAAAACACCTTACTCTGTTCTTGTAAGACGAATGTTTTGTGATTGAAGTCAAACTCAATTTCAAGAAAAAGCATTTGATTTATTTAACTGAAATTTCTAATAAACGGATGAAGTAAAGAACTGAACAACTAAGTTATAACTGTTTGTAATTATAAAAAAAACTCATAAAAATAAGTTAAAAATATATCCAAAATCGGAACAAAAGCTGAGCTGTTTGTTAATTATCGGCTACAAAATTGTTTCAAAATTTTAATGGAATGCTGCACTGTCATGGTTAAAAAGATGAATGGAGGAGAAATAATTGAATGATACCTACATAACGTTGTATGAGGAGTACTGAATAAAAATAGTAAAATGTTTTATTAGCTTGTTCAACATATTTAATTATTGAGCTACCAAAGAACACTGTCGCAATGACAAAATCAATACAACAAAAATTATGACAAAATGAATCATTATAGTCAACTCAGTACAATATGAGAGTTTTTTTAAAATCCATAATGGGTTTGCGTTTGGCCCCCTGATGTTAAGTGACGACGAGGTCGAAGGTGGTACACGCTTACCTAGATAATGCCTATTCACTCTTGCCTTGAAAACACCAAGGTTACATGATTCCGGGAATACAGATGCAGGGAGAGCGTTCCACTCCCTAGCAGTGCGGATAAGAAACGACGCAGCAAACCACTGCGTGCGAAACATTGGGTATTCTACTACATGTGGATGGAAGCCCTCAAGGCGTAATACACCCTGTAAAATACCGAGAGATAATCGACTCTACGTCGATTTTCCAAACTCTGAAGCTTGGTATTGGCAAGTGAGTTGACACCGATGAGTCTCCTAGCTCATTTGAGACATGTTTGAGGTTAAATTTAGAACCTACTGCGTTGACAGCTGTCAACTTCTGTACTAGAGTAAAGTTCTATAGTACACCCTCAACGTCATTGGTCGCTATACAAACAAAATTCACCAGAATCAACAAAATGTCCACTGGGAACGTCACAGGCTGTTTACAAACACAACCTGGTAAGTGACAATTGTCAATCTAGCCCGAGCCTCTGTGACCTAGAACCGGGAAATGCCACCGGGTCACAGCCACGTTATTTAATAACAAAAACCTTCTGAGATAATTAAATTGTGAAACGCAGCTCATTTCTCCGGGTGTGGAAATATATAAAAAGGAGTGCCGTGCCTTATTTTATTATCTGACACGGGCGGGGAAATAGAAATAAAACGCAAAGTAAAATTCTAGTCACTTTTATTCACGGCAAAACTTGGTTTAAATATTTATACATACGGAATATTTGAACGTATTTATAAAACTGCATAAAATATGCATTAAATGTTTTTTGTTAAATTCTCCAGAAATGTTAAGTATGTGGCGTCTTGTGCCATGAGTTATGCCATGCTCATGAAACAACGTCCCTTGCAAGATAGGTTGGATTGGATTTGAAAAAAACAGAATCATTTGCTTTTTTTATTTAAGCTGACAATTGCTAGAACATTTTCTAGAATATTATTGTTTTTTATTTATTTATTATATACCGGGAAATAAAAAGCACCCGAAACCGACGTACGCGCATGAAGAGATGAATTAATGTAGAGGAAGCGAAAGTTGTATGTTTAGATCGGTGCACATGGCGTTCCATAGTCTCTGCCTACCCCATTGGGAGACAGGCGTGAAGTTATGTAGTTATGTATGTATGTATACAGTGAAGTGAAGTAACAACAAATATAAATACACAGATGGACATATATAAGTGCTCCTTTTTTGACGTTTAATAAAAAAATTGCACGTCAAAGGCGTCGGAAAGCAAGATTTAATATGTCATATTTCTAAAAAACACACATGGAATAAAATCTACAATAATGAGCACTGAAACGAGGAGAACATTGTAGAAATAAACCGACACACCGAGATTTCATTTGCATCAAATACTTCTTTGATTCCACGCGGACAAGATACGAGTACGCCGATGTTTTATCCAAAGAAGCAGAGTGTAGGGATCAAACGAAACCACTCTCGAAATCGACTGAACGGAAATGATAGACATAAAAATAATTAGAACTCAAAATATGTGGGTGGCCTCGCAACCGGTCCGAATTTCATCCTGTCTCCAATTAGCTAAATTAGCCATTATTACGAAATTGCTAAAGCTCAAGACATTGTCGGTTTTTATTGCAAGTGCAATAATTTATCTTTATTACTTGCCTCGACTTTAAAGGTTATGAAACTGCATAAAATGTTGAATGCACAGAGTTGCAAAAATGAAGTTACATCTCATTGTAAATGCTAACTGGGTAAAGTGGTCTGCATCAAAATGTAAAAGTACCTTGTGACTCCATAAAAAGATTTTCACTTTGGTTCTTTTCTCTTTCAAAAACAAACATAAAATTTTAGAAACATTACATTTTTGGCGCCGTTACTACAAACACAAAATAAACTATTTCGAAGAACAACAACTTACGAACGAATTTTCTATTTACGGAAAGCTATTTAGTGCCGTCTTAGAGAGTTGCCAATTAGTAGAATCTTTAATTGTAATGGAAACTGTAATTGAAATTGTTCATTGAATACCTATGTACTATCAGCCCATTGGAAACCTGACCCACGATAGAACTGTGTCACAGTGACGTTATGATTCAAGTCGTAGCAAATTTCAAATGGATTGTTTTATAATGTCACTTCGACACCGTTATATGGTGGGTCAAGGTTCCATTGCGCTGATCGTACATACTCGTAGTTATAATAATAATAAATTCTTTATTTCAAGTACATTAATTACATTGTTGAATAAAATAAAATTGAACTAGAAAGTAAACTAAACTTATATCGAAAATAATTGTAAAATAAAATGAAGTCATGCAAGTCAAAAAAAATATGTTAATTAATAAATACCTAGTTAAAATAATGCAATAAAATTCACATAATATTATTATATTTATTAAGTAGGTACAACTGGCTGTAAAATATTGTACACGTATTAAATTATTATTTATTGACATTACGTTCATTCGTGATTAGATGTGAAATGCGCACTTAAGAAGGCAAAATAAAATTCAAGGACTCTTGCTGTACGTGGGTAATTAAGAAGACCATTAGCTATATTTGTCATCACACAACTAAATTTAATTAATAAATTAACTTAAGTGTATAATAAAATTGCTTAAAGATCCTAGTCACTCTTTTGTCAAACGCTGTACAATCGCCCACACAGCTGAGTAACCAATGAAGATAAACAGAGACAAACTGTCTCTGTCGTGCAGATGAGATTCTTATGTAAAATCTATATTTATCTCTTTCTACATTTTCCCATTTCTGTCGTTACGGGCAGTTAAGTGTGTGGGTGTTTGTACTTAAGATCTATACATATTAGAATCAATTGCCGTGCTAAGTCTCGCAAAAACTCGAGAATGGCTTTACTATATGAATAATATTATTAAAAACAGATCAGAGTAAATATTATGACAGGTTGCGTTAACCAAGATGCGAAACGCTAACGTAAACTATTATCGAAAACTGCCAAAATGTATGGAATTGACATAAGCGCTTGACAAGACAATCTGGCAGTTAACGTCAAGAATATACATTTTCGATAACGATTACGTTTGTCGAATGCATCTTGTCTAGGGCCACACGTTTGTACAAAAATAATCAATGCGGAGCTATCTTATATAGTAAGCTAGATAAATGTGTGCGGAGGCAAGACCTCTTGTCACACAGAGGGCCGGGGACCGGTCGCTGCAAATGGGCGGCAAAATGTCGCTCTTGAATTATAAAGTATCAAGTTTCTAAAATAGAACTGGGTTACAACACAGTATCAGAACAGTAAGTCATGTTTGTTTTTTCTTAAGAGGGTTGTGAAGCGTCGCTAAAGTCACGTAGCTGTCAAAAAAATCCATACTAATTTAGCTCCGGCCGTTAACCTTTCTCACCCCGTAAATAAAGTCCAATTTCGATATTAAAAAATCTATAAAATCGGACTAGGTTTAAGGAGAGAGGAACTTCGAATTTTGTATGGAATTTTTCAGCTTCACAAGCCTTTTAGGAGCTTGTTTCTTAAACAAAACACGTACCTAATAAGGGTTTCTTTTATCTTATTTTATTAGGGAATAAAAATTAAGAAAACATTACATTTTACATTTAAAAGGAGAAAGGAATGATCAATTTGACCTTCAATGTCAATATCAGCGAAAATATAATAAGATATTAAGATTGATTATAAAATCATTTTTCTATTATTTGTGCAAATTGTGGTTACTGCATTATCAACAACTTTTTAAGTTGTAATTCTGTAGCTCTGCCTAGCCCACTCTGGGATTACAGGCGTGAAGTTATGTATGTATAATACTAGGCTAAAAGTAGGTCTGCCTTAGGTGGCTATTAATTAAATTAAGTAAAACTTGCTATAGAATTAATGGAACTCCAAACGAAGGCATTTCATATATTTTGATTTTCACGATAGAAGAATTAGACTATTTCTCAAAATCAAATGTTCTACTTTTCCTGACTTCATACAATATCTATTAATGTAAATGTTTATAGACAAGCATATTTTCCACCTTAACTAGATAATCTTAGGAAAGATACGATTTTCATGTGCTGTACAAACATAACATCAAAAAACAACGTACAAAAATATCTAACATTTTCATCTCTATACTATACACCCAAAAAAAATGGATTTTAACCCAATGCCAAGGGCTCATCATTACAAAATAAAAAACTTATGTTTACCTAAAACACATCTATATTAATTTATATCTTCAATTTACTAAGCACAAAAACTGTACGTCTACAAAAACCTGCCTACTGTTCCTCACCTACTGTGGCTCGCTTGCGTCAGAACGAGTCGGCAATGCACAATAGTGTGACGGATCATGTCAAACATTCCGCGGGACAATATGTACGTCGTACGACAATACGACCACTTACCGTATATTAACAATGAGCATAACCAGTTGTAACTGACAGGACCGCAGAACAATGTGCATTATGCGTGTGACTTGCATTTTTAAATGCGTTTGGGTAACTTGTGTCCGGTTGTTGTTGCCGCCGCGGCGGTAGTGATGGGCGACTACTGATGTAGTGAAAATATACAGTATATTTTTTGCTTGTTTTTATCTTCTTTCTCAGTCTGCTAGTGTAACCATTGATATGATAATTAAGAAAGCGAGACGAATACGAATCTTGTCGATAGTACACGATGTCGTATAATTATGCACTACATTTGTACCCGGGTACATAATTATCTTAAAGTTGGTATTCACCTTGGGTACAGTCGGCTATAAAGGAATGTATCCATTTTTTTACCTTATTGCTTTGTAGTAAAGGCTAAAAACGGATACATCTATTTATAGTTGACTGTACGTACCGTGTACTCCAGAAGGCCATAAGAGATCAAAGGAAAGTCCCAATTAATGGCGCAATTAGATAAGAGAACATGAAGCATAATGACGTTTCAAAAGCCTAACGTCGCGCTACTGGTAGATCACGTGACTCTCCGTATCACGTCATCATCCAGTGACGAGATTGAGGAAAAATCGAACCAAAAGAAGCGCTAGTAGGCGCAACCCAATGCATCTTGGTGTGCCCCAGAAAGAAATCTAAAAACAATGGTTTAAAAACTATTATAAAACTAACAGAGCGACAAAAAAAACCTAGTAATAACTCGAAATTTTAAAAATACCTAACTGTTACGTTTTCTGGTCGTACGATCATTACCAATATATTTAAATAGTGTTTTTCCGCGTTTTATTGTTTTTGTGAGCTCCATATTGTATTATTTTTATCGCGGCCCATCACTAGTGATGGAACGAGTTAAATCTGTAGGTATACGGACGATTTTATCACAGCTCTAATCTTAAAAGATATTTCTCGTGAAACTGTAACCAAAAAACAAAGTGACTCATAGTCCCAATTGAGATTGACATGACAACATCACATAGAAAATTAATTAAGTAATGATCCAGGAGTTGATGCAAATTACTAACAAAGATCGAACTCGAATACACTGATAATTCCCATATGTAAGGAATTGATTAAATTCGGTATAATATTAGTAAATAAATAGTAAGCCGTAGTCATAATTCAGCCAATTTAGAATGATCCCTTTGACAGTGACTGACTGCTGGGTTTCTTGCGGTGTTTCTTTTCACCAGTGTTCTCTTCTTTGGAAACGTTGGCAGATTCTTGACGTATGAAAGTGCCCGTGAGATTACTGTATAATGTATTTATCTTTTTTTATCTTTTAGGTAATGTCAGTAGCGAGTGCAAGCGTGATACCGATAGCTGGTACAAAACCTATTAAGAAGATGAAAATACTGTATATAATTATGTATTTATATGAGCTGTCACAGGGATCAACCTTAATTTGTATTTGTAGTCTTTTTTTAAGTGAGTGGCCATTTGTAAAAGTACCTCGTATATTATGGATCTATTTTGTTAAGGAATGTAACACTAAGTGCATCGGATCCGAGATATACCTATAATTTATTACGGACGTACTTTTAGTATAACATTTTTTAACTGTTTTTTTTTGTTATCTCGGTTCCAAAATTTTGAACGTATTCGATTAAATATATTTATGTGTATTTAAGGCTACGCGCGCACTACGGATTTTTGCCGTGCGTTTTTTTTCCGCAAAATCTGTGAAGTATGGAACCTCCTTGAAGTGCGCGCACTGCGGAAAATAATCCGTATGCGGATAAAAATCTGTGGTTTGCTGCAGATTGGTTGCGGTGCGGCGCCGCACGAATATTCTGCATCCTATGGACTATTGAGTAAATCCGCGCACTGCGGATAAAAATCCGTGCGGAGCCGAAAAATTTGTTTGGAAACAAACGTAAGTCACTGTATCTCATGAAAAAAAATCCTTTAATAGGCCGCAATGCCACGAGCGGATGTACCCAATAACGTTTTAGGTTTTTTTTTTTTTGCGCGACAGTAAATATAAACAGATCTGCATTTTGGTGTGATAGTCCATACGTCCTTTCTTGACTTGAGTTGGGGCTAGAATGGCAAAACGTGCGGATATATCACCGCTGTGCGCGTAATGGACACACACGGTTTTTTTTCCGTGGCGATTTTAATAACGCACCGCAACTCGCCGTACCGTAGTGCGCGCGTAGCCTAAAGATCTTCTACATAAACCTCTTTAAGGAAATCATCATTGGCCACTGAAAAAAGACAACATACAAATTCACCAAAATGGTAATTTTAATGCAAACGGAAAATTCCATAAAGGTTTATATTATGTGAGTTATTTATTAATAAATCTACCTTTGGTAGATGTTTGACGTAAGAGTGTCCGTGCGGCCTACTTGTTGAATAAACGTATTTTAAATATAGTTCTTATCTTCATAGTATATAAATACAAATTTGAGTACAAAAGGTGAATTTAATGCCTAACATAATGGCAATGTTTAATATTTGACCTTTGGGAAAATCAGAAAATTGTTGTTGGCGGTGCAATATTGTACAAACAAAAAAACCATGGGACCATATCACACCAATTGTCCTAGTCCCAAACTAAGCTATAGGCTTGTATGGTATGATATTAATACTTACATAGAGAAATATATACTTAAATACATAGAAAACATCTATGATTGTGGGATTGGCGCTCATCACACAAATATCTGCCCTTACCGGGATTTGAACCCAGGACCGCTAGTTTTCGTAAGCAGGGTCACTACCAACTAGGCCAAAGCGTGGTCAATATATAAAACAACACTGTTATTTATTAATATTACACGATACGGTAGCCTAGTCGGTAGTAGCCCTGCCTACGAAGTTAGCGGTCCGGGTTCGATCCCCGGTAAGGGCAAATATTTGCGTGATGAGCACTAGTATTTGTTCCTGAGTCTTGGGTGTTTTCTATATATTTAATTATGTATTTATCCATGTAAGTAAGATTTTCGTGGCCTAGTACCCATAGTACAAGCCTAGAGCTTAGTTTGGGGCTAAGTCAACTTGTGTGAGATTGTCCTCTGATATTTATTATTTTTTATTTATTTTATTTCTTAATATTGTTACCATGTGTTACTTCCATCAGTTGATAAAAAAAATGCAACCAACAAATGCAACAAATAGCTATGATTAATGACAGCGATGGATAATCATTCCATTCAAACAATACACCAAATAAATTAATGACCGCAACAACAATGATTGCATCCCAAGGTTTCGCCATCGTTGAGCGCCATTATTCGCAGGGCGCAGGCGCGTGGATATATGAGATAAATGACATTAAATCGTAGTGCCTCCGGCAAATTTCACAACGTGAAACTAGCAATCAACGGGCCAAGTGTTGAGAGGCGAGCGAATATTTACTATCACAGTTGAATATACATACTCGTGCATTGAAGGATCCGTACGTACTACCGTACTGTATGAATTGTTACGAGTACATTCCTATTTTAGTTTCATTTTGAAATGGATCAGTGCGAGCCAAACTCACACTTGACCATTTTTTTTGTATTTGATATTTTACTTCAGGGTTTGTAATATTTATACTAAATGTGACGCATGTATGTTTACCTTTTTTAGCGTAGGCGCATTAATAGGATCTCATTGGGATCCTAAAAAATCTTTCAAGTTTGGTTAAAATCGGTTTAAGAGTTATAAGAATATCATAAGAGCGTATAAGAGCGAGTGAAAGAGAAATATTATATTAAATTGCTTATATGACCTTGGAGTCCCTTGACCTCTGACGAATCCACAGGTAGGCGATCCTAACTTGAACAGTCCGCGCTTATAAATTACATGTTAATGGATGTCATCAATGTTCAACGTTGCCGCTTATTTCGACGCAGCTGTCAAGATTACAATGTAGGTCATTATCAGCAGATATAAGGATTAAAGGCTCTGAGTCTTAACTCTGTTGGGGAATGTACCATTACTAATGAAAACTATATGCGTTTTGTATTTCTTTTGGCATCTTGTACAATAAAGAGTACATATATGTACACTATCACTAGTCTAATAGCACTGAGTTTTTATTGAAGCGTTCTTTACTTGAAACGTTTTCAATTGTTGTCTTATCCAAAGTACTAGTAAATTTAAGTGCTTAAAAGAGTTCTACAGTAACCAATTTACAAAAACCAAAAAAAAAAAATGAAATAAATAAACTCTCATCACTTGCACCGAAGCACAAACAAGGCGCGGTCTCGCGATCAATTGCTATGACACTACTAAATCTAATACCCCCTGTCCACACCACCGTAGCTGGCCGCAATGCACCACCGAATCCAGTCGCGTAACCAGCTTAATGGTGTTGTGGCAAAGATTATGAGCGGATATGAAATTATGTCAAGCAATATTCGTAATTATGAATATTTAATGTTTCACGAAGCAATTAGCAATGCAAACAGTTCATAGTAATATCTAAATGGGTGTTCAGTTTTTCACGCAATTGTCATTAAGTCATATTAGTAGAGTACCGGAATGGGACACGAAGTTCACAAGGCCGGGCCGGGCAAAGTATATTAAATCAAATTTAATGTGTCAAGAATGGCGAATAGGTAGCCTGAAAAGTTTCGGTCCTGTATATAATTAATACAAAAATAAAAACGAACTTTTTTTTCCTATAAGTAGCTTGTTTAATAGATAAATAACATAGGTACTAATCAAAAGAATGGAGCCTACCTATAGAATATTTATCCATTAAGCCATTGTACATACATCTTATGTTTACGTACGAATTTACTTGTACATCATCATCATCGTCATATCAGCCGACAGACATCCACAGCTGGACATAGGCCTTCCCCGAAGATTTCCATGACGGCCGGTTTTGTGCTACTCTCATCCATCGGCTACATACAATCATATATTGCACTGCCAGATCAAAAGTGTAGCAACTCAAAATACAACCGTAACAAAACTAACAATTATTCTGAGTTGATACTGTCTTCATCTAGCAGTGCGATATATAATATTAACCACGATATATATATTTCTGTAGCTCTGCCTACCCCACTCTGGGAACGAAGGCGTGAGTATATGTATGTATGTATGTAACCAGTTAAAAGCATCATAATCAAAAAACTGTTTAGGAAAAAAAAAACACCCCTGTATCCTGTTATTTAAATATCCATAATGAATTGTACTCTTATCATCTAAGCAAAGTTTAGTTTAGTAAAATAGTTTAGTTTAGCAAAGTTTAGTAAAATAAACCTTTAGCAACAATAGGTGTTCTTTTTTTTCTTTTTGTCAAATTCAAATGTCACAATGACTATCTGTTGGGCGCGACTTCGTCCGCGTAAAAGCTAGTAGTCTTATATTCTGGGATAAAACGTATAATAAGTATATCATTGCCCGGGATTTAAGCTATCTCCTTACCAAAATTCATCATAATGGGATAAACACTAGCATACTCAAATATGAATTCATTTCTTGCTCGTAATATTCGGTGTCGAAATATTTAATTTTAATACAGTTTTGACGGTATATATCGAGAGATTAAAGATTAATGCATGGCTTGATGACGTTAGTACACATTTCTGATGCTATGAGTGTTACGACCGACGCACCGCGGCGGCATGCTTCTCGTTAACTCTCACCGCAGGCCCCGTGTTATGGGCGCCTGTAGCGAGGTGGATAAAAGCATCCGTCACTCTCGCACTTGCATACTAGTTAGAAAGTGACAGAAGTTTTATTCACATCGATAAACACCATCGATAATAGTTGGTTGCGTCATTTGATGGAGTTTTATTTGTGATGAACAAAATATAAGGCGCCAAAATGTATTTCAAATAAACAGCTTAAATAGACTGGAAAAAACATAGAGACACATAACATACCTTCTCGGCTGTCTCCCAGTGTGGTAGGCTGAGACCTTACTATGGAACGCCAGGTGCAACGGTCCAAAAATCATCAATCATGATCTATGCACCGTTTATTATAATATTATTTAACACGTGTAAAATCTCTCAAAAATACTAACAAACTTACTTAATTAACAATTTTAATAATCCTTTGAAATGTTTTTGAATTTTAACTTCGACGGCTTAACTTAATGTACATAGATAAGAAATTAATTTTACACCTTGTTAAAATTTATGAACTGCTTGATAATTCCAATATTCATTTGCGCAAAGATGTGATTTTTTCAATTAAATAATTAATTATCAAAGTTATTTCGGAAATTCGTAAATTCCACCCTTAATATTGAATTCATCTAAATACCAAAGTAAAACCTAACATTTCAATAAACAGATTTGTTCATTTGATATATTTGTAATAGAACAATTTAACGCTTTTAGTTAAATAACATGTTTACAAAAAAAAAACATAATTAAAAACCGTTTTGTTTTCATGTTACACTTTACTCTCATGTCTCATTATTAATCAAGAAAAAAGTGACATTTGAAAGACGAAAAGAGTCGAAAAAAGAAAGGAATCATTTTCATCCTATTTGCTTTAAATCCACGGCTTATTAAGAAGTACCTAAGAGTAACTCGTGGTTTGTATCGCATAACTTTAGATAAGCAATTTTACACAATAATTATCATCCTTAATTTTCTTTTGACTCCATCTAAATCCTCAGGGTTGGCAACGCATTTGCGGTCTTAGGATTTTCATGGTAACATCTTAAGATGCATATGGCTGTGGGCTTGGAGAACTGATATTATTATAAATGCTTATGTGTTTGTATGTTAGTTTCGTCTTCACGATTTAACGCCTCTACCAATAATCGATGAGATTAATATATTATTTTTAATTAGTACCCGAGGCAATGGCGAACATCAACTTCTACGCCGACGGAATCGTGGTTAAAAAACTAGTAGTAAATATTGTTGCTTTATTTCTAGATATAAATTATATGACCCTGTAAGTTTAGCCTGATGAAATCTGATTATCAGGCTAACGAGTGTGGATAGTTTGTAGCGAAGTAATATCGATCTAGTGGTCTTAATGAGGATCTGTCGTGTGTAACATCATCATGATAGAAGTATAATGTGTTTGCTTTGGCAATATCGCACTTAAGATAAAAAATCGTTAGGCGCTAAAGTTTAATTACTTTAGGGGAAACTTTCGCATAGGAATTGTCATTGGGAGGGCATTAACTGTAACTGAAACAGGCACAGTGAAAAACAGTAGTTTGTCTGTAAACAAATGCATATCGCGTGGCTTGCATGTGTGCGTGACTCGAGCGCACGCGCCGCGAGCCACCACAAGCAAGCTCAACCGGACGCAACAAGGCGGCTAAATCGAGGCCGCCTCGTGGCCGCGTTTAATTACGTGCTTATTAAGTATCATGCGAAGCGCATTTACCCAATCCTAGCGCCTGAGCGGCGATAGGTAACAGAAACTCTCAAAAGGCCGGAAACAAACTACTTTTCTATTTATACTATGTTTAAAGGCTTGGGTTTGGGTTTATGGGTTTTTATGTTTAAACTGTATAAACTATGGTGATTATTCATTTTGTTTTTAAGTGTAAATGTATTACTTACATACATACATACATACATACATACATAAACTCACGCCTTCATTCCCAAAGTGGGGTAGGCAGAGCTACGGAATTATCAGCAACTCTAAAACCTTTTTGATAATAAAATTCTGTAACCACATTTTGCATAATTAGGCTAAGATGTTTACCAGCGTATTAGTGACAGGTGGCAAGCCCATCGCCCAACAGTACTACAAGCCCTTATTCCCTTAGTCGCCTCTTACGACATCCACGGGAAGACATGGAGTGGCACTATTCTAACCCGGCAACCACACCACGGGTAACCGTATTACTTATTTAAATATATAGTTCTTATAACACACAGATAACAGTTACCCTTTGAGAAGTCAGCTTAACGGGAAAAGGTGCCCACTTTATTCCGTTAAGTTAATAAATCGAAGGTCAATTGTTAGTAAACTATGTGATATATCCTATAGGTATGTTGTGTTTTTATTTGAAGTACAAAAAAGCACCGCCCGATTTCAAGAAAATACATTACTTTATTAGAAAACTCAATAACAGTAATGAGGATGCCTCTGTACAATCTGGCGTACGCTCGGCGCAGTCTTAAGTATGACATAACAGGCAAAAAACGAAATTGCTTACATCTATCTTTTTTTTTTTTTTTTTTTATGGCATAGAGAAGACAAACGAGCACACAGGCCACCTTCTGCCTAAAAAAGAGTGATTATTGGATTTACGTACGTGGACGTAATTCTCTTTGAGTCTCTACTTATTTAGGCCGTCGAATGGGAATGAAAATAACGGAACACAAATATTAGAATTTCTGTTTGTCCAAATAATAAACGATGAATAACGAAATGCCCCAAGCGACTGCGAGTGAACAATAATTTACTTCGAACTTTTTCCCCACCAAAGTCGAATCCACTTGGTTTCACTTAATCCGAAACTTCGGATGTCCTATTCCTTTCATTCGTTAATAAAGAATAAATCATTAGAAAGAGAGATGGATATAAAAGAAATCTTTCACGCGAGTCGAGTGTTTATGGATTCACTCAATGCGAAATTTCGGATGCCCTATTCCTTTCACTCGTTAATTGAGTATAAATCGACAGAAAGGAAGGAAAAAAGAAAATAGATCTTCGGCGGGCAATAAATGAGCGTCTCCAGAACCCTCAATATAATGTTCCTGTTGTTCGAAAATCCGTATGTTTAGCATTATTGTACCGGTCAAATGATTATAGGCTCAAATGTGAATGCAGAATGCTCAGTTTTTAAATAGTCGATCTCTATTTCTTCATGTAGTGATACTTTTTGCTATGTACTATGCTAGGCTTTGAAAAGCAACACATCTGCACTTTACCTTCTACAGATAGTCTATTCTATAGCAACGCATTTACGGCATGCGCGCGCAATGTGGCCGCAGCACTGCGCAGGCGACGGATAATGCCACGAGTAATTTATAGCGCCGACGCCGATCGTTAGTGAGTTGTTTCTTCTTGTGTATCAAGGCGCTGATTCTTTGTAACATTCAGCCGTTATATAATTATTAACCAGCAAGTTTAAGTGGTTCTGCGTAGGTATAAGACAGACTTAGGTATAGACGTCAGAGAAACTCTTTTACCACCTTTCGACTTTATTTGTATGATATTAAAGTCCAAAAGTGGTAAAGGACTCGATCGACTATACATGCTGTGTCAAGTCCAAATATTTTGACAGTTAACCTTTTTATTATTTCTTATTATGACCTAACTTTGCGGTTCAGTTTACTCTGAGAGAAAAGGACACAGCTATATAGCTCTGTCCTCTACGCTCGCCGTAAAATGAATTGCATAACAATGTCATACTTACCCCCTTGTACATGAACATAATTAATTGATAATGAGCTGTGTTTGAGAAAACAGTGATTTTTTTCTGGGTATAAGCATTGGTCAATGTAAACTTTTTTTTGTTTTTTTTTTTCATCTAAAATAATAATAATACTGGCAGGCTTAAAACAGAGTTGTCTTGAAATATTACGACGATGGGGTGAAACGAAGACGATACATAAAGAAGCTAGAATGGTAATCAATTCCCAAAGGTGCGAAAGGAGAAAATGGCGGGAAATTAAATTTGCGAACAAAAGAAAGAAAAATTGATTATTTAAAGTGAGATAAAATTTTATTATAATATATCAGAGTTGTCTTAAATACAATTTTAAATATAAAACTTTCGTGAGACTTAGATATATTGAAGAAATAACAATGGTCTACTCACTTAATTTAACTGGTTATTAGCCGATTTTGTATGAAAATAACCGGTTAAAACCAGTTATAACCGGGTATTTGCTTTCCCTAACGAGCAATACTGCTCGATATGATTGTTAGTAGGAAAACTAAGGCCTATTTATTTCGATACACAAAAACCAGCCCAAAGAACTAGTAAATTATCATAATTTACGACGAGTTCACGCCGAGCCACATCAAAAGAGGTCGTTTTGTTTTGCGCAGATAAAAAAAGTCGTGTTTTACTGTGTAAGTTTTGATTAGGGACAAAGTTTACAGGTATTCTTACCAAAATCGTGGGATTGAAGGTCAAACAATTATTAAGTTTTAAACTCTGTACCATTTTCACTAGTTTTAGTAAAGCTGAAATGGGACTCACAAATGGACATAGCAAAATATTTATTTTATCAAATGACATTTTAAAGCGCAGTTTGACTATTGTTGCCTTATAAGACATTGTATGTTTTGTTTTAAAAAAAATATATATTTATTAAGTAAAACAAAAACTTGCCTTTAGTCATCGTTCTCCAATTTCAAGTGAATCCAATATTAAAAATTCAACGTTGGCTCTGCTATCCCGGCTCATAGACACCTCCAGAGATCTTAGAGCTGGTGCTTACCTCTCTCAAAGGATTGGGCTAGCTCTCCAGAGAGGTAATGCAGGCATTGTCATAGGGACCATGACGCGAGCGGACCTGCTAGAGGGGGTGTTCTTTTTGTAGTGTGGATTATTATTTACATCTTTAATATTTGAGTAGCTTTAGTTTAGTTTTAACTTATAATTGTAGAACCTATAACTGACTTAATAAATATCATAAATACTAATAGTTATGTTAGATTATTAAACAAACTTAAAATAAAACATGTCTGCAGAAATACATGGTGATCGTTATATTAATATCCCGACGTTCAATAATAATAATATGTCACAGGAAAAAGTAGTTCAACTTCTGTGTTCACACACACACACACATGAGAAGGTACTACGAGAACTTTTAATGAGCTGGGGACTTCGATGCTAGAAATCGTATCCATATTCGGAGCATTCAACGGCACCTTGTTATTCTAGCATTAAGTGGTTTTTTTAAGCAGCGGTGCGATTGAAAGTATATTTTATTAAACAAGGTAATTGTATATTGAACATGAAATAGTACATTATTGCCTAGGCAGGGAAGCAGGCAATTGCGGGCCGAGAATTGGTTTAAACGGACGAGCTTGCGAGTCCGTTTAAAAATACGAGGCCCGCAATTGCCGTTCCTGCCGAGGCATATATAGTGCTTTTCTCAAAAATCGAAAGATACAAATCTCATATAAACAGAAACTTCACGTGAAATAACATCACTCTTTACCTACCGCCTTTATTTTTATGACAAGGAGAAACGCAAGCTTTTTTTAGAAAAAAAAACTAAAGCTATTCCAGACACAGATAAAAAAGTTACGTTTTGAATAAAATATGGATGTATAAGACTTGTGCCCTCATTTTATTATGGCCGTTTTCACTTTTTAAAAAGTTACAAACTAGATAACAATGAAATTTGTATGCAACATTGCGGGCTTGTGTAGCGAGCACGCAATGTAATTTTTTTTTAATTTGGGAACTGTCTGTAAACTCTGTACTTCGCGTCTCAGTATGGAGTTAGTAATGTCAACTTTTCCGGTCATTTTTGAGAAAAGAGTTTTAATAGTCGAGTAGGTTAAAAACTTATGTGTAATTGGAAATCGATAACGGGTTTTTAATTTGCTTATAATTTCTTGGAAAATTAGCGAACAAACGGGTGCAAAACGTAAGATATAAGAGTAAGAATAGGCCATTAAAAACATATATAGTTTTAAATTCATCAATATCTAATATATATTTACTTATAATATTGGTTTCAAAACACCGACTGATGATTGAATAAGCAATCTTTTAAGACGGTTACTGACTCGTTGTATGACCCCTTTTTTGCATTTTGAAGTGTAAATTTCAAAAAAATACAGTGATCTATACAGTATTTTTTAAATTTCGAAGGGATTGAAAGCTTCTCGAGTGGCGTCCGCGTACCCGAAGTCACAGCGTATGTAGGCCTCCGACAAGGTAGACCGACGACTATGCGACGAAGGTTATGCGAAACTTATGGATGCAAGTGGCGCAGGATGGGTCTTTGTAGCAAACCTTGCACCTATATCCAACGTGGACGTCTTTTGCCTGAAACGATGATAATGTTTACTAAGGTTGCAAGATTTAAACTCGCAAATTCTAATGCAGAGTTAAGGCGAGGGAATGGATTTTTACGCTGGTCATTATTATATTAGAAACTTCCAAATCATAGATTATTTTTGAAATTTTAATTGCCACGGGGACACGTAAATTCCGGGTTTTTTTGTCGTTTCATTGTTTTTGTATTGCTTGTGGTATTTAACGTCTCTTCTGTAAAATTAACGTTTTTTTTGTATTATCTTATATATAAGCTCTGGGCTTGTACAATATCGGCACCTATACTACATTAAATGTGCTTATATTGAAAAAAAAAACATAATTAAATATTTAAAAAAACATCATGGACTCAGACACTGATACTCGTTCTCATCACAAAATATTGTCCCCTACTAAGAGTTCAACCCGGGACCGCTAGCTTCGTATGCAAGGCCACTACCAACTAGTCTAAATCCGTGTCGTCCGCGATCTGAATAGATTTTTCCGTGTCAGATTTTTTTTTGTAAATATTATCACACCTGTACATTCAATCGGGAGGATCGCATGACGCCATTACCGTACCCAATTATAATTCCTTCGATTTCCCACAATGGACACTGTGTTCACCTTGTATGACGTAGTCGAGTGAAAAACGTCTCATATTGACACTGTGTCAGAGAAGATCCCGAGTTCGATATGGAGATAATTGACTGAAATGCCCTTATTCGGCGGCACGCTTTCGTATTTTCCAACCTTGTTAGGGTCTTTGATGCTTCGTGACAATGTTAATGTGACATCTTGATAAAAGTGATACTTTGTGGAGAAAATGTAATTTTTATTACGTTTATTTTATAATTTTATGTCTCATTTTGAATTGCGAAGGGCTGCTAAAATCGCGTAACTGTCAAAAAAAAACATACAAATTTAGCTCCAGCCGTTAAAGTTTCTCACCCCCTAAATCAAGTCCGATTTCCACGAATTTTGAATATGTTGCAGTTATTATAAAGAACTAGGCCTGTGCGTTTCTGTTTTTTGGTTTTTAAATTTGTTTCATTCCAAGAAGTATTTTCGTGGAAAGGCAAACGCACAGACATAGTTTTTCATGATATCTACACCATATTCAAAAGTCGTAAAAATCGGACTAGGTTTTAGAGTAGAGAAACGTTTTCGCATTTTGTATGGAATTTTTTAGCTTCACTATCGTCTTAATTCGAGAGTACTAATTTGCATATAAGATGATAAAATAGTAGTTTATGAAATTGTTGCATAAAGAGGGGTATTAAAACACGAGTGTGTGTTTAAGAACCGAGCCGCCAGGCGAGGTTTTTAATAGTTTCACACGAGTGTTTTAATACCTAGTTATGTGCAGTTTCATACACTACTTTATCTACTCTCATACATTGCGATTCAACCTACTAAATAAAAGATCAAAGTTAATAAAGTAACTACAGCAAAACGTATTCAATGAATGGCGCCAAAACCTAGCACATCACCGCGCACGCGTTAAAGCGGGCGCTGTCACAGACAAGTAAAAATTTGAATGAAAACTTTTTGTAATTCTGTAATAATGACGCGAACCGCATGTGCGTTCCATTATAAAAAAATAAAAAATATGGAACCTCGTTGGTGACATTAACTTTTTGGATTAACTTGTATCGTAATGGTAAAAAAATACTTTATAACATTATTTTGTTAGAGAAATAATTATAAAGTGATTTTTTAATTTTTTTTCGGTATTGTGTTTATTAAGTATGCCAATATAAATTCGTTTTGAATTTTATAATTCGAACTTTACGATATGAGAGTAGATAAATACTTTTATGCTAGCAGCTTAGTAAAATAAATATTTTTTTTAAGTTTTGATCGTATCACAAGTCATTCGGAACAGAGAGAGGCAAGAAGTTTTACGTACTTAATGAAAATAATATCTCTCATCCTACAATTAAGTTAGACAATACACAGAAGCTCGGTGTATATCTTATGATAAATACGGAATATATTCTTGTTTAATGATAACACACCCTTTTGTGTTACGTTTATGTTCATTTAATTAAATGAAATAGGTACAAAATTAAGGC
Source organism: Acleris emargana (assembly GCA_927399475.2). Taxonomy (NCBI): domain Eukaryota; kingdom Metazoa; phylum Arthropoda; class Insecta; order Lepidoptera; family Tortricidae; genus Acleris; species Acleris emargana. The sequence continues at coordinate 5,571,305 of OV656836.1, read as the reverse complement.
AGAAATGCGGGTTTTATATAATAACATGCTAATCGGACGTACGATGGAGGTACGGGAATTTGTTCGTTTTTAGGATTCCGTGGGGAGGGAAGTCCAACGGGACCCTGAGTATCAATATGCCTCCGCTGTCCGTCCGTCCGTCCGTCTGTCCTAACTTTAAACAGCTGTATCTTTTTAACGGAAATAGATGGCGAGTTGTTTTTTTTTACAGAATAATTATGTGTTGGTGGATTATTCGGTAAATATTATTTTTTAGAATATGTGTTATTGCAGCAAATTTACTAAGTGATATAAAAAAAGGGAATTAATAAAAGGGGAACCCATACAAGAACGTTTTTATTTTGATTGTATCGTAAAAACAGTAAATCATGCAAGCGTTAATTTGGTAGTACAGACCCTGAAGAAAAACAACAAATACTAAAATAGTCAAGTCAGTGAAACTGCAAAACCGCGTAAGTAGCATTTTAAATAAGGAGCAAAATGCACCTTTTTAATAAAATAGTAAGGTTTATTTTGCTCTACCGTAAATTTGTTAGTTACACGGTTTTGCAGTATCACCGACGAAGCGTTTGGTTGGGCTTGCGCTGATTCGATTCGATATCGAATTGAAATCGGAATATAATAATACCTTATGTGCAATGGTACGGAAACCTCAGTGCGTGAGTCCGACTCGCACTTGACCGGTTTTTCAAAGCAACTATGTCCGTTGAAATGAAAATGATAATCTTTACTTTGTAAATAGGTCAGGCGCTCAGGATGGTAACGGTGTCAGTTCCTCAGTGCTAGCTTTTTAGAAAATGGCTTTTAGAAGACATACGAGGAAAATAATAATTAAAATGTCTGTAGCTAAAACCCTGACTAAAAGTTTTATGATTTATGACGATGTAATTTTAATATTTCTTCACTGTGTTAGGTTGGGCAAAAAATAATAATTGTAACTACGGCGTCCCTAAATATTTTAAATTCGAAAACATAATGGTTGAATTAGTTAAGATTATAGAAGACGGAGACTTAACGGGAAAAATCAAGTCAGCATCATAATTATTATGGTTTGTTTTAAAAGATTGATCGTTGTATAATTTTAAAAATAAACGTGTAAAACTTTTGCTTAAAAGCGAAAGATATTATTAATTTGGTTGTATTGTTATGTCAAAACAGGTTAAGAAAGATAATGACAAAAACTATTTCCTATCAAAAATTAAACTGTTCCCGAGAACGTAATTCCGTCCCTGAGAAAAATTGAATATAGTTAACACATATTTATATAGTTACCTACCTACTTTTTTTATGCTCGCTCTGAACAAATAAAAATACCAATAAAAAGGCAGTGCGAGTTGTAAATATTATACTGTCGTTTTATGATGGACTTAACATCACACCCTACCTGGATGCATGGGAGGTCTTTTTATATCAACATTTTATTTTCCCGATTCTTTCCTGTTAATGTTGACTTAAAGAGTTTTATTATTATATTGAGCTTATGTTTAAGGTGAAAATTGAATGGTTAATAAAGAAAACTGTAAAATACTTTTTTTTTTCTAAATAGTTCCTGATAAAGGCCTATAGTTTATAAAACATGAAACACAAACAATCCCACTCTAAGTCGGTAAAGGTATAAAAACAATATTTTTTATGGCACGAGCACACAGTCCACCTGATGGTAAGTGAGATCTGAGACCACAACCTTAAGATTGCAATCCTTAAACTACCATTGCGTTGCCAACCCTGAGATCTAAGATGGAATGCCTCTATGCTAGTAATTTCACCAGTTGTCTTTTCCCACACATTTAAAAAGCCTTCGGGTTCTTAGGTACTTCTTTCTCACTCTAATTTGCAAGTCTTACCAAATTACTAGGGTCCTAGTGAAAAAGGGAACAACTCGACTTAACTCGTAATAAAATAGGGTATATACATGAATGGAGTATACTAGACTTAAACTCTTTTTCACTTGAGAAGATCAAGAGAAGACTCACCTTCTTCTCGAACCCAATAAATGTTTTAAGTGCTCTGTCATAAAACCAAAATGGCGGCTCTTGGTAACCTCCATCCGCTTCAATTATTACTAAACCATTTCCGAGTAGCAAAAAACCGTGGGGAAGGCTCATGTCAGCAGTGGACGTATTTCGGTTGATATGATGGTGATGATGATGATAATGATGATGATTATTAGCACCGTTTTTGGTATTACAGCAATGCTGTTGTGGGTACTGTACAGTGAGGGAAACTGAAAGTTGTACCTTTTTACCCGACTGCGGCAAAGCCCAAAAGGAGGGTTATGTGTTTGACTTCTATATATGTCCGACTCAATGTCCGCTCGTAATTACTAAACGGCTAAACCGATTTTAATAAGTTATACGTGATTCGATTTGTATGTATCACCCACTAGAGTTTCATAGGCTAATTAAAAACATTAAAATGTGAAAAATCATTACTTTGACGACATTATCCAAACAGCAGTTGGGGTTTTTTAAACCTTGCTTTTCGTCATACTTGTTACTAAATAAATGAATATATATCAGGAGACAGTGTCACACCAATTGACTAGTCTCAAACTAAGCTCTAGGCTTGTACTATTGGTACTAGACGACGATATAAATACTTCATCATGTCAGCCGAAAGACGTCCACTGCTGGACATAGGCCTCCCTCAAGGCTCTCCACTCAGACCGGTTTTGTGCTTTTCGCATCCACCGCGTTCCCGCGATCCTTACAAGGTCGTCACTCTATCTTGTTGGAGGCCTACCTACAGCTCGTCTCCCGGTCTTCGGATATAAATACTTACGTAGAGAAATATATCCTTAAATAGATAGAAAACATCCATGACTCAGGATCAAAATGATTCGCGCGCATCATACAAATATCTGCCCGCTTTTTTCAAAGTCACTACCAATTAGGCCAGCGCGTCGTCGTTTTATGTCTTATTCACATTGTGATAAGAGCAAAAAGGGTACGTCTTTCAGTTTTCCTTACTGAACCTCTTTAAATACATGTACGAACAAGCAAAGCTAGTGTTTCACATTTCTAAATGTGTGGAACCAAATTAAACTGTAACAGACATCGAATTAAACAACGGTTGTTACATCAAAGCGCTTATAATTACTCTATCAGCCCCATTCAGTGACATCTGCATTAATTATAGAGATGTTAATTAATTCACGCTTTTCATCCTAACATAGATGGGTAAGTCATTGTAATTAAAATGAGCTTGCTGTGCTTGTTTTGTATCGGGCCAAAAACACATACTGTATGTTACATTGAATAAAAAGGAAAAAGCTTTAGAATTGTTCAATAAATCACCAAAGAAATAAATATAAGATAAATTACCATTTGAGGACAATCTTACAAAAAAAAAACCTAGACCCAAACTAAGCTCAAGGCTCTTAATTATTTGTGACCCACCTCAGGGTAAAACTCAATCTGACATTCTACACCAAGTATTGATGACGTCAAGTACATTTTTTTAGAGTCCTGGAAAACGATAAACATACTTATTAGAACAATATTATACTTAAATATATAGAAAAAAAAACAATATACAGGTTGACTTGAGAACGTCCGTTTTGTTCGTCGGTTAATTAATTAAGATTTAGAACACGACGGTACTTGTGTTCAATATAATGGTGACCCCATCTTTAAGAACGGCCCAATAAATTTTGACCATCCCAATTAAGCAAACTTTAACATAGCAAATCGGTCCATCTGTCTGGGAGCCACGATGCCGCAACTATACAGGGTGTAAGGGACGGCTCACCGAAAACTGAAACCATAGCTTCAGACCATTGTACTGAACTGAAATTCAGTGGAAATTTTCCCGGGAAAACGAAAATTTTCTCGTTTTTTTCCCCATGTTTATGCATATAAACCGATCTAGGACAACATATTATGACATACTGAAGCTCATTATGTAAAAAAAACGGTGAAAACGGAATTTTCCCGTAAAAAACGAGAAAATTTTCGTTTTCCCGGAAAAAAATCCACTGGATTTCAGTTCAGTACAATGGTCTGAAGCTATGGTTTCAGTTTTCGGTGAGCCGTCCCTTACAACCTGTATATATACCTATACAGGGTGTAAGGGACGGCTCACCGAAAACTGAAACCAACGAGAAAATTTTCGTTTTCCCGGGAAAATTTCCACTGTATTTCAGTTCAGTACAATGGTCTGAAGCTATGGTTTCAGTTTTCGGTGAGCCGTCCCTTACACCCTGTATACAAACACACACACGTATAATTAGGTATCCTCTTTTTTGTAGCAGTTTAATGTGGAGCAAAAAGGAAGTATACATGATATGTATCTAGGTCTACCTCGTTAGTGTAATTACGCACATACAAATAACTAACACACTATTCATTCGCTTAGTCAAATTAATTTCTTACGTCAGCTCGACCTACGTAGGAATTTTAATGGTTGTAATTAAAACGCCATTAAAGTTATTTCGATCGATTAAGATATTATCTCGCCAGTTGTTACCAATATCGTTTTTTATTACATTTAGCCATCTTCCTGGCGCTCTAGTTTGTGATTATTGCTCAGTAAATTCTATGTACATTCATGGTCAAAAATATCTGTACGTTTCTAAAGCGACAATATCTGTACAGCATGGGTAGCACAAGTTGTATTGTTTTACTAGATAGAAAGAGAGATCCGAGCGACAAACAAGTCGCGGGCAACTTGTGTTAGCCGTGCAGTTGAGGAGCCAGAAATATCTGTACGATAATTCGGCCAGAAATATGTGAGCATTGAAAGAGTCAAAAAGATATATAGCATTTATTTATCTATGACATTCACTGTACAAACAAACAAGTTTCTAATTTTGAATTATGATCTAATTACCTACATACATATCGCAGTGTCAGATCAAAAGTCTAGTAACTCAAAATAAAACTGTATTTTAAAATCAGCTTTAATACAACTTCTATGAGCTTGAAACGAAACTAACAATGATTTTGTGTTGATACTGTGTTGATCTAGCAGTATATTTGATTGACATGGTAAGTTTATTCATGGTCATTTAAATGTCTAAATTTTTTTGACTCTAGAAATGCTCATTTATTTCTGACCGAGAGATATATTCTCAAGAAAAAGACACCACTTTTAGAAATAGGTAATATCGAGCTATTGTGGCTTCCGGCTAACAAGCAAAGAGATATGGGTTTTTTTTCCGTGCCAAATACGAGATGTAACAAAAAGTACGAAACTGATTGAGAATGTTGGTGGGTGTCATTTATTCATAATTTGTCATTCATTACATAATATGATAGGGTAAAGGAACCAGTAGTCAGCCTATTAACGAGTTTTCGAAGGTTGGCCTCTTGTATCTTAAGCAGGGTAGGTTGCATTAAAAAACATACTGCACAATTTTATTCATTATTTATTTAAGTTTCTAAACAAACTACGTAGATAAAAGTAAATCTCTTGAAAAAAAAGATATATTACTTTAAACAAATAATGGCACTTTTCTCCAGTACTCAGCCTCAAAGATCCAGTTAACAGCCTCATTGTACCCAGTACTCAGCCTTGATAATTCCTAATTTTAATGAGATCTAAATCAACAGTTTGTATGAATTATTTAACAACATAAATATTATTCCTCCTAACATATAAAAGCTACTCATCACATCACCTATAAGATAAAAATAAATATATAAAAAAGATACTAAATCTGAAATTTTACTCATCATCACTACTAGGTACTACTATTTAATATATCCCAAATTGATCTGTAGTTTATCAATAGTTTTATTCCGTTCTCGCTCGGTTCGGTAGTGGTTGCTTGTGTTGAAACAATATTTTCTTTGTTTGGCATACAACCAGTGTCAGCAGGTGGCATTAATAGTTGCAAATTCGGTGTAGACGTTTTTTTATTTGCTTTAGGTTGGGTAATCTGAATGGGAGCCATATCATCATCTGACAAATCCAGTGAATCGTTTGAAAAATCTATTTTCCTTTTTTTTGTATATTTCTTATTGAATCTGCTAGTGCTACTAGCAGAGTCAACTAGCAGTTTCTTTTTGTTTTCGCTTGTTTGCAGCGTTTCTATTTTTTCTAGTTTGACTTTTTCCAGTTGTAATTTCCTCTCCTGAATAGTAGTTTTCTTGGTATGGCTCCAATTCGATTCAAAACTTTGGGTTTGACAGATTTTCTTTATAGGAGACGGAACTTTCAAAATATTTTGAATGTTCTCTCTGGTGGATATGAGTGAATCGGTCTTAGTGGCATATTTGACTGAAAATATTAAGCTTGACTAAATTATTGAGTTAATGAATTATATAAGTGCACTATAAGTACAATTATAATATTATCAAACTGATACTTAGAATGTAAATGGATATTAAACATTAAAACTTAAAAAAACGGCTGAATACTGGAGCTATATAACCCAGTTGTCGGCCGCATAAAAATATATTTATAAAAGCGGCTGAATACTGGAGCTTCATTACCAAGAAGTCAGCCGCATAAAATAAATATTTTTAAAAGCGGCCGACTACTGGGATTTTCTCAAATTTTCATAGAGAGTGTTTAACTCAATTTCATAATTTTAATATAAAGATATTAACGGTCTAATGTTGTTTCAAATTTATAAATATGGCAAAAACCCAGAAGTCAGCCGCGGGAGGCTGAGCATTGGTTTTTTAATAAAAACATTGTACCCAGTAGCCAGCCCCCTCAATTTATAAAGAAATCAATAGTATATTCTTAGTATTTAAGTAATCAATATCAGATTCATGTATAAATAACACAAATATGATAAAACAATGTATTTAAGAATATTAAAACCACGCCTTTCTTACCTGAGAAGAAAACACCTTGAGTAAACGAAAAAATGGCGGACTTAGCACAACTTCACTCGTCAACTGACAGCACTTGTTTGAAGAAGCGTTGCTAATCTCCCTGACCTCTTACCGCACCTACCACGTGTTGATTTGACCAATAAGGGATCAAAGTGTCCATTAGCTTACAGTTGATTCGCTAATTTGAATAAGACCACTATTTACAAGCAAATAAAGACGCAAAAGGCTGACTACAGGATCCTGGCTGACCACTGGTGCTCTTACCCTATGTATCCTTTGGATATACCAAAAATATGGCTGTCATAATAAATAATGCATGCATATATTTACATAAAAAATCGTGACTTTACAAGTAATAAGATATATATATGATTGATTATTGACACTATTTTGATTTGAAATAAAATAGTTCAGAGGATTGAAGATAAATGTCTCTGATTACTGAACTAGAATCTGGTACGATTTTTACGATTTTTGAATGTGTTGTAGATAGAAAAACAAGGCATGAACGTTTTCCTTTCCAAGAAAAAAATAAATAAAACGAAAACACCTACATAAATAAATCTAAATGTACTCTTTAACCAATATCCGATTTCCACGATTTATGCATTATGTTTTAAGACGTCATACTTAATAATCGTAAATATCAGACTTTATTTAGGGGATGAGAAACGTTATCGCTCAGAGCCTAATTTAATCACCACTACAATATTTTTAACTAACATACATAAAAAAAACAGGTTATATATTTTATTTTTAAATAAAACTGGTCTATGTGTTTTGTTGAAGATTATAACTATCACCTCTCACCTATCGTTGTCAAAATGGTGATCTAGGGGCTCTATGGGTGAAAAACTAAAGTAAAGCCTCTCTCCGACGTAGTTATAACACATCTGAATAGACCGTTTGACATTCTATATTTGAAATTTGAATAAACTCAATATTATTCTTGTTTACAATTACATGCAAGAGGAGGTTTAATTAAGTACTACCTAAAAGCTTTAGGCACTTCATAATTATGTCTCTGGCCACTTTGACGAATTCCATTTTCAAACTCATTCATTTTCAAACCTCGAACGATAGCGGTTGTATAATTACAAGCAAACACGCTTAACAAGATCAGAGGATAAACAGCCAGTATCTGCGCAGACCTACAAACACTCGATTAATGCTTCATCATGATATCTGATAACCTTATCGGTATCGGCTGACGTCACTGTCACCGCTGGAATACGCGACACAATGCCGTTTTGTAATTGCTGGTGTCTGTGATGAGATGGTCGACAATGAAACATATTTGTAAAGGGCGTTAGATATGAACTGACTAGCTGTTGCCCGCGGCTACGTCCGCGTTGAGGTCGATTATCTTGATTTCCTCGGGAAGTGCCTAATTTCTTATAAAAAAATACCCTATCTCCTTCACCGGGACTTAACCAGTCTCCATAACCGTTTAGCGTTTAAAGCGTAACAAACGGACACTTTCACATTGTTTTACCACATGACTAACTGAGTAAAACCGACTAGGTCTAAGTGTCAGTCAATTATTTGTTAGGTCAAGACATGTCAAAGTTTGACGAATTTTGATGAATATTTGGCATGCTTCTAATATGTTGACGATGATGCAATCGGTGAGTTATCCCGTGAACATGACGATTGATATATCGTGGAAATATGCAGGAACTCGCCACAGTAAGAACCCATTCACATCGTGGACGAGTGCCCCAATCTTCGTTTCGCTGGGCGGCTATAGACTGTCAGTAAAATTAAGGTATAAAATTGTAATAAATATCGCAGGATTTCTTCTTATCTTCTTATCATCAATAGCGATATAGCGATATTTTAAAGATGTGTAAATCGTCATAGAAAACTGTTATTTGACGAATCTCTAATGCGTAGTTTAAGACAAGTCTAGTCTATTAAAACCACTAAAAACTAACTCCGTGGCTTGCCATAGTATAATGCTGTGGATGAATAGTATAACACAATTCGGCAATTTATTTATTATTTAAGTTTTTTGCCCTTAAAATTGTTATAAGTGGGTCCAAATGCATGTTTAAGACTTTATTGAGACAGAGAAATATTAACAACAATAAAGTAAAAATTACGAATTAAAATGAAGGCAAATTAAAAAATTATAACTAAATAAAAACTAAAAAAAGTGCTAAGTGGCACGTTATATAAATAAGTAATAAGAAAAAATAGGAAGGAAATTTCTACTTGTAATTTTTCGCCAGATTATGTTCAAGTCTTTGGAGAAATTAAATATTACAAACCTAGTAAAGTTCTCCTGCTGTTCGTCTTTTATATTTTAAAAGCTACGCCATATGAGACTCATCAACAATCTTTAAAGTTGATAAAAACCGTTACATGAGCATTTCTAAAAAAGTTTGTACATTTCATTCACGACTTCAATTTGCAAAAAAAATTGCGGGTTGGTAGGGTGAATGAAGCTGAGCCTAAATAATATAGTCTCCCAAAATGTCCTCATACATTTGTATGAAACTTTCCTTTTTTGTTACCATGAACCAAAGAAAGTTGGTAACAAAAAAGGAAAGTTTCATACAAATGTATGAGGACATTTTGGGAGACTATGTTATTTAGGCTCAGCTTCATTCACTCTACCAACCTGCAATTTTTTTTGCAAATCGAAGTCGTAAATGAAATGTACAAACTTTTTTAGAAATGCTCACCTATCGTTTTTGTTCTTATGGTTTCTTCGCCGATTTCCTTTTTTACCAACCGTAATACAACGTTTGCCTTGCGACCGTTAAGTCTAATTTTTAAAAACAAAGGTATAAGAGTAGCATGTTTTTTGCGTTTTACGTTAGTTACCGAAATGTCTCTAAAATTACTGATTTACTACAAAAGCAGTAACTTGCTGATATAAGTATCAATCTTCACATTCTCCTAGCACAAAATATGTAGTTTAAATTCAAGAGAGAAAATTCAAGCAAGAATACCTAAAGCCAGAAAAGTGTTCAAACTTCACCTAACTTTCATGATCCTCTTTGCTTACTCGAACCAGTTTACTTCAAACTTTGTTAAAACACATCAAACTTGTCATCAACAGGTACGCAGTCAATCTTGAGATGCATTTTCCTTTGTTCATTGTCAAACAAGGATCTTAAGACGGACTTGTTTGTAACCTGTCCGTCATCATTCCGTCCGTGTTTATACGGTTGTCAATTTGAGTGACACCATAAACGCCGATGAGTTTTGGTAAATGCAGTGATTTTTACTGAAGTGCATTCGTTGCATGGTTAAATGTCACGCCTATTGGAGCGTTAAAGAGCTTTTGTTTGAATACTCAAAGTAATGTTGCAGTGATTGACATAACAAATGTTTAAGAAATAAAAAACATAATGCCATCCTTTTAAAATGAGATTTCGGATGGACTTCTTTATTCAACAAACTTTTAGTATTTAACCTAAATATTTTAAAAAATGTACTATTAAATAAAGTCAAATTATCTCATCACAGAGACGTAAACTTATTAAATAATAGTAATAGGTTTTATTAATTGATAAAATCGACACAATCTTAACATTATCGAAATCATAAACTATTTAAAAATAAACTATCATAATCTACAAGCAATAAAGATTGTTTTAAAAACTTGTCTTTATTCCTTGCGCAAAACTGATTATCAACATTTATGGCACTTCAAACTTTCGGTTCCAAGATCACCATATTGTGTCAATTTTGTAGGAAAATATGAGATTCGGGTACTGAACGGGTTAAGTATCATCCACATTGTGATTATGAAGACAAGAAGCCGTACCTAGGAGTAATTAATGATGGAGAGAGATCAAAGGCTTACAGACATAACCTTGTAATCCCCCTTGCTGTCGTGATCCTACATTATGACGGTCTTCGACTTGTAACAATGGAATTAAGCAAAGTTACGTCCTAAATGCCACATAAAAATATAGATAACTTCACAATCACAATGGAATACCGTCGTATTCTTCAATGCTTCCACAAGGCTAAGTCAATTCATTGTATTTATTTATATTGTACAAACAGATTTTATTTCCCAACTCACAAACTCAAGATAACAACATTTATTCGACAAAAACACTACATTACAAAAAATATTTTCACCTCAGCAGCTCAAACAAGCAGGTTTTGCTGCTTAAAAACAGTGAGCAAAATTCAATTTTGCTGCGAGCGTGAGGCAAAGTAGCTTTTTAATTATTTTTTTTAAATGCCGTGAGCAGTGCTGGGGCTATTTACAACATTCGAAAAAATTTAACTTCACTTTGTTCTGTCACTTTCACTTCGATAGGAAAAAAGCGAGAGATAGAAACAACTTGATTCGAAATTCGATTTTCAAATTCCACACATAGTAGGCCCAAAAAGAAACGCACGTTCGGATGCACACATAACCGTAAAATTGCAAATAAAACTATCTGTTAAAGTTTGAAATGTGTTTATTATAACTATTTTATACGATCATTTTTTTTATTTAATGTTTTGAAGACAAAATTAATGAAAAATAAGAAGTTTATCATGTATCTACATAATTTTGTTATTGTTTTAGCAATCTTTGATTTCGTGACATAAACCGCGGGGGCAGTTTCAGAACGCATTTCAAAAATAGCGGGATTATTGTACTTGTTTAAAAAAAATGTTTTTTGTTGCTTTTCTGTTACGCTACGTCTCGCGAAAAATATCTGAAAGCTTATGATATTTTTAAGCAATGGAGACTTGCAAATGGTTCCAAAACTTTTTCGGAGACTGTACTGTTAGCGTATTTCATAGAGTTATCACAAACAAAGCAACCATCAACAATGTGGAGTATTTACTCAATGTTGAAAACAACAATAAAAACGAAGGATGATGTGCACATTGAAACCTACCACAAACTCATTGCATTTTTGAAGAAAATATCAGTAGGGCACAAACCCAAGAAGTCCAAATTTTTTTCAGCCGCTAATGTTCAAAAACGGCACGGCGGATGGAGGTCGAATATGGTTGCGGAAGGATATATTGAAGATTCACTTGAAAATAAAACTAAAATCTGTAAGCGTATCATAGAGAACATAAGTTTGAAACAGACCTCAGATCCTTGGTCTCGCCCATCTACTTCCAGAGTCACAAATACCGCCACTGAGTCACCTTCTTTCCATATCCTTCCCCCACAATCCAAAAGTGAGGAAGCCGAAACCATGAGCTGGAAAGAGACCTCAGATCCTTGGTCTCGCCCATCCACTTCCAGAGTCACTAATACTGCGACTGAGTCACCTACTTTCACTATTGTGCCGTCACAATCTACAAGTGAGGAAGCCGGTGAAACTATGAGCTGGAAACAGACCTCAGATCCTTGGTCTTGCCCATCTACTTCCAGAGTCACAAATACCACTGCTGAGTCACCTACTTTCTCTATTCCTCTGTCACAGCCCACAACAAGTAAGGAAGCCGAAATCTCAGCCTCATCAACTACTCAAACTCAAGTTTCTAAGACAACAATATCGGTTCCAAACAAAACTGTAACATTTAACTTGCAAAACTGCAGTAATTTTACTTTTAACTTTTAATTTTTGAAATTGTTGGTTTTACAAATATAGATACATGTTATTTAATTTTTATCATATTGTTTTTTTTCATGTCTTCACTCAAAAACAAAAAAAGCCTCTGCTTCGCCATTCCGTTGTGGGTTCATGTCACACCTAAAATCTTCAAGCTTCATCTGGCATGTCTCCTCTTCGGGGTAGTAAAGTATCAGGCCACAGCAACAAATTGCTGGAAAAATCTGTTGCCTGCTTAGGAACCTGAAATGTATACATGGTTTTAAGACTCAGTTAAAGAAACACTTGCAGTTAAGGGAACAGTAACTATTAATTTGGTTCCAGTCAGATACCTGTTTTTTATGTCCCACAAGCATTAAGTAGCATGATGTTAGTAGCTGTTTTTCTTTGTTTGAATTTGTTCAAGTTTAGAAATCCACGTCTTTTGTTCAATTTAATTTATTTTTTGTAGATTATGACTCTACGAGGCTGTCAATGATTCCGTCAACGTAACTACTTTAGCTCATAATCTGCCCCCGTCGCTTCAGAACCTGAAATGTATATACATAGTTTTAAGGCTCATTAAGGAAACACTTGCAGGAACGCGAAAAAGTCGAGAAAATTTCAGACATATGAGACTACCTAGTTGCAATTTAGTTCGAATCACGTATTCACATACCTTTTTTTATGTCCCACAAGCATTCAGGAGCACGGTGTTACTAGACGTTTTTCATAGTTTGATACTCAATTTGGTTTTCATGGTCCTTGACCTACTTTTGCTAATTTGTTCTGCGTATTAAACAAATGTAATGTAATGTAAATGACGATGTAATTTTTGTTAATTTGTCCGCCATAGCCAATAGCCATAGAATAGACAAGGCCTAATTAAAGCCACAGACTACATAAAGCTGTATAAAGTTGTGTTTGCACTACGGCATTATCAAGTTGAGTGACAGGTTTTATCTGTTTCATGTTTATTTTTTCCACTTTTTATTTTATTAGTATTTTGCTTTGCTTGTGATTGATGCATATGCGATCGTGTCGTTATTTAGTCGTGTATTCACCAAATGGTCACAACGGAAGACCTGCGTTGGCCCTACCAGCTTCGCGCTGTGTTGTTCTCGCTGCTGAGGTGAAAAGTTGTATGTCTCACACGAGACCAAAGTTTTTTACGTCTCGTGTCTTTGAATCCCTCGCTACGCTCAGGATTCTAACCTAGAATCACTCGCTACGCTCGTGATTCAATAATAGAATCCTTCGCTTACTCGGGATTCAACATCATCACTCGCAGCAAAAACCAACTTTGCTCTCTTGTTGAACAAATAACTATATCAAAAACCAAAGATATTATAAACAAGTATGTACCTTTTGACACATAACCTCAAATTTTCATCGAGCGTGTTTGTACTAAAAAAAACGTAAAATGAATAGTTATTCCATCTTAAACTTAATATGAAAGTGACAATAAATTATATAAATCATTAATAAAACCACACATGATCTTCAAAAGTATGTGATTATGGAGTAATAATGTGAATTTGGATTGTTTGGTTTTGTTTACATCGTTACCCACTTCAATTGAATCCGACGTAAGTGTATTTTTTACGCAACGTAACAATGATCATGATGATAACATTTGCAAGTATGAACTGATACTGCTACCATATAGTTAAAAACGTAGTATTTCTTGTTCAAATTATTTTAATCTTGTGGCTGGCAAATGTTTAACCCGTATTTAGGAGTAACAAGAACGTCCAAGTTTCTCCAAACTTGGTCTACCTGAGTCGATGAAACTTGCTATTTAACAGTATCAAACTTGATCATAGCAACGACCCAACGTAATCCGATAACGAAAGTTCAATAGAACTGTAAGAGTTTTAACTGGTATAGGTACTATTAATATTTAAAGTTTGAGAATTAAAACTGAAAGCACCGTAGTATTTGCGTCAGTATCAATAATTATTTTAATATGACTGTGGAACTTTTGTCTTTACAAACTTAACGCTTGCTACCGTTTTAGAGGTTAGGTAATTTACTGTGAAGCGTAAAAATAAGGGTCTGATCACCAAAAAAGCTAGAGCTTTCCTTAACAATCCATTTACATCATGACGGCCATCTTGCAGCAAATGACGTGTCACGAAAACAAATTCACGACCCTCACAAACGTATTCAAATTCCGCAAGATCAAATTCAGGCGGCTCTTCCTTAATTGGATTGAACAGAGCCAACTCAAAACATTTCTCTTCATTTACTTTCGACGAGTGGAAATATCCACCAATTCAATCACTTTAGTTGGTTTCTTCGCCAACAACTAATCCATTACTTTATGGGACACATTAGGATCTATTAACGAATGCAAATTTTATGCTCGCATAAACCAGTCCTTAATAGAAAACCGGAATTATTCAGCCTTTGTTGATTTCCATGTGGTCTGGCAATGTATGCAGGAGCCAAGACTCGTGAATAATTTAAGGTACATTAAAATGGAAGCTCCCTTGATTTGCCAAACGGATTCATGACGGCGAAAGGCATATTTTAATGTTCCAGGATTCATAAGTAATTTTGTCAGGCTGGTTTGAAGTTATGTCAATTAAGACAGTAAAGTTTTGCCAAAAATAGGATATCTATCATAAATTGATCATCTTTTATAGTTTCAACCACATTTAATATGCTCAAATAGAATATTTCTCTGACGAAAATTATAAAATATATGGAGTGATGAAGTCAAGTAGATAACCAAGTTCATTGGTTCTTGAGTTTTTGTTTGTTTTCGATGTATTTAAGTATGTATTTGTATATAATGTAAGATTATCGTTGCCTAGTACCCATAGTACAAGCCTAGAGCTTAGTTTGGGGCTTGGTCAATTTGTGTGGGATTCTCCCCTATTATTTATTTATTTATTGGTCAAGCAGGTAAAAAATATTATTGTTTCATAAACGGAAATCAGCCACACACATGTCATTTACGTTTGTTATTCCCAAGTATTGCAATCGGAGGTAATCTGTGGTCAAACTAACCACAAGTACCGCAACAAACGAAACCGCCATCTCTCTCCTAATCCAACGCAACGTCATTACTGTATCAGATCTTGAATTCCTACTGCAGCATTAAAACGATTTTAATCAAACGCTCAAACACTCGAGTGCTTTACGTGGGACCTTATTATGGTCGGAGTTTGTCCGTCACATTATCTACGCATTTATAAATAGTGTTTTGATTCGATCAGACACGGGTGTTATGAGCGTGCATAATTGGTGTGACAGCCACTTACCAATGACATAAGAGTATCCATCGAGAGTCAGCACGCATTTTCTAGCAGCGCCTGACGCAGACCGGTGTCTTTGGGTTCTAGGGGCTGCCCCTAGAGCCCTGCCTCCGCCTGGGTCACTGTGGCACTTGTGGACCAGCTCTTTATCACTGACACTACTCCCACCGTCGACCGAGCCCTGCCTGCTGCCTTCCAGCAGCGGTTTGCTTCGACGCATCATGACATCACACGCTATCTCCACTTAGAACATTTCTGTTCGGCGAATCCGTTATCCACCGACAATCCCAAAAACACTTCACTCAAACATTTCTCGAGGCGTCACCAAATTCTCCCCAAAACCACAAGTTATGATGTCACTAGACCGCACACACTAATCAATCACTAAAACTAGTTATCTGGATATGTTTAGAATTTCGACACTGTATGTTTTGATATGTAACAGCTTGTCGTAAATATCGCGGGTAATTTCGACATTTTCATTGGCTTGCTGAACCGGGAGTAATAAATCAAGAAATTATTGGCCATAAGTGATGGTCCACATCATTAATGGCTGGCGATAGATAAATATGGAACGTTTTGCGATTAAAATATACAGATATTATTTATTATTAAGTTATTAATACTATAAGAAAAACTAGAAGTGAATCTATCATCTTCAAAAGTACACACTAGAAGATGAACTTAATTTCATCTTCTTGGCAGATACTCTCCATCCTAATTTTTTCATTACGGGTGTCTATTCTAAACTCCGTCAATGTTGACATGAATCAGAAGGGGGCAATAACAAGTCGAACCGGGTCGCGTTAATCGAGTGCCAATCGTTGTCATTCGGAACCCTTTCGGCATTCTGACAAACTCATCAGTCGATTGAATTAACGTTATAAATGGATGGTCACGGCGTAATCGCTTAATCGTTTTACAGTAATCCTCCTATGTAGGTTATTAGGTTTATAAATGAAGGTATTTTGTTATTAATCGAGTTATTCACATTATACTCGTAGTACATTGGCTAAGTAGTTAGCTTCTAGAGTCAAATTAATAACGACAAGTCAAAGGATAAAATGAACTGTTATAAAGAAACGAAAAGGATTTTTTTATTAACATTCATAAACCCTTTCTTTGAAGAATCGCTTTATCTCCAGCGAAGTTCTGTTCCTATTTTAATAAAAACTCTTACTGTAAAGGTATTGTATTCTTTAACAATGCTTTTTGAACTGGAAACGGGTAATGGAAACTACATATAAACTTCTCTTTCTTTGATGTCCAAGTGGCAATGAAAACTTCTTTTAAAAATAGGAAAGATTTGTCTTTGAACAGATTTAATAAAGTTTGTTGACATTTCTAGTCTGCGGTACGTAGCTCCAATTACCTAGCTTGCCAATTTAAATTGTAAGTCGAGCCACTGAATTGTTAATTGTATTAATTGAGCTGACTAAATAATACGAATTACATTTCGATCCCTTTATAAGATTCCCTTCAAAGGTGAAGCGTTATTCCGCAAAGGTTTCAAATAAATTTTGATTTTGTCAAAGTTCAGTGATCCCGAGGTCTTTTATAAGGAATTCTTTGTGTTCCTTTTGAAATCTTCAGAAAATTAGCAACTACCAATGAATTGCACGTTAATTTAAAGTCAAATTACTTAGCGCGAACCAACACGAAGTAATATTGGGAACAACGCGTCTTTATTTCCAACGTAAATAAACAATAGAGGTATATTCCCGAGAATAGACTAGTATAAACGTTGTAATTTTTCGAAACAGCTCGTAATTCACTTGACTATGGTAACCGCGCATTCAGCCGTTTCACAGGTGGGAACACGGAAATCTATTTTCAAGCGACGAGTGTTGTTTTTCCGCCATAGTTACGCGTATGTCGGACGTCCATAAACCATTGCGTCATAGCCCGCTGCTGGGGTGGGGGGTGACCCCCTATTTGTAAACAGATTGTGTCGTCCACTGGAATTTGCCAAATCGGTACCAACAGGTGGTCCCTTTAACACGATCTGTCAAACGTCACACTAACTATTTGGGCGTGGCGTTCGATTTTTGTAATTTTTTTTTACGCTCCAAATTTGAATATCAGCCAGCCATTTACCGCTTTTTGCGGACGTGGTGCGGACGGACTTGCGTTCGGGGCCGGTTATAGCGTCATACCGCGACGCGACCGTTTCGCGTGGAAGCCTGCGCGCGACTGCCGAGGCGGCTACATGCTCCTGCCGCCGCCACAGGTAGCTGCTTGCTTTCGAAGGTCCAAATTCAAAATACCCTTGCCCAACGTCCGATTGCTAAGAGCTAGCACTCTCTTGGGTAACGATTGGTATCATGTTATCGATAGACGGTATTATTACCGAGAAATCAACGGAAATGTCTAGTGGATTAGCGTTGTGATAGTGTTGAAGGTTGTTTCACAATTGATCATATGCGCAGGTGAGGCCGAAAGCTATCATTACGGTGCTATAATGTAGCGTAATGACATAGCAATTAGGGTAGCGTATGGTTAATTAAAGTGACACAATGTCTGCTCGTAGAAACGGCTTCGTCATTTTAGTACTATTTTTTTTTAAATATTTTGTGTAAATGACTGCTCCAATTTTAGTCTATATTATTAGAAAGAATAAAATGTCCCATGTATGGATGTTGATGTGTTTGAGTTATGAATGTTTGACCTGACTGCCATACTATGTATATATTTGTGGGTCCCTTGTCTGTTTGTTGAGTCCTGTTGACTGAAGGCTTAGCAGATTTTGAAAAACATATTGTTTATTTATTTTCATCCAGAGGGTAACCATACCTTTGATCCTTTGACTGATCTTCAAACTCTGATGCTGAAGAGGTACTGCCTATCAAAACGTGGGGTCAAATGATATTTTTCTACCTTTGACTTTGTATTGAAAATATTTAACAGACTTTTCCACCAAATATGGTGATGGTGGAATTTGTATTGGACGCCATCCCCACCCTTCTAACAGTCATTGGATGCATGTCAATCATCATCATTACGATCCAAAACAGTCAAAATATTTCAGTAGCAAAATTGATGGCATTTATTTGTTTATTTTTAAACAAATTCCGCACGATACGATGAGGATTTTCCAAGAAAATCCCACAAATAAGGCGATCGTCGTCATAGTATAATTAGACATGTTTCGTTTTTGTAGTTGGTTGGGGACATTTCTGCCTATCGTCCTTTCAGGTATCTTCACGGTACGTATTCTAAAAGGAGAAGCAGGTTTTACGTTTGTTTTTTCTACAGGCCGCAATCAGATTTTAAATATACAATGCAATACAATACATACATAAACTCACGCCTTCATTCCCAAAGTAGGGTAAGCAGAGGTACAGAATTACCAACAACTCTAATAACTTGTTGATAATTCTGTAACCGCATTTTGCACAATCAGGCTAAGATGTTTACGAGTGTATTAGTGACAGGTTGCAAGCCCATCGCCTAACAGTACTACAAGCCTTTATTCCCTTAGTCGCCTCTTACGACATCCACGGGAAGACATGCAGTGGCACTATTCTATCCCGGAAACCCACAATACAATAGAAATACTCTTTATTGAACACCAAAAAAACAAAACACGGAACAGTACATTTTAACTAAGTATAGGTATACAACAGGCGGCCTAAATAAAAAAAAATGCGGAAATATGTACTATTTTCCCGGATAATAGGGCGTTCAGGGTGTATGGGAAACTGAACGTGAAGCGGTTTTAGAGAAAAGGGATTTTCGGACAAATTAAAATTTTGGAAAAACGAAAGAGCGGATAAAAGTTTTTCGAAACATCAATAGGTTACCGCGAAAAAGGCACGACTTTCAGTTTCCCTTAATGTACTATTAGCCCAAAGGAACCCTGAACCACCATAGAACTATGTCACAGTGACTTTCTAATTGAAGTCGTATGGAGTGTCAAACGTTTTATAATGTCAGGTGGGTCAGGATTCCATTGGGGTGATAGTACATACATATTTTTTTATTCTCAAATTAAAAATCAAATGTCAGTACAGTAACCAATGTACACTCAAGAGAAATGACAACGGGTCACGTTCTATAATAATTCAATACAAAGTCACCCGTTTTTATTGCTGTTACTTTATTTATAGTACTCGTCCGTCGGTTGTTGTCACTCGCTCTGGCATCTGTCGGTATGTTTGTTTTGCCAATGAGAGTATTCAAGCGATATAAGTATAGCCAAGTACTATTAATACTGTACCACTGTATTAATACTGTGTCTTTGACCAGTGTGTGTTGCCAGTGATGACCTACGGATCCGAGGCGTGGGCGCTAACGATGGGCCTCATAAGAAAGCTCAAGGTCACTCAGAGGGCTATGGAGAGGGCTATGCTCGGGGTTTATCTGCGTGATAGAATCAGAAATGATGATATCCGCAGGAGAACTAAGGTTACCGACATAGCCCGAAGAATAGCTAAACTGAAGTGGCAGTGGGCGGGGCACATCGCACGCAGGACTGATGGCCGATGGGGTCAGAAGGTTCTTGAGTGGCATCCGCGGACCGGGACACGAGCTGTGGGTAAGCCTCCAACAAGATGGAGTGACGACCTTGTAAGGATCGCGGGAAAGCGGTGGATGCGAAAAGCACAAGACCGGTCTGAGTGGAGAGCCTTGGGGGAGGCCTATGTCCAGCAGTGGACGTCTTTCGGCTGACATGATGATTAATACTGTACTATTAATTGTGCAAGTAAATAATTTGATCCACTGTTAGAGGAGCATATTGCCCATCGTACTTTGATTGATTGGGTATTCGTGTAGACTGGTGCATAGAATATAGTACGCGGGCGTGGATTTTAAAAGGAGCGGTAGGTAAAAAGAGTTTTCTATATAGTGGGTGTTTTTATTTTAGTGGTTGGGTTATTATGGGCAGTTTTTATTTATTCATAAACGGTATTATGTAAAAAAAAAAATCTTTCTGTATTTTATTACTTTACATGTTTGTCTGTTTGTACTAACAAACAGACAAACTCAAAGTCTGTGTTTTTTTTTGTAAAATCTCTACATGTAATGATACAAGCCGCATGACGGTCTGAATGTATGTTGGCAACGATCTCAAAACTGAACGGATTTTCATTCAGTTTTCACCATCAATAAGATAATTTTCACGGAAGGTTTTAATGTAAGTATAATAAATTCTTGCTTATGTACGGGGGAATCAGAAAATTAATATAAAACGAAGCGGATCTCTAGTATACACATAAAGCTCTTATACATTGACAGCGTTGTCACAGGAATTAAATAAAGTTGTTATAATACTTATATAGAATATTGCTTTTGGTAATGATAATAAGCTAGCATTATATACGACAGTGAATATAAAATAAAAATATCATGTACAGTCAACAACGTAGTCACTAACTCTCACACCCATTTTTTCTCATCTATAATATTCAAGTGATTATGATAAGCGTTGATTATTTATTGTAAGGCGTTGCGTAACTTTAATGAGAAATTCCAACCCCATAAAACAAACCGGCACGAGAAAAAAGTCTCTCTTATATCAGGTTACGACGTCATGAAGCAAAACGTGAAATTGCAGTTTCACAACATATTCTCACTTCGGACTACCGCAAAAATGCTTCATAAACTCCGTCGAATGCGTCATTAGCCCGCCGTGAAAACTTACGGGGCAGCACGGAGTTCATTCAACCCACCAATAGGCGAGTATACACGGAGCGGCGCGGCGGTGCGCGATGTTTCTTCTTTTCGGCGTCAGATTAACTGGCTTCCTATACGTCACCATAAATCTCTTATAATATTATATACTCTTTTTTCTATCCTGTTCGAGCCTTCTACTCCAGGTTATCTTAATTGTAAATTTAATTTTAATACCCCCAAGCTGTGAATTGCGTTCCTCTCGTTCTCTCAAACTTACTATTCCTCCACACCGTACTGGTTTTATGTCTTATTATTTTGCCCTTAAGGCAATCCGTCTCTTGAATGAGCTCCCACTGAGCATCAGACAAGCCCCAAGCAAGTTAGCTTCAAGCGGATGCTTCATAAGCATCTGCTGGAACAAGCGCAGTCGTACCTAAATCGATTTAACACACATCACCTTATCTGTTAATTTACATATTTTATATACTCGTATCTTGTATATATTTTATTTATACAGTTTTTTTCTTTTTTATTTGTCTTCTTTCTCTGTTTCGCCTACTGGTTGACTGGTAGAGAATGCAATTGGGCAATAAGTCCGCCATTTGTACTTTATTGTATTTAGTGCAAAGAAGTTTAAATAAACAAATAAATACTGCACGTACGATCCTTTTTTTTACGTCGCATTTATCCTTCGAGTCTAATTACATTGTGTGTCGTGTGTATGGTAATAGGATCGGTAACTCATAGTATTTTGGTTTGGCTTTGGTCGCATCCTTTAATAAGAACAATTTGTCTTATTATTTCTGTCATCTTTATTGAAAAATTTGACATCAATATTAATGTATAAAAAAGCCCTTCTAACCGGTTCTGAATAATTATAGTTTAACTATACAATAAGTGAATAGGAGTTATTAAGGTTTAATAACATTATCATATAATGCTACTTAATGTTATACCTTTAGCTACCTTAGCTTAAAAAATTTGCTTGGCTTTGAAAATCCAAAAGTTAATATCTAACCCTCATTAACGTCGCAATGTATTTAATAACTCCATATTTCCAAAATATTGAAATAAATCCATACTTTCTCATCCACTATAGCATTAAGTCGTTTTTCATTCAACAACTTTTCTCATTGTACTGAAAAAAAAACTCTAATTCTAGATGGCATCTTGTCTTAAAAGTAGGCACTACTACTAAATACTACTTGATATGGGCAACAATAAAGTTTCAGCTGCTTTTTCTTCAAGACATTTCGGTAAAATTTCGTACCCACGTCAACTTTTGGGACACCTTGTATGAAAATTATACACATTTAATAACAATGTTTGTTCATACCAATATCTTGATTTGATTTGTTTGAATATAAATCTTATGTTAAAACAATGGGTTATAAACTATTACTTTAATTACAAAACATTGAAAGAAAAATGTCGTGACAACAAGCATTTATATTGTACTGTCTATGTCTGTAGAGTAGATAATCTAATGAACTGTAATCCGTTCAATACTTCTTACTAAGTCTTAGTCTTGTTTTGTGGTTAACCAATACAACTTAAAATATAATGTTCTCCATAAGGGGATAAGGCAAAAACCTACATAATCCCCCATCGACGCGTTCAACGAAGCCGCGCGACGTCGCTCCGGGCCGCGCTGTACCCCTTCGTGTGTAAATTGCCTAACGCTATTAGTGACTTTCGTACGCGATCACGAAGGGAGTAAGATTAAGGGAAAACGTTAGGGTTGTTTTTCCAGGAAGAATATAAATATTTCGAAGTTAGAAGCAGGTATGAATGCAAATGGGTCACGTGACGTGAACTATTAAACCGGTCCACTGCAAGTGAGACAACCACAAATGGCGGCAATCACTTCTTGCATATTATACAGGGCGTCCCTCGGCTATACCACATGAAAGGAAAGTACCTTGAATATTGTAGATGGAACATTTTACTGAATGAAGACATTACAAGGTTGAACCGGGAACCGAACCCGTTACACGAGAAAAATAATTACCCTTAATCATTGATTTAGCTTTATCATACCGATCGAAAGGCTTCACCATAAGGATTATTTTTTGCTACACAATATAGTGTCAAAAGTAAAAAGAAGACCATGAATTTTAACATTTTTAATACAAATTTAATCAATTTATCAAATGCTCAAAACGAGTCCCTTCCTGTTGAATACAAAGTCGCACTCTTTTGATTATTTCACTCCCTTCGATTTTATGATCTTGTTGTGGTGGATATTTAGAATAAAACGTCTAATAAAATTATAATAAAAGGCAAATTATGTTTACTTTTTCAGTGGGTACATTTATTAGTAATAGGTACTTATGATAATCTCAGTAGTATGTCCTTACTGAACAAAATTTCACATCAAATGTTAAAAATCATGGTCTTCCTTTATTTCGTGACGTTCGGTCTCCTAGGTATTACCGTCGTAATCAGCCGTACGTTTGATTAGTTATGTAGTTAAGCGCCGCGGCATAAACTATTGTTTAACTATTGTATATACCAGGTTACTTTAAATTGGTAATACAAAACACTTAAAGTGAATTCCATTTACTCAGTTTTTTACATTAAGTAGCCTTCTTTAACTATCTTAAATTTTCTAATAAAACTAATATTTGTATCCAGTCAGTATAATAAAAACCCCCGATATATAATGGCAACCCTTTCTTTCACAGCCGATATCTCCTTAACGGCTCAACCAATTTTCAAAAACCATATATAGAAAGTATCACAATTAAACTAACTTTTCTTTGAAAAAAGCCGCGTCCGAATAAATCCAACTATTTAGGAGCTACAATGCCACAAGCGTTTCTATTCGTTTCGTTTTTAAACCAATCGCGTCACTACTAGATGACGTGATACGAAGAGTTACGTAATCTAGAAGTGACGCGATTGGCTTAAAAACAAAACGAATAGAAACGCTAGATAGCGTTATACATCTTGGCAAGGGTCGGTAACCCGCATGCTCGTTTGATACCACACAACACAAAACAAATGTTTCGTAAAAAAAACTGTTTCATAGGGTAAAGTCACCAGTGGTCAGCTAGATACCTGAAGTCGGCCTCTGCCTATACTTTGTATGAGTAGGAAGAGTACGAAAGATATATTTCCCACTCTTCGAACTCATATAAGGTCGACTACTGGTCTCTGGCTGACTACTGTTGACTTTACCCTATTACAGTTCAAATATATATCTTAAAAGGTAGCTGACAGACAGGCGGACGAACGTAATAGATTTCCGGTAGCTTCCCTTGGGTACGGAATTCTAAAAGCCAGAACTTCTACCAGGTAGGCATTATTTAAAAAAAATTACACTGTTTAAATGATAACTAGTTGTAATGATAGCTGTTGCTCGCGACTCTTATTTCGCAGAAGTCGGTTATCGCTATTCCCTCAGGAACTATTAATTTTTCACAGAAAAAACGTAGCCCATATCCCATTCCATGACCTAACCTATATGTGTACGAAGTTTCATCCCAATCCATTTAGAAGTTGAATCGTGATTGAGTAAAAAACATCGAAGCATTCAAACTTTCTCATTTATAATATTATAAGTAACGTAAAGAGTAGCAAACATCAATAAATACATCACATTATATGTAATGAATATTAATTAATAACTTCATACATAATATTGATAGGACTTGAAACTTGAACAGATCTAAATTTTCCGCCTATCAAAAATATCTCTATATTAAGCAATTTATTATTTTGTACTGCGTTATGAACAATTTTTGTTGTTGCCCTTAAATTGTCATTTTCCAAGATCGTATTTTTTATTTTTGTTAGAAAATGAAGCAATTAAATTTAAATAAATAAATGTCAGGGGACAATGTCACACCAATTGACCTAGTCCCAAACTAAGCTCTAGGCTAGGCTATGGGTACTAGACAAAGATATAAATACTTATATAGAGAAATATATACTCTACCAACAACTCTAAAAACTTGTTGATAATTCTGTAACCACATTTTGCACAATCACGCTAAGATATTTACCAATGTATTAGTGACAGATTGCAAGCCCATCGCCTAACAATAATACAAGCCTTTATCTATCTATCTATCTATATATCCACTACTAAACTGTCCTGAGCCGTATACTCGAAATTAGGTGGCCTTTGTAGCGGATGGCCTTATCCAAGCCATAAAAAAACATTGAAGTACAGTAACCCAAGAAGATATTTATCAGAAAAAATACGCGTTTCTTCTTCATCCATCAATCGTAGCGTATTTTCCTTGTTATAAAGCACATATCCAGCGCCCATAATTTCTTGCCACCTATCTCCGATCTAGCTGGTAACAGCAGAAGCTCCAAACACATTGGTCATGTAAGTAAACCGTAGCTTTCCACATTTTATATTCTTTCCTCATTTAATTGGATCAAACGTCGGCAAGCCAACAGAGTTCGCGTGTCAACTATACATTTCGTTTCTACCTGAATACAGTAGATACAATTTGAGTACGCCAATTGGTAGAAATACGCTGCATTCTAAGGCAAACACAATTGGGATAGACCAAAAAAAATAACTCACGGTTTTTACATTCTCATTCGAAAGAAAAGGTAATTTTAAGAAACCAATTTCATTTATTTTGTATTTGACGCAATATTTTGTTTTAATATCTTTATTTATTTAGCAGACATTTTATGGATGACATGATTATTTTAAATTTTGGCTGGCATTTTCTGATAAATTACAACAATTAAATGATATCTAATGATAAAAAGTGATTGTAATAGTGTAATAAAACATACTATTTCAAGCGGCTTTCGCCTAACCCGTAAGATACACCAAGCTTCTAGCCAAAAATGAAAGTCAAACAAAGGTCAAACTTTTATTTTTAATATTTCAAAAACTTAATAACGCAGAACGGCTTTAAAACCCTTTTCCTCGAAATGGTTTTTAAATAAGAGTAATTTAAAAATGTGAACAATCATAATTATTTAGAGGTAGAGATTTGGTGTTATATTCGTGTACTCATACAAATAAAGAATCATTAAATAAATAAATAAAATAAAATATTCAATAAATGAATTTTATTTAAGCGCGTTCATTCTCAATTTAGGCAGCGTTTTACGACATTGAGATCGACAAACGTCTCACTTTACTCTTACTTCACACAAGTCAGATTGCAGGACAGAGAAAAATACTTCTTTAGCTAGACTAGGCAAGATGAAAACGCTGTTAACGTTTCTGTGTTCCATTAACTCTATCAATCAAGCAATTTGATTTTATAGCGCCATCGAAACCATCGATGATTCCGCAAACGTCAAGGTTCAAGAAGACACGTTACACTTTTAGCAATTGTTCGGTAGTCTCGCGCGAATGCGACGATTGGTTTGAGGATCTAAAACAAAAGACGGCACAAACATTTACTGTATTTATATTCTAGCTACGGGCTACAAATACAAATTATTAATTTTAATAAATTTACACACTCTGTTGACTCAGAATGTACTCGTAAGGAGTTGACATTGCGGTCGACGCGATCTGTCATCATATAATATTTAGTCGATTTTCAATAAACGCTAACTTAGCTTTATGCATGTAATAATTATGTGTTCGAAGTTAAAAGTCGATTGTGACAAGACACGAAAATGCTCAACATTTTTTTGGGATACTGGACTTGTCTTCACTGTGGCAAGTGTAGGCAATTTGTTTTATCGTAACACTAGATAAACTGGCGAAGGTGGAATTTCCCTACGTTTATTTCTATTTTCTTTCCTTTTGTAGCTATTTCGAAGACTAAGGCTAGCTTGAAGGGGGTTAAGGCGGAGTTAAAACGTAAATGATAGACAGGGGTGTGTTGTGTTACCGTCTTAATTCAAAACACGCAGTGCCTAGCTATTGAATTTGACAGCAAGGGAAAATAATACTTTGACTAAAATAGGTTTATTTTACGTTTATGAATCGTACGTATGTAGAATGTAGCTCTGCCTTCGCCAATCTGGGAATATGTCGCGTGAGTTTATTGTAGTATTGTTAGGCGAGATAGGCTTGCAACCGGTCACTAATATACACTGGTGAACATCTTAGTCTAATTGTGCAAAATGTGGTTACAGAATTAGCAACAAGTTTTATAGTTGCTGGTCATTCTGTAGCTCTCCCCTGTATGTACCATTGTACCTATGTATACTAATCAAAACCAAGTAGGGGCCACGCTATGTTCTGCATACAAAATCACTATGTTCGGAGAAGGATTAGATATTACAACAAAAATGTTAACTTGTAATTTTTGAATTTAATATCATTCGAAAACTGCAACTTTCAAGTAACTTACAACCTGTTTTGTTTTTACCGTGTGTGCGGTTTTAAAAAAATTGCGTATTTTTGCTCATTTAATATTAAATTAAAAGGCTTGTAGTACTGTTAGGCGATGGGCTTGCCACCTGTCACTAATACACTGTTAAACATCTTAGCCTAATTGTGCAAATTGTGGTTACAAAGTTATCAACAAGTTGAGTTAGAGTTGTTGGTAATTCTGTAGCTCTGCCTACCCCACTCTGGGATTACAGGCGTGAAGATATGTATGTATGTATGTAATATTAAATTTGAAAATTGTTTTAAAAAACCACCCACCCGCACGGTAAAAACAAAACAAGGGACAAAAAATAAAAAAACGCAGCTTGTAAGTTGAACATTGCAGCTTTGGAATGGTAGTAAATTCAAAAGTTACAGGTTAAGATTCGTTATAATAATCCTTCTCCGAAAACTAATCTTTTTTATGTAGAACATAGCGTGGCCCCTATTTTGTTTTGATTAGTATATGTACAACCTCACACAAATTTA
The DNA here is from genome assembly GCA_927399475.2 of Acleris emargana. NCBI lineage: Eukaryota > Metazoa > Arthropoda > Insecta > Lepidoptera > Tortricidae > Acleris > Acleris emargana. The sequence continues at coordinate 5,543,323 of OV656836.1, read as the reverse complement.
CATTACTGTTTAAAGTTCTATTACAATTCGATTCAGCCCGTCTTGCTTTCATATCGCAATTATATTGCTTATGCTAGTTGCCCACGATCTGATAGAGGTCGCGGGAGACCGCTGGATGACAGCAGCAGAGGACTGATCGTTGTGGAAACCCTTGGAGAAGGCCTTTGTCCAGCAGTGGACGTCTTGCGGCTGATGATCATGATGCTAGTTATTATTCATTTGACAGAAACGACTTAGTAGTCCATAGTTGACATCAACAATCTGATAGCTTGGAAGTAAGATGGCTAGAAATAGTGACAAATAAAGCCCAGCTCTATTGTAGGTATTCGGGTTAAACCCTAATTGCTTTTGACATTTTATCATATTGTTAACCTTAACATAACTTTTATTTACTTGACAGTTCGTAGTGGCGGCCTCGTTAACAAAAATACGATAACAATAGGTGTAGAGACAAATTAGAATAAGGCTTATGATTTATTGAACAACTTCTAATTAAAACTAACCTTAACTAATTAACCTGTGTGGTCACCGGGTTAGAATAGTGCCACTCCATGTCTTCCCGTGGATGTCGTAAGAGGCGACTAAGGGAATAATAAAGGCTTCTAGTACTGTTAGGCGATGGGCTTGCAACCTGTCACTAATACACTGGTAAACATCTTAGCCTGATTGTGCAAAACGTGGTCACAGAATTATCAACAACTTATTTAAGAGTGCTTGGTAATTCTGTAGCTCTGCCTACCCCACTCTGGGAATGAAGGCGTGAAGGTATGTATGTATGTATGTTCTAATTAAAAGAAATTACAGGGGGTGAATTGTAAAAAGGTTACACTATAAGTATTAAATTTTATAAAGTTTCAATGAATTGAATGGTCTTTGTACTATTTTACCTTCTTGTATTATTTTGTAAACGTACTTTGCCTTCTTATTCCTTATCAACCCAGGTCGTTGTAAAATAATAAGAATTCACATCAAATTTAATATTAGAACCGGTTATTAATTAGGAAGTTTTTAATTAGCTTCTAAAATATTTCAACTTGTCCAAACGAGTAATAACTTGGAAACAATTTAATTAATTTCCAAGCGTTTTGTCCCGGCCGACATTTTCATCTTAAAAAATCCGTAGTCGGGTAAGAATGTCATGTATGAAATAAGTTTCGATTAATTATTTCTAGATGCAGAATTTATGACAAAAAATCTTAGAGATTCGTTTTAAAGTACGCTTTTTAATTATTTTTTATTAAAAAAAACTTTTTTTTCTTCTTGACCTAGCTTTTTACGGCTCATTCATTACTAAACTTCTAAGTACTACTAATAACCAAACACAATTACACGTTTGCAAACTTAAACTATTGTTTGGTTATCTTTAAATAAAAACCAAAAATAATTAAAAGAACATCGGGCTTAAAGCCAAAACGACGAGCTGGCCTAGTTGGTAGTGACCCTGCCTACGAAGCTAGCGGTCCTGGGTTCAAATCCCGGTAAGGGCAGATATTTGTGTGATGAGTGCGAATATTTGTTCCTGAGACATGGATATTTACTATGAATTTAAGTATATATTTCTCTATATAAGTATTTATATCGTTGTCGTTTTACCCATAAAACAAGCCTAGAGCTTAAATTGGGACTAGGTCAATTGGTGTGACATTGTCCCCCGATATTTATTATTTATTTAAATAAATGAATTTTTAATAAACCACTTACTTACCACTAATAAAATAGTAACAATTATATTATGCTTTGGTATTTTAATGGATTTGAGTTGTAGGCCCTGGGTTTTCTGACCACCCGTCGCCGGCGGCGGGTAGGTCAGAGAAACCACCCTCAAACATTCCCGAACAAAACATCCGAACGTCGTCGGCGGCGGACACGCGTCGATCGCCGGCCGCCGGCAACGGGTGGTCAGAAAACCCAGGGCCTAACAAGAACGTACACGCGGCAGCGCGGAAAAAATAGCAAAGTAAATAAATCTTTCGAAACGGCTAAACCGAGAGTTGAGATCTGATTAAAATTCTGTGTCAAGTGTCAATGTGGAATGTAAATCACTCATAACAAAGGTTTAAAGCTATTTTTTCAATTAGTTACTTTAAACCTTTGTTACAGAATTACCTACAACTTTAAAAACTTGTTGATAATTCTGTAACCACATACGAAAATAAATACAAAAAAGTAAGCAAACCTCATGAGCCTACTGCGCAAGAACGTTATCCAAACCTCAAATCTGCAGCTAAATTGCAGTGCTTAATGCAATACGTTTGTGACTCGTTCTTGTGCATTATTGACATTTTAATAGTTCAGTGTGAGATTTTATTTTTTCGTTTGCGGAAATATCATTTCCGATCGCAGTTTTAAAAAGATAGTAAACCCGATTTTAAAACTTTTATGACAGTTGTCATCGTTTGCGTTGGAAAGATAAAAACAGCCATTAAGAAATATTTTATGTTTACAGTAAGAGGTCCTTACTGGTTTATTCTAGATTGGGATTGTAACGAGTTCTTTATTATTTAATCTGAATTATTAATTTAAAAAAAGAAAGGTGTTGATAGTAGCATTGATTTCACATGCTTCGTCTGATAATGACGCATTTAGCCATATTCTAGACAGGTAAGTTTTAGTTAAGTAAGGTAAGATAAAATAATTAAAACAAAACAAATTCAAGTGTAAACATTAACTAGAAGTCAATATTCTGAATTTATTTTATAGTCAAAATAAATTTTAAATCTTTACTAAATTACCATTCTATTTTAACTGCAAAGTAAAAATAAACTTTGGTAGTGCCACTTAAAAATTAAAATAAAACTATGATTTTACTGCAAAGCAGACTGGCAACCCTTAACCTTTTAAGAACGTCGTAAACCTTGTGTTAAATTCACATGCATTTATTTGTTCGTATTTTGTATTCTTTAAATGCCTATAAATACAACGACTCTTCTCTTACTACTTTTAAGACTATAATACAAGAAAACAATGGTTTGAAACTTATAATTAGACCTAGATATTTTCCTAGCACGAACGATGTTATCGATAAATACCACTTCAATGTCATAGAGTGATTTTCACTGAAGTATGTAAAATATTAATTATTAATAAATTGATAGTTTTGATATTAACTTATCATTCTTATTTTAATTTTTAAAACACTAAATAGTTATATAAATCATGTATTTTTTTTCCTTTTAGGTACCTACGTCAACAAGTTTTAGGACATTGTAAATATTGTGAATAATTATTATAATGATGTACAATTATTTCCTCTATGAAGTTGAAGAGGTGGTTATCGATAACATGATTGTCGATGTTTTTTTTGTGTCAAGCCCTAACAACACATCGTTCGTGCTAGGAAAATCTCTAGGTCTACTTATAATAAATGGTCGTTTGTTCTTAAATATAATATGTCTCTAAACTCACCAATAGTGTATGTAGCGCCATCTATCTGAAAGGTCGCGCTCTTGCACTTCTTAAAAACCTTCCCACTCACAACTTGCCGCATCGCGCTGTTATGCGAGGCAGGGTTCGAAGTAATGTCCCGCCTCGCCACCGCAGCGCTAGTGTCGAATTTGTTGCGCAACTCGTCGAACGACAGCTCGGTCGAGTAGTCCGGCGTCTGCTCATCACTGCTCACTTGCCCACACATCTGATCGCCTGGTACACTACTGGCCGATTTGCTGTTCATTTTGTTTTTTTTCGCAGCACTTGAAACACTACAGCACTAGTCTACATTTTTGTTTGTATGTTAAGTTTTTGGCGCTAAAAAAAAGAAACAAACGTTTAGTAATTTATTAATAGTAACTGATTGACAGCGAGAAATTCGGCTTTACACAAAAAAAAAATCCTTACAAACCAAACATTTTTACGGATAAAAATACAATTAGCGTCGTCGTCAAGGAAAAACATCTCACGAAAGTAGGTTTATGGAATATTTAAAAACGCCATGAAAAATGCTCGTGCGAAAACCTTTTAGGAAATTTGTCTCAGTTCTTATATTCATTTTAATAATCATTTGAACATTCAAAGATTGTTTTATATAAAATAAGATTTACATACAGATACCAAAAAAAAATTTGTTCAAAAAGCAAAGAATTTTGTGATTTAAGTGATAGTTTCTGGATTCCATCCAACCTCAGAATATACAGGCTGATTTTTGTTTGTAGGAGACTCGGAGTCCCTGAGGGACGACCCTCGCCGAATGAGCAAACTTCTTCAGCCAAAAATGGAAATCAAGTCTTTGCACGACTAGGGTTTCTCGGAGACTAATAATTACAGTTGAGAAATAAGAAGAAATTTTCTGTTAACGACTGAATTTCTCTCAAAATACGATTCGTTTTTGTTTACCCCCTAGGTGTATTCTTTCTACAGGTCGCCCAAAACATCCAGGGCTTCCTCCATTTAAATTGCTATTCGTTGTGGCATTTTACTTCTAAAAACCATAAAAGTGTATTATTTAACGATAGAAAATGTATTTAGGGGCCAACAATCAAATAATATATACCTACTCATGAGAGTTAGTTTAAATGGGCAGCCGTCGCAATCAGCCCGAATGAAGACAATCTATAAATTTATCTGGACGATTTAAAGTTCCGTACTAAATAAACATCTAACGGCATAGGGGAGATTTTTTTGTTAAAATAAACTGGGGGAGTAGTGAAACCCCTAAAAAAATTAACGATTCGCTTTCCGTAAAAATTAAACTTAACCTTGTTCTCAATGCAAGTGCTATTTTAATATTTTGTCCTGTTGTTTATCTTCAAAACGCGAAGTTAGTTCATAAGTTTTTAACCAAGTAATCCTTCCTTCTCTTTTTTTCGAATATTGTTTGTTTATACAGGGTGTATTGCAAGTCGTGTGCCAAATGAATAGGGTGGGTAGCTAAGGTCACTTGCAACACGTTTTGGGCCAATTAACACTTATCCTACCCACGGTGTTTTTTTAATATTTTTTTTGAAAAAATCTCGGAATCTTCCAAAAGTTAACCATTTTGTTCACCTATCTTTTTTTTTTAAATGTGACAGCACAAAAATACTTAAGTATAGTTTTTTTATTTTTAATGTTTGCGCATTCGAATGAAATGTTATTTTTATTCATATAGTAAACAAATAAAAAAATATTAGCCAACAAAGTGTGAAGGACAGAAAAATAAAATCTTCACGGTCAACTTTACGGCACAATTAAAAAAAAAGTAGAAGCTCCTCAGATCTTCCAACATCATAAAACTTCTCCAGTTCCTGACTTTTAGTTGGCTAATATTTTTTTATTAGTTTACTATATGAATAAAAATAACATTTCATTCGAATGCGCAAACATTAAAGATAAAAAGTACTTTTGTGCTGTCACATTTAAAAAAAAAGATAGGTGAACAAAATGGTTAACTTTTGGAAGATTCCGAGATTTAAAAAAAATAATATAAACAAAACACCGTGGGTAGGATGAGTGTTAATTGGGCCAAAACGTGTTGCAAGTGACCTTAGCTACCCACCATATTCATTTGGCACACGACTTGCAATACACCCTGTATATTAAAAAAAAGTTTAAGTAGAGCCCATAAAATATAAAAAAAACGTTTAATATTGACGAGCGGTTGATATGCCAGCGACAGCTGTTTCTAAAATACAAAACATCCCGTAATGTTCATTTGTCTATTATATTAATCAATGTCTCAAGAAATATTCCTCAGGAAAAATAATCGAGGAGCAAAAACGGTGATCCTTAAGGCGTTACAAGAAAACAGTCGTACCTCTGAAACAGACGGAAGTATTTTTAGCAACTTAATTGATGATTTTCTTCCAACGCTGTTTGCGTGACTCAACCCATTTAAGTATCGGTTATAAAGAGCATTACTCCATTCCAAATCCCTTAAACGTAGGGAATTTCCTTTGTTTTTAGTCCCTTTTTATTACTAAACGTTAAAAAAAGCGCTTAAAATATTTCGGGGCCAATCTTTTACTAGCCTATGCCTTCAACTTCGTATATAATTAGTACCTTACGAATTTCACCTCATTTTAAGGCATTACTAAGCCTCCATTGTCCGTCTGTCAGTCCGCGGTCTCATGAATCGTAATGGGCAGACAGTTGAAATTTTCACAGAATGTGCACGACTATTTATTGCCGCTATAACAACAGATAATAAAAATAAAAGAAATTTAGAAATTAAAAGGGAATTACAAGGTTGTTACGGAATTCTTTGTGTGCAAGTCTGTGGCCTTAGATAAAATGCTTTGCGAGAACGTTACCGTCATCGAAAATATATAAAATTGACGTAAGCTGCCAAATTGTTGCGTCAATTTCATACAATTTGTCAGTAATCGAAAATTGTTTACGTTAGCGTTATGCATCTTGCCTAGCCCGATGTAGTGTATGGACACTTATACATATATAAATGTAATGTTATCTGTGACATCTGTCATCTGTCATCTCGGGGCTAGGTACTGCGCGGTTGGCGCGAAGGGTGGGGAGTTTAACAGCCAGGCGCGGAGGAAAGACGCAGTGCATAGCGAGCGAGCCCATATTTATTGTTACACAAACAAAAACACTCAAACACGTATAGTAACATATTCTACGAGTACACGACATTTAGTGACAAGTGAAAACATGTGCTTTATCTAAAACAAGTTTGTTGTTCGTTTTTCTCTTTATAGTCACAATCTTCATCGCTAAAGGTCGTGACCCTTAAATTCTTCGTGGCTGTTACGCATGAGCTGCCTCCATTTAGTCCGGGTTTCGCTTCTTCAAGGGCGGTTGATATATTGAGTTCAGTGGTGACTGTTACCTTGGTCACGCGAGCTATTAGGTGGTCGTCCACGTGGTCTTCTTCCATCGACCTTTCCCACTACTAGCAACTTATTGGTTAAAAAGATAAAAGATAAAATTCATTTATTGTCAGAAACTGTGTAAAATTAGGTCACATCATATAAAAGGTCCAACAGTTTGCCCATTTCGGGCGTACAATAGCAAGTACCTAAATATATTATATTAAAACAGTGTTAAACAGGTATAAATCTGAAATATTCATTTAAATTGTAGAAACTTTCCATTGATAGCCATTTTTTGAGCTTTGTTTTAAATATAATCCCATCTAGCGATTTAATATGTTCAGGTTTTTTTTAATTCTTTGGAAATGGCACACGAGCGCAATGACCACCTGATGGTAAGTGGGATCTGTGACCCATAGACATTTGTATTCCCTAGTGTACAAATCTTAAGACAGCAATCGCAAGGCTGCAAATACATTGCACTGCCGGAGAGACAAGATGGAACGCCTCATTGCTAGTCATTTCATCGATTGTCTTACACAGGAGCACAACAATGCGAACACCGTTGCTTGGCGGTTGGGTTAATGGATTAGATGGTGGTAGCGACTATTCAATGTTTTATAAATAAGGATGTTACATTGTTCAATAAAGAATGAAAGGCACTGGAAACAAAGTTCGCATTACATACGGTGTAAAAGCTCGGTACGCCGCGCCAGTAATTTAAATGTAAAAGTTCCAGAGAAAAATTTAATAAAGCTTGCCTAAAACTTATCCTGACTGCTTGTGTAAGTTTTTTCATTCTCTTCTGTAGAGTCGAGCTGGTAGGCTAATCTGAGTATAATATGTTGGAGTTAAAAGTTGATATGATTATTTTATTTTTTAATAACAAAAAAAGCTAGCTTTAAAAAACTCGACTGTTGTTGCTAACCAAATTTAAATCGTTATAAATCCCACATGTTCGTTCAAAATAAAAATGATTTAAAAGACCTAAACGATACCCCGCTTGTCATAGTTCGTCGATTTTTTTTTTCTTCTTTACAATATGGCGTCTAGTTGCCGTCATATTGAATTTTAATTACTGTCATGTATAATCGATCCACGCATTTAGTTTCAAAAACGCCACAAAGGAACAAACTTACATATGGACTGATAACCACAATACCCTTTTACTTCGGCAGTCGGGTAAAAACAGATCAAGACAAGAAAATAATGTCAATGCAATGTAATTAAAGATATTGGGAAACAAACTCACACAAATGCGCCTAAAATTAAACTAAGGCTTGTACTATGAGTACAGTCAACATCATAAATAAGTGATCATTTATGTACCTTGTCACTTTAACGTTGTGTTTGAAATATTATACAAGGTACATAAATGGTCACTTATTTATCCTGTTGACTGTACTAGGAAAAGATAAACATACTTATATAGATTTATTTTATTTTTATTTAATGGCATAGGAAGGCAATCGAGCACACAGGCCACCTGATGGTAAGTGGAAACTGTGACCCATAGACATTCACATTCACAAAACTGCAAATGCACTGCCAACCCTGAGGACTAAGATGGAATGCCTCTATGCTAGTCATATCACCGGCTGTCTTATCCCCAAACCAGAACACAACAATGCGAACACTGCTGTTTGGCGGTAGGTTAATGGATAAGATGGTGGTACCAACCCGGACGGACCCTGCACAAGGTCCTCCCACAAGTAAAATGATGAATAAATATCGTCTAACTGTATCGTCTAGTTTATTTATTATGTTTATTTTAACATAGGACGAGGTGGTAAAATATCTTAAACGTTGGAGCCAATCTATTTAAACGGATCTCTCAGTCGGGATGAAATTGTAAACGCCTTCTGACATAATCACCCTCTATCTAACTATATTACCTACAGTGTGCAAACTACAGCTGTTTCAGTACAATTATTATCTTTTGCCGGCGTTTATTATTTACATACATACATACCTTCACGCCTTCATTCCCAGAGTGGGGTAGGCAGAGCTACAGAATTACCAACAACTCCAAAAACTTTTTGATAACTCTGTAACCACAATTTGCACAATTAGGCCAAGATGTTTAACAGCGCATTAGTGACAGGTTGCAAGCCCATCGCCTAACAGTACTACAAGCCCTTATTCCCTTAGTCGCCTCGTACGACATCCACGGGAAGACATGGAGTGGCACAATTCTACCCCGGCAACCATACGGGGAGTTTATTATTTGATTTTTTTAAACTCATAAGTGGGTGTTTATGGAACAAAAGAAAGAATTTAATCAAATTTAATGTATGTATGTGAAAGCACAAATACGTAAGTGTTTTTGTTTGTTTATACCTACGGGATGACTACGGGGAGAACATGGGAAAAAAAATCTAGAACAATGCAAGTCCATAGAATACAGTAGCAGTACGCAGAAGTTATACATAAAATTATCGCCAAATCTAAGAAATTTAATTAATTTTGCTGACAATCTGAAGTACTTTTTGGAATTTAGATGAAATAAATGTTTTACTTCTTTAATATTTTGAATAAATGACAGCCACGTACGGAAGACGAACTTTTGAGAATCAATACTAACTAAATACATTTTTGCTTTCGTATTTCCCTTTCCAACCTTGTGTTATGAAACCACCCTGTTCTAATTGCTTAATTTATAGTAGACATTTGAATAGATATTTGGTATATATTTGATACAAGTGAGGAATCTGTTCCCAAAGATCTTGTAGGCTGTGACAAGACCTTCAGATAGAGCCGTCGCGGTGAAGAAATAAATTTTGCAGTAGGTCGGAGTACGTAATCAAATCCTTTATTTTCTTTACTTTCGCGTATGAAAAGGGTCAGAATATAAATTCGGGTACGGTAAAATAGCACACTTATTACAAATACGACTAGGGACTAAATTGAAGACATCTTTATTAATTTATAGGGGTAGGGAGGGGTTTACCAGTTCAATGTAGAACAATCATGCGGTCGATTAAGAAGAAAGTTGTAAACAAGGGTTTGTTTTTAGGGACGTAGTCTAAATGCAATAACATTTAGGGGATTGAGTGGGAATAAAACAGTTATTTCATTTTAAAAAAAAGAGTCTCTGAGTTGCGCGACCAGGATTTACAAATCGATTTTTTTATCGATGCGTAAACGGAAAATTACTTTTGAACCTTCTTTTATTCAAACGTTAGGAAATTGAAAATACGATTCTACATTAACACACTGTAAACCGGTTGCGGGAAACCGATGGATGCAAAGAGCGCAAGACCGGTCCTTGTGGTAAACCTTGGGGGAGGCGGTAGTAGTGGATGTCTTATGTCAGAAATGACGATGATAATGAAAGGGAAGCCTGCCATTAGTCAAAATATTTTTGGTAAAATGTATCATTTCCCAATTTTTCACTTCCCAAAAAGCATTTTGTATGTTTATGGTTTTATATCCAGGATATCGATACCGCTTGCTACGTCTATAAGGTTAGGTTACACTTGTGACTACATTAAAAATAAATCAACTGTGACGGGAAACAACTGTTTGGGAAAATTTGGGAAATGATACATTTGACCAAAAATATTTTGGCCAAACGGAGTAGACCCTAATGAAGCACATTGTATATTAAATTTGACCCAAGCGTTGCTCAGTTGAACAAAATTCTGGAACATGACCAAATTATCAACACCATCATATGATAAAATTTTAATTCATACGATTACAATCAAGCTTTGATAAATAACTAAAATTAATTAAATCCTCAGGTTCACGTCAAGTAGGTACATATTTATTAGTGCATTTTATAAAATGGGCACAAAGTACGCTTTCCTCATATTCTAACTGTGGCACTTAAATATATAGTGTCTTTATTATGATTTTAACAGTCGCACCAATAACTATCAAATTAATGACCAGTAACAAAAACAATATAAATTATTTTTCACATGCATTTTTTAAACAAAAATGTGTACATACTGTATACAAAGGTCAGACGCAAAAGTTATTACACGTCTGGCAGTACTTTAACAAATTGGAAAATTTGCATTTTAGTGTTGGTGTAGAAAAGTTTCACTGGGAATTCCCTGGGTTCAGAGGGTAACGACCTGGGCGTAACTTGAGCATTTAAATAGCGACAACCACCACTATTCCAATACTCATACATAACTGCAGCTATTATAAAGTTAGTTTCGTAAATTGTTTTAGCAAATAAAACTACATTAAAGTCTCAGACGATGAATACTAAGAACTCTCTTGGACTTTAACTACATTTCGTTGAATCTCTTCTCCTTATTTAATTTCGTCGAAACCGCTTTCTATTGAAGCCATCGTGTTCAGGATGTCTCTAAAGTTCATTACAAAAGTTTGCTTGTGTAAGACTTGGAACTAAAACAATACCTGAACTTCTTGAGTTTAATTTCGGGACTATTTATTTAGCCAAGCAATCTCGGTGTTTTATTATGGTTAAAAAATAAACACGGTACTTAGTTATGCGTTTTATGTTGAGGTTTTTTTAAAAGAAATTAGTCGTTCTTATTATTTAATTACATAGAAAGTACGACATCAAAAAATATTTATTTGATCGTAGACCAACGGGGCTCTATTTTAATCGGTACATTTTTATCGAACATTTTAATCGATAAAACTAAAAAGTAAAAAGAAAGAACATGAAAACACTAATATACAAGTAGCAAATTTAGAGACGTTGCACTGTGTTGTTATCACCACGTTGACAGTACAGTAACATGTCAAATGCAATATAGTTTTACCGAGCAGTATACCTTTGCAATTTAATAGTACATTACTGCACCGCTATATACGAGTCCAGCAACCGCCCTTCCTGGTCGAGGCTTGTATAGTGCTTTTCTCTAACAATGCGAGGAAATTAAACAAAATTTCAGTTTTGATATAATTTGTATTCAAATGTATTAAAGGCAAATGGCAGTAAGTACTTAACCGACTATGCTTCTTCTTTACACTCTGGTAAACACAATCTTCATCATCTTCATCACTGGAACTCATTTTACTTTTGTATTTTCGCGAAACAAAAATAATACGTACTGTACTTAAACTTCCCTAAGAAAAAAGTATTCCCGATTCCCGCCTTAATTTTTTTAATTCTAAACTCAGAATGTTTTAAAAAAATTAAAACTATTTGACACTTTGGTAAATACGCTGTAAACGCGATAAACGGCGTTTACCTTTTTAGTCTATGACATTTAAAAAGTAAATTAACATGGAAGAATTTTGAATTGTCCGAGTGTTTGGCTGTTTGGAGTTAGTTATCATAGTCCAAATATGGTTTTAAAAAGTAAAAAACCGGGTACGTTATGAAATTTGTATACATTTTCGCGGCCGCTGCCGCTGGTTAATAATAACTTTTTTTTTTTAATTTTGCCTGGGCCTGGAACTCGGAACTTCGCGGGCTGATTTTACGGGAACACCCAAATACTCCGAAATATTTTATTCCGAATTTACTAATTCCGATTTTTAAAACCCCGAATTTCATAATTCCTAAGGAATAAAATTTCGATTACTAAAAAACACGAAATTTATTTAACCGAATTTCCAAATTCCGATTGTATATTTTTCCGATTTTTATAACTCCAAATAATGAAAAGCCCGAAGTGTCATTGGCCCGAAAAACAAAATTCCGATTATTCATTTTCCGAAACTTTATTACTAATTCGGAAATTTGATATTTGGGATAATGAAATTCGTGTTTTCAATAATCGGAATTTTATTTATTAAGAATTATGTTTTATAAATCGGAATTAGTAAATTCGGAATAAAATATTTCGGAGTATTTGGGTGTCCCCGGTCTAACTATCATAAATATGAGGTAGGTTTAGGTTATGTTAGTTTTGCAGCAGGCCCGGAGGGCCAAACCACCCAGAAATAGGAGCTCCGCGTAAGCGGAGCTCCGTCGACACTCTTACTCTTACTTCAATTACATATTTGATTAGGTGGGTTTATTATTAGTCGGTGTAATGATATTCCGAGTTTTGATGATCGGTATTTTAATAATCGGATTTCGTATTTTTGATATTTCTGATTATTATTCATTCGGACTTATTATTGTTCGGTGTATTGAAATTCAGAATTTTGCAAATCGTAATTGTTAACGTTAGACATTTTGAAATTTCGGATTTATAAATATCGGAAAAATGAAAAATCGGAATACTTATATTCGGAGTTTTAAAACATTCGGAATTATAATAATCGGCATTATGAAATTCGTGATTCCTATACTCGGAATTTAGTTTTTCGTATTTATGTAGTGTACCCTGATTTTACAACAGTAAGGTTAACATTTCCGAGCATGTGGGAGAAAAACAATATATTTGTTATAAACTATATATTATCCGGACATATATTACGCTTCGATGTCGTTATAAATATAAAGAGCTATAAATTTAAACGTTCCTGGTTTTAAAAATACACACAGGTAGCTTTTCCTTTTAAAGAGAAAATCGGTAGACAAAATAGGAAAGCACCGACGTTTTTAAAATCTTAAAGGCAGCTACATAACTGTTTTCTTTATTTCATTCTCAAAAGTATTTTTTAATTATAAAGTGTAACACGTACAAACTACAACTTTATTTGTTGAGCCACTGAAGAACCTTGACGCGGAATGCCATCAATTAATTTGGTCGCAATTTCCTTCTTATGACTTGACATGACATGCCAGCAGCATTATGACAGGGTTCTATCGTGGCTTAAAAATATAGTTTGTTCACTGGTAGTGTTAATAACATAAACACCTAACTTTTTACCGAAATTACCGTTATTTAGATACTTTTATTACTAATAAAAGGCATTCAAAACAAATAATTTAATACTGTCCTCCTAAATAATAAGGACGTATGCGAAATTTGTTAGTCAAAGTAAATTTAACCCCCAATCTTAAGAAACATACAGCCATACGCCCTTTTTTCTAAGGAGGGAAGTATACCTTTAACGGCCTAATTAATTTTCATGAAGCTTAGTTATGCAATATCCCGTTAAAACTAGCTTTACCTGCATAAAAAATGCATTCAAATCAGTCTATCCGTGTGGGAGATAAGATGCCACGGGTAGTCACACATTCATAGACACACAGAGACGTAGACACAGATACACAGACACAAAAATCTATAGATACAGATAAACTTAACACATCCTTTTTTAACGGGATTAAAAAGGACTTTTAAAAGTCACCTTTTCCCCAATTACATTAAAACTTTGCCCTGTCCATTCAACCTGTCAACTCAATAAGGACTTCACCCGGCCCCAGAGGGTCCCACTCTGAGGACCATTTATTATCCTATTAGGAGCCGGTTATCCGGCTATTTGTCTTGCTTTGAGACAAATTCGAATGTCAACGGTTTTTTATCCAACGTTTTTACAGGGGGATGCAATAACATCGAATAATTTGATCTGATTGTGTCTTGATGATGTGGCGAGTGATATAGTGTTTCAAAATGGTTTAGTTTATTTCGGCTTCATGAAACCGTGTGTATTATGTGCTGACATTAGAATTTATTTATCAGAGTAGAAGTTTGGATAGTTTGCATTTTCGGTAAGTACCTACTTGTTTTAACACTTGCGAGTAAAAATTCATCATAGTACACCATCATTTTGGTAACCAATTGGTTGCTAATTTATAATCCTATTCATTAAAATGAAAAATGTTATGCTTAATCTCTGGGGTTATATGCTTAACCTGGGGGGTTATTATGACATGGGTATGCAGTCCAGTTTACGCTGAGAAAAAAGGAGCTATAGAACTGATATAGCTGTGTCCTTTACGCTCGCCGTAAAATGAACTGCATACTTACGTCATAATATAACCCCTCTGTACGTATGTATGTAGGTTAGTTCTTTTGTCCCCTCGTAACTATTCGACGGGGCAACCGATTTTGAAAAATGATACATCATTCGATTGGTCTTGACGGCGCAAGTGTCACTAGGTACTTACATAAAATTCTTGAAAATGTTATTCAATCAGATTTTGTAATGTTTTTAACATATAGGTATTCACGACAGTATTAAAAAATGTAGTCGGCTTTTTAAATCTTGCTTTTTATTTACAATCTTAAACTTTCTCTGTAACGGAAGGTTCGTCAAAAAAAAATAAAAAAACTAAACTACGGTTTTTCTACTGAGCATTTCTTACAAGAACTTTTAATATCATACTCGAGTCGAAGCTGTTAAATATTCACCCTATATCTCTCTATATACACAAACTGTTTCTATTTCCTTAGTGTTATAAATTCAACTAGAAAAATTAATTAAGTCTCTGCACCTCGGAAAAAAAAAATCAAGCGAAAGATAAATTAACAACACGCTGGTTTTAATCGAATCCAGGTTCTGTGAAAACTAATTTTCATTGATCAATTTACGAGTAGTTTGCTTGGAATAGATTTAGCTAAATTGAACTAGGGGAAGCCACTGCCTATATTCATTGAACTTCGATTTATTTACGGACACTTTAGACTGGATTCAAATCACGATTGTAAATATACGAAATTTTGAAGTAGCGATCATACTTTTTATTAGGGTTTCGTACATAAAAATTACCAACGTCTGTCCGTCTGTCTGTATGTCTGTCTGTTCATCTGTCTGTCTGTCAGCGGTCTGCATACATAAATACATACATTAAATCACTCCTGTTTCCCAGAGGGGTAGGCAGAGACCACTTCTTTCCACTTCCTACGATCTGACAAATTTCTTTCGCTTCTTCCACATTCATACATTGAGTCATGCCCTTTTCGGCCCTTTTCCAGTGTTTATCCGATTTGATTTGAAAAAGTACACGTAGCCTTCCGACCCTTCCGACCCTTCCACTCACTTTCGATCTGTATATCTCTTTCGTCAAACTTCTTTTATCCATCCTTTCCAAATGACCGAACCATCGAAGCATGCCCTTTTCAATCTTAGTCACTACATCTTGTTTTATTCCATATTTCTCTCTGACTTATTCACTTCTTACTCTATCAATCAGTTACACGGTTTGGCGGTCTGTATGTATCTCATAAACCGTAATAGGTGGACACTTGAAATTTTCACAGAGTGTGTAGGTACCTATTTTTATTATTGAAACAAATAAAAAAAAACAGTTGCTCCTACAACAATGTGCAATGGTACGGTACTTTTTGTGTGCGAGTCCAATCCGCTTGCGACCGGTTTTAAAGTGTTAGGGCATTTCCATATCGATTTGTTTAAACGTCAGATAATGAAGTTTTTTCCCAGAGTGTCCTGAGAAGTTTTACCACTTCATTTTGCAGAAACGAGTATAGGGCCAAGAGTCATTTAATTTTAAATGGGCATTAAAAGTAAGTACTTAAAGTAGGTAATTATGCTTCATCGTTATATCGAGGTAATCTGTATTGTAAACGTTCTGTTGTTGTCATTCACTGCGTGGCTGGATGTATACATCGATTCTTTGTAGAAACTTTGTCATTGAGCTTGACTTGTAAGTAACAAACGAAATATCTCGTCACTATGGAACATAGTTACCCATGGGGGAGTAAAGTAGGCACATTTTACGGTAGGTATAAAAATAAGAAGTAGTATTTAAATAAATATAAAACAAGTGATTTGTTATATTCCACCAATAACAGACCTGCTAAAGGTTGTTTATTAATATAACAATTGTTAAAAATGTTAAAATATTCATGCCGTACATTATTCACAGCGATGAGCTCCAAATTGGTTCATAAATAAATTCAGAATTCGAAATTCATTTGAATAAGAAATTCCTTCACCCAATTATTTTAGGTTTAAAGAGGAGTATCAGTTTTAGAAGGATATTAATTTGAATTGTAAGAATAAAGATGAAGTGATAATTTGTTTACAATTATGTTGTTGATTTTGACCAAACCAAGAACATTAATATTCTTATCACCAAGTAAGTGGTTTTATTTTCATTATTTTTGAGACTTATTTGCAAAATCCATGCCTAAAAAATATTAATAACATGATAAAGTAACTCTGTCTGTCTGTTTACGATGAAAATATTTTGTAAGGAAATAGTTTGAGTCCCGGGGAATGATAACGTTTTTTTTTTTGTCACAGAAAATATGACAAGTCCCAATGTAAATAGAATTAAACGATATCTACGCGGACGGAGAGCTACTGCAAAAATAAATATATATTACGTTTATGAAATTAAGTTATTAACTTTATAGAATAGCATATTCGCAATCGCAAAATCAAAATCTCTATTCAATATAACTTGTAAAGTTGTCGACGCTAATTGCGTAACTTTTCGAAACTTGTAGTCTGAACTTCGATACAAATTATCGAAGACGTGCGTGCGTTTTCTTGTAAATGTTCGATTTAATCATAGTTCAAGTTTTATTCAATAACACTAAGGGCCTCAATCGTCAAGTAATTTGATCTGCCATTTAAAGTTGGTTCTCTTCTTGTCTATTTACAAGTGTAAGAAAGAGAAAGGGCTAAATTTATCTGTCAAATATGCTTTACTTGTCGATTGTGAAACAGGCGGTAAATAAAATAGATATATTAATTATTTTGACAATGTCTAACACCTGAACAAGTTATAGCTGTCCTAAAAACAGATGAAATGCTTAAAACAAACTGCGTGAGCCCCTTTGCTAGGTGGTAAAATCCAAATCTTAATTGACCTTGGCTTGGCCAAGAGCCCAACGCTACCAGGCGTTTTCGTTTCTAACGAATTCAACACCTGGGTCTCTATTCAACACGTTAAAAACAATATCGTGTTTAACGTGTTATCGAATTGTTAACATTTTGATAGCTCTTTGGTTCTAATCTAACATTTGAATGAATGTTGTTTTAACCAAAATGCAGTAGAAGAATTAATATTATGAACTTGGGTGGTTCACTGTTGGATCGCATATATTTTGTACGCAAAATGTGTCTTTTTGCATAAAATCTTTATAAAAAAACTAGCCTGACCTAACCCAATCTACACAATAGATATTCATTGAAATGTGCAATTTCAGCCTAACATTATGTTATGCGATTATATTTTATACAAAAAGATACATTAAGTGAAAAGATTTTAATTTTTATGCGTTTCAAACGGATCCCAAATTGCGGCTAATAGGTACTAGCTTTCCGCTGTTCCCTTTTTTTTCCCTTTGGGGGTTGAATAAAAAAAAAAACTCTCCAAACTTCAAGTCTGTAGGTTCAGCGGTTTAAGCTGTGCGTTATATGTCAGTCAGTCACGGAAGAGATTTATATATATAGATAGATAATAGACGAATAAGATTAGATAAAACTTAAAAATAAAAGGGACTCCACACAGTACACACTGGATACGTTCTGCATCATTCTGTTCCAGTTAATCATCGTATGTCTCTATTAGTTTGCAAGACGAGACAGAGATATATTACGCGGAGCCGGAGCGCAGAACGCAGGACGCTTCCAGTGTGTAGTCTCCTAAGGCCAACGAACAATTGACAACAATTCATTATGTGCTAAGAGTAAAATAAAATACCGTTTCTAGATTTTACACTGCTGATTACAGTAAAAATATCTTTGGTTTTTTTTTATGCAGTAGTTTTTTTATATTTAGGAAAAACAGTAAAACAAGTTGGATTGTGAATGTTAGGAATACACTTATGTCCTTACTACTTGTGCCCTTAGTCCATTTATCTTACAAAAAAAAATACAACTGTCATGTTCATTTTTTATCTGTCTGACGAATGAAACTCAAAGCAGATGCAAAGCAGTACTAAACGCAAAATAGTTTATTTATTTTAATGGCGTCTAGAAATTATGTAATTAATTTAATTACGCAAAATAACAAATTTGTGAACGAACGGCAGCGAATGATTGACAAGTGAGTGACATGACATGACAGTCAGTTCTGTATCTGTTTAAAGTTACTTTATTTTATTTTATGTCATGCTAAGATCACGACATCAGTATTCCTAACTTTGGATATACGGTCTTTTTAATGACTATTTCTTTAATAAATTATTAACGACGAATTTAAGTTAAATAAAGAAAAACTGAGAAATACGAGTAGTCTAATTTTTAACCAGCTATTATAAACGCGAAAAATAAATAACGCTTTTTTTTTTGAAATGTTGTCATTTCAGGGTGTAGTCACTACGGCCCGTAGTCCTACCAGTAGTACTATTGTTTAACACTCATTCAGACCCAAATACTTAAGAGGCAAAATGGCGGGTTTTCTATTTTAGTCCTACTGGTAGGACCGTGGTACGCTATGACTACACAACTGTCGAAGGAGCTGGGTCTGAATGACAAAGTTAATAAGTACTATGGGTAGGACCTTGGGCCTCAGGAGGTTATAGTCACTTATGGCAATAAACAAATATAGCAGTAAAATAAACAACGTATTTAAAAATGATTCTTCTCTCAATTCACTGCCATTGGGTAAAACGTTTCGTCTATAGGTTGTTCTAAAATAGACTCAATAGAAAAAACAAACTTCTTGCGTAAACACTTTAGATGACGTAGTATAGAGTAATGATTGCGTGAGTATAGTCAAGCTGATAAGTGTATATCGTCCCCGTAGAGCGAAAAGTCACTAAGTCGTATTTATCTGATTTGAGATACGGAGGTTCAAACTTATGAAATTAAAAAAAAAACTAACGTTTCTTTGGGATGACATATTTATCTTATTATAGTCTCATCGCAAGGATATTAATGTTTCGGTATAAGCTCCAACTGCCAAATCGAAGCAAGTAGCTTATTTTGCAAGTGATAAGCGATAATTACTATTATCTTTTAAATTATGGACCTAAATCTCAGTTAGTGATTTTTAGACTAGAGTTAGTGAATTGTCATTCATTTTTAAAGTATAAATTAAGAAAATAAGATAATCGAAAGTTCACTAAAAATACTTACCTAGTTAATTTTCGCTTTCATATTTTGTAGCAAGCTTTGCAATTGTCAGGTAACTAAGTTGTTTAAGTGAATTTGGGAATAAAATTGTGCTCGGTCAGAAGCATAACTGAATAAGGCAAAAATAACTAAAATGACTTAATTAACCACTTTGGCCGATTTTATTTTGGTATAAATTCTTTAAGTAATTTAATTAATTTTAACTTCAATTCATGCGCAAAAACAAAAAATTAATGAATTTACCAACTTTCTAAAATTGGATCTATGACTGCTATTCACATAGTAATAAGACTGAAATTTGCAGAAAAAAAATGCAATATCGGTGGCATTAAAAAGTCGATTTCGACATTTTGGGACTTGGTGACTTTTCGCTCTACGGGGACGATATTTAACATTAAAAAACCGGTCAAGTGCGAGTCGGAATCGCGCACCGAGGGACCGTACCGCCGCATACTAAATATTATTATAATTTTTTAAGTTAGTATTCGTTGTTTTTTCTCAGGGTTTGAACTATAATCATACTAAATTTGATATTAAAAATACGTTGAAAAAACTTTTTCTATTATGATTGTTTTATTATTTTCTCATTCACTTCCTATTTCCGTCCTTTTTATTACTTCAATGTCTTTAATTATTTTTATTGGTTAATACATACATACACATGCATAAACTCACGCCTTCATTCCCAGAGTGGGGTAGGCAGAGCTACAGAATTACCAAGAAGTCTTAAAACTTCTTGATAATTCTGTAACCACATTGTGCACAAGTAGGCTGGCTAAGATGGTTCCCAGTGTATTAGTGACAGGTGGCCAGCCCATCGCCTAACAGTACTACAAGCCTTTATTGGTTAATAATTCCGCCATAATATAAAATAATTATATTAAAAATAAATCATTCCGCTATCTTCTCGTATCACGGTTCAAAAGATATAGCTCTTTATAGTTGCGGTGGACGGACGGACAGCGTAGGCATATTAATAGGGTTCCGTTGGGCACCTTTCGGGTACGGAACCCTAAAAAACAACATGCTTATGTCACATAAGTAACAAAAGAAATAAATAAAGAGAAATTGAGCAATGTGAAATTACACTTACACAGGCAACATTTAACAACAGTTTATAGCCGGCAACAATTGCTACATTACTCTTATTAGTAACTCTTGCTAGAATGAGATGTCTGTAAAATTTGCCTATGCTGTGCACCTTAAGCAGTTTACCGCTTTTATGAAAAAAGTATAATTTAAACGGTATTTAGATATTCAGATTGTTACAATCAGCGTAATCCGTATACAAAAACAACGTCGTGTACCTTTTACATTTATCTAATAAACTTTCCTGGCTTAGGTCTCCCAAGATAATAGCCACGGCAAACCGTTCCACAGAAAAATATTCCAAATTGCCTAAACGAGAAGGTTTCCGATCCGTTCTCTTTACATTATACCTTTCGTGTTACTCTTGTCGTGTGACAAGACAATGTAGAATAAAATGGAAAAAATGATTTTCAAATAATAACAACAAAAAGCATGCTTTGAAAAACCCGACTTGTTGCTAACCAACTTTAGATCGTTATAAATCCTAAATGGTCGTTCCAAATGAAAAATGATTAAAGGAACCTAAAAATGATTTTTAAATACCTATTCAATAATACCCGACTTGTCATAGTTCATCTACTTTTTTTTCTTTTTTACAATATGGCGTCTAGTTGCCGCCATATTGAATTTTAATTACTGTCATATGTTTAGAGACTTACGAGATTAAAACAAATCTATTGACAAAATAATCATCGAAATCGGTCTACGCGTTAAGTTTCTAGAACGTCACAAAGGAACAAACATACATACATATATAGACTGAAAAACACAATACCCTCCTCCTACGACAGTTGGGTAAAAATAAATCGCACCGTCTCAATCCCATCAAACATCTTTTATAACATCTTTTAGTCTCATGAACATGACATGTCCTTTTTACACGACTGCCTAAAAAAAGGAGTGTAATGTTTGTAATGTTTGTTTGGATGTGTATCAAACAAACTTTCGCAGTTATAATATTAGTAGGATTAGAAACCACAATAAAAAAGCCCTCTTTTTTCGGCTCGCTCGTATGACTTTGCCCAACCCATTCGATAAAATGAAATGAATAATGAACGATCAGCCCATTTGAACTATTTGAAGCCTGACCCACCATAGAACGGTGTCACAGTGACATTATAAAAACAATTTGTTTGGCATTTCTTACGACTTGAATCATAACGTCACTGTGACATAGTTCTATGGTGGGTCAAGGTTCCAATGGGCTGATAGTACAAGGTGTTACTGGTAGTTTGGTGTAAAGAATCCGGCCGAAAACAATCAACATGCAAATAATTATTCGGAGAGCACAAACAATAATATATGATACCGATTAAAAATAATGACATCTCTAGTATTTCTTACCATTAGTTACCATTTTTCTGCAGAAACCCCGTATGCTCTTTTGCCTTGGTTATAAAAATGCATTTTTTCAACGAATTTCGGCCATTGGTTCGTTTTTCTTCTCGATTGTACTTGAACCTGTTATTTAGATAAACTCAAGCCGAAACAACTCAGCGGTTCCGATGAACTGTATTTACCTTAAAATAGTTTCCTTCTTGCGAGAGATTTCCATTCGGTATGTCTGATCGTCGCGATGCTAAGATTAAGGTTAAATAGTTGTGAGTAGGTTTTGAGTCTTTATCGACTATGGTGTTTTGATTCTAACCGTGTGGTTGCCGGGTTAGAATAGTGCCATTCCATGTCTTCCCGTGGATGTCGTAAGAGGGGACTAAGGGAATAAAGGCTTGTAGTACTGCTAGGCGATGGGCTTGCGACCTGTCACTAATACACTGGTAATCATCTTAGCCTATTTGTGCAAAATATGGTTACTGAATTATCAACAAGTTTTTAAAGTTGTAGGTAATTCTGTAGCTCTGCCTACCCTACCCTGGGATTACAGGCGTGAAGGTATGTATGTATGTATGTATGTATTTTGATTCTGAGGTGTTCCATTACTGCAGCCTAGTTATTTGAATTTATACCTCAACTCGGAGATTATTATATTTTTTATCACTCATCCAAAAACCATTTCTAGGAAAACTATAGAGCATGTTAAATTGGCAACTTTTTATTGACAACACAATACACACAGAGTAAAAAGAGTACCTATAGTATTTCTGTACGTTTTTTATAATTATTATCAGAACAGAAAAAAAACTAGTAAGTTGTAGTAGGCAGTTACTTAAGGTTCTCACCGCAAAACACCAGATGTATAATACTGCCAAGCATTTCCAGTTATAAATATATTTAAAACTTATAATTTACGGGTTGACAGCTTCCCGATTTTGAAGCGCCTATCAGTTTAATTGAGTTTCTAAAGATACGACTTTTAACTCGTAGGAAAGCGGAAATTTACGTCGCCGCGAACGTCCGCCCATTAAAAATAAGGTATTCCTGAGCAGCACTTCTCAAACCGACGTAAATTATAACAACTTATTTGCAGGCCAAGATAAAAATGCTGCTTACATTTTTGTTTTCTATCGCAAAATGTATGGAGTTGAGCGTCGACGCGATCTATCACTCACGTCAATCCCATATTTATTTAGATTTTTGAAAATCACTTACTCAACATTACGCTAACTTGCTTTTCTATTCGTTTAGTTTTTCACTGCAATATGTGGCGGGCAACTATTAGTGTCCCTCTCTTACTCCTATGTTAGAGAAAGACACCAATAGTTGCCCCTTTAAACCAATAATCGCGGCACTGGTCTACTACGTCATCTATGACGCTATGCGAAGAGTCACGTGATCTACCAGTGACGCTATTGGAATTTTAAAAAGGAACGCATAGTAACGCATTTTGGCTAGGCTTCCAGGAAAGAAGTTACACATACCAATTCTGGTATAATCACCTTTAGGAATGAACTTCAATTTTATTTTCAAAATATTCATTTGTCAAAATTGTAAACTTTTCGACAGCTATAAGCTATTATATACAATTACAAGTAATAAATACGTATAAAATTGCTGTACATGGGTCAAGTTAGATTTTTTACCAATATCAAACTGATTTTATACAATTGATTTTTATGCCAAATGTTCATTATGCTTTTCCTGATTAGTTAAATGAAATTATACAAAATATGTTTATACTGATTGAAGCGCACACCATTCTCAATGCTCTCAAATGTTTCCGATAATATTCTCAGTAATTTCTTAAGAAGATTTCTTAACTTCTAACAATGTTCTGCAACTTGTACATTGCTGGTTGCAATACCGCATCCTCCAGCTAAGAATTTGTCTCTGGCGCGTTGGATAGTGAACTATTGCGTCACGAGTTTCTGCAATGGAGATTCTTGTATAACTTTGTCAGAGTATCAATCCTAACACATTGTTAAACATGATGCTTGTACACGAGGCATATAGCTGGAGCTGTAGCTGGACCCACACACTTCTTTATACCGTAAAATGGGGCTATTTGGTAATCACGGGGCTATTTGGAACTAAGTAATCATAAGCTTTTAGTTGATATATTTTTTGTCATGGCTATGCTAGAACTGTAAAATTTGTTGTCAGGCTAAGATTTTAGTTCTATTATTGCCATGACAAAAATATATCAACTAAAAGCTTATAATTACTTGGGTTCCAAATAGCCTCGTGGTTCCCAAATAGCCCCGTCTTACGGTACCGTTGTTTACACGATGCAAATAACTTGCGCAAGTGCCTCAATGCGCAAGCTACTTGCAAACTGCACCGTGTACAAGAACCATTAGGTTAGGCAGTGCAAATTGCCTCCCCGACAGTAGACTAATTACAACAACGCTGCGTGCAAAGCCACTTATATAGCTTTACTGGACAGCTTTACTCATGCTTCAGTATGCTACAAAGGAGCAAGTGATGTGCGTGCAATGGATCAAATAAAATTCAGAAGCCGAGGAAAGTAGTTATTTTTTGTCGAATAAACATTCGACATATTCCTCAAATAGCTTTTTATATTAATTTTGTTTGATAACACTGTGACTATAAGAATGTGTGACTAAAAGAAGGAAAACGTTGTACACGCATAAATACTTACACCATGCAAGTACAGTAACTTAGTAGGTAACCTTTTGCAGTGAAGGTTAAAGTCAGGTTCGGGTTTTTGTCCACTCCGCTGTTCGTCTGTCCGTCTATCTGTCACCAGGCTTTATCTCACAAACCGTGATAGCTAGACAGTTGAAATTTTCACAGAAGATGTATGTCTGTTGTTTTTAAGATCAAATATTAAAAACAGAATAAAATAAATATTTAAGGGGGGGGCCTTTGTTTCTCATACAACAAACGTGATTTTTTGCAGTTTTTTGCTAATGTTGTATAGATAATGGTACATAAACCTTCGTGCGCGTCCGACTCGCACTTGGCATTTTTTTTATATGAAAACAAGTTTTCGTTTTTTGAGAGCCGATGCATATTTATATCAAGAACATCATTTCAAAATTTGAAGCAAAATCGCTTGAATACATTTTAAAAACTATCACAATTAAAATGTTGATTATCAGCATAAAATATTTTCACTTTAAAGGTACTCACAAAAAAAAACCCGAGCTCATTAAATTTGATGTAAGGGCCGACTTATTATCGAAACCCGACTATAGCCGTTCCACTCTCTTAGTGTGAGCTAATACATTTAGTTTGGCAACCCATGCTAATACATAATGATAATTTTAAGCAATATCCATTATACATAGAATAATTATCATGCTCCAAACTTGGGTTGCGGATAACCTATTAAAATTATGTAAATCACTTGTTTGCAGAGAACAGTTTGAGAGAGGACCATTTTAGCCCCAGGTATTTCAGTTAATAAAATTACAAGCTTATGGATATTTCAATGTTTGATATGATATACAAAACATACATTTAACGACGCGGATAGCTTAGTCGATAGATTACATGCGTACGAAGCTAGCGGGTCCAGGTTATATTAGTTATTTCAACTTTATTGCACAATAAAAGAAAAGTACAAATGGCGTACTTAAAGCCTTAAGGCATTCTATGAGCTATTAAACTATAATTAAACAAAACATCATCAACGTATTACTATTACTTGCTTTGGCCATCAAGATGGAACTGTCAAATAAATATATTTAAAAAAAAACGTATTTGAATGTTTCTTTATTCTGATTGCAACGGAAATCGATAGAGATGTTAGCCAGATGAGACATTTATATTTTGACAAGTGATCTGCCCACTATTATTATTAATTATTCATTAAAACTTTATTGCACAATAAAAGAAAATTACAAATGGCGGACTTAATGCCTTATAACATTCTCTACCAGCCAACCAACTGGCCAAACAGAAACAAGTCAAAGATTGGTGTTGGTACTTCTATTCCCGGTGACACTAGTACACAGAGGGTACCAGGTTAGAACGTGGTTGGGCGCACCCATGTTGACCTAGTCCCAGGTCAAGTTAGGTCAGGTTAGGTGACATAAAGTCAGACTTACTCATAAAAAAAAATTGCTGAAAAAATAATTGAGGTGGTACTTAACTACTACTACTCTTAACCTTGACTCAGTATTTCTATTGTAAATTTTGAATTAGTGCGCATTTACTGAAAATGAGCTGAAATTCAAAATACGTCAAGGTGAAGCAGATGACAATGCAATGTTATGATTAAAATATTGTATGAAAAAAAACTTTGTAGTTCGCAATTAAAAGCCGAAAGGGTTCGGAAGGTCTCAGCCTCATGCGGCCGCTGTCGTGAACGCACTTTAACCTGCTAAAGGTTTTAAATCAAACTTCTATTAATTACTATCGGTAATTATTACTGTCATCTAAAACCGTTCGTTTATTTTGTTTCAAAATGCGTTGTCAAAACAATACTTTAAAATTGAAATCTGTTCCTTTCAAGTTACAATCAAGTGCTTTAATTAAATCATGATTAATCACAACAAAAGTGATTTTAGCATCCTATTTACCGTTCAGAAGGGGTTAATACCATTAATAAAATTTGCTATTGGAAAACGACCCTGTAGATGAATTTCATGAAAAGACTTTAATGTTATATCCCTTAAGGCTAAAATGTAGCATTACGAGTCGGGTAAAATCACCAGTAGTCAGCCTCTGCCTATATTTTGTATGAGTGGGAAGAGTACGAAATATATATTTCTCACTCTTCGCACTCATATAAGGTCGACTACTGGTCTCTGGCTGACCTGGTCAGTCAGGGCCTCCCTATCCAGGAGGTTCATCGTCTGAAAAACCGACATATGGGCAATCTAGACCTAATATTAGTCATTAGCGATAATACCCCGGAGGGTAAACAAATTTTCAAGTTGACTCATGTGTCAAAACTGTCGGGAATCAGCGTTGAGCCTCCTAGGAAGACCTCTGCGCTTTTCCAGTGCCACCGGTGTCAGAACTACGGGCACAGCCAGAAGAACTGCCATGGGACGCCTAGATGCGTTAAGTGTCTAGGCAATCATAGCACTTCTGAGTGTGCTCGGGTTAAGGGCACCCCTGACCCTCCCGGCTGTGTACTTTGTGGACAATTGGGTCACACGGCTAACTACCGTGGCTGCCCCAAGGCTCCGCGAGTAACCGGCCGGGCGGGCCAGAGGAGCTCGCACCCACTAAACCCTCAGACCTCACAGGGCCCTAGGCCCGCACTAAGTAGCCAGGTACACTTTCCGCCACTCAGAAGTGCACCCGCTTACGAACCTACACGTCCCGCACTCGCTAAGTCTAACCCCTGGGCCGCCGCCCCTCCTAGACTTAGCCAACCTGCCCCATCCCCCGCGCCCCTGAAGGTACCGGCGATGACTCAGATGTGTGGTAGTGGTTCTCCCCCTGTGGACCTCTCGGCTTATCCCCTAGTATGCCGGGCGCTCGCTTTTAGCGAGAGCCTTGCCGTGCTGGAGGAGAAGCTTCGAGGTGCATCGGGCCTCCGAATGATAGAGTTAATGTCAGAGTACAGACACGTCATCGCCGGTATCGGCGGCCGTGCTCCCATTTCCCCATTTAATGGATAACGGATCTAGAAGCGTAGATCGCTCAAGCTCGCCTCCTTTAATGCCAACGGTATTAAGGGTCAGAAGGAGCTTGTCTTAAATTTCATCAAAGATAACGATTTAGACTTATTTCTTGTACAGGAGTCGTTTCTCAAACCGAGCACGCGCAGGTTTTGTATACCTAACTACTTGACTGTTCGTAACGATCGACTCGACAATAGATTAGGGAGCACCCTAATCTATTACAGACGCAACCTCCACTGTTGCCCTCTCGACCCTCCGCCCCTTTCTAATCTGGAAGTGTCAGTCTGCCGTCTCGCTATGACCGGGCACAGCTCGGTCATAGTGGCGTCAGCCTACCTTTCACCGAACAAGGACATACTCACGACCGACATTCAAGCTCTTTTAGCCCTAGGGCCTTCTGTCATTCTGGCAGGGGACTTTAATTCGAAGCATACATCATGGAATGCGACTACGACTAACGGAAATGGTGTCAGACTGCACGGGATAGTGGATGAGCTATCAGTGGACCTCATAGCTCCACTGGAACCCACCCACTTTCCCCACAACGTTGACCATAGACCCGACATACTGGACTTAGTACTTCTAAAGAACGTATCACTCGTGCTGCGTTCTATAGAAGTGCGACACGAACTCGACTCCGACCACAGACCTCTTGTTGTAACATTAGGCCTCCCCTCCGACTCGCTCCCCCAGACCAAGACTATCACGGACTGGAAGGTCGTCAAGGACAGACTCCAAGACGACCCGACCGACCTCACTGACCTAACAGAGACTCTGACGAGTACCGACGACGCGGACAAGGCGATTGGGGCTCTCACCGATCACCTCAGCTCAGTGCTAAAAAGCTCCGCGAAAGTCGTGCCCTCCTATAGGAACAGACGTCCCCCGCTCACTCGAGAGCTGAGGGAGTTGGTGAGGGCCAAAAACGCCGCGACCAGACATTACGACTCTTACCCGACCGAACAGAATAGAGTTAGGCTGCGTGCGCTTCAAAACCAGGTCAAAACCGGCGTCGCGACTTTGAGAAACGACTCTTGGAACGATCTGTTATCCGACATCGAACCGAGCCACACCGCTTATTGGCGGTTGGCTAGGTGCATCAAATCCGACACAGCCTCCCCTATGCCCCCTCTAAACCATCCCGACAACTCCGGCCCTGCGTTCGAGGACGGCGACAAGGCCGACGTCCTTGCCGCCAGCCTCGAGTCGCAGTGCTCTCCCAGCACGTTGTACCCGGACGAGGCCCATATTACTTGGGTCGACTCCGAAGTACACAGGCGTGCCTCCTTCCCTCCTCCCGACCCTCCTCTCCCTCCCGTAACACTCGAGGAGGTTCAGGATCTGATCAGGGTTCTGCGACCGAGAAAGGCGCCGGGTGCCGACGGCATTCCGAACGATATTCTCAAACTGCTTCCCTCCGCTCTACTTCTCTTCCTTGTAGCTATCTTTAACGCTTGCATGTCCAACTGTCACTTCCCCGAGGCGTGGAAAACCGCAGTGGAGATCGGTATCCACAAACCGGGAAAACCACGCCCCGATCCTTCCAGCTATCGTCCTATTAGCCTACTTAACACCATGGGCAAGCTGTACGAACGGGTCCTTTTATCCCGCATTCACTCCTTCCTGAGCTCCAACTCGATCCTCATCGACGAGCAATTCGGATTCAGAGCCCGACACTCATGCGTCCACCAGGTGCACCGCATCACGGAGCACATCCTGGACGGCTTCTCCACCTTCACGAAAGGTATTCCCACGGGCGCCATCTTCCTCGACGTAGCGAAGGCATTTGATAAGGTCTGGCACAATGGGCTTATCTATAAGCTTCAGCTTATGGGTATGCCCGTTGGGCTAATCCTAATACTGAGGGGCTTCCTCAGTAACAGAAGCTTTCGCTACCGAGTGGAAGGCTCGCTCTCCCGCCCCCATCCTATCAGAGCCGGGGTCCCGCAAGGGTCCGTGCTCTCTCCCATCCTCTATTCATTATACACTAATGATATCCCGCGCCATCCCAACGTGCAGCTCGCCCTATTCGCTGACGACACCGCACTCTTCACCACCCACAAACTCGCCTCCGTCATCCAGCGCTACCTCCAGGAGGCGATCACCGACCTAGGTCGGTGGTTCAAACTCTGGAGGATAGAGGTTAACCCCGAGAAGAGTGCGGCTGTCTGGTTTTACCCGACCCTCCGCCATTTCCACCTTGAGAATATCGTTCTTTTCGATAGACCCATTCCTTGGTCACCAAAGGTCAAATACCTCGGCGTGACCCTGGACAGACACCTGAGCTTCCGTCAGCACATCAAAATAGCACTCAACTGGGCCAAGATGATCAAGGGTCGTCTCGGTCCCCTGCTCAACCGTCGCAGCAAACTCAGCGCTCGCAACAAACTAACACTATACAAAGTATGTATCCGACCGGTTTTCACATATGCCAGCGTGGCATTCGCACAAGCTCACGACTTACACATAAACACTCTACAGACATTTCAGAACAATCTTCTCCGATCGGTCGCGGGGGCCCCTTGGTTTGTTCGCAACGCGGACCTTCACAGGGACCTCGGCGTCCGGTCGATTAGGCACACTATCAAGGACGCGTCTAGGCGCTTCTTTGATAAAGGCCCACACCACCCCAACCCGCTCATCGTCCGTGCCACCTCCTACACTCCCCAACTCACCCCGTCCGATCCCGACGTGCTCGCTGCGCTCGGGGCACCCGTCAGGCGCCCCAAGCACATCCTGCTCGATCCCACCGATCCCATCCAACTCGCAGTGGATGAGGGCACTGAAGACCGCAAGAAGCTTCGGCGCCAGGGACGTCGCGGCCGCCCCCCCAGATCCGGACCTGAGCCTCATAGCATCACTGCAGGGATCGAGAAGATCGAAGAAAC
Organism: Acleris emargana; assembly: GCA_927399475.2. NCBI lineage: Eukaryota > Metazoa > Arthropoda > Insecta > Lepidoptera > Tortricidae > Acleris > Acleris emargana. The sequence continues at coordinate 5,512,840 of OV656836.1, read as the reverse complement.
CGAAGAAACTGAACATACTCAAGAAACCGAAGAAACCGAACACTTGGAAGCAACCGAAGAAAACGAAGTCCTTCAAGACACTCAGCCGGCCGAGCTGCGCTCGACCGGCCTGACTCCCGACGGAGGCACCCCTCCAGAGGTGCGACCACCACCGCACCTCTAACTTAGGGTTCAGCATGCCCCCCGCTAAGGGCATCGCTACCCGTGCCCGGGTGAAGTAGTTATGGTAGAGACATACCAACTACATAGTCAGTCATATAAAAGTAAAAGTCTGGCTGACCACTGGTGACTTTATCCTGCATGTTGATGGATTCGTATGTATGTCCTGACGAAATTAAATATTTAATGAGCAACATGTAAAGTGCTTAATTTTTTTTATCTCGTGAGTAGGTATTATTGAAGTGTTTAAGTGGTAAGCACCTATCTGCATTTATTAGCTAAAAAGCTTCGGAGATAAGGAAAAGATATTGTATTTTTTTATAAAGCTAAATAAAGCTCTTTTGTAAATCACGTCATTCGTTGTTATAACGCCACTTTAATTCCCTGCTATGAATAATATACTTTTTACGAATTAAAAACAGGTTTGAGCATGACCCAGCTTGTTTCAATTTGCACAAAACTCAGCGGACAGGTAAATTATGCTATTCTAGCTGACTGAGCCAAATAAATAAGTTACGGCAGTAAAGCCGCGAGCGCACTGAGAGCGGACGCGGCGCGTTTGCTATTTCGGATACTATACTCTGTTTCATTTAGGATGATCTCAGTGACAGCCGTATTTTGTAATTTCAATCACTTACTACGAGCCCCAATTCAAATGAGTTCGTCCGCCAGGAAAAAAAATATTAACCTAACTTCAACATAAAATTCAGGGAGACCTAGATGTTTAGTAGAAAATCTAACATAAAAACCATAAAGATTATAAATAATATTTTATTTTCCAACAAAAAAAATTTAACATTCCACGGTAATTTAAAAAAAAACATTATTTCGCAAAATGTAACACCCGCAAAAAAGTTCGTCTTCAGTTCAACCGACGCAGAATAGAACGTCTACCATTTGGTGGCGTCACCTTTTGCATCTAAAACTTTGATCCTGAACGGCATTGAATCTACTAACTCTCGACACTCTTCAGGGGTTATTCCATTCCAGACACAGCTTAGTTTCTCCTTAAGATCAGCTTTTGACCTAGAAGGGTCTTTTCGCAAGTTCTTCTTCATTTTCCACCACAAAGTTTCTATGGGAGACATATCTGGGCTGCTGGACGGCCATGACATGGTAGGGATTTTTTTGGACTTCAGCCACGCCATCGTTGACTTGGCGGTATGGCATGAGGCACCGTCTTGGTGAAAAGTAAATGCATTTCTAAGTTTCAACTTCGGTATAGACGGCAGCAAACTCTCTTCCAAGATGCTTTTGTATTTCTCGGCATTGACGGTTCCATCTATAAATTACAGACGGCCTACACCCTTTGCCGACATACAGCCCCAAATCATCAAAGATGCCGGAAACTTCACCTTTCGCTTAAGAGAGTCATTATGAAATGCCTCTCCTTTTTCTCGAATGACTTTACTTCGTTCGTCGCCAACTGTGACGTCGAATTTCGATTCGTCGCTCCATATTATTCTTCGCCACTGATCGGCAGTCCAGTTTCTGTGTTCTTTAGCGAATTTCAACCAGTTTTTTTTTCTGTTTTTGAGTAAGTAACGGTTTCTCTTTAGCTGTGTAAAAACCGTAGCCCATTTTCTTCAGTACTCTCTTGCAGGTGTCGACTGATATATTCTTTTTAATAGCGTCACGCCATAGTACGGTAAGTTCTCCTGCTCTTGCACGACGATTTTTCTTTATGATCTTCCTCAGAATCCTGTCTTCTGCTTTGCTAGTTATTCGTGGACGGCCAGTTTTCTTTAAACAGGAGACTGTTCCGTGTTTTCGATGATGCTCGATGATCGTTTGAATTGTAGATCGTGGCAACGACAGGTCCTTGGATATTTGGTACGTCGATTTGCCCTTATTGTTATGAGAAATGATAATTTTCCGCATTTCTTCGGGCACTGGTTTACCTCGTGCCATTTTTATAGAATAATGATTAAGAAGTAATGATAATTTGCTTGTAATTTGGCTTTTTATATAGCCCGTTGACATATTAGATGACAGAGAATATTCTTTATTCAATTTGAACTATTATTTTACATCATACCACTTAAAAAGCAGTTTTTATTTTAAATAGACGACCTGTTTTGCGTCAAATATGAACTAGACGTAATTTTTTGCTTACAAGATTATAACTTTATGATAGAATTACATTAAGATCGTTAAAATGATCACACTTTGTACAACACAAGATTAAACTAGGTGTAATGACCTCGTGTGTAGCGTATTCCATTAATCATCAAAGTCAATCCGAGATTAAATATCTGCCTTACAATTAAATATTGTATTTTGAAGTGCAACTAGACGATCTATTATGCATTGGGGCTCGTATACACTGGTGAGGTATTTAAAAAATAGCCGTTTTTTTAATGTCATTGGAAGGCAAACGAGCACACAGGCCAGTGTGGTAAGTGGAAACTGTGACCAATAGACATTCGCATTCACAAGACTGCAAATGCACTTCCAACCCTGAGGACTAAGATGGAATGACTCTATGCTAGTCATTTCACCGGCTATCTTATAACCAAACCGGAACACAAAAATGCAAACACTGCTGCTTGGCGGTAGAGGTTAATGCATAAAATGGTGGTACCAACCCGGACGGACCCTGCACGAGGTCCTCCCACAAGCGATTATTTACTTAAATTCCAGAACGGTTCACGTTCACATTAAAGCTGTGTGGTTGCCGGCTTAGAATTGTGCCACTCCATGTCTTCTCATGGAAGTCGTAAGAGGCGACTAACGGAATATAGGCTTGTTATACTGTCAGGCGATGGGCTTGCCACCTGTCACCAACACACTGGGAAACATCTTAGCCTACTTGTGCAAAATGTGGTTACAGAATTATCAAGAAGTTTTAAGACTTGTTGGTAATTCTTTAGCTCTGCCTACCCCACTTTGGGATTGAAGGCGTGAGTTTATGTATGTATGTATGATTAAATGAAAATTAATATAGTCAGCAACTTATCCACCAAGGCAGGAGGCTTAAATGTCACGACCATTTACTTTAATTCCTGTTGTATCGTTCCCGTACTAAATCGTTATCAGCACCATTCAGTGGCCCATTCAAAGGTTCCAGACGAAGCCTTTGTGCCTCCGCGGGGACATCTGACAAAGCATTTACCTATTCAGAGTTATAGAATAAGCCTGGTTACAAAATTACTGCTCGTTCTGAATAGGAACGATTATTTAATGGGTCTTAGATATCTGATGAATACTTACAATTATTATTTACGAGTTCGTCCACGTACAAGTCTTTTATCGCTGACCTAATATTATGTGTGCCAAGTATCATTCCGATCCGATCTGAGGTTCAAGGTAAAATTAATTGATTTTGTCTTTTCTAAAAGTGTTTTTCTTTTTTTGAACGTCTTCTTTTTTAACTCAAACTCAGTCACAAAGCATATGACAAACAAACCAGTAACAAAAAAATAATGACTCTTTTTTCATAACATATCTTATACAAATTAATATATTTTTTGTCCTTATATTTTATTGTGACATTTAAATTGTACAAGGAGAGACATAAAAATCGTTAACAGTAATAGGTTTAGGTACTGTCTGTTTATGAATAAGGGCAGGGATGGTTATTTATACAGCCTGACGCGGTATTAAAATGAACTATCAAAACCTGTCAAGCTTCATGCAACGAAAAGGAGAGATATATATTATTCATATAGCTCTGTCCCTTTTACTGCTGGAACTTGGCATGTATCCATACGGTCGCTGTAATAGTTCGTGCTCCTTGCAATTAAAGTTCGAAGCAATTTGAAATCAGTGAGTTTGGAAATTTTGCCAGGGACGTTAGGGGGTGTAGCTGAATCAAGCTGAGGCATATTTATTTACTAGCTTCTGTTAACGATTTGGTCCGCGTAGATTTGTATTATAATTATTCCTTTTGGAACTTTAAAATTTTCCGCTATCAAAAGAAGCCTGTGTTTATATAGCTAGGGTATAAGCTATCTATACGTATACTATAGCGTTAAGGAATTCATCATCATCATCATAATCATGTCAGCCGAAAGCCGTCCACTGCTGGACATAGGCCTCCACCTAGGCTCTCCACTCAGACCGGTCTTGTGCTTTTCGCATCCACCGCGTTCCCGCGATCCTTACAAGGTCGTCACTCCATCCTGTTGGAGGCCTACCTACAGCTCGTCTCCCGGTCAGCGGACGCCACTCAAGAACCTTCTGACCCCATCGGCCATCAGTCTTGCGAGCGATGTGCCCCGCCCACCGCCACTTCAGTTTGGATATTCTTCGGGCTATGTCGATAACCTTAGTTCTACTGGAGATATCATCATTTCTGATTCTATCAAGGAGCGTTAAGGAGTTACAAACAAATAATTAAATTTTCAAAGTTCCCGAGGGAATGACGATATTCAAAATCTACGAAGACGAAATCACGGGCAGAAGCTCAGTGATATATATGTGCTGTTTTTTTACTGTTTGTTTCCCAAGAAATAAATAAGTATGGACATTGTGTATAGATGAAATTTGCAATACCTAATTAGTATTCCATTTTATACATATACCTACCGAAGTTTGTCCATGATAATTACGTTATTCCAATAATAATGTTAAGTTGGCGTCACCTTACGTACGGTACCCTACCACGTACCGTGTTGGACCATATGTTTGTCGTATCATTACCTATATTTGTTTCAAAGTCCGTTGAAGTCGTGAGAAGTATTGAGTTTTCTCTCTTCCCCGTACAAATTTACATACATATTATTTTTGTGTACATATCATTTTCACATCAGAGAAGGCGTTTCCCTGACGCATAGAACGTGACTTCCATTCAACGCGAGGTAAGAGTGGCAGTATACAGGGTGTTATGTAATTAAAGGATAATACGTGACCTTCTGATAAGAGCAAGCTTAGGATGTTCTGGGAAAGCAAAATTTGGTTTTGCTAATATCGTTTAATTTTATTTATTTAATCGTATAATGTAAATAATATACAAACAAATATCAGGCCACAAATTAAATTTAAGAGATTTAAGCCACTGAGTGGCTACGTCGTTCAGGGTGATCAAGTCTTCGCGGGGCCAACGATGAAACACGAAAAATGGCATTCCTGAATTATGATATGTGGTGAATTGTTTGGACCTCCGCACCGCAGGTACAGGCAGGATAATCCACCCAAAATGATGTTTGTAGTGGGCGCACCGTTTTGTCTTGGCAGTTCCGTGCCCTTAGTTCCCGGGACAATTTCAGAGCCCAGTTTATCCGCCATGGACGCGTCCCACCTTTTTGTCCACGCAGGGTCAAAAATCGGAATGCAAGGGTTCTTTAGCAATGCTATAAGATGGATTCCTTGACTTTAACCGTTGTCTGGTCGGGTTGGGAAACTCCGAAATCACGTGCAAAATAGGATTTTTACTGATCTTGCGTACCTCTTTCAGTAGCGCACAGGTAGCCAGTGAAGGGAGGTTGATTGTAGCGCACCAGTAATACCGTTTCATAATCATTTTTAAATGGCATTTTATTTACGAGTTACTTAATTTTTTGGATATTTATTACAGGGCTATATTATATTGTAATTTTCGCGATCCTTACAAGGTCGTCACTCCCGGTCCGCGGACGCCACTCAAGAAATTTCTGGCCCCATTGGCCATCAGTCCTGCGAGCGATCTGCCCCGCCCACTGCCACTTCAGTTTAGCTTAAAGCACAAGACCGGTCTGAGTGGAGAGCCTTGGGGGAGGCCTATGTCCAGCAGTGGACGTCTTTCGGCTGACATGATGATATTGTAATTTGGCTCAAGACATCCGGGACGTCAGCCTGTGTTGTATTAGTATGGCTCTCAACCCGCTCAAGAACACCTTTACAGTTGTGGTTACACTGGTAAAACACGCGATACAAAGAGTCACGTGTCATGATCTACCAGTGACGTGATTGGTTTAAAAACGAAACGAAAAGAAACGCTAGCAAGCGTGATGCATCTCGGCTAGGGCCTCTGGTGATGACGGAATTACAGCTCAACTTCTGGATTCGGATGCTAAACTGGTCCTTATTGACTTAGTTGATGACATTATCTACATTTTATCGACATTACGGCAGCGTTTGCATCTATAATGTGTTTCGAGACACAAGTGCAACTTGTTAATATATTCAGGGACAAAAAAAAAGGGTCTGAGTTCGTTTTTCATACAAACGAGGCTATTTCGAAGCCTTGGTTCCTTGCCAGGGGTTGTTTTGAGTGAGGTTTAATGGTGGATACTTCGAGGTTCAATAGAGGAGGTCAAATGTTCTTAAGATACCTAACTTATCGCACAATCAGTTAACATCACAGAGAGAGAGAGTTTGGGTCAGCATTTGGATTTCCTTACATTTTAATGGCATTTTAGATGTTTTTCTGAACATGATCAATTCCGGCGTTAGCCGTAGATTCAATCAGTTGGGTATCCTAGGCACTCTGGTAGTCCTGTATCGATGCTCGGTGTATCCATCATCAGATTTCACTAAAAGCATCTCCTGGCGAGGAACCAAGGCTTCGAAATAGCCTCTTTATTTTTTGTCCCTCAGTGTATAAACTAAGTGTAGCCAGTTGGGCTGCGTCTTTGCAAAAGTATAAATGCTCACCTTCGATTCTACTTTCTTCCACAATCACCACTATCAATTGTGTTATTATCATTACCACTATCAAATACGCTACCGGCCTTGATGTATCTTTCAAAATTTATTCGAGTCTCGTCATGCCAGCGCTAGTTTTTTAAATACCTTTCTTAAAAACTTAAAACTTCGCAACAACTCTCGTTAATAATTTTAATTGGAGCTTAAACTCGGAATGGGCCATTTCCATATTTGAAAGTTTTACGGCACCTAGGCACTAACTTAATATTTCATAACCATTCGAAATTTCCTAGTATTATCTATGCAGTGGTTTTTAACTTTTTGACCGATGGAACACTTTTGGGACAATTGGAGCACTAAATATTATGACAATAAAAAATGTGTTTTTACAGGTCATTGTCGTTTAGATTTTTTAACGGAGCCCTTACAGAAGGCTCACACAGCCTCAAATATCCGCGGGGCACACTATGAGAATAGCTGGGGCCCGTTTCTCAAAAAATATTAGTGTCATAATATTAGTGTTTTGTCTCGTAAATTTACGATTCCAAACTAATACTTTTTGAAAAACGTGCCCCAGCTATAGTACTATTAGACTAATATACTTTGAGACATGGGCCCCAGATCTATCACTTTTCAAGTAGATATATTGATAGCAGAAACTTGTATAAACGGTGTGTTCAGAGTAATTCGGACGGAGTCGCGGGCAACAGCAAGTTGACTATATTTTCGCAAAACTAAGCCAAAGAAAATTAGCGAGTGCGTTAGTTCTTAATTATTCACACTTACTTTACATATCCATATAATCCCATTTGCACCTTTCAACCATTTTGAGGAAAACTCGTCGGCGAGCTTTAGAAATTTCTGCAAGCATTTTGAGCTTTGTGTGAGGAAGCGGGCTTTCAGAGGGCTTTACGGATGACATAAGTGCTGTGAATTGTCATACAACCTGGTAAACCTTTAAATACTTAGTGTTTGTCAACTGTCTTCATAAAGCCAAATGGATATTTTGAAATTACTATGTTCTACATTTCGGTTTTTGTTTATGTTGATGATTTGGATAGCCTTATTTAAAGTGACAGCTTATAAAACCAGCGGTTCTGGATTCGGTACCTAATTGGAAATGGCAAATATTTGTGTACTTATCATGTAGATTCTGGTACACATCTTAGCCTAATTGTGCAAAATGTGGTTACAAAATTGAATGGGAATGAAGGCATGAGTTTATGTATGTACCTATGTATGTTCATTGTTATCTAGTACCTAAAAAAAATTAGAAATATCTGAATAAATGACTGTCAACAATGAGACACTAAGTCACTTAGTCTTAAACTGAGCTCCAGGCTTGTACTATGGGTGCTAGATAATGAGAAATATACTTATATAGATAAATAATGACTCGAATAAATACCTAGAAACGCGCTCATCATACAAATATTTTCCTTAAAGGGGATTGTGCAGCTCCGGCCGTTAACGTTTCTCACCCCCTAAATCAAGTACGATTTCCACGATTTTTTAATATAAAATTCTAAGAAGTATTTTCGTGGAAAGGAAAACGTACAGACGTAGTTTTTCATGATATCTACAACCAAAATTATCGTGCCAAATTTGGATTCTCTAGACCTAGTGTTTTGGGCTGAACGTTGATATGTCAATTAATTAATCAGTTTCTTCTTTTATATATTTAGAGTACCTACCAATCCTACCATGCCATATTTGGTCCATATTCTGCTTTTATTAACTCTGAGAAAACAATTGAACATAATACTGTTAAGGCTCGGGGCCTGTACGGTGGTTTATTCTACGCGGAAAACATTATTGCCTTTGCTATGTTGTCGTATTGCCATAGTAACTATAACTCTTATTTACTTGTCAGTAACTGCAGCTGAGTTACAAACAACACGATAACGAGTGAAAAGCAAAATGCCTTTACCCAGTAAAACAGAGGTGGTAATATATAAATTATTGAAATCACTCAAAGGAGCGAATAAGGGCTTTCACTGAATGAAGTTAACAGGGGGCGAATAGGGGCTGCCTGAAGTTGGCAGGCTTTGACAGTTTAAAATACAACCACTGTTTGTTTATATAACCACGTAGAAATATATGCCAACCGAAGTAGTATAATGAGATGAATGTTGCTAACATCTGTCAGACGCAGTGACCAAAGACATCAGTGGCTTTTATGTAACGTTGTACCATTAATTGGTTATCTTGTATAAAATAGTCCTGTTATTCCCCGCTATATTCCTCAAAGTAAGCACTTTAAGAGGACTGTGAAGCTTAACATTTCCATACAAAATGCGAAACGTTTATCTACCTGTAAACCTAGTCGGATTTTAACGATTTTTGAATACACTCGCGGTCAAATAATACGGGTCAGAATGCGTTTTTCATACTAAAGAGGCTATTTGGAAGCCTTGGTTCCTCGCCAGTAGATGCTTTTAGTGAAATCTGATGATGGACACCCCGAGCATCGATACAGGACTTCCAGATTGCCAAAGATACCCAACGGATTGAATCTGCGGCTAACGCCGGACTTGTGCATGTTCAGAAAAACATATAAAATGGCAATAAAATGTAAGGAAATCCAAATGCTGACCCATGCTCTCTCGCTGTGGTGTTAACTGATTGTGCGATCTGTTAGGTATCTTAAGCACTTTTGACCTCCACTGTTTAACCTCGGAGTATCCACCATTAAACCTCACTCAAAACATGCCTGTGTCCAGGAACCAAGGCTTCGAAATAGCCTCGTTTGTATGAAAAACGCACTCTGACCCGTATTATTTGACCGAGAGTGTATGTTGTAGAAATCATAAAAATTATGTCTGTACTATATCCTTTCCACGAAAATACTTCTTAGAATGAAACAAATAAAAAAACTAAAAAACAGAAACGTACAGACCTAGTTCTTTATAATAACTACAATATATTCGAAAATCGAGGAAATCGGACTTGATTTGGGGGGTGAGAAACGTTAACGGCCGGAGCTAGATTTGTATGGATTTGACAGCTAAGTGATTTTAGTGGCGCTTCGGAAGAGTTTCGGAAGAGTAGAACGCTTTAACCTACAACATGGCCAATTCCTTGTCTAAACGATGTTAATGTGAGAATGAAACAACATGCTCCACCCTCCTACATTAGTACATATTTTCTTGATACATACACACACGTACATACCTTCACGACTGTAATCCCAGAGCAGGGTAGGCAGAGCCACAGAATTACCTACAACTTCAAGTGGTTGATAATTCAGCAACCACACTTTGCAACAGGACAACATTTTTACCAGTGTATTACTGACAGGTTGCAAGCCCATCGCCTAACAGTACTACAAGCCTATATTCCCTTAGACGCCTTGTACAACATAGCGACACGCGAAGACTTAGAACGGCACTATTCTAACCCGGGGCAACCACAATAGTAAGTATGGTTACATTATATTTGTATTATACACGGCCAATAATACATAAATAAATAATTATTTATGTATTATTGGCCATGTGGTTGCCGGGTTAGAATAGTGCCACTCCATGTCTTCCTGTGGATGTCGTTAGAGGCGACTAAGGGAATATAGGCTTTTAGTACTGTTAGGCGATGGGATTGCAACCTGTCACTAATACGCTGGTAAACATCTTAGCCTATTTGTGCAAATTGTGGTTACTGAATTGTTAACAACTTTTTGAAGTTGTAATTCTGTAGCTCTGCCACCCCCACTCTCTGGGATTACAGGCGTGAAGGTATGTATGTATGTATTATGTATATACTATTTATTTACATTTAAATGATTATCTAAATTAACTTGAGTCCTCAGCAGCAACCATCAATTGTTTCAGTTTGCCCCGGGGGAGGACTGGTAAAGAATACCTGAAGGTATTAGGTCGGCCATTTGTACCTACCTAATTATTGTATTGCGTTATTACGCAATAACAAATTAATTTGAATAAAAGGTCCAAACATAGAAGAACTGGATCTATAACTCTTAAGTTTTTAAGTCGAGTTCTTGTTTTATGCCTGATAAAATCGTTTAGTTCCTTTGATAAGAATAAGAATAAAGAATAGGCAATGTCACACACCAAGAAAATTTGCAAATAGACAGAAAGTACAATTTATGACATGAATTATGTTCTAAAATTATCTCAGTCGAGTGACAAAAGGAGCGGGCTCAGCGTGAGCTGCGAGCGCGCAGGTTTTCAGTCCGTCACACACACATTAAAAATAATAAAACAAAAGCCCTGGTTGCTCTTTACAACGTATAAAAAAAAACACACATTTAAAACAAAAATAAAATGGCTAGAAAGAGATATATTCGAAGCTATAAAAAGCAATTGTTTAGTAAAAATGGGATACAGGAAAGGAAAACCGAAATAACTCAATTTTCCACCGTGGGAACAGCCATGTGGAACCTGTATTGACTTGTAAAACGCTAACGTTGGAGTTTCGTGAATCGAATGTATTGAATTTTACAAATACCTAAGGCTTATGTGACGTGTGTAATCCTTTTTGACGCTAATAGCTTTTTTAAATGTAGAACTTTAATTTTTCTGCGATTTCGTTTCTCGAATACAATGATTTTTTGCATGAAGCAAACTCGTGCCAGTTGGATATTAAATAATTTATTACACATATTTACTTACATGGTACGAGTAAGTATGTGATTTTATTTAATCGTATGGCATGATGTAAATAATATACAGACAATTATGAGGCTACAAATTAAATTTAAGAGATTTAATCCACTGAGTGGCTACGTCGTTCAGAGTGATCAGGTCTTCGGGGGGCCCATCGGTGTAACCCGAAACAGGGCATTCCTGAATTATGCGGTTGATTGTTTGGACCTCCGCACCGCAGATACAGGCAGGAGAATCTATCCACCCACAGCGGATACAGTATGTGATTTAACATGTAGTACAGGATTGGCTATTGGCTAGCTAAATTATAACAATGAATAATGTTTTTGTTTTTCAAATAAACAATTTTGTTGTAATTTGTGTTAATTAAATAAAGTGTACGTCTTAAAATTCAAATGATCGAGATGTCGCCCATTGCGGTCGCGGCACTCTTCCAGCCATGTTTGTAAATTATGAAAAACATTTTTTAAAATTTTGTGGAGATATTGTTTTGATTTTTTGACCATTTTTTGATGTTCTCTTTTAATTCTGATGTGGTTGACGGATTATTCGAGTACACTTTACCTTTCAGTTAACCCTATAAAAAGAAGACTGCTGGAGTTAAGTCAGGGCTCCTTGGAGGCCAAGCAATCACCTCGACATCAAGAATAATTTTAAGTTTCCATAAGTCGTATACACATCATACTCCCGCATGAATGAGTCATAGCTAGAATAGAGTTTCTCGAAAATCTATTTTTACCTTCGTGAAGATATATCTGTGTATTCAATCAATAGATACATCTAGTTATCTTTGTCGCGCAGGTGGCAGATACGGAGCCAGCCAAGCGAGAGAGGGGATCGGAGAATATCCCCCCAAATCTCCACGTGCAATGTTTAAATTACTGACATTAGATACATTTTCAATTTTATAGAACTGTAACCGAATAGTCCCAATATTAAAATTTAAAAGTAAGGTATGCTATTAAGATTTGGAAACACTGTAGTCACGGAAAAAAATTGCCGTTTTTTGGGAGTTATGATGAATAAGTTTTCTACGTGGCTAAAAAAACGGGCCAAACTTGATTTTTATAATTTAATATAATTACGAGTATTATTATTTATGCATGTAGTTTCACTAGAAACGTACAGTGAAAATGTTATCTCCATTTATTACAGCTCATGAGACTCAGCCGGCTGACAGACGGATTGACAGCGAAAGCTAAGTTATAATAGGGTCCCAATTTCACACCTCGGGTATGGAGCCCTGAAAACCAATCCTTACACTAATAGTATCAGTGACAAAGCGTGAATGATTGTTTGTACAGTTTCCAAAATAAAGCGATAAGCGGCTTCTATGCGGACAAAGTCACGGGCAGAAGCTAGCATTCTACATAATGACTATTTCAGTTCGGCTTGCAACTTGGCTATTATAACCATTGTAAATAACATACAAACCATAATCTACTTAATTCAACAAAATTACACCACCCCAGACCATGTTGCCGCCTCATGTACAAACTAATAACAGGCCAAACACAATTAGCAGTAATATTCCAAGTTATAGGAAACACACTTATGGCCCATAAAACAGCACCAGTGTACACATGTAGCACTAAAAGTGGAACTAACACTTCCGTAATCGTTCTTCGCAGATTTAAGTACTTTCTAAATGACAAATGCCGGGCAGGTCATTAAATATTTTACTGCCTATTTGTTTAGGAATGTTAATTTGTGGACTTTAGGATGTCATACATTTTAACCACCTCTTCAGAAACGCTATACATTTCTAAAAGAGCAATTTCCATTACCCTGGAACAAAGAGCAAAATAAAACTGTTTCTACCCAAAATAACGGTTAAATTCGCTAGATAATTTGTTCGCACTGCCATCGCTTTCTCGACTTTCCTACCCTGTAAATCTTCTTCTTCTTATTTGTTCTTTAGTTACTGCTCAGCTTGAAGTCAAGCAGGCCTTATCATTTTAGTCGCCACGCCATCCTACTGCAGGAATAATCAAAAACCAAAAATACCGAATCGATTTCGCTCCGAGCGAGCGTTTACGAGAAACCTATGATTAAGAATCATATTCAACTGGGGTGAACATACACATTTTTTTTTTATGGCATGGGAAGGCAAACGAGCACACAGGCCGCCTGATGGTAAGTGGAAACTGTGACCCATAGACATACGCATTCACAAGACTGCAAATGCGTTGCCAACCCTGAGGACTAAGATGGAAATGCCTTGCTAGTCATTTCCCCGGCTGTCTTATCCCCAAACCGGAACACAACAATGTGAACACTGCTGCTTGGCGGTAGGTTAATGGATAAGATGGTGGTACTAACCCGGACGGACGCAGCGCTGCACAAGGTCCTTCCACAAGTAAACACATTTCAATAACCAAGAAAAATTAAACCAATCTAATTGAATCCGAAACCACAATTGATACGATTATTACAACCTGAAAATGTCACATGTTATTCATTTTTCAATTCAAAAAATTCAAAATATTTATTCAGTAAATTGGCCACATGCGGGCTCTTTTACACGTCGGAAATGTACAGTGAATCTACCAGCGCTTCGGACAAGACCATCATTGCGGAGAAGAAGCGCCGCAAGAAACTCCAGCAGAAGGTCATTTTTTCAATCATAAAAACATAATTATACTTAAAAGTAAGTTACATTAAGTAATATTAAGGTAATAAAGTAATAAACAATAAATTCTTAAAACAAGCAAAAATAAAAATATTACAAATGTAAGGTCAATAAACCTTAAAATAAAATAATGACTATGAGAACAACACAACGAGGTCTCTACGTCAAAAGCCATATAACAATACTAGTCGGGTAATTAGTGACATCAACCTTGCAAATCTTCAACGAAGGAAGCCGCTTGGCACAGGTATACCTAGTGGTCATCTGAGCTGATTTAGCCCGGTAGCCACGTGGTTCCACCCTGAAGGTGGGAGGGGGATGGGGGGGGAAATCCCATCTACCGCGTCGCACTCTTACGTCCATATCTCCATAAGTTTAGCAAATAGGTCGTGTTTGATATCGTTTTCGTATAATTCGAGGACGAGGAATTCATTTCAGGAAACGCATTTTCACTCGTTCATAGAAAAAAAATGAGATCCGTGATCAAGTAGAAAAATAGGAGTTAAAAAATCTTACAAAATCTATGCCTACCATTAAACTATGAGATTATGCTTTATAAAAAAAATATGAATAAATAGCCCTATTTATATAGAATATATAAACATTAACTTTCCTCATACATTTAACTTACAAATGTGTCAAAAAAAAAAATTTGCTCCGCGCGGCGGGGCTGAGAACGGGAGAAGTTCGTATTTTGGATAAGATTTGTCACTTATTGTGTAATAATTACTATGATTAGTATAGATGTTTCTATAAATAGAGATAGTTTTCTTAAAGCAATATCGAGAGATAAGTCATAATATTTAAATAAATGACAAAATTACTGAGTTAACCACAATATTCTAGTATAAAATGTTCACTCCTATTTATATTCCTAGAATTTTCCTTTTAAAGAGAGTTTTGGTTAGGTTAGTTAACTTTTGTAGAGGTATTATAATAATAACGAAGTAAACAACCAAATTTATGAAAATATTCCGCTGCAGCCACATAGTTCGGAGCACTTTATCTCTCTTTTCAAGCAATTGCACCTCCCTGCGCATTTTTGCTTGCATCTAGGTACACCTAATTAACTCCATGCAAGCAGCGGCTGCTGGCGGTAAGGTGGTCCACACAGGCTCCAATATGCCATTATTTTTTGGCCAACCCCAGTCAGCGGGACATGGCAGGTTTTGTAGTGGTTTTAAAAGCTGACCCCATACATGTCCTTCCTGAAAGGCCGCTCGTAGAATATGGTTGCGAAGGGCGTCTTTGGTTGGTGGTAAATTCTCCAGCCGTCTGTTTTTTTTTGTAAATAGCACTTTTCTACACTGATTGATATCAGTGCATGTGCAAGATCTAAAATGAAATGAATGTTACACGACATGCATGCCCACGATAACCTAAATCACTTCATATCACAAATAAAAAAGCCAACCACCACCTTAACTTACTTGTCGTATAAAGCAATGACAATTCATTCAAATATTGGAAATGCCTGCTCTACATTTCCTTCTTTAGCTTGCTTAAATCCCTCTGTTGCAGTTGGATAAGCGCGCCAAGCTTCGAAAGCACTTTTTTCCCCTTACCAGCAAAAGACGAAACGGTATCAGACGCGGTGAAGGCGTGGAACAGTGGCAATGCTTCCGCCTTTTCTGGTCCTACGTAAATGAAAATAAACTTATATGTACCGGAGTTACTTTCAATTTGTAAAGTGCAAATAGTATTTATTTGGGTTACCTAACGAAGCTGCAATAGCATGACATGGCAGGACCTGGTGATTTTTTCCCGTGCCAATATGAACTCACAGTTCCTCAAGCTGTGGCAATTGTGAAATCGCAAGGACAACAACATCGGTATCCACAGTACGCACCATGATTTTTGTGTGTCCTTGGGCTGCAGCATCACCAATGTGGACCATTATGCGCGTGTCTGCCTCCTCATGGTTGCATGGTTGTCTCTGGCGCTGTTGCTATCAACTGCTAAAAGTTGCTAAAAAAAGAGACTAGATTGAAACGTGGTACCGGACAAAGAACACGTGTCACCTGCAGTACTAAAATTCCGAAAGGTTGGGCAAATTTTCTGAGGGATAACTCCAATAAAGAGGTTTTTTTTCCATTTTCTAGCTCTCAAGTGCCAAGCTACTGAATTTACAACTGGCAAAAAGTTTTATGTGACAGATGGACCCACAGTTCTTAGCTTTATTGGAGTTATCCCGCAGATTTTTTTCCCAACCTTTCGGAATTTTAGTACTGGAGGTGACACGTGTCCTTTGTCCGGTACCACGTTTCTCTCTAGTCTCTTTTTTATAGCAACTTTTAGAAGTTGATAGCAACAGCTCCAGAGACAACCATGCAACCATTAGGAGGCAGACACGCGCATAATGGTCCACATTGGTGATGCTGCAGCCCAAGGACACACAAAAATCATGGTGCGTACTGTGGATACCGATGTTGTTGTCCTTGCGATTTCACAATTGCCACAGCTTGAGGAAATGTGAGTTCATATTGGCACGGGAAAAAATCACCAGGTCCTGCCATGTCATGCTATTGCAGCTTCGTTAGGTAACCCAAATAAATACTATTTGCACTTTACAAATTGAAAGTAACTCCGGTACATATAAGTTTATTTTCATTTACGTAGGACCAGAAAAGGCGGAAGCATTGCCACTGTTCCACGCCTTCACCGCGTCTGATACCGTTTCGTCTTTTGCTGGTAAGGGGAAAAAAGTGCTTTCGAAGCTTGGCGCGCTTATCCAACTGCAACAGAGGGATTTAAGCAGGCTAAAGAAGGAAATGTAGAGCAGGCATTTCCAATATTGGAATGAATTGTCATTGCTTTATACGACAAGTAAGGTAAGGCGGTGGTTGGCTTTTTTATTTGTGATTTGAAGTGATTTAGGTTATCGTGGGCATGCATGTCGTGTAACATTCATTTCATTTTAGATCTTGCACATGCACTGATATCAATCAGTGTAGAAAAGTGCTATTTACAAAAAAAAACAGACGGCTGGAGAATTTACCACCAACCAAAGACGCCCTTCGCAACCATATTCTACGAGCGGCCTTTCAGGAAGGACATGTATGGGGTCAGCTTTTAAAACCACTACAAAACCTGCCATGTCCCGCTGACTGGGGTTGGCCAAAAAATAATGGCATATTGGAGCCTGTGTGGACCACCCTACCGCCAGCAGCCGCTGCTTGCATGGAGTTAATTAGGTGTACCTAGATGCAAGCAAAAATGCGCAGGGAGGTGCAATTGCTTGAAAAGAGAGATAAAGTGCTCCAAACTATGTGGCTGCAGCGGAAAATGTTCATAAATTTGGTTGTTTACTTCGTTATTATTATAATACCTCTACAAAAGTTAACTAACCTAACCAAAACTCTCTTTAAAAGGAAAATTCTAGGAATATAAATAGGAGTGAACATTTTATACTAGAATATTGTGGTTAACTCAGTAATTTTGTCATTTATTTAAATATTATAACTTATCTCTCGACATTACTTTAAGAAAACTATCTCTAGATATAGAAACACCTATACTAATCATAGTAATTATTACACAATAAGTGACAAATCTTATCCAAAATACGAACTTCTCCCGTTCTCAGCCCCGCCGCGCGGAGCAAATATTTTTTTTTGTCACATTTGTAAGTTAAATGTATGAGGAAAGTTAATGTTTATATATTTTATATAAATAGGGCTATTTACTCATATTTTTTTTATAAAGCATTATTTCATAGTTTAATGGTAGGCATAGATTTTGTAAGATTTTTTAACTCCTATTTTTCTACTTGATCACGGATCTCATTTTTTTTCTATGAACGAGTGAAAATGCGTTTCTTGAAATGAATTCCTCGTCCTCGAATTATACGAAAACGATATCAAACACGACCTATTTGCTAAACTTATGGAGATATGGACGTAAGAGTACGGCGCGGTAGATGGGATTCCCCCCCCCCCCCCTCCCCCTCCCACCTGCAGGGTGGAACCACGTGGCTACCGGGCTAAATCAGCTCAGATGACCACTAGGTATACCTGTGCCAAGCGGCTTCCTTCGTTGAAGATTCCCCATACAATTATGTCACTAATTACCGGACTATACAGTCTGATGCCTCTTTCGGTTAGTAAAACGATCATGGAATTAAAAATATTCTATTATACATAAACGGTGTCCGAATTTATCATTTAAACTTTGTTCTTAGACATGCTTGGTAATTTTCACCTTAGCTGTTGCAAAAACAATTTTGTTTTACTTCCTCGTATTATTCTATAAAAGCATTACATAAGACTTGATCAGAGTGTACTGTAATGTTATAATAAAACAAACCAAATTTTACTAAATAGGTTATATAGGTGTTCTTTCCTCATAAAAAGTTAACGGTTACAGAAAAAAATGCATTTTTGTGAAAAAGTTACTGTTTTTTTTACGCAACTACAATAAAACACTCCAAACCAATGATTTGGAAATAACATTAATTTATGAATAAAAATAAAACTATTTTAACGAACACACGTTTCAAACATTCACATTTGCATATTATCCAGCCAGACCATGAATATTAAAAGAAGCGCCAATATTCATAATTTTCGAGGAAAAACTAACAAATCCCTCGGACGAAGGGTCCAACTTTGTCGATAACTTTCCTCGGCCCCGAAATATGTCAATGAATAAAACATCACAGGATTTCGAAGAAGAAATCTACCGAAAAAGACAGCACAGAAAGTAAAAATTACACTATTAGGACCCTTTGTAAGATTTGCTGGGCCCGGGCCACTGTACTGAGCACCAGATTGAAGGATAACTAGGTACGTATTCTAAAAGAGCAGCGAATCATATGAATCAGAAATACATTGGTTATGTGGCTCTTGAGTAGCAGAAAACTGAGCTAGATAAACAAATTGTGTGTTAAATGTTCTGATTTCAAAATAAATGTTTAATTATCTTTATTTAAATGTGATGATTTTGAATTTAGAATTATACAGGGTGTCAGGTCGCTAGGTGCTAGTTCAGTTTTTACTCTTTAACTCAGACATTTGGGAAGCCATGTAAATGAGTGATACTTTAAAAAAATAACAATAAACAGGCATATTTTTAAACGTTTTTTAATATTTCCAAGTTAAAAAAAAATGGCGCATAAATATGACTGATCTAAACCCTGAGACATTTTTAATCATTTCGAATGCCTCCATTTTGTTTTAATTACAACAAAGACGCTTAAAACTTGTTTAATTTGTTCCAATAGAAATTAAACTATCCCAAATAAATTATTTTGTTTAATAATGCGATTAATACAGATAATTGTTACTAAATGTCAAGGAGCAATAAACAACGAAGGCATGAACCTGACTTTTTCGCAGGGCGCATTAATATTAGAGACTGCTAAAATATGTTCAAGGTAAAAGTTTAGGAAAAAACTGGCATTCTGCATCATTAAAACTTTACAGCACAAAAAATGCCCGTTATTTTTGAATACTTTCTCATTGTTCCCTGAATCCCTCCATTATTATCCTGCGGAATATTTCCTCCGAAGTCCTTCCTCGAATTAAAACACGCTCAAGAATTCTCGCTAACTTAATAATTAAGTCATTACGTCATTAAGTTCTTAAGTTTTAAGTCACGCTTAAATCTTTAATCGTTTAAAAGCATTATACAATTATCGCGTTAATTTTAAAGCACTGGTACTGAATATTATGTTAACTTTCAGTAAAATAATGATTTAAAAAATGTTTAATGATTTTCATTCAAAGAAGATGTAGTGACTAAGATTGAAAAGGGCATGCTTCGATGGTTCGGTCATTTGGAAAGGATGGATGAGGGAAGATTGACGAAAGAGATATACAGATCGAAAGTGTGTGGAAGGGTCGGAAGGGGCCGCCCTAGGCGTACTTTTTCGAATCAAATCGGAGAAATACTGGAAAAGGGCCGAATCTTAAGTACCCGAAACCGACGTGCGTGCATGACTCGATGTATGAATGTTGAAGAAGCGAAGGAAATTTGTCAGGATCGTAGCAAGTGGAAAGAAGTGGTCTCTGCCTACCCCTCTGGGAAACAGGCGTGATTTAATGTATGTATGTATGTATGATTTTCATCATCATCATCGTCATCCTCATTTAGCCGAAAGACGTCCACTGCTTGACGCTACTGATGATTTCTATAATGCCAGATTGTTTCTTCTTACGTGGTAATTATAAGAGTCATTAAGTTGGAACACTCTTTTATGACGGATACTTTTTCAGAAAATTACTTTTCAAATGTATAGAACTTTATAAGTGGTATATTATTATAATTAATTTTAATAAGTTTATTGTATAAAATGTATCTAAATTGTTAAAAAAACACATAAACATCGTTAAGGAATCGTTTGTAAAGTTCTAGAAAGCATTGACCTGGACTTCTATTCTGCAGGGTAAAACCTTTCCCTGACCTACCTTTATTACCTTTGACGTGTTATGGTATTATTTTTAACTCAGCCGCTATTACTCTCAAGTAAATAGGAGCTATCAAAACGTTGATAGTGATAACATTTCAAAAACATTAAGGATTTACCGTGTACAATCTCAGCCCTAGGGGGTTATATAACTCTGTCTTTTTCTGTCAGCGTAAAATGAACTACATAGCTACGAATGATAACCCCCCCAGAGCTTCTTTTCAATTCGCTTAAACAATATTGCTTTTGACGCCTTATCGTGTTGCCAACGTTACGATAGGTCATATATACTTGACAGTAATAGCGGCAAAGTTCAAAACAATACTATAACAAAATAGTAGATTATACACCAAGGGGATTAAGCACTGTTTTATGTCACGGGCGCGATATTGAATAATGAGCAAATGAGGGACTCCAGATTTAACTCCCGAGTGCAGCGAGGGTGTTATGAATTAACCTGAGCGAAGCGAGGGAATTAAAACGGAGTCCTGAGCGCAGCGAGGGATTCGAGTTAGAACAAGACGAAAATAGCTTTGTTCCAACGAAGAAAACTCTACTTTTCTCACCTTTTGCGACACAATAAAAAGCAAAGGCTACTTACTAGAAACAATGTTCCCTAGAAAACTTAAAGGACCTTATTGAAAAAATACGTACTATTTTTCATAGGAATTTAAATCTCATTAATAACCAGCGGGTTATAATGACTTTCAGTACCATATTTTAACCCGCCGCCGCCATAATGTTGTACAGAATCTCATTATTACTCGCTGGTTAGCCGATGGCTATAATGACTTGCTCTAGGTGAAGTTTGCATGATATATAATTGGTCAATTTCGTGCATGTGTTGTGAAAAGAATATTGTTTCAGTTGAATAGAGGCCCAATAATAAGTGCCCGAATACGATGCGTGCATTTTCTCTATCCCTAGTTATCGAAAGTTGCTCAAAGTTTTGACGTATGAGCATATTAAAAAAGTTCTCTCCCAACGACCAAAATTCAAGTGACTTTTTTGTTATCTTCCACGGACGGACACCGAATAAAGATTAGGAATAAATATGTACTTAACTTTTTTTTAAAGCTCAAAACCCATGTTTGAAGAAAAAAGTTAAATCTAGTTTCGTTTTAAATAAACTTTAAGTGGTCAAGATACAAAGAACTGACAATTTTAAATCCGGTTCTAAGAGTAAAGCTAGGTTTGACAATTTGGTGCCAGAAAACTTAAGTATAAAAAAAAACATCGTCCAAACTACAAACAACAACATCCGACACAGTCTAATTTTAATTAAGTAACATATTTACTAACTTGTGGCGTGATAAAACAATAACGCACAATCATTCAACATAACAATAATAAAATAATGAAACCACGAGAACCCATAACTGTATCAAATACACAGTTGTAAAACATGTATGAAAATACATTTTCGTTTATCCGCCCAACGGTCCCAACAACCCTGATCCTCGGAATGATTGCGTTTTGATCGGGAACAGCTGCCGACCGACATTCATAGTTTCGTTTGGTATATTTATTCGCTCTTTTTTTGTTTATTAAGACTCCTGGATTACATATTGGAGGGAATTTGGGGTCAACGGCGTTTGTTCGTCTGACAGATATACATCAATAACGCATTATGGGTAATGTATATTTGCTTCTACGAAATACAGTCGGCCTTGAAAGTAAGTACCTGCACTTTTAAGTAGCTAAACATTAGCGAAGCAGTTCAAACATGATACAGCGACAAAGCACTAAAAAGTGCTTATACTTAAATAACGCCGTACCATGGTCACGGTCATGGTTAATTCACCTGATTTGTTATAAGATTTCATAATATAATATAGGTACTACAAATAAAAGTTAAAACTAAAATTATTTAAATTAAAACAAAACTAAGCTAATCAAATATTATAGATGTAAATAATAATCACCACTATAAAAAAACACCCCCTCTAGCAGGTCCGCTCGCGGCATGGTCCCTATGACACTGACTGCATAACCTCTCTGGATAGCTAGCCCAATCCTTTGGGAGAGGTAAGCACCAGCTCTAGGATCTCCGGAGCTGTCTATGAGCCGGGATGACAGAGCCTTAATAAAACTTTTTAGTAATGATTCGCATTTCAAAAATTATGATAAACAAATGAAAGCAGCAAATTCAGGTATTTTTAGGTTAAGTACTTAAAACGTTTTGACATGAAAAAATTGAATGGCTAAATTTCAAACGGCAACGACTCAATAAAAATTGGGGTACGTGACGTAAATCAACCAACATGATTGCATGTTGTCTCAATTAAGTCCTTAATTGAAATTTAACCAAAAATCTTTTTAACACTTAGCAACTAAAAAAAACTTTACATACAATTTATTTTAAATTATTTTTGTATCTCGTTTTATTTTCCAATTAATCTGTTATAACAATTGACTTATTAACTCATTTTCTAACGTGATAACTAATTAGGTAGATTGGTAGGTTCCTATATTAAAGGCAATCAATTTAGTGTTATATCCAATTTAATTTTCCCCGTTAAGCTCACGTTCAAACTTCGAACTCAATTATGAAAACATCTCTCAAAATATCGAGCGTTATCACTTTACCGAAATTGAATAAGGCTTAAACATGTTTCGCTTCCATAAATTGCTTTTAAAATACAAAATGCCACACGGAGCCAGACATGGTGTATTCGTTAAAATATTCTGTTTGTGGACAAGCCACAGAGTGCAGTTAACTACCAAAATTACAAAGCAGAAATATTTTAGGGTTTCCATTATTTGATAACTGTTATAATATTACATACATACGCGGTTATCTTTTTGGTATTTTTTATAAATGTATTTTCTCAAAAATGCTATGTAATCTTGTCATAACATCATCAAATAGGAGCCAGTAGGTTAAAGTTCCTGGAGCACTAACTAAAGTGTCCAGTAAGTAGAGCGATTTTGAATTAGGAAACCAAAAAGTGTCCAGTAAGTAAGTATGGAAAATCCATAACATACCATATTATTTGAATTTGGAACTATCTGTACAGACCTGTGGCAGCCTTCAAACAGACCACAGAGGTAAGCAAGAAAAGGTCACATGACACAAAAAAATGAAAGTGTAAACAATTTTGACGCCATAAGATATCTGCATAAGTACCAAGGCATCATAAACCAAAAGCGTTACCTCGTCCAGAGCAGACATCGCGCGATTTCTCTTTACTGACAAGAACGTCACTCGCACCATCTCAGTTTTATGCGCGCCTAGTACATCGAAAGTGAATCGTTTAAATTAATTTAAAAAACCGGCTAATCGTGAGTTGGACTAGCGCTCTGAGGGTTGTGCACATGTAGTCATTAGTCATCAATATTATACAACTTTAATTTATTAAACATTTTTTTTTAATCATTATATTTGTTTTATTTTTGAGTAAAGCACTATACATGCTTCGCCCATTAAGAGCCATCCTGGACTCGTATTTATAACTCCTACTCGTCCAGGAAAGCTCACTTACTGGTCTTTGCAGTAATGTACTATTTTACTAGCGGTCCATGCCGGGTGCCGTCTGTGTGTATTTTTTTAATACAAACCTTGTTCTGGTAATTACGAATACGAATTTACAGTATCATTGGGTGGGTGTTTTTATGTAAAAGATAACCATGTCATGACACTTAGCTCTTTTTGTTGTTACTATTTGTATGCCCTATTCTATGGTACTACCATGAGTGCGATTGAAGCGGGTGCCAAAATGCCAAGAGTTCTGTAAGATCAAATTTAATAACAGTAAAGACGATTTGAACAACATAATCGTCATCATCAGCACACGGATGCCATAACAACAATAAAAAACTCGTTGCTGGACTAATCCAAAAAATCATTAATCATCACATCAGCTTATCTTTTTAAATGCGAATCTACTTTAATCGAGCAATTCTTGTATAAGTATTTAAGTAACACGACTTTTTCAGATATTTATTTAATTTTCTGTACATTTAGTTTTTAAAACTTAATATCCAAATATCGAAGTGAAATAACAATGATAATACAAAAAATAAACATTATGAAAATCCAACCTACCAAATGCCGCCGACACTAGCCGAGGAGCAGGGTTCAAGCTACCGGTGCGTGTTTAGGGCTGCAGACCTTTTTACGAGGACTACACTGCCTTCTGTGTCTGAATTTCAGTATTATATTTATATAATTTTTTTTTATTTTTTTTGTCAATTTATTGATTTAAATGTTTAAATTTGCCATAGGTTTAGCATTAATTAAAAATATATTATAGTTTGAATTAGAGAAATAAATAATCCATTTTAAATTTGCATATTGCTCGTAGCATAACATAACGTATTGATTTTTATAAAAAAAGTCTATTTTAAATAAAAACAAGAGTCAATTTACCTCTAACCATCTGCAAAATTATTCAAAAGTAACTTACGTTTTTTTTCTCAATTCTGATTAAACAAATACATTAACCTTATTTATTAACTACGAATAATTTAGAGCGTAAACAAATTATAAGGTAAAGCAACAGGAAATGTCTATCGAAAACAAACAAATTACCCTCATTCATCAGCGGTGATGCATCTATTATTCAACTGTAAATGGGTGATTGCCTAACGCTTTTGGAAAGGAAACAAATAAAAAAATAAAGTACAGTATTAATTAGAAAAGAGCTCTTGGAACTTAAAATCTTATGGATCTAAAAATACTATATCTAGAATGCACCTGTAGCCCTTGATGTAACTATATAACATGACTCAAAACCACTACCTACTATTAGATTAAAGTCAAGCAAGCCCCGAACAAATTTTCTTTTAGAACGAAATAATTTATGTGCAGGAGTTGACATCATCTTGATTTTTTGATTTCGTTATATGTATTTTTTTTGCTTATTCTCCCTCATATGGTCTAAAATCCGAAAAAGAGACGACCTTCATCCAGGTGTTTATTTGATAAAAAGCATTTTATATCAAATTCAATATGGTAAGTAATTATATGGCGAATAGGTTGGCAGAAAAAATCTTTCCAGTAATTATAATTTTATATATATTTTTATTATTAAAAATAAACTTTAAAAAACAATTGCAATTATTTGTTTAATAGACAAATTACATAGTAATCGAAAGATCGTTAGCTATAGTGCAAATTATAAGTTCCGACTTACCTGTTTACGTTTGCATATTCTATAGGCTACATACTTTCGATTGGTATGTGATTTGTCTATTAAACAAACAATTGCATTTTTTTTGTTTTAAAGTTGTTTTATTTATATTAGTTTTATAAAAGTTTAAGTTTTTTAAGTTTTTTTTTATTTTTTTATTTGTTTTTTTTTTTTTTCTGACATCCTGATCGCCGTGTATTACTTGCCATATTAAATATGATATAAACTACTTTTTATCGAAGAAACAGCTGAGTGATCCCCTACTAATATATACAAATGTTTACTATGAATGTATTTATATTAATATAATTTATTGATATGTCTTGGCTAGGGCCTGTATAAATACTGAAAGCCGATTCAATCTCCACCCTCATCAAGTAACAATTGAGTTGAGAGTCCATCTTGAAACAGTTCTCGGCACTTATTCTGTATTATCTCGCTACAATCATCATTGATCAAGTTTCCCTTCGCTTGAGAAACAACGATTTTCCTCATCAATCCAATTATATGAAGATTATTACGGCTTAATAGTTATATCTAATTCTCATCTCCTAATTATCTACTACGGTTACAATATCGTTATCCTCAATTAAATGTATTTTAAAGTTGATCTGATACTTTACACCAATTAAATAAATGAATAATCCGCCTCGCCTTGCGGTTAGTATTAAAAGCGTTACATAGCGTAGTTGATGTAGTGAGCGCATGCCCGTACAAATCTATATAAAGAATAATAACCGCCTCGAGGCGAGGCGGTGCGGGTCGGGTGCGTGTAAGCTGAGCTGTGACCTTAATTCTGCCTCTGTCATGATTATTCGATAAAAATCAAAATTATACCAGAAAATCAGAGCTATCCGTGTGAATAGATGATATAATGTGATATATATACCCTTGTACCGTTCAAAGATGGCTTAGATAAACACTAAATGTTCAATCACAGTAAAAGACATGCCAATCACAGTAATAGACTCGTCTCGAGGCGAGGCGGTGCGGGTCGGTTGCCGGGTGCGTGTCAGCTGAGCTGTGACTTTAATTCTGCCTCTATCAGGATTATTCGATAATAATAAAAAATATACCAGAAAATCAGAGCTATTCGTGTGAATAGACGATATAATGTGATATTATATAACCTTGTACCGTTCAAAGATGGCTTAGATAAACACAAAATGTTCAATCACAGTAATAGACTCGCCTCGAGGCGAGGCGGTGCGGGTCGGTTGCCGGGTGCGTGTCAGCTGAGCTGTGACCTTAATTCTGCCTCTGTCATGATTATTCAATAATAATAAAAAATATACCAGAAAATCAGAGCTATTCGTGTGAATAGACGATATAATGTGATATATATACCCTTGTACCGTTCAAAGATGGCTTAGATAAACACGAAATGTTCAATCACAGTAATAGATATGCCAAGCCTGAGTCAACACGGTTAATATCGGGTTATTTCGTTATACTGATAGCCGTAAAGTGATGTGTGGGTCAATATCAGTTCAATTTTATTACGATTAAATATGTGCCCTTTTTCTTGGCAATATAATCATCTTTTGAGATGTATTTTTATCCGCCAAAAGGTGTACGTGTATTTTGTGTATATCCGTTTTTTGTGTATATTATGTGTAGATCCGTTTCACTCAAATGGATAGACAGATTTAAACTCGGTAAAAAAAGCTAGTTTGATCTGGATAGTTTTTAGCGTGCATTCATAAAATATTATTTATTTATTTAAACTTTATTGCAAAAAAAATAACAAATGTCGGACTTAATGCCTAATGGTATTCTCTACCACTAAATAATCCTACATAAAGTAACAAAAGTTGTGCACAGAAAAATAAAGACAGAAAACAAAGCAAAGAAAATAATAATACTATATGTAAAAATACTAACAAATGGTACATGATACACACACACACACACATATTACGTCCCTATGTGCCCTTTTTCTTGGCAATATAATCATCTTTGGAGGTACATTCATAAATAGTGTGCCAAACGCGTGCCGAAGGTGGTTTTAGTATAGGAACGCGCTGCATCGTACTTAGCTTTTTTGAGTTATTTATTTGTATATATTAGCTTACAGTATAACTAATTATAATTGCTGTTTTTAATATGATTAATCGAGTCAAAATGACGCTGTCAAAGAAGAGAAGGAGGGAGGGGAGGGGGTTGACGACGCGCTGGCCTAGTTGGTAGTGACCCTGCCTACGAAGCGAGCGGTCCTGGGTTCAAATCCCGGTAAGGGCAGATATTTGTGTGATGAGCGCGAATATTTGTTCCTGAGTCATGGATGTTTTCTTTGTATTTAAGTATTTATTTCTCTATATAAGTATTTATATCGTTGTCTAGTACCCATAGTACAAGCCTAGAGCTTAGTTTGGGACTAGGTCAATTGGTGTGAGATTGTCCCCTGATATTTATTTATTTTATTTATTTATTTTGACATAACAGTGTATAGATGAAAAACTTAAGTAAATGACCTCTTGCATGTAGTTGTGTACAAAATATATATGGAATTAACGTCAAATTTCAAATATAGAATGTCAAACGGTCTATACAGATGTCGTACAACTACATGTAAGAGGTCATTTACTTAAATTTTTCGTCTATAATATTAACCAGTCTAGGAAGATCCCTCCTATGTTATCTACTTTTAAATAGGTACAAACTTTCATTTCAAGATGTAGTTGGCATTCAACACAGCAATGATATTCATGTCATCTCTAGTATGCAGCGCTTATCAGACAACGTGAACTGAATGGAAACGGTATTCAGACTATTGTCGGCATTGCAATCGGACCAATAATTTATAAATTTAATAATAATAAGGTTGACGGTAAAGGCTTAAAGGTATAAAAGTTTGACATTGTATATACCTTATGTATCTCTGTTTCTTTTTAGCGTTCCGTGCCAAAATGATAAAAAAGGAACCCTTACGGGGAGACTTCGGTGTCTGTCTGTATGTCTGTATGTTAGTACAACTTTTATCTGAAACTATAAAAGCTGTAAAGCTATCTGGAAAATTTGGTATAGTTGTATAAATTGCCCGCCTATTTTTTTAGTAAAACTGATATGAAATTACTTTTCTAAATACATATTTGAAAAGGGGTAGAATGGTAGTGATATAATGAAAGTGATTTGATTATATCAAAAGGGGATGTCATATGAAAGGACTCAATCTGCAAATTTCAAAACAATTGTATTTTTATTATCCTTGACTTTTTGATTTATTACCTAAAACGTACAAAAAATAATACTCAATTTTAAGAACTGGTCTTAATCATCTCTACTTCGTAGTCTATTGCCATAAGACTATTAAGCACGATTTTTCTTCTGAAACTTTTTGGCAAGCGTCAGAATATACGTATAAAAAAGCAGTGGAAGTTAACTGAACTTCGTTCCACTTTCTGACGTAACCGCATTCCCTTTGTAATCTATGGCCGCGGACCGCTGCGTATCTGCACGCAAATCGGAGCATCTTGCGATATCACCCGCATAAAGCGTGTCACATACACAACAGAACTATACTATAACGCTATGTCATTCCTATGACAAGAGCAGTTTGTCTATTCTACTCGACAAAACCATATCGCGTTTGACGTTTCATCGTATTAAGGAGTGACCCCACCGCTGCGTTAAATATGGTGTCGTTGCATAAACAAAAGACGGGGTCATAGTAGCAACATGGCGCCGTTTTTGACGCACCGTGCGGCCACACCTTTATTTTTAACTCTGCAGCCATTACTGTCAAGTAAATAAGAGGTACGATAACATGTCAAAGACAACATGGTTATGCCGTGTAGAAGGTAGAAAAACAAAGTTCAAGTTAGCGAGTTTGAAACCCCATGCCAGCTAACAAATAATTACGTGTATATACAGGGTGTCCCAGAAACCGGCGTCAACCGGCCCAGGGCTGATAGAGCAGCTCATAAGCAATTCCGATTTAAATGATCAATATCTCGGAAACTAATAACAATTGCTGAACATACATGGGGGTTAAATCGATAGCTTATGAGCTGCTCTATCAGCCCTGGGCCGGTTGACGCCGGTTTCTGGGACGCCCTGTATATAATATATAATTGTTATAACTGTGGAAAATAGGGACCATGTCAAAAATATCTTGAGTTATTATTAGATTCTTTACACCCTATTTTTATGTAGTGAAGGAACATACGGTAACTTGTTTTGTTAAGACAAGTAGAGTTAAGTAAAATAAAAACAGTTTACAATATAATCTTAAGCTGCCAAGTTTATTTATTTAACTTTACCCATTTTAAGATACTGGAACTTTATATTTTTTGTATCGATAACTAAAATATTTATATTCAAATTAAATGCAACGAGATAGTAAAGAATATTACATACACTATTTATATTTTATAAATTATAAGCTATTCCTAACAAATAACTCTTATATTATATGTAATGTAATTTGCGGTAAATAATCTAATTACAAATTAAACAAGATTGATGACCTATCATTTTGTAATAACTCATAATATCCTTCTAAAATCACTACCGTAATCTCACGACTCACAGCATGGTTTCTGCAAACAACTTGATAGCTCATTATCATTAATTACCAGGCGGCCAAAATATTCAGACCCCTCCAAAATGAGTGTCCAGGTTCAAATTAAGTTCTTAATATTTTGGACAGTTGCAAGCGTTTTTATTTCTGCCTTCATTATCAGATCCAAGTTTGTAAACCCTTTATTGAAAGTCAGTAATTTTAGTTACCTTGCCTTAATAAGAAGCCATTAACCTCATAAAGGTATTTAGATAGGTCATTAACCTTTAGATAGATAATACTACTACACGACATCAATATGGTTACTATAAAAATTAATTAAATTTAATTAATTATAACAG
This sequence comes from Acleris emargana, assembly GCA_927399475.2. Taxonomy (NCBI): domain Eukaryota; kingdom Metazoa; phylum Arthropoda; class Insecta; order Lepidoptera; family Tortricidae; genus Acleris; species Acleris emargana. The sequence continues at coordinate 5,482,453 of OV656836.1, read as the reverse complement.
GACAAAGTCACACCAATGTGGATCAAGGCTTCTACTATGTGTACTAGACAAGAAAATACTTATAATAGAGAAATACATTCTTAAATAAATAAATAGAAAACATTAATGACTCAGAAAAAAATATTTGCTCTCATCGCATTAATATCTGGCCTTGCTGGGATTTGAACACAGGACCGCTAGCTTCGTAGGCAGGATCACAACAACTAAGCCAACGCGTTGTCAATATAGGCGCAAGACGGGTCATTCTTGTCACCCTAAAAGCAAAACGCGTGGTTCACGAACCCACAAATGTTATTTTACGCTAGCGAAAAGTCCTTTATGATTCCTATCTTGCAACTACAAATCCAATACCTACGACAAAACGAGCAAAATCGAATTTGACAACAATATACAGCAAAATTGAATGGAACATCTCGACATATCACATTTTTACATCATTGACGTCAAAGAGCGGAAACGACTGTTATCATGTTTCGTTACTTCTGAGTTTTTCTTTGAGACCCTTCAGGCCCTTCATATCCGTTGCCACAAAACTAGACAGTATTTTAATGACATCACTCTATCTTGTCGAGTCACACGACCACTTTAAATATGCTGTTGGGCAAATACGAACTATCATCCTTGTGGTACTACTTCCTTAGTCACGTAGAATGGTGGTGCGGAATATGACCGCACGTGTAAGTTGGTTCGCTTTCATCTATCTACCGAAAGGGTGACCTTGAGGGTGTGTGTATGATGTTATACGCATTTTGTTTCGTGACGTACATCATTTATCCATGTGCGTGTGTTTCTGTGGGCTTCGTCACAGATTTTTATTTTATGCGGCTTCTAATTTTTTTACTTAAGATATTTTTTTGGGTTCCGTAGTCTAACTAACCCTTATAGTTTCGCCCTGTCTGTCCGTCCACCCGCAGCCTAGGTCAGAGACTCTTAGTACTAGAAAGCTGTAATTTGGCACGCCAACAAAGTGGTAAAATAAAATCTTCGAAATATATTTTTTTATTGTACCTCCCCTACACGTAGCGTGGAAAAAAACTCGTCTACCCCATAGTGGAGGCTGTTGTTATATAGGTCTTTCAAAAATATTACGGCTTTGTGGAAACCATTTTTCGATTATGAGCTCCGTTTATGAAATATAAAGCTTTAAAGCGCTAACTTTTGTTAGAGGCAAGTGTAAGCTTTGAAAGCATCTCGAGCACTTTTCGTAAAACAATCGAATTGTTTTTTTACATACACAATCTCAATGAAACTATCGATTCTAACGTGGTGAGAATTTTATAATTTATTTCAAATTAAGTACTTAGTTTTGTAACGTACGTTTCCGAAATAAAATTTAATAAGACACTTTGTCCTGCAACAGTGGTTTTTTCAGAGGTCAGTAACCTAACAAAGAATCTTTTAAAACGTTACCCTTTTTAAACCAGTTCTGAAACTGTTTAAAAAGAAAATTAATGATGAACTACTAGTACAAGAAGAATTACTCCTTTGTTCTCGAAACAATTGCAAGGGAAAATGATAAGTCGTCCTAATTGGCTTCGTCGTTCGAAAATACCCATCTGGTTCTTTGAGGCCAAATAAATGGTTAATTTAAGTCGAGTGATTTAGAGTTGACTTGACAGATTAGCAATTAAATATGAAATTGATTTTGATGCAAAGGCTTTGAGAGCTCCTTAACAGTTTCACTATGTCCTTCTCTTAGTCTGTCGGTCATCGGTCTGGAATATGTTCACATACGAGTACAGGGTGGAAAAAACGAATGCCATATAGACGGCAACTATCTTAATTATTGGAAATAGCAAATTCTTGGAAAGGAGAAAGGAGACTAACTTTTATTTATAAAAACAATAAAAATTGTAATTTTAAATAAATAAAAACCTCTTCAAACAATAAAGTCGTATTTTATGATACAGATCGAAAGCGACATTGGTAGTGATGTTTATATTAAATAAAGACCGTAAAAAATCCTACTTTATTATTTTGACATATTCAACCAGTTCTATTATCGGTTGAGGCAGACTAATTTCCAAAATTACATAAATGCAGTATTTAACGATTTCAAAAATAATAACAAGTCTCCTTTGCGTAGAAGATGCCAAGATTGGAGTAAGACCATATTTTTAAATTAATTAATTTTATTTCCGTAAATTTGTGGTCTAAGATCCGAATAGGAGACTACAATAAAAAAACAGAACATTTTTAGTATTTTTAAAATTATTTGATATAAAATACTTTTTATCGAATAAGAAGCTGGTCGAAGGTCGTCTCCTATACGGATCTCTTACTACTATATTTAACTATTTAGAAAGTAAATAAGTGACTCCTTCTGACAGAACAAAATATAAACTATAAAACCAAATGTCAAACGACGTCATCACGTATATTGATGATATGTTTAGGTACAACGCCATCACGAAACCCGGCCACAATTACGCATTATTACGCGAACAATATTGTCGGGAGCTCGTTGCGGTAACCATATTGCTAAAACAATTCTGCCTAATATCATGCCCTAATACGATTGCTAAATAAATATTACTTTGAGTGCGAGTTAGTGTTGTTGTCAAATATAAGATTACATTTTCAATGGCACTAGGACGGTGGAACCAGTAATGGACAAGGCACCAATAAAATAGACACTTGGTTCTTATTTTACAGAAGATAAGGGTTATTCATTTGTTTTGTAACAATTAATTTAGGACCGTATGAAAGTGGAATTATGAGTGAAGTGTCCATTACTGGTGCCTGTCAGCTAAAAGTGTCCATCATTAGTGCCGTCACCCTAATACGCTGGTAAACATCTTATCGTAATTGTGCAAAATTTTGTAACAGGATTATCAACAAGTTTGTAGAGTTGTAGGTTATTCTGAAGCTCAGCCTTCCCCACTATGGGAATGAATAGAATAGAATAGAATAGAAAACATTTATTCAACGCACACAAAAATACAGTAGAGAAGAATGAAGGCTTGAGTTTATGTATGTGTATGTTTCAATGTATTATAATAATTTAAGTCGTGTTTAAAAAAAACTGGTAAACTTTATGTATTTTTTACACGTTACATAGAACGTAGGTTCTAGTTGTTTTGAAAAAAAAATGGTTAAATACATACCCTAATGACAAACCAACCATGACGAATAAAAAGAAAATCAGTCACAATAAATTAAAAGATAAATAAACTATCCCAAAACCAATATAGATATGTAATGTAGATTCTAGCACACACGGGAAAATATAAATCCAAAGCGAGTTAGCATTAAAACCACAACATTTTCCACTTAAAATACTGCAAGTTCCTCCATCTGCGGCATATTATGATTGCTCTAAAATCACACACAAGAATGGTTCCTAATTCTATGTGGAGAGATTTCATTTGAGACCTAATAATTGGAATCTTGCCACAAATTTCAGCAGTCTCATAAATATATGTGTCCATTTTGTTACCACATTTGTTACTATTAAATGTATATTGTGAGCCTCCTAACTCCCTATATAATTTACTCTCGTAAATTCCCATATCCCACGACACTTCCGGGTCTTGTTTTTTTTATATATTTCGTTACATTATTTTGTTAAATGTTATTTATAGGCTGTGAATATACGTTTTTTTTATATCAACACATTTGACCTTGCACAGTTATATTAATCTGAATACTTACCAAGTATTTCAGCATTGAGTCCTACAATCAAAATGGGATATATTAACGCAATAAACTTTATTTGTTTTAATGAAATACAAAGAAAAATATAATTGGAAAAAAATAGTAACATTGGTGGAATAAAGTAACAAGGAATGCCTACGGAAAATAACGGATTAATTCATTACAAAAATCTAGTAGCATAAAAGCATTAACGTTAGGAAGGGTCCAATTGTGAGTGTATTTATTACGAACGCCCGTGTGAATAGCGGCAATGATTACTGAGAGCGTAGGTATTCCGCACCTCACTCAATTGCTCGGCGTTTGTGAGACATTAGGCAGGCGTGAGTTAGGCTACTGTACAAGGGACGGAATGGTACTGGGTGCTATTTAATTTATCATTACCTGACCTTGTTGTAGGTTGTTATAGGTCTGACATCTTTAAAAGAAACGCGTGTAACATGTGCGTAGTATTATTTAAGCTATCATTCATATTCTACTACTCGGTTTGTTCAGTTAATGGCAATTCAAGTGTCGATAAAGTCGAAGCAACTTATCTGCTACATAATTGTTGTATAAACAAACAAATTAAATGAAAGGATTCCAAAAAAAATGTTGCAATATACAATAAATCGGTATTTAAGAATAATTATCTTAAAAGTTAAATATCTTGAAAACGGTTAAGTTTAGGATATGGTGTTTCTTAGTCAAAGTGGTCAGAAATAATAGAAACTACAACCCCTTAAAGGATCTAGGTCGACTTAACCAGTAACCCTGTATATAGCTAATTATATTTATGCGAGTTATTGTATTGTGTCTAATCTAATATTTTGCATGTCGATTTTAATGTCGGCTGAATACTGATTCTTTTGTTTATTTTTACGATCTTATTGTAACGTATTCTAGCAAATAAACATTTATATTTCTATTTACACACGCCGCTCATTAGAATCTTAGACCTCTAGAGATTATAATGAAATCAGGGGTCATTATATTCTAGTCGTAGATTTTACACAAACTTGTTGAAGTACCTATTTTTAAAATTAATAAAGTGAATTTATGAATTTAATAAATAAAATACCTTTCTACTAAATTTCATCCTAATAACCCTAATCAGTAGTAGCGCATGTATGTAATCTCAGATATTGCGGTAAATTTTTACGATGTTAACACCATAATAGTTCATTTCGCCGATTTCATTCCATTTAACTACAAAAATACATTGATGTACTTATGTAATAGAATTTGTCCCATCATTTACAATCAATCATTATTGGATTCCTGTTACATTTTGTTTTAATTTTGCAGTACGATAAACAGATAAGACAAATTATTGACGCAGAATAAAAAAAAAATTGAAATATATTTAGTTATTCAAATAAGGAACGCGCAATGTACTGTTCAAATTTTGCTCTAAATCACGATTTACTGAATTCAACGTATGCAAAATTAGCCAGATAAACGTCGTCAACCTACATTCAAAAAACCAAACTGCAGCTCTGCAATGAGAATTTAAGTACGCATCATTTTGCTTTATTATTATCCCCATTTTTAGAATTTCGTCGCCTAAGTTTACTAAAAAACCTTTTAGGTTCGTCATGTTTATCGGTGTTTTTGTCTACGCGTCACTTTTTCCTGGAAAATTGATATACGAAAATCAATTGCGCTATTAAAAATTATCAATACTCATACTATCGTCACTACTTTGACCACCTATGCAATAAGGCACCTACTTCATGTAGACATTTCAACGAGTCAATCATGTACATCCCCTCCGCGCTCAATTTACATCCAGACAGCCTAGCATTATGCTAGAACGTACGCCCAGTACATGGTTCCTCCGTAATTACGTAGGCAGCGTTTGCGAAGTCAATATGCCAATCTGCCGAAACGTAGAATTGCGAAAATCAAACAGCAAAGTTTCACGAACACGGACAGGGAATATGTAAGTAAAGTTTTCTGGTAAGGGGCATGAATATTTGAAGAGAAATCAAAGGTTGGGACCAGGGTTGTTTGTAAGTCATGTATTGTTTGAATGTGAGGTTGAACGGTAAATAGGAACGTGTATGTTAAGAGGCTTTAATTTTCATACAGATTGATACATTGATTTTATTACACAGATTTACGTATTTTTGTTTGATTGTCGATGGCGATGATGAGATGTCATAATGAAAATGCAATTATGTTCGACAGAATCAAAGATTTGTTATAATAAGTTTATAAAACTAATTAAAATATATTTTCAATTAATAGTTAAAACTAAACTTATTTAAATTAAAATAAAACTAAACTACTCAAATATTAAAGATGTAAATAATAATCACCACTATAAAAATAACACCCCCTCTAACAGGTCCGCTCGCGGCATCGTCCCTCTGACACTGGCTGCATTACCTCTCTGGATAGCTAGCTCAATCCTTTGGGAGAGGTAAGCACCAGCTCTAGGATTTCCGGAGGTGTCTATGAGCCAGGATGACAGATACGAAAACTTGTAAAATAAAGCCCTCTAATGCACCCACTTGCGGCATCATGCCGAGGACACTCGCAGCGTTACCCCGCTACACTGAGATGCTCACTCTTTCAACAACAAAAAAAAGCCTTGCCTGTTGTTGTCAGAGACGCCGATTTATTTGTCTGACACTTCTTTGATAAATGTAATGCCATACCTAATAAACTATCAGGTCCGAAAATAAAAACATTTCTAAGTTATTGCCGTATTTAATCTAATTTGTTTACCTAGTTACTTACGCACCATAATAGTTGAGTATAATAATATCGAAACCAAACGTACTGTGACTTTTTATTTAAGTATATCACTTTTATTTTAAACAAAACTATTAACTTAAAGTCACATAGGGATGATGACTGTTCTGTGTTTTTTTACTCACGCCCTTTGCAATGTGGTCTAGCAAATCGATGGGTCCTACGTAAGTTATGGTAACTTGAAATACGCAACTTTACAGCAGAGCAGGTTAAAGTTGAAAATTGATGCCGTGGATACAATTTTTAATGGACCCTGTTAAAATTTGGTACAAATGTCAATAATAATTTTGTGTTTAAATTTATCTTATTAATATTTTAAAAAAGACCTTGGTTTGGTTGTTATTGTTCTTACGATACTATTCAGTGGATTAAAGGTTTCGATAACTATTGTTTGTGATACTAACCATGTTGTACGTCGGAATAGCTTGCGCATAAAATGTCGTAAGTACAACAAACCATAACTTACGTGGGAATAGTGCTATACAAATGTAGGACATACTATAATTTACTACGGGAAGTTGAACCAAAAATTAATTAATTATTAAAAAAAAGGACTTTAATTGCGTTATAGAAAGTTGAAAATGTTAATTAATTTATTTTAAGATTGATAAGTATAAAAACACGTTACTTCAGTTAAAAAACGTTTATTTATAATGACCATATTTTAATGAGATCAATTTAATACTATAACAAAATCCTCGCTTATTTTGAGGTCACACCAATAGAATGTTAAAACCTTTATCCAGTTCTTAAAGCAAAAAAATCATTCATTTAATGAGATCATTTTAATAATAAAACAAAATCCTTACATATTTAGAGCTAAATAGAACAATAAAAACCTGTGTTCTTGAAACAAAATAATCATACATTTAATGAGATGAGTTTAACAAAACAAAATCCTCACTTATATTAAGGTCACAAAAATACAACAATAAAAAGCTTGTTTTTAAAACAATAAAATACTAAAATATAACGAGATCATTTAAATATCAAAATAAAATCTTCACTTAGGTTTTCGAAGTCACACAAATATAAAAAAACTCTTTATCCAGTTCTTAAAACAAAAATAATCTTAAAAAATAAGTTTTCTAAACAATTCTAGACATAGATGAGTCTTAATTTGTACCTAAATACTTATCTAATTTAGTGTCGATAATCACCGGTAATACTAAAATTTTATGAGATCAGTTTAATACCAAAATAAAATCCTCACTTAGGTATTTGAAGTCACACGAATCGAAAAATAAAACTCTTTATCCAGTTCTTAAAACAAAAATAAAAAAACAAGTATTCTAAACAATTTTAGACATAAAGCAGTCTTAATTTGAACCTATTTAATTTACTTTCGATAATCACTGGTAACCATTAGGGCTTATGTATTTGTATACTTAAGTAATTTTTGTTTAATTAATCCGAGTCATTGTCGGACATCGGTTCCGCGATGTCTACTGCTTTCAAAGACCTTGGGATGATTCCGGTACTGCATAAACTCAACAAATCATCAATTTTCGCTTTGGAAATAGGCAACGGATTTGGATAAAGCGGTGTGGGAGATAATGGAGCAGATTTATTTTTGTACCCATTTTTTTGCAAACCTTACTTATACCGTTGCGACTCTGAAATTATTTTCCTAAGTTTAATAGTTTTTTTCTTTTACTATCAATCCATTCACTTTCATGCCTTTTTCTTACATTAGGCACTTGTCCCACCAAGAGCGAGTAAGCGATTAGCTATCGGCGATTTTCTCGCCCAAGAAACGAACAAAATATAAGGATCCTGTGTTAGTAAAAGAGACACGTATACTAATCGTTCATCGCTGGCTGTTCACACTGCCGGCGAGAACACTCGCTCTACTAGTTTGTCGCCGCGATAAGAGCGATAAGATAAAACTAGCTCAGCGATACTCGCTCGGCGATACTCACTTGGTAGTTAGAACTCAAGCTGCGATACCAAAGCGGTGATTTTACGACGTGGATTTCAGTGCAGATATTTGCTATGAATTTGAGCAAAGCATTTGAGCTGTCATTGTTGTCTAGTGCAGGTTTGAACAAGTCTGCGGCGTCTGCGTATTCGGCTGCACTGCAACGCCCGAGCGAGTGACGCGAGTAATAGCCCGTCGCACTCGAACACTCGCCTATAGCCGAGCGACAAAACTATTGGAGCTAACACTCGCTTCTCGTCGCTCGCCCACTCGTTTCTAGTTTATCGTTCTACTCGTTTATCGTCCATCGTCGGCGGTGGGACAAGTGCCTAACCCTTATCTTTGCGTTTGCTACAGTTTCTGCGTTTCGTCGAGCCTGGTGTCGATGGGTTAGTGGAACTAGCAAACGGGCTGTTAGCTTGTGGCGTCGATACGTAACTCCTGGTATCTAAAAATGGTGATGCGACGGGATCCTCGTTGTCTGTTGTCAATTCTATCGGAGGGGCGCAATCTTCACTGACAACTAAGCAGTCGTTCACGGGATTTGGAATGGTACAACAAGCTTTAATTATGAATGTACCAACCTACTTTATGGAGTTTTACTCTCCTTATGCTTTTTACATACGGTCTGTATACGAGCATGCCACTATTCGTATATCGTACAGTCGAGTTCATAAATATGTATACCTACTTAGTACCTTGTCACTTTAGTCGTGGTGACAATTCATATATGACAGTTATACATGACATTAATTAAACAAAGTACTAAAGTATACACATATTATTTATGAACTGTAGCTCAATGTGATAACAAAAGAAAAAAGACATTTATTCACAGCCGTACGGGCACTTTTACACGTCAAAAATCTACCAACGCTTCCCAAGAGGATAAAAGGCTGAACACATTGTAAATTCTAGAGGTGTACTTAAAGAATAAATCGTGCCTCTATTAACCCAAAAGCATACCGAAATCACCGCTGCTAATAAAAACCAATAAAATTACTCTGTGCTGTGTTATTTTCATCATCCGTGTCAAAATCTTGCAAAATAATATTGTTCACTACTTCACTACAATTTAGAAAAATATCTTGTTCATTTGAAATAATGCTTATAATAAAGACGGGTTAAGGTCATTCGGGTTAGGACCATTAGAAAAAATCATAACATGCTCTTGCGCATGCGAAGCGTAGTTCAGTAAAGCCTCATCATCCTTGTCCCGAGGATTGTCAGTGGTTTCCTCGTCGCTGTCGCTAAATATACCCTTCCATTGCAACAGTGACTGCATTGATCGGTTATCAGGTCCAAATGGAAGTGGAGATTCTGTAAGAAAAATAAAAATAATGCCAAAATTTGTAACTGGTAATCGGTAAAATATCGTATGTTTATTTCTTACCCGGAGTAAACTATAGCAAGTAAGACTAACAACAAATAAAATTAATGACATTCCGAAGTATAATATTGTAAGTAACTATACCACATGATTTTTTTACAAAAATCCCGTAGTAAATAATCGTAAGTCATACATACAACAGTGTTTCGATGCTAGACTCCAACGTAAACGATCGTTAGTAATAGTTAACATATTTTACGCTGGAATCTACAATTAAATAAACATAGAATAATAAAAATAGAAATCTAAACGTACTTACCCGATTTCGTAGATGTTTCTGATTTAGTGTTATTTCTACGTATTTGATTATTGGGACTTTCTCCTCCCACAGCGTCATCGCTTGAATTGCAACTGTAATTACGATTCCGAGCTATGGCGTTGTCGTACAATAACTTCGTTCTCGATGAGACGTTTGGCACTTTATTGGCACGATCAGACTTTTTGTAAATAGTACGGTTCATTTTAGAGCATATCACCACAGATTTTGATAAAAACCAATTAAAACATGTACACACCCGCCGCGCCACGTAGCCGGTCGCAACTGATACTTGCGATGCGCGAGCGCGGGCGGCGGCCCCTGCCTCACCCCGCGTACTTCGTCGCCAAGGTACTTACGATAGAAAACGTCGGAGCCGTTTGAAACATACCATAGTTTACGTTTTGAAAAACCGATTTAAACTATGAATTTGAGTTTTTTTGTTTTAGATAGGTACTAATAGTAATGAAATAATACAATGCATTTTTGCTATAAACCGGATTTTGCCATTTTGTGGGTTACGATAACTTACGTAGGACCCATCGAAATATTCGTTGCGTCTCAGCATCTCGGTTTTTCGGATAACAATTTTCATTACATGCTCGCTAGAATAAGGATTCATTAATACTCGAATAGTAACATTTAAGCCATGTATGGCGTATTTGTAAGAGTGATAAATCTCCGAAACACAAACAACAAGTATGAACAAATATAATCTTCAATGAATAATTATTTTTTCCGAGAAAATAACAGCTTATTTGATGAACGATGCACGGTAATACTCCCCAGGCGGTATTCAGAAAGTAACGTTTAAGGAAGAAACCCTTCAAAAATTGTAACGGAAATTTCATGTTACCTTTTGTAATATAGCATTAGAATAATTATGTACATAATTTGGGATTTACGGTGCATTCCAACGGTTTCTTAGTCTTATTAAATTATTCAAGCACTTGAAGGATTTTATCAGTGTTGAAATTAATCAACTTGATATTATCAGATTTTGTTACTTAAATAAAATGTGAAAGTAATGATAAAACTTTAATTTACGTTACTAAAGTGTGATTTTCAGTGAAAAAATAATAATGTGTAATTCCAATTTTAAGATAAACCGAATAAGAAAGTCGTACGTAGTAGTTAGTTTTTGTTAAAATAATTACCACTTATTTTTTTCATAAAGCTGATTTGAATGGTTTAAAACCAATAATTTTCAAACTTGGCCACAACACAGAACTTCTCAAAATTTTACAAGAATACAAATACATACTTTTCATAAACCAAAAGTTTCATTAAAATAAGTATCATAATACATTATTTAATTTCTTATAAAAAGTGGCATTTGGTCCTTTCAACCGGCCACTTGAATCATTAGTCCACCAGCTTCTTCAATTCAAAGCCTAATGATGATGGGGGCAGTTCCGAGCCTTCATCCTATTCAGAACCGAGAACTCAATCTACACGGCCGTTACTAAACGAATCTTGCAGCCCGGCGTTGAATGCTTTTAAAGCATTTTTCAAACGAATTTGAACGTTTTTCAAAGTCGTTTAAAAGCGTTTTTTCGACGTCAATTGTAAGGAGGCTAATCACTCGTCCTCTGAGATTCCCGGTGGATCTTTCAAATCTAATTAATGGTCGTTTAGCGAGGTTGGATTGCGGCTTTTTTGCATAAAGCGGTGGATGGTAAATTTTAAGAAGCGCTGATGTCTTATTCGAGCTATGGTATGACAATTAGTTATTGTTTTACAAGGTTTTATTTAACTTGCCTTGTTCGTACGTAAGTAGGTATGTTTTAAGTTGTCCGTCAAAATTTGCAAGTTAATTTTGAAGCAGTAATCGTTAACGGAATAGTTTGAAATTTGAACCATAGAATCCCGATGACAATGCAATATTATGTTATCAAAGAGCTTATCTGATGATGGAGCCGGAAGGTGGCGACCGGATCTCCGCTATACTTAACGTAGATCCACCGTGTTGGAACTCACTACGAGTAGTTCGGTCTTTATGATCGTCAAGCAGATGACATCGCAAAGAAAAAGTACAGTCAGCAGATATAAACTTATTATCAAGAAAGGTCAAAGTTGTGTATAATGTTTTAATTTTGATGCTTGATCTGACTTTTAAATTATTCTGTTTTCTGATTAACGCTCTGAAATTGTATAACCTTGCTGATTTAGGTACAGATAAGAGTTGACTTGTTAGGATAATGGATGGTATAAGAATTAGCTTTAAACGAGGCGATGTAGTCGCGCAACGAAAGCCCCCTTTTAAATAAATAAAAAAAGTAAGTAACAATTAAGAAGTTTAAAAAAAAGGACCTTGATAAAATATATGCTTAAAGTTGTTATAAATTAGGTATTATTGGCTAAGAAAAAAATTATGAATATTATCAGCGTTTGCTATATAGGCTTTAGACTAGTGGTCGGAATGACACAATTTTTTTGTAACCGCTTTTTGTTATTTAGCTGTGACGTAGAGTAGATGTGGAATTTGAGCTCTTTAGCCATTAGCAAAAATTTGTTTATTTATTTTTGTCATTAAATAATGAAAATAAATAGTTTTCTTTTAAGGCAAACACTTTTAACCACGATTTTATCGGAGCAACTATTCAAAAAGTTTTAGTTGTTATATAAAAAAACTTTTAACTAACGGGATGAGTCAAACCCCAAAATGTTCCTTCCGTTTATGACTTAGAGAGTTCAATTAGCTTTTAACGACATATTTCCCTTAAAAACTTTTCTTCGATATGAAATACGGCTTTTTCGGCGATGAAAAATAAATTATAGCCTAAGGCTTTGTTGTATTGTATAAGGCCTCTACATGCTCCAAATTAATTTGAAAAAAAAATATTCAAGAGAAAGTAAACAGAAAAACCTTTTGAATAAGTTTTATGAGATTCATTAGCATAATTAATGTTCTTTGAAACAAAATTTTCTGAAGAAAATACGAGATTTACGGTTTTATATTCGTAAATGGATGAATTTGAGTGTTGACCGTATTAAGTCATCAACCAATTAAAAAGTAGAAAGCAATCCAGTTTGCATACAGTTTTATGGTATACTGTTGATAGGCATAACTGTTTGAGTCAAAGTTGAAGAGGCATAGTTCGTATATTATTTTTAACTATGCATAATTTTTAAGAGCCTAAATCAAATCGTCATAAAATTATTGCGTATAAAAGCTTTTAGCATAAATATTAATGGATATAGGTATTATATTCGCCCCTCTCCCTAGATTTTTCTAGCTCCATGTTATTTAATGCTTGCCAACTAATTAATGTAATAAAATCATACTTTGTTAGTCTTCTAAGCATCACACACCGTCGCATAAATGTCTTTTGTCATTATTTATGCATTGAAAATCTTGTCACTAAAAACATTATCATCTTCAATATTATGACTATAAAAAATTGATATTGAAAATAATGGTTAAAGAAATATGACATACTTAGTACAATTACCACAATTAAAGTATTATTCGCAAAATAATTTATGACAAAAGACTCAAGAGCAACAACTTTATGTGTAAAGTGTTATGTCTATCGAAATTATGATAATAGTACGTATGCGACCCAAAAAAAACAGCATTAAACAGATGAATACCCTATACAAAGACCGCTAGGGGGGCGTAGAAAGATGGAAAAGGAGGGCACGTAATGCTTAGAATTCTCAAAAATTTTACTGAATTGTTTAATTTAACACCATATAATGATATATTAACTTATTCATTGTAATACATTCGGTCTCCCTTTCGCAACGCGTGTCTAGGTCTAAGTTCTAAATTTATGTGCGGTTGTTTTTTGTCACGAAAAATATCAAAGGGGCATGGTTTTTTTTTATTATTAGGGCTCGACGCAAAAACGGTTGGCAAGCCCTGGTTTAGACAATACACGTATATACACATAAATAAATTATACAGGGTGCCTCTGACCTTGGGGCTTTAAATGCATAGCTCAATTCTACTCCTGAAACTAAACTTCTTTTATTCTGTAAGTTGTTAAAAATATGTTCAGTTTAAATTTATTTTTTATCATACAAGTTAAATCTAATTTTCAATGTACGCGATCCAATTCTCCATTTTCCTTTAGCCCTCGTACCAAGGTAATGTCGCCCCCGTACCATGAGATAGTGATTACATGGCCAGTATGTAATACACTGATTTTACAATTAGATTTTAACATCAATTAGTTATCTAAATTTAAGTTATTTTTTCATGTCGCAGAACAAAAGTAGTTCAGTTTAGCGAGTAGAATCGATCGTTGAAATTAAAGGCCCAAGGTCAGAGATACACTGTATACGCCCGTTTTGATGATATTTTGATTGAAACGATTGCCCGTTCTCTGAGACCGCACAATCATGCCGAACGCGCCAAATTCCAAGCTAATATTGATACATACATAACATTGATAGTGTCTGTCTGACAACTGATGTGAAATTCACATTATACAGGGTGAACAATACAAACAAATAATCGAGACAGGCAAATTCGTTCTTAGAAACAGCTATCGGCAGCAATTAAAAAAAGTCGTTTTAATTATTATTATTTTATTTTATTTTTTTTGAAAAAGGGGGCAGACGAGCAAGCGAGCCACCTGATGGTAAGTGATCATCGCGACCCATAAACACCCGCAACACCAGAAGAATCGCAGGTGCGCTGCCGGCCTTTGAGAAAAGAGTAGGCTCGTTTTTTAAAGGCTCCCAAGTCGTATTGGGTCGGAAATACAGACGCCGAAAGCTGATTCAACATAGATAAGATGCGTGGCAAGGCCCTTGAAAAACGCGCGGTAGTGGATTTCCAACTATCAAGATGGTGTTGATGAAATGATAGTTTGGTACTCTCTGAATCAACTTTATATATCAAAAAAATACTCAAATGAACTTGCCTTTTTATTAAAACGCTACTGAAAATCAAAGCTTCGCTTGCGGAGTGTTAAAAATAAATGAATTGCGTAACACAGAACCCGTGTGGGTAATCAAATGTATATGGGAGTTTTAACAGGAACCTTAATTTGACTCACCAGGTCATTTGGGTCAGAACTTGTGGAAAGGTCAGTCTGTTTTTTTTATAGGAATTACGGTTTTTTTGTTGGCATAAATGTTGTACGCCTAAAAATATTTAAAGGTCAACAGGTTCGATTTCCTAAACTGATTCTCTGACCGAAATCTTTCTGAACACAGCTTAGTAAATCTTATAGTTTCAAATAACGTCAGTGTTAAGGCTCAAACAAAAATAAGTACCGTAAAATGGGGTTACTTTAGAAACGCGGGGCCACTTTGATAAATTTTTTAATCGTCGATTTTGTGCAATGTCTAAGTTATTATTTAGCTCTTTCGCGACATTACTTTAATATGTCTCATATGAAAGCGCAAAATGTTAATTGTTGAAGTATTTTCACACAATTTGGATTTAAAAGCTTCGAAACAAAAAACTACAAATTTTTGGCATGCTTCAGGGGTGACTTTGATATCTGAAACACAGGGATATTCAAAGTAGCCCCATTTTAAGAAACAAGATTTTAGGCTGCGTAATGTTTTTTTTCTACTTAGCCGTCTATCTTAGTTTGCCGCAAGCTGCTTTAAGTTACTCCAAATAAGTAGTCGCTAATATGATATAATTTATTTAACGATTCAATGCGGGAGTTACAGATGATTTATTTTTAAAATTAATCAATCTAACCCCATTTTACGGTACCTAAATCTGCGTTGACAATGTTTCTGAACAAGTAAAAAGTATTTTTAAAAGCTTTTAGGATTAAGGTGACTCGCTCTCAAAGTTGGTCTTAAGTAGGTATACTAAATCACATAAGACACAGGCTGATTCAAAAGACAGAGCTTGTAAGATATTTATAAACCTCCTTGCAAAGATGGCACTTACGATTATTTCGAGTAGTTTAAATAAGGTGTTAGTAACCTTGATCTATGCTGCAAGTTTCTTTACAAGTAATGTACAAATGACCATTTTCTAAATCAAAGTTTAAGCCTTAATAAACTAGACACGTGTTCAATTCAAACTGAAACTCATCAACAGGCTTTCTTTCCAAATCTCGTACTTGGTCCAAGGGTAGTAAAGCAATATCAACCTCTACTCTTACTAGTGTAAGTCTGTTTCTGCATCTTCACAAATATTGAGCGAATTGTTTGTGATACACCAACGTCCTACCCGGCTTAGGAAGGTCCAATCCTACGCACTATAATATTTGAAAACCATAACACCGTATCCACAAATATCCTCTCAAAACACTTTAAACTTTGACATAATGGCATAAAACCGCAAATGGCTTTCCATTAATTTGGAGTAAGGGTGATCTGCTTTTGCACAGAGGCCATGTTTGATCCCTGTAAACAGCGTTGGAAACCAGTTATTTAATTGTAATTTGGAATTATAGAAGTCAATGAAATTTGAACAAATTAAAAGTTAATACTTTAACAAGCAGAATTTAGTAACATTTTTGTTAAATTTATTTAATTTTCGGAACCCATTAAATTTATTGGAACTGTCCTAAACATTATTTATATTTTCGTTGGGATACGATATAATTTCTGTAATACTTACATACATACATATATTCACGCCTGTAATCCCAGAGTGGGGTAGGCAGACTAGAGAATTACCTACACCTTTAAAAACTTGTTGGTAATTCAGAGACCGCATCAAGCACAAATAGGCTAAGATGTTTAATACTTAAAATACCAATTCAAGTAAATTAAACTACTTTGTTTTATTTATTTATCACTAAATGTAACAAAATAAAATGACAAGTTCAACGTTTGTATTTAGGTACTTACTGAAAAGGATGGCACACGAAAAGGCCGTTTCTCTACTTCCAAATATAAAAATTGTACATTACAAAATATATCTTGCTACTGTAATGGTTACAAATAACTTCTTCATTCCTTATTCTCCATATAGTTTGCGTTAAGCAAACAATGAGGCTTGAATTATAATTATTAACGCTAACATTTACGCTAGTATTTACCTATTCAACGTTATTAGTTAGGCATATTTGATGCACGAAAATATTTAAATAATTACATACATACATACATAAACTCACGCCTTCATTCCCAGAGTGGGGTAGGCAGAGCTACAGAATTACCAACAAGTCTTAAAACTTCTTGATAATTCTGTAACCACATTTTGCACAAGTAGGCTAAGATGTTTCCCTGTGTATTAGTGACAGGTGGCAAGCCCATCGCCTAACAGTACTACAAGCCTTTATTCCCTTAGTCGCCTCTTACGACATCCACGGGAAGATATGGAGTGGCACTATTCTAACCCGGCAACCACACGGCATTGAATAATTCTTTAAATAATTAATAAGTTGAAATAAAGCGATATATGTAAACCTGCTTCAAATAGACAAAAATATCTTATATTAGTTGCCCGTGATTTCGTCCGCGTAAAATGCGTATATCGCTCTTCTTTTGGTAACTGACAAATTTTTAAGGGAAAAAATATCTTATGTTTTTTCTCGGGGTTCATTATTAGGTTATAAAAAGTAAGTACATAAGTAATTCGATCTATGTGACACCACCACTATTAAGTTTAATTTGCTGTAATATTTTTAGTATTTCATAATATTTATTGTAAAATATATCATAATACAATTGTTCTTTAGGCAAATAACACCGATTTGACATAAGTCTTTAAATCGTGACCTTAATTTTTAAAATCTTTCAATTTGTTAAGCAAAACAGTTAATAAATTTAATTGGCATAGTTACAATAAACGTACCCACTTTGTTTCATTCTATAAAGGGCTAAATTAACATCGTGTAGTTGAGTAACAAATTAAGGTAACGTAGTGGGACCATTATTCTAAACCTCCTGCTTAAATACATCCCAGTAACAAGTAAGGGACTCAAGTGACTTGTTAACAGGGGAATGAAGCGCGGTTTATTTGTTTAGAGGGTTTAGTAACAAAACGGTAGTAAGTCTTACAAAAAAAAAACATTGGACAATTTCACACAAATTGACCTAGCCCCAAACTAAGCTCAAGGCTTGTGCTATGGGTACTAGCCAACGATAAACTTACTTATGTAAATAAATACATACTCAAGTAACTTGTAAACAGGGAAATTAAGCCTGGTTTATTTATTTATAGGGTTTAGTAACAAAATGGTAGTAAGTCTTACAAAAAAAAACAAATATCAGGTGACAATCTCACACAAATTGACCTAGCCCCAAATTAAGCTCTAGGCTTGTACTATGGGTACTAACTAGGCAACGATTAACTTACTTAATACATAGAAAACACCCAAGACTCAGGAACAAATATTCGCGCTCATCTCACAAATATTGGCCCGTACCTGGATCGAATCCGGGACCGCTAGCTTCGTAGACAGGGTCACTATCGACTAGGCCAGCGCGTCGTCAGTAAACGCATTAGATTTAAAGTGCTTATACTTATACTTTGCAAGGACCAGTACTTACCATGAGTTACAAATAACGTACTCGCTAGCAAGTCGAATGCTCTGTCGCTCGCAAACCTCGCAGCATTCTTGTAGAGTGTGAGGGACAGAGCATACGACTCGCTAGTGAGAACGGTAATTGTAACTCATGGTAGGGGTACTGTATTCCAATTAGTTATTTTTGCTATCGTTCCTGACGTAGACGCTTCGTCGTTTTGTTCTCCTAGTCATTACATTTTAACCTTACATTTGCAATCATTGTATTTGTGCTAGTTTTAATTATAATGATCTATTTATTTATGACATTACTTTTAATTAGGTACTTCACTTTTCTCAAACATGCTCGGAAAAAACGGTTTTCCGATTGAAACACAAGGACGGAAAGAGCCTCATTTTACTCCTAGGAGTAAAAAAACCATATGAAAACACTTTCCGTCCATGTCCATATTTTCTTAAAAATGCTGTCAATTTGCATACAAAATCAAAAGGACCAAGACAAAAATTCCAAACAGCCAAGCTTTTTTAGCACAGTGCGTGTGTTTCTTTTTGAATTTGCATTCCAATGTCTATGGCTAACAATTGACAGTCGGTAACATTGGTTCATTCTGCATAATATAATTGTGAAACCGAATATTAAACTATTTGTTGTGTGAAATACTTACTATAAAAAATGAGCTCAAGCGACGAAAGCGACGAAATAGGTACTACACCGCCTATATTAAAATCTGAAGCTGCCTCGGTTAGGCAAAACCTGCTTCCCGCTAAATCTAAGGAAATTAAATTACTTGCTTTTTAGAAATGTATTTGTATTATTTCCTCACATGTTTGAGAAAAGCATTATGTATGCCTCGGCGGAAACGAGGATTTCCTGACTCGTATTTTAGCAGGCCTCGCTGTTGCTCGGCCTGCTAACC
Source organism: Acleris emargana (assembly GCA_927399475.2). NCBI lineage: Eukaryota > Metazoa > Arthropoda > Insecta > Lepidoptera > Tortricidae > Acleris > Acleris emargana. The sequence goes on along the minus strand of OV656836.1, from coordinate 5,463,171 downwards.
ACCTCGTCAGGAAAACCCTTACTTTCCGCGCCTAGGCAACAATGTACTATTGTACTTTATATTTCATGATTAAAAAATTTGTCCGAAGCGCTAGTAAATTTACTTTATATTACGTGTAAAAGAGCCCTTATGTCCTAGGCCTAGAGCTTAGTTTAGGACTAGGTCAATTGGTGTGACATTGTCCCCTGATATTTATTTATTACTAATATCGCCCGCCTTCTTTCATCTTACGGCAGCATACACTATATCCTCCTTTTTGGATAATCGGGTATAAAGATTACTATATCTCTCTGGTAGTCGGGTAGCAAAAAAATAACTGTTTAAATACAACCGTATCAAGGCATTACGAAAGTTTCTTCCCCTACCCAGAGTCTTTTCCTATTTAAAACTTGTCAGCATTTGACTGACGGAATTAATCAGTTCCTTGCTTTGAAGCCTTAGAAATGGTAGTCAAAGTCAAATAAAGTTGAAGTTGCTGGTAGGATTGAAGTTATTTTCAACGTACCTGCCTTTTTAAACTCGATATTATTGTATGTGTACTTATGAATACAACTTTTGTAGGCAAGTTGCCATGAAAAAAAAACCCTACAAATAAATATACGCACAAAGAAAAAAAAACTTAGCGCACTGCCCCCATAGAAATTGCATTCTCAAGACTAATCACTTCGAAGATCAGTTATGTTGTCAATTCAATTTAGGGCTTCGAATTTTAACTTTTATGTTAAGAATAAGAGCAAAAATGTATCATCAAGATAATTATTCGGTGATTGAAACGTAGCCCTTATTCTACTAAGTATTCCGCTAAGAAGTTTTTATTTTTTGTACGTCATCATCATCATGTCAGCCGAAAGACGTCCACTGCTGGACATAGGCCTCCCCCAAGGCTCTCCACTCAGACCGATCTTGTGCTTTTCGCATCCATCCATTTTTTGTTCAGTGTGCTTAATTTTGTGGTGTTTTTTTTGGTAACACCACCTTGTGTCCAACTGCTAGACACAGGCCTCCCCTATTTTTAGCCAATCGTCCCTATCCAAAGCGCACTCTTGCCAATCCCTCACAAACTACTCTAGGCATTCCGCCATCTCCTTCTGTCCTGCCTCTACTACGATGTCCGTCGCGTTGTAACAACCCCCCCAGTAATAGCGTCTTGCCTAACATCTTTAAATTTATTAAACCTAACTTAGACTATACCTCGTAATTTCTACTCAATACTTCATACTACATCTGATTTGGCCTCGTGATCGTCTAGTGTAATGCGAACCCTACTTTGTGAACCTGACTAGTAACCTAAGTACTTTAATGAGCAAGAGATTACTATTTCTTATATTAATGATTAAGTACCTTCTTCCTACTGGTTAAACTTATTATTTAGAGATACTTCGGGAAAGGACTCTTTGTTATAACTTGAAACTAAACTACATCTTAAATTAATTGTAACCAAGTGAATGCCTCATTTATTCTTAAATTGAGCCATTAGATCCTCTAGGAAGATCTTGATTACTATTAAAATGATTTAGTCAAAATAGAACAATTGTGTTGCTTCACTAGACAAGTTTAGTAACTACTTGTTTCACTACTGGAAAAGAATAAATATATATTAGCGGTAAAGGTCAGGCACCTCCTCCGCCTGTTCCGCTGCTCTCGGCCATTGCTATAGAGCTCGCCCGCTAATATATCTATTATTACTTAGTATATCACTTTAGTATATTAGTGTTAATACTTATAGACTCGTTCCAGTCTATATTATACTTTGACTCTACCAGCATTTCCTGAGGATCCCCATTGAGAAGAATATGCCGAAACAAACTCAAGGGTCAAGCTCCTTTAGAATAATTAATTAGATTCAAATTCATCAACTGGAATTTGTATTAAGACAAAACATTATCATAAAGTTCAGTCCAGATCTCTAAATAAATTATTTAACCACATCTCTAAGTAACTAGTATCTTATATTATTTCCTAATAATAAAGCTTAGGTGACTTTCTCTAAAATTCATAATCATAGCTATCAATGTTCAACAAAACACCAACAGTAAACCTAATGTAGCCCATATTATGGGTATGTTAACCTTTAACTCTCAGGTCTAGAACATGAGTTATGAAATCACTTTCATAGCCATTTTTAGCACTATCACCATTAGTACAAACTGTTAAATTTACAGCTATTATTAACCTTTCTCAGAAATGCCATCTCTTGACAAATAACTTTCTTATTATAGTTATAAATAAAGTATGTAAAATCCACATACATATGGGTACTGCTCCACAGTAATTCAATCACAACCTTTAAACAAGTAGGTAGTTTCAGTAGATGTACAAATGACCCTATAACCTGATATTGATTTATCGAGTTTAAGAATAACACACATAATCAGTGCAGTGAGCTTCCGAGTGGCTTGTTATATCAATAGACTGGTCTAGTCTAGTGGCCCTTTGGTCGCATCACTATCTGGAGTCCCTAATTATCATAGCATCCTCACAAGATGGAATGTACCCAAACTACACATCGCTTATTTATAATAGAGGATCCGTGGAACCATCTAGCAAACATGTAAGTACAGTGACCCTCTGAACGGCCTTAACCAGTAACAGGAAAGCCTTAGCTTTGGTTTGTACTGTACATCCCTAACTGTTAACGATGAATTGAAAGAGAACAGACCAACCCGTAAGTACTACTCAGATCCTAGACCTAGCTAATGCAAAAGATAGTTTGTGTAAACCTCGTATTATTTGCTTTCCTAGTATCTTATAAATAAAATATAACTATTTTCCGACCACAAATACAATTCCTATTGCCTAGTAATGTCTCAGTACGTATCTCAACGGCCCTATTTAGCTTCAACCTGGTGCGGTGTGGACAAATTATGGCAATTTACTGTAACTTGAAGGGTACCAATTCCGACGTTTTGTTTATTACACACTCGGGCAACTAGCATCCCTTTATCAACTAGTGATCCACTAAACGTCCACTTAGATTTCCACTTGCTCTAACAGAGGTCTACCTTAACCTTTATAATAAATAAACTCCAAAGGCATACCAGTAAAATTTGGCCGAATACAAACGCAACACTATTCAAACACTATTTCCTACCTAATTCTAATTTGACGTTTCTTAATTATAACCACTAAATATTTATAGCTTATTTCTAAGTATCCGAAATTGAAATGCTAGTTTATATTTACCAACTTCAATAATCTTGATTGTTACGTCATCGACAGCGGCGATGTCAAACAAACCTTGTCAACATACGTCTAGCTACTCACGTTACCTGTTTATAAGTCTCTCACGGTGTAATGAAAGAACTTCTAACTACCTAATAACCCTAGTTTCCTATCGGTCTATTGTTTTAGTTCTACTAAAAGTCCAATACCTACGACTTTTACTGTTACGTTAAACGTGTGAGTGATGTATGGTTATTCAGGTGCAATAATAACCATCTAGACCAACTAAGACCTAACATAATAACGACTTCGGAAACCATATTTCCTGTGTGTAGTCCTAAGACCCATCAGCCGGCTATTGCTAACCTTTAGTTGGCTTCCAGGTGGAAATAATACCTAACGTGGTCGACATATAAATACATAGATAAGGGGGCCAACGCAATGAGGTATTCCACGTACCACCTCCACTACCAGAATTGGTTCGGATTCGTCTACGTGGATTCCTATGAAGAGAGTAAACGGAATACCACTAGCGTTGTCTGACTAACCGAATAAAGGCGTCAGAGACCTTGTTACACGAACCCTCTAGACCCACTCAGTTAATGAGATGAAACCATCCGTTTCCTGATTGTGGATACCTTCAGGTCTCATAACATAACTAAAATGTGAGCGTAGGTTTTCCTTTCCGAATATTACGCTGCCTGGAGCTCTGTGTACTTGGCTACCAATAAAGGCGCCATAACAGAGTTCTGGAAAACAAAATAGAGTTAATAAACTTATAAAAACATACCAAAAGTACACAAACACCATGTTATAACACATTCCCATAGACACTGTTTAATACAAGAGCTAAACCATCTTCGTGCTAGCGATTCTCCGTTAACTTGTAGCGATACCCGTACGCTACATGAAGCGACACACAAACATATCAACACCTATTAAACACAGGGCACAAAATAATTAAAATAAACGAGACAAAATGGACGATACAAATACCCAGTGACAATTTTCCACACTCACCCCCTCGAAGTCTGTAAAAAGTGACGCTACCATTTTCCGTCCGCCCTTATCTAGACTTTTTCTCGTCATGCGCACTACGAGACTTTCGAGACATCATAGACCAATGCTAAATCATCCGTATCACCTACTATTAGAGATTATTTCCGTTTGTATTCCATTTCCTAATTTTCGCGCTGCCTGTGCGAATATCCAGGCGTCAGTGCGCCAACCTTCCCGCACTTATAGTCTTAACTCTTTCGGTACAAAGTTAAACTTAACGTAACGAGTAGCAAATAGTGCTCACTTTCCCTTGAATTTATCTCTATCTTTTTTATTTATTCGACTTCCGTTACCTGGACACTCTTTGTTAGGTTTTAATAAATAATATTGCCTCACTACAAAAGAATTTGTGCAATCCTTTCTTAAATTTATTTTATTAAAATAAATGAATTAAATTTGTTTATTGTCTGAATATTATTAAATCGTCAACAGATGTTTATCATGCGTTGTATGAATAAATAAAACAGCGCCATCTAGGTGTCTTGAGGGGTACCCGTAACCTTCGCTAGATGTCAATTTTAATAGTCTAGTCGCCAGAATAGTTTCTTAAGATTCTCTCGAGAGGTCGCTTTACTTAATTCGTATGAAGGAAATATTATCGATCCCTATTTATCTGTTGACGAGATTAACATGAGTTTTAAACTTGGGATTTACACTTGTGTACCAGTACAGCGTGGAAGCCAATGGGTGGTATTTTTGGCCTATCTCCCATCGTGCATGCGGCAGATATGGCCAGCCCAGTCCCACTTATCAGGTACAAGTCATTTCAATGGTCACTACAGGTCACTTACAGGTCATTTATTACGTTTAATAAATTGTAGAATGCAATAAACCGGGTTCGGAGTTTTCAAAGCAAGATAAGACGAAAGAGAGCTGTGGAGTCGACATTAAAAGTTAACCCTTATCCATACTCATACTATTTTTTTCATTTAATTCCAAGATGCCTTTAAATTTAATAAAACACGAATTTGAGCTATGAAGTTATAAAAAATTATTATCTCTCATTACTTAGCTTAGCAGCTTGACAGATACATTAAAAACATATTGGAATTAAATAAATTAATGAGTATGGAGTATGAATAACAGTTTACTTTTAATTTTAACGTCGACTCCACAGCTCTCTTTCGTCTTACCGTGCTATGAAAACTCCGAACCCTGATAATAAATTACCTATTAATGATTATTGCCTCTGATAATAGAGACGTGGTAGATATTTTTCAGCCCAACGTTGACTAATAACGTTTCTAGCGCCTGCTTTAAGAATTTGGAATGACCTTCACGCTGAGACTTCTCCATTGTGCTACAATATGGGGCTTTTTAAAAAGGGTGTCAAGAAATTCCTTCGAAACCAGCAATGCATTGGTGACATCTCCGGCGTTCCAAATGTCCATAGGCAGCGGTGACCACTTCCCATAAAGTGGCGCGTCTGCCTGTTTGTCCAACGATAGTAATTTAAATAACTGGTGACTACCTATACCATAAACTAAAAATTTAATGTACCGTACCATATCTAAAAGGTCAACATTTTGTTATCTCCAGGAAGCTGTCAACAGGGTTCAGATGACTATTAAATGGAGTTAGCTTCAAGTTTCAAGGGAATCCAATTATCCCACCATTTTGTGCTAGTCGCATTAGTAACAGTGTAATTTTGTACAAATTGAGGAAAGGTGTATTTTTGAATTTGTTTTAAGTACTTATTCTCACAATAAAAATGTAAAGCATAAAAAACGTTGTAAAGTATTTACGGGTATAAAAAAGCTATTAAAATTACTAGACTGAAAATATATGTAAGTAATTAAATATTTCGATGATAACGACGAATAGTCCAAATACTTTGATAGATGATAATACGTGAAGATGTTGCGTATAATATAGTCGGACATTTTTTTTACAGTTACTTTTTTCAGAAAAATGTTTCCTAAGTTTATTTTACACTAACTCTCTTAATTTCTTGCTAACAACTCCTACGGTGATTTTAATTATTTTTGACCTCATTGTATCCAAAACATATTTGTTAATATTTTAAATAACAGTTATTGGAACGCACAGCAAAGAAACCGACGTGTATGCATGACTCGATGTATGAATATGAAAGAAGCGAAAGAAATTTGTCAAGATCGTAGCAAGTGGAAAGAAGTGGTCTCAGCCTACCCCTCTGGAAAAGATGCGAGATTTAATATATGTATGTATGGAATTTACATTGACTGAGGACTTGTAATAAAAAAAGAAGACAAAAAATGGAATTAAATCGAAAAATAATAATATCATCTTCATTGAAACAATGTTTTATCGTATTTTGATACCGATGAAAGTTTTTATAAATACAGTCAAAAGTATATACAGTGTGTCTCCGACCTTGGGGCTTTAAATTCAACGATCGATTCTACTCGCTAAACTGAACTACTTTTGTTCTGCAACATGAAAAAATAACTTAAATTTAGATAACTAATTGATGTTAAAGTCTAATTGTAAAATCAGTGTATTACATACTGGCCATGTAAGCACTATCTCATGGTACGGGGGCGACATTACCTTGGTACGAGGGCTAAAGGAAAATGGAGAATTGGATCGCGTACATTGAAAATTAGATTTAACTTGTATGATAAAAAATAAATTTAAACTGAACATATTTTTAACAACTTACAAAACAAAAGAAGTTTAGTTTCAGGAGTAGAAATGATCTATGCAATTAAAGCCCCAAGGTCAGAGGCACCCTGTATTTTTAAATCTACTTATAATTTAATGTTTGTGCACTTTGAACATTATTTCATCCACGTAATTACTTATTTTATTGAAACTAAACTAAGGGCCTATTTAACAATCGACGAGTAAATTTATCTCACATTTAAAGTTGGCTCTCTCCTTTTCGATTTGCAAGTGTAAGAAAAAGAAAGGGCTAAATTGATCTGTCAAATATGCTCTACTTGTCGATTGTGAAACAAGCGGTAAACCTAATATGCTTAGTTATTTATGTAAGCAATACCTATGAGATGACAGTTACGCGATGGTAACACAAGTTTTATCACAAGGGTACCGTAAACCCGGGTTATTTTAGCCTTAGGGGGTACCCCTAAAGCTTACCCTTAAAACTATAACTATTTTAGTAGTAAACATCTCAAATTGTTAAAATAATTTTAGAAGTAAGCAGCTTGGTTCTGATGCAATACTTAATGGAATAATTAAATTTTAAAGATGATTTTTGGGGTGGGCAATGTTACCCCCTAGCGCTAAATTAACCCGAGTTTACGGTATCGCAAATACGTTAGCAGCCTTTAAGGAATAGGAGAAATCGTCGGTGAAACTGCAAAACCGCGTAAGTAACATTTTAAATAAAGAGCAAAATGCACCTTTTTAATAAGATAGTAAGGTTTATTTTGCTCTATCATAAATTTGTTAGTTACGCGGTTTTGCATTATCACCGACGAAATATTATTAAATAGGCATAATGGAAAGAAAGTCCAAGGATAGTGGGAATTACTATCTCCGACACTTTTACTTACCCAAAGAAAAGTGTTAACGTCTAGCCTTACCAATATTTTACGACACCACGTTTTATGAGAGGGTACACATGTCATAACCATCAATATCTGACCCATTTTTATTACAAGTGCTAGTGATATTTAGATGTCAGTTAATTTTGGACATTTTTTTTAATATACAAGTGGCCCGCTCCTTTTCTTAGCGTTATAATACATAAAAACCTTCCTTTTAAATCACTCTATGTACTCATGAAAACCTCATTAAAATCTGTTGCATCGTTTATAAGATATAAGCATACATACAAAAGGACAGACAGTGGGAAGTAACTTTGATTTGTAAGTACTCTGTGAGTTGTACTACAAATTGATATACCTGTGAGATCAAGCATCGATCGGGTTTCCCAAAGATGGCAACTTGACTAATCAATTTCTTGACCCAAAAAACCCATATTCCACAATTTTCATTAGGTTTGAATTAAAAAAGTTTTACATTAGAATGTTTTTTAACTAAAGATCAACATCTTAATTATTTCCCAACGTCCAGTCCTAACGGTTTCTAGGGTCCCAGACAGGGGTGATCCATCTTGCCGTCTCATCATGCCTTCCATCCATCAAGGGAAAACGAATCCAACCTTCGACACTACGAATTGTACAAAAAGGCCGAAAGTAATTGACTTCGAAATTTGAAAAAAGGGATAAGTTCGATCGACGTTCTCTTGTTTATTTTTAATCTAATGACGGCTAACGAGGTTTTTTGCCAGGCAATTTAACGTCTGTGAATATTGGAAGAGTTTTTTCGTATTCTTCAAAGTGCCTTTGTACCGTTAAAGATGGCAAAGTCGTTTTGTTTATTTATGTGAAACATTATCAAGACTATGTATTTAGTTCAATCTAATGAAAATTTACACTTATCATCTAAGAATAAAGCTATCTCTGAATGTAAAAAAAAGTTACAGTTTTTTTGATGACATAAATATTAATAAATATTATCCTTTTTTTAATAAAAAGAACCACATTATCTGCATTATTGTAATTGTTCTTGTAATATTTTGTTTAATTTTTGTTATGTAAATTTTAATTTTTTATTTATTTTTATTAATCTGTTACGTACTATTTTTATTTGTAACAACGATTGTATTTGATTTTCACATCGTTAGCATCGTTCTGTTTCACTGTCAAGGGTAAGACAGCAATTAAATGGGCATTCCATTCATTCTTGATACCAAATATCTTTACCGCCGCCAAAACGAAAAGCTAATAAGAGTATAAGGTTATTGTGCGCATACTTCCTTTTTACTTTGGAAAGCAGCAAAGGCCCCACTTACTACGAGGATTTTATTTAAGGCATTTAACAGTAACGAGTGACACATGACCGATGTACATTGCGTATTTTATTTCAAGTCTGTTAATTGAGAAACCGGTCGTCTTTTCAATGTATACTGAACTTCTGTCACTTGGTGATCCATTTGTTCTCAATGTTTTAACATAAACTGGTAGGCGTAAATGGTGTAATAACCCGGTGGCTGAGTCAATTAAACTTTCATGGACTTGTTAAATTATAAAAGATAAATATCACAGCAAAACTTTATATCACCGGCCGGGAAAGACGTTAAAAGTTTGATGGCGTTTCATGTTTCTTAATAATGAACAAGCTCTTAATCGCAATTTCGCCCACGTTTTTATTTACCATGTTCCTTTTGGAAAAAAAAATATCACAAACATTTATATATAATTTTAAACTTTAAACAATACGAATATTTAAAAAGGAAAATATATTTACAAGTAGTTGGGTCCTTTTTTTTCTTGCAAAATAAAACAGCTATAGAGCAAAAGCTGATCAACGAATTCTAGGCAGCCGCTGCTCCGGCAAAAATTCTCTACTTCAAATTGCCAAATTAATAATTAAACTATAACAAATTAACAGTAAGTAAAAATAAAGAAACTGCAAAAGGGGTGAATTAAGTCCATTTCCAATATTTAAACTGCGGAATGATCATGTCAAAGTTTGCCTTATTTTATCGGTTGCAAATACCATTATTCCCTATTCCCCCAAATCCCAATTTCCCTAATTCTGAAATTTTACATAAACAAAACCTAAACTTATTGGTTTTATTCTGATAATTGTAAAATAAACGATGGATTTGTCGCAATCCAAAACTAGAAAGTTTAAATATAAAATATTAGTACAAGTGTTGCCGCAGACCTTCTCAATCGAACGATCTCCTTATCCATGATTTGTAACGTAAAAATGCAAAATTACCTTACTTAAAGCGTTCAGAATTAAATTTCCAGAACCAGAGCTCGATAGTATAAAAAATAAAATAAAGTATTCACTGAGATACATCAAAAAGTTGTTTTAGCTTTAAAAATCTGAACAAATTAAAGAAATATTTAATTTGGTTGAATCAAATATCCGCGCAAACTTTTCAAAAATAATTGGCGAACATTCAAAGTTTAATTCGTGTATAAAGCCGAATAAATCGTTGTATTCACATCAGCCGATTTGAATAACACTCCATTCTAGAACATGACCGTTAAATACAAAACTTTCGATTCTATCAAAACTTTTTGACAAAAAAAAACAATATCAACAAACCTTCACGTCACACATGCACACTTTTAAATTTGGAATCCAATCACTCACAATAGTACTGGCACTTAAGTTTTCGCTCGCACTGCTATCACCACAGTTTACGTAAGCGCGGGAAAGACGTTCCGACCCGTGCTTTCCCTGAAACGATATCGGCGCGTCTGGCGATTCGCCTCACTCCGACCCCCTTACGACATAACTGCATTGCGCTCCGTATAAACACAAGCCCATGGAAAAATTAGTGGTTTTTAATACCCATAGTAAAGCTGAATTGTCTCATCTAATGGGCGAGATTTGAGTGGTGTTATAACGCTAGTTTTACGAGCGTCATCCGACTCTCCCCGGCTTTTGTGGTAATTTAATCGCTTTTTTCAAGAGCTCTTGAGCTAATGAAGAGTTATAGCAGCATTACTTTATGAAGTTTTGCTCGCATATTTCTTAGGGCGTGACAGGCCTAACAGGAATATTTGCACAGGTTTTCCACGCCCTTTTTCCTGGCGAAAATAAATTGGGTCTGAGCGATGTTAGATATATTATTTTCCGTTTGATTTTCGTTGCCTCCGTTATGAATTTATGGGTGGCTATCATGATTTAATGTGGGAAGATTTGAATTTGAATGTGACGCGATATCGCGGCTGGCGGTGTGCCTGTCAACCCGCGGGACAGGTGCATGGTTTGACCCTTTTCACAAACCGTACGTTTGATCGGGATTATGAGCTTCATGGGCCATGTAATCATTTTATATAAAATAAACAATTTCACGTGAGGAGCTTTCATATTGTTGTTTTGCCGAGTTTGTAGCTATGTATATGTTAGGTGGCATTACGTTATATTACTGAAGTAATTCCACGTAACTACCACAGAACTTGGCCCGCATTCAATTAATTTGTATTGCAAAGCGTAAATTTTATTATTCTGTATAATATTTTTTGACTTACAAAACAATACTTTGGCTAGAAAATGACCAAATGTTTAACTGCTTTATAAATGTTTATTCTCACATATAAACATTTTTTAAAAGTGATTGGTGTCTTTTCGGATTGAAAACGCTTAAAGGATGGACCAAAACTATTTTACGATCGCTTTCTTCATCACAAAGTTGTATTTAATCTGAAAAATGACACTGACAATACTTTGTTGTTCATAAATTATAGTCAAAGCAGGTTTCCCTTTAATTCGACTTTGATTTGAAACACGATACGATGTCAACGAACGTAATTGAGGGTGTTCAAACAAATGGCAAGAGAATCAAGTTTTGCTCCTTGATGGATTGCACAAACACGACTCGAATCTGCTAACTAGGGTGACTTTTATGGATAAAAAGGTTGTGCATTCAAATTGGGAGTAAGATTTTTATTAAAGACATTTGGAATATTTGCGAACCATCATTAAAGAGATAGGTATTCTCCAATTTTGCAATTTTGTTTTGTAGTTAGTCGTCAGCTCGTAGTCCCGGGACTAAATGTATGGAGTAGAACCGGGGTTTTTAGAACCAGTTCATACGGAATTGGTCTCAAAACTTTCATTCCAGGTCGCAAGCCGTAGCAGATACGTACGCGCGCAAAATTTTGTGACAGAATAGCGAGATATCGGGATTAGCTAATAGTTAAATAAACATTAAAGTTAGGACACTTCCTCGTATATATTGACGACAACTTTAAACAAATATCATTATTTTTATTTGTAAAGAGAAAAATTTCAAAGGAATGGATTGATAAAAACTGATGAAATAATAAATCACAAATAGGTAACATAACTGCAAAATAGTTAAAATAAAATTATTCGCGTCTTCCCTGTGACATTTCTAAATAAACATTAAAATGTTAGTGTCGATAACACTCACGCAATAATTTTTTCGCAACCGTATCATTTTAAGCACCAAAAAAATAAATCCAAATTTAAAATTAGTTTACATAAATTAAATTAAATTTCTCTGATATAAATAGATGTATGGAAGCTGGAAGCAACAACAGCAAGTTAATTTGTTGTTTAACTAACATCAACACCATCATTTTTGTTAATATATTTTAAAATGTTATTAGGCTTTAACACACGAAGAAGTTTTGAAGACGTTTAGAAACCTATAGAATGTAGAACAGGAAAAATGTTGGATCACCTTATATGGCACGACAATTTCTCTTTGAACATTTTCGAGGGGAAACTTTAGGGAAATAGAGGAGGGAGACCTAGGCTTACTTATTACCAGCGCTGGCTTTACACCCAGCATGCTGAGTTGGCATCGTTTCACAACTGTCCAATTTTGTATAGTTTTTTTTATTTACTTCATTTGTACGTTGTAATACTCTATCTACGGTTAATGTGTAAATAAAATAAAATCAAATCAAAACAATTTTTTTTACTTGGATGTCGTAAGAGGCGACTAAGGGAATAAAGGCTTGTAGCTGGTAAATACGCTGGTAAAAATTTGTGCAAAATGTGGTAACTGAATTATCAACAACTTTTTAAAGTTGTAGTTAATTATGTAGCTCTGCCTACCCCGTTCTGGGATTACAGGCGGCATGTTTTTTTTTTTTTTTGTACAGGCAAATAAAATAGAAAGCTAATATCGCCAAAGTATGGTTGCGTTTATCGCGTGACAAAATATGAATGAAGCATCCGTCACTCTCGTACTTATACACGTGTCTAAAAGTGACGGATGTTTATCAACATTTGGTCACGCGATAAACATAGCCATATTAGGCCTCAGGAGGTAACAAACCTGGCAAAGAACAGAGAAAAGTGCCAATTACTCCACGGACGATGTTAATGACTGGGCTCATATTTGAAGACGCCTATTCACAAGAACGTTGATAAGAGCAACAAATGCTTATTTTCAGCGCGGAATTTCCCGATTCAGAACATCAAATCTGATATCATTCAAGCCGCGTGCACAAGTCATTCACGGGCTGCGGTCGTCACTCGGAATGCACCAAAGCTCGCCAAAGCTCGTTACCAGCTTCAATTCGAGGTAATGGGTATTTCAGAATGAATGTGGATTGTGAAAACAAATAGGCTAGATAGTTCAGTCGTTATAGTCACATTAATGCGTAGGTACAATATCTGACGTTTTACAATTAATTTTGAATACATTATTTGTAACGCAATATTACTGCGCATTGCAAAGATCAGCGTAGAAATCTTTTTATTGTTCTTTGTGGTGTGAAGAAATGCTGCTTAATATATTATTTGAGAACTGTCATCGATTTAATTTCAAACCCCCCCTGGGTTTACGCTGAGGGAAAAGGACAGAGCTATATAACTGCCATAGCTCTATCCTTTACGCTCACAAATGAACTGCATAGCTACGTCATAATAACCCCCCTTACTTTTTATTTGACCTTTCTATCAGTTTAATAAAGTTTATTGTTTAAAGTTTATTTTGAAATGCAGTTGTAATTTGGGTTGCTGCACTTTTGATCTGGCAGTGCGTATTTAAATAGCTTGCAGAAAATACTTTAATATTTACGATGTATTCGACGATCCAGGTGTACAGAAAAACCTTGCATGGTTTATGTTACATTTGTTTTAATGTTTTTGTAACTTTTTATATCAAATAAATTAAAAAAAAAAAAAAAAAAAACTAAATAATCACTCGCCTACTCGTTTCACAACCTTTCATTTTTTGTGTACTTAATTGTATTTTTTTTTTACCTTCTTTGTATTTTTATGGTTCCGTCCCCAAGGGTAAAAATAGGACCCTATTACTAAGACTCCGCTGTCCGTCTGTCCGTGTGTCTCTGTCACCTGGCTGTATCTCACAAAATGTGATAGCTAGACAGTTGAAATTTTCACAGATGATATTGCTGTTGCCGCTATAACATAAATTATTAAAAACAGAATAAAATAAATATTTAAGAAGGGCTGCCATCCAACAAACGTGTTGTTTACAGATAATGATACGAGAACCATTCGTGTGCGAGTCTGATTCGCACTTGGCTGGTTTTTCTTCTACAATAAAATGTGAACACACATACATAATCATGAAAATTGGTTCGCAAGGTTACCCAAAAGGTTATTAATGCAAAAAACAAACGAATCGAGAACCTTCTCCTTCACTTAAGTCGGTTGAAAAGTTTCTATGTCCTAAGAAATCGATGTGCCGCAATTCATTCTCACCCAACAAGTCTTTCACGCGTAACTGATTCAAATTGAAAAAGCCAATTCAAATTTAAATTAAAGTAGGTAATTTATTTAGTTGATTAGACACATTAGGGATATTTCAATGAAATTAAACGATTAGGCCAAGTCCAACATTCCACTGAATACCGCACTCAAAAATAAAACCCAACCAAGAGTCTTTTCTCTTGTACATTTTCTCTTAGTTGACATATGATACAATATAATAGTTACTATATTAGATACACAAACAAAGCTGTTAGTAACAATCGTAAGTTCTTTAGTTATTCAACTGGGACCCCCTTTAATCGCCTACACTCAGGAACACCTCAAAATTCCGAATTACTACTTTTTTCCAAATGTTCATTTGTCCGAGTTTTCATTTGTCCAAAAACTATGTTACGCTGGTGCTATTTTTAATTAAATTTATAATTTAATTGTCATACGTAGGTTACGTTAGGTTCACGCAGGAATGAAAATTCGGAATTTTGATCAATTTGGAATAATGACTCTTCGAAATACCCCAATTTTCAGTTAATATAATGTTTTTAGGTTATCTTAAGCATGGGTAATGTAGCTTAGGTTAGGTTAAACCTGTGACCACTAAAAAAATATAACTTCTGCATGTCTTCTTCCGCCATTCGGCGAAGTAAAACATGCTATGAAATGAGTGATGGCGATTGAAGGGTAACCCGATTCAAGTACCATCTTAGGCGATGTAGCTGTCTTGTTAGGCTCGTATGAAATCAAGATGCCTAATGGACATCAATCACAATCTTATAAGAAGCAACTTGTTTATTTTCAGTGCGCCTCAAGAAACTCTCAGTGAGTATTTTCTCAAATCTTTAGGAAGTAATTTTTCACGTCAAGTGCAAATGTCGATGGTACTTCTCTCGGCGTCTATTTCCCGACGTCAGTTGTCGGTAGCTATTTCTCGAAAGTTAAACGTAGCGTTCAGTAGGGGATTATTATGACATAGCAATGCAGAACAGTTTACGCTGAGAGAAAAGGACAGAGCTATATAACTGCTATAGCTCTGTCCTTTACGCTCGCACTAAAACCCATGCCATAATAACCCCCCTGCACTAAAAATAGTATGGTATGGTTTTACACAGTCTTTACGGGATTTCTCCACGTGTTCCAAATTTAAATCCATTTTATGTCCAGCTTCCAGGGATTGGTTTCTATTTGACTTAAATACTAACAAAGTAAAGTTGTACGTTTAAAAGCTTGTAAAAGTGTTAATAATTTTCAGGATCTTATCCCTCTTTTTTAGTTTGTGACCAATTTTCACATAATTTTATAACACATATTTTTATGTTTACTACTTAAGTGACTTTGCTCAAGGAAATATAAATATCAATTGAAACAAAAAACAAAAGGGTCACTAGCATAAAGAATATACATCAAGATTAAGTACTAAATAAAACTAGATTAAAGCCAGTTCCATTTATTTTGCTACGGCTTAGCTGCACTTAAAACTTAAACAAGATTTATCATTGCTGCAAGCGGTCTTAAGCCTTTTTAACTGTGACTACGAGACGGCACGTCAGTGTATGCCGAGTGGAGAGGTGGAGCATTGGCCCCTTGCCAATGCTTCACAGTTCCACCCTGAGGACTAAGACGGAATGCTTTGCTGAACATACAGTTCAATTGTTAACGCTTCTATCAACAGTCAGCATCAGGTACCTACAACTGGAATAAACTGGTACAAAAGCAATTGTTTTATAGTACATGTCCATCCAAGCGCAAGCCTTTGTTCTTGACTGTAATTTTCTGTTTATCTAGGCCAAACTAACCAGCACGGTGGGCCTACGTTTAACATAGCGGAGATCCTGTCACCACCTTACGACTCCATCATTGGATCAGTTTTTTGATACCATAATATCCTCATTCTGCCTAAAAGAAGCAATATCTGATTCCTGACGAATGTCCTCAGTGAAGGACCTCTTTGTATGGATAATTTGAATTACCGGGAATAATGTACTAAATCTATTTGTTCTTATTAAAGAACGTTGGGTTGCACAAGGATAATTACATTGTCAATCGAGTTTACATGTGGTCCAAATTACAGCCCATTCTATTAACGGAAACTAGTTCAAAATCCCCTTGCAAATTTTAAAGAGGACACTTTTCCTTACTTACGTTTGGACAGTGCAAGTTAAATAAAAGCATGTAAAAAGAAAGACTGGAATTCTCATAACCCGTGAAGGCATTCTCTTTAACTGAACCTGAAGGCTGACTCGACCGTCGACCTGAACTCTCATACAATAATCGCGCTGAAAAGTTCTATACGTGTGTCGCGTCAAATATTCCACATATTATGCTGTTGAAAGGCAGGTTCTAAATTTGAATATTTTCTTGTTTTATTTTAATCATGTAAAATGCATAAAAATGTGTGGTTAAAGTGTATTTATCATAAAATACAGCTAATGAAATTAGTTTTCTTTTATATTCTTGAAAGTAACTATTGTACTGACAGTTTACATTGTCAAAAGATTTTGATATTTGTATTGGATATCATGGGTCAGTTAAGTAATATGGTCCTTTTTATTTTATAAGTTGAGTGAAATAATTTTAAATAGTTATTGGCACAATGGGGCGACAGAGAAAGTTTCATTTACTTTTACCACATCGTTGTTTAAAGAGTTTTGCTATTTTTTTTTATGAAAATGATCTGCCGCAAAGTTTAACGTGCATAATCTGGCAAGACAGTTAAAAAACATTCCGTTAACATAAAATGATAACTACAAACAACATAGTTATTCACTGGAACCCGTGGAACCTTGCCAAAGATATTGTTTACTAATTAAATCAATAAGTTCTCGAACAATCCGGCGCTCCCTAGATAATCCTTTGGTAACGGGGATTAATGGCGTCTTACCCACACCAGACCATTTTGGAAAGGCTGGAGCTAAAATGATTCACTAACGAACAAACAAACACTTAATAATGAATAATGTATGGTTCACTAATGTTTTACCGAAAATTGTTTCACAAAATGTTCATTTCACAACTAAGGTTTCATATACTATTAATTTCACAAATATATTGTTTCACAAATGTAACAGATCAAAATACGCCGTTTAATAAGTCATCATACTGGTATAGCAAATAGTACACTTTAAAAACGTTTTGGTTAAAAATTTGGCTTTAAAAAACTCATCGTTAAGCAAACGGTTTACTTTACATACTGTTATAACACAAAGTAAAATACATTACTCTACCTACTTTTTGCTTTTGAATCGACGGGTCCTCGCTATGCGGGGCCCCTTTATCTGGGCGGTTTGCCCTTTGGGCGTATATAGAAACTAACATAACCTATTTCAGCATCTCAGCCAATTTTGTTTTTTTTGGCTCCATTTTGGGAAAATGTATGTACCTACCTAATTTTGACAAAATTAAATGATATATGGAATGAAAAATTGTTAAGTCATATCTTTAATTTATAATTTATTTGAGAAATGAAACGCTTTAAAATAAAAACATGTCAAATAAATCCTTTAAATTAGGAATCATTTGTTAAACCTGAAGATGCATATCGTTGATACGCCATATCACACTTATGCCGATCGTTGGTCGTGAAATGAAAATTTGCCAATTGATTGACGTGACGATAAAACAATAGGATACCATAATGTATACATTAATGACCTGTCCAGGCTCCACACGTGTGACAATAGTACATTTTTACCTAGGCAGTGAAGCCCGCAATTGCCGTTCCTGCCGAGGCACATATAGTGTTTTTTTCAAAAATCGCAACAAAAAAATTGCAAACAAACAAAATCTTCACATGAAAAAACTATTACTCTTTACCGCCTTCATGTTTATGACAAGGAGAAACGCAAGCTTTTTTAGAAAAAAAAATTTCATGCTATTTCAGACACAGATAAAAAAATTACGTTTCGAATAAATGGATGTATAAGACTTGTGCCCTGATTTTATTATGGCCGTTTTCACTTTTTAAAAAGTTACGAACAAGATAACAATGAAATTCGTATGCAACATTGCGGCCTTGTATAGCGAGCACGCGATGTATTTTTTTTGTAATTTGGGAACTGTCTGTAAACTTTGTACTTCGCGTCTCAGTATGGAGTTCGTAATGTCAACTTTTCCGATAATTTTTGAGAAAATGAATGTACCTATTATTTTTAATCACGAAACATGAACATGAAAAAATAATGGCAATGAACATACAAAGGGCAAAAGCATAAAATTGTCCGAACATTATAGTCATATTTTTTTTAGCAACCTCCGATGATTTTTAATAGTTATTTAGAGGACCTCTAAATACACACATATATATATATTCATATATATATAAACCCCTTTATCCTTAGCCCTGGATCCCGAACTAAGAAGCCCTATGTTACAGTGTGTTACATGTTACATATACTTATTGCATCTTAGCTCTCAGGGTTGGCAACGCCATTCCAGTCTTAAGATTTTAGTCTTAAGAATTTATTCTTGAGAATGCTGATGTTTATGGATCACAGATCCCCACTTACCATTAGGTCTGCGTGCCCGTTTGCCAACTACATGCCATAGAATAAACCATAAAGTCTTATGTTTTGGGGGTGAATGAACGAGTATTCTACATATAAGCATTTTCAATGGCTTTTTTATAAGGGAATCATCAGTTAATTACACGAATGAGCTAGATTAGAATACAAGCAACGTGGCGGGGGATTTTTTTATTAAGAATATGTAGTGCTTTTCGACGTGACAGCGCAGCCTAAATCAGGGTTTCCACTGCGAGCGGACCGGCCCCGTACGGGCTCTGTTTAGCATACAATGATGCCTTGAAAAGGTTAGCTTGCGGTGGAAACGATTGTAGTCACCGATGTATGCTAAATTGAGCCTCCGTTCTCAGTGGAAACTCACCTTAATAGGTAGTGAGGCGTACCAAAGTTAGCGGTCCCGAGGAATACTACATATAAACATAAACTCACGCCTTTCTTTCCTAGAGTGGGGTAGGCAGAGCTACATAATTACCCACAACTCCAAAAAATTGTTGATAATTCTGTAACCACATTTTGCAAAAAAAAGGCTAACATAAATACTAAACCTGAAAATATTTGTATCATCATCATCTCCTTGCCCTTATCCCAATCATCTGGGGTGCAGCAAGTAGTAGCCGTCATCTCAGCGTTTACTCCCTTCTTTCTCATATCACTCATATCTCTCTCACATATTTATTGTACAATCGACTCCAAAGATATGTATACACTTTCTCACCTTATTGCACTCTAAAAAGGTCCAAAAGTAGATACATCTCTCTATGGATAGATTTCTTCCAAGTAACCTACATAAAGAATGACTATGGAAACCTCTGAAAGACGATAAAGAAAGACGATCGCCCTATCTATATTTCATTATAAGGGTTTATTTTGGACTTATAAATAGTAAGCATAGTAATTGGGCTTGACCAAAAAAAAAACTCACGGTTTATACATTCTAATTTGAAATAATAGGTTATTTTAAGAGACCGATTTCATTAATTTTGTATTTGATCCAATAGTTTTGATTTAATATCTTTGTTAATTTAGCAGAAATTTTATGGATGACATGATTATTTTAATTTTGGGTTGGCATTTTCTAATAAACTACAAGAATTAAATGATATTTAATGATTAAAATTCATTGTAATGTGTAGTTAAAACATTATATTTAAGGGATTTCGCCTAACCCGTAATATTCGCCTAGGAGGGCTTCAAGCCGAAAATGAAAGTCAAACAAAGGTTAAATATACTTTTGTTAAAATGCCTGAAATAGACAAATATTTAAAAAAAATATGATGCAGAACGGCTTTAAAACCCTATTCCTAGAAATGGTTTTCGAATTAGAGTAATTTGTAATATGAACAACCCCAATTATCGGTTGCGAGGAGTTATATGTATTAATAAATAAAAAACTAGCCATCCGTTCAGCTACGAACAATCACAGAAACATACAGGTCACATATTTCCCCCTCTTTCTTAGGCAGTCATGTAGTAAAGAGTTCAGTTAATGCCCAAGGCTAGACTAGACTAGATGTTATAAGCCCTAGTCCCCACAGCTTATAAATTTATAGCGCTCGAGATGAGCGTTAATCGCCTTGTGGATCAAATATTTGAAGCCTAATTAACTCCTCAACTTTGATCCTAGTGCAAATTATAATTAGTACACTAAGCTGGCCCATTTCACGTGTCAGCAATAGATTAAGCATCGGACTGGTGTGATTTTACCTTGCGAACTGAGGGTTGTGATTTATTTGCTGGGTTTAAAATATGCGGCAAAAATTACGTATTTTTTTTATCTTTCGCTTTCTATGAGCGTATACACGCGAACATAAAAAATGCATCTTCGGATGAAAAATTTGGTCGCCGACTTAAAAGTTATAAACGAAATCACTAGTCTGTTAAAGAATATAGTGACGATTAGATTATGTACCTAGTTATATTGAGTTGTTATTATTATAACATTTTTTAAATTCCTCTTTATACATCTCCAACTATTATTGTATTCTTGACATTTGACTGTAGCATTTGAGCTATATTTCTTTTAATTTATTTCTCTTTTTATTTACTTCATTATTATTATTACCTTTGCACACATTGACATTATTTGATTTTAACTTTTTTATGTTATTATTTTTTACACTGACGATTTTATTGTGAATTTATTATAAATATGCGACATATAATAATGTAATTTCCAATATGAAACAAATGACTACTAATACTTCTATTGAATTACTAATCTCAGTCCTGAGATTTTTTATATACCTAATTTTAAACTTGATAACTCTATAAGTAACAACAACAGAATTCATTTAAACATTAAAAGGGTCTTCGGGGCCCTTACGAGAATGGGATGGGACTATAATTATCTTTTTAAATCATAGATGTAACGACGAAGCGAATAGCCTAGTTGGTAGTGACCCTGCCTATGAAGATAGCGGTCCTGGTTTCAAATCCCGGTAAGGGCAGATATTTTAATGATGAGTGCAAACTTATATTCCCGAGTTATGGATGTTTTCTATGTATTTAAATATATATTTCTCTATACCATAATACAAGCCTAGATCTTAGTTTGGGACTAGGTCAATTGGTATGACATTGTCCCCTGATGGGTTATTATGACGTAGCTATACAGTTCATTTTACGAGCGTAAAGGACAGAGCTATAGCTGTTATATAGCTCTGTCCTTTTCTCTTAGTGTCAAATGAACTGCATAGCTATGTCATAATAACTCCCCTGATATATATTTATTATTTATTTATTTAAGTATATTTTTACATTAATGCAATTATACCCGGTAATTACATTGCCTTTGTTGACAACAAGAAAGATAATAGCATAGGTGACTTGAGCTAAAGTAGAACCTAGGTCATTAATAACATCAATTTATCCCCGTCCGTGCACCGGGTTAACTAACATGCAATGTTGCTGAGCATTTTTCATATGAATCCTATTTTTCGGTCTATTCCGACTAGTTACATTGTTAGTTCCATTGATGGAACTAGATGGACTTTTTTTTCCTAGTAGTTACATTCAACGAAGATGGATTCCGTAATGGAAGTACATGGACTTTTTTTTCCAAGTAGTTACATTAATAATACTTATAATAAATATTATTAGATCAAATGATCATTATTTAACTGCGTTTTTTTTAATTTCCCGCCATAAGGGATTCGACTCGCTTTAAAAAAGCATTTTTTTAATATAGGCAAAGAAATTGAAAATAAGTACCTTCTATAAGATTGCATTCATTTTATATAAATTATTTTTCACGGTCCTTGGATTAGTCCAAGACATGGTTGAAATATTACTGGGACTTACAGTTTTATTCTGCGAAAATGATCAAATTGTTTCATTTACGATACCCTTATTTACTTGATAGTAATGTCGGTAAAACTGAAAACAATGTCTAGCTGTTAAAATTGAAAATACACACATAGACACACACATCCACACACACACATACACATACACCAACACACACACACACACACACATACACACCACACACATATACACATACACGCATACACATACACACACGCATTCACACATCCACATACACACACACGCATACACACACCCATACACGCACACACACACATACACAGGGAGAGAGAGAGAGGTACACCCTTTGATTTTGTTTTCTTGGTTTCACGAACACAATGCCTCATTTAACATTAATCAATCATAGCATGCATCTTTAATTTATGGTATTTTAATTTTGCTAATCTAACAGTGTAATTAGTCCAAACTGTAATTTTGGCCACTAAATTGATTATCACAATATTGGTTAACACAATAGCATGATATAAAAATCATGTAACCTAACGGAAGAGCCACCATTACCTTAGATTATAGAAATAGTGTATATTATGGAATAAATCCGGGTCCGTCCGGGTTAGTTCCACCATCTTATCCGTTAACCTACCGCCAAACATCAGTGTTCGCATTGTTGTGTTTCGGTTTGGGGATAAGCCAGCCGGTGAAATGACTAGTTAAGAGGCATTTCATCTTAGTCCTCAGGGTTGGCAGTGCATTTGCAGTCTTGTGAATGCGAATGTCTATGGGTCACAGTTTCCACTTACCATCAGGAGTCGGTGGCCTGTGTGCCCGTTTGCCTTCCTATGATATAAAAAAAAATAAAAAAAATTGTATGTTTTACCCATTAAAATAGAGGCCAAGCACCCTTGTGGTGTAGCGTGGATGAAGTCTACTCAAACTTTACACTATCGCGTCTAGTGCAGCCGTTTCCACGTTAAACACCTGCAAAGTATGTTAATCCGGGAGTTTAACCGTAATAAAGTCGTTATAGTTGCAATTATTAAACGTTTACACGAAAGAAGTTAAAAGTAAGGGATCCGAATAAAAAAATATTATATTAAATTTAATATGGTAAGTAATATAATGTGGGTTAACTGAAAAAATTCAGTTCAGTACCGTAAAACCTGGTAACTATGGTCCAGTACTTCAACTGTGGTCCAAGTCTAATTCCTTTAATTCCTCATAGATGACTTAAGTATACTTAAGCATTTTAAAACTTTAGTCAACAAGAAATGTCTATAAAAAAATACGTTTCCTTAACTAAAGATAATGGGAACTTGTACTTTTGGTCATTGATTTTGAACCATAGTTGGAAGATTTTGGACCATAGTTACCAGGTTTTACGGTACTTACAGTGGTGGTCACATAATTACAGACACTGGAAGCATATCAAAATAACTAAGATTTGTCTGTATATTTTTTATCAGCCCGCTATTGTAACTTGCTACACAATTAATAAAATATTTGTGTTGTTATTGTGTAATGTTAAAGCGAAACATTAACAACAAAACTTGTCTTTTATTTGGTAAAACTTAATTGTAAGCAGTGTAAATCAAAGATAAGATTAGTAAGATCTGGCCATTTAATTAAAGACACTCCATTTGCTTACAAGGAATAAATAAAAAAGAGTTATTATTGAAATTATCTTATTACATACGATTTCTAACATGTTTTTAGAATACATTCCGATACGTATTAATATTTGGTCGCATGTCCTTTTGCAGCAATAACAGCACGACATCTCTTGGCCATGGAAGCGATCAATTTTGTACAAGCTTGAACCGGAATTTGCTCCCATGCTTCTGTAAAAGCTGTGTAAAGTTGATCGACGTTTAATGTACGCTTTGTCGCGACTGTCTTCTTCACCTGGTACCACAAGTTTTCGATCGGATTTAAATCCGGACTGTACGGGGGCCAATCCAAAACTGTCACAAACTGGTTCCTTAAGAAGTCTTTTACTAATTTTGCAGTGTGTTTTGGGTCATTATCTTGTTGAAACGTCCAAATAACCGGTAAATTTTGCTCGGCATAGGGTAGCATGGTTTCTTCTAAAATATTTTTGTACTGGTATTTATCCATATTGCCTTCTATCTTCCTGACTGGTCCGACACCGAGTCCTGAAAAACAGCCCCACACTTTGATATTTCCGCCTCCATGTTTCACTACTTTCTTGGTGTACTTTGGATCCGTTTCTTTGTTCGGGGGGCGTCTAACATATTGTTTTCCGTCAGAATTAATCATATTATTTTTTGTTTCATCCGAAAACAGTACATTTTTCCGCTCTCGTTCAGTCCAGTGTTCATATTTTTTAGCAAAGGCTAACCTTGCCTTAACATTTTGCTTTTTCAAAAGTGGCACCTTCCGAGACACTCTCCCGTGCAAGTTTGCCTCACATAGTCTTCGTCTAATTGTTCTAGGAGATACACCCGTCGACCCTCCTTTGAACGGTTCTTTTTTTGCCAACAACACCATCCTAGAGTCTTCCCGTGGAGTAGTTTTCCTAGGTCTCGGTTTTCTGGGTACGTTTTCGGTCGTGTTGAACTTCTTGAAATGTTTTATAGCATTCATAACCATGTCCTTAGAACAGTTCAAATGGTTTGAGATTTTTCTGTATGACCAACCTTTGTTATGAAAGTTCAAAATAATCTTTCTCGTGGACGAATCGCAACTTTTGTTTTTTCCCATATTGGTTCGTTTAAAACGTATTAATTTTAATGAAAAAAGTTAAATTTTATGAGTTATGTTGACGTTTCATGCAAATACGCGGCAAAACAAAGAAAGACAGAATGTAGGCTTTTTTTCTTTTTTTAAATTCAGAACACAGCGTTCACTGTCTTTAATTAGCTGGCCAGCTAGAAGTACGTTAAAAAAGTTTGTGTTACATTCCGATAATGAGCAGTGTCTAAACTACTAAGCAACACAACTTTTTAGGTCTCTCATTTTAAGAATACAACGTCATATGTATGATTTAGTAACAAATACATTATATTTAATACCTACTTTGGCAATTTCTAGTACCATAATCAAGTTTATTGTGATCAATTAGGGGGTGTCTCTAATTATGTGTCCACCACTGTATATAATTAAAAATGTTTTTTTTTTAATTGCAATTGCTTGTTTAGTGTACAAGTTACTTTCTTTCTTTTTCTTTCTCGAATATAATTATTATGTCTTTTAAATTAAGAAAAAAATACCGGACAAGTACGAGTCGGATTCGACCACCGAGGCTCCCACACATGACACGGTTAATTCACTTCAAAATTTCGACCGCCGTTCCTTGTATAAAGACCCTGTTTTTCTGTAATTTAATTAAAACATATAGTTTTCCGATTTTTCTCCTTATTTTTTTTTTTTTTATGGCATTGAGAACGAGCGCACAGGCCACCTGATGGTAAGTGGAAACTGTGACCCATAGACATTCGCATTCACAAGACTGCAATGCAATCCTAAGACTGCAAATGCGTTGCCAACCCTGAGGACTAAGATGGAATGCCTCTATGCTAGTCATTTCACCGGCTGTCTTATCCCCAAACCGGAACACAACAACGCGAACACTGCTGTTTGGCGGTAGGTTAATGGATAAGATGGTGGTAGCGATCCGGACGGACCCTGCACAAGGTCCTACCACCCGCAAACTTCTTTTATAGCATAAGATGGTATTACTTGCCAAATTTTATAGTTCTAGGTCAACAAAAAATACCCTATAATCAAGGATAGGACAAACGCCCGTCATTTGAAAACTTAACCCTGTTCTGTACAGTAGAGACTTCCTTATATTAATAAAAAAAAAATGGTACTAAATAAGAATAAGAATAGTTTATTCGTGACAATACAAAACAAAGGACTTGTGAATGCGAATGTCTATGGGTCACAGTTTCCACTTACCATCAGGTGGCCTGTGTGCTCGTTTGCCTTCCCATGCCATAAAAAAAAAAAAAAAAAAAAAAAAAGGACAAAAGTAATGTTTTATAAATTTATTTTAAGTACCATAATTTATATGTTTCCAGTGACAAATTATTCAAATGACGATGATTAAGGCGATAAATCACTTTCGCCAATGGAAAAGAATGACCATAATTTTTTCCAAATTTTCACTTGTGAGCCTATGTCGACGTGAGTTTAGGACCCATTTTATTATAATATTTTGAGTAAACTTCTAAATAAAATATATCATTAGGAAGTCTCTACTGTACAGAACAGAGTTAAGTTTTCAAAATGACGGGCGTTTGTCCTATCCTTGCCTATAATATAAATTTTGATTCCCTTATCTTATCTTATCTTGTATGTGGGGTCCTTGCGGATACACTTCGACCCTATGGGATCTTTTGTGTAATTACCCCTCTTTTAGCGCTTAATCCAATGCAGCCTCCACCCCTTCCAGAAACCGGATAGTGGAGTGCAATGGCAAGGCTTTGAAATCGCTTGGTTCCGGGTAGCCACAACCGAGGATTTTCATTCTTACTCCGGCGAGGGCATCACATTCGCACACTAAGTGTTTCACTGTTTCCGCCTCTTCGCCGCACATTCTACAATCTGTATTGTCATAAAGGCCCATCTTTGCTAGGAGATGTTTGACCCCAAAGTGCCCGGTGAACACTCCGACAATATATCGGAGTTGTCTTCTGCTGAGTTTCCAAAGTTTTTTGGTCCAGCTCTGATCAACTCTTTCTATGAAGAGCTTCGCATGCCCTAAGCCTACAGTATTTTTCCACTCTTTTTGGTGGTTTACTAGGGTGTTATTGTTCAGGGCTGCTTTTATGGTGCCCGGTGACGGTGCCACAAATGGTTCAGGTCCGACGTATGCGCCCTTGGACCCTTCCCTTGCCAGCTCGTCCGCGGCCTCATTTCCGGGATAGCCTTCGTGTCCTGGAATCCACATCAGTTTCACTTTGTTCTTCCTACCAAGCCTGTTTAAGGCCTGGACGCCATTGTAGACTAGTTTCGAGTCTACTTTAGGCGCTGTCAGCGCCTTAAGTGCCGCTTGGCTGTCACTTAGAATATAAATAGTTCTACCCTGCGGAGTCCTACTTATATTCTCTTGCGTACAGGCAATTATCGCATATAGCTCCGCTTGGAAGACCGTTGCGTAGTTGCCCATACTTATGCTGCTGTTATAGTCCTTGGCGTGAATACCCGCCCCCGTACCGGAGCACATTTTTGAGCCATCCGTATACCATATCGCGTCGTCATCCTCTAATAGGTGCAACCCATCCATCCATTCATCCCTTGTCGGAATGTGGACATTGAAGTTCCTTCGGAATACATACTTAGGCTGCATTTTGTCGCAACCCATCGTCAGTATTCTGTCTAGAGAACCATTGTGTGCCATTTTGGTGTGTCTGGTTCTAAGCGCTGCATCGTTGCATAGGCCCGTCTCTTTCAACCTCTGCAGCGACTTGCACGCCTCAGACTGTATGGCGATATGCAGTGGTGGTAGGTTTAGTAGAACCTCCATTGCCGCCGTTGGCGTCGTTCTGAACGCCCCTGTTATAGCCATGCAGGCCACCCTCTGCACCTTGGTCAGAGAGTCTCTGCATGTTTTTAAAATTGTTCTTGGCCACCAGGCCAAGCAGCCGTACATGATTATGGGCCTTACCATCATGGTATAGATCCACTTCAGTACTTTAGGGTTAAGGCCCCATGTCTTACCATATGCTGATCTGCACATTCCGAACACTCTCAACGCTTTTGTTATAGCGTTGTCCACGTGCTTCTTCCAAGTGAGCTCTTTATCTAGTATTATGCCTAGATATTTTACCTCACTTGACAATTCTAGTACCTTACCAAACAGCTTGAGGTGTTTAATGTGTTTGAGGTCTCTTTTCTTAGTAAATGGAATTACTACAGTTTTGCTGGGATTGATGGATAGTTGATGACTAATACACCATCTTTCCACCTTTTCCAGAGCATTTCCCATGATTTCCGATACTGTTCCCGGGAACTTCCCGTTGATAAGTATCACGAGATCATCTGCATACCCAACCGTGTGTAGTGGGCCTGTGTTGAGTTCCTCTAGGAGTGAGTTTACCACCAGACTCCATAGAGTCGGTGAGAGAACCCCCCCCTGGGGACACCCTTTTGTCGTTGTGGCGAATAGGACATCGCCCAAAAGACTTGACTTTATAAGTCTACTGTTTAGCATGTTGCCTATCCATTTGCAAATGGTTGGTTCAATGCCATGCCTAGCAGCTGCTGTGCTTATGGCTTCAAACGTAGTCTTATCAAATGCACCCTCCACATCGAGAAATGCCGCAAGACATATCTCTTTGTTCTCTAGTGCGTTTTCAGCTTTATTCACTACAAAATGAATTGCAGTATCTGTGGATTTACCCGGTTGATACGCGCATTGCATTTTATGCAGTGGATACCGCCTTAGAGGTCCATCTCTTATGTGCCTGTCTACCAGCTTCTCCATTGTTTTTAGGAAGAATGATGATAGACTTATTGGCCTGTATGATTTGGGATCGCTGTAATCTGCTTTGCCAGGTTTTGGCAGGTAGATCACTTTTACACGCCTCCAAACGCGTGGAACGTGCCCAAAGGCTAAGCACGCTCTATACAGCCTGCTTAAATGCGTTACAATTATATTTGCGCTTTCTTGTAGTAGGATTGGGTATATCTCGTCCGGGCCCGGTGCTTTGTACGGTTGGAAAGTGGATAGTGCCCACCGTATCTTGCAATCGTCTACTACCTTTTTGGCAGTGTCCCAATTGTGTCTTGTTGTGCGTGCTGTCTGCTCTGACAAACAGATTGGTACACTGTCTATTTCGCTTTCACGTATAATGGAGCCGGGAAAATGTGTGCTACACATAACTTTCAGGGTATCTAAACCCGTTACAGTCATACTTCCCTTGTCATCTTTTATTGATGTTAACGGAGTTGACCTTGCTACTGCTAGTGCCTTTGTGAGCCTCATACCTTCTGGTATCGAGCCTATTTGGTTGCAGTGGTTCCGCCACGCACTCCTTTTTGCTTTCCTTACAGCTTTGTTGTACTCTGTGAGCTTATGAGCGTACATGCTAAAGTCATTCGTCGCCTTCGCATCATTGAAGATCGCCCTTGTTTCGCTTCTGATTTTGGTTATCTCAGGGTTCCACCAGGGTATCTTCTTGGCTAGCACCCGTTTTTCCGGGCAATTATTGGTCCACGCGGTATGTAACGCTCGTACCATATTGTCCGCTTCAAATTCAATGTCAATAATAGAATTGAGCTTACCTTTTGGATCCCCTAGTTCTACCTTTAAGTCCCGTTTGAAAGATGACCAGTCGGTGTTCCTAGGGTTTCTTTTGTGCACAGTTTCAATTGGTATGTCAGTCCTGTACCTAAAGCATATGTACCTATGATCTGAAAGTGAGATTTCATTGGAAACATGCCAAGAGTGAATATCTTCATACATGTGGTTGGACGCCACCGTTATGTCAATTACTTCTCCGCGTCTAGCATTGACGAAGGTTGGGCTGTTCCCTTTATTAACTAATTGTAAAGAAGAGCTCACCAGAAAATCCAGTAACTTCTCTCCCCGCTTGTTAACATCCGAGCTGCCCCAGATGACGTGGTGTGCATTGGCGTCGCAGCCGATGATCAGGTCGGTGTTCACCTGACTGCCAGTCGCGACCAGACTCCGGAGTTGAGGTGTGATGGGGTCCGTCGCCTCGTAAGGGAGGTAGGCAGACGAGATGATGAGAGTCTTGCCTAACCTCTTCTCCTGGATCTTAACAGTGGTAAGATCCCTGGAACAGTAAGCATTATAAGGAATGGCATTTATGCCATTTTTGACATACACACAAGTCCTCATGTTATTCTCGGGGCAGAGATAATAGATAACCCCTCCCGTGCCATTTAGTCCCCTGATCTCGCCCTTGTATATATATGGTTCTTGAATCAGGGCTACATCGAATTTATCGTTCTTTAGCTGCTTTGCCAGAAGGGCTGTGGCAGCTTTATTGTGTTGCAAATTAATTTGTACGCACCTTATGCCTCCCATGGCTCTTTCTTATATCTTTGGCTTCGGCTTGCTGAGGTCAGCAGCCTCCGCCGGCGACTCGGAGTCCTCGGACATGGGCGAAGAGGGGTTCCCAAGGTAGAGGGCTTCAAGGTCGCGCAGGTTCTCGGATGTCGTCACCGATACCGGTGACGGCTCCCGACACCCACGCGGCCCTTCGTCCACTCCAACCTTGTCGACCTCGTCCGCTCCCACCGACTCCTCGTCCGCTACCACCTCTGCAGCCTCGACAGCGCAGGGAGCCTCTTCAGGATCGACTTCAGCACTCCTCTTCTCGGCATCGTCCAAGAGCTTAAAAGTGCTGACGTCGATCCCCGATTTGAGAGTGTAGCCGGCCTCTCGGATCACGTCCGCTGACTCCCGGTCCATCAGTATGATGCGCCGGGTGCCAGCGGCCGACTCCGAGGTGTCGACTACCTTCCATTGGTCGGTGTTCAGCCGCTCGTTGACACGTTGGAGCAGTCTGAACACCACCCTTGCGTCGGGGATGCCAATGATCTTCGTCTTCCAGGCCATCTTTACTGGTTTTGGAAGATCCTTGGCATCCACGACCTTGAGGCTCATCCCCGCAATATCTCCCTCACTTATGAGGGAGCTGAGCCACGTGGAAGATGCCTTGTCACCGCAACTGATGTGAAGGGCACCTCCCACAATGTTCCCGAAGTTGATGTCGGGAAGTGGCTTGGGGATGATCAGGAGGCGCTGGATTACCACCCCCTGAATGGCCGCCATATGACACCCCAAGATCTTCTTGGTTGGGAAGGTCGTTGGTATCACCGCCACCTTTACACTGGAAAGTGCCTCCGCATACGACCCTACCCTCGTCCTTTTGGAGTCACCACTGGTTTTCGGTGATACCAACGGCCTTTTCAGTGCCCTGTTAGCTGCGTTCGCTTCAGCGGTGACGTCCCTTGTTGGGCCGGCATCCAGACGCTGAAGCGCCGCAGCCTGCGCTTCCCTCTTCCTCTGTCTCCTGCTCCCTTTCTTCACACCCCCTTCCGGCTGGAAGCTTGCAGGGGGTGGTTTCGGGGATGCTAGATCCAGAGGAGTAGGGAGGCCCTCCTTGCTGCAACCTGCCTCCGCTACACCGTCTGCCCTTCCAGCACCTACGCCGGTCGCTCCCTTGGTAGGGAGGCCAGCGCGTCCTTCCGTCAGCCCCGAGGGGAGAGGTCGGCTCGTGCCTTTGGGGTGTTCGGCGACACTTCGACTGTTGCCCTTGGCGTGAAGCGCCCTATCTGCCCCTACGGGCCCTCGAACTCGACTGTTACCGGATCCCGCGTCCCTGTCTGCGACAGGTCGGCGTCTCACCTCACAGTCCGTCAATGCGCTAAGCGCCTTTGCCTCACTCCTTGCGGAGGGTTCAGCCTTCGTCGATTTTGGTATTTTTTTATCCATAAAATCACACCTAAAAATTCGTCCCACTCGTTCCCCACCCTCCTTGGAGCCCTCCTACTGGGGATGCTTTGACGCATCAGGGATACGAGCCGGATATAGCATCCCAAGGTGAGCTGTCGAGTGAGCCCGCACGGTGTCAAGCCCTCCGTCACCTACCACGGCGACTCGGGGCCGTACACCGCCGGCTACTGACCTCATCACCCCAGAACACTCGCCTGCGGCCAGACTACTGTAGACGCAACAGCCGATTGATTCTGACTGGCTGGGCCAGAACCTCCCGTGTGAGATGAATCTCGAGCCAAAGTGGCGTGTTGTTATCGGAGGGTAACGACTCCGACCCTCTTCAAACTCAACCTACCAGGATCTCGTTCTCCACCCGTACGGGTCCCCGCGCACGGCACAAACACGCGGGTGGCATTTTACCGCTACCCATCCTATACTGTTGGATGGGAGGCCCGCTGCGACATGCCACGACATCGCTTGCAGCTTATTGGAAAGGAGTTACAGGAAACATGGAAGGGTGAATGAAGGATGATCAGGAGTTTGACTAGTTATTTCGGTTCTACTCGTTTAATCCGTGGAAACCGAGTAGTTAACAGGCAGCAACCTCGGGAAGGAGCACAACCAGTCTTGCCTTAGGTATCAACGCAACTGTGAGCTCCACCCTCGGCCGTTAGCCATGTCAACTACCGGACAAGTAGATTGACATAGGGACGGATCCATATCACCTGGCGACCGGTCGCAAACTAACGTTGATTTGGCCCCGCCCCCGCCTTAGGGAATAAAGGCTTGTAGTACTGTTAGGCGATGGGCTTGCAACCTGTCACTAATATACACTGTTAAACATCTTAGCCTAATTGTGCAAATTGTGGTTACAGAGTTATCAACAAGTTTTTAGACTTGTTGGTAATTCTATAGCTCTGCCTACCCCACTCTGGGAATGAAGGCGTGAAGGTATGTATGTATGTATGATTCCCTTGATAGTGTCGAAATATACGATTTTTGCGGCGTAAACGGCCGTATCTTTTGTTTACGTTAACTTGGAAGTTTGTCTTTTTCTCAGCTTCAAGGAACTGTAGACCTAAGTATATAATTTATATTTCAACTCGATATCTTTACGCGTTCCGGGGATAAAGGGTCTTAACATACAGACAGACGGACGGACGGACAACAAAATGATCCTATAACGGTTCCGTTTTTTTCTTTATAGGTACGGAACCCTAAAATCGTTTCTTTT
The DNA here is from genome assembly GCA_927399475.2 of Acleris emargana. Taxonomy (NCBI): domain Eukaryota; kingdom Metazoa; phylum Arthropoda; class Insecta; order Lepidoptera; family Tortricidae; genus Acleris; species Acleris emargana. Next base: position 5,430,305 of record OV656836.1, on the reverse strand, counting down.
ATAAAACCGATTCAGTATTCAATCCCGTTAAATCTGAACGTGGCTCCTGACACACGTAATGCCTCCTGCGGGAATATTCAAATTCATTGCTGTTACAAGTTTTCTTAGGCAAGGACTCGTATTTGGATTTACATATTATGTCAGGATGACATATGTAACATATTTAATAGCGCGGCTTTAGAAAGTAGAAAGTGTAGGTATAAAGGTAAAAGAAAGATTGATCGTTTTAGGGTTTAATGTTATATTTATTTCCCAAAATTATACACTAACCTTCGAATTCATAAACGCTTAATAACTTTGCTATTGCTTGAAATATGCTTTGGCCTTATCTCTCATAGTTACTTTTGAATTTGACAGAAAGTAACTCAGGATAATTTATCTAAAATAGGGTTATTGCACGTTTTAGCTCACGGAGGGTAATTATAGAAAAAGTGAATTTTCACAAAAATGACCGGAAAAGTTGACATTACTAACTCCATACTGAGGCGCGAAGTACATAGTTTACAGACAGTTCCCAAATAAATAAATAAATACATTGCGTGCTCGCTACACAAGCCCGCAATGTTGCATACAAATTCCATTGTTATCTAGTTTGTAACTTTAAAAAAAGTGAAAATGGCCATAATAAAATATTTTATTCGAAGCGTAACTTTTTTATCTGTGTCTGGAATAGCTTGAGTTTTTTTTTCTAAAAAAGCTTGCGTTTCTCACATATAGGCTTGTTCTGTTTATATGCGATTTGTATCTTGCGATTTTTGAGAAAAGCACTATATATGCCTCGGCAGGAACAGCAATTGCGGGCCTCGCATTTTTAAACGGACTCGCAAGCTCGTCCGTTTAAACCGATACCAGGCCCGCAATTGCCTGCTTCTCTGTCTAGGCAATAATGTACTATTATTTGCTTGTGACGTTTTATGGTAAGGTAAGTGAATAATAAAACACAAATCGACCTAGCCGCACATTAAACTTGTGTTATGGGTACTAGGCAAAGATATAAATACTTATATTGAGAAATAAATAAGAAATATCCAAGACTTAGAAACAATATTCGTGCTCATCGCATATATTTGCCCTTACCAGGATTCGAACCCGGAGCCGCTAGCTTCGTAGGCAGGGAGAAACTTCACTAATCGCGATTTGTTACTCACGTTGGTTGAAATTAACTTTGTCTCTATTTTAGAAAAGCAATACGTAATGTTATGTTTTAATTAAACTTTTTTGAAATGAAAACTGTCGATTTATATTATTAGAGGTATATTTTTCACAAAAAGTTTGTTCTAATAACAGCCGCAATGTAATATTCATAGGCTATAAAATTCTATTAATAAATATACTTACGAATATTTAGGTACCAAAAACAAAAGCTACGTATGATATTCGGGAATTGGGCGGAGCAATATATTTTCAATATGATTTTATATCTAATCGACAAAGTATGAGGCGTATTATAATGTTCATATTGTGTGAGTTTCTGCTTTGCAGCAAAATAGAGGAGATTAACTCTGATATTGAACAGGGCCAAGAGGCCCTGGAAAGATCCAGGCGGTAAAAATACTATGGTCATTGGCCTGTTATGGTACTGTTCTTAATTTAGCCGCCATTTAATTACTATCAAATATACACCGTGGGAACGAGTAAGCCGACAAATTTTAACCATCGATTCTAGAGCCAATTTGTAGTATATAATGTGATATAACATGTAGCCCAATAACGCATAATTTCAGAGTTTTTAATTATTAAAAAAAAAACATAATTAATTGAATTTAAACTCTGTCAAATTAACATAAAGCAATATTTTCTAAGAAAGATTCATCTTGTAAATAGCAATGTCATCAACGTACAACGTAAATTAATTTAATCAGTTTCTTAGTAAATAATGCTTTAGGTATAATAATAGGTGACAAAGTTCAAATTAAATTAACTATGGAATATTTTTTTTAATAATAAATATCTTGGAAATTATGCTTTATTGGACTACATGTTATATCACATTATATACAACAAATTGGCTCTAGAATCGATGTTTAAAATTTGTCGGGTTACTCGTTCCCACGGTGTATAAGAAGTTTTTTTAAATAACTTAGTAAGGTTTATTTTGCTCTATCATAAATTTGTTAGTTACGCGGCTTGCAGTATCACCGACGATTTGTTACACAATTGAGACGCGAAACGTTTAGCGAAGCACACGTATTAAAGTGTTTATAAGTGATGTTAACTTAAGTTGTTATAAAGACATGGGTCTCGATGCTCTCTTCAAAATACTTTGCAGAATTTCGTCTTTTTAACTTACACTCTCGGTCAAATAATACGGGTCAGAGTGCGTTTTTCATACAAACGAGGCTATTTTGAAGCCTTGGTTCTAGGGCATTGGTTGTTTTGAGTGAGGTTTAATAGTGGATACTCTGAGGTTCAATAGAGGAGGTCAAAAGTGCTTCAGATACCTAACTGATCGCACAATCAGGTAACACCACAACGAGAGAGTTTGGCTCAGCATTCGGATTTCTTTACATTATATTGCCATTTTAGATGTTTTTCTGAACATACACAATTCCGGCGTTAACCGCAGATTCAATCAGTTGGGTATCCTAGCTACTCTGAAAGTCTGGTATCGATGCTCGGGGTGTCCATCATCAGATTTCATTAAAAGCATCCTCTGGCGAGGAACCAACGCTTCGAAATAGCCTCTTTAGTATGAAAAACGCACTCTGACCCGTATTATTTGACCGCGAGTGTATATTTAAATGCCTAAAAATATTGTAATGAAATAAGCCTCAAAGTGATGCCATATATAACTTTATAAATCGCTCATCTCCCATTATAAAACGTATTAAGGTTAAAGTTACCGAACGGCATCAACTTTGTAAGCTTCAAGGAAAAGCTGTTTATCGGAAGTTTATTATTCACTTTGTGGGGAAAATTCGTAGTATTCTACTGCATTAGGCTCATTATCTATTTGTATAGTTACGACTGTTGTATGGTTAACCTAGAAACATATCTAAGGATCTTTGAACGTGTAAAGGGACATTTAATAGAATAGGGCCGTTATTGTTGATCTGTCGACCTTTTAAATGGAAGAATTTCGGCGATTGCGTAGTCGCCGGCTCGCTGACACCGCGAAAGTTTATGAATAGTTGTGTTTTTTAAAGTTATATGTTGAGTGTTGGTTAGGAAAAAAGTTGTCGTATTCTTTTCTATTGATAATCAAAATTGCGTCGAAGTACATCTGTCATTTCTGACGTATTGTAAAATGGGTGTCTTCTTAGCTCAACATTAATTGTCAAGGATTAGAAACGTCCCGTGCGAATATTCTCCTCTGTAAAAACTGTTTTTTTTTTTAACTGTACTATTAAAAAAATCAAATGCTCCAGTGCTTACTTTAAGTATGCTTTGTCCTTATCATCATACAATAGGTTTGAATTTCACAGAAAATGACAAAAAATTCTTAACTGAACTACCTAAGCATAACTTTTATGTAAATACTTCCTCAAACAATATTTTTAGTTTTAGCTCAAAAAGGAAGCAGAAACTGCCCATAAGTTATCAACTTGTGGTTGGAATTTATGTTATTATTATTTCTGAAGCCTGAATTTTGAGTATTACTAGTCGAGACACGTCGCAGTTTTGTGTTTGAGACGCGTTGACAAAATTCAAGGATCAATCTCGTAGGTTTGGGTTTCTGATAAGCCGAGGGATCTTAGTTTGCAAGATTTCGCATGTAAAGAAAAAAAAGGTCAGGGGTTTATCTTAAAAAATGTGTTTTGATCCATTTGTAAGCTGGGCTTCAAAGAGATTTTGTAGATGCTCCAAATGTTTTTTTTAATTTAGTAAATCATGGTTTTTAACCGAACATCGAAAGTCCAAACTAAAGTGTTGTCAAAGAGCGATGAAGCGTAGCCTATTAGGGGTAAAAAGAACGGACTGAGTGCGAAACAGGCATAACCGATGTTGGGAAAAAGTGGGCCTGGGCCGGGCATGTTTGTCGCATGCACCCACAAAGGTGGGCCAATGCAGCCACACGGTGGGTCACCCAGGACGTCTTTAGACGGCGAGGCAGACCCAAGCGGAGAAGGCGGGATAACTTGGAAACTTTTCTGAAGGATTGGCCGAAGATTACCACAGAGGTGTGGAAATCAAGGGAGGAGGCTTTTGCCCAGCAAAGGGACATTATATTGGGCTAATTAATATAATAATAGTTAGTCATTGTCAAAATGAAGAAACAACACTCATGATCGTTTAATTCACAAATTACGTAGTTCTCTAATAATAATAGGTAAGTGCCTGGAACACCTAGCGTCGCTCGGGTTGAAATCGAATTTTCATGAAGATGATAACTTGACAGATCGATTTTACGCCCCCCGTAAATCCTTTATTGCACACTTCATCGATATCAGTAAAGCTGAGAACGTGATAACAAATATTTATATTCAAATATTGCTCTTTAAAGGATATATAGACTAGGGAATGCAATTTAACCGATTATTAACCGTATTTGTTTGAAAATAACCGGTTAAAACCGGTTATAACCGGTTATTTGTATTCGTAATATAAACTGAAACGAAAAAACAAAATTTTAAAAACAGCAAGCCTGACTTAAGCTCGAGGAGCATAGCACTGGAGCTTCAAATCAATGCATCAAATCAATTATGAACAAAGTAACTAGCTACAACTAGCTGCTAGTTGTTTGCTTCTTATTCACAGAATTTAACTACCTTACCTAGAAAACCCTGTATGATTATTATCATTATTATTTCGGACAAAAACCATCCACTACTGGACATAGGTCTTTTCCAACTTTCTCCACGTTGGTTTTTTTAAAGTTAGCTACGGCTGTCAGTTTTCCGCAATCTTTACAAGATAGTCGGTCCATTGCATTTTATCAAGTTGTATTATTCCAACACCTTAAGTTTATAAACAGCTTGTATATTTTTGAAATGCAAAACCAATCATATAAGAATCAGTTGTTTAAAGTAAACATCGGAGACTAGGAATTCAGAAATCGGATAGCAATTTAAAAGAGCAACGGTGCATTTATAGAAGAGATTGATTGTGCAACGCTTGGAAAGAGGAGCTTGCAGTAACAGTAGACAAGTGATTGGACAATCGTTTCTATTTTACTTCTTTTGAGGAATTGTTGGATTCAATTTAAACAGTATTTCGACCTTGTTAAGGGGCATTCTGGCTGTTCTGTTGGCGGAACGGATGACCGAAGCGCTGGCAGCTTTTCGCTCAATTTATTTGCATTGCTATTCAGCTAGGAAATGCAGACAACCGCTTTGATAGGAGAGCCCTTATAGTTTTGCCATGTTAGTGTGCCTCTATCCGCGGTTTTATCTAGTTTCTTCTATACTAAGAAATGCAATATCAAGCCTGTCTTAGTTCAAAACAGTGATGCTACAGGGAGTTATTTAAGTCAGTTGCAATATCCAGACAGTTGCAATTACAATAAGTCTATTATTATTGTATAAGTTGAGCTTTCCCGCGATCCTTACAAGGTTGTCACTCCATCTTGTTGGAGGCCTACCCACAGCCTGACTAATTTGTACCATTGTAATATTAAATATATTTAAAAGATGACTGACTGCTGAGTTTCTTGCGACGTTTTTCTCAGCAGTGGTCTCCTCTTGAGAAGCGCTGGTAGATTCTTGACGTGTAAAAATGCCCATGCGGCCTACTTACTGAATAAATGTCTATATCATTCATTATCTATCCTATTATCATTGTTTTTTGTTTGTTTCAACCCGGAAAGCAGTTAAATTAACCAAGAATAGATTATTGTAACTACAAGACCGATATTATAAGACTAACGGCAACAACAACTGATTATTCTAGTATCTTTTAAAAAAAATACAACGATTTAGATTGGTTAGTTCTATCGTATTAAATATATCTTATATTTAAAATACAGTGTTGTTAAAAACCTTCGCTTTGTGACCTTTATCAACAATAAAAACAAGAACACGTATTTAAGAAGCTTACTTAAAATACTCTTGAGTCCTGACCTGAGAGGCAAGAAAGTCAACTGTTTGTTTTAATGCCAGTATTCCTGAATTTAATACAAACTTGGCTCCTTTTAGACTTTCCGGTATTGAACAGACTAAGTATGTCGCACATTGTAAATAAAGCAGCTTAGTAACTCTTACTTAAGTTAGACTTGAATCGGAACTTTGTTCAACACTGGATTCAATTCAATGGAAAGTTTTACAGGTATTGAGATGTTACTATAGCTTCTTAAGTCGCTGTGGCCGTATAAAAGGGACAAAATTTTCTCAAACATGAGCTTCACAAAATGCACTCGGTTTTTGTCACAGACGGAGTGGTTTGTGAATACGTTAATGAGATGCTTTTTAAAGTTGTTGTTGATCTGACGAGGCTTTTTATTACTAAAATAAACAACCGTTATTACAAATGTACTTAACAATATTTTTTAGTGTATCAAGGATTACGCCGTAACAATGTGGAAACAATAATATATTATGAAGGTTTTTCTTTATTGGACCAAAGCATTTGAGGAAATCTTCAAAAGGGTCCCTTCACTACCGAAAATCTAAAAACACTCAAGTCAATTAGCACTTTGTTAAGCTTTAACGATAATGGAAGGAGATTTATTCAAATTAGTTCGAAATTTTAGGAGCTCTGATTATTTATTTATTTATTTTATGGCATGGGAAGGCAATCGAGCACACAGGCCACCTGATGGTAAGTGGAAACTGTGACCCATAGACATTCGCATTCACAAGACTGCAAATGCACTGCCAACCCTGAGGACTAAGATGCAATGCCTCTATGCTAGTCATTTCACCGGCTGTATTATCCCCAAACCGGAACACAACAATGCAAACACTGCTGTTTGGCGGTAGGTTAATGGATAAGATGGCGGTACCAACCCGGACGGACCCTGCACAAGGTCCTCCCACAAGTAAACAATAATTATACAAATATTAATAATACAACTTGCGATGTAATATGAAATACTATTTCACTGGGGTGCGCTTCAATTTATAATAAAAACATTTTGCATAATTTAATTTAACTAATCACCAAAAGCATAATGAACGTTTAGCATAAAAACCAAATGAATAGTTTCATCTGGCATACGATTGAATAACATAACGCTCATTTAGTATAACTATAATTTTCTTGTTATTATGCATTTTAAGTCAATTTCTCCCAACGAGGTTAGGTTAGGTTAAAACTACCACATTAATAGTAATGAAAGCCGTTGGAAATATTTATTTTTCAAATTATAACCATTATAGTTTTTGAAATTATGCATTTCGTTTTATGCATCATGACTATAACATATATCGATGATTTATTATACAGATCGAAATTATGCAATTCGTGTTATGTTAAGTGATCATTAGACCATTATTTTTGCTAAACATTACACACCCTTTCACTGGCATTCTAGGCACACATTTGGGAGGTACTTCGTATATTTCACCCATCTCAATTTCAATCGCAACATCCTCTAATAGACCCGTTCATATCCGTGTGGTTGCCGGGTAATAATAGTGCTCCTCCATGTCTTCCCGTGGATGTCGTAAGAGGCGACTAAGGGAATAAAGGCTTGTAGTCCTGTTAGGCTATGGACTTGCAACCTGTCACTTATATGCTGGTAATCTTAGGCTTGATTTCCTCCTACGCTGACATCGTATATCGAACATTGAGTATATTCGTACGCTCAGACGTCGTCGACCGACATCAGCGTAGGAGGAAATCAAGCCATAGCCTAGGTAATTCTGTAGCCCCTGCTGTAGTCTCTGGAAACGAAGGCGTGAGTTTATATATGTATGTACAACAGACAAGTGGGACCCAGCATTATTATAAGTGATTCAAACTAACGCAAAATCCAAAACCCTTTTAATTTACAATTTAAATATTTACATTTTAAAAGCACGGTCTTTAATGCCCGTGTAACCTTTAACAACCTAATCTAATCTCGTGGAAGTGGTAAATCTCTCGCCAATAATAAATACACCTCGGTTGGAGGGCTCCAACTTTTAAGGGTCGAATCGATTTATGGCCTGAACAAGCAAGCCTATTCGGAGAGCATTACTTTTCATTTCTTTTAGACGTTAACGTAGGTGCCTTTGCTAACCTTTTTTGGTGCTGGTGAGGATCAAATGACAAAATTAAATATTGTCTAGCTAATACTGCCCTCCTAAGCCAGTAGGCAGTATCTCTGATAAAACTCCTATAGCAATGTGAACCTTATTATTAACAAAAGAGATTTCAAACTACTTTGGGTATTGAATTTTAGATACTGCTTTTTGACAATCCACTAATGAAGTTATCAAAAAAAAGGAAGAAGCTTAAGTTAAATTTGTGGTTGGATTTCAAAACTATTGTACATACGTTAAATTTTTATTACTCAACCTAATTTTTATGTTTATCAGCCTATGTATGTATGTATGTTTGTTCCTTTGTTGTGCTCTAGAAACTCAACACGTGAGCCGACTTTGTTGATTCTTATGTAAATCGATTTTTCTTAATCTTATGAGTGTCACCGAAGATATACAGTAATCAAAATTCAATATATATATATGAGGGCAACTAGACGTGATATTCTACTCATAAATAAAAGAAATAAGGTGTATTTCATCTTGATTTGATTTCAAGTTAGTAAGCAACAGTTGGGCTTTATAAAGCTTGTATTTTGTTGTGACTTGTTACGTTCGGAGTTAAAAAAAAATGCGCATCTCAATCACGATTAACTGTTCTAAAGCCTGTATTGAGATGCGTTCGTTCATTGGGCAAACATGAAAGCAACTGAAGATCAAACCACTAGATCTGGCGCTCTAATTGGCAAAGTTGGTTTTTCAACGCTGTTATGAAGTTTGGTCAATCAGAGAGGTTTGTGATATAGGTTGCAAATTGAATAGCGAGCTAAAATAGTTTTGGATAAAGTCAGTCACAATGCAGTAACTGAAAAACCACCTGGATAAAGGCGGCTTCTTTTTTCAAAGCTGATAGTTTTTAAACAGCCTAACGGATTTTTACCCGAATGCCGGAAGGAGGAGGGTAATGTGTTTATCAGTCTATAAAATGTTTATTCCTTTGTGGTGCTCTAGAAACTAAGGGCCCGTACACACGGACAGCATTTCAACTGCAACCCAGCTGCAAAGTGGCAGTTCCAGGGCTGTTCTGATGCAGTTGGTGCAACTGCATCGAAACTGCAAACCAACTGCACGACACCTGCAAGCGGACTGCACGATTGTGCAGTCCGCCTCGTCCGTCCGTCTCGTGCCGTGCAGTTGGTTTGCAATGGGTTTGCAGTTTCGATGCAGTTGCACCAACTGCATCAGAACAGCCCTGGAACTGCCACTTTGCAGATGGGTTGCAGTTGAAATGCTGTCCGTGTGTACTGGCCCTAAACGCGAGGGTCAACTTTGATGATTCTCTCGTGAGTGCTACTAAATATACCTATGTCAGTTATTAAAATTCAATATGGCGGCAACTAGACGCCATAATTGTAAAAAGAAAAAAATATAAAGTCGACGAACTTTGACAAATGGGATATCTATAATAGGTTTCTATCATAATTTTTCATTTTGAACGATCATTTAGGATTTATAGCGATAGATGGTTAGCAACAACAGTCAGGTTTTTTAAAGCTTGTTTTTTGGTGTTTTTATGAAAACTAACCGCATCGAAATCAGTTTCGTCCGTTTGGGACCTACATACCACAGACTCAACAGACACACAGACATACACATTAAAGTTACATATAGCACCCCTCTTTTTAAGTAGGCGCATATAAACACGGTTTTTTTAATTAATGGCTTAACTTTCGTCCAGTTGAAGACAAACACAATCAAATGAACTGGTTGGATAAATACATCCATGAATTCAGAGGACAAATAGGGATGAGACCTGGGTAAAAAAAAACTAATTAGTCCGTCAGTAAGATTACCAAAAAAAAATAAAAAAAAATTAGAATATAATTATTTATATCAAATTCAAAGAATCAATCAAAGTTTACAAATATAACGCGCATCAAAGTTCGGGAGTGACTCGTGACGTCACAACATGGTATAAAGTGTGCCGAGGCGTGACGTCACGTGAAATTTCAACGCACTTTATCTTCGTAATTTGTATTCTAACCGACAAAAAAGTATGTGTTCAATATTTTTTGATAATGTACCTAAATGACGGACCAATTAGATTTTTTTAGGATACAATAGTATTTACTCTAGTGGATTAAACAGAAGCACGAAAGTATAAAATCTCATGGAACTATTTACGATAAGTGCTTCAGAGCAAGTTCCGAACACAAAGTTGACGTCATCGATGAGCGATGGACTTTTGACGTCAAACGATGACGTTTTACTTATAACTTGATAAAAGCTGGCTTTGTTGTCAAAGCAAACTTAAAGTCGGAAACCGTTTTTACGTGAATCATCAAATCATTACGTAAATAACAATGTTAGGGTAGTTTTTATATGAATAAATAAATATCCTAAGAAAATCTCACACAGATTTACCTAATCATAATCTTAATCTTTATTTGCTTCAAAAATGGTAAAATAAGGTGTTAAATATTTGGACCCGAACAATACATTTTTCGCAGAATACTAAACTAACTCATGAAAAAACCAAAAGCACGATAAAATCGATAGGAAATTGTAAAGCAGCCTAAACTATGTACAATAAAAAGTTATCCGTGTGCTAATACCCCTAAACCCAAGCATGCAAATTTTAAATATTATGTGTACACAAATAATTAATTTTTTTAAATTAACTTACCTTTGAAATGATTCATTTAAATTGTAAATATTTTTTCATTTAGCCATTTGTACAGTTTCATTCTAAATGGCTTAAACGGAAGCTCATTTTTTTTTTAGGGATGAAGTTGTAAATTTTGATACACATGCAGTAAGTCCCAAACTAAGCTCTAAACTTGTTCTATGGGTACAATACAACGATAAAGCTTATTATAAAGAAATACATACTTAATTAAATAGACATCCATGACTCAGAAACAAATATTAGCGCTCATCACACAAATATCTGCTCTTATCGGAATTTGAATCTTGGACCAGTCGCTTTGTAGGCAGAGTCATAACGAATTAGGCTAACGTGTCGTCAATATAATAAACCAATGTATGCTTTTACTAATTATAATTATGATAATTATTAATTTAATCAGGCAGGTAGTTGAGGCTACTGAAAGATAGATCCATCCATCTGCTCCTCGATCAAGTTTTCTTTGTACGGTAAATGTGTTGGACAAGTGGGTTTTTAAATTGGGATAAGGTTTTAGTTGAGGTTCTCATCGCTTCTTTTATTAAACATTAGCATTCATCTAAAACCTAAAGTCTCTTTTAAAGTCAATTTTTGAATCGATTTGAATCTTTTTTGAAATTGAACTCACACAAAAGCATTTGAAACTTTGATCATTCCGATGTTTCAGTAAAAAGACGAAACAAAGAAATGGAAGTAATCCTATTTCGCAGTAATTTAGTTTCCTCTCATCACGAGTAGATTTTGTATCCAGTAAGATATATCAAAGCCGGATAAAGTAATTAATAAATGATTATAGGTGAAAAACTTAAGTACATAACCTCTTGCATAGTTAACGGACCGTTCGACATTCTAGATTTGAAATTTGACGTAAATTCACTAATAGTTTACAAAATTCAAAATATTTATTCAGTAATTTGGCCACATGAGGGCTCTTTTACACGTCAGTAACATGGGAGTGAATCTACTAGCGCTTCGGAAAAGACCATCATTGCGGAGAAGAAGCGCTGTACGAAACTCCAGCAGAAGGTCATTTTTTCAATTATTAAATACAATAATACTTAAAAGTAAGTTACATTACAAGGTATAATAGTAATAAAATATTATTATTTTAAACTAACACAAATAAAATCATTACAAATGTAAGGTCAATAAAAATAAAAGGTAAAATGACTAGGAGAACAACATGACGAGGTCTCTACGTCAAGAACGATAATTAAAAAAACTAAATTGGAAAATAGGTCCTTGCAAGCGTGAACAGACCGGACTCCACAGACAGCACCCGTTCACGAGTATGACGCGTATCTCAGCCATCGCCTCCCTCAACCATGTGTTCGGGAAGGTGGCGACCCGATCAACGACGCCGCCGTAAGCAAAGACCTTAAAGTGAGCATGACATGCTCATGCTGCCGGACAAAGATAAAAGTAAAAAAGTATCTGTCCGGTGAGAAACATCATAATGTGTTCTCAATTCTAGAATGCCTTGTGCACACAAGAATCAATAACAAAAAGTACGAAAAAGACACAAGGTAAATTTAAATTTTAAAGTGTACATCATTGGCTTAAAGGCACAACTATATCCAAGAGGTCATTTACTAAAGTTTTTCATCTAGTACTCGTTAAATGAATGGTTAAGCTTAAATTAAAGTTGTCATAATAGTCGTACCCAGTTGATTATATTATCTATGTCATATTCCTAAATTGGCCTAGGTTTAAAGGGCGCGAAACGTTACCGTATTTTTTAGCAAACTTTTTAGCCTCGCAATCCTCTAAAGAGAAAGGAAAAAACGTTAAAGTAAAAAAAATGCCTATGATCATGAACTAAAACTGAAGGATATCAATATTATAGGGAAAGTTAGCGAAAAGCATATTTCACATGCCTCTGTAATAACGGCCTACGTGTCAAAACTTATTTTCTCCTCCTTTTTAATTTAGAGTAAAGGTCGAAAGGAGCTCTTGTCGGCGTAGTAAGAGCATTAGGGTGCGGCTCTACTGAGGCGAAGACGAGAGGAGCGGAGCGGAGCTGTGCCAATATTAACCAATAAAAGGCGCATGCGGTCACGTCGAGCGCGCCTTGCGCAGATTCCATTGGTTAATATTGGCACAGCTCCGCTCCGCTCCTCTCGTCTCCGCCTCAGTGGAGCCGCACCCTTAGGGTGGTGGAACCAAAAATGGAAACTTGATTCTTATTATACAGAAGATAAGGGTTATTAATTGGTTTTGCAACAATCAATTTAGGATCGTATGAAATTTGAATTAAGAGTAAAGTGTCCATTACTGGTGCATGTCAGCTAAAAGTGTCCATGATTGGTCCCTAATGACGAAATATCCTCTAGGTCTTTCTACCCATTCGATTTCTGTTCAGTACGTTGATTCTTGAATATTTTGTGCAAGTTCCTGTCTTGAGATTAAAATCAGGCCCTAACAGACAAAATTTATTTAGAAAATCTTCAATTCTTACCAGCTCAAATTTGAAGAGATCACAAATATTCTCAATAGCAGCCGATCTCTACAAAATTGCGGGCAAACAACTCTAAGAGCTCTGCTATTTGCAGAATAAAGAGGAAATTCATAGAATATGGTTTTCATTACTCACCGACGTAAAAACGAATTCAAAGTGAAAAATATGTTGAAACTGGTCTTGATGTTCCAAAACGGAAGACATTAGAGTTGGTTCCGGATCGCCATTACTCACTGGAATAAACTGAAGAAAAAGTTCGAAAGTTGTGAAAAATGTGAAATTTAAAAACTGTCTTTAACCGGAGTTTTTGGTAGTTTGCGGCAAGAAATCAAATTTTGTGTATTATCTTCTTTTTTGTTAATGATTGTATTTACAAATCCAAGAAAAGTAATCTCTATTGCCACACAAGAACAAAACAAGAAAATTAACCGAAATAAATCAATTGCAAAATAAGATATTAAACTCGTCCCTAAAATCGCTTATTTACTACTGAAAAAAAAAACCATTATAAAATAAACGTCCTGCCTGCATAAAAATACTTCAACCGACTTTAGAACCATTGTATTATCTAGGCTATCAACAATAACAAAGACATCAAAGTTATTCCAACTATCTTACCATAAAGATAGGGTAAATTTAACTTACCGGAATAAAGCCACCTGCAATAATGATTATGCAAATGGATCCATCGTGGATTCCGGCCATTTGGCGACCCACCGGCGCTGGGTCACTCTCGTCATTTGGGTCACGCAATCGAGTTTAGAAGTGTTATTCTCTTAACAATGGCTCTTTGTCGAACGAGTGAGCGAATTCATACGAGCGGGCTCACTTGACGGATAAACCGATTTAATTGAGAATGCACGCCCTTAAGTGCTGTTTTTTCGCTCTGTGAGTCTAGACAAGTCGCTTAATGGTAGCGTAAACGTTTTTGAAAACTGAAAAAATTGTATGGAATTTACGTAGGAGCTTTATGAGGCCGTCTGACAGATTGCGTCAATCCTATATATTTTAGATAACGATAACGAGCACGGAATGCATCTAGTCTAGGGCCTCTGACGAGTCAACTTAATTTAACTGGTTAATAATACGTCCGTTGAGTTCAAAAGCGAGTAAGAGATTCAGCTACTAAGTTGAGGGTGGCATTGTCCCTACCATTACAATTGTTTATCAGGTGTTAAACAGGGCCTTTATTCCATTCGTCAAAACAATATTACTTTTGACGTTTTAACGTATCGTCAACGTTACGTTAGCTCTTATTTACTAGTAATAGCGGCTTAGTTAAAAACAATTCCAATAAAACGTCAATTACAATATGATTTTACCGAGTTGAATAGAAAAAACAAGTATGAACCAATTCTCTATTTGAGCATTTCTAAAAAAGTTTGTACATTTCATTCACGACTTTAATTTGCAAAAAAAATTGCAGGTTGGTAGAGTGAATGAAGCTGAGCCTAAATAACATAGTCTCCCAAAATGTCCTCATACATTTGTATGAAACTTTCCTTTTTTGTTACCATGAACCAAAGAAAGTTAGTAACAAAAAAGGAAAGTTTCATACAAATGTATGAGGACATTTTGGGAGACTATGTTATTTAGGCTCAGCTTCATTCACCCTACCAACCTGCAATTTTTTTTGCAAATCGAAATCGTAAATGAAATGTACAAACTTTTTTAGAAATGCTTATTTAAAGTTATTTTAGTAGGTATAAACACTTTAGTTGCCTGTATCTCAAAAATTAGTCTTAGTTGTGATAATTTTTCTTTTAAATTCGTTAAATTCGCTTTTATTCAAGATATGTCTCTGACCTTGACTGTAACAAAAATTAGAGCTTTAAAGCTTAATATTTCATGAACGGATCCCTTAATCGACAAATTGTTTTCACGAACCCGCCATTTTTGAAAGATCTAACTAACGCCACCTATCTATGGGGTAGACGAGAAAAAAAATTCATTCCCAAGGTTACATGAGGTACATTAAAAAACATGTTTTCAAGATTTCATTTTTGCACTTTGTTGACGTAACTAATATGTAGGTATATTCTTGCCAAATTACAGCTTTCTAGTACTACACTCGCGGTCAAATAATACGGGTCAGAGTGCGTTTTTCATACTAAAGAGGCCATTTCGAAGCCTTGGTTCCTCGCCAGGGGATGCTGTTAGTGAAATCTGATGATGGATACCCAGAGCATCGATACAGGACTTCCAGAGTGCCTAGGATACCCAACTGATTGAGTCTGCGGTTAACGCCGGAATCGTGCATGTTCAGAAAAACATCTAAAATGGCAATAAAATGTAAGGAAATCCAAACGCTGATCCAAACTCTCTCGCTGTGGTGTTAACTGATTGTGCGATCAGTTAGGTATTTTAAGCACTTCTGACCTCCTCTATTGAACCTCAAAGTATCCACTATGAAACCTCACTCAAAACAACCCCTGGCCAGGAACCAAGGCTTCGAAATAGCCTCGTTTGTATGAAAAACGCACTCTGACCCGTATTATTTGACCAAGAGTGTAGTTCTCTAGCTAGGCTGCGGACGGACGGACAAACATGTCGAAACTATAAGGGTTCCTAGTTTGACTAGGGAACCCTAAAAAAATTTACATAAAAACCATAAAAAAACTATAAAAATTGTTAAGTTACATACCTTCACGCATGTAATCCCAGAGTGGGCTAGGCAGAGCTACAGAATTACAACTTTAAAAAGTTGTTGATAATTTAGTAACCACAATTTGCACAAATAGGCTAAGATGTTTACCAGCATATTAGTGACAGGTTGCAAGCCCATCGCCTAACAGTACTACAAGCCTTTATTCCCTTAGTTGCCTCTTGCGACATTCACATTATTGTTAAGTATCATCTAAATATCATGTTTACACTGCCAATCGGCCCTGTATGTAGGGCAATCGAACAAGGCGGTGAAACTGAGCGGAACCGCACATTTTCCGGACGGCTGCGCTCGCTGCCACGGTCTAAATTTATGAAGAGGATTTTGTACGCTTTAGAGGGATCTCAGTTGCAGAAAATGTAACTGGTTCTCTTGAAACGCAGATGGAATTCCGTAGGGATTCAAATAAAATAACGAAAGAGTAGTAAGTTGAACAACGCTGTTCAACGGTTGCATGGGTTTTATTTGTTATTTTAAGGTTCGGTACCAAATGGTTAAAAAGGACGCTACAGTAAGACTTCGGTGTTGGTCTGTCTGTATGTGACAGCAGTTATTTTTTGAAACTATTGAAGCTATCAACTTGAAATTTGGCATAATTTTATAACTTGCATGCCCGCATCTGTTTTTAGTAAAGAAACTCATTGGAGAAGGCACTCGAGCTGACAGGTGACCTCATGGTAGCTGGGACCTGAGACTCATATGTACGAGACATACATGAAATTTGTATTATCTGTGCCCCGGTCTAAACATGTATTGATCCGGTTCGAAGGACCAATACATGTTTAGGCCAATAAAACATTTCAATTATAATCTTAATCTAGTACAAAAGTTTTGACCTCTCACTCCGACAGTGGGTGAGCAACTAGCCTGTGCCGGGGCACAGATAATACAAAATTTATGTCTCGTACACCATAGACACTTGAATTCACAACTAAATTATCTCAAGACTGTAATCCTAACACCAATGCGTCGCCATCCTTTAAGACTAAAATGGAATGCACATGTTTATTTGTCAAAACAGTACTCTGTCAACGTAAAAATCCTGATCGATGAAATATCACGTGTCATCGCATGCAGGCTAATCAATCAACTGTCATGGCCCGCAAAAATGTAATAAACTCGGCCAAATTAAGGCAGATATGAACCAAAACATAATGCAGTTTATAGCAGAGTTCATAATCCGTGGATATGAGAGAGCGAGTCTAGACTACCTTTATATCTGTAGGTAATCGTGCGATCTGATTATAGAACGTTGCCCTCATGTAATCCTTGTAAAAAGTTTCTGAAAAAATAAGAATAATAGGTCGTGCCAAAACATCAGCAAATATTGCAGAGTGCTTAAAAATACCTTTAGGTACGCAGGAGGCGTGGTTGAATTCTTCAGCTAGCTTCAGAATTTCGAAATTTGAATTTAAAGCTCAGTTTTTGTTATACGTTATAAAATGTATTCAAAAGAGTTACTTGGTTTGAAGCCTGATTAACTACAAAAGATTAAGTAAACTTTATTGTAACAAATAATGCCGTCCAATTATTTTGCTAGAGCCAATATTAGCTTAATGAGGTACATAGATTGATCAAAACATAATTTTATTGATACACAACCTATTCAAAGTAATAAAACAAAACTTTAAATTAATGTTATTTAAAATGCTATAATTTTTTGAATAAGGAAGTAATAAACAATAGAAAATCGTTAATGATTGTAAAAGAGAAATTTATACAACAAATTCCTTTAGAACTAAATGTACGCTCCAACTTTTGGGTCTAAACATCGGCCTGATAAATAGTTTACAACTAATAAATGTTTTATAGGACTTTATCAATGTTAGTAGTACAGTGCGATAGCTCTTAAAAAGGTGCTTCGGTTTTGTAGTTGGCTCTCACACACTCTCATACGCTCTTATTAGGAGCGAGTGGAGAAGCACGTTCTAAGTGCTCACAGCAAAGCTCGGAAACCTGGTTATTTTTTATAACCTGCTCGTCAGAAACTCCATACATTTAATTTGTGGTAGGACCTTGTGCAGGGTCCGTCCGGATCGCTACCACCATCTTATCCATTAACCTACCGCCAAACAGCAGTGTTTGCATGGTTGTATTCCGGTTTGGGGATAAGACAGCCGGTGAAATGACTAGCATAGAGGCATTCCATCTTAGTCCTCAGGGTTGGCAACGCATTTGCAGTCATAGGATTGCATTGCAGTCTTGTGAATGCGAATATCTATGGGTCACAGTTTAACTTACCACCAGGTGGCCTGTGTGCTCGATTGTCTTCTCTATGCCATAAAGAAAAAGAAGAAGAAAGAAAGAAATAACAGAATCCATATTATTTCGGTTCTGATCAAAGAGCAAAATAAACAGATCCTGCTCTAAAGAATGGTTATTTAGCTCGCTATTTGTCTTCACCGCACACCAGCGCCATCGTCTCCTCGTCTTTTCTACCCTATAACCTAGCTCTTAAGTTGCATTTTCACTTGCACAGTTTGAAGTCAAGCTGGTATTATCTTTTAGTAATGACAACAAAAATACCACATTAACCCCAGCTATCATAACGCTTGCGAATCGAATCCGTTCCGAACGAGTGTTTAAAAAAAAAAACATAATTAACCGGTATTTTTTGATTCAGTCCCAAGCACTGGCTCAAAGACTATAAGTAATTGTTACTCACGAGCTATTCTTATAGTTTTAAAACTGTTCTCTGGCAGCATATTTACATTACCTGAAAAAAAAAATTGAATTATTACCAATAATAAAAATCTACATAATAGGTAATTATATAATGAAGTTTGACGACGCGTTAAGTTTAGTTGGAAGTAACCCTACTTAGCTAGCGATCGTGGGTTCGATTACTGGTACAGGCAAATAATGTTGTGCTGATAAAATATCTGTTCCTGAGTCTAGGATGTTTCCATAATGTATTTAAGTATGTATTTCTCTGTATAAGTATGTTCATCGTTGTTTACTCGTAGTACTCATTAGTACAAGTCTAGAACTAAGTGTGGGGCTAGGTTAATTTGTGTCGGATTGCATATTTATTTATGATATTTATTTTAAGTTATAAATGTATGATTAGATATAATTTTTTAATTGATATTAGGTAGGTATTTGGCATTTATGCACATAAATCTGCTGCACATTAAGTGTCTCCTTATACTGAGACCAATTAAAAAAAAGTATTTTTGAATCCGCACACGGTTTGAGTGACGGTACGCGCTTTCTTATCCTTTGTCCTACCGCAAAACAGTAGTGTTCGCATTGTAGTGTTCCGGTGTGGGGATAAGACAGCCGGTGAAGTAGCATTAAGGCATTTTATATTTGTGTTCAAGTTTTCGCGCATTCGCAGTCTTTGGACTGCAATCTTAAGATTTCTTGAGAATGTACAATTGCCACTTAGTATCAGGTGTAATGGTCTGTGTTCTAGTTTGCCTTGACTTTGTCATAATAAACTATGGTAAAAGGGAGTTTGTATATATTTATATTAAAGCGTTTGTGTTAGAGTACTTAATGAATGTCAAACGCAACTGACATCAATCTTACACAGCAAACATAAGTGTTTCAATTCTGAATCATGGTTGGTGCTGTCATGACACCGTTTCCAAATACAATAATCATAAATCCTGACTAAAATATTTATGTGACAGTTAGCAATGCTAGAACAAATAAAGGCGGACGTCAAATGGGACGTCAGATAACGTCAGAATGCTGCGCTGCGGTCAATGCCGAGCGGCCGGGAACCGCACAATACCCTGCTAACCGCCAACGGGACGCCAGGTACGTTTCGTATTGATTAAAAAAACTAAAGGCACGTCTACATTTTAATTTTATTATAAACTTAGTTTGAATTTTTTAATTTTTACATAAATATTTTACTAAGTTTTAATAAATAATATATGTATAATTACATGACATTAACAATTAAAAGTTAAACTAAACTTATTTAAATTAAAATAAAACTAAGCTAGTCAAATATTAAAGATTTAAATAATAATCACCACTATAAAAAGAACAAAAATTAAATAAAATAGCCAATTAGTCGTATCCTCAGTAAAACATTAGATTAATTACGAAGCGAACATGCAATAGTATAAAAGTCAACCAGGAGAGAGGGAGACGGGGGAGAGAGAGATAGCACGACTCACAGATAAGGCCTGAACACAAATACCACACTCTCCACCACCAAAACTGACACACATACTTGCCAATCCCCCCCCCCCCCCCCCCTTTACTAAATGTATGAAAATAATTATGTATATCTCCTGTCTTACAAAAACAAGTTATTATGTATGATAATTATGTTGGAGGATTCCAACGAATACAAAATGTCCATTAACTCATAATAAAATTCATTTACAACATCTAGGTACGTCTAAAATGGGAAATTTGCAACTAAACAATGTGTTTTTTGACTTAAAAAAATTAACAAGTTATTAAGTAGATGAAAAACAAACTACATTGCTCTTTCTATTAATATTCCACTGATTTTGCAATTCTCAAATTTATTACAACAACCAGATAATACAAGTCTATTTCTGGCGGACCCTCTTTTGAACACCCTGTGATGTCCTCTCGCCATTCGAGCCGTTATGATTTTGATTGGCGTATAAAATGTCATACCCATTGAATAGGACCCGACACGACAAGCAGCTTTAACTCAAACGATTGATGTCAAAACCAACGAGTCTGAAACAAAATCCACTGAAATTTAAAACTTGATCCGAGTCAATAAAGTTTGCTGTAAAAATGGATTTCATTTCGACTTATTTCTTTTTATTATAAACGTTTCGTATATAGGAAATAAATTATTTATGAGTCCCGAACACGACACTGTGAAACTTTGTTGGCATTTTATAGAGTACCGTTGTGCGGAACCATTCGCTATTTTAAGATTGGATTTTCGCGCAATAAAAATGGCGACAAAGTATTTTGTAACAGCATTATCTGCATTTAAGTGTTAGTTTGGTACGTTTTAATGTCTGTGATAAGCTATGTTCTCGTAAAAAGGTAACTTACCATCATTATCTCAGCGCTTTTTCCAATTTTATGACACATACTTTGACTTTGATCCCAGTATTGGCAGAGCCAGTTATTACAATTCTACGACTGCTATCTGACCATTGAGACTTTGTTGGACCTATAATCAGGGTGATCAAATTGATTATACCATGGCTACACATTCATAAGCTGCAGGATCCAGGATGAGCAGTGGAATGTAACAATTATAAAGCGAGGATAACCTTATTTAACATATTTGAAGTAGGTTTATTGTCCTATTAAATTGAGTCGTTAACTTTGCCACTGTACAAAGCAAAAAGCACTTTATTGGTTTTTCGTTTTATCGCATTGAACTATTTATAATGACTACAATAAACAGCACCCTGTGCATAGAAAACAAAGAAGAAACATTTTGCAAGCTGAAGTCAATTTATCGTTTTTAGGGTTCCGTAGTCAAACTAAGAACCCTTAAAGTTTCGCCATGTCCGTCCGTCCGTCTCAAATAAATATACATATTAGTCACGCCAAAAAAGTGGTAAAAATTAAATAAAGTCTCAAAAAAAAGCTATAATTTTTGTAAGAGACAAGTGTCCCTTCAGCCAAAACTACTAGTACTAAAATTCTGAAAAATATCTTAAATTTTCGATTTAAAGTTGGTTAGCAACAACAGTCGGGTTTTTATAAAGCTTGATTTTTGTTGTTATTCGTTAAGTTAGTCATTCAGTTATTACGTTATGTCTTACACCCTTTAAATTGAGTATTAATTTGAACAACACACAACCATCCTTTGATTTCATGAATATAGTTTATTAGAAAATACAATAACAGCGATGAGCCATAGACGGCGGACGCTAGACGCAAGTCTTAAATGATACCCGTCAGTGGTTTAGACATGTTTTGGTATGCATTGATTCCTCGTCGGCGTCGACGTGTGTTCGAACTTGATGTCGGCCGGAATGGTATCTGACGGTGGCATTTCAATTTGCGAGGATCATACTGTATGTTGTATGAAATACAGGATGTTCCATGATCAAAGTTATCATTTTTGATGTTTAATTTTTTATATTTTTTTATTCAAATTTCGCTACGATTGTTACGAAGTCGAAATTTATCATGCCGCTCAAGAAAAACCTACACCCACGTGAATATTATATTAACTCATGGATGATTGAATATTCTGATATAAAATAATTTTGCCTTAAATGCAATATCAGTTTTCACCCGAAAAAATATAATGTCACGCGTCACTTCAAATCTGATACTGAATAAATCTGATGTTGAATAACATTTAGATGTTGACAGTAACATCGATATATTTTTTCGTCGACAAAATATTTTGCTACATCACTTCAGCATTAGGTGCTCGGAATTAGCACAGTTATGGTAATGACAAAAAAATACTTATAATAATATAGTTCTGATAAAAGTTCCAAGGGACAACCTCATACAAATTGACCTACGTAGTCCCGTAAGCTCTAGGCTTGTACATTCAACAGCATAAATATGTACCTTGTCGCTTTCAATCGTTCACTATTTTGTATGGCATTTCAAACATAACGTTAAAGTGACAAGGTACATAAATGATCACTTATTTATGCTGTTGTCTGTACTATGGGTACTAGACGGTACCAATTTGTAGTTAGCGATAAATAAAACTTCCTTTATCTACGGTTTTACTGGCCGCTAGCGCCGACGCGCATCATTAGACGCACAATGCTTTCTGCCCAAGTGGTATAACCACGTAAGTAGCATTTTTAATAAGGAGTAAAATGGACCTTTTTAATAAAACAGTAAGGTTTATTTTGCTCTATCACAAATTGGTTAGTTACGAGGATTTGCAGTATCACCGACGATAAACTAACGAGCCTAAACCAATCACATTACTTGGTTGCCTAAACTCACTGTGCAAATATAAAAACAGTGGATCTGAGGAAACATATGTATGAAATTTATGATCGCTGACGGTTACAAGAAATAGTCAAATTCGTTTTTTTTTGAGTTATTCCTTTTTGAAGTTTTAGGTAATTCTGTAGCTCTGCCTACCCCACTCTGGGATTACAGGCGTGACGATATGTATGTATGTATGTATGGATTCCTTTCAAGTGAAAAGTGAGAATCATTACTTGTGGGAGGACCCTGTGCAGGGTCCGTCCGGGTTGGTACCACCATCTTATCCATTAACCTACCTCCAAGCAGCAGTGTTCGCATTGTTGTGTTCCGGTTTGGGGATAAGACAGCCGGTGAAATGACTAGCATAGAGGCATTTCATCGTAGTCCTCAGGGTTGGCAACGCATTTGCAGTCTTGTGAATGCGAATGTCTATGGATCACAGTTTCCACTTACCATCAGGTGGCCTGTGTGCTCGTTTGCCTTCCCATGCCATAAAAAAAATATATAAATAGCAAAATTAAATCTCACACAAATTGAGTACTCCAAAACTAAGGGCTAGGCTTGTGCTATAGACTAGCCAGCGAAAATTTTAAATACATAGAAAAATACATAATTTCAACATCCCAGATAAAGGAACAAATATTCGCACTCGTCACATAAATATCTGCCCTTACCGGGATTTGAACCCGGAGCTAGCTTCATAGGCAGGATCACTTCCAACTACTAATGTGGCGTCTCTGATTAATAATGAATCGTTATGACTCATTTTGACAAAATATTAAGGTACTCTTTACAGTGGTAATGTTCAAAATAAAATCCAAATATAGTCCATATTAATAATCTTAAACTCAAATAATAAAGGTTTTTTATCTACTAAATCGTAGTTTCTGCTAAAAAAATGTCTCCTATTTCCTGCTTATTTTGAGAAAGCGCTTGCGTGGACAAAAAATGACAGCAATATCCCTTAACGATCTTTTAGGACCACGCCGGCGGCGAGATATTCGCGTTTTTTCTTTAGAACGAGAAACATAATTCTTGTTATTATTACGAAAGAAACGGCAGGCACAATTTATTTGACCTTTATTTTCTTCATGTGAATTATGCACTTATACATAAACAGTCAACCATTCTGATTCATATGCTATTATAGAACTGTGACGACGTGAAAAATTACATTATCCTTTTCCTTAGTTATCGAGTTGAATCATAACGTCACTTTGAGATAGTTCCATAGTGGCTTTTTTTTCTGGCATACAGAAGACAAACGAGCACACAGGCTACCTGAGATGGTAAGAGGAAACTGTGACCCATAGACATTCGCATTCAGGGACCTTGCGCAGGGACCGTCCGGATCGCTACCACCATATTATCCATTAACCTACCGCCAAACAGCAGTGTTCGCATTGTTGTGTTCCGGTGAGATGACTAGCATAGAGGCATTCCATCTTAGTCCTCAGTGTTGACAACTGATTTACGGTCATGAGATTGCAGTCTTAAAATAACATTCTTAAGATTGCAAATATGGCTGGTGTGTCCGATTGTCTTCTCTATATCATAAAACGGTGTCAGATATCGTCGGTGATACTAAAACCGCGTAACTAACAAATTTATGAAAGAGCAAAATAAACCTTACAGTCTTATTAAAAAGGTGCATTTTGCTCCTTATTTAATACTTACGCTGTTTTGCAGGTTCACCGACGATATGTAAAATGTTCAATCTGATTACGTTACTTGCAATACGTATTTTAGACATACGACTGTATTCCGTGTGGTTTCCGGGTTAGAATAGTGCCACTCCGTGTCTTCCCTTTCCTTCTTCTGTGTGAATAAAGGCTTGTTAGGCGATGGGCTTGCTACCTGTCACTAATATACACTGTTAAACATCTTAGCCTAATTGTGCAAATTGCGGTTACAGAATTATTCATTATCATTTTTTAAGGTTGTTGGTAATTCTGTAGCTCTACCTACCCCAATCTGGGAATGAAAGCGTGAGTTTATGTATATATGAAGGAAGACATTCGACTAAAATTATGTTATGGCTATTTTTTTCTTTACATACAAACATTAACCACGCCTGTTTCTCAGAGGGATAGGCAGACAGCATCGACCACTTCCTTCCACTTGCTACGATCTTGACCAATTTCTTTCGCTTCTTCCACATTCACACGTCGAGTCATACACGCACGTTGGTTTTGAGTACTTAAGATTCGGCCCTTTTCCAGTACTTCCGATTTGATTCGAAAAAGTACGCCTAAGTCGGCCTCTTCCGACCTTTCCACTCACTTTCGATCTGTATATTCATCTATCCTTTCCAATTGACCGAACCATCGAAGCATGCCCTTTCCAATTTTAGTCACTACATCTTCTTTTATTCCACATCCCTTTCTTTAAATCACTTAAAATAAACGCACAAACGTTTTTCTCGGCCTTGGCCTTCTACATTCCTGTCCGAATATCGCCCAGTATAATCTCTGGCCCATAATAGTAATTCTATGCTCAAAGGACACGGCCTTGTTGAATCATGGATAAAGCTTGCCAAAAACTATTAAGTACTGAATTTATACACGTATAATTTCAAAGAAACTTACTATTATAAATTGTAGGATAAATTTTGAAGATATTGCGACGATATTAAGAATTAAAGTTGGTTCACTCTGATCAAGTAAAATGTCGAAACTTTTAATTGACGAAAATCGAAGATCGTCTGATAATTTGGGAACTTTTCGCTAAGTTGGCGTTGACTTGGATCACTCGAAATAGCTCGCGACCTTGTTGACAATTATCAGTATTATTATATGCTAATAGTAATCAATTGAAATTGATATTGTAGTAATTAACAGCAAAAACTATAAATCTACTTAAATTTTCAAATAGGTACATGAATCGTAATTTTTTTATTAAAATCCAACTTTTCATTTATAACTTACTATCATCGTGTCTCAACATTTATTTATTAGTTACCACTTCTCTTATCGTCTCTGAATAATCTTCATTAGTTACAATCTCTCTTCGTCTCTCAATAATATTATCTCATCAAAGAGAATCTCACTATCTACATACATACATACCTTCACGCCTGTAATCCCAGAGTGGGGTAGGCAGAGCTACAGAATTACCAACAACTCTAAAAGCCCGTTGACAATTCAATCTCACCATCTCATTTAAATAAATTTAAATCATGCTATTGCAGATTTTTATGCAATGGGCCTATAATGGTCGATATAAACTGGTGATAAAGCATCCGAAATTCTTGCACGAAACTACATACCTGGTTGTGAGAGAGTAACAAAATGTCTTATGAACTTTAAACGCGACCATAATAAACCAGTAACGAACACTGTCAGAAATGTTAAATTGTTTTATGAAAATAAAAACCAATCTCCAAATATAACACAACTCCTTAAAAGTTGTTACCTTGGACGGACACATTTGAACCAAGAAATTCTCCAAACAATGGAACAGTACCCTTACCATGAGTTACAATTACCGTACTGGCTAGCGAGTTGAATGCACTGTCTCTCCCAGACTTCGCAGTATTCTTACAGAGTGCAAGGGACAGAGCATTCAACTCGCTAGCGAGCTCGGTAATTGTAACTCGTGTTAAGGGTACAGATATCAAAAGACAATGCTGCGGACGAGAAAACGGCACTTTACGCCCGGTATGGACGAGAACTTAAAGAATTTAGAGCAAGGAACTGCTTGCCGTATCTTAAGATAAGAGAGGAATGGTACTTGATCAGAGATGATATTCTCTTAAAAAAGCGGTCAAGTTCGAGTTGGACTTACGCACCGAGGTTTCTGTAGCGCCAAGTAGGTATACTTATTATATTCCAATTTGAATTTGATTTCCAATTCGGTTTGTAGATTTCTTGCAGCGTTTGTAATATACAGTGTGTCTCTGACCTTGGGGCTTAAAATTCAACGATCGATTCTACTCGCTAAAATGAACTACTTTTGTTTTGCAACATGAAAAAATAACTTAAATTTAGATACCTAACTAATTGATGTTAAAGTCTAATTGTAAAATCAGTGTATTACATACTGGCCATGTAATCACTATCTCATGGTACGGGGGCGACATTACCTTGGTACGGGGGCTAAAGGAAAATGGAGAATTGGATCGCGTACATTGAAAATTAGATTTAACTTGTATGATAAAAAATAAATTTAAACTGAACATATTTTTAACAACTTACAGAACAAAAGAAGTTTAGTTTCAGGAGTAGAAATGATCTATGCATTTAAAGCCCCAAGGTCAGAGGCACCCTGTAAATAATCATGCCAAATTTGACGCTCCTATGTTTAATCTTTTTACAGTACAATGAAAATAATGAAAATAAAAATACGTTGAAAATATAAATATTGTTTTGTGTGGCCCCCTTTTACGATTTTAATTTTATTTATATATTTTTATATGTTAGTAAAACCGTCATAACAACACATTCTTATTCTGAAAGAACGAAACTCCTCACAAGTTGTTACCTCGGACAGACACTTGTACGAAGCAATTCTCCCAACAATGGAACAGATATCAAAAGTCCATTGCTGCGGACTGCAGCGGCGAGATAACGACACTTTACGCCCGGTCTGGACGGGGACTTAAAGGATTTAGAGCAAGGAACTGCGTGCCATACCTGGAGATTAGGGAGGGATGGTACTTGTTCAGAGATGTAATTCTCATAATAATCAGCCAAGTATCATTTGGACTACTTCGAGAGGGCCAATCTGGTATGAGGGCCATCTTTTTATACCTGACTGCAGTGAAACCTAAAAAAAGGGTTGTGTCTGAATTTTGCCACATTTTGAATGGTGCCACAGTGACATTATAAAACAATTTGTTTGACGCTTCTTACAACTTCAGTCATAACGTCACTGTGACACAGTTCTATGGTGGGTCAGGGTTCCATTGCGCATTGAGCTGATTGTACGTTCCTTTGTCCCGTTGTAACTACTCAACGGGTCAACCGATTTTGATGAATGATACGTCATTACATTTTTCTTGATGACGTGTGTGTGTGGGTGTGTACCCACAATTACAAAATTCTTATAAATCTTTTTCAATCAGATTTCATGTTTTTAAATGTTACTACGATAATATCAGAAAATGCAGTCAGGTTTTTAAAGGTTGCTTTTTATTAAGTTATTTGTTATAACGGCAATAGCAATCCTATTCCAAATCCTTCTCGGTGCATTCTGTCAGATTGTGGAACCGGCTACCGACTGGCATTAGGCAATCACAAACGGTAGATTCCCTAAAAGGCAAATTAAAGAAGTTCTGGCTTGACTCTAGCTCCTAAATATCAATTATCCTCTAGGTACGTAAAATGTAGTTTATGTATGTACATTTAACTATTAGTATATATTTCTGTATCTATTTATGTAGGTATTTGAATGTAGTTTTATTTTAATTTTATTTATATAAGTTGTATTGGTTACTTAATGTGTTATATTCTTCTTCTTGTACACTTGTTTACTCGTTGCACAACCTTTCACTCTTCTCAATCTCTCAAGGGTTAGCTGGAAGAGATCCCTTAAAGGGATAAGTTCGCCTTTTTACATATTTTTGTATTGTGTGTATTAGTTGTATTGTATTGTTAATTGTATTTGTTGTATTGTTTGTATTAATTGTGTTGTAATTGTGTTGGGGGAGGCCTACGTCCAGCAGTGGACTGCAATAGGCTGAAATGATGATGATGATGATGATGATGATGTATATTGTTCTGTTTGTTCTTTTGTACAATAAAGTGTTTACATACATACATACATACATAGCATTAGTCACTTTTTGAAAATTTTAACCACCAGACATACAGACGGAAAGCAGAGGGTGATTCTTTGGCTTAATATTACCGCCGCCATTATTGATTTCGCATTTCAGACGAGTTTATTTTCAGTCCAAGTCATTTTCGTGAGTTAAATTTGAAAGCAAAGTAGAACTATGTGATGTTTTATAGCTAAGTTTAGTGGCCAAGTTACAAAAGGATTGGTTACATAGTAAAGGCAATAAAACTTTTGCGACTTTCACAATACTGGAACATTTTAGTCACAGTTTCATTTTGATAGATTTTTACAGAATTACCTTACGTAGTAATATATTTAGGGTTTTTCCAATCGCAATCAAAATCAAAATCAAATCTGTCAATTCCGTTTTTCTTATGGCCGCCTCCTCAGCGCTCGGTATTACGTCACTTAAAAATGCGATTGTTCAAAAATCAAGTGGGAAATACTAGCGCCATCAAGCCAATTCTCTCGATGCGCCGTCATATTCGTGTATATTCAACATTGTTTAAAAGATATCGTTTTAATTGTCTTCTATTTCGCTGATTGTGTTCTTGCTTTGCTTAGAACAAGCAAGTAAGAATGGGACAAAATATAGTAATAATAAAAATTATAAGTAATAATTGTTTTGATACTATCAAAAAAAACCTCATTGCTTATGCCTTTTGTTTTGTTTTTTACTCAGCTGCCATTGTTATCATGTAAAATAAGAGCTAAAATATTCAAAATCTTACCCAGACAACTGCCAAATACAATCCTAGTCTATATTATCTGACATACCATTAATATTTTCGTTTACTTTAAATAAATTCACGTGAAATCTCGTTCGCCACAAACTAAACTAGCCTCAGGTGGGTTTCACAATTTAATAACAAGAACAATATAAAATTACCTCTGCAAAATTTCGTTCTGTTTTACGAATTCTCTGCCAGAGCTCTTGGTTCTCTCTTAATTTTGACCTCATCTGGAGTCCTTGGTAACTCGGATTTGAGTGCAGAGTTTATCGTGTTTGTTATGATGAGAAGTAAAAAAAGTTTCGCTGTTTTTGCTCTTTTGGTTTTTAGTTTTATTTGTTAAGGAATAATAAATTAAAATAATTTTCAATAAAAGTAGAATAACAATTATGTTATGTTATCCCGTTAACCCTTAGTAGTTTGTGGGGTGAGCAGTGCTGCAGATTTACCAATTATAAAACACATACATACATAAACTCACGCCTTCATTCCCAGAGATAGGCAGAGCTAAAGAATTACCAACAAGTCTTAAAACTTCTTGATAATTCTGTAACCACATTTTGCAAAAGTAGGCTAAGATTAAAACACAAAAAACAAAAATAAAAAAATACATAAATTATAAAACACAACAAACTAAAATACTGCTGAGTTTCTTGCGGCGCTTCTTCTCAGCAGTGGTCTCCTCTTGTGAAGCGCTGGTAGATTCTTGACGTGTAAAAGTGCCCGTGCGGCCTACTTACTGAATAAATGTCTTTATCTTTATCTTTATATAGCTTTTAGAATGATGAACATTAGCCATTTAAAAATTATAGTAACTACACGTTATAGAAAATGACTTTATAACAAATGAATTATAAAGCAAGTGATTTTATAGGAAATGAATTGATAGCATCAAATTTTATGACACATGATTTTAAAGGAAATAAGGTAGTCCCGCGGCCACTACCGATTGTGACCGGGATCGTCGACTGGTTACCACTAACACTATCACGTGGTGAACGTTAACACCGTGTGAACCGACGCCAGGGTCCTCACACCGCACTCCGTCGGGCAGCCGACGGTTTCTCCAACCGCTGCTCCGCGCCACTATACTGCGAGGGAAGTGTTCCTATACTTCAAGAAATCAGACAACACCTATCCACCTACTTCTACTCACGCTACCGGAGACCTTATTTTTTTTTAGATAATTTAAAGCCAGCAGATTGACACAGGGTCGTTTTTACCCTGGAAAATCGGTCAGTTCCCAAAAATATACCAATAAACGACTCCGATACGGACGCAGTCGTAGAAACACTTCTTTATAAACCCCTAAAAATATACTGAAAGTATAAATTACATGTAAGGCAGTAATTTTGGGCAATATATCCTACAGGTTTTTCGCAGGAGAAAACGGTTTATGTGGGCCCGAATAGGTGAAAACAGCCGATTGGGTATATTAACTGCTTTTTAATGGTCGGTTTGGAAAATAAATTTAGATTATGTGTGGAAGATATTTGCGATCAAGCGTAAATGCGATAAAATGGGAAATATAATATACTTACGACTATTTTTGATGCACCATGTCGTGTTGATTCTTTTCCACCAATCATTTTGGAAGTTGTAGAATATTTCCGTAAGTTTATAAATTAATGAGAATATTATCGAAATAATTCGAGAGCATTGAGGACTTTCCCTTTTCCTTAAAAAACAAGAATATTCTTAGAAGTTCCCAAAAAATGTTTATGACAAAATTTACATATTAGGGAAATTTATATATTAGTTTCTAGTCGGTAAAAACTTTTTTCATCAAATAAGTATTTTTTTACGAAGAATCTGAGCTTTAATAATGGAGTTTAAGTATTTTATGAAATCGGTCTGTTGAATTTTTAGTCTTCATAACTTTTAACGGTGCGCTGGCCTAGTTGGTACTGACCCTACCTACGAAGCTAGCGGTCCTGAGTTCTAATCCCAGTAAGGGCAGATAATTTTGTGTGATGAGCGCGAATATTGGATCTCGAGTCATGGATGTAAGTACTTATATCGTTGTCTCGTACCCATAGTACAAGCCTAGAACTTAGTTTGGGACTAGGTTAAATTGGTGTGACATTGTCCCCCTCTGATATTTTATTTATTAAAAAATCGTTATGATGGCTGTAACGGGTTTGTGAGCGTAGTCAAGATGTGTTCTGCAAACGTTAACTATACGTATTAAGTTCGCCTTAATCGCGGTCGATAAATCATCCGTCACTCTCGCACTTACATCGGTCTCTCTCTATCTCGGTCAGAAATTGACAGATGTTTTATCCGGGTGTGTAATGTTTAGCATAAAAACAAATGGTCTAATGATCATTTTACATAACACTAATTGCATAATTTCGATGTGTATAATAAACCATCGATATAAGAGTCATGATGCATAAAACAAAATGCATAATTTCAAAAACTATAATGATTATAAATTAAAGAAATAAATATTTCTAACGGCTTTCATTACTATTAATATGGTCACAGTTCTAACCTAACCTAACCTAGGTGGAAGAAATTGACTTAAAATGTATAAAAACAAGAAAATTAAAGAGTTACACTAAATGAAGTGTTATGTTATTCGATCCTTTGCCAGATAAAATTATACAATAAAATTTATTTTTATGCTAAACATTCATGATGCTTTTCGTGATTAGTTGAATGAAATTATACAAAATGTTTTTTTCACATCGATAAATATACGATTGCCGTTACGTGTGGTTGCCGGGTTAGAATTGTACCACTCCATGTCTTCCCGTGGATGTCGTAAGAGGCGACTAAGGGAATAAAGGCTTGCAGTACTGTTAGGCGATGGGCTTGCCACCTGTCACTAATACACTGGGAAACATCTTAGCCTACTGGTGCAAAGTGTGGTTACAGAATTATCAAGAAGTTTTAAGACTTGTTGGTAATTCTGTAGCTCTGCCTACCCCACTCTGGGAATGAAGGCGTGAGTTTATGTATGTATGTATGTAAATATACGATTGGACTGGATTAACGGTGTTGACATTATTTTGGATTGACGTAGTTATTTGTAACTTGCCACAATTGTTAATGATTATTGTAAGCCATTCCTAAAGACATACTACAAATAAATTTTAGACTCAGGGTCTATAAATAAGCAAATTATTTCGCTACATAATAATAATATGTAGTGATATAGTACATGGTCAGTTTATCACGCTACAGCCGTAACTTTCTTTGTTTTATTTATATACATTCGGATAAAAGCAGCAAGGAGTCTTGCCAAAATATTTTGGCATTCAAACTTATTCTTATAATATATGTATTTTACCAAATTTATACCAGCAATGGTATTTTAAATCGAGGACAAAATACCAACAAAGGAGAAGTGATGTGTCTCGTCTCATTTTTTAATAAATAATTAATATTCATATAATTATTAAGGGGCTACAATGACCGTCCCAGACGTTTTTGACGAAGTTTAAGTTCTTTTAAAAAAAAAACTTTCTTTTCGTCAATTAATATGGAAACTACATCTAAATATCTAACAACTAATCGAAGGTTTTTTTGTAACGTTGGAAATAAAGGCCAAAAAACTACTTTTTTGGAGTAAAAATGTCAAACCTTGTAAGCGTAAATCTCGATATCAGTGACAAAAGACAAATTGAGATGGCAGCTGGTTTAGAACAGCAGTGTCAATCCAAATAGGTTTTAACACCAACTGAAAGTTTAGAGCTTCAGATCGAAGGTCATCTGCCCATGTTAACCTAAATAATGATTTCACCATTACATCGTCGCTCTTTACCCTACCCTATTGAGAGACAAGTGTCAAGGTACGTATGTATGTAACTATGTTTTCACGTCCATTAAAACTTAGAGTTGGAACACAGAATTCTATTGACGGGGCTCGGTAAAACAATAATTATCGCCTTTGACATGTTATCGAATAGTAGGCCGCCATATTGCTGTCAAGTAATTAATATTAATAATAAATAAATATCACAGGACAATATGTCACAAATCGACCTAGTCCCCAACATAGCTGTAGGCTTGCACTATGGGTACTAGACAACGATAAACTATCTTATATAGAGAAATACATTACATAGAAAACATCCAAGACGCGGTAAAAAATGTTCGCGCACATCACACAAATATTTTACCTTACCGGGATTTGAACCCAGGATATCTAGCGTCGTAGGCAGGGTCAGACTAAGAATATGAGTTATCATTACGTTGACGACATGATAACATGTCTATAGTAATATTGTTTTACCACGTAGAAGAAAAACCCAGTTTACCTACAGTTCCAAGTCCATTGGGCTGCCTGACACTCCAAAATCAAGGACAAATTGTAAGAAACCTTAACAGAGACTAATAGTCAGGGTTTTAATACGATAATTTTTCGGATAAAAATTGGACAGCAACCTGTTACTGTATTCATAAAATAACGTATGCACTGTCCCTTTCTGTCAAATTCAAGGACAAAGCATCTTATCTTATCTTATCTTACAGATGGGCCCTTTTGGATACACTCGACCCTTTAGGATCTTTTGTGCAATTACCTTCTTACACACTCAGCTGTTCGAATGTGTAGGTTTCCTCACGATGTTTTGCCTTCACCGTAAGAGCATCGGGTAATGTAGTTAAGTTAGAAAAACTCATCAGTAGATACATGTTGACCGCGGGTGTTCGAACTCGGTACCTTACGATCACGAGTCGACCCCCTACGCCACTAGGCCACCGACGCTCTAGGAAAAAACATAATTCAAGTACACTTTATATATTCCGCGTTCATAGTTAAGAGGGATAGACTGTAATTGACATCCTGCTGTCGCCTCACAGCTGCTTGGGGTCAGCTTTCAGAGATCGTTTTGCTTTGGTATCGGATTTGCATACCAAATTTCAGTCAATTTTCGTTGTATCTGGTTCAAAATTGAGATGCAAGGTTTAAATTTAAAGAAATACTGGTAGAAATAATCTCAATTTATTTTAAAAGCATGTAATAAAAACTAAAAAAGGTCAACTGGTAGAGAATGCTATTACGGATTAAGTTCACCTGTTGTACTCAAATTTGTATTTTTTGCAGTAAATAAATAAATAAATAAAATACATCTCAAATGTTCAGAATTATTTGGATATTCTAAAAATGCCATTAAAAATACTCTCGGAAAAATTCAATACATTTTTACAAAGATCCAAAAAAAAAAGTATATATTGTTTTGAAAAATAAATTAAGTACCCCGAATTACACTTGAAAGCAATAAAAACGGGTCACTTTGTCGGGTGACGACGCGCTGGCCTAGTTGGTAGTGACCCTGCCTACGAAACTATCGGTCCTGGGTTCAAATCCCGGTAAGGGCAGTTTTTGTGTGATGAGCGCGAATATTTGTTCCTGAGTCATGGATGTTTACTATGTATTTAAGTATATATTTTTTGTCTAGTTACCCATAATACAAGCCTAGAGCTTAAATTGGGACTAGCTCAATTGGTGTGACATTGTCCCCTGATATTTATTTATTTATTTACTTTACAAAAAATACATACCAGTTTTTATTGTTCCCCTTGTTACTGTTATTAAAACAGACAACAACATTATAATTACTTTCACATACGTCGAAAATGTTTAAATCCATCAGTTGCAAAATCAAACCTCTACCTCTATAACGTAATTGACACTCAACCGTTGAGTGCATCTCAACCCGAGAGCCGTTTAAATTGCCAGAAGTATCCTTTGTTCTGCATTCATGTTTAATTCAAGAGCTGCAATCGGGTCTCGGGGCTCACAGGGAGGTTAAAACAAATTAATGACCTATATCTAGATTCTAGATAGTCTCCGTCGCAGTAATATTAAGACTCATTTTAAATTACATCAAATTCATATTAAAACTAGCTGCTGTCCATGCTCAGCGCCGCCGCCCGGTGTATTTTTTTTAATACAAACCTTGCCCTGATAATTACGAACACAAGAAAAATATTATTTAAATCGGTTAGCCATTCTCGAGTTACGTATATAGGGCCAGAAATATTTGCATTTTTCCCATTAACACACCTTATATTTAGTTTTTTACTGCGAAAAGATTACATTTTTTGCTATAACCTCAAAAATAATTTATTACTTTCCTATCCAAATATTTTCGCGGGTATTTCGTAAAACTAAAACTACGTCAAACTGACGCAAAAAAGAACCCTGTCTAATGTACCAAGAGCCTGTTTTATAGTGACGGTAGGGGAGACCGGGGACAATTGAAACGATTTGACTTTGACTGCCTGTTGCCGTTTTATTTTTAAAGTTAGAAAGATGTTTGCCATAATTATTTCAAGGTTAGTTATCTGGTTCCTAAATAAAGTATATTTGGTAAGTCTATCATTAATAGTTATTTTACAATAATGTAATAAAGAGAAAGGGGGAATGTGGTTCAATTGACCTCACACCGTTGTTAATTGAAACACTATGTAAGGTCAATTGAAACACCGTAATATCTTTGACACAATGAAAGTAATGTTATCAGTCCTACTCGTTTTCATCGCTATATTGGTATATAATACGACCATCAAAAGTTCACAAGCATAACATAAACATATCGTCATTTATAAGCATCAGAAAATCTCGATCATCAAACGCAGATTAAAAAAAAAAATGACTTGTAGCTTTCTTTGTTGCTGGCTACCTTATACATAAAGCTTAATAGAAAATAGTTTGAATGTTATAATAAGCTATAATGATATGGAATTGTGTTAAAAATACATAATTATACTACATACAAAAATGCTTGTTTCAATCATAACAGTGTTTCAATCATAACTTAATGATTGGATAAACTTGAAACGTCGGGATTTTAAATAATATACACAATATAATCGGTTAAGATCGTTTTATTATAAAACAAAAACAGTTACAATAAAAATAATACCACGGCTACTTATATGCCGAATTAAAATAAAATCAAAAACGTAATTCCTCTTGCATGTAGTTGTAACACATCAGCTGTATAGACTGTTCGACATTCTATATTTGAAATTTGACATAAATTCCATTCTAGTTTTGTACACAACTTCATGCAAGAGGAGCGTTACTTAAGTTTTTCACCTATTCGTCAGAATGATAGTAAGTAGTAGGTACACATACCGGACTAATACCAAAAGTGGCACCTATATCTATACTTCTATAATATTAATATGAATAAAGTAACTCTGTCTAGTGGTTTATTTATCCAAATCACGGGCAAAAGTTAGTGTAGGTATAATAATTATTGACCATGAAAGAAATCATTATAAAAAAGAAGCCATTTGCGCAAATTCATTTTCACATTTATTAAATAAAAACATGCGTCAAATACAGAACCACCTCATATTTAAAGGCGACTATATTTGGGGACGATTAAAACGCCAGGACGAATGAAACGTTTCAATCGTCCACACGCAAGTTGTTCCTACCATCCCCAAATCACAGTTTTTAATTCAAGGTCAAATATTAAACGCAAAAACAACTCGAACACTGATAATTGGCAATAATAAACATTCGTTAATTTATCACAATCACGCTAAAATAGTTAAATCAGTTAAAATACAAGAACAAACAAAGTTATTAACAAATATACAAGATGAGAAATACTTACTTTTGACTGCGAAAAAATTAAATCGCTCCGTGACACCGCTGCGTTGCTCGGTCGCTCGCGCTCTACTGACCATAGATTAAGATATGGCCGGCGGAGTCCTGAGTGTTGCGTCATACTCGTAGGTATTATAGTTTTTGAGAAATTTTACTTGTTTCAGTCATGACGTGTTTCAATTGTCCCCGGTCTCCCCTACATAATTATAGGTTAAGGTAGGTTTCCATTATTATCAGCCATAATAAAACATACTTTGTTAAACATTGTCTATCTCTCAGTCTTAAGTAAAAATGAAAAATTTAACTTTTCAGATTGATTTCTTTTTATTGGGCATTCCATCTTAGTCCTCAGAGTATTCCAATGGGCAGTCTTAGGATTCCAGTCTTAAGGTTATAGTCACAGATCCCACTTAAAATCAGGTGGCATGTGTGTTGTTTTGAAAATAAAAAATATTGACGCATCGACGGACAAACGGACAACGTATGCTTACTAATAAGAGTCCTCTTGGCATCCTTTCGGTATATAACCCTAGTAAATAGAACAGCTTAAAAGCTTTCTTGGCTAGACTAACATAATACATCACAGAACCAGGTTTCAATATATTTATTGTAACTATCCCCTACCAGTGATTTACACTTCCCATAAGGACTCCCAGTTCCCACTTCCAACTCCCCGCAGTAAAGAGGGCCATTCAACGAATCGATGAGACAATTTATCTGGTCATGAATGGCTCTATCTGCGAAAGATCACGGATGTTCTCAAACTAGGGGAATAAAATATTATTTGTTGCTTAGTTTTGTACTAGCGGGTCTTAGTGCTGTGTCTTTACTGTAAATGGGTTTAGTTTTACTGTGGTTTTTATTGCAGCAATGTTGACTTGGGTTTTTAAATAGTTCCGAAGTTTGACATTACGCGAAGAAGGTTCGTGTTAATAATCCGTGTTATGAAATTACAATTTGAAGGTCAGTTTTTTATTGAAAGAAATAGTCGATAGTCAAGTGCCCGTCTCGCGCACCGAGTGTTCTTATATTCTAATTTAAATTCAAATCAAATAATCGTGAGTCCACCTCGCCCTTGTTTTTTTTTAAATATTTGTTTTTCCTTTGTGTTTTACCGTTGTAAAGATACAACAAAAAAAATTTCATGTATGGGGATTTCTATAATATATAACTTTCTTATTATTTGTTAGTTAATCCGCCGTAAAAAAATGAATTATGAAAAAAACAAACATCTCGTTATTGTAACGGTTCAAAAGAAAAGGCTCTTTAGAGTGAAGACTTAATAGTAGGCATACTAATAGGGTCTAGTTGGGCTCTATGAATACGGGACCCTAAAGATACTACAATTATTTAATATTAACTTTTTTTTTTATTGCTTAGGAAGGCAAAACAGCACACAGGCCACCTGATGGTAAATGGAAACTGTGACCCATAGACATTCGCATTCACAACACTGCAAATGGACTGCCAACCCTAAGGACTAAGATGGAATGCCTCTATGCTAGTCATTTCACCGGCTGTCTTATCCCCATACCGGAACACAACAATGCAAACACTGCTGCTTGGCGGTAGGTTAATGGATAAGATGGTGGTACCAACCCGGACGGACCCTGTACAAGGTCCTCCCACAAGTAAACGTAACGTAGTTTAACACAACGTTAATTTCGATACAACTCAACCCACGTGTTTTGTAACAAAACAAAAACGCAACTTTTTATAGTCTGTCACAGCGACTACGTGACATTCGCGAATGGAACTTTGGACGTCACTTTTTATACTGAAATGTCTAAAATGCGATCGTTTTATTATTGTTACTTGTTTTACTGCAGAACTGTAACCACGAGGTACAAACACGAAACATCACAAAGGAGAATAAAATATAAGTTACGAAGTAACGTACTGTGTTGTGGCGTTATTCAAATAAATGTTGTGAGTTAGAGTTTGAAAAGTTCAGAGCACGAAATAAAACTATTTTCACTGATACTCATAAACTGCGCTTATTCGTTTCAAACTTGATCATAAGTTGATGCAGTTTCAGTCTGTGGGTAGGTATACGTACAGAAGTTCATTTCGACAGATCTCAGCAGAGAAATTTCTATGCAAGTGGCCCTAACGGTTTTAATTTAAGTATTTTACAGTAAGATTTTTCATCCTTGGGGTCGGCTTTTATTCTTCTGCCATTTTATTAAATCCAACAATGACATTAAATTACGAATAAACTACATACATACATAACATACATAAACTCACGCCTTTATTCCCAGAGTGGGGTAGGCAGAGCTACAGAATTACCAAGCACTCTTAAATAAGTTGTAGATAATTCTGTAACCACGTTTTGCACAAACAGTTTACCAATGTATTAGTGACAGGTTGCAAGCCTATCGCCTAAGAGTACTAGAAGCCTTTATTATTCCCTTAGTCGCCTTTTACGACATCCACGAGAAGACATGGAGTGGTGCTATTCTAACCCGGTGACCACACAGGTACGAATAAACTATATAATAAAAAAAAAAAAAGTGACATTATTGCGTTTATAGTTGACTAATTAACTTTTGTATCATTTCCATTTATAACATAGTGACACTGTCGGATTATCATCGTGCGATATGATGATGGTTTTTTTTTTACCGTCATCATAAACAGTTGGTCGCCCGTGTCACAAGTGCCCGCGTTCACCTCTTCCTTCAAATAAAGTCATGGGTCGACAACTTTCGGCACAAACGCAATTTGCCGTCGCAACAGACTTCGCTTTTGTGCGAGAATCACGTACCCTTTCGAGTGGTAATTCTATTTTGGGGGAAAACGGTGCCTTTAAAGTGTTATTTGTTAGAATTAAGTTAAGAGGCATTTGCACACTTAACAATCATACAGTTTTATTATAGACGGTAAATGTTTTTTCTCTATCAGATTAGGTCATTCAAAAATATTGCAGGTTTGAGAAAATAATTTTACGAGTAAGGTATCCGTTTATGAATTATTAAGCTTTAAAGCGCTAAATTTGTTTCAGTCAAGTGTCGTCCCTACAGCCAAAATTACAAATACGAAAAACCTGAAAAATATCTTAAATGAAAGCACATATAATGAATTTAATACGAAAACTATCAATACTAAGTAGACTTTAGATGTTCTTGAGTTACAAACGGTTTAACTGTTTATAACTACCGAAAACTTATTTGCGGTGTTGGTAAACTGACCGCGACCTATGTCATGTACGGGGATAACAGTTTTCCAACGGAAAAGTTAGGTTATATGGCTAGATTTCGTCACTTTCTGACACGTACATAAGTACGAGAGTGACGGATGCTTAATCCACACTTTGTCACGCGATTTATAAACGCAACCATACT
Source organism: Acleris emargana (assembly GCA_927399475.2). Lineage (NCBI taxonomy): Eukaryota > Metazoa > Arthropoda > Insecta > Lepidoptera > Tortricidae > Acleris > Acleris emargana. The sequence goes on along the minus strand of OV656836.1, from coordinate 5,390,116 downwards.
AGGCCTGCTGCATAGATTAAAACAACAGTACGGTTTACTTAAAGCACTAGGCTTTTATTCTGCCGTCTCTTTTCTGCTAGGTATCGTTTAGTATAGTAAGTTTATTATCAGCATTATGATGGCCCTTATTATCTTGACAGTAAAGACGGCTGAGTCGTAAACAATACGATTGCAATAAGAGTAAAATTCTGGGAAAGAGGCCGTAAGTGCAAAGTTATTTTCTTGCTTGATAAACATCTTAGCTCGCTTAGACGTCGCTTAATGGTGCGTTTACTTTCGTCGAATTTGAGCGCGTTTACAGTCTCCGACTAGTTTACACGGTTTTTTATAACAAAAAAGTCGGTTATCAAAAAAAGTAAACATATAATTTAAAAAAAATGTTACTTTAGTCAGTTTTGTCACGAAAATTAACTAACCCGCTATAAAGCAAACGGCGGTATCTCAGACAAAGCTCCTGTAGCAAGTGCGACGATTGAATTTGCTTTGTTCATTGAATTTGAGATACCGCCTATTGGCGTATGGAGGCAGTTTATATTCTTAATTTTAGTCTTAATGTACGTTTTTTTTAAACCACTCAACGATTCCTGTTAAAACAAATATGGCCGACACTTTCGGTTACAGATTTTTTTTCCGCGCCATACTATTCCGTTTTAAATTATACAAAGAAATATCAGAGAACAATGTCACACAAATTCACCTACAGTGCCCGGCGGATAAGAAATCCATCCTGACATATTACACAACCATGAAATTTCAGAATAATATGATGTTGACAGCAGTAAAACAGTGCTGTTATTACTATTCCTTCACATGCATCAAATAAGTTAAGCATTATTTTACTGCTGTCGGGATCGAATTCTCATTGGCAGGGATTGCATAACTGGAAAATAAAGGTACCGTTTTAAAACAGTATGACGTCATACCAATTCGTTCCGGTTTGTTTCGGTATGACAAAATATTTTATCGATACCAAAATATAACGGTACTGTTATTTTTTTCGAAACCTGAACCGTTTTCATATAGGTATCACTTGGGCTTTATAATGGTGCCGCCTACAGCGCTAAACAGTCTGCGCTAGTTATGGAGTGGACCCGATTCTACAGTGACCTCTTAACTTCCTAATTTTATTTAGGTGTCGCTAAAACACTTTGCTATTCTATGAGCAGCTGTCATAATCAAATTACAGATTTGAATCTGACGCTTCTTATTTTAGGCGGTCTTATACATTGTCAGCTTGAAATTCTGGAATAGCACTGATTAAATCTGCCGTCTAAACTATGTCTTAAAATTAGACAATTTAGTTTTAGTTAGTTTTAGGCTATTTAAGCGATGTGCACGTAGAATCGGGTCCATTGTATGCCTAGAACCTACCTATTGTTGTTAAATTTCGTTCGGCGGATTGGTTATTAAATATCAGTATCGAAATAATACCGGTTGACTACCATTTTTCATCTATGAAAAAAAGAGATACGTAAATACCGTAATGAAAACGGTCCCTGCTTATCGGCCGGGCAATGTAGTCTCAAACTAAGCTCTTGGCTTGAATACTATGGGTACCAGATAACGAAAAACTTACATATTCACAGAAATACATACTTCAATAGATAGAAAACATCCAAGAAGTAGGAGCCAATATTCGCGCTCGTCGCACAAATATCTGCCCTTACCAGTATTCACTGGATTATTTATAACATTTGATTTGGCCCAAATCCAACCATTTTAATTAAGATCTTACAATGTAGACACTGTAAACTATTTAACGAAGAACTTTTAGCTGGTAATAAACGACAAGATGTTTCCTCGCTGTACGTATTTAAGCAACGAGCGGCATCAGCCAGTTTTCTTGCTAGTTACAGTATAAATAAGGTTACAAATATTGCAGTGTGTGTGATTTATTGCCGTGGATTATAAAAATCTTATACTCAAATAAAAGTGCAACCACACCGCTGTTAAAATACGGTACGCACGCATCGTATCCATTTTCTATCGCATCCCCTCCACAGCGCTGCTAAAAATACTGTGACGGTACGGAACCGTAATGACGTACCGTAAATGTCAAGGTAAAGTCGTGACGTTTGCGACACGTCACTGCGATTCCGTGCCTTCAGCGTATTTTGAGCAGCAGCGGCTGAGAGGCATGCGATAAAAACGGTATGGATACGATGCGTCACTGAGATTCCGTACCGTCTCCGTATTTGATGGTACGTTGACTACGCGTTGGCCTAGTTGGTAGTGACCCTGCCTACGAAGCTAGCAGTCCTGGATCCAATCCCGGTAAGGAAAGATATTTGTGTGATGAGCGCGAAAATTTGTTCCCGAGTCATGGGTGTTTTCTATTAATTCAAGTATATATTTCTCTATATAAGTATGTTTATCGTTGTCTAGTCCCCAAGGTACAAGCCTAGAGCTAAGTTTGGGACTAGGTCAATTTGTGTAAGATTATTTCTTGATATTTGTTCTTATTTATGATATTTATTTATGTGTGTGTGTGGTGAAGTACTCGCGCACTGGTGCTCTATTTTACTACGTAAAGCGTTATTGCTTTTGATGTTGTGTTTTGTTTTAAACTCGGTCGCTTTTGTTGTCTAGTAATTATGAACTATCATAACGTTGACAAATACGTGTTGAAAGCAATAAGGCTTTACCGACTACAATAGAGCCCATGTACTTATTCACATCGCTTAACACTATGCTTGAATAAATCAAACGTTAACACGTTGAGTGTCAGGAACCTGAATGTCGAGTCCATTTCTGCCCGGCGCTGAAAGTGTTTTAATAAGAGGTTGTAACCAGAAAGTTGTTCAGTGTTTTTTTTTACAAATAAACAAAACCTCTATTTTATATCGAAAACCACTTGTTTGAAACGGTTTGAGTATTTCTATACAGGTTTTTTAAAATAAAAAAACAGTTTTTTTATTCGTAGCAGGAATGTAATAATCATCTATTTCTGCTATGGCGTTTTCCAAAAGTGTTATTTTTGATATCAATTCATAGTGACTTAAATTAAAGAAACCGGAACTATTAATACATATTTTTTTTGGTTATTAAAGTTAATTTAAAATTATTATAATTTAACATATTATTTAACCAAACCAAATGGTTAGTTAAATACTAACTAAAACCGCCCGCGTAAACATTTTCCTATCATTACCACTTACATCAGTCGACAACACAATTTAATAAATTATATTGCAGTGAATTTCTATTATAGTGACTTTTATACAGTAAATACTGCAGTTTGCTCAAGTGGAAACCGAAGACTTTAGCAATCGCGGAGATATTGACTCGACTGCACTTACGAGTAAAAGGGTCTTCGGGTTCAGGCAATATTGGTTGGACCCTTTTTGCCCAGAGAGTCATATTGTATAGTTAGTATACATTTATTTATTAGGGTCAGCTTTTAGTGATTTTTATAAAGGTTTATATTTTTGTGTGAACAGGGTAGGGTCTTTTATCGTATTTAATTGGGATAGATCAAAAAAAAAACTCGGGATTTTTACACTCTAATTTGAATGAATAGGTAATTTTTTAAGAGACCGTTTTTATTTAATTTGGTATGACACAATAGTTTTGTTTTAAAAGCTATACACGGTGCCCGTGAGCATTGCGAGACATTTTAACAGCATATTCCTGACCACATTTTAAGTTAAAAATGTTAATTAACGTCTGCTGAATTCGGCTCGGTTTTAGAGATATTTCGATTTTTGTCTAAAAATGTTGTAATGAAATCTCCAGTAAGAAACACCTTTATGATTGCGACGTTGCAAGACTTCACCATCTAATTAATTAATCATTCTGTTAAATTACTTAGTAACGGTTTTGAATAGATTCTGCTTGGTAATAATTTATGGCTATTACGCAAATATCTTCTTAATCATGACAGGGGTTTGTCTCTTTCTTCCACTTGACTTTTCTAACATTACTGGTTAGAAAATAAAACAAAATAACATTCATTCAATGTCAAGGGTAATCCCCATAATACATAAGAAATGGAGGAAAAAGCGTTGCCAGCTCGTCCTAAAGCATTGTTTCACTAGAGAAGCGAAAATAGTTGATTTATTTTGTATGAAAAATCGAAAACTTAAAGAGTTTGAATTGGACCTAGGTTCATCCAACATTTATTACTCCTTATGACCTCAGGAATGCGTGGTTAAAATCTCTCGCAATGCTCACGGGCAACGTGTATATGTTTAGCGGACATTTTATGGATGACATGATTTTTTTAAATTTGGGGTGTCATTTTCTAATATCTAGTGAAAAAAGTGATTGTAATAGTGTATTTAAACATACTATTTCAAGCGGTTGTCGCCTAACCCGTAAGATACAACTAGGAGGGCTTCAAGCCGAAATTGAAAGTCAAACAAAGGTTAAATAAGTATACTTTTGTCGAAATATCCGAAATAGATAAATATTTCAAAATCTTAATAATGCAGAACAGTTTAAAAACCCTAATCCTCGAAATGGTTTTTGAATTACAGTAATTGTAAAAATATAACTATTCCAATTGTCCACGTTTTGATAAATAGCTCTTATTTACTTGACAGGTAATGGCGGCTTAGTTGAAAACAATACGATAACATTAGCAATAGAAGCGTAGTTCAATTATCTACTGATTAAACAATCGGCCTGAAGACAAATATTAACGTCACGTTTTTTTTTTTTTTGTTCGAGGCTAATAACTTAATTAAGTTCTATTTAATTTACTTAATTGATTGTGATATGGGTTTGCTTGTGATATGTTATCATAATCGGCCGCCAATATTGTCAAGTAATATAAAAGCTATCATTACCTTGATATTACGATGACAAGAAATCATTATAGTTTTTAAGTGTAGGTCAATTTAAATTAGACTTAATTAAGTATATTTTTGTCAACCATTCAAGGGCCTTAGCGTCGCTAGTGTTGCTGAGTACTTATACTTAAAAAACATAAAATAGCAAACTTTAAAACCAAATCTTCCCCATCCGATCCCAACGTGCTCGCTGCGCTCGGGGCACCCGTCAGGCGCCCCAAGCACATCCTGCTCGATCCCACCGATCCCATCCAACTCGCAGTGGATGAGGGCACTGAAGACCGGAAGAAGCTCCGGCGCCAGGGACGTCGTGGCCGCCCCCCCAGATCCGGACCTGAGCCTCATAGCATCACTGCAGGGATCGAAAAGATCGAAGAAACCGAAGAAACCGAACACATTCAAGAAACCGAAGAATCCGAACACTTGGAAGCAACCGAAGAAAACGAAGTCCTTCAAGATACTCAGCCGGCCGAGCTGCGCTCGACCGGCCTGAAACCCGACGGAGGCACCCCTCCAGAGGTGCGACCACCACCGCACCTCTAACTCAGGGTTCAGCATGCCCCCCGTAGGGGCATCGCTACCCGTGCCCGGGTGAAGTAGTTACGGTAAAGACATACCAACTACATAGTCAACCATATAAAAGTAAAAATAAAAACCAAATCTTTGGTTACGTAAATTTATTACTAATTAAATGAAATTAAAAATTAAATTATAATAATTAATTAAATGTTAAATGTTTGTAGTATTGTTAATGAATTGATGGGTTAATACCTAAATAAAGAAACATTTTATTTATTTATTTTATTTATTACTTATTAAAAAATACAGTTGGGTTTTAAAAAGCTTGTTTGTTGTAAGTAAGTTTTATGTAACTCGGTTAAGGCGTATATTAAAAGTTGCTATTACTATACTGAATGTACGGCCACAAAAGTAAATATATGATCCATTAAAAAAAAAGTGCTTGGAGTCGTCAATGTTATTAAAAATGCCTAATCATTTTTAGCTTGTAGGAAACTCAACCTCATTGCTGTAGAATCTTTTGACCTGAGGTAGGTCTCAAAGGGACACGCGGGTTCTTACCCGCAAGTGCCATGCGACGAGGAACTGTTCTCAAACGCCCGGTGTGGCGGAGCTCCTTGCCAAGAATATTAACGCGTGCAAAGGAGGAAATATGATGTATCACGAATATCAATATTTGGAAAATGTAAACTGAGTAGTGCGTCAATATGCGGTACGTTACGAAAAGGCCCCTGCAAGAATGCATAGGTATCACCCCAGCTAACGTGCGTAAGGCGCGCTTTTGCATTATCATCACCCTATTGGCATCCGTGGAGTTTCCCCATATGAGCGATCCATACGACATCAGGGAGTGAAAATGTGCAAAGTACACCTGTATTAATGCATCATTTGCAATAAACCTGCCCAGTTTACGCAATGCAAAGACGGCACCACTCAGTCTATCGCAAAGTTTGTCAACATGGCACTTCCAGTTAAGGTTAGAGTCAAGTGTGAAGCCGAGGAACCTACACTCATTGCATATCGGCATCGGACTGTTTGCCACGCACGTAGGAAGTGAGATATTTAGTTCGGCCTGAGAAAACCATAGTATTGGATTTCGACAAGTTTAAAATCAAACCATTAGCCGAAAACCACGTTTGCAACTGACGGCACGCGCTATGGATTTTCTCCCCGAGTTGTTCATACGTGCGGGCACTAACCACGACAGTCGTGTCGAATGTCCTTTGCAATGCCCGTTAAGTTTTTGACCGTATGTACAGGTCTTGTTGTTTTCTAATATATAATGTAACACTCACACTTTTAAATTATTAGAGATCATAGAGCGATCTTTCGTGTTCGAGTTGCTATTATATCTGCCTAACTTATCACTCCAAACAAGAATTTACTTTTTCAAATAAACCGTACGTACCGAAACTTTTTCGCATCCATCATGGCGGAGTTCCGTTACGCATATAAAACATCTTTGGCGTTTCTCTTCAGTTTATTGTTCCTCTCGGAGCCCGGTCACGCTTCTAGAATATTCCAGGGTCAAGGGTACATTATAAGTTATTCAATAGAGAGTGTCTAATTAAAACGCGTTTCATTATATGCTTTAAGTCTATTGTGTTTTGGAAGAATTTCATCTTAGATTTTTAACGCGTTTATACTCGAAAATATATTTCAAAACAAACATCTTTCACTCAACGGGCGCACATTCGCTGTGATTGCATTTTGGTTTAAGTGTAGATATTTTTATTAATACCATTTACCCTAATATTACTGGGTACACGAGTTCTTGGGTACACGAGCTGCAAGCTGCCAACACCTTAAATGACCAGCTACTAAGGGAAAGGGAAGATTGCGAGGAAGAGCAAAAGAAAATGTTGGCCAAAAACACAGTGTTAAGGAATGACCTTGTTGAGTATAACTATAGGCTGCTTGATTCTCAAGATAAGGTGGATCAGCTGCAGACCCTAGTAGATAACTTCAACCAGTGTGCTTCTACCCATGAAGTTGCATTAAACCGTATAATTAACCTTGAAGAAGAACTCGGTGCTGCTAATGAAGAGTTAAATTACCTACGGAAAGAACGTGAGTGTTATGACAGTTCTATTACACAAAATTTGTATCAGGAGATGATAGCTAATAAAGATATTAAGGACAGTAACATCAAGAACTTAGTATTTTTTAATAGTAATAATAAGTTAAAGAAATATGTTAATATAAACAAGTACATAAGACGTACTCAGAAGCTAATTAAAAGTAGAAATTGTATCAAAAATTATTCTAAAATGAAATTAGAGTTATCAGTTATGAAAAATAGGGTTCAAAAATGTAATGACAAATTAGATTCAGATATGACTGCACATGCTTTGAGTGTTAACAAATTAAATGCTGAGATAAGTAGATTAAGAAATAAACTTGAGGATATGTCATTAAAATACTCAACGGCTCAAAGTGAAATCAAGGAGCACATGCTGGCATTCACACAATTGCTGGAAAGTAGTAAAGATAATGAGGAGCGATTTAATTCTTTGGTTAATAATGGCATTGCCAATTGTAATTGTTTAGGAACTTCACCAACTTCTGTGGTTCATCCAGATGTGGCTCTTGATATTTCTGAGCCATGTGTCCCTAAAGTAGTTTTAGATGGGTCCCCTAGACAAATTAGTTATAATAAAACAATTATTTATTCAGATCAGATAGGGTCTGGAATGGGTTCCATGCTTAGAAATAAATTGACACAAAATGTGTCAAATTATTGTTATCATAATGCGAGCCTCATGCAATTATGCAATTTAATAGCAAAGGGTAGTTATGACAGTTCTACTACTCTAGTGATTGTAGTAGGAAACAGTCTAGGTATAGATAAGTCAAGTATACACAGATTAATATCAACATTAAACCTTGTTGAACAGGAAGGAATAGGTAAAATTATACTTTGTGCTTTACCATATTCACAAAATATGCCATATAATTATAATAGTAAAATAGCTCAATTAAATTCTTTAATGTATAATGCTACATGTTATAATGGCAGATATCATTTCTTCGACATAAATAAATTTATAAAGCGCCTCACGCTAACAGCTGAAAAAATTCATTTGCCAAAGAAATATATATTGACTTTGGTAGATCTTTTGGCCTTTAACATAGAACCAAAGGGATACAATAGTGGCACAAATGCCAAACCTAATAATTTAAACTAAAGTATAGGACAGCGGAAACACCATTGAATATAAATATAATTCACCAAAATATTCAAGGGTTTTCCAGCAAAGAATTAGAAGTAGGATTATTTTTAGATACGGAAAGTGTACACATTATGTGTGTTACTGAACATTGGCTTAGACCAGATCAATTAATTTTTGATTTTGTTAATTTTAAATTAGTTAGTTTTTTTGCCAGGAAATCCGCCATTCATGGTGGTTCTTTAATAATTGCGAAAAATACCTTAAAAACCAAAGAAAGGAAAGATATGGTTCGGCTATCTCTAGAGAGGCTTGTAGAAATCTCTTGCATAGAAGTAGAAAATTACACAATTATTTGCGTTTACAGACCACCATCAGCCGATTTTAACACATTTGAATCTACTATGGAAAATGTGTTAAAATTAGCCTGCAAAACTCAAAGGCATGTTATTGTCTGTGGAGACTTTAATGTTAACTTACTGGAATCGTCAATTAATACTATTAAGATCTTAAGTTTATTTAAATCTTTTAATTTAGGTAATTTGTTCTTTGAACCTACACGGATAGGTGTTTCAAGTGCTACCTGTTTAGACAACATTTTTTGTAATTGCGAATGTTTGGATAAAGCAATATTTAACTGCTTTTATTCTGATCATAGTGGTCAAAAGGCTTCTTTTTCAAATTATTTTCATCAAGTACCACAGACCCATAACTAGCAATCGTTTGGAATTATTCAAAAATAAAGTTCAGAGTAATCTCTGTGGGTTATCCTTTTCACATAATGATTCTAATAGTAATTATAAATATATGTTTGGAATAATTCATCATCAATTTAATAATAATTTTAAAATGAAAACTATTTCTGGGTCAAAAACTAAGTTTAGTGAATGGGCTACTGTAGGCATTCATAGAAGTAGGAGTAGGCTTTATGAACTATATAGAGAGAGGGAGGAGAACAAGAACGCAGACTTCTTAGTTTATGTTAAGAAATATTCAAGGACTTTCAAGCAAGTTTGCTTGACTGCTAAGTCAAACTTTTTAAGTCTTAAGCTCAAAGCTTCTGACAATAAGGTTAAAACCGTGTGGAAAATAATAAATAGAGAAACGGGTAAATCTAAAACTCGTGATAATCAAGTAACCATTAACAAGGGTGACAAACAAATCAAGTCAAACAAAGACGTGGCCTTAGCGTTCGAAGATTATTTCTCGACAATAGCCGTTAATACCACGAAATGTCTTCAATCATCTGCGATTGAAGCTCAAAAATTACTTTGTGCTAATGTTACTAAATGTAACGAAAGCTTTGATTTTAGCCACGTAGATTCAGTTTTAATTGTTAAGGTATTCAAATCGCTTAGTTTAAAAAAAACTGAGGATTTATGGGGAACATCAGTTAAAGTCATCCATCATATTGTCATAGATATAATTGCACCGCACTTAGCTTTAATCTACAATAATTGCATTTCAGAGGGGGTCTTTCCAAATCTTATGAAATATAGTAAAGTCATACCACTTTTTAAATCGGGCGATATGAGTGATTTAACGAATTTCCGTCCCATTTCTATTCTACCTGTTTTAAGTAAAGTTTTTGAGAAGTTAATGTTAAAAGATATGGTAGGTCACTTCAATAGAAATAAACTGCTTAACAGTAATCAGTTTGGCTTCACCAGAGGACGATCCACTACTGATGCAGCATCTGTGCTCATTAAATATATATACAATATTTGGGAGAAATCTTGTGATGCTATAGGAATTTTTTGTGACCTTTCCAAAGCTTTCGATTGCGTAGATCATGCGACTCTTATATTAAAATTAGAACATTATGGTCTGTCAAATAATTCTCTAAATCTTATGTCTTCATATCTTAGTGATAGAACACAAACAGTTGTTGTAAACCAAACACAGTCTATTGGAGCCCCTGTTAAGTTAGGTGTGCCTCAGGGCTCTATATTAGGTCCTTTCTTATTTTTGGTTTATATGAATGACTTACCACGCACAGTAGATAATCTTTGTGATATTGTGCTATTCGCTGATGATACATCATTAATTTTCAAGGTAGACCGAAAATCCGTCGATTACAGTAGGATAAATACCATACTAGGTAAATTACTTAATTGGTTTACTAGTAACAATTTGCTACTCAACGCTACGAAAACTAAATGTGTTAGGTTCGCTTTGCCTAATGTTAGACCGGTAGAATCTAGTATATTTCTTAGTAATGAGAGATTGGAAATGGTAGATAAGGCGCTTTTCTTAGGGATAACTATAGATAAAAACTTGCAATGGAGTCCCCATATAGCAGTACTAGCAGGTAAATTAAGTTCGGCAGCTTATGCTGTTAGGAAAATCAGGCAACTTACTAATGTTGAGACAGCTCGCTTAGTTTATTATAGTTATTTTCATAGTGTTATGTCGTACGGTATTCTGGTTTGGGGAAAAGCTGCTGACATACAGACTATATTCGTGTTGCAAAAAAGAGCCATTCGTTCTATATATAATCTAAACTCCCGTGATTCCTTAAGAGTACTATTTAAAGAAATTAATATTTTGACAGTAGCATCACAATTTATTTATGAGAATATTATTTATGTCATTAAAAATCAAGACTCTTTTGTTAAGAATTGTGATGTACATAATTTGAATACGAGAAATAAAAATAAAATTGCTATTAAAAAATTTCGTGTCCGTAAGGTTTATAAATCATTTGTAGGTCAATGCATCCTTTTCTTTAATAAATTTATTTATTTAAGTTACCATTTCCAATACTTAAAACTTACTTGAAAAAGTCGTTGATGTCTAAAGCTTACTATAGGGTCGAAGACTATCTAACAGATAAAAATGCTTGGCCAACACCTAAATAATTTAATAATTTAAATTAGTCTTAAAAAATATGTAAATATTGTATTATTGTCTAGGGGACACGGTTTCTGTAGGAGAATGTATCGAAACTTTTATGCATGTGGTCTTGCACCGTCACAGGTAAGTATAACTTGTATACTTTCTATATATATTTTTTTTTTATATTACTGTTGCTTATTAGTTTTGTGACAATTCTGAGTTTTGACACGTTTTCCTGCTCAACTACGCATGAATACATTTTTGGTGTTATGTGAGATTCATTGTTTTATATAATGCTAGGTTAAGTTTATTATTGTATAATATCATTAGCAATATTTAAAAAACGACTTACTGTTGAGTTTCTTGCGGCGTTTCTTCTCAGCAGTGGTCTCTTCCGAAGCGCTGGTAGATTTTTGACGTGTAAAAGTGCCCGTGCGGCCTACTTACTGAATAAACATCTTTTATCTTTTATCTTTTTATCTTTTATCTTATTCATACATACATTAAATCACGCCTGTTTCCCAGAGGGGTAGGGTAGGCAGAGACTACTTCTTTCCATTTGCTACGATCTTGACAAATTTATTTCGCTTCTTCCACATTCATACATCGAGTCATGCACGTCGGTTTCGGGTACTTAAGATTCGGCCCTTTTTCAATATTTATCCGATTTGATTCGAAAAAGTACGCCTAAGGCAGCCGTTCTTATTCATATTTTTATGAAATAGTGTTTAAATAACTATATAATCAAGTTGAACAGTCAAATATGGGTCTTGAATTAGATTTTCGAGTATAGAGCCGATTTGCTATCTGGGGCGGTATTTTTCTTAATAAAACCATATCGTCTTTGACCAGTTATCGCTTTGTCAATGTTATTATAGCTCTACACATACATACATACCTTCACGCCTGTAATCCCCTGGGGTAGGCAGAGCTACAGAATTACCTGCAACTTTAAAAACTTGTTGATAATTCTGTAACCACATTCTGCACAAAAAGGCTAAGATGTTTACCAGCGTAGTATTAGTGACAGGTTGCAAGCCCATCGCCTAACAGTAATACAAGCCTTTATTCCCTTAGTCGCCTCTTACGACATCCACGGGATGACATGGAGTGGCACTATTCTATACCGGCAACCACACGGTAAATACCGGCAACCACAAGGTAAATACCGGCAACCACACGGTAAATACCGGCAACCACACGGTAATACCGGCAACCACACGGTAAATACCGGCAACCACACGGTAGGGCGGCCGTTCTTATTCAAGTTTTGATGAAATAGTGTTAAATAACTGGGAACACCCAAATACTCCGAAATATTTTATTCCGAATTTACTAATTCCGATTTTTAAAACCCCGAATTTCATAATTCCTAAGGAATAAAATTTCGATTACTAAAAAACACGAAATTTATTTAACCGAATTTCCAAATTCCGATTGTATATTTTTCCGATTTTTATAACTCCAAATAATGAAAAGCCCGAAGTGTCATTGGCCCGAAAAACAAAATTCCGATTATTAATTTTCCGAAACTTTATTACTAACTCGGAAATTTGATATTCGGGATAATGAAATTCGTGTTTTCAATAATCGGAATTTTATTTATTAGGAATTATGTTTTATAAATCGGAATTAGTAAATTCGGAATAAAAATTTTCGGAGTATTTGGGTGTTCCCATTGTAGACACAGGTAACAAAACCGAATTGGAGCACCCCAAAATCCACGTGGTCTTGTCTGTCTTACCCCTAGAGTGTATATAAAAAGCCGGAGACGCGGAGGGAGAGCAGCCCTCGCCCTCGCGTGACAAAGGACGGTCGCCCGTGCTCCGCTCCGCAGCTTTGGCTTGCTGGTCGCCTTTGGCGACCAGCCTCAGCCGCTCCGCTTTACACGGCTCCCGTCCTTTGTCACGCGAGGGCGAAATGGCTGCTCTCCCCGCAGCGCCGGAGCTAAGGCGGAATCTTAAATTGTCACTATCCAGTCGCCCCTGTCACGGAAGTTACCGTTTTTTTAATAGTAAATTTTATAGTTATTAATAACAGCAATTAGTAATTCTGATGTTTCGTACTTTTGTACTCGGTGTAATGATATTCGGAGTTTTGAAGATCGGTATTTTAATAATCGGAATTCGTATTTTTGATATTTCTGATTATTATTCATTCGGACTTATTATTGTTCGGTGTATTGAAATTCAGAATTTTGCAAATCGTAATTGTTAACGTTAGACATTTTGAAATTTCGGATTTATACATACATACATATACTCACGCCTTCATTCCCAGAGTGGGGTAGGCAGAGCTACAGAATTACCAAGCACTCTTAAATAAGTTGTTGATAATTCTGTAACCACGTTTTGCACAATATCGGAAAAATGAAAAATCGTAATACTTATATTCGGAGTTTTAAAACATTCGGAATTATAATAATCGGCATTATGAAATTCGTGATTCCTTTACTCGGAATTTAGATTTTCGTATTTATGTAGTGTACCCTAAATAACTATATAATCAAGTTGAACAGTCAAATTTTGGTCTTGAATTAGATTTTCGAGTATATAGCCGATTTGCTATCTGGGGCTGTATTTTTCTTAATAAATCCATATCGTCTTTGACCAGTTATCGCATTGCCAATGTTATTATAGCTCTTATTTACAATAATGGCGGCTGAGTTTTAGCGTTTAGAATAGAGCCTCAGGTGATCAAGGGCATTTTAAAGGGTAAAATAATATTATTTATGAAGTTTTAAGACTTGTTGCTAATTCTTTAGCTCTGCCTACCCCACTCTGGGAATGAAGGCGTGAGTTTATGTATGTATGTAAATAATATTGCATTTACGTGTATTGATATTGTTTTTAACTCAGCTGCCATTACTGTCAAGTAAATGAGAGTTATCATAACGTTGACAAGACGGAACACGTCATAACGAATAAGGTTTTTACCGTATAGTATATCAGCCCTTAGGGCGGACACATACATACGGAATTCTAATAAAATAAGTCGAACGTGTGACGTAGGCACATAGATTTTGTATCGATTAACTGTCTTCGGAATTCTGTATGTATGTGGCCGCCCTAACTAATTTTATATTAATGTGTGTTTGTTTTCTTGTTCACTTCACTGAGTATCGCGAAAACCAATTGTATTCAATAGTTTTCGGTTAACAAAGTTAAGTTATTTTCTATTGGTTCACACGTGAAAAATATGAGAATCTTAAACAAAATAGCGGCCAGCATCATAATATTTTTATAAGGAACGTATTAGACCAAGCCTAAAAACTTTTTTTTCTCTTTTAAAAAACGTTTTTTTTATCGCACGTAATGATATTATAAAATAAATGCCGTAAAATCACTTAAAAAAACATCCGTTCTTAAACTTCGAGCGTCAAATATTTCTTTTGTATAGGGTAAAGTCACCAGTAGTCAGCCAGAGACCAGTAGTCAACAGTAGTTATAATGAGTGCGAAGAGTGGGAAATATATCTTTCGTACTCTTCGCACTCATACAAAGTACAGGCAGAGGCTGACTACAGGTCTCTGGCTGACCATTGGTGACTTTACCCTATATATAAGAAATCTCGCGCACTTTACTCCCTTGGCATCAGGATGCAATTCTTAGCTAAAAATTGCGTATTGCATACATGACCATGACCCTATCAACTATTTGATAAGATTTAATACGCTTTGCCTCTCAAATGGCAATATGCCTTTTTACTTAAAAAGGAAGAATAAAAGTAGTACCCAGGTAAAGCAAAAATAGAACCGTCTTTGTACCCCCTTTACTTACCCACCCCGTTTGTATGCTTTTTTTAAATGATGTTGGGTTTGAAACCGCGTCGGTTTTCAAAGGACTCCGTAATTATTGTTTGACAAAACCTGAGCTTAAGATGTTTTACTGGTATTCCAACGACGGAGCAAGTTTATTTTTGTTTAAATAGTACATAATTATATATCTTGTTAAGTAATGTAATATTGGTACCACAATGAAAAGTTAAAACTAAACTACTTTTTTTTTTAAATTCATAATGGGTGGGTTGCGATGGACCTCAGTCTGACAACACATTGTCGGTATAACTATAAGTTTGCGTTATTTTTTGATGAAGGTTTAACATTTAAATCTTACCTAATATTATAAATGAGAAAGTTTGGATGTTTGGATATTTAGGATGAAACTTGGATCGGGATGAAACGTAGCGCATACGTAGGTTAGGTCCTGGAATAGGACATAGAATAGTTTTATTTCGAAAAATACTCTCATTTCTACGGGAAATCAAATTCTGAAGTCCACGCAGACAAAATTGCGGGCATAAACTAGTACAATATAATTTCAATAATTACAAATACCAGAAATAAAGTTGATTTAAATATTTTTTGTTTAATTTTCAATGTGACCAGGGGCCCGTTCCAGAAAGCCACTCTGCAACTCTGCACTCTGCATTTTGCAAATCCACGATAATGCAAAGTGCAGATCAAACGTGTTTCAGAAAAAACTCTAAGTAATCGGCAAACTGTGCAAAGATTCTGTTTCGTAAATTCCGAAATCCACACTCTTCCTCTTCAACTCTGTAATAGCTTTATGGAACAGAAATACGTTTGAAGAATGGGATTTATAGAAAACAGAGTTGCCAAGTGGTTTTCTCCAGGCCCCTGTGTAGTGGCCTTTCGTCACATACTAGTTTTTTTTAGTGTTGACCAAACAGTAACTAAGAGAAACCGGCAGTTCATCAAGAAGATATAAATTGCACTCAATCGAGATCTTTTAGCGGCATTCCGATATCCCGAGATAATCCCGGAGGTCACGTTCAAATCCACCTCTATCCCGGTGTCCCGGAGTAAAGAAACAACGACCCGCAACTTATCCCGGGATCCCGGGATTGGATTCGATGCCCGGGAGATCGAGGTTTATGTGTTTATTCCTTATCGGCTATCGTGCGAACCGTTCAATTTTCTTGTACACAATTTGGGGTTTTCACGCGGACGTTTGAGCACGTTTGGTGGATCTTGATTTATTTTGAGATGGGATTTGATGCCTCAGTTTATTTGTCTGGATATTGCTTCCTTAATGTTCTTGAAATTTATTAATTTAAACTTCTTTATACTAGTCAACTTTACCAGTGAACCTGTAGGCGAAACAGAAAAAAAACTAAGGTCGGTGCGAAGAAATAAAGCGTGGAAAAAAACTGTTTGATTAAAATATATACAAGATACCCTCTATCTATACAAAATATAAATATACGTAAATTTGAAATATAAATATAAAAATACAAATAAAATACACAAATAAACAGAAGGTTATGTGTGTTAAATCGATTTACAAATGCGCTTGTTCTAGCAGATGCTTATGAAGCATCCGCTTGAAAGCTCACTTGTTTGGAGCTTGTCTGATGCTCAGTGAGAGCTTGTTCCGGAGACGGATCGCCTAAAGGGCAAACGAATAAGACATAAAACCAGTAAATTTCACGTGGATTCAGTATTAATCCGTAAAGTTTACAAAACGTGCTTGGCAAAATACTAGTCTTAACCTCGGAAACGTTGTTATTTATTTGGAAAAATGGTAAACCCTCAGGGATAAGTTCGCCTTTGTACATACCCTTTGCTTCTGTTTTGTAGTTTTTTTTCCTGTTTATACAGTAAAGTATCTTTTTAACATACATACATACAGATACATACAGACAGACAGAATCTGATAGATACTGGATTTTCACTATAAGGGTTCCTAATATTTTGGTTTGGAACCAAAACAAAAGCTAAAATACTTTTAAAATAAAAACAAGTTTACGAACCAATTTTAAATCGTTATGAATTTTTATCGATCGTTCGTAATAAAAAAAACCAAAAGATGATTTTAAATACCGATTCAATGATACTCTACTTGTCAAAGTTCATCGACTTTTTTTTTCTGTTTAACAATACGGCGTCTAATTGCCGCCATTATTGAATTTTAGTGATACAAGATTAAGACAAATTGATTGCCATAAGAATCATTAAAATCGTTCCACCCGTTTAGTTTCTAGAGCGCCACAAAGGAACCAACATACATATTATATTGGCTGATAAATACATTACCCTCTTCCTTCAGCAGTCGGATAAAAATAGACAAACAATTTAAAAAAAATGTCGCAGACAAAAATAAACAGAAAGTTATACCACTTAACTTGACACAATGTACTTAAGTAACGCTACGAGCGCTACGCCGCCGTAGCATAATTCCCCCCTCCCCCCTGTGTAGTAAAAATCAGCTACGAAGTGTGCCCGCCGGGCAAAGCGGCGGAAAAAAATGTCAAAGACCTCTTTTAACTAAGTATTTCAAAACTCATGAAAATTCTAGAACACCTAAGCGCACAACGTATTAAACTAATGAGGTTGCATCACGAGTTCTTCTCTAAATACAGTCGTTAACTAAAGTCTTGAACTTTATAATGAGTAGCATTAAGTAGTAGTTAGTAGTAGTTCATGAGACTTTTGCTGGCTACTATTTAACTTAAGTGGTATTTAGTTATAAAACTTTTGAGTGCATCGTTGAAGCGCTTAGAAAGTTTCATTTTGCTTTGGTTATAAGATAATTCGCTAAGCGTTGCTTTACTCATATGCATGCAAAAAAATAACTGCTTAGTAAATAATTAGTGAAACCAAAAAAAAATACACACATCATCATCACAAACACCTAGCAGGCAATTTGTTTTTGCCGTTTTTCCGTAACACTTTTTTTAGTTCGAGTAAATTATTTTCTAGCCCGGCTTTATTTCGTAAATGGTTTTTTCCATTTACTTGTGTGTTGTTATTTTATTGGCATGATGAAGGCCACGTCTTGGTAAGTGGGATGTGGAACCCATAAAAATTACATAATATAATGCACCATGAATGTCAAAAAGCACCACTATTACATAAGCGTTGCTAACCCTGAGAACGAAAATGGAATACTTCTACGCTTATAGTTAGTCTTACCGGTTATCTTATTACCAGAACACAATAATGGGAAAAGTACTGCTTGGTGTTAGATTAAAAAATAAGATGGTGGTAGCGATTCGGTCGGACCTCGCTCAAGCTTCTACCACTACATGTACCACTTTAAAAAAAAAAGTTAAATTACTTAATTTCAACCTTTTATAGGGTCCCGTACCAAAATTGTAATAAAAGGACCCTTATGGTGAAACTTCGTTTTCCGTTTGTCTGTAAATAATTGAAAAGGAGTCTAGAATGGGGGGTTGAAATATGAAAGTGGTTTGATTATACCAAATAGGGTGTCATATAAAAGAGTTCAATCTGCATGTTATTAAATGTTAGAAAAAACCATCTGTAATGTACTTTTTTTATTTATAGCCAATGATGTACTAAAAATTACCGTCCCCTCCCCCCTTATCTTCCAAGTTTATTAATCAAAACTTAAATAATAAAATTTAGGCTTGTCAAAATGGGCCTTATCGCATAGAAAATAAAGTTCATAACAAAATTATTATTTTGTTTTGTGGTTACCCAGCATTTTTTTTAAAAATGGAACTGTCAGTGCGCGAGTCTGACTCGCACTTGACCGGTTTTTTTACAATAATCACATAAATAATATCTACAATAACTCCAGAAAGTACTCTTCATAATCTCTGAAAAAATGATTATGACATACAAATAGAAGAACTAAATATTGTGAGACTACAAAGTGCTAAAAACGACAACACGTAACAAATAACTTTTAACAAAAGTAAATTACTTCCGACATGTGACATGCCCACTCTCCCTTAAGTATTTTATGCAGCTGCACAAAGCTGAGGGCTCTCCAGCTCAGACCGGGGGGTCGAGATCTGTTTGTGTAGCTCTGTGTGTTAGAGTCGGATTTTATATCCACAGATAAATTTTTAATAAAGGTGTTGCCATTAACGAAAAACATTTGCAGTATTCACAATTATATATATTTTCCTTATTTAAAAGAAATCGACTTTCTATAGAAAAACTATATATTGTTATAAAAATTGAAGAATTTAATTTGTTGCAAACTTTATTTTGATATAAACTCTTTTTTTTAAATTTAAAACGAGAAAACCGTTTTTGTATGTATAATTTATTTATTGCAGTGGTATCATTGATTCGATACACCAATGTTAACAAGTTAGTTTATTTCTATATCACGGTTCGAGTGAAATGATAACTTAATATTATATTTCTTGCTGGTCCAAACTTTGAGATTGACATAACTTTATTTTCATTTTTTCCGTGGTAATAAAAAAGCGACCTAAGAGAGGTGACAGTTTCGTATTTCGTATGTTAAAAAGGTGTAATGTGAGCTAAAGAAACAAATGCTTAAGATGCATTTCAAACATTGTCATCTACATAAAGGTACAAAGACTTCATTAAAACAAGTTTTTTTTTTTTTTGCTGGTGCACACGTTGTCATGTGCTGTTTATTTTATGTTTTACAAAATAAGTGTATATTTTTATCAAACTAATAGCACTCATTTCTTATAACAATTATTTTCTATTGTAATGTATTTAAAGTCAATTATTATTTACTCTAATCTAGTAAATAATAAGTTAGACCTCTGACAAAATTAGTTATGAGAGACGTTAGAGTGGTCCGATTTTTAACATATAGGCCATTATGCGTCAGCGTGCGTGTTATGCAATATAAGTGTTATATCATTGGTAAATTTTATAAATCAAAATTATAAAAATACGCATTATCTTATCTTATCTTATTTGGTGGGGTCCTTACGGTCACACTTCGATCCAATGAGATCTTTTTTGTAATTACCCCTCTTTTAGCGCTTCATCGAATGCAGCCTCCACCCCTTCCAAAAAGCGCATATTGGAGTGCAATGGCAGGTCCTTGAAATCGTTTGGTTCTGGGTAGCCACAGCCGAAGATTTTCTTTCTTGCTCCGGCGGGGGCATCACATTCACTCAATAAGTGTTTCATTGATTCCACCTCTTCGTCGCATATTCTACAATCTGTGTTGTCATAAAGGCCCATTTTTGCTAGGAGATGTTTAACCCCAAAGTGCCCAGTAAACACTCCGATTTTGTATCAGAGTTGTCTTCTAATGAGCTTCCAAGGTTTTTTAGTCCAGTAAAAGTAAATTAGTAGCTTTGTAAAAAAAATTGCAGATTTTCAGAGACATTTAACGATCATTTTGGAAGATAATGCTGAAAAGAACATGAAACTCGTAGCGCCGAGCGCCCCGACCCGTTTGAGAAGGCTTCGGCGTTCTACTGAAAAGTACTAGGGTGTCATAAAAGCAAAGATACTTGGAGCAATATACTCCGAACACGTTTTATGGAGGGTTGGTAATACGACTGAATATTATTGAAGATGGCAAAAAGACAATGAAACTATGGTGAAAATGATGCCCTAATAATGTAATGGTGGCAAGAATTAGACGATGCTTTTTTATTAAGAAATATAAATAAAGGAAACTGTTTACGGTTTCTATTAATTTAAAACATAAATAAAAAGAATATGATTTTTTTGCAAACTTTTTATTCATTTATTTACCATCGCAATGCCGCTTTAATGCAAAATATATATTTTTGGCTTTAGCGACATCTATGTGGTTTATTTGAAACTATTCGATTCGTAGCTAGTTCGTAGCAGTGAAACGGCAACGTAGCCTGTGTGAAACTCGTAGCGAAAGGCTTCCGCGTTCAGTCAAGAAATACTAGGGCAGCATAGCATGCAAGAAATAAACGAGAACTTTGGAGGCTACATAAGTTTTACAAGTGTGGACTTTGTTTAAAATGTAAAGAAGTTTATTGTTTTGCGTAACTTAGCTCTAAGTCTGATTAAAAAACGAAAAGATATACATTCATTTTAGTGCACATACTATAGATGTAAAAATAATTTAAAAAATGAGTTGATAGTTTGACCGAATGTTCATAAGGTCAGCCAACCAATGCCAATCACAATGCCAATCCAATCTTTATTAGAATGCCAATTTACCTTGAAAGGCCTGAGTCTCCACCGGTAATTAAAACCCACCAAAATGGCCCATTTTTATTGATTTTGGAAACTGAATGGTTACTACAATGTTCACTCCAACATTTTGATTTACTTGTACACTTTTATTGAGTTGTTTTTAATCTATTTCGACGTGTTATATTTTATTATATTCAATAAATGAGTATGAGTATAAGTATTATAATTAAGTGCCCCCACCCATACGTAAACAATACCTTGATGTAATTTTCATTAGTTATCTTCCCAGATACATTCCTGTATTCATAACTTCTTCAGATGAAAAACTACAAAAAATACAAAAATATATACATCCTCCACATAAACACAACAACGTACATATTAACACGAACACACGTAAACACGTAGAATGTCTACGAGTTCACCTACTCGTAGCAGCGAGCTTCCGCGTTTCAGTCCCCGGTACCAGGCAAGCATAACGTTAAAGGCTACGTATTCGAACGAGGGAGTGACTCGAAACCCTCTTTCGCCCCGCCCCACTTTTCCGCCTGTGTGTGCGATGGAACACAGACGTAACTGTACGTTTTAGTACCTTGTCGCAGCTATTCATATACTAAATTCAAAGCAATCTCACTTGAATATGGTACTGCGACATGGTACTAAAATGTACGACTATGCTGCTTTTGAGTTAAATTGTCTTTGTAGTTGTGAGCTTGAGGGAAAGTTTGTATAAAACTTTTTCTTTAGTTAAATTGTCATACATGTTGTTTTTTTCTGTTGCGTGCGTAAATATTAATGGTTAAATGAAAATATATAATATGGTCTCATTTTTCAGTAGCTTGCCTTTTTTAACGTGAAAACGTGATTTATTGAAGTAACATTTTTTTATATTTTATAAAAAATAAAAAAAAGTTTATTCGGATTCCCTTCTACTCGTAGTAGAAGGGAATCCGAATAAACTTCACACAGCTGTTTATTCGATTAAAAGTTTTTTATATCTAATTTAATATGGTAACTAATACATGGCGAATAGGTTGGCTGAAAAATTGCAGTCCAGTATATAATTAATAAAAATATTAAAAATCAAGTATTTTGAATATAAGTAAGTATAAGGAATGAAATATAGATTAGTCTTAACGCAAACTTGAAATTAATTAATTATCACAGTGTAATTAAAGGCAAACAATTTAATATAATACATTGTTCAATAACGCTTTGGTAGCAAAAAAACCTGGAAACGCGTGGTAGGGCGTCTTCCGCGTTACGGGGAAAGCTACTAGGAAAACAGAAAGGCCAACGATATTAAAGAGCCCCATTCCTACCCCAGAGCTTTCGTCAATACACGCCGTTGTAGATAAGAAATCATATTCAATTGTGTTAATAAAATCTTGTTAGTTCAGTTTGATATCAAACAAAGCCTCATTTTAAAGGCCTTGTTTATTAATAATCAAAATAATTATTATTTAAAACAAGGACTAGCATAATACACTAAATTGATATTAGCGCCATCTACCGAGAACGTTCAGAACTACATTCAGGGTTGTGTCAAGAAAAGCTTTGACGTGACATAATGGGGCGAAAGCTTCCGCGTTACGAGGAAAGCTACTAGAGCAACAGCAAGTGAAAGAAGTCAAAACTGAAGGGGTGCTGGCAGGCTACTACGGCTACGTCAACGGCTATGTCAGCTGGTTTGATACAATATGAAATTGAATAATCATACATTTAATATTAAATTTTAATTTTGTCTTTAAGGATGAAAACTTAATTTAATTATATAAAACTTACTAACAAGTAAGCGAGTTTTTCCTCTATATAGACGACACAGTTTTGTGATTAGAAGCAAATAACTGAATATAAAATAGTTTTACCCCTACATTTTTATTTGTTTGACACAATGTTAGTTTTAAGTCATAAGTTTAACTTAATTATGGGCCCTGTTGAGCTTAGTAACTTTAGGAGAGACGATCATCTTATTTAATATAATTGTCCATGAATTTATTGCACATGTAATATTACTATTATAATAAATGAGAACATGATTGTATTGTTTGAATAAACAATTTCTATAGATACTTTGACTTAAACAATTTTATTTTTTTCGTCATAAAACATGTTTTTAACCCTTTACCTACGGGTGTCAACCAGAGTTGCCAGTGAGAGAACACCACTGCAGTACGGGTGTCATCTATAGTTGATCGAGTCGAAGGTCATGTTCAATATTTTTTTTAAACAAAACGAGACCTTGTGTCTTGGTGATAGCGGTCACATTATGTATAGGGATTAGTATAGATGCAAAGGAAAAAATATCATAATATTCCGGTAGATGACACTGACATAAAAATGTTTTTAAAATTACCGCTTTTTTGCTGTCAACTGGGGTTGACACCCGTACTGCAGAAGTGCAAATAATTGAACTCAATATGGCGGACAGTAGTGTTGTTCATCGACTTGTTGTGAGAGTACGGCGTGGGAGTGTTTTGAGTCTTATTTTTAGTTTATTTTACCGTTTTTGGTTCAAATATTTTAATTTAACATGTTATCAAATCATTATTAGGTATAATAGTACCTAATAATCATTTCACCACAATCATGACTTGTTAAATTTTGGTTTGACATTTACGAAAATAATTTTGAGCTAAGTTAGTGGACATAATATCGTCGGGTAATGTGCGGAAACGCAAAGTTATCGATGAAAAGTTAATCGAACGAGACCATACAAAAACAAATTATTACTTGAATTTTTTGCCCAAAATCGATGGTATACTAGTTTATCGACAACTGTGTCGATAGTGGCACATCACTATTTTTCATAAGTGGCAAATTGTTTTGATGCAACGTTTAAAGTGATTGATATTTATGCATTATTGTAACAATTATCGACATTTAAGTGTTTCTTTGTGTTAAACATACTATAAACTAATGTTTTTAAACTTAAAATTGCGAAATCCGTGAGTAGTAACTTAAAAATCTTCAATTTCTCCGTGACTAATATATTGCTTGATATCAGAAAAAAATGTGAATATTATTACTTCAAGTGATTATTTATTGATTAAACACATTATACTTAATGTGTGTGTGAAATTTCAAGTGTGTAGCTGTAATACTTCAAAAGTTACAAGTAAGTCAAATTATGCCTAACCGCTGACTCTCGCCAAAACATGCCCGTATTGAGCGGTGACTGAGTGATTTAATGCCCCGTAGGTAAAGGGTTAAAAGGTACTTGATGTGACATAATTTTTTTGTGGTCTCAATCTCTAATTTAAAATTTGACAGTAAATGACAGTACGTTAATTATCATAATGAACTTTGTTTATAAGACATTCAATTATGAAACTTTGTAACGCACAACGTAGTAGCAGAAAATGCGTAGCACCGCCTACGAGTTTCGTAGCAAAAGGCTTCCGCGCTCTGTTACGAAGTACTAGGATATCATGACTGTGAGGTCATAGCGTGAACATTTAAGTTGGAGTTGTCCTTAGCCTTAAACGTGTTGTTTTATAACAACATATTGTTCATTAAGGATTTCATGCACAATTGAAATTAAAATATATAGATTTAGCTGCCTTTGATAAGAAAATACAGCTACGAATTTGAACGTAGCGCTACGGAACCGTGCCAAAAACTCTCGTCGTTTAAGAAAATTGTTTGTTTTTTTATTAAAACATCATTAACGGTTTCGTAATATTAAAATATTTTTTTACAAATTTAGATTAATTTAGAAACCAGGGCTAACCAATAATAATTTTGGATTAAAATGTAATCCTTTACATAATAATTTTAATAAACCTGATGATTTATTTGCAAGTCAAATACTATAAACTATGTATGACATACGGTGTCCCCTTGTTTTACTGACTGAAAAATTACAGAATTTTGTTTCACAGAAAATGTTTCATATACTATTTGGTCCTTGTATTTTTGCTTCGTATATTATTATTTTTTAAATTCGACAGAAAATCAATTCAATGAATTTTGTAATTTTATTTTTTCATTACACAAACTTATCAAACAATATAATTATTTTTCAACGAATATTGTTTGGTCAGTGTATTTTTTCATACTCACTCAAAACTCATTAGAAACTCATTAACGTACAACCTATAAATATGAGTGAGCGAGCAAGACCTCTCTGGGCAAAACCGACTTGAATAGGTTAGGTTAGAAGGCTATGGCGGGAGCGAAGCGAAGCAAGCTCCCGCCTTAGCCTTCGAGGTTATTTTTTTTTATATTCCTTGAATAAGCTATGCGATATAATTTGATTGTAAATCAAATAATATGAGAACAAATAATATTTAATTTGCTATTCTATGATATGAAAAGAGAAACATTTAATTTTATTTGAAATAAAAAACGATTATTTAAATGTCTTCAAAGTAATTATTCTACATATTGATTATTCTAT
The DNA here is from genome assembly GCA_927399475.2 of Acleris emargana. Lineage (NCBI taxonomy): Eukaryota > Metazoa > Arthropoda > Insecta > Lepidoptera > Tortricidae > Acleris > Acleris emargana. The sequence goes on along the minus strand of OV656836.1, from coordinate 5,364,502 downwards.
GAAATGATAATACGAGAAATTTTTTCTATGAAATGAAATTCTAAACAACTTCAGTCTGTAAAATAACGTACAACCATGACATACAACTAACAAAACCCAAACGTGGCATTGTAGCAGCCCCTGCTACGAAACTCGTGGCAAAATTCTTCCGCGTTCTAGGGGCAAGTACTAGGGCGACAGAAGTCTCGAGGTGGTCGCTTTAAGCTTGATACAGTAGATTCACCGTTAGCAAGAGGGGAAATCTGAAAACCTATGAAAGTGTGAAATAATAACGGTTGTCGTACCTGAGTGATGATTTTTCATACACAAGTTCGAAAAATAACTAGTTTTTTGTCTCATAATTATGTCTTTAAGCACCGAGAGAAGACATTTAAGACCATATTAATAAGTTGATCTTAACTGAGATGCCCTTCTCAAGATGCACTAGAAATTACAATATTTTTATGATTTGTCATTTCGTATTTTTTTTAGATTTGGAGAAGGCGAACGAGCACTCATGGCCACGTGATAATAAGTAGGATATGTTGCATATATAAATTTTCATTCTTAAGACTACAATCTTAAGATTGCAATCCTAAGACCGCATATGTGTTGCCAACACAAAGGAAAAGTCTTTATTTTTAAAGAACTTAATAGGAACTAATCTTATTCTAAACAAGGTTAACTACTTCGTTGGTTTATGCGTACTATAGATAACTTGCAATGTTTGAGTTATAATTGTTTAGTTATATGTATTTATATAAGTCATACAGGTTATGCTGTTGCTTTACTTTGATTATTTGACGAAGCCTTTAGGCTTAGTGGAACAAAGAATGGCTTTAAGTTACGGTTTTTTAAATAAGTAAAATAACCCTATTAAATCAAAGTATTTAAATAAAAGTAATACTTTTTATCACCAATTCTACACCAGTAAAAACCAACCAAGTTGCACTACGGGAGTACGTAACTCTTTGCAAAATTCTTCCGCGTTCCACTGGCTAGTACTAGGGCGACAGCACCCCCGAAGAGGTGCGTACACCGGGTAAATTAGAACGACTTGAAACCCCTCACACCCCTACAACTGTTCACGCAAACCAGCGGCCCTCGCGCCCCTCTGTCCGTATTTGTCTAATAAAAAGAGAAACAAAGCAATCGCTCAGGCTCTGCTCTGGTGGGCGTGAAACTGCAACACAGCTTTATAAAGTACTATAGTATCACAATCACAATTGCTATATACATGGTGTAACATTTAAATCGATCAGAATGGGAAAATCTGAAACTACAAGATATACGAAGAAATGAAAAAAAGTACTCAGTTTGGGAATCGAACCCGGATGTTTTGAAAAAGCAAACTAACATTATTTAAATAAATAAAGTAATAAATATCAGGGGACAATGTCACACCAATTGACCTAGTCCCAATTTAAGCTCTAGGCTTGTATTATGGGTACTAGACAACGATATAAATACTTATATACTTAAATACATAGTAAACATCCATCCATCCATGACTCAGGAACAAATATTCGCCGCTCACCACACAAATATCTGCCCTTACCGGGATTTGAAACCAGGACCGCTAGCTTCGTAGGCAGGGTCACTACGAACTATGTAGGCCAGCGCGTCGTCAAATTTATATTTTTATATTGATTTAGTAGGTCCTACGCAGTAAATAATACATTTTATTTATTCTAGACATCATGTTTCATAGTAACATTTACTGCACAATAATACCGATCGATATCTAAATAGAAATTGTGTTATGTAATTTTATTTTTCAAAACTTCCGGGTTTGAATCCCGAGCTGAGTACAAGTTTTTTTAAATGTTTGAATGCAGTTTTCCTTGTTACGAGTACTAAAATCGATGAAATGGTACCTAAGAGATCTTCGTATGTTTTTTAGTTTCTGACCGATTTAAATGTTACGTACACCCCGTATAAGTGCTCTTAATAAACATTAAAAAATACCCTTACACATGCTTAGTTTTTCGAAAGCAAGGTTTTTTTTTAAATAAAATTTTTAAATAGGAAAATTAAAGAAATTGTGAGTAGCTTTAACAAGTTAAATCTTACTTTGTGTTTCATTATTTAACAAAAAAAATGCAAACGCTCAACTAAAGCTACCCCATATATGCTAATAAATAACTGCATTTAAAATTAAAATAAATTAACATTGTATATCCGGCATAGAATATATTAATAATATATTTTAACTAACCAATCTTAAAACATTGTAAAAACATTTTTTTCAATAAATATATGAAATCTTATATTATGTAACTTTTCATTAATAAATTTACTTTAATGTAACCCCTAGAAAACTTCCGCGTTCGTCTACCAAGTACCAGGGCAACAGAACTGTGTAGGGCGCTACTGCAGGTGATTTTCTTTGGGCGTTGTGAGCATGCGCGGCTGGTTACCCGCACACACCTACAGCTGTGTGCTCACATGTCACTACAAGCATCATGGGATGGACTCTCTACGTACGTTTCCAATATAGCCCCTAGAAAACTTCCGCGTTTGTCTACCAAGTACCAGAGCAACAGAACTGTGCAGAGGCTTTCGTTACTGTAGGTGATTTTCTTTGGGCGTTGTGAGCATGCGCGGCTGGTTACCCGCACACACGTAGAGCTGTGTGCTCACATGTCTTACTACAACATCGTGTGATGAAGTCTCTACGTACGTTTCAAATATAGCCCCTAGAAAACTTCCGCGTTCCTCTACGAAGTACTAGGGCAACAGAACTGTGTAGGGGCTTACTTTACTACGGGTGATTTTCTTTGGGCCGTTGTGAGCATGCGCGGCTGGTTACCGCACACACGTAGAGCTGTGTGCTCACATTGCTCACTACAAGCATCGTGTGATGAAGTCTACGTCGTAGCGTTTAAATTCCAACCCCTGGAAAACTTCCGCGTTCCTCTACCAAATACTAAGGCAACAAAACTGTGAAGGGGCTTGCGTTACTACGGGTGATTTTCTTTGGGTTGTTGTGTGTGAGCAAGCGCGGCTGGTTACCGCACACACATAAAGCTGTGTGCGTACTTATGGCTCACTATTAGCATCGTGTGATGAACTCTCTACGTAGCGTTTCAAATATAACCCCTAGAAAACTTCCGCGTTCCTCTACCAAGTACCAGGGCAACAGAACTGTGTAGGGGCTTACGTTACTGCAGGTGATTTTCTTTGGGCGTTGTGAGCATGCGCGGCCGGTTACCCGCACATACAAAGAGCCGTGTGCTCAAATGGCTCACTACAAGCATCGTGTGATGAAGTCTCTACGTAACGTTTAAAATCCAGCCCCTAGAAAACTTCCGCGTTCGTCTACCAAGTACCAGGGAAACAGAACTGTGTAGGGGCTTGCGTTACTACAGGTGATTTTCTTTGGGCCGTTATAAGCATGCGCGGCCGGTTACCCGCACACACGTAGACCTGTGTGTTCACTTATGACACACTACCAAGCATCGTATGATGAAGTCATCCACGTAAAGCGTTTAAAATCAAACCCCTGGAAAACTTCCGCGTTCCGCTACCAAGCACCAGGGCAACAAAACAGTGTAAGAGTTTACACTACAGGTGGTTTTCTTTGGACCGCTATGGGCATGCGCGGCTGGTTACCGCACACATGCAGAGTGGTGTGCCTACTAACGGCTCACTACGATATCGTATAATTGTAGTGAGGGGGGATTGAGAGCGCATGCATGAAACAGGGTAACTAAGTAGGAACTTTTGTTTTATTGTTTGTTATGCTTTGCATTGCTTTGCGTATCGTAAAAAACACTTACGCGTATGTTTATCGAAATTGATTTTGACCATTGCTGGATATATTTTTGTGTAAATTATTTTAATGATTCGTGATTTAAATTTGAGTTACGGATACAGGGATACTTCGAGATCAGATTTAGTTTAACATCATTTGACTTAATACGAACAAAATGTCTAAAATTACTTGTATTAAATGTTTCTTGTATGTTGTTGTGTTTTTATATTAAGCTTCTCTATTTTACTAACTCAATGGATGTATACTCCGAAATAAACATATTTGATTTGATTTTTTGTTTTGAATAGCAGAAAAACTCGTGTTTTTAAGAGCTAATTGATGAAACTTTTTAATTTTCGCAAATTTCTCTTAACCATTTTCCACCCAGTATAATGTTGTAAAGATGGCTACGTTAAACCACGTAGCCCCTGCTACGTAACTTGCGGCTAAGGCTTTCCGGGTTTCGACGCCTTGTACTAGGAAAGCAGAAGCGCAGAGGTGGGTTTTCTTATGAACGGTTGAAACAAGTGGTTGCACGGTTTATGGCTTCGTCGTATTAACGTCATGTTTGAACTGCTGCACTAATCAATCGAACGCTTTAAAGCGACAAGGTACAAATACGTGCAGTTACTATTTATTAGGCCGACTATACACAAATATTTTGTTAATTTAAAAAACATCGAAATTTGTCGACGGAAAAGAGAAGTCTATTGCAGGGAAGATGTGTGGACAGATGACAATTGAAGAAAAATAGAACGGAAAGGGAAAATTGGGATGCCTGGAACCTATTTAAACCAAATAAAAGATTAAGGAGGCGTTATACCGCACCAATGGGTTAGAATTGAAATTACTGCAACGGCAAGAGGATATTTTTTAAGTGAATGATTTGATTACAATATGGGTCTTTAAATATTCAAATAAAATTCCACAAAAAAATACGTAGCAAGTTAAGGGAAAATGCTACACAGCGTAGCCGTAGCCCCTGCTACGAAGCACGTGGCAAAGGCCTTCCGCGTTCCGACGCCTTCTACTAGGATAGCAGAAACAACAAAGCGATTGCTCTGAAGTAAATGTGATAGACTTTCAAGAACTGATATTTGGAATCTAAACATGTTATTATTCACTGTGAAGCGGTTCAACTAATATTCAGATGCATTCCAAAATCCAACAAATAATAATAATTAACAAAAAACATTTAAACTAGATTTTCCAAAAGAAAGAAAACCAAAGTAGTTTACTGAAATAATCTTGTATTTAGTAAGCACGAAATTGTTTTAGTTGAAAACAATTTAAAATTACAGAAATAAGCATTTTATGGTCAAAAAATAAAGGTAATATAAATTCATCATAACACATATCAAAATAATGGAATAAACCAAAGAAAAATTAAATGTTACAATCACTTATTCAGTGCTTATAGACTCGATGTATGAAGCATGAAGCACGATGATGATATAAAAGTAATTTGTATATTTCACTTACCCACTGATAATTCTACTAAAAATAAAATATTTCAATAGCTTGACAGGGTAAATGCTACACCGTGGCCGCGTATAGCCTTGGAAAAAGTCTTCCGCGTTCCGACGCCACCTACCAGGATAACAGAAGCGTGCAAGCGATGTCTCGTAGCTTGTAAACAGGGTGGAAACAACGAATTCTATATGAAGGGGAATTATCTAAAAAAGCATGTTTTAATCGAAGCAAACAGTAATTCATTTTAAAAATGGATTAAGATAGAGAGCTAAATTATATATTAGTGAAACGTTTTGAACTGTGCTATAATAATACAGGATGCGTTTTGTCACTTTTGACTCGTTGTATTCCTAATTCCAATTTTAAACGATTCCCTTTTACTTTCTTTTATTTGTTGCGTCTGATTAAATCAATAAGTTTTAAAAATGACCCTCAAGCGCACTCATTAAAAACAACACGCTAAAAAACCTCTGCCTATCTGTATCTCCTATAACATTGCTTATCGTCGTCCAAGAATTCAAATCCCTGAGTAATCCATCATTTATGCAAATGTCGGGTCAAATATAGCTTGCATCAACAAATGAAAATGGATTGGACACACACTCACCAAAAACATGGATTATGAAGGTTTTTCAATTTTTTTCCAGACTTTGAGAAAATTGTTTTCTGATTTCGTATATGAGTAATGTCATAAAATAAACTATGTATAGGTAATGATAGAGAAAAACTATTTGATTTATGGCAATGGCGTTGAAAATAGGTTTTATACAATATAATATGACGACGCACTGGCCTAGTTGGTGGCAGGGAGTGACCCTGCCTACGACGTTAGCGGTCCTAGGTTCAAATCCCGGTAAGGGCAGATATTTGTGTGATGAGTGCGAATATTTGTTCCTGAGTCATGGATGTTTTCTATGTATTTAAGTATATATTTCTCTCCATAAGTATTTATATCGTTGTCTAGTACCCATAGTACAAGCCTAGAGCTTAGTTTGGGACTAGGTCAATTGGTGTGACATTGTCCCCTGAAATGTATTAATTTATTTATTTAATACGATAAAAGCTCGAGAGTATTTAGCAATGGATTTAAGCGCACTTTTTTTTCACGCTTGTTAAATGCTTTTACGCATACCACATGAGTTCGGGAGGGGAAGGTGGATATGGTTGGACTCACCAAAACGATAGTGGTACGAATAAAAAAAGATAAAAAAGATACATACATACATACATACCTTCACGCCTTCATTCCCAGAGTGGGGTAGGCAGAGCTACAGAATTACCAACAACTCTAAAAACTTGTTGATAACTCTGTAACCACAATTTGCACAATTACTCGTAGGCTAAGATGTTTAACAGCGCATTAGTGACAGGTTGCAAGCCCATCGCCTAACAGTACTATAAGCCCTTATTCCCTTAGTCGCCTCGTACGACATCCACGGGAAGACATGGAGTGGCACTATTCTACCCTGGCAACCAAAAGATGTTTATTCGGTAAGTAGGCCGTACGGGCACTTTATATCTGCAAACAATCCAGCTAGTTTTCCTCCACGCCGTTGTTCTTAACATTCAATTTTGACCATGGATTTAAGTTACCTCGCGTGTCACAGACCAAGACAAAAATAATTTTGCCGCCAAAAAAAAATTTTTGAAAATCAAAAGTAAAGTTTTGTTCATAGAACTTGCGTATAATGATAACAAAACTCCAACTTGTCAACAGGCGGGAATGCATCGTGCGGTTAGAGGACAGCGCTCCCCCCTGTGCGCGCATTCGCGCATGCGCACTGAGTCGTAGCTGGGGTAAGTAACTTAACAAATTAAAAACTACACACTAGTAGATACATTGGCTATGTAGGTTTTTTAATACACTTCCTCAAGAACTGTTACATTTTGTAGTTGTTTTAGTATCTTGCGGAAAGTTGGATTTTTCAAACAAGTGTTTTTAAATTTGCTGTTGTTCCAAACCATGCATCTATGAAAGAGTTTGCATGTTCAACCACTAAAAGTAAAAGTGTTTCTTTTGAATACTGTTTTATTTTGGTTTCATTGACATTTTTTCGCAAATGTATTTGACGGCGCGTCGATTATTATATTGATTTTTGAAAATGATTTAATCAGTTAACACAATTTATCGGACGAGAGTGTAGCGAAACGTACTCTGGCGGAACGTCAAACTGACAGCTCGGCGCGCGGGCCGCCATTATTGGTTGGAACGAGCGCGGTGCATGTCATGGCAGACGGATCGCCGACGTCCGTTATTTTGTATCCGAACTAATCTCATTGAAATTTATTCCTTATTAGATTAAAACCAATTGTAAAACATTATTAAATTCTAATCGTTCAATTGGCAGTGTTATTTATTCGATCCGAATATTAAATCCTACGCCCTGCGATGAACGAAGATGGCGGTGATTGTGATGTTAATGTTGATACCGGCCCTCCGGTGCCTTCATCAGAAGTGGGATTTGATGGGAAACCATCCGATAATCCTGAAGAACGGCCCGGTAGGAACGCGAGTACGCCGAGTTTGCTGAGTAATATGGAAGCGCTGCTGACCCGACTTTTAACGGCACCGCCAGCGCCGGCAGCCACTGTGGGTACACCAACAACTACGCAACTGATACAATTCGACCCAGACGATAGTGACGCGGATATAGAAGGTTGGTGCCGAGTGACGGAAATGATTGTATCGAGTAAAAATCTTGACGGAATCGAACTACTGATGTCGCTTACAAAGGCGTTGAAGGGTCGAGCTGCAACTTGTTTAACAAAGTTGAGATTAGACCAAATGACATGGAGCCACGTGAAAGGAACGCTCATGGCAAAATTTTGTAAGCCCAAACTAATCCAGGATTATTTTGATGACATTTTGAGATTTCAAATTGGTTTTAAAGAAACGGCTTGCGAAGCGGCGTCTCGGCTATGGGATCATATCGAACGTATCCCTAACACTGAAATGACTGAAGAAGTTATTGTCGGATTTGTAATATCTGTTCTCTGCCAGAAGGACAATTTTATACGACGTGAGCTGAATTCGAATGTTATCACAAATAGAGCTCAGTTATTCCGTGTGCTTCGAGGTGTATCACTTAAACGACGATCAGAAACTATGGAGGGTGTTGACATGGATGTCAAACGGCCCCGTTTGGCCGATGCGAAGTTTACGGGAAGATGTCACTGGTGCGGGGTGACAGGTCATAAACAGACAGAGTGCAGAAAACGTCAAGACAGCTTCAACAAGTCGCCGCGCCCGGAAATTTCGACTCAACCACGTAACAACACAGAAAAGGGACATGCACTCATCTGTTTTTCATGCAAAAAGCCAGGCCACGTTTCTACTGCCTGCCCGGAGAAGAGGACCAGCGGTACAGCAGTCAAAGAAGTCAACACTTGCGGTCATAGAGCTTCCAGAGGAGTGTTGGAGACATCTACCGGTGAGAAAGTTCCTTTTCTTTTTGACAGCGGGTCATCTTGCTCACTATTAAAGCTTAGTGTTGCTTCTAAATTAACGGGTACTTTGAAAAATTGCTTTGTTTACCTTACCGGTATTGGAAATGACGACATACTTTGCACCTCGCAGATTCTCAGCACAGTTAAGGTTTTAGACATTACTTTGACCCTCCTTTTTCATATAGTACCTGACAACTGCCTTACTGAGTCTGTTATAATAGGTAGGGATATCTTTGACCAGGGTGTTCACGTTCGTATAGACAAGAACAACTTGACCTTTTTGTCCGCGACGAATAGGGAAACGGTGAAGGCCTGTGACGATAGTGCAGTAGGGTTTAATTTGTCCCAAATAGACACAGACTTGACGGGAAAGGATAAAACCGCGTTGATACAAATTCTAAATAAATATTCCAGCCACTTTATAGAAGGTACTCCTACTAGACGTGTTACTACGGGTCAGCTTGAAATAAATTTGATAGATTCTAATAAAGTAGTGCAAAGATCTCCATATCGGCTGTCTCCTAGTGAAAAGCAAGTTGTTCGAGAGAAGGTACAAGATTTGCTTGACGCCGGCGTCATTCGCGAAAGTTCTTCACCGTTTGCGAGTCCCATTTTGCTCGTCAAAAAGAAAGATGATACGTATAGGATGTGTGTCGATTTTCGTGAACTAAATTCTAATACTCACCCTGAACACTTCCCACTGCCGCGTATTGACGAGCAAATCGATAATTTAACCGGAGCTTACTACTTTTCGTCCTTGGACATGGCATCGGGATTCCATCAGATCCCGATCCATCCAGAATCCATTGAGAGGACAGCGTTCGTAACGCCAGAGGGGCAGTATGAATATCTCGCCATGCCATTTGGTTTACGCAACGCCCCCTCTGTGTATCAGAGGTGTATCAATAAGGCACTCAGGGATCTTAAAGGGAAGCCTCTCGCTTACATGGATGACGTCCTTAGTTATTCTTCTTCAGTTGAGGACGGCTTACAACGACTCGACGAAGTTTTGAAGGCCTTAACAGACGCAGGGTTTTCCTTTAATATCCGCAAGTGTAGCTTTATGAAGCAGAAAGTTGATTATCTAGGTTATTATATAGAGGCAGGCAAAGTAAAACCAAATCAACGCAAAATCCAGGCTTTGGTCGATGCTCCACCACCCAAAACCGCCACGCAGGTGCGTCAATTTCTGGGGTTAGCCTCATACTTCCGAAGGTTTATTCATAACTTTTCCAACCTACTTGGTCCAATTTATCCATTGACAAAGTTAAAGGGCCCCATAAAGTGGACCGACAAACATGAAGAAGTACGCAGAAAGGTAATTAACGTATTAACATCGAAACCGGTACTTACTATATTTAACCCCGATCTCCCTGTAGAGCTCCATACTGATGCTAGCTCCGATGGATACGGAGCTATTCTAATCCAAAGGATAGAATCTCTGCCTCACGTAGTCGCATATTACAGCCGACGTACGACCGACGCAGAGTCTCGATACCATTCGTACGAGCTCGAGACTCTCGCGGTTGTACGTGCTGTGGAACACTTTCGTCATTACTTATATGGGCGTCACTTCGTTGTATTTACAGATTGCAACTCCTTAAAGGCTTCGAAGTCGAAAACTGATTTGACACCTAGAGTGCACCGGTGGTGGGCTTTCTTGCAGGCATTTGACTTCAATATCGAATATAAACCAGGTCGAAGTATGGAGCACGCGGACTATCTTTCTAGGAATCATGCTCTAGACACGACGTCCATACCTAGTGAAAATGTTGCTACTACATCTAAGGTTGTTCAGTTTGTTGAACTCCACCAAGGGTGGCTAGCTGTCGAGCAAAAACGTGATTCTGAAATACAAGACCTTATTTTGAAGCGTAACAATGGCGAAATGCCTGAGTCTCTTGCTCATACTTACGATGTTAGGGAGGGAATTATTTATAGAAAAGTTGTTCGTAACAAACTAATTTCCTGGCTTCCTATAGTGCCTCGCTCCTTGATTTGGACTCTGATAAATCAAGTTCATACAGAGATCCAACATCTAGGCAGCGATAAGACCTTAGATAAGTTGTACGAACGATTTTGGTTTCCGGAAATGTCTAAACGGGTTCGTCAGTTCATCGACTCCTGTATTGTGTGCAAGGCATCTAAAGGCCCTTCTGGTGCTACCCCAGTTCAACTGCATCCTATCCCTAAAACACCAATGCCGTGGCACACGATTCACATCGACTTTTCAGGGAAGTTAAGTGGCAAGAACAACCAAAAAGAGTACTGCTCTGTAATAATTGATGCTTTTAGTAAATACGTACTTTTGGAACATACCCTTACTATAGACGCAGCGAGCGCGATTAACGCATTAAAAAAGGCGGTTTGTATTTTCGGAGCTCCAAAAAGAATTATCGCTGATCAAGGCCGTTGCTATAGTAGTGCAGACTTTAAAAACTTTTGTGCTGAATATAATATTGAATTACACTTCATAGCAACAGGTACAAGTAGGGCAAACGGGCAAGTCGAGAGGGTAATGAGAACTCTAAAAAGTTTACTTACAATTGTTGAAAACGATGGTAACAAGACTTGGCGCGACGAGCTCGGTAATATTCAGCTCGCTTTAAATAGTACAAAGTCTAGGGTAACCAGATATACACCCACGGAGTTATTATTCGGTATACGTGCAGATTCGTTAGGTATGTCGAGGATAAGAACGGGTACTGAGCAGGAAAGTAGATTAAACTTAGATTCAATCCGTGCTGATGCAGCTAGAAATATGGTTAAGGCAGGTAGATCTGAGGCACAACGATTCAATCGAGGCAAAGCTAGAGTAATAACGTATTCAGTAGGTGACTACGTTTTCCTCAAAAGTAGTGAAAGGAATCAGACCAAACTGGACCCACGGTTCAAAGGACCTTTTCTTATTTCTGCTGTGTTAGACAATGATCGGTACGAACTTAAAAATTTGAGCGGTAGTGGTCGTACGTATAAATATTCTCATGAGAATTTGCGAGCTGTGCCCAGGGGTCATGAGGGATTAACTGAGATCGCGAGTAGTTTAATGAACGAGGATTACGAACCCGAGTTGGAAAATGAGCAGTCACACCGTGATGACCATGACGGCGGTGGTTTAGTAGAACGCGAAGTTCAACCCAGCGATAGCGCCACCATAACCGCTAGTTCAGAAACTGTTAGCCTCGATTCCAACACCTTAACTGCGGGCTCGGACACATTATCTGCGCAATCGGAGGTTGAGGCGGATACACAATCTAACTACAGCGCTACTTTAACTGCCAGCTCCAAAACTTTTAGCGCAGAATCTAATACCATGACTGCTGATTCAGACACATTATCTGCATGTTCGTATGATTGGACCAACGACTGCTGTTATAATGAGCAAGATAGTTCGCAAATTAGAGGTTAGTAAGTTTCATTTGGGTAACGTGAATGTCTCTGAAGATAATTGTGTGTTGGTACTTGGAAAAACTAGCTGATCATTGGGGAGGATAGTGACGTCCGGTCTATGTCACGTCATGGTGTCTAGTCGAAGGGACGCACTGATCCGACCCAGGCCGGTGATCTGGTGGGCTGGTCGAAGGGATGATGTGGTCTTGCCGGGACATGTCGACTGGTAGTTGAGACGCATACATCCGGTCCACGCACGCCAATCGCCGAGGCCGAATTGGTGTAGTTTGGGAAAAGTTATTTTGAGAGTACAGCTGAAAATGGTGATAATGTTATATCGATATTGAGTGCAGTGACCAGGCGATGTTAAGAAAGCTCATGTTTAGTCAGGATGAACGAGCAGCGTGCTATACAGGTGAAATCTTTATTTTGTTACAGAACTACCACACAACTAGGATCGCTCGAGGACGAGCGTATGTCAGTCCGGCCGTGACGGCGCGTCGATTATTATATTGATTTTTGAAAATGATTTAATCAGTTAACACAATTTATCGGACGAGAGTGTAGCGAAACGTACTCTGGCGGAACGTCAAACTGACAGCTCGGCGCGCGGGCCGCCATTATTGGTTGGAACGAGCGCGGTGCATGTCATGGCAGACGGATCGCCGACGTCCGTTATTTTGTATCCGAACTAATCTCATTGAAATTTATTCCTTATTAGATTAAAACCAATTGTAAAACATTATTAAATTCTAATCGTTCAATTGGCAGTGTTATTTATTCGATCCGAATATTAAATCCTACGCCCTGCGATGAACGAAGATGGCGGTGATTGTGATGTTAATGTTGATACCGGCCCTCCGGTGCCTTCATATTAAAAAACGTCGTTGGATGCACGAGTGTTACTTCCCGCACCTGCATCAATATTAACTATTTTCTGTTATTTTATTTAAATTTAGTGAAATATATTTAATTCAAAATATAAATGACTTAAATTTAAATCGAAATTCATACTCAAGTGCGCATTTAGTATTCCTTAATCAACTAGTTAGTAGACTGCAAATTAATGGTGTAAACGATTCAAATCTTTTAAATAAGTCATTAATTATTAGCGTAAAATGAACCAATTATTTATTTTTATTTTTGCACATTTATTAATACTCATATTCACTCACTTCATGATTAACCATTGACACCATTTGGCTTACGCAAAAACTTGTTAAGTAATAAGTTTTGGTGAGGTCCTACTTCGAGATAGTTTTACCTCTTCTTTCCGCCAAAATACTCATAAGTATATTTAAGCTAGATTACGATACAATTTGGATATATAGATAATCACGAAAAATGGCACCACTTTTAAAATAAACTATATTTTAAAACGATTTATTCTTTAAATGTAGACTACAAAAATTCAAATAATTTTGTTTATTAAAATATTACACTAATTGTCATAATTTTAAGAAATAAAGAAAATCAAAGCCTCTCGTAACCGTACCGTGCCGCTACGGGCTACGTCAGCTCGTAGCAGGCTTCCGCGTTACGGGAAAAAGTACTAAGGCAGCATGAACGCAAAGATATTCTCAACCCTCGTTCAGTTGTGGAAAACCCCGGGAGGGCCCGGGATTAAGGGAAAATCTAATTCTCACCTATGGCTAATAGGTTTTGGAAATCCCGATTAGAGCGGAAAATGTCTACTTGGTACCAGGGAAGCAAAGCGTGCGAGGAGCTATCCAAGGGGTGTCTTAGAGAAAGTAAATTCATGTTAGGGTGCGAGACAAGGAAGTCGACGCATGCGCGGAGTGGCGATTCCACCCTCTCTAGCGAGGAGTGGCGGCGGCAGTGACTATCCAAACGAGGGCTTGAGACGACCCCTCTTATGAATACTATTGATCCATTTGCGGGTAAAGAATGCATTTAGACTTTCGTCTCCGTCCGTCTGTAAGTCACAATTTTTCTACGAACTATCGTGGTCTCATAATGGTGACATGAAATTTGAGATACTAATGCAACTTGCTAACCCGTAAAGTAACTATATTTAGGAATTAAATTCATTGTTACTAAAAGTTGGCTGTGAAAAAAAAAAAATATATAATCAAGTTTTATCAGATCATTTAAAAAAAATATAATTTTGACTAACTTCCAATAATAAACCAACAACACACCTTTCTGATTTTATTCTACAACATTGAAAAGTGAATAATCCGTAATAGTTATATAAAACAAAATATCTCCTAGTTAATCTCATTAAAATTCATTCTGGTCAAGTAAATGTACTTATAGTAAATGCGTAAAAAATAAAAAGTATCATTAATAAGTTCAGAACTTTATTTAATGTTTAACTTTATTAAAATAATTTACAAAATACAACGCCACCTGTCGTACGACCTAGAAACTAACTACGAATTAAAAACGTTACGTGGACGTTTGGCGACTTTAGTAAGGGTGGCTTTTTACGCAGCTAGTTGTTTGTTTCAACAATAGATGGCACTGGTGGTCTGCGAACTGTGTCGTAAATATAACATTATAACACCTTGATACGTTTAATTATGTTTGTTTACATTGCGGTGCTTGCATAGACTGTATTTTAAATTAATAATTAAAGCTGTTAACATTTAAAAAATCGTCTGTCTTTTTCTGTCTGTTTTTATTCAAAACTGAAATTTGAATTGACATGAAATTAAATGAAATAAGACAAGATAAGATTTTTATTTGAAAAAATATTGTTAAATTAGGTACAGGTATCAACAGAGGTTCCCAAACTAGGCACAGTCTGTATCTTGGGCAACCAGGTAATTTTAGTAGCACATAGTTTTAAATTATAGCACTAAGATTAAAACTTTACCTTGAATCCTATGGAAGGCAAAAATATTTTTTATCGCAGATTGGACACAACCTAAACATTCACGAGAAAAGGCTACTTTATAAAAAAAAACTCTTGAAAACCAGTGTTTGCTTTATTATCAACACAAATATTTTTCACAAAAGAAAACACAACCATTACATCCTACCCACTGATTGATGATTTACCGAATAAACAAGGGAAACTCCATTATACGCATCAACACAGCAAATAATACAAATTAAAGCGAAATGAAAAATTATTATTTGCCCCGCGGCCAGCTTTATGGAGATCAAAAAGTAATCGAGCTGTATTTATTCTCCTTTTCCCAATCATGTTTTAATAGAAAAATATTTTTGTACTTAAGTAATCATACATGTAAAATTATATATTACCTGACTCTTATGTATGTATGTATGTATATAACCCTAAGACCCATAGGCATTTGCGTCCTCAAGACTGAAATCTTAAAACTGTAATTCTAAGACCGTAAATGCGTTGCGAACCCTGAGAACTAAGATGGAATACCTCTTTGCTTCTATATTGATGAATAAAAAAATCAGACAAATACTGGAAAAGGACCGAATCTTAAGTACCCGAAACTGACGTGCGTGGATGACTCGATGTATGTGGAAAAAGCGAAAGAAATTTGTCAAGATCGTAGCAAGTGGAAAGAAGTGGTCTCTGCCTACCCCTCTGGGAAACAGGCGTTATTGATGTTTGTATGTATGTAAAAAAAATAAGTCAACACTTTATTGCACAGAAAAGAAATACAATCCTTTATCAGCTGTTGAACCTTGTCTACAAAGCTAGTGATGGTCCCGGGTTCGAATAAAAGGAAGTATAATCCTTTTCTATGATAAGCAGAGTTTTGTTTAAAAATAAATACTCGCGTTTTTGATGTTTTCTGTATAGTTATATAAGTTTGTTTTTCTCAAGTACATTGTGTTAACGTGGACTTAATAGTACCTAAAGTACAAACTAAAAGCTTCTTTTGGGACTAGGTCAATTTATATGACAATCTCTCTTGATATCTATTTTATTTTACTCTTATTTGGCTCACTAATGGCCATTCATTACTCGTCCACCATTGCTCATTAACAAACTCTCGCAAAGAAAGCACTCAATGTAGACGTTTTTATACAGCTACCCTGGCTGGCTGATTTTCAACAAGGCCTGCAGGCTTATTACGGTCGCATTTATATAAAATCCTCTGTCACTCTCGCACTTACTTATATGCAAGACAGAGATGCACGTTTTATCTACAGCAATAAACGCTACTATAATAGGCCTCTGCTTTTTCTATAAACTTTTTCAAGCCACATCAGACGGGAAAAAAGTCATTAATTTTAACTTCCGCCTTCCACACGCTTACTTTTAAAAGAGCCACGTCATGAGCAAAGCTATCGCGAGAGGTTTTTGCTATGTACATTACACGAGAGAGCTGGAAGCAAAATATTGTAAGCGACGTGCAAAATCAATTAAGAACCGTCTTTATTATTTTACTCTAAAGTTCATTGCTTTAGGAGCTTGAGTTTATCACTTTATCAAGTTATTTTAATGGTTACTTTGACGCCGCTGCTGAAGACTTGAAGATGGGTTTTAAGGATCCGCAGTCCGTCCATCTATCTTCTTCTTCATCAGTTTCACTATTAACCACTGACTACTCTGGTCGTGGTCATCATCAGGCTTTGGTAGCAAGCTTGACAATTCCCCACTAATCCTCTGTGACAGCTGCTTTCCTCGTGCATTGGTGTAACGAGTTATCTAAATAAATAAATATCATGGGACAATGTCACCTACCCGACCTAGTCCAAAACTAAGCTCTAGGCTTGTACAATGGGTAAGGACAACGATATAAATAAAATATAGAAAATAATATATACTTAAATACATAGAAAAGATCCATGACTCAGAAACCAATATTTGCGTTCATCACACAAATATCCACCCCTACTGGGATTTGAACCCAGGACCGCTAGCTTCGTAGGCAGGGTCACTACCAACTAGGCTAGCGCGTCGTCCAAATATGGCTGCGTTTACCGGGTAACAAAATGTGGATAAAACATCCATCACCTTCTGACACAAAAGCACGAAAGTGGCGGATCCTTTATCCACATTTTGTCACGCGATAAGCGCAGCCATACTAGCCTCGTTTAATTTGGTCTATCCATCTCATATGCCTCGTGGCCTTGAACTTTTCCTTGGACTACAAGTAGCTCAATGGATACCTTCACTCTACGGCATGGGTGGACAAAGGATGTGAGAATGCGAGACTTTACCTTAGATGATAAACGCTACTTGATGTAGAGTTTTTGGAGTATCGACTCGTTGGTACAGAATTCCGTTTGTCACAGGGCTGTATCTTTTGACCCGTAATGGCTACTCTTGAAATTTTCACAAAGAGTGTATTACTATAGTCGTTATAAAAGGTAATCTATCACTTTACAGAAAATCTATTCATCGAATATCTGTTCCCAGAACACTATTCGCAGAATGTCGTTATGACTTAGGAATCATTCATCGAACTTCAGTTGATCGCTGTTACATTTCTTTGAATTACCTGTTACACCGGAATCGAATCATCGAATTTTACTTCACTATTTTATTTGTTTATCACAATAGTTGTTCATCGAGTCACGTTTGCTATAATTTTGATTCAACGTAAGTTTCAGTTCCCAAATTTCATATTACACAGAAAATCATTTCATCAGTGTTACTATACATTGTAATCACAACGCGCTCACGTAGTCCGAGGTAGGTTAGGGTTATTTTTTTTTTATGTCCTGGAGGCCCGACACGCTTACGGAGTCCGAGGTAGGTTAGGGTTATTTTTTTTTTATGACCTGGAAGCCCGACACGCTCACGGAGTCCGAGGTAGGTTAGGTAGGTTAGGGAAGTAAGTAAGATTTCCCATAAACGCTTGAATAAAAAATAAATAAAATAAAAAATGAATAATAATATGAGGTAGTTATAAAATATGAATGGCACTATTATTGAATCATGTTTCGATAAAAGGTAAATTCGATGAATCGTTACTGCGATGATTTGAGACATTCGAAACAATTTATGATGAAAAGTTGTTCGACTATTTGAAAATCGATGAATTTAAAATTATGTGTATAGAAAATAAAACGTAATTACATTCGTGGAATAGTTTTCGTCGATATGAAATTCGATGACAGGAATTTCGATAAAATGATAGACACCCGTTATAAAAACAAATAAAAGTGGTCTCCTTACAGCAAAACGTGTTTTTGTCGGAGTTTTATGCTATTTTAATATTTGATATCTTTGTACTGTCATCATCATCATTCTCCTGCCCATAGCCCATCTAATTTGGGGCGCAACATGTTTTTTTTATTAACCTTGTCATTTAATGGTAGATGTGGTGTAATTTAATAACGCTGCCTTTCTGCTACGATATTTACGTCGCCATCAAACATAAATTTTATAGCAAGCTTTTTTAGCAAACCTCTATAAATATAATATTATGTATTATATGTATACAGTGTGTGACATCCATACGAACATATATTTTGACAACAGTTAATATGCATCCTAATTATCATAAAAACAAGTGTTTTGTTAACATAAGTTGTACTTTTTTTTTTCATACTAACTAATTTGCCACGCAATGTATCAGATATAGCTCAATTATCCCTCAATTAACTTGCAATTAACTTAGACTTAATGTTATACATTGCTGCTCGTTCGGTTGTACCCTTTAAAAATGAATTACACTAAATGTAATTTAGCTAATAACTTAACTCCTTCTTTAAACGGCTAACAACACTTAAAGCTATCTTTACGTAAAATATATGTTCTTATGGATGTCACGCACTGTATAAGCTACTATGAAAGTTAATCAAGTGATATGATATGATATCAAACCTCTTTGGAGAGGTAAAAAATCTGTTTAAGAATGCCTATTCAACTGAGTGAAATATCATGACAACGTCATTATTCTATTGTTCTGTTGTGTTTATTTGTAAGCAGCTCCTCAATTTTAAGTAAGCGAATAAACGATTATAATTAGAAGAAAGATTATTCCGATTTTTTTATTGATAATCTTTTTATTTTTAAGGCGTATATATAATATTAATATCTACACTTGACATTAATGACGTAAAAATGGCTCACCTCCGCCGAGCTCTGGTATAAACACAAGTATGTAGATGATTCTTGTTAAGTTAACATCGCGGTAGCCTCCTAGCTAATTGGAAGTGACCTTAGCTACGAAGATAGCGGTAATGGACAAATATTTGTGTGAAGACTGAAAACTTATATTTTCTATTGATAACTAAGAAAAACATTGTGACGTTATTTTTATTCGGGGTAATTGTCCTGCCTTAACCGTTTGTTCAAAATTATAAATGATTCAAGAAACCTGAAGATGATTTTTAATTACCTATTCAATGATCAGTGATCGGATTTCTCGGTGAACGGGGGAATGACCTCAAACGTTTTGCTAATAAGGATATGTCCTGGGATCCCAGGACTTATGGTGTTGAAGTAGGATAGTGTTAATAATTTTATCACTTAAAATTAATTTCCTGAACAATTTAACGATTGGGTTTGGAATACATTATTTTCGCTGTTTATAAAAGTTTTTTTTAATTGCTCTGTTTAAAACTGATCTACCAGTTAGGCTTTGGTGAATATAAATAAAAGATATACTACAGTACGCATAATCAATTGACAACAAAACACAAATATTGTATTTTATTCGTTTGTATGAAATCGAAATAAAATACAATTATTTTCTCAATATTTTCTATTTTCAATTGCTTCTCACGTCTAAAATCCTATCCTAAATGCCTGTTTATAAATATCATAACAATAGCACTTTCTTTGCAGACCAGATTCCGGGATTGTGATCATATCCATATTAAGATTTCTACTCGATATCCCGTCGTGTTGCACCGTGATATTCGATCACTGTCAATTATACCCCATTTGTTCTTCGACTTTTTTTTTTCTTTTTGACAATATGGCGTCTAGAATTTTAACTACAGACGGTCATATCATTAGTGACACTCAAAATAAGGACAAATCAATTGACATAAGAACCATTAAAATCGTTCCACGCGTATAGTTTCTAGAGTGCCACAAAGGAACAAACATACATACATGTATAGGCTAATAAACAAATAACCCTCCTTCTTCCGTAGTCGGGTAAAAAGAAGTTGAATAACGAATTATCGAAACTTTATTATCCTTCCAGATGAAAAACAATATTATATTCTCGTGAATAACCAATTTCAAATAAAACATTTCATCATTTCATTTGCCAAATATATGAGGTCAACACAATGTCAATGCGCAATCAAAAGCAAGTCTCATGCTAATATAATAAGGTTCACATTTTCTTGTAATCCTCTTTGCCTCTGTTGTCTCTCGGCTTAACAAGAAGCCCTATGCATTTATGTGCTCTTAGTACTTTTTTCCGTAGCGGGAAAGCCTTTGCTACGAGTTTCGTAGCCCTCGCTACAAAGCCACGTAGCTCGTAGCACCTCTTCATCTTTTACAAGCTTCTTTTTGCAATGAAGGCGAAGGCAAGTTATGTTTTTATTAGATATCTGGTTATTTCGTTTAATATGGTCTAAAAAAAAATAAGTTGCCAACTTTTATACTCATTACCCACCAATTCTCAAATATATATCAACAATCAGGAAATGAAAACAGAAAATATAAAAATACTATAATCATCATTCGAGTAATTTTTTTAATAAGGTGCAAAAGTAAGACATTTTTTAAGTTAACTTATGGAATAGTTTATCTTATTTGCTTCGGTGATTAGATAACAGTATTAGCTTTTGAAACTCTTTTACACTTCAGTTTGTAGAACATTATAATTATGAAAACTGTGGAACTTAAGGAATTTAATCTACACTTTGGAGTTGAAGGAGCTTTATTTGATTTTTTTCTTTTTAGATTAGCTATCTAACGCTTTTCGAAAAGATTTAAAATCATAGAATTGATGTAAGCTCGACGCGACCGGTCGTTAGCTTACTTAAATCCTAAACATTTTATTTGATGTCAGCATCTTTTTTTACGCTCCAAGGCTTAAAATTAAATGCCCAGATAACCACCCAAACGACACGAGTTACTACAATTTTAAATAAAAGAATATCACAGTAAAACTTCCTTACCTACCACGTGGATAAATGAAACTTGAACCGACCAACCAAACGTTAAGGTTCAAAATACATTGGTATAGATACACCCAGGTGCATCAATCTCACGAAATCTTGACGTCAAACAGTTTTAACGGTAAAATACTTATGGTTTTACAATATGAGACGCTTTTATGAGCGTATTTTGCCACTTCTATTACCTTTTGCTTGAAGCTTGTTTCACAGAATGCCATGATTTACCTGGAAATAAACAAATTGTTATAAGACCTATGTTATATACAAAGAGCGTCGGTGGCCTAGTGGCTTAGGGGGTCGATTCGTGATCGTAAGGTACCGAGTTTGAGCCCCCGCGGTCACCATGTACCAATGAGTTCTTCTAACTTAAGTGCATTACCCGGTGAAAGAAAAACATCGTCAGAAAACCTGCACATTCGAACAGCTGATTGTGTAAGAGGGTAATTGCACAAAAGATCCTTAAGGGTTGAAGTGTATCTGAAAGGGCCCATCTGTAAGATAAGATAAGATATGTTACATACAATTATACAGGATTTAAAAGGTATATTCTAATCATTCTTAAGCATTCCTTAATTTACAGTATTTCCTTAAATAAGCGATGATAAATTTCATGCTTTGTTAGTCAGACCAATAATGATTATTGGTTTGATATCTACTATTTTGCCTTCAATCAATCACGTAGCGCAAAGAAGACAGACGCCGACGCACTAACGGGCTATGGATAAGTTCATAACACATTTTCGAAAAGTCAAGGTGATTCAAAAACGCGATATTATGATTAAAAATTTAAATTAAATTAAAAATAAGAGTTATCAACGTTGACGATTGATATGTTTTGCCGCGTAGAAAAAAAATCGGCCGATTGTATAATATGAAAATTTTCTTTATTAAAACTATAGATTGACTTAAAAATAAATAACTAAATTATTACAGTACTTATAGAATCATAATTGACACTAAAAAGTGTATATTAGGGTTTTAAAAGTTTAAGTGGTACAGTCAAGGGCGTAAATATATATACGTTCCCAAGACGTCAAAAATATCTATACACCTTTATGCTACTGGCAATAAGGTTCATGTATACCTATACATATATTTGACGCGATGGCTGTATAGATGTTAATGCACTTGACTGTTCTTATAGTTTAACTACAGTTGACTATAAATTATGGTCCTTAAGTTTATGTTTTCGATAGCAAATCTTTGACGCTGAGATAACAAAACCCTATTTTCCCTTAACACAGCGATTTAGAAGGGATGCAGAGATCTCTTGACCTTCACGAAAGGCCTTTTTACATTCATTTTAACGCACCGGGGAATAATCCGGGCTCTATGATCGTTTTTTGTTATGATTCATATTCGTCTACTAGGATAAGGGAAATATTAACCCTTATAAAATAAGGGATGGTGCAAAAGAGATTTATGGTAATACATAGACGATTTGTTCCCTAGGCACGATTATGAGAATGTCTAGCATTTATCCAAGATAAGATTTTTTTTTATATGTATGTATGACTCTTTATTGCACATGAATAATTACAAGACATGTTTGCATAATTATAGATGAACATAGCCAAACTTTTTTTATTTGTTTTATTTCATGGGAATGCGAACGAGCACACAGGCCACCTGATGGTAAGAGGAAACTGTGACCTATAGACAATCGCATTCACAAGACTGCAAATGCGTTGCCAACCCTGAGGACTAAGATGGAATGCCTCTATGCTAGTCATTTCACCGGCTGTCTTATCCCCAAACCGGAACACAACAATGCGAACACTGCTGCTTGGCGGTAGGTTAATGGATAAGATGGTGGTACCAACCCGGACGGACCCTGCACAAGGTCCTCCCACAAGTAACCCACTTATCCCATATGGGATCTCTTCCAGTTAACCTTGGAGTAGATTAAGCAAGGACAATGCAGAAGGATAGACAAATTAACAAAATAGCAGAAAATAACAATTTATAGTACATCCATCAGAGAAACAGGAAAAAAACATCTTGCTAACGTATTGTCAATACAAATTGACAATACGTTAGCATAGTCGGTAGTGACCCTGCCTTCGAAGCTAGCGGTCCTGGGTTCAAATCCCGGTAAGGGCCGATATTGGTGTGATAAGTGCGAGTAATTTTGTTCCTGAATTTTGGGTGTTTTCTAAGTATTTCTCTATTTACGTAAGTTTATCGTTGTCTATTATGTCGAAGTTAATTAATTATTATTACAAAAACAAATCGATTTTAAGAAGTGGAAGGACGAATTTATAAAGGTACAAATGAACATAATAAATTATGAAGGGTAGGGTAGCCAGGTGCAGAAGCTATTTGCCGATTCGTTCAACAATTTACGGCTGTGTTCAGAGGAAAAGGTGAAACGCGGTATTAATTGATAATAAGGCACTTTGGACAAGTATCAAGAGGATTATTCTAAGAAATAATGATAGAGACACAAACAAATACTTTATAATTAATTGAAATGTTACCGAGAAGTCTTTGTGGAATTAAAAGGGATTTTTGATACAAATTATGGAAACAGATAAAGGACAAATGCGTAAAGGTAATTAAATTAAATTCTCTATATTTTTTAGTAAAAAATCATTGTGCTTAATATTTAAGACGAATCGCATCTCGTGACTAATGAGCTAGCAATAACGACATAAAATCGCTGGGAATATTTTTATAGAATATTTATTTGTCAGAATTTTAATTTTTCAATATTTAATTTTTGCTGGAACTATACCTATACCTATACCTTTGTAGGTAGGGTGAGGTAAGAACTATTTGAGTGCAATATCTTAAAATAATTGTCAATCAAAAAAAATCAACCTTTAAACTCTTATAATACGAAAATTACAGAATTACAAAATTCTACCAAGTATGTATTTACAAATAAGTTTAAAAAAAGGACTGTATTGCTTACTTTACTTAAAACAACGATATTATTATTCATTATTATTTAATTACTTTATTGCGCAAAATAAAAACAGCGTAGGTACATAAGGTGAACTTAATGCGACAAGCATTCTCTACCAGTCAAGTGTACTTGACTTGATCTATAAGGTATTGAAGATGAGTCTGTTCAATACATTATTATTAATTTATTTCTAGCCCCGAATGTCCCACTGCTGGGCAAAGACCTCCTTCCCACCTGGCCACGTGTCTCGGTTATGGGCAATCTCCCGCCAATCTTGCCGCCGGGTCTACCGCGTCGTCGAATCCGATTCTGTAGGTTCAGATTTAGGTTAAAAAAAAAAAAAAAAAATTGTTTCTTCACAGAGGCTGTGAGTCGGACCGCTCGTCGAAAGTTTATTACCTTGGGCACCAGGAACAGCGTATTTTTACAGACATATCAAAGCGCCTGGTTTACGCAACTCGTTGCCATTCATCGTGGCAATGCTGCAGTAATTTAGTTTTAAGCAAGTTTGTCAGTTGGTTCGTTCGTTTTCAATGTTTCTTTTCCATTGTATGATCATACCAGCTTGATGGTACCATATTTTACTAAGGGTGCGTAGACAGCCCGCGAGATGGACTGACGGCTTTTTATGTATGGCTGGAGAGGATTGGATGCAGAAAACACCAGACCTGCTCTAAATGGATTCAAATGGAACAGATCTTACTCAACAAAGTCAAGACGACAATTAGAAGAAGGTTAAAGACATGACTTTTTTTGATTTGATTTCGTTTGTTAGTTTGTTGTTCGTAAGTACCTAATTAAACCACATTCAAAATAAACTATATAATTTACACATAGCATAATTCCCTAGTATATTATCCAGCCATGAAAGAGATCTTTACTCAGCATTGGGAAGATCAAGGTAGAAGAAAAAAAGAAGAATACATTTGTATTTTCATCAAAATCGCAATAGGAAGAAAAAAAAATAGTCAAGACGATAATTAGAAGTAGGGTAGATGGCTTTCAAGATTTGATTTCGTTTGTTAGTATGTTGATTGTCAGTACCTACTAAAACCACATTCAAAATAAACTATATAATTTACACATAGCATAATTCCCCAGTATATTATCCAGCCAGTACGAAGTGTTTTTATTCTGTGGCGCTTAAACGGCTCTCCCGAATTTGCAAAACGCCCGCTGATGCACACCTTTCCGTCCCATTTGTCTCGAGCAATTTCGGGCCGACTCCACGGAATACGGCATATGGCGGAGAAGAACCTAATCAAAATACTAAGAGTTACTTTATGAGGTCATACGGCATAAGACTAAGGTGACCTATATTGTCCAAAAATGTAGCAAGCTGAAGTGGCAGTGGGCTGGCCATGTCTGTCGCAGAACTGACGAGAGGTGGAGCAGGAAGGTTCTCGAATGGAGACCACGCTTAGGCAAACGTAGTGTAGGACTCCCCCCGGCTAGATGGACCGATGACCTAAAGAAGGCAGCTAGCAGTGACTGGATGCAAAGGGCGGGAGATCGTTGTGGCATGTCCAGCAGTGGACTGCAACAGGCTGATATGATACTTTGAAAGAAATAAAAATGAAAAATCTTATTCTGTAAAATCCTGTAGGTTTTGTCAGAATTATAGTAGCGCAACCTTGGGAACATTTTTGTACCTGGTCGGTTGAACTCTTTTGACAGATTGGTGAAACAGTTCAAACAAGACATTAAACAGTGTGCAGATAGTAAAGCCGACCGTACTTTCACATGTTTGAATTTACCAGCGCCTTACAAGATTAGAGGAGACCACTGTTTTAAAAAAAAAATAAGAGTAAGTCACTGATATACGTTTATTGCTATATAATTATTTAATATTTATGAACCAACTAGCTTCTGCCCGCGACTTCGTCTTCGTTTACCTACTTAAGAATTTGATCTTACCGGGATGAACAATTGGGATAGACCAAAAAAAAACTCACGATTTTTACATTCTAATTCGAAAGAATAGGTAATTTTAAGAGACCCATTTCATTAATTTTGTGTTTGATCCAACAGTTATGGTTTAATATCTTTATTTCTTTAGCAGACATAAAGTGCCTTTCGTTAGTAACTTTTGTGTAGGTACGTACACATCAATGAATATAAACTGAAAGGATTACAGAATGACACATATACATATAAACAAAAATTAAAAGAAAACACTACTCACACATGGCTAGCTGAGATTTTACATTTTAAATTTTGTTACTCGTCCATACAAAGTGGCACAACCTTGTGAGCAAATTCACAGTTTTTGCCGATTATTTTGGTTTCCCGTAGGAATGAAATATTTTTTAGGGTTAAACCTATTCCAGGACCAAACCTATAGGTATGTGTGCCAAGTTTCATCCCGATT
This sequence comes from Acleris emargana, assembly GCA_927399475.2. Classification (NCBI taxonomy): domain Eukaryota; kingdom Metazoa; phylum Arthropoda; class Insecta; order Lepidoptera; family Tortricidae; genus Acleris; species Acleris emargana. Next base: position 5,338,180 of record OV656836.1, on the reverse strand, counting down.
TGTTCAGTATTTGAAGCGTGATTGAGTTATACATAATATCCAAGCATCCAAACTTTCTCATTCATAATATAAGTATGTAAACACCTTATTTCACAAAAACCAATTACAAGTAAGTACTAACATAAACTTGAGATAACGTAAATTAGTAATTTAGATAAGAAGTAAGATAAGTCTTCACTTTCTTTTAAACTATCTTGCTATCGAAGCCTTATATTTTTTATAGAATACGGCCGCATTTATTAACTAACGAATATGAAATACCAAGGAATAGAGGCATAGGTTATCTTGTGCATCAGTGATGTGAAGGGCAAACCTAGTTTTCTAAAATATGTCAATGTGTCAATGTATGTATGCTGAGTTGGGACCGTTTCGCAACTGTTTCTCTGTCTTGTTATTTTTGTATCTGTGTACCTAATGTGGTTTTGTATTGTTGCGAATAAATGTCTCTTTATCTTTATCTTTATCTTTAAACACCGTTCACAAAATAGAGAACAACCATAATAAAAAAAAATTGCATGTCACGGCAACTGGGATCCCCTTGAAATATCGACAAACATTTCATCGAATGTGTCATTTTACCGAATTTAATTTCATCGAAAACTAATTTCTGCTGAAACCTTATAGTTTTCAGGGTATCTTAAGCATTCGTTACGTAGGTTAGGTTAGGTTAGACTTATGACTAAAAAAATAAAAATAAAGCTCATGCACGTGGAAATGCCTGTCGATGAAATGAAAATTCGGCGAAGTGAATCGTTCTATGAAATGAGTTTCGATATTTCAAGGGTAAACCCACGGCAGCTATGAGGGTCAGATTTGTATGACCTAAATATATACATGAAAAACATATTTAATAGCAAGTTCATACCGTTCCATTAGTAAGATTCGTGTGGTTACCGGGTTAGAATAATACCACTCCGTGTCTTCCCGCGGATGTCGTAAGAGGCGACTAAAGGAATAAAGGCTGGTAGTATTGTTAGGCGATGGGTTTGCAACCTTTCACTAATATACACTGGTAAACATGTTAGTCTGTTTGTGCAAAATGTGATTACAGAATTAACAACAAGTTTTTAGAGCTGTCGGTAATTGGGATAGACCAAAAAAATAACTCACGGTTTTAACGCTCTAGTTCGAAGGAATAGGTAATTTTAAGAGACCCATTTCATCAATTTTGTATTTGACCCAATAGTTTTGTTTTAATATCTTTATTTATTTAGCAGAAATTTTATGGATGACATGGTTATGTTAAATTTGGGATGGTATTTTCTAATAAATTAGAATAGTTAAATGATATCTAACGATAAAAAGTGATTGTAATAGTGTATTAAAACATATAATTACAAGCGGTTTTCGCCTAACCCTTACGATACATCTACTAGGGTTTCCAGTAAAAAACGAAAGTCAAACAAAGGTTAAATATACTTTTGTCGAAATATCCGAAATAAAAAAGTATTTCAAAAATGTAATAATGCAGAACGGTTTTAAACGCTAGTCCTCAAAATGGTTTTCGAATTAGAGTAATTTTAAAAATATGAACAATGCCAATTCAGTAGCTGTGCCTACCGCACTTTGGGAATGAAGGCGTGAAAGTATAATTCTGATGATTCCGATAGTAAGTTAGTATATTCCGTATATCCAAGTATCAAAACTAAGGCTGTAAAAGTAGATACTTATTTATTTATGTTTAATGCAGAAAAAGTCCTCTGCCCATTACCATTCCCCGTGCCGCACATCCATTCACATTTGTTTTGCAAATGGTGGCAATCTGATTTGACAACCTACATTTGTTCAGCGCGAGTAAGTACGGGGCTAAACGATTATTATTATCCTATGCAGCTGTACATTCATACACATTTATAATACATAAAGCTTCTGACCGTGACTTCATTTGCATAAATTAAATTATCACCTTGGGAACTTTCAAATTTTATTAGGAAATTTTAGTAAAATTTATTAGGAAATTTACCATCTGATAAAGAAATGGCTTTAACAGTGGTTGTGAATAAATAAACGACATAGATTTTTTATCGGAACAGTCCGGATTTCTCTTTCTGGGTCAATTTCCCAAGCAATATTTTAAGCTGGCGGCGCTGAAAACCGGGGTACACTATGGTTAAAAATTAAACTGTTATTTTTTTCTGAATACTTCACGCAGTTGCCTATTTTGGGCAATAAGTAGAATTGGAATATTAATGGAAATAATAATTAAAAAATAATAATTAAGACCTCATTTCTCATCACAGTGGGCTGTCCGCAACCCAGTTTTGATTGCAAAACGTGGAATAAATCAAAAACTATTAATGATTATGAAAAAAAATTTCCTTTTTTAAAATACTAGATAGTTAGTGTACAAACAGAAGCCCTGACTTTTTTTTTAACTATTACACATACCGTCCGGTACGAGGAAATACGTTTGTCCGGAGAAACGTTATCATTACCACCGTCAAATATTCTGTGCCTTATATCTGCTAAGCTTCAATATGTACGCCCCCCACCTCCCGCGCACTCGTAGAGTTAGTCACGCGCAAGAGTTTGGTGCTAGCGATTGTGTTGTGCGCGTTTCTGGCGATAAAATATAAAGGAAAGTTCTTGCTTCAGGTGGGGTGGGGACAAAAAAATCCTCATTCCGACGGTTGATTTATTTTTTGTACTTTTTGTGTGTTTAGTTTGAGATTTATGTATAACACGTACGTCATATTTCTTAATTCTGGAGTAACGTTAGTTTAGAGAAACCAGAATCCGTTGTTTTTTTAAAAATATTTTTGTACAGGTTTTATCATTCCGTGGTTCTCATTCCGATGTTTCCGGTGTATGAAATACCCACAGAAATGATAAGCAACACCGGCATGATACAAAAGTAGCTTCACTTAGTTATCCAAATAATTATCAAATTTAATTATTTAATTTTATGAAGTCAAAGCAAATGAATAAATATTATAAGCGTTTAAACGTAAATAATTAAGCGTTTAACGATAACCAAATGTCAGTTATTTTGTACTACTAAGCATATAAAATAAGCATACATACGTAGCGTCACGCCTTCATCCCAGAGTGGGGTAGGCATAGGCAGAGCTATTACCAATAACTCTAACAACTTGTTATATAATATTATATTATAATGAAGAACGTTCTCACCGATGAAAAAAAAAATTGTTACAGATTTATTTTTCAATTTAATTATAATTATAAAGGGCAATGCCAAGTGTTAAAATTGGACGTGATATTCAGTTTAAAAATCTCTAAAAGGTTTTAATTTAAATTAGTTTTAGGATGTTTTTGATTTTTTTATATGCTCCTTGATCTCTACACACTAAGACTGAAAAATGTGCAAGTACACATATGCGACTGCATTTTAACTGTTACAGTATTTACTTAAAATTTATTTAATTTAAATTATAACGTTTTTTTTTTAAGATCTGGGATATGTAAATTCACATCTAGTCTTGCAAGACTATGTTAACATTATTTCATTATGTTACATTTTTGACTGAGTTTTTTAGGTATTTCATATTATATTTTTGAGGCCGTCCTTATGACGCACTAATTATTAAGCATTAAGTGATCTAAAGTCAGTGATAAATTGCCACTGGGATATTTGTAATATTAGAATTATTGAGTTATATTTTGCTTGGTCAGCGAACTGTTCCTATTAGATTTACATAGAAGATTGTTATTTTTTTTAAATTTATAACTAGTTAATTATCATAAATAAATCACAATATTTAGAATATTTTTGAAAACCATATTAAATAAATAAGTAATAAATCAGTCCGGTACATTATAAAAAAATGTAAAGTATTTTTTTTAAATTAAAATATATGTTTATTTTATAAGCGAATTGTTTCAAAACATTAATATAAATGTCATTTTTTCTCAAACAAAGACTTATAATTATGATAATTATTAATAACATTAATCTAATTTTTACTCAAATAAAGACTTCTAATTATGTTAGTTAATAATAACATTAATGTAATTTTTACTCAAATAAACAGTGATAATTATGATAATTATTGACTTTTTTCATTTATTTTCATTCCAGTGGATAAGATTTCATTTACGTGGGTCGTTTCTATCATTCCAGTGGGTATTTATCACTTCGGTGGATACTTTTTATCATTTCGGTGTGTATTTATCATTCTATAGTTTTATCAAATATTCTATCTCGTATATCTCATAAACTTTTTATGATTTTGAGTGACCCTTAACACCACGTCTACAATATATAACAATGCATAGTTTAAAATGAAAAACGTTCAAAAATACACAAAACTTGAAAATTGCACCGAAATGAGACAAAAACCAGAAATGTTGAAATTGACCCACGCAAAAAATAACTTCCTTTAAAATGATAGGTCCAACTGAAGTCGGCTTTTGGTTGAAAATATTGTGAGTCGCTGATTTCTGTTGGACTAACCTATTAAAAATAAGTTATTTTTTGAGTTTTTGACGGCGGTTTTGGTTTTATTAAAAAACTGTTTTATTTTATACTTTTTAGTTATCATAATAAGCTTAAGTAGTCCCACTTCTTAGTTGATATAAAACTTTAAGACATTTAAAGCCCGCCGCAAGCAACATATTCATAATGATATTGACTATTATAATGTTTCATTATAGTAGTGCTATGCTAGTACTATGACCTTCCTACCCATAATTACGTACTACTTAAGATTTTATTTATAATCCATTTAGGCAATGCATAAGCCTGAAACTACGTCTGGCGTCAGCAAATAAGCGAGGTTTTGCATACAAACAAACCGCTCGTAATTCTGAAGGCTCAGGTGAATTAAAAACAGGCGCTGCGGGGGTCGTCATAGTTTTGACATAACAGTACGTCAAAAACTATTTAAATGTAAAGATACAGACTGGTCATATTTAAAAATATGGTCAAGCGAATGACATTGGAGACTTAATTAAATTATGGTCGCCTTTACCGTGGTGGTTAAAGCATCCATCACTTTCGCACTAACATACGAGTCAGAAAGTGACAGGTGTTTTATCCTAACTATGAAATAAAAGAGCGGTGAACTAATTATTTGGTTGCTAAACGAGATTTATTCGCTATAAATAGTCGTAATTGGTTATTTCCTCAATATTTTGAAATAACAAAAAAAACCTAATATACACAATTTGACTAAAACTTCCAGATCTGGAACTAAACACAAAAATGACAACCAAATATCTTTTCATAACTGGAGCGATGAAGACAATAACACGCGATCATAGATTAACGTTACAGAAGCGATGTTATGATTGAAACTAACGGTGTCACGTTGTTGTTTGAAAACATTCTTATTACAAATATGTAACGCTAAGTTAGCCATTTTCGAAAATCAATAAAATGTATAGGATTGACGTAAGCTGATGAGAGATCGCGTCCACAGCTTATGTCAACTTAATACATTTTTAGTCGATACAAAACTTTAGCAGCGATTGCATTTTGGATAGGCCTGTTACTTTTTAACCAATGTATAATTTTGTATACATTTTGTAGGTAGTCGTAGTTGTAGACACCGTGTTTCTTAGCTTAGTCGCTCTTATAACATACGCTCTTATAACATTAAGTTATTTAATAGGTGAGCGAACGAGCGTCCTTGAAACGAACGCCGTAATAATGTGCATTTTTATCAATACACTCATTTTAATCATGTTAAATAATTAATTGCTTTAAAGCAACATTAAAATGTTATCAACCATTTTATCTCGCCTTTTATAAACGTCTAAAATAAGACGTAATAGCAATATTCGTACGTATAAATATTAAAGATATATACTAACAACGTGTGAAAATTATATTTCAAAACAATGTCAATGTCCAGTTATCGTCACTGAAAGTGTTAAATAATACTGACAAAAAAAAGGTTCTTTTAAATATAAAAAGTTTTGAAAAAATGTCAAATGGCAGTAATTTTCCACATTTAGATACACGCACAGAAAACGTGATAGTAAATTTTCAAACCAACGCCACTGCAAATGAAGTCTTATGTGAGGAGTCAGTAGAAATGGAACTTGAAAAGACATTTGTGTTGGTGTTCTGGATATTTGCTGTGATATTGTGCATCGTGTCAGTCATTTTCGGAATAACATCATGGATTTTAATCGCGAAGTGGAGGCGCTTTAGGAACTTTGTGTTCATTAACGTTTCCTTCTCCGGTGGTATTGCATTGATAAGTCCTACGTTAACATTGTTTTTTAACATGAAATGTACCTTTTTGAGTACATCATTTGGTATATGTTCTTTTGTCTTTTGGTTGTTTATCACTTCTTTAACTTTTTACGCTAACGTCGTCAAGATATTTGGTTCTTGTTACGATATTTATCCAAAGGCCGGTATCATGGCGTGGGGTATCCCGATGCTCATAATTATTATAGACTTTTATTTCTCTGATATGATTGTCTATTCGTCTGCAATATTCGGAGTATCAATGATCAATGTCTTGTTGTATTTAAGAGTCTTATACACATTAATAAAAGAAGCAAAAGTGAGAGCTAGTACTCGCATAAATGTATGTAAGAGGGTACAAATTGTAACGTCTATATTCTCAGTCAGTGGTTCTGCAATGACGCTGCCCTTATTTATCGTAGTTAAGATGAAATCTAAATTGTGTACAGCGTTAGCGGTATTTTTTTTGCAAGTTGCATTGATTAACGTATTAATTCTAATGATGCGATCGCACAGGATAATTTGGAAAGAATACTTTAGACGCATTATTTATATATTGTGCGTTAAAAGGAAAAGTGACGTTATTCAAAATGACCAAATTTTACAGGGCAAGCGTTTAAAGTTTTTTATACGGTAAATTTAATTTAAAGAAAAAATATTGAATACGTGTACAAGTTTTATATCAATTCTTTAAGCGTTTTTTTGTCTACAATATGGTTTTACAGTTCAATGTGAAAATTCATAATTAAGCCTTATTTTGCTACAAAATGTCACTATTCTAGAAAATTTCTAAATGAATACCAATGAGTTATCTCGAAATAAAATTCCAATCATGGTAAAAATATGTTGTATTATTGATAAACAGTTTGAAATTATACTGAATGGAGATGTTACTCCCTATGGGAATATAAAAATTCCCTATAATTAACTATATCACCGCGCGTCACTGTAATATTGGAAATAGGCATTTCCTATTGCACTCCACTTAGGCCGATATACAGCTTTTTTCCTCCAATCACAGCTAGCAACCCTGTTTACGTCAGCCGGACAAACAGTTTCTTCATCGGTTTAATTTAATAGATTTTGAATGAAGAATGAAATGTGCACTATTTCACACATTTTATTAAAAATAAAAATAAAACACTACTGCACACACAATATAGAAAAATGACAATATCCGAAAAGTGTCACTTTCAAACCAATACTACAGCCACTTTCAAGCCTCAAATCAAAAAGTGCAATTTTTTAATATTGTAATACATACGCCGTCAGGTTTATCTAAATTTCTCAACTATAGGGACGTATTTTATTAAATGGCATTTTTCACTTTATTTAAATACGCTGTTCTCATATTATTCGTAGGTTATTGCAAAATTTGTCACTTTGTTATATTAACGTACATTTACGTCTACCACTGCAAATGCGAATGGGACACCATTCCATAAAAAAGATGAAGGGAACACGCGTAGTAGAAAAGTGAATTGCGCTATATCTACCCATATAGGCAAAAAACAGCAAAGGGCTACTTCAGATCATAAAATATGATTAGTTTGTAGGCCATTTATGCAATAAAACCAAAAACAGATTTTTTTGAATAACGCCACTTCTTTTTAACGCACGATATCATCAACAAACATCAAATTTTACCTACATTTTCCATAAAATGCAGATTTTTCGATAATTTGATCAAAGGTATTATTAAACCTTGTTTTACACTTTGAGAATTGCTATAGAAATTGACACGAGTTTTAGTGATCATTAACTGTATGAAATCTTTCACATCTCTCTTTTTCTCTTATAGTCTCTGGGATTACCTTAAAATTAAAATCACCTGCCCGTTATTTTTTTAAATTAAAACACCGGTAATCAATTTGAAATTTACCCATTCTCATACAACAAAAATATTAAGGCATCCATTTGTTGAGCAAATGAACGACTGTAAAATTAATCGTATTGGGTGTTTTTTATCAATAGATTTTAGTTAATAGCCAATTAACGAATCAATTCCATGAGTTTAAGCTTAAAAAACTTATTACATTTGATAAAAGTTAATAGTTAAAAATAACCAAATATATTATTGTAATAACTTTTAAAATCAATTACATTTTAGAGTGCCGTACCGTGATAAAGAGTTAAATTACTATTGTTGTATAACGTGTGCAGACGTCCGTCACTGAAAAAGTAAAGGAGGATTATTAAGTATACCTTAAAAAAAAAATAAACAATATAAAGAATGTTCAACAGTAGTAATTTTACAAATATTAATACGAAGACGGAAAATGAGACTGCTTATATCGTATACGAAGACAAAGAAGATTCATTGAAAATTGAATTTGTAGCAATAGTAATTTTGAGGGCATTATGGACATTTACTGCGATTTTATGCTTCCTGACACCCATTTTTGGAATAACATCATGGATTTTAATCAAGAAGTGGAGGCAGTTTAGGAACTTTGTTTTCATCAACGTTTGCTTCTCCGGGGGCGTTGCACTAATAAGTCCTACATTTCTTTTGTTCTTTGACTTCGACATCACTATATTGATCATATTCTTAGGTATAAGTTCATTTATCTTTTGGTTGTTTATCACTTCTTGTTCTTTTTACATATACATTGTTTCTATATTTGGCTCTACTCATGAGCATATTTATTTGAAGGCCTGTATCTTTGCATGGGGAATCCCAATGGTGATAAGTGTTTTAGATTATTTCTTCAGCATGAACATTATTCCGTCTGCAGTCATCGCAGTTTTGATGATAAATGTCTTGTTGTATTTCAGAGTATTATGTGCCTTAATGAAAGATGCAAAAGTGAGAGCTAGTTCGCGTATGAATGTTTGTAAAAAAATACAGATTGCAACGGTTATATTCTTATTAAGTGGTTGTGCGATGATAATTCCTTTATATATGGTAACGTTTCACACGACGGAATTTAATTTAATGACTGGGTCAGTGATAGTAATGTTTGTATTTCAACTCGTTTTGATTAATGTATTGTTTCTAATGATGCGATCGCATAGGATGCTTTGGAAGGAATACCTAGAGCAATGTATTAGAAATAGAACACAATAGTTTAGTTTAGTTTAGTTTATTTATTCATCAATGTAATGTTACAATATAGATTGCATTGCATGTCAAAAAATATGAAATTACATTGATATTGTCAACATTAATACAAATAATAAAATAATAATACAAAAAAACACATAAATAATCAAAGGCAACATTAATAAACAACTAATAACTAATAAATGGTCAGTTTCCGACGTCAATATACAAAAAGTAATAAAGGTCAAACAAACAATAATAATTTTATAATTTAAGTTCCATATATTCGTCAACGGAGTATAATGGATTATCCAATAAAGGGTTTCTCAGCTGATGTTTAAATGCTTCGTCAGATGGTACATTTTTAAGTTTGGCGGGCAGACGCTCATAGTATGTGGGACCGATGACACGCGGGTTCTTACCCGCAAGTGCCATGCGACGGGGAACTGTCCTCAAACGCCCGGTGTGGCGGAGCTCCTTGCCAGGAATATTCACCCGTGCGAAGGAAAATATTATTCCTTACGAACATTACTATTTGAAATACATAAACCGAGTAGTGCGTGAATATGCGGTGCGTAACAAAAAGACCCCTGCAAGAATGCCTAGGTTTCACCCCGGCTAAAGTGCGTAAGGCACGCTTTTGCATAAGCATTATTCTGTTGGCATCCGTGGAGTTTCCCCATAGGAGCGTACCGTACGACATCAGAGAGTGAAATTGTGCAAAGTACACCTGTTTTAACGCATCATTTGCAATAAGTCTCTTCAGTTTACGCAACGCAAAGACTGCACCACTTAGTCTATTACACAGTTGGTCGACATGGCACTTCCAATTAAGATTAGAGTCAAGTGTGAAGCCCAAGAACCTACACTCATTGCATATCGGCATCGGCCCGTTTGCTACGCACGTAGGAAGAGAGACACTTCGGCCTGAGAAAACCATGGTATTGGATTTCGACAAGTTTAAAATCAAACCATTTGCCGAAAACCACGTTTGCAACTGCTGGCACGCGCCATGAATTTTCTCCCCGAGCTGTTCATACGTGCGCGCACTAACCACGACAGTCGTGTCGTCCGCAAAGAGCACCGAAAGGCCAGCTGTAATGGCTGTCGGAAGGTCATTGACGTAAATTAAAAACAGCGTGTTCCCTAATGCCGACCCTTGAGGGATCCCAAGACCCACACTTCCGGTCATAGACTGCATTCTTTTGCCGTTTGCGGACAACTTAACTGCCTGTTGACGGCCGGACAGGAACGACGTGAGTAGACGGTGGCTGATATTAGTGATGCCGTAGTGATGCAACTTGTCCAAAAGCATTCCGTGATTGATCACATCAAAGGCCTTGGACAAGTCGCATAGAATACCCGCTACCTTGTACCTTTCATCCAGGCCAGTAACAATGCAGTCAAATATTTTACACGCTGCCGCAGTCGTTGAGGTCTTCTGCCGATACGCAAATTGCCGGTCCGTCAAAAGGTCGTTATTCTCGAGGTGGCTCATGATGTGCGACGACAGGATTGACTCCACTATTTTAGAAATCGTAGGGACTATTGTTATCGGCCTGTAATTGTTGACGTCACACCTGTCTCCCTTTCCCTTATACACTGGACACACTCTGGTACATTTAAGGACATCAGGGTATACGCCAGTAATAAAAATAAAATTAATTAATTTAACTAAAATATCACCAATAATCGGCCAAATAAATAATAAAATATCAAGTGAAATGTCATAAGTGTCGGTAGTTTTACGCGTTTTTAACATGGACTGTAGCACCTGGTCCAGCATGCCCCTCGTGACGGCGGGCAGGACGAGCGCGGGCACGGCCGCGTCGCGCAGGTGTCCGCGGAGGTACCGCTGGCTCAGGGGCCGATCAATGTCGATGACATGTTTTGAGGCTATGTTCAAAAAGTGTGAGTTAAACATGTCAGGAATATCATTATCGGTAATAATCATTTGTGTTGTTGGGTCTCTAAGGTTTATATTCATTGGGCGGGTTTTTGTGCCTATTTCTTCGTTAACTATCCTCCAAATTTCCTGGCGTGGGTTTTTGCTACCTGTTAGTCTTTGCTCAATGTGGGTTTGTCGAGCTCGCAACGTTTCAGTCTTAAATAATAAATCATATTTGATAACTTGTTATATCAAATACCAAAAAATAAGTGGAACTGCATAGTCTATAAATATAAAGATGTTTCAGAAGATATATATAAAATAAATACGTTAGATTGTTTATTTTATTTATTTTTATTTAATTTTATTCCGAAAACTTATAACATAATAATGAATTTTATTACAATGAAAACTTAAACATATCAAATATCAAATTCACTGTAAAATTATCACTATGTATGAAAATTAAAAAAAATATGAAATTAAAACATAATTATGATATTCTTAAATGTGAAATTATACTAAGTAAATTAACTTGTGGCAAAAAAACAACCCGTTTATTAATATTATTATTATTCAAGATTACGTGAAAATCATTTTAGCATAGTAAAATGTTTGGCTAACAACAGTTATTTACTCAATTTAGTAAAATTTATACAAAGTCTCAATTTTAAGCAAGAAAATGGGGCAGGTTTTTTTTTTTGTATAAACTGGTTGAGTTTTTTATTAAGATTGTATCTCAGATATACGACGCATAGACGCATGTTTTGTTTAAGGTCTAGTAAGTAAGTTTATTATGTACGTTTTACTCTGTTTGTTTTCCAAATAAAAAACATAAAACATAACATAAAACATAACATAAATCGAGCCTACAACATTTTCATTGAAAATAAGTTGATTTTCGTTCGACGTAAAAAAGTTGTTTAATGTTAAAACTGTGATAAATATTACCTAATACCGCTGATGGGCTGCTAATTTAAAATCGCCGGGCGCCAAGAAGTGATACATAAAACGCAACCTCTAACTGGAACGCGTAAAGCTCATTTTGATTTTATTTAAAGCAAGCAAACGAGCTTATTCACTACTATGTGATAGGGTATACTCTTAATAGCTCTTACGTTACTTCAGGACGAAGATGAAATGCCCCTATGGCAGTAATTTCATCTACTAACTTACCCACATACCAGAACACAATAATGTGGATACATCTGCTTGAAGGCAGATTACTGAATAAGGTGGTGGTTATTATTCAGACCAACTTACATAAGGTCTGCCACCACAAGCTATAGAAATTCCAGGTACAAAAAACAATCAGCAACTTCCATTCTACGAGTACTTGGATGGAAGAAACCCAAAAACTGTGGCAAATGAAATGTCTGCGTCGTTGTTTATTTGTAATCCATTTAGGTGATGCATAGCAAAAGCCTAGAAACTACGCCTGGCATCAGCGGAAAAACGAGGTTTTGCATACAAATTGTCCGCTCGTAATTCTGAAGGCTTAGGTGAATTAAAAAACAGCGCTGCGGGGTTGGCGTAGTCTTTTACTAACAGTAAGTCAGAAACGAATATTTTAAAAATGTTTTTGTACACTGATTATAGTTATGAATTTATCTTGTTTGCTTGAAAACTTTCCTTTACGGGAGAGTGATAAGTAAGTAAGTGTGATCTCTTTGAGATCTATTGAATGTTAAAATCTGCAAATATTAAAAACAAACATTAGAAAGATCGTTGAGATCTTGCTTTAGCCACTCTGTGACAACATAGACTAACTAGTCATGTATAATTAATTACTCTACAACATATTATTATTGTAGAAAATGAGCATCATGAAACTAATCCCTGGTTTCTATTTTATCATTTTTTTAATTAGGTGTGTGAACTAATTAATTTAATTAACAAAGGTTTATTAATGAATTTATCAAATTACATAAAAGTATTGCCTGTTGTTGTTTATAGACGTAATCATACACATTCATACTTTAAAATAATAAATAATATTATTTTTGAAATAATTACGTTTAAACATACGGGGCCAGATAATTTTTTTTTTAGCAATAGGTACTGTTGAACGTCCACTGACGTTGGCAACCCTGGCAAACACTTCAAGATTACTTTTTAAAAAAAAGACAAGAAGAATGTTCAACAGCAGCAATTTTACATACTTCTATATGAAGACTGAAAATGAGACTGTTTATAATTATACTTCGGTCAACTTGACTGCAAATGAAACCGTATACAATCAAGAAGAAAAAATGGAACGTCAAGAAATATTTTTAGTGGCGTTCTGGATAATTGCAGTGATATTGTGCTTCGTGACAGTAATTTTCGGAATAACATCATGGATTTTAATTGCGAAGTGGAGGCAGTTTACGAACTTCGTGTTCATCAACGTTTGCTTCTCCGGAGGCCTTGCATTAATAAGTCCTACGTTTCCTTTCTTCTTCAGCTTCGAATTCGCCATATTGATCATACTATTAGGTACATTTTCGTTTGTCTTTTGGTTGTTCATCAGTTCTTTTACCTTTTACGTTAACATTGTTAAGATATTTAGCTCCAGTTACGAACACATGTATTTGAAGGCGTGTATCTTTGCATGGGGATTCCCGATGGTGATAATTCTTATTGACTATTTCTTGGACATGCACGTCACTGAGTTTGCATTGCTAGGAGTGTCGTTACTTAACATATTGTTATACTTCAGAGTATTGTATACGTTACTTAGAGGAGCAAAGATACGAGCTAGTTCCCATATGAATGTTTGTAAAAAGATACGGATTGCGACGTTCATATTCTTAGTGAGTGGTTGTGCAATGATGATACCCCTCTATATAGCTCATACAATCGAGCTGACGTCAGTGACTTTGTCAATGACAGTTTTTGGATTATTATTGCAAATTGTTTTTATTAATATATTGTTTCTAATGATGCGGTCACATAGGGTGCTTTGGAAGGAATACCTGGAACGACGTAAAAGGAATAGAAGACAATCTGTAAAATAGGAACATATATTTGTATAATTTATGATTTACTTACTAAGAGTTCGTAATTTTGTATAATTTTAAGTACAGTATTGGTACCTTATTATTCACTTTTGTTTATGGAAACAGGTATTTTAAAAAGCAAGTATTAAATGCGGAAAACACGATTTGACTTCGTACACAAATGTTAGTAGACTTCCTTCGTATACTGAGATTATAATATGTTTAATATTATGCCTTTTCCTTCTTTATAATCCCGAATAAGATAATTTCCAACCGTTCATTCACATTTGTAATACTCATTCGTAGCAAATTCGGATCACTCTGGTTACGTCACACGTGATCTGACTCTTATGCGTTAGCGCCTTGTTTTTACATTTAATTAATAGTTTATGGATACTTTAGGTCCTTTCGTTGATAATATTACTGTTTGTGTGTTTTTCATAACTGTTTGTTTTACTAAATAATTTAAAAAAAGACCGTTTCCACCGCGAATAGTTTCTGACTTAAAGATAATTATTTATATTTTACTTAAAAAATAAAATGAAGCTGTCAATTTTTTATATTTTTACTGAGAAATGTTAAAAACTTAAAAAAAAATGAAAATTCAGGCAAGTCGAAAGGACCTTTTTTTATATAAAATAAAGTTCATAAAAAATGAGTAAGTATTTTCGTTTGGGTTTTCCAACCATATTATCTTAAATGGTGATCGTTGACCTTGGTAAGGCATATGAACGAGTTCCTCTATAGGTTTTGTGGTGGATTTTTAAAGGGAAAGGAGTGCCTGAGAAAAAGTGTCGAGCTAATTCTTGCGATGATGACCATGCAATGTCTGTCAGGTCGGCCACCGGTACCACCGACAGGTTCAGTACCTATGTCAATTGGCCTACACCCAGCTCCTTCAGACGGCTGGATTGCAAAAGAGAAGGAAAAAAAGAGTGCAAAGGGCTGATATGCGAATGTTTAGATAGATTTGTGGTGTAACAAGAATGGATAGGATAAGAAATTAGTATGGCACTTTCATAAGTAGGGATGAAAGTTATAAAGCAAGTGGAATACCTAAAAAGAGATGGATGGATTGTGTGAAGGTAAAGAAAGAACAGAGTGAACGCTGAGATGACGGTTAATAGGGATGTGTGGATGGAGAAAACATGCTGCGCTTACGCAAGATGATTTGGATAAGGGCAAGAAGATGATGATGATTATCTTAAAGATAACATTACCCTTGGTGCGTAAGTCCGACTCGCACATTAATGGTTTTTTTATTAAGAAAATAAAAAAACCAAATTGCAATTCAAGTATTTAATTATTATTGGAATGTTTCGTCATGCGTGAGAAATTCGTTCAACTTGATTTTTTTAATACACCGTGTCTTTAAAACTATGATAGCCGTCCTTTAAAAATGTATGTAATTGAGATGCGCTCTTTTCAATTAAGACGGCAGGCAGTGTTATTTTAGTAACTGAGCATCGTGAAACCAATGCCCGAAATTCGTGTCCGTAAGGTTTATAAATCATTTGTAGGTCAATGCATCCTTTTCTTTAATAAATTACCTGACGTTGTTTTAAAGTTACCATTTCCAGTACTTAAAACTTACTTGAAAAAGTCGTTGATGTCTAAAGCTTACTATAGGGTCGAAGACTATCTAACAGATAAAAATGCTTGGCCAACACCTAAATAATTTAATAATAACTTAGTCATAAAAATATGTAAACATTTGTATATTGTCTAGGGGACACGGTTTCTGTAGGAGAATGTATCGAAACTTTTATGCAGGTTGTTTTGCACCGTCACAGGTAAGTATAGCTTGTATACTTTCATTTTTTTTTATTACTGTTGCTTATTAGTTTTGTGACAATTCTGAGTTTTGACACATTTTCCTGCTCAACTACGCATGAATATATTAATTTTTGGTTTTATATGAGATTCATTGTTTTATATAATGCTAGGTTAAGTTTATTATTGTTTAATATCAAAGTCAAAGTCAAAGTCAAAGTCATTTATTTTGCTTAAAACGTGGTACAGAAGATGGTTTACATAGGTAATCACAGAAACACACATTTTACCAGCAGCTGGCATGCAAAAATGATTCTTAAAGGTTAAATACAAAAGTTCAAAAGAAAAGTTAAAAAAAAAAAGAAAAAGTTGAAAAGGTCAAAAGTTATTGTAATGTCGAAATGTACAATGTTATTAATTACTCATCAACCGTGGTAATCAATATAAAATTAAAATTGAACTAAGTATTTATGCTAAAACAATATTCACCATTTATAATAATTAAAGTAGTCACCAACACAATAAAAACATTCCTGTACTAACCACTTCCTTAATCTAGCTTTAAAAAGGTTAATTGGCAATTCTTTAATGTCATCGTGCAACTGATTGTATATACTAATTGCCATACAATATGCATTGTTGCCGTAGAGTTTGGTCCTTTTAGTTGGAATAGCGAGTTGATTGGGGTATCTCGTATTAAATTTACAAATGTCACTTTTCTTATTAAATAACCCTGGATGTGATTTAACAAATAAACACGCTTCATATATATATATACTTGGCACAGTCAACAGATTTAACTCTCTAAATAGTGGCTTACAAGATGTTAAAATATCCACGTCACACATAGCTCTTACGCACTGCTTCTGTGCTACCAAGATTCGTTTCGCATGGCTTGAGTTACCCCAAAGGAAGATGCCATATCTAAGAATGGAGCAAATATATCCATGATAGGCCTGCATTGCAGTTTCTCTTGTACTAATCTTTGCAAGTTTCCATAGAGCATAAGCAAAGGAGTTTATTTTACCGCATAATTTATCAATGTGAACCTTCCAAGAACATTTATCGTCCAACCATATACCTAAAAAAATTGTGTTTAAAGATTCTGTTAATTTCTTGTTGTCAAAGGATACATTTAAAGGTTGTTTATTGCCATTTTTGTTCACAAATTGTATGAATGTAGTCTTGTGGACATTTGCAGTTAAGTTATTTTTATGTAACCATGTTATAACATCAGCAATGGTGTTATTTATGTCATTGTTATAATTCCTGGCATTATGACAAGGTATAACGATGGATAGATCATCTGCAAAAAGCGTACAGTCATGGTTCGTGACATTTGGTAGGTCATTTACATATAATAAAAATAGCAGGGGTCCCATGATACTCCCTTGCGGCACACCGACTCTGTTAACTTTAGTAGAAGACTTATGTGTAATCACAGTATTGGCCGAATCGATTCGAGTTATTTGCACGAATTGTGTCCTGGTATGTAAGTAGTCCCTGAGCCATTCATTTGCTACCCCTCTTATTCCATACCTCTCACATTTGGCCAGAAGTGTTTCGTGGCAGACAAAATCAAATGCACGACTCATGTCATAAAAAATGGCGGTTACAGGCACGCTCGTGTTCATGTAACCCAAAATGTTATTAGTCAAGGTGAAAGCAGCTAATGTTGTTGACTTTCCTCTCTGAAAACCAAACTGTTCACCTTTAATGATTTTAAACTTATTAAGAAACGAAGTCAAACGTGCATGAAATGCCTTCTCAAACACCTTTGACATTATGGGAAGAAGTGAAATGGGTCGGTAATTTTCAACACATTCCTTGCTGCCTTTCTTAAACATCGGTTTAATTAAGGATGTTTTTAGAGGTTTCGGGAAAATTCCGTTTGCGAAAGATAAATTCACTAAGTGGCTTAAAACGGCAGCGATATTTTGTTTACATCCTTTAATCATATTTGTTCGTATTTCATCGTAACCAGTTGAGTTAGTAGAATTTAGATTATTAATTATTTTGCATATTTCATTTTCATCAGTCGGAGTCAGGAACAGGTTAGCGATACTACTATTTATTAGCGAGAGGTCAGGTTTCAACACATTATTAGTATTTGAATTAGTTAAATTAATATAAAAGTCGTTAAAGCAATTAGCAATGTCAGTCGGATTTAGAATTTTATTATTATTGACAACTAGTTGTTCAAAATTGGCATCAGTTAAGGTAGATTTATTAGTTACCTTCTTAATTACTTCCCATGTTGCCTTACTTATGTTCTTAGATCTACTGACATAGTTAACATTTGCAATCTTTTGGGCCTGGTGTATGCATCGTCTCAGAATTTTTGAATAATTATTGTATTTTATTTTATAGCTTAAATAGCTAGTATTGTGTTTGGATTTCATGTAATAGCGAAAACGCAAACGCCTCTTGGTTGTAATAGATTTCTTAATGCCTTTTGTAAACCACACTGATTTAGTTTTAATAATTTTTTTCATCTTTATAATCGGAAAGCATAACTTGTAAAATAGAGTGAATGTCATATAAAAAATATTGAAAGCAACCGATGCATCATTTTCATCGTATACGTCAGACCAAGATAAGTTAACAAGGCAATTGTTAAATTTTTGAATGTTCCCTAAACTATAGTCTCTTTTATAATGGTATAAGCAAATAGTAGGTTTTCCTATGTGATCTACCGGAAATGTCAAACTCTGCGCAGTTTCATGGTCGGATAAACCTAATTCAAGAATACTACTCTGAGCTTCCGGAATATTTGATACTATTTGGTCAAGACATGATTCTCTGCGTGTAGGGCTAAGTATGTGTAATTTAAAATTGTTGTTAACAGCAATTCTGGTGAGTTCATTTGAACTTTCCGTAGTCTTAATTAGGTCTATATTGTAGTCCCCTGCAATTACTATCTTATATTTAGTTTTGTGTTTCAGCTTGTTAATAAGACATTCAAATTTTTTAAGAAAATGTGATGTATTACTTGATGGTGTTCTATAAACACAAACTATGATACATTTTAGTAGCGGTATTTCTATGCCACAGCATTCAAACTCGTAATTTTCAGAAAAATCATTTACGAAAGTTAGCTCTCGCGTTTGATGTTGGTCAGCACAGAATATACAAACACCGCCTCTTTTCTGGTGCGCTCTAGAATACGAAGATGCTAGCCGATAACCGTTCATGCGTAAATTCCCTTCGTTCCCTGTTTTTATGAACGTTTCGGTAAAACATAATACGTCATACCATTTATCGCTTTCTCTCAACTCTTCTAGTGTTAACTCCAATAACTCTTTTTTGCTGACAAAACCTGCTATATTTTGATGAAATACGTTTAGGAATTTTCTTTTAGAGACGAAAAAATTTTTTGCTTGTTTGTTGTGCGTGTATTGTTTTTGTAGTTTTATTGGTTGCTGAGAAATAGTCAGTTATGATTTTTTGTGTTAGTGTATTAGCATATTGAGATACGTGCGCTTTACAGTGGAGTGAAGATCTCTTGAAGTAGAACGGTATTGTACCCTTACACTCCGTATTAGTTGATTTACGAGGTTCATATATTCTATGTAAGGGTTTCAATCTATTATGACCAAGATACTTATGTTCATAATGCCACGAATCGAGAATAAAATTAATTTTATAACACAGTTTGTACATGAAGTTTTTTTTACTATTATCCAAGTCTGCTACATCAAGAAATGTGCAATTTTCAAAACTTTTACAATACAATTTTACAGTGTTGTTTAATTTAATTTCATTGAGATGTAGACTATATTTTACGCTGGTGACAATAACATAAGCCTTTGGCCGCATTTTAATAAAGTGACCAAGCTCTGTAAGGATTTTTGTTGGGTTACAGTCATTCTGTCCTATATCTACGATAATTATATCACCATCACTTGTATTTAAAGTTTCTGGCGAGTTTAATATATCCTCACAACGCGCGTTAGGCTTGGTTGTGGATGTTATTTCGTAATGTTCAAACAATGTATTACGTCTTGACTTTGATAGCACCGCAGCCAGTCCACAGCTTTGTCTACCTCCAAGGATATACATTTTTTTGGATAAGTTTTTGTGTGTTGTTATTGTTACTTGTTTGTGTTCTACTTCTGACGTATGGGCGGCTTCAGTACTTGCTGAGATGAATGAGCTATCTTCTTCCCTATTTACCCCTCCTTCCTTATTTACCTCCTCTTCCTTATTTAGTCCCGTTTGCGATGATTGATGTTTGACTTTACCTGAATTCTTTATTGGTTTCTTAGTTTTAGGCATAGATTTACATATTTCCTTCAGCTGTTGGATTTGTAGAGTACATTCAGATAGATGTTTATTAAGATTTTCGTTCTCGACCAAGAGTTTAGTACTATAAGTATCGGAGAGTTGAAGTTTTTCTTGCAAATATGCGATTTTACTCTTCAGTACTTCGACTTCATCTTTGTAGTTTACAGTCAAGTTTGGGCAGCTTCTGTTAAGTGTGTCGTTACGATTCAAAGAGCTATCAAATTCCTCATCTGTTAGAGAGTCAAAAGAGTTTTGTATTGGTACATTATATTTCCTTCTTGTGACGTTATCTACTGAAAAGTTCAAATCTTTTTCCTGTAGTAGCTCAGGTGATATTGCCTGAGGTATTTCTAAATGTTTTGTGTCTGGAGGTTTTGGAATTGAAGTACTACTTAAGTTTTTCTTAGCAATGATTGGTGTACTTGCTTTCCTAAGTGAAACTTTGGTTTGATGACATTTTATGCAAACCCATAACGCTATCATTAGCAATATTTAAAAAACGACTTACTGTTGAGTTTCTTGCGGCGCTTCTTCTCAGCAATGGTCTCTTGTGAAGCGCTGGTAGATTTTTTTGACGTGTAAAAGTGCCCGTGCGGCCTACTTACTGAATAAACATCTTTTATCTTTTTTTATATGACTTTTTATCGCTAAATCATTTTTAATTAGTTATGTGGACTAATAGTTCTCATTAATTTTAGCTTTTCATAATTCATCAAGATAATTATAATAATATTGCCTGTTGTAGTTAGCAGACGTAATCATCAAAAACATGTACTTTATTGAATATAATATAGGTACTTACTACGATTAAAAGTTATAACTAAAATTATTTAAATTAAAATAAAACATTATATTATTGTTAACAAACTTCACATTACTTTTTGTTATCTGGTACCATAATAGCTTAAACGTCCAGACACGTCATCGCCTCTGAGAGTAAAGTGTTCAAACAACAAAGACGTAATTAAAAAATGACCAACTGCAGTAATTTCACACAATTCAATATGAAGAATGAAAATGAGACTGTTTATGATTACACTTCAATCAACTCGACTGCAAATGAAACAGTATACGATGAAGATATTTTATTAGAGACAAAACCTGAAGCTATATTTTTAATGGTGTTCTGGATATTTTCGGTGACATTGTGCCTCGTGACAGTAATTTTCGGAATAACATCATGGATTTTAATCGTGAAGTGGAGGCAGTTTAGGAACTTCGTCTTTATCAACGTTTGCTTCTCCGGTGGCCTTGTATTGATAAGTCCCACATTTCATAAATTCCTCGACATCACATTAGCTGCAATGATCGTACTCTCATGTTTGTTTTCTTTTGCTTTTTGGTTGCTCGTCACTTCTTTTACCTTTTACGTTAACATTGTTAAGATATTTAGCTCCAATTACGAACGTATGTATTTGAAGGCGTGCATCTTTGCTTGGGGAACGCCGATGGTGATAATTGTTGTTGACTATTTCTCGGGCATGAGCTTCACTGAGTTCGCAGTGCTTGGCGTGACGTTAGTTAACATTTTGTTGTATTTCAGAGTATTGTATACGTTATTGAAAGGAGCAAAGATACGAGCTAGTTTTCATATGAATGTTTGTAAAAAGATACGCATTGCGACATTTATATTCTTAGTGAGTGGTTGTGCAATGGTGATACCCCTGTATATTGTTACTGCGATCGGGTTGAATTCAATGACTTTGACAATGACAATTTTTGGATTTTTATTGCAACTTGATTTTATTAACATACTGTTCCTAATGATGCGATCGCACAGGATACTTTGGAAGGAATACCTGCAACGTAATAGAAATAGAAGACAATCTTTAAAATAAAAAAATATTTGCATGTTGCTATAGTTTCTTATTTTAATATAATATTGAGTACAGTACTTTTTAGAGTTTCGTAACCAAAAGCGGGACCCTTTAACTAAGACTTCACTGTCCGTCTGTCCGTCTGTCTGGCTTTATCTCATGTCTCATGAACCGTGATAGTTAGTTTATAACAGCTCGATACCTTTGGGTTCAATTGGCGTATAAACCAAAATGGCCCAAATGAGTTATATACACAGATTTTTTCGGAATTTTAAGCTCTATCGAACTGTATATACGGTATGCCTTAATTCGCCAGTTGAAGGTTTATACGACCCAAATTGTTTAACCCAAAAATGGAGAAATATTTAAAAACATTGAGGTATCAAACAAATCTTTTTTTTCAGGAAAATTAATTTAACGTAACTACAATCTTTGTGCCAACTGTAAGACGTTAAAGCAAATTATTCAATTAATGGTTTATACGTCATAGTAATGGTGTACGTAAATTATTTTTCGTTGGCCGTATGTCCACCTCTTTAATATTTGGATTGACGTAAAAGCCAACATATATTTGAATGTCTCTTACGTCAGTGAAATTCTACAGCATTTCCTAGTAAATCATCATAATACAACCGATTTTACCATTCATCAGTATTTACGTCAATATTTAAAGAATAAATTGTATAACATTATATTAACGCTAGTAAAATTAAATTGAGTTGATTACCTACCTACCCACATAAAGATTATTCTAATATAAAGTTCGTCAACGACTCGAGTTTCAAGTCACAAACAATAAACAAACGACGAACAAGTTGTGGTGACAAACAGATAGTTGTCCTTTTTTCTCGTTAAGCTCGAATACGCATCGCAAACAATTATTCATTATGATATTCTATCATAATGAATGATTGCTTGAGTTGGAAAGCCAATACCACTTGATTGTTGACACTTGAAGCATCAAGACAAGTGCGAAGCCGTTCGTTAGTCCAGTTCTAAAATATTTTTTACTGATTGTGATGTGATTAATATCTACTATTTTTTGAAAAATGGAAGAGAACGACAAAAATAATCAATTGGATTCTTTTGTTTAGAAGAAGCTTAACGCATTATATCAACGCAGTCAACCAAAACTTTTAAGAAGGTGCGTACCTAACTATTGTTTGTTTAAATCAAATGTATTTTTTTGCTGGTGATACAAAAAGGATAGTTGCGACGTGCATTGGAAATGGTTTTTAAAACCTTATACCCACTAATTAAATGGTTTTTACGCCAGTGAATTAGACACGTTGCGTCTTTGAAATGCATGTAATACCTATTTGGTATTAGGCTGAGGCTAATTTGTTAATATCAATATTTGGTTTGTTTGAGAATTGATAGAATTTTGTTATAAATAGGAAATGTAGGATAGGTACAAACACTACTATTATCAAATTACTATCTGCTTTTTGCCGAGACGAGTTGTAAAAGAATGATGATTCTGTTTTTTACTATTATTTATATTCCAATCCTACTAATATTATTATAAATGTGAAAGTCTGTTCGTTTGTATGTTTGTTACTCAATCACGTCGGGTAAAAGGCTGAAAGGGTTTGAATGAAAAATAGTATGCCAATTACCTGGAATTTTATAACGCCATTCCCGCGGAAACTCAATTTATCGCATACGAAATCACACTAATGGGTTTTTTTTCATTGTTTTAATAACTGTCCATTCACTATGGTCTACTGCTTTATGACAAGGGCGTATAAACCACATAAATTGTTAAGTGGTTTATACACCCTTGTTGCAATCTCAAATGACCTTTTACGTCTAGATGATTTGTATAAACCAAAATAAATTTGCACATACATCAGTTTTTTGGTTAAAAACATAATGAGTCGTTAAAAATAATGTTTTTAACGTCCTTTTTGTTTGAGTCATGTTGTTTTACGTCTACTATTAATATAACAGTAAACATCAACTTACATAATGAAACTCCTTCGTTAGACCATACCTATGTATACTGCTGACGTAGCTTCATCTACTTGTACAATTTGTAATAACCTTACCAACCCAATCCCTGAAACGAGCACAACAGGGACAGGCTATACAAAAAAATCTGATGATACCTACTTAAATAATGATACTCTTTCTATGCATGATTTTAATGCTGCAGATTCTGGTAGATTGTTTTATAAATAATGTGATACTTACTTCAACGGCGAGAAAACTTTTTTTTATGGACACTGCTGCTAATGTTATACCTGGGTGTTTTAGTTCAGATGATAAATAAACCCTTGGTAAATAAGTCTAGTCGACGATCAGCACAAACTTTGAAGAAAATTATTGATTATTTGTCAGTCGAAGAAATAGGTGACTATTCAGCAGTGAGTTCAGATGATTGGGCTCAAGAAAATGAAAGTGAATCGAGTGAAGAAGAAACTAATAGACCTAATAGACCTGCAAATAAAAATAAGAAAAAAAACCCAAACGTATAAAACATACACACATGTAACGAATTTATTAATTTATTGAAAAACCAACAGTATTTACACAGATACGTATTACCGATATGTTCTTAATGGGTTTTTAACGTGAAAATTTTCAACAAAAAACCTAAATCTAGATATTATCATGTAAGGCTCGTACTGTGTTTAACTTTACTGTGCCTGTCTATCTTGAACAGTGACGAGCGCATACACCAAAATATACGCCGCATGGGACATATTGCAAGCACGACATTCATAACATGGAACAGGGGAATCTTTTTTGTTCTTTATTAATAACAACAACAGTGTTCATATTGTTGCGTTACTGTGTGGAAATAAGACAGTCGATGAAATAACTAGCATGGAGGCGTCTCATCCTAATCCTCAGTCTTAGGCCCGTATTAATAACTGATCCCGATTTGAATGCCAGTCTCAAGATGCGTCAAAAATGACAGTTCTATACGGCTTGACTTGTGTTGTGACGGGCATCTTAGTCAAGATGCGTTTATTAATACGGCCCTTACGATTCCAGTCTTGAGATTGCAAATATTATTGGGTCTCAGATTCCAGTTACTATCAGGTGGACTGGACTGAAATTTGACACGATAAAACCTTATTGTCTTTACATGTTTTCATTTAGTCAATATTTTGGGATCATGGGGTCTAATTAGCAACTCGTATATATCGCAACTCGTCTAAATTGCAAATGGTCTAAAATGCAGCTGGTCTAAGTAGCAAGTGGTCTAACTATCATAAATATGAGGTAGGTTTAGGTTATGTTAGTTTTGCAGCAGGCCCGGAGGGCATAACCACCCAGAAATAGCTAGAATAGAAGGAGCTCCGTCGACACTCTCTAATTGTTTTGAAGTAAGAGTAAGAGTGTCGACGGAGCTCCGCTTACGCGGAGCTCCTATTTCTGGGTGGTTTGGCCCTCCGGGCCTGCTGCAAAACTAACATAACCTAAACCTACCTCATATTTATGATAGTTAGACCACTTGCTACTTAGACCATTTGCAATTTAGACGACATGAGAATTACCTGTATAGACCAGTTGCTTTTTAGACGAAATGATCCTATCCCAACATTTTGATAGCGTTATTTACTTGGCAGTAATGGCGGACAAGCTAAAAATAATACACGTCAAAGCCAATATGGTTATACCTCGTTGAATAGAGGCTCTGTGAGCTAATTGCTTTTCTTTCTTTCCAAAAAAATATGATAATGCATATAAAAAGCACGACAAATACTTGGTAATGTTTTATTTAGTAAGGTGGAAACGTTTGTATAATTTTCAATAGAGGATGTGACACAAACAAAAACAGTTCCTGAGACAGGTCAGTGAGGACTAGTGATGGGCGATTTCTGAAACTTCGCGTAACTTTCCTTAACTGTGAAAATTACAGCTTCTGAAAATTACATTGTTTGATGGAAATGATTTTGACACAAGTAAATTGCATTAAAAGTTTCCATTACTCACGTTACATGTCAAAACTATTGTGATTTTCAGAAATTAAACGATGAAATTGGTAACTTTTAGAATATTGATAGAAATTTGAGGTGAAAGTTTCGCTTTTGAAACTTTCAGACTAGTAAATTTAAGTGCAATTTTCACTTTTGAAACTTACACGCCGCCCATCACTAGTCAAGACAGATTATAAAAATATCAACTCACGTTACATGTCAAAACTATATTAATTTTCAGAAATTAAACGATGAAATTGGTAACTCTCAGAATATTGAAAGAGATTTGAGGTGAAAGTTTCGCTTTTGAAGCTTTCAGAATATTTCATAAATTTTCACTTTTGAAACTTACAAGCCGCCCATCACTAGACATCACAGATTATAAAAATATAATAGATTGAAAAAAATCGTCTAGACCTCAATCACACATTTTGTTCTATCTTAGTCTCGTAGTAGGTTAGCAAAGGTCAGGTCATCCGTGATGAAAATAGGACAGACGAGTTAGGGAGCACAATGCGGATTCAGCAGAGGCTGGCTCGAGCCAGAAGACGTTTCGTGACTAATTGGAACTTATTTCGCAAAAACTTGACCTATTAATGTAGCTGTAGCGAAAAAGCAAATATCGAATAATAAGTTTAAAAATAAAGCACAAGGGCTGCATCAATGAGCATATTATATAAGTGCTAAATAAACTTAAAATGCACTTGACTGACCTTGCGTACTATAGTGTTGATGAATTTGTCGATGGTAATCGTTGACCCACACATACAATTACTGTCTATTGTTATATATTGACATTGTAAATTTATCTAAATTATTCATTATTATACAACTTATATTTTAAGGATTTATTGTAAAATGACATGTAAAATACTAAATTTTATGAATAAATATCTGAATCTGAATCTGAATCATAATATACAGTGTGCTTGGCAGTCGGGTGAAGGGGTTTTAAGAGATGATAGTTAGGGTAATTTTGAACATTTTTGACACCATTTACTATTGTGTAAATTCTTGAAATAACAAGAAAAACAATTATTAAAATCAAATCAAATTAAAATATTTTATTGTTTAACTGTAGGTACATATGAGAGATGATAAATACCCTGAACAACCAGTATTTAATAATTTTTTAGTGTTTTACCTTTGCAATATTTTGGTTCTTCAAAATAAATTCAAATTGACGCCTGCTAATGCTTGACTGATTATAAATTGTTTTCCTTGCAAACGTAGCGTTTTTTCAATTTTTTTAAAAGCTTTGCATAATATTAAATGTGATTAAAAGTGTTCACAATGACCTTTACTATCATCTCTTACTTTTACCAATGTTAAATAAGTTATTTGTACAAACAGCGGCAGATAAACTTGTATTGTTTAGCTGGATGCGGCAAGCATGTTTTCAACCACGAGGACGTAGATGGAATGCTCTATGCTAGTAGAATAAAATAGAAAAGAATATAATAGAAATAGCTTTCTGGACAATTTTTTTACACAATGGATATTAAGTTTAGAGTATAAAATAGTGTCAAATACTAGTGAAGTGTAGTGTTTCATCGGTTTATACAAAACTCTAAAAACTTATTTTTAATTCTGTAACCCCAATTTGGCAAAATCTGTCTCAAATGTTGACCATGTTGTGTATATTAGTGACAGATTGCAAGCCCATCGCCTAACAATACTACAAGCCTTTATTCCCTTTAGTCGCCTCTTACGACTTCCACGGAAAAACATTGAGCAAACTATTTTATATTAACTCAAAAAAACATCTTAAGAACTAACTTCTAGCTAAATATTGCTTGTATTATAAAAAAACCAAATTACGACACATTTAAATAAAAACTATAGAACAAAGCAACAGTAACTAATACAAGATAGAATAAGCTAGAAATAACTAAATCATAAAAATACGTTCATATTATGTATCTTGTGTAATATTTAAAATATGTTATTTTTGCACCGTCATATTTCCATAGGTATATTTTTGCTCTTGTAGTCATATTGTCTGATACGTTTTCATGCTCAACTACTACGAATAACTGACTAATTGTGGAGTTCCTTCTTTGGGAAGAGCTAGTAGATTTTTTAACGCGTAAAAGTGACCTGTTATTAAATAAATATTTCTTATAAATAATTTTTCACCATTACGCAATATACCTACTCCTTCGTGTAAAAAATAATGTCTCAGAGGCGTTTTTTAAACTTTTATTAAACTAAATCACAGGGAACACAGCACATTGCGGAATAAATTTGTGTTCTAAATTGCCCTCAATACCCGCTGTCACGTCAGGCTTAAGTAATACTCTGTCAAACCGCTCGGGTATTCCGGCCGATGATTTACCGTCGTCATAGCCTAGTTTGAATAACAGCTTTAAAAAATATTTTTAGTTTGGGCTGGCTGTTGGTCGCTTTCCGAATTTCCATATTTGAAAATTAGAACCAGCCAGCTCAAGATCGTGTTTGAATTTCGAATACTTCGATATGTACAAATAAAATGTTGCATAAAATTTAAAAAAATGTACGTAGATGGTTTTTTCTCTGACTGGAAGTATGTATGTAAACAATTTATTGTAAAGAACGAAAATTCAAAGTGAAATGTTTACAAGTTAGATATATATACATAGGCAAACATCACTTTACGTTTTCTCTTCCAGCTAACCATAGTATTTGAGAAAAAGAAGAATAATGGAGCATCGAGTAGGCATGAATGTCGGACCATGCTCAGTGTAGGGTTCCGAAGCCGTTACTACAAACAAATTAGACCACGCGACAAACTTAACTTTGACGTTGGAAAACTGTTATCCCTATACATCGACGTAGGTCGCCGTCAGTTTAACAACACCGCAAATAAGTTTTCGGTAGGTATAAACATTTAAACCGTTTGTAACTGAAGAACACCTGAAGTTTTCTTAGTAGTGATATTTTTTCTATATTTTTTTTTATATATGCTTTCATTTTAGATACTTTTCTGATTTTTAGTATTTGTAGTTTTGGCTGTATGGGTGGAAGGGGGAGGGATCCCTTAACCAAAAAATTGGTAGACGAGAATAAAAAATACATCCGCACGTTACGTATAGGGGAGGTGTACTAAAAAAATATATTTCACGATTTTATTTTACCCCTTTGTTGGCGTGATTAATATGTATCTTCAGGCCAGCTTTGTAGTACTAAGAATCTCTGACGGACATGGCGAAACTATAAGGATTCCTAGTTCGACTACGGAACCCTAAAAACCTACCGAAAACTACACTAATTTTTTTTACTGAAGTATACTGATTTCCAAAAGTTTGCATTTTTGAGTTACACTGAATTGGAGTAAAAAATATCAAACACAGAGCGTGTTTACAGTCTATTACATCATTACAGGTGACTGTACAATGGTAACTAGATAATATCTATGCAGATAATTAATTATATCCAAATATCCACGTATTAGTTAGTTGGCTAGACCCAACACGCAAGAAGTCTCGTTTACCTCTAGTATAATAAAAACATGTATTTCAATTCACGAGGGTAATAAATCCATAATAAAATTGTCATGAGACAATCGACCATTACCAAAATTGTCATTTGATGGATACCTGTCATGTCATATTAAGCTGTCAATACAAAGGAAAATAACTAATCCGTTTGCAGTATGAGGTATATAAAGTGGTATTTTTTATCACCATACAACATGCGAGGATCAACATTTTTGTCCCTCCGCCGCCGTCCTATCAAAGAAGCAATGTACTCGTATTACGGTGCGTTAAGACCCAGCGAAGGAGTGCTCTACAATCGCCGAGCGAATTTGAAAAAGATAACCACGTACTTTTAAAGATCGTGTGGTCTTTGGTCTCATAAGGAAGCTCAAAGTCACTCAGAGGGCTACGGAGAGGGCTATGCTCGGGGTTTCTCAGCGTGATAGAATCAGAAATGATGATATCCGCAGTAGAACTAAGGTTATCGACATAGCCCGAAGAATAGCTAAACTAGGCAGTGGGCGGGGCACATCTCTCGCAGGTCTGATGGCCGATGGGGTCAGAAGGTTCTTGAGTGGCGTCCGCGGACCGGGAGACGAGCTATAGGTATGCCTCCAACAAGATGGATTGACGACCTTGTAAATAACTTTTCCATTTTGGAAAAAAATATGAATAAATTAATAAATACTTAAGTTAATCCGGCAATATTTTTTTGTTTATAATCTGTGTTGGGTGCACAGCTCTTTACACATGTATTTTAACTAAAGTAAAAGTCAGCATTCTATCGGCGGCGCATCGTGCGCTGACGTGGAGTAATTATAAGTTAGTGCATATTTCGGAACTGCCGCGACCGGGTGCATTCAATCATGACATTTATAACATTTTAACATTTCTTGAACGTTTTTCACTAACATAGTTTGTAAATACTCTTATAACAAGTAGAACTTTTGAGTCAATAAACAACAATTCAATTTCTCTCGTTTTAACATTTAGACAAACCCAATTTAAGCAAACTGCCATTAGTCCCATCATCATCATCATCATCATCAGCCTATATTGGTCCACTGCTGGACGTAGGCCTCTCCCATTGCACGCCAACGAGCACGATTCGTGGGCACTCTCATCCAGCTCTTGCCAGCCACCTTGCGAAGATCGTCGCTTTACCTAGTCTGAGGGCGGGTTCACTAATGTTTTACCGAAAATTGTTTCACAAATGTTCATTTCACAACTTACGTTTCATATAGTATTAATTTTACAAATATATTGTTTCACAAATGTAACAGATTTAAATACGCCGTTTAACAACTATTTATATAGCAACTATTTAAACACGTTTTGGTTAAAAACATGGCTTTTAAAAACTCATCGTTCAGCAAACTGTTTACTTTACAAACTGCTATTACAAAGTAAAATATTTTACATCTACCTACTTTTTGCATTTGAATACGCGGAGCTCCTATATCTGGGCGGTTTGCCCTTCGGGCGTATTTAAAAACTAACCTGATCTATTTGAGCATCTCAGCCAATTATGTCATTTTTTTGGCTCCAATTTGAGAAAATGTGACAAAATGATGCGATATGAAATGAAAAATTGTTAATTCATATCATTAATTTATAATATATTTAAGAATTGAGACATAGTATAATAAAAATATGTCAAATAAATCTTTAAAATTATGAATCATTTATTAAACCTGTAGATGCATAACGTTGATATGCCATATCACACTTTTGCGATCGTTGGTTGTGAAATGAAAATTTTCCAATTGATTGTCTATAAAATGATAGGATACCCTGAGGGCGTCCTACACTACGCCATCATTGTCATAACATTTTTTATATTAATTTTGCCTTTGCCTGGAACGTAGAATTCCGCGGGATGTTTTTACAAAAGTAACGGTAACAATTCTGAACATGTCGAGAAAGTAAAATTATGTTCTCGATATAAAACTTAATAAAAAAGATAAGATTAAATTTACCATCATGTTACCAATTTGCAGCTATCTGGTGAACTTATTTCCTTCCATGAAATTTAATTATGATAACCACTGATACCAGGACGTACCTACTTTCTAAACTTCATATTTTGGAACTTCATCCGTATATTAAGCTGATCAAGATTGCTTTTGCAGTTTATTATTGATGGAAGATACGAGATTTAGAAAGTTAAATCATCGATCTTGTGAATATTTGCGATCGTCGGAAATTTTCGTGATCGGTATCTTTCGCGTTGATGTTTCGTGGATTATTCCGTTGGTATACCTATTGGTTTAGTTTGTACAGACAGTAATCAAGTGATATTGTCGAATTTCTTGATGTTTTTTGAGATATTATAGGTATGTTAAAGAAGTCAAGAAGTCTGCAAGAGAATTAGAATTGCGACAGTTATATTGTTTTTTTTGGGAATTCGAATGACTTTTGATAAAATTTGCTTTTAAATAAAATAAATGCTTGTTATTTCAAAAGAGGACTGGTTAATATTTTGAGTTTTTGATAAAATTTGATAGATACATTAAACTTGGTAACCCAAAAATTACGTTCTCGTTGGCAAGGTTAAAAAAAACTCAAAAATACTTTTGTATTAGATTAATAAAAGATTCATTAACGATTGCATAAAGAGGAAAGCAGAATCACACATGTAAAATATAGTTATTTAGATAACGGTTTATCATTAAAACAACACTTTCATATTTAAAGGTGTTACAAAGAAAATACTTGAATTAAACAGGAAAATGTACGCCATTTTGTATGCAAAATAAAAGTTTGTGACAAAGGAAATGAGTATTCATGAGCTTGCTTGTACAGGTATGAAACAAGCTCCACTTTCTTGCTTTTAATTAATGTTTTTTATTTTAATGAAGTTGTTATGCTTACATTGGATAACTTATTACGATTGATAAACATTTTCTTTGTTGTTATTTGAAATATATAAAGCTATGTTAATATCTTTTCGGATGTTGTGAGTATTGTGTGTCGGTCTGTTAACATTCCGAATATAGATTTGTGGGTGGTAGGACCTTGTGCAGTGTTCGCATGGTTGTGTTTCGGTTTGGGGATAAGACAGTGAAATTACTAGCATAGTACTAGGATTCTATCTTAATCCTCAGGGTTGATAACGCATTAGCAGTCTTAGGATTGCGGTCTTGTGAATGCGAATGTCTATGGGTCTCAGTTTCCACTTACCATCAGGTGACCTGTGTGCTCGTTTGCCTTCCCTATGCCAATAAAAAAAAAACAAATGCGGGTAGATCGAAAAACTCGCACAACAAGCAGACAAACCCTCTCCACTTCAGTCTTCTCGTGACCACGGCTGTTGTAACACGTTTATGTTTATTTGATTCCGCGAATAAGTCCCGATTTATAGTTTTAGTATTTGTTAATATATTCAAAAAATATGCATTTAAAAAGAGCAATAAATAGGCCAGACAGAAACATTTGTTTCACATTCATACATACATACCTTCACGCCTGTAATCCCAGATTGGGCTAGGCAGAGCTACAGAATTACAACTTTAAAATGTTGCTGATAATTCAGTAACCACAATTTGCACAAATAGGCTAAGATGTTTACCAGTATATTAGTGACAGGTTGTAAACCCATCGCCTAACAGTACTAGAAGCCTATATTCCCTTAGTCGGTTCTTACGACATCCACGGGAAGACATGGAGTGGCACTTTTCTAACCCGGCAACCACACGGGGGCCCGGCAACCAGACACATTAATGGTAAATAGCAAGAATTAACATAAGTTATTATAGGTATTGGTTACACTAACCTGTAGTTCTCTTTCTTTATTATTTATTTTTTAATAATCAATAAGCCCGGAGAAATCCACACTTTACGAGCAAAGCCATAAGAACATCTTTACGTTTTTTTTATCCAGTTTAATCAGGATGGTTCTTACCTAGCACTAAATTGATTAGACCGTTTTAGAGATTTAAGTTTTGAAAGTACAGATCAATATATTATATTGGGAGTTTTATCTATTTCGTAGCAGGTAAGAAAATGAGCCATTGTTTGCCCGGGACGCTCTGCCAGCCTGACTAGTGCTCAGGGGAAATTAAACCGCTAATTCATCACTTGGCTTTATGACAGACGTTAGGCGACTCACGGGGGAACACTGCTTTTGAGGAGTGTAAAATGAAAGTATTAAAAATTATTATTTATATTGAAAACAAAGCGTAAATCGTGAAATAATTAGGCTAAGTATACAAGACAAGAGCAGGAATATAATATTCATTTTAAAAGATGCTAGTTAACAATAAATACATACTTGTACTTACATCCTTTAACAAATCATATTATTAACCAGTTAAGTTATTTTATTATTTTTTATTCCATTTAACTAATCATTAAATATTTGCAGCAATAAGTTAATTCTTGATTTGGGGTACTTAAAGCTTTGTATAATCGTGTTATAATATATTTGGATTTACAGCATAACACTAAGTGAAACTATGATAACACAAATACATTATTTTCTTTCGCTTTCAAATCGAAAAAATGTTTTTTACCATTGACGATATAAAACAATTGACTTTTAGCGTAAGGTTTTATTCCTTTTCATATGTTTTGTGTGTAAGTACGAGTACCTATTCATTTAAAACCAGTATTTTGTAAAATAAAGAATACCTACCATTGCTTGTCCAATTATTTTCTAAAACAAACTTCTGAACCATTTGCATCTCCTCCAAGTTAATAAAACCTTCAATTCCCGTTCCTGTAGTGATATTGCTTGCAGATCTCAATTGCGAATCATATTTGCTATTAACTCGACCGTTCCAATCCAGCGGTATACGTAAGAGCTCGCCAAACAAATTTATTGGATTCAATATGCAAAAAACTTCCAATAGGTATAGATGAAAGACTTAACTACACTTGGAATATATATTCGTTTATTTTAAAGCAAACATAACAAGGTTTGGTAACGAATTTACGATTATAATTTAATTTATATTTATCTTGGTGATAACAGACATCATAGTTTTGGTAATATAGCAATGTGCAAGTTGCAAAACATTCCCAACTTGGTAAATCATCTCAGCAAAAAACTGAGAACATTCTCGAAAACATAAAAGTATTCAGGTTGTTCTCTATCCTTCCAATAAATTAGAAATACTGTGACAACTTACCAACAGTATCACATAAGAAACTCACAATTGATGAAGTTTCTTGTCAGACAAATGCCCATAATACTCATAAAACACATCAAATACATACATACATACATACCTTCACGCCTTCATTCCCAGAGTGGGGTAGGCAGAGCTACAGAATTACCAAATAAACGAATAGAAAAACATTTTTTTTTATCTGGGTGATAAACGAGCTTGCGCAGCATCTGGAACACCACGAGAGGAATTGCAGTTGCGTGACTCGTCACTTTATGGTCGTAGGTTAGGAAAAGTTGCTGAGTTAAAACCTTTAATAAGAGTTACATAGGTGATTTCGTAATACATCAAAATAAAACCCGAATCGAAACCGTAAAATCATGTTCAGGTAACATAATACTTGAGTGGCCCAACTATCCTCTTCTTCTCTTCTTTATATACTTATATAATTCTTCTGTCCGTGTGTTGACAGTGAAGTCCTCCTAAGCGGCTGATCCGATTTGAATGTTTTTTTTTGTGTGTGTTCAAGTGGATTCGAGGATGGTTTAAATTTACAAATAAACCCGACAGATGGCGTTGTCCTGCATGTCAGACATCATGCAGGACAACATCTGTCGGGTCCGCTAGTTTTATATAAAACTAGGCTAAGGCGAGGTTTATACTGGCGATAAAAATTGAAAAAGTTGATTGCTATCTTAATCTAACTTTCAAGTTACAAAAAGACGGCAAAATTGTGCCTCTCGCTCTAGAACTAAAGTTAGGACAGTAATCTGCAATACCTGCAAATTGGATCACTCTCTGATCCTTGGTTAAGAAACATAAAGATAAATAATATGTAGTGTAATATCATACGACATTGTTTTGTCGGAAAAGTTTGAATTAGTCTTGCTTTTTAAATAAGCTAATCGATGGGTATTAACTGAGAAAACTTGATAATTACCAACTTATTCGACCAAAAATAATATCCGTATTCCGTACATCAATAAAACCATTTTTATTAAAGGGTGCTTAAAACTGTCTGCGGTTTCTTAGAATTACTCACAAAATACGTACGCACCTACATTAATTAATTAAGTAAGACAGACCTTTATTATTTTCTTACATTTAACTCCTTTGAGTATATCCTTTGACGTTTCGCTTGGAACTACTTAATAAATTAAAACCCACATCCCAGTGTTACTACTCAGTCTCTTAGTTTTCGGCAACATGTAACTTGATCAAATACAAACATGTTGCAATATGCATTACGACTTGGAATATGAAACTAACAAGTTCTTTTCGCTGCATCTTTGAAATTTAGTGCTATCAATATTTAAATATGGAACTGTTAGTTTCGGTTTTAGAATTTGGTGCAGTTTGATTAAACACCATGCTAACTAAAACAGCGCGCCGTTTAGGTTGAGAGAAAGGGACAAAGCTGTATACGTGCTATAGCTTTGTCTCTTTCTCTCAACTTAAACTGACTGTTTTAGTACCTAGTCATGGTAGCTGTGGTCATGACTGCGAAAGATCTTGGGGTTTTTTTTTCAGGTTTTCTATCGAGACATTTAATGACGCAAGAAGAAAAACTTTAAATCGTGAAAAAAATTTAACTGATACGTGGAATCACTCAAGAACGCTTTTTTTTTTTAATCCACTTGCTGAATGCTAGGTTATTGAACAGGGTTTATTGCAACCTGTATCTGAAAGTCGCGTGGCGTAGCCCACATAGTACCTACCTCGTGTACTGTTCTCCGTGCGGTGGTATACGATCTACATTGGCTGAAGTTTTTCGTAGCAGAGCTCTCTTTTTAAGTTTTCTGGAAAATATAGCATTGAATTTCTATTTAGTAAAATAGTATTCTTCTAGTAATGGAATTAACCCTCGTCGCGTGCTGAGCCAATGAATCGACATAAAATGATTTACAAATAATTATTTAAGTACGCAATTATTATTTTAGGTCATTTGAATTGCAATATAATTACGTAATATTTGCTTTTTAGCAACATAATAAATATTTTAATGGCTTTTCCATGCTTGAAATTCGACAAAATCAATAAATAAACAAACATCAAATCTTGAAAATCTGAATATTATGCAGATTCAAAACTATCTGGCCGCAATTTGAATTGTCAGAGGATCCAGCATGATCTTTGTCAACAGTCGGACTCGTCATGAATAATAATGGAAGAATACATTACGGTGACTGTCGCGGGAGCAGGGTGGAAATGTCAAGTGGGTGCAGGTCGTGGATGAAACTAAATATACAGAGTGTTTGGAAAGAGTCACTATTCCGGTAGGGTGGAGAAAATGTTGGATAAAAAATAATCATCCTATTTTTTCACTTTAGCGTTTTTATCCAATAGGCAAAACATATTATCACCCTTATCAGTTTACTAAATGCATAAATGCATTATATGTTTATATTTCCTTCCTTCACAACAAAAGGAACAAAAGTTGAAATTTGCGCTTTTTTACACCATTTTAAAGGGGACATTTTTTTCTCTAACTGAGACGAGTTAAATCATCCATACTTATTTTAAGATTCTCATACATTATACGAATTTATTTTTATTGTTATAAATATTTAAATTTGTATGGAAGGGGAGAGATAAAGAGTGCTTTTGGAAAAAATCCGAAAGCTCAAGTAAGTAGGTACAGGTGAACATGAAATCCTGTCACAAATTGCTCAGCTACTCGTACCAATACATTCACCCGTATAATGTATGCTTATTTTGACTACTATACATTAATAAAAATGTATACCTACCTATAAAACACGTTCGTGTAATGTTTGCATAAAAATAAATGGTGTAATAATAAACCGTCGTTATAATAGTTATGATGCATAATGTATATAAATTAAACAATAAATATTTCTAACGTCTGTCACTACTATTAATGTGGTCATAGTTCTAACCTAACCTATCCTAGTTACAAGAAATTGACTTCAAATGCATAATAACAAGAAAAATGTAAGTTTTACTAAATGAGTGTTATGTTATGTTATTTGATCGAAAGCCAGATAAAATGATACAATTAGTTTTTATGCTAAACGTTCATTATGCTTTTCGTGATTAGTTAAATTAAATTATACAAAAAAAAACTTATTGAAGCGCACCCATAAAACACATCCCTAGCCGGCTCTGAATTTTTTGCTTTCAGCTGTAGATAAGTGAAAAGCAATCACTCCCAAAAGCGAATAGTGGAGTGCTCTGCCGACGTAGACTGGAATAACAGTAATGTATAAATTCAACCCCGATCTGCTATTGGTTGGTTTTTTGTGACATTTTAACGTTTGTAATCATTCTTTATATAAAATGATCGGGTAACGTATCGATGTTACGAAAATCTTTTGTCGGAATTTTCATTAGTCCGTTTTTTTTTATCTGATTCCTATTAAAATAGAGTACGGGTGATTGGTAAAAGGTTCTTTAGCTCTAGACAAGATTCAAAACGCTAAAGTAAAAAATGTATGGAATTGAGATAAGCGAAAACGAGCCTGGTAGCTTACGTCAATTCTATCAAGTTTTGATTAAGATAACGATGGACATTGATGAGAAATTTTACTTAATGAATCTTTAGCATCTGATTGAGTATTTGCAAGTCTAACAAAAAAAAGCTTTAAAAACCGGCCAAGTAGGAGTGTGAATCGCGCACCGAGTATTCCGTATTAAAGATAATATTATGGTTGGAAAACATCATTTTGTTATGAGCTTTATTTTTTATCTTTTAAGGTCCATTTCAACTAGCCTAGATACAGAAACAGCGGACGAGAGTTTTTTTAACTTAAGATAGGTAATGTATGTTTGTTTAGATACATCGTTATTTTGTTTTTTTTTTATGCACAGACATGGTTGGCTCAACGGAAAGTGATAGACTACCCGTTGTTTGTGATTTTGGAAAAAAAGCTTTAAAATATAAGGTCTAAAAGTTGAGACTATATAGCACTAGCAAAATAAACTTTTTCTTGATAATTTGATGATAATTTTAGTAATTACAATGAAAAAAATTCCACACACTACCAAAAGCTGATTTATTCTTCGAATGTTCTTCTCGGTCCCCGTCAGGGGACCGGGGAGACAGAGTCAGAGCGTGGCTCCATTCTGTGGCGTCCTTGTACGCCGCCTGTTGATACAGGCGTGTCGTTGGCGTGTCGATTTGGCGACTGGTGGCTTCTTTTGGTGTCGTCCTTCGCGCTTTGCCGCGGCGATGTCAGCCGGTCGGGCGAGCCCAACGGCGAGTGTTCGCCGGCGGCGTTGGGGAAGGGAAAGTAGTCCGGCTTAGGTCGTTGTCGTTGCCTTTTTCCTCGGCGGCGTGGCCGCGCGTACTAAGTCGCGCGGCAGCCCCCGTCTTCTGCTCCTCGTGTCAGTGTGGTCACTGATGTATGGCGCCAGCTCCCGCAGGTGCGGGTGTTGGGAGCCGTCGGAGCGCTCGAACATCCGCGTGCTCAGGCGAGCGACGAATTCGCCCACGCTCTCGATGCCCAGGTCCCTTCTCGATGCCCAGGTTCTTGATGACGTCATTGCGGACATATCGTGGCGCGTCCACGGCCGCTCGCAATGCCTGCGTTTGTTGCACCTCGATCCGTTTCCGTAGCGTTGTTGATGCCAGCGCGTACCACGCTGGGGCCGCGTATGTTAGGCGTGACCTGACATACGTCTTGGACACGCCCAACTTGACCCGTAGCGGGAGCCTCGAGTGGAGGATAGGTCGCAGGAGGCAGCGGGACGATCGCGCCTTTGCGATGACGCTCTGCGCTTGGCTGCACATGGTGAGGCGTCGGTCGATGGTCACCCCCAGGTATTTCACCCTAGGGGACCACTCGATGCTGCGTCCATCGAGGGTGAGCTTCGGAGGTAGCTTTATCTTGGGGCTAATGGCGATCGCTTGCGTCTTCGCGACGTTCGCCGTGAGCCTCCATTTTGCCAGCCATTTCGGCAGGGCGTCGAGGCACCGCTGCACCTTGGTGACGGCGTGCGACGGCCTGAGGGACGACGCCAGGTATGCGGCGTCGTCGGCGTATAGAGCCAGTGTCCCACCGTCAACCAGGGGAATGTCGTCTGTGTACCTCGCGTAGCACGCGGGGACAGACAGCTTCCCTGGGGGACTCCGGCTCTCACCGGCCTCGGGGAGGAGATGGTGTCCTCGACCGCGACGTGGAAGGAGCGGTTCTCCAGGAAGGAGGCCACCGTCTTGACGATGCGCCTGGGCGCCTCGGATTCGGAGAGCTTGAGTAGCAGACCGGGGTGCCACACCCGGTCGAATGCTTTCTCCATATCGAGGAGCACCGCTACCGTGTGCTCCCTCTTGTTGAGGGCTGAGGCAGCGTGGTGCAGTACTCTCGCGATTTGGAGTGTCGTCGAGTGCTCTTGTCGGAACCCGTATTGCTCCTCTCGCGGCGAGATGTGCGGGCCGAGTTTTCGGAGCAATAGGCGCTCGAACACCTTCGACACCGCCGGCAGCAGCGTGATCGGCCGGTAGCTCTCTGGCTTGAGAACGTTCTTCCCCGGCTTGGGAAGCATGATGACCCGCCCCAGCTTCCAGGTGGTCGGGAAGTGGCTGGACCGCATGATCCCGTTGAAGAGGCGCGTCAACGCTGCGATGCCTCTCGTGGGGAGGTGACGCAGCGTCTCGCCGGTGATGCGGTCCGGCCCTGGGGCCTTCCTTGTCGGGGCGCGCCTGAGGGCGCGCTCCACTTGGCCGGGGTTGAACACTACCGGGTCCTCGTCAGAGGCCACCGGGAGGGAGAGGTAGGCCTCCACCTTTCGCTCGACCTCTGCAGTGTGCGTTGGGTCCAGATCCGGGTTTGGCTGGAATTGGGCTTCCAGGTGGTGAGCGAAGATTTCCGCTCTCTCCTCCGCGCGGTAGCGAGGCGAGCCGTCCTCCGCAAGTAGCGGGCGGACGGGTGTCGGAGCGCCCGAGACGCGGCGACACAGCCGATGGACGCTGTTCCAGTCGTCGCTGGCCGCCTCGATGTCCGCCATCCAGGCTTCCTCCGAGACAGCCGCGAGACGGGCTCGGATCTTCTCCGCCAGTGCGTTCAGTCGGCGTTTGCTGACGGGGCATCGAGTGCGCTGGTAGAAGCGTCGTAGCTTCCGCTTTTCCACGATCATCGCCAGGATTGGTGCAGGGGTCTCCTTCCCTCGCCTGACGCCGGGTTCCTTGGACGATGAGTCGAGGGCCGCGCGAATGCATTGGCCGAATTCGACGGCCAGTCGGTCGACGTCCTCGGGCGTGCTGACCGGGAAGGAAGGCACGTACTCGGTCACGTGGGTCGTGAACTTTTCCCAGTCTTGGGTTCTTCGGGGCATGCGAGGCGCGACCCTTTCCGGGGTCGTGCTGAAAGTCGACATGACGGGTTGGTGGTCCGACATGAGATGGTAGTCTAGGACCACCTGTGTCGGGCAGGTGACGAGGCCGTTGACCACCATAATGTCAATGACATCGGGTGACTGCGTCGCCGCGAACGGGTAATGGGTGGGCGTCTCGGGGCCCAGCACCTCGAACCCGAGGCGGGCTGCCTCGTCGAGCAGCAACCGACCGCTGCTGTTGGTCGTTGTTGAGTTCCACGCTGGATTTTTGGCGTTGAAGTCCCCCGCCACCACTGTGGGTGTGGGGGAGTCGACGAGGACGCCGATGTCGGCCACGTCCAGACTGCCGATCGGCGGTTTGTAGAAGGCGAAGATCCGTAGCGGCTTGTTGGCCACGCTGACCTCCACCCCTAGTGCGTACGAGGTGCGCAGTGTGACCGGCGCCAGGGGCTGGTGGATGACACCCCACTTTACGAGAACTGCCAGGCCCCTGTAGGCTCGTCCGTGCGGCGATATCTCGTCCTTCCTGTAGACGACCTGACATCTTGAACCAGTCCCCCGCCTTGAGGTGCGTCTCAGATATCAGGATTACGTCAATTTTTTGTTCGGCAGCGAGTTGCTTGAGCAGACTCTTTTTGGTCGTGCTCAAGCCGTTGGCCTTCCAGTGGATGACTCGGAGGGCGTGTTTATCCATGGACGCTGCACAACCTCGAAATTTGCGCGCCGATGGCTGTTGCCGGGTCCTGCCCCGAGTTCAACGCAGCCAGCAGGCTCATCAGTATTGAGATGATGGTGCTGACGTCCATCATCCCATTGCTGCTGCCTCTCGGCGCCGGGCCGACTCCGCAGTCGGCCGTGGGGAGCGCTTTGTCCGCGGATGCGGACTTGGGCGGCAGTGTGCATGCAGGCTTCTGTTGCGGTTGCTGTGGCTGTGGCTGTGGAGGAGGAGTAGCGCCAGCCGATTTCGGCTTTCGTTTTCTCCCGCCACGTTTGCGGCGCTTGGGCGCCCGGGTCCCGTCATTGGCGACCGCCATAAGGGACCTGGCGGCGTCGTTGTCCCCCCGAGGGAGGGGAGGAGAGCTGGTCGAGCTCCCGCCGCTGGGCGTCCGGGCTGGTGCCGGATTGTTCCCGGTGCGAGCGAGAGTACCCGCTTTCGTATTCCGTGCTTCTTTGCGTAAGACGGG
This sequence comes from Acleris emargana, assembly GCA_927399475.2. NCBI lineage: Eukaryota > Metazoa > Arthropoda > Insecta > Lepidoptera > Tortricidae > Acleris > Acleris emargana. Next base: position 5,296,249 of record OV656836.1, on the reverse strand, counting down.
ACAGGTGGAATTGTTGGCGGTATGTGCGCCGCCGCAGTTCGCGCACGTGGGCGGCTCTGACAGCGGGCGCGGGCAATCTTTGGCGATGTGCGCTTCGCCACACTGCCCTCCTAAGCATAACAGCAGTATCTCAAATTCAATAACCAATGCAGTTTGAATTCTATTTCGTTAGTAATGAGGTTGATATTGCTACAGGAGTTTTATCCGAGATACTGCGTTTTTGCTTAGGAGGGCAGCACAGCGGACGCAGGCGATTGGTCGGTGGCAGTTTAATGATGAGTGCCGGAAGGCTTGGCATCTGTGGCACTGCGCCGGCCCTTTTCTGCCACGCCAGGCTTCGATGATCACCCCCGTCATACCGAGCATCTGGGTGATGGCGTATATACGGGGGGTGGTATCGGGGGTTTTCTTCAGCTGGGCGAAGAACAGACAGCCCGCCCTCCCCGAGCGTGCGCGGACCTGGCGCACGTACTCAGGGGAGTAGCCAAGCTTGCTCAGCTCCAGCTGGATGGTCTCCGGGTTTGTGTCCCTGGGCAGGCCTCTAATGGCTACCTTCATGGTGATCTCTGCCGGCAGGGAGTAGCAAAACCAAGACAGCGGCTTGGCTTTGCTGAGCTCGGTAAGGTACTTTTGTACCGCCCTGAATTCTACCTCACTCTCAGGTAGGAAGCGAATCCCTTTTCCGAAGGAGCGGGCGTTCGGGTAGCGATTCAGGATATCCCGGATTTTGTTAAAATGGACGTTCCAGTCCGGGAACGTCTCCACAATGATGGGGGGATATCGCTGGGGCTTTGGGGCGGCCGCTGGTGGCGGCGGCGTGGCTGTGCGTGACGGCGACGGTGTCGCGCGGTGCGGCGAGGCCGAGGCGCTAAGGTCCAGGCGCGGGCCGGGTGGCCGCTGCTGGAGGTCGGCATCAGGTGGTGATGCGAGCATCCTCTTTTGCCTGACGGCAGGAGGCGGAGTCGCAGTCGCTTGTGCGAAGGACAGGCGGTTTGGTGCCGCTGCCTTTGGCGCAGGCGTGGGTGACGTGAAACCCAACGCCTGCGACAATGTCGCGTTTGACGCGGTCGCGGGAGCAGACATGGGTGACGTCGAATGACCCGATGTCTGCCCCAACGTTGTGATTGATGCGGCCGTTGGTGCAGGCATGGGTGACGTCGAAAACCCTTTTGCCTGCACCAACGTCGCGTATGACGTAGTTGTGACGCATGTCGCGGATGTTGATGACACTGCGTACGTCGGCGAGGTCGTAGTTCCGGTGGTCACGGGCAGGGTTAGCACCGGCGGCGGCTGCCGCACGAGCGCTTTTCCCATCCGAGCCTCGGGTATCGAGTCGGTACTGTCCATCGAGTTCTCGCTCCCAGAGCTGGGACTCGTACACGAGCTCTCACTGTAAAGGCAGTGAGAGCTCGCGCTCGAGCTTTCGCTCTCGGAGCCAGAACCCGATCGGGCATTGTCCGAAGAAGAAGACGACATGGTCGTCGGGATTAGCCCGCGCCTGGGTGATTAGCCACAGGGCGAGGCGATTGAGCGGAGCGGAGCGTATTCGGGGCGACGTGTGCACTGGGCGACGGTCAAGCAGCGAATGCTGATTTATAAAATTGTCCCATCATGTATACCGGCCGGGCACGAAAAACTTAGTATTTTTCTTTGAATGACAATTGCTAATAATATAATTTAGTTTTTAATATTTTTTGTTGTTTATACACAGACTGTAAATACTTTGATGGTACAGACTATAACAATACTAAATATTAGAAGCTAGTTATATCAAGTTATTGAGGTGAGCGCCGTAGTTCTTAAACGGATGAATCGATTTGGATGCGGTTTTTACAAGTGTCTGCCTTAAGTACTCCCAAACTAAGCTCTAGGCTTGTACTATGGATATCAGACAACGTATTTACATACACATACATACATACCTTCACGCCTTCATTCCCAGAGACTCTAAAAACTTGTTGATAACTCTGTAACCACAATTTGCACAATTAGGCTAAGATGTTTAACAGTGTATATTAGTGACAGGTAGCAAGCCCATCGCCTAACAGTACTACAAGCCTTAATTCCCTTAGTCGCCTCTTACGACTTCAACGGGAAGACATGGAGTGGCACAATTCTAAGCCAGCAACCACACGGCAAACAACGTATTTATAATAGAGAAATAAATATTTATATTCAAAGGAAACACCCAAGACTCAGGAACAAAATACTCGCGCTCGTCTCGCAAATAATTACCATTCTGAGAATCAAACGGGGGACCTCAGGTTTCGTAGGCAGAGTCACCACTAGGTTAGACGCGTGATGAACTAGAACTTTATCTAAATTAAAAGCATTAGAAATTCAAAGAACACTTCAATTAACATCCTCAATTAGATCCAACTCTTTACTTAAAGCTTAGTTAAATGTACAAACTGGAAAAAAACTTTCAAAATGAAGTCTTTTGTTCTTACCTTCAGGGTTTATATTCAAAGAAACTGGGATCAAGTTTTATTCAACGCTCAGTTTGCCCAAGAGCATCGTAAATTACCATTCAAAGAATTTAATACTGAGCGGAAACGTTTTCAGAATTCAGTTTCAGAATACTTAGCTGTTATAAAATCATAGCTGGAGCTGAGCTGCATTCAGTTTTCCACTTGGACGAGTAGAGTTTTACTAATATTTAAGTTTATATTTGAATATCTGTTGCTCAAGAATCCGTTCGCATAGAAAATTTTAATATAAAATTCTTTCAAATTTTGTTTTAAAATCTAGGCTAGTCGAAATGGAACTTAAGCGTGAAAAATAAAGTTCATAGCAAAATGAGCATCCCAACCATTATTATCTTAAATACGGAACCGGACTTATGGGAGGACCTTGTGCAGGGTCCGTCCGGGCTGGTACCACCATCTTATCCATTAACCTACCGCCAAGCAGCAATGTTTGCATTGCTGTGTTCCGGTTTGGGGATAAGACAGCCGGTGAAACTACTAGCATAGAGGCATTCCATCTTAGTCCTCAGGGTTGGCAGTGCATTTGCAGTCTTGTGAATGCGAATGTCTATGGGTCACGGTTTCCACTTACCATCAGGTGGCCTGTGTGCTCGTTTGCCTTCCTATGCCATAAAAAAAAAAAAAAAAACCCTCGGCGTGCGAGTCCGGCTCAAACTTGACCGGTTTTTAAAGCTTAACTTTTGTTAGGTTTCGAAATACTATATGCTAAAGATTCATAAAGTGAAATGTGTTGGAGGTTTTATTTAACCGGTTAATCCTGGCTGATCAGAACTCGATATGTGTTTGTATTCTTTTTGACACTTGTCACTTAATATATGATTGTTCTTGTATTTTACTCTGCTGATGTTTTTTCAATGTAATTATATATTTACAATAGGTTATGGCCTAGCAGTATATTATTTTTAGTTCAAAACCGTTGTAAATATGTCGGATAATGTGCGTAATTCTTTTCCGCATGAAAAACTTAAGGGGCGTGAAAATTATGTTGCTTGGAGGTTTGTCATGAAGAATTCTTTAATTTTCGACAATTTATGGAACTGCATAAGTGGTTATAGTTCAGAGGATACTACGAAACCCGAGGTAAAACTACGACTTGATGAAAGAGCAAAGTCAATAATTTGCTTGAGCGTAGAAAAATCTTGTTTTTCGCACCTCATGGAGGCTAAAACAGCCAAAGAAGCGTGGAATGCACTGGAAAGTGCTTATGACGATACGGGTCTTAGCTCTAGAGTACGCACACTTCAGAGTCTTTGTGCTGTCAAGCTGGAGGACTTTGTCAGTATGGAAGCGTACGTCAATGAAATTTTGTCATTAGCTCAACAGTTAGCGAACATGAAAAAACCCATTGATGACGAGTTTCTTGGAGCGGTGATGCTCAAAGGATTACCGTCAGAGTACGAGCCCATGATAATGGCACTGGAGCATTCGGGAGCTGTAATATCGGCTGATTTAGTAAAAACAAAACTGTTGCAGGACAAACGGTGGACTACTCGTGGAGATTTGAGTGAGTGCTTGTATTCGAAAACGAAGGGTCCGACTACAAATTACTCCAGAACGAGGTTAGCGCACGAGAACAAGGATGAGTCAAGAACGAAAGCAACTACTAGTAAGAAGGAACCGTGGTGCTGGAAGTGTCGGCAAAAAGGTCACTTAAAGAAAGACTGTCGTCATGAGAAAATTTCTTCAGGACACAGTGTAATGTCGGCATATTGTACTGGAGCAGCGGATACAGAAACTTCGTGGTACGTTGACTCGGGAGCAACAAATCATATGACTGGTGAGCGCGATTTGATGACGAACTTCAAATCACATGATGGCGCGGTGACAATTGCCAGTGGTGAGAAACTCAAATGCACAGGAATAGGTAACATTAAGTTGTCAGCTACTGCGATGTTAACTAATGTGTTGTATATACCTAAATTATCTGTAAATTTGATATCTGTTTCTCAATTAATCAAGAATGGTTGTGTAGTTAGTTTTGATAAAAATGGATGTACAATATCTAATTTAGGCGATGCATTGCTTATGGCGAATGATTTAAAGGGTGCGTATAAACTTGAGACTTGCTGTCTAAGGGCGAATTTAACTATTAGCACTGCGACTTGGCATAAGCGACTTGGCCATTTAAGTAGCAATAACATGAAGCTTTTGACGCAGGGAGCTAATGATGTTAATTTCCAGGACGACCCTTGTACAGATGTTGCATGTGAGGTTTGTTTAAAAGGTAAACATGTACGTCTACCTTTTTCAAGCAATCCTAAGAAATCTGTGGCTGATAAGCGACTGGATTTAATCCACACTGACTTATGTGGACCAATGCCGGTGAACTCGCTGGGTGGTAAAAGATACATACTTACGTTTTTAGATGATCATACTAGGAAGGTGTTTGTGTACATACTCAAGAATAAAAACGAGGTAAGTGCATACACTAAAAACTTTATTAATCTAGTTGAAACTCAAACTGGAGATAAAGTCAAAGCTTTAAGATCTGATAATGGTACTGAGTACGTGAACAGGGAACTTACCAATTTCTTGAAAAGTAAGGGGATAGTACATCAGCTGACTGTACCTTACAGTCCGCAACAAAACGGCGCGGCTGAGCGGTTAAATCGAACTCTTATTGAGAAAGTTAGGTGTCTGTTGTACACAGCGAACCTTGATCATAAGTTTTGGGCAGAGGCAGCTTGCACGGCAGCTTATTTAATAAATATTTCACCTTCTAAACGGCTGTTTGGGAAAACTCCACAGGAAGCTTGGACTTGTAAAGAGGTGAATTTGAAACATTTACGTGTGTTTGGCTGTGAAGCATTTGTTCATATTGAAAAATGCAAAAGAAATAAACTAGATCCCAAAAGCAAGCGCTGCATATTTCTTGGTTACGAAAGTAATGCTTATAGACTGTACGATTTAGGCAAAAATGAAGTCATTAGGAGTCGTGATGTTGTTTTTAACGAAACAATTTTTCCAGGTGTTGCTGGCAAACGGTCTGTGGAAATATTCTTCCCTGTAAGTGACGGTGAAGCTTCTTTTGAGGATAGCCTCAAACAACAAAGAATAAACGCAGATGATGCAGTTGATGTTGAGGTGGAGGTATCATCAGAACCGAAAGTAGAGCTGCAGAGTGAGGCGGAGAATCCAGTCGCACCTGACATTTGGTTTGAGGCAGATGGCCAGATACCGAGCTCTTCTACTGATTCAGGCGAAACATCACAGGAGTCACGGAATGATGGACCAGCCCAGAATTTGCGGCCGAGACTGCCGAAGACAATGTCTGCACTCGAGGTAGAGTTGAGTGAGCCGACAACTGTCAAGGAGGCTTTGCAGTCGAGCGATAGCAAGCTCTGGAAACAAGCTATGCAAGATGAAATTAATTCATTCAATAAGCATGTAGCCTGGGAGCTAGTTGACAGACCGGCTAATAAAAACATTGTAAAAAATCGATGGCTTTTTAAGATTAAGCGTGACACGAATGGAAAAATTGCGTGTTATAGAGCGCGATTAGTGGCCAAAGGGTTTACACAACGATTTGGTGTTGACTACAATGAGACTTTTTCCCCAGTTGTGCGACATAGCTCACTTAGGATGTTATTATCTCTCGCAGTGGAGTTAGATTTGAAGATTGACCATCTCGACGTAAAAACTGCATTTCTCAATGGCGAATTAGACGAAGAGATTTATATGTCACAGCCGGAAGGTTTTATCAAACAAGGTGATGAACATAAAGTCTATAAACTCAAGAAAGCAGTTTATGGATTGAAACAAGCTTCGCGGTCATGGTACGAGAAGGTAAAGCAGGTTTTAGTCAGCGGACAGTTCGTACAAAGCAAGTATGAAAGCTGTATCTTCAGTCGACGTGTGGGTAAGAAAACCATAATTATTGCTCTATATGTCGATGATTTTTTCGTTTTTTATGACTGTGATAAGCTCGCTTCTCAGCTGAAATTATCACTGAAATCATGCTTTACGATAAAAGATTTAGGCGAGGTCAAACAGATGTTAGGCATCAAAGTAGACCGAATTGCTAGTGAGTTAAAATTAAGTCAGAAACATTATATTGAAAAGTTACTAGAACGTTTTGATATGAAAGAGTGCAAAGTAGCTAAGACGCCCTTAGATACTGGTCTCAGTTTTTCTAATAAATCTAATCACGATAGCAGTCTGCCGTATCAAGAGTTAATAGGTTGTTTGATGTATTTATCTGTGACAACTCGGCCTGATATATCTTTTGCTACTAGTTTCCTTAGTCAGTATAATGTCTGTTATACAGCGGAACACTGGGCTGTAGCTAAACGTGTACTGCGGTATTTAAAAGGCACACTTGATATGGGTCTTGTGTACAGAAAAAGTAAAAGCAATAATAAATTACGCTTGTTTGGGTACACTGACGCAGATTGGGCTAACGGAGCAGACCGTAAGTCATACACTGGATACGTTTACAAGTTAGGTCAAAACGTTATTTCGTGGGGTTGTTATAAGCAATCGTGTATTGCACTGTCGTCCACCGAGGCGGAGTATATAGCTTTGTCTGAAGCGGCCAAAGAAGCGGTGTACGTTCGTGCAATATTGGCAGAGCTAACTGGATTTTCAGACGCAGTGATTTTGCATAGTGATAACCAGTCAGCTGCCAAACTCGCAAACAATCCTGTCTTTCACAAACGTACAAAGCATGTTGATATAAGATATCACTATGTTCGTGAGGCTGTTTTTAATAAAGTGATAGAATTAAGATATACGCCAACCGAATTTATGATAGCTGATATACTAACTAAAGCTTTGCCAAATTGTAAACACAGTTCTTTTACAAATGAATTGTTAGAGCTGGTCATCAAGGATTAAGAGAGCGTGTTGGAGGTTTTATTTAACCGGTTAATCCTGGCTGATCAGAACTCGATATGTGTTTGTATTCTTTTTGACACTTGTCACTTAATATATGATTGTTCTTGTATTTTACTCTGCTGATGTTTTTTCAATGTAATTATATATTTACAATAAAATGTCTCATCAAAACTTTACGTCATCAAAACTAAACGTTGTCGTTTTCAAAACTTTATAGAATTGGTGTAAGTTGCTGGACTGTTGCGTTGGCTTACGTCGATTCCATACATTTTGGAAGATTTCAAAAATCGTTTACTTTAGCGATATGCATCTTGTCTCGGCCCTTATCTTTTACCAATAGCCAGGGCCTCTATTCAACACAGTAATAGTACATTATTGCCTAGGCAGTGAAGCAGGCAATTGCCGTTCCTGCCGAGGCATATATATGTAGAGCTTTTCTCAAAAATCGCAAGATACAAATCGCATATAAGTTACAAACTAGATAACAATGAAATTTGTATGCAACATTGCGGGCTTGTGTAGCGAGCACGCAATGTATTTATTTATTTATTTGGGAACTGTCTGTAAACTATGTACTTCGCGTCTCAGTATGGAGTTATTAATGTCAACTTTTCCGGTAATGTTTGAGAAAAAACACGTTATCGTATTGTTACCGTTATGATAGCTCTTATTTACTTGACAGTAATGCCGGCTGACGTCATAACCATACCATAACAGATTAACCACAATGACGTTTCTATCGTACCGCCTAGAATAGAGTCACAATACTTTATTTTTATTCATTTATGTCATTAAATTCTAATTTAATTATGCTTAGTTGTTTAAACTCATTCATCATACAAACTTTTTAACTCCACAGCCAACACCTGAATGGCACAATGAACACTGCGCAACAGAGTGGTTATTATGACATAACTATACTATTCAGTTTACGCTGAGAGAAAAGTACAGGGGGGTTATTATGACATAGCTATGCAGTTCTGTTTACGCTGAGAGAAAGGGACAGAGCTATAGCAGTTATATAGCTCTGTCCCTTACTCTCAGCGAAAAATGAACTGCATTGCTACGTCATAATAACCCCTCAGTGCTATATAACAGCCACAGCTCTGTCCTTTACACTCACCGTTAAATGAAATACATAGCTATGTCATAATAACCCCCCAGAAGTAACGTACAATAGTCTAACTGGCCAGTGTATGTCAAGTTTCTGTTTCCTTTGGAGCAGACAATTCATTAAACAACAAGCCAGTTCGTCATTGAAAAGTACGTTGAACAGAGCGGAGTTTGTATACGTTAAAACCTTTTTTGACGTTTTTTCGTATTATCAACGTTTTTATAGCTCTTATTTTCTTGACAGTAATGGCGATCGAGTTAAGAACAATACCATTACACGTAAAAGGCACTATGATTGACCAGAGATCTGCCCTCCTAAGGCAAAAAGCAGTGTCTCAAATTCAATAACCAAAGTAGTTTCAATTCTCCTGTGTTAATAATAAGGTTGACATTGCTACAGGAGTTTTATCAGAGATACTGCCTTAAGAGGGCAGAGATACCCAGTATTTTTTTTTAAACAAAGCACTACCTTCAAATTGGGAAACGGTAATTAAAAACCTTTCTACTCCACGTAGTTAGCTCAATAATGGCGAGATTAATTTTGGAGTATTCACAGAGCATTTTTGATTAATGTTACTGTATGCATAAGGCGTTAATAAATATTTATATTAACTGTCACACTAAAATTATAAATGGATGGATGGAATGAATAAAATGCTACCTTTTTAAATGACTTCAAAAATAGAGGTTTAATGTTTGGCTGTATGGTTTTTGTATATGTTTAGCGATTTCTTCGATAAATTGAACTCGGCGTCGGACAAAATTTTAAAAATCAAACTGACTTCAGTTGGACTGACTTATTTTACCATTTAAAAAAAAGTTTTTTTTGCGGTTTTGAAGGCGATTTTTGTTTTTAATATCCCATAAAAGACTGTTCCCATAGTATAGTCACCGCAATGCTATAAAAAATATGAAGGTCCGATCGGAAGTCTTAATATTTCAAACGAGATTTACCAGAGCTCTGAAATGCAGTCGGACCGATCAAAGGTGTATAAACTGGGCAGCCATTTCACTTTGCACGTTTCAAGTTTTTTTAAGATTAATATTTATCGAGTTTTTCCTATCGGGCTGAATTTAAAGTCCGCTAAACATATATTTGCTACTGCATTTGAAAAGGTACTTACTTATAAGTTAGAATGGAAAGCTAAAGGTGGGTACAGACTGGTGAAAGGTAACATGCAATGTGTCATGCAATGAAAGAATTCACCGTACAAAGTGTGTTACCTTTCATGATACATTGCAGCAATGTGTACGGTGAATTCATGACACATTGCATGTTACGTTTCACCAGTCTGTACCCACCTTTACGATTGATTTGCAATAATTTGATTGTGCTCGAGTCTTATATTTGTTTTCTCTTTTAAACTTAAAGCAGCCTCATTTTTGTTAAAAATGTATATACCTAAGGATATTTTTTTAATAAAAAATTTGTTTGTTTTATTCTTCAAAGGCGGGTTTTGTTACATAAAGGTTTAGGCCTCCTAGTAGGTATAAATGTATCCGTGTCAGGAGGTCTGCCTCTTCCAAAACGAGTACTTGTTTATCCTAATTAGTTAATTAAAACAATTCAATGTTGCTTATTATTAATCTACAAATTCCGTTCATTATATTTTCTGCATGTTTGTGTGTGCGTGTGTGCGCGAGCATGCATGCGTGTTGGTATGTAAGTAGGTAGGTACATAAAAAAATGGTGGTCTTTGTTAATTATAAATCTATTTGAATCTTGAGTCCCTCTCTTAAACAGTTTAAGTTCCCACTATTATTTAATTATTACTTATTGTAATCTTATTCTCTGATATTTATCTTTTAGCGTCATATTATACAAGAGGTATATAAAAAATGTACGCTATTAAAGGTTAATTCAAAGGTTGCCGTTGATATTAAGTACATACACACATACACATACGTAACTTCACGCCTGTCTCCCAATGGGGTAGGCAAAGACTATGGAACGCCAGGAGCACCGATCTAAACATACAACTTTCACTTCATTTACATTCATCAATCTCTTCATGCACGTACGTCGGTTTCGAGTTCTTTTTATTAGGCCCTTATTCATTACATCGCGAATCTGATCACCGTACGTCCGTCTAGGACGTCCCCCACCGACATCTCCGCTCACTCTCGCTCGCCATATATCTTTCGTAACCCTTCTTCCATCCATAATTTCTAACGGACCCAATAAAAATTGTATGCGCAATGACGTTATAAATGAAATCGTAAGAATTGTCAATCAAAATGTGTGTGACATAGTTCTATAAGATGAAGGTCAGTGAAAAAATAATGTCCTAAGAATTAGAATCGTTACACTTTTCCCGGAACTTCTTTGACGATTAAATAAGATTTCAAATAATTAATCTTTTGACACAATTCTTAGCATCCTATTTCTTTTTAGCAATTGACAACATTTAAAATTTAACTCTGTAAGCGTTTCACAATGAGAGTCCAGCCATGCATAAAAATGTCAGCTAGGCATTTTACGAAGCAGCCTTCCGCGACACCAAATTGGACATTAATTTGTCCTCATTGGCATTCAGGCAGCGACTGGTTATACCTTTTAGTTAATACAGTGGTGGACATATAATTAGAAACAGTACATAAAACTTAGGTAAACACAGAATGAACTATCGTTATGAGTAAAAATTATATTGATTAAATCACTATTGACTATGCCAGAATATAGCCAATGAGTTAAAAAACTCATAAAATATTTAAAAAAGTAAATCTGTTCTATCTTTAATTATTAAAAGATTTTAAAAATCATGATAGTTGAATTTCTATTACTGGCCGCTTGGACAACTAATTAGAAACAGGATCCATGGTTCGTTCCATTTTTGAAACTAAAAAAAAAACCTCTTTTTACGCTTTTTCTGTTGTTTCGGCGGCAATTAAACGTCAATTTGGAAAATTACGTGAATAATAAGTATTGTTAAAAATGGGTAAAAATAAGAGTTCTGACGAGTCAACCAGGCAATTAATCGTTAAATTACATTTAGATCGAAAGTGGACTTATAGAAGAATTGCTAAACATCTAGAATGTTCTGTGAAGAAAGTTTTCAACGCTATTGCTCATTATAAAACTAACGGAACTACTAAAAGTGTTGTTAGAAAGGCTCGTCCAAGGAAAACATCTCCCCGGGAAGATTCGCAAATAATACGTGTAGCTAAACAAGAGCCGTTCAAAGGCTCCAACGAGATTAGAAATGAAGTTTTTTCACCTGATGACCCAAGGAACATTTCCTCGAAACTGGTACGCCGCAGATTAGTGGAAGCTAAATTGTTCGGGAGGGTTTCTCGAAAGGTACCGCTTCTTACCAAGCAACACCGAGAGAAGCGATTATTATTTGCAAAGAAATATCTTAACTGGACCGTACGAGAATGGAAAAAAGTGTTAGTCTCGGATGAAACAAAAATAAATAATGGTGAATTCAGACGGCAAACGCTACGTTAGACGTCCAATGAACCATGCTTTTGATTATAAATACACGAGGAGCATAGTCAAACACGGCGGTGGTAATATTAAAGTATGGGGATGTTTTTCTGGTTGCGGAGTTGGACCCGTCCGTAAGATTGAAGGTATTTATTTATTTATTTATGGATCAATTTCAATACAAAAACATCTTAGAAGAGACAATGATTCCCTACACCGACGACTATTGCCTGTGACCTGGATCTTTCAGCACGATAACGACCCAAAACACACGGCCCGCAGTGTTAAATCCTTTCTTAGTGAGCAACGTGTTACCATGTTAGACTGGCCTGCAAATAGTCCCGATTTAAATCCAATTGAAAATTTGTGGTACGTCGTTAAAAAAAAAGTCTCCGTTAAACGTAATTCCAGTCAAAATGAACTTTACGAAGCCTTTGTTGAAGCATGGAACTCGATCCCACTCGATAAATGTATGAAATTACTTGAATCAATGCCACGTCGTTGCAGAGCCGTCATTAATAACAAAGGCTATGCAACGAAATATTAATTGTTGAGAAATTTAGTAAACCAAACATTATTTTACATAAATAATTTGAAATTGTTGACGTTGACACGTTAAAACTTTGATTTTTACCTCATTTCTTTAGTGTTTCTAATTACTTGTCCATGACGGATGGTACTGCAAATGTCGTTTAGTTGTTTGTACGTAACTAAATATCTAAATGGTAGTTGTAAACTCGGATATTTATTTGTTTTTTAATTAATTATAAGTTGTTGAACGTATTCTATGCATTTTGTTGTTTTATTTCCAAAAACAAAAGTTTTACGGCAATGTGCCTTGTATAATGTGAAATACGTCGCAAGTGTTTCTAATTATATGTCCACCACTGTATATCATGGAATTTAATATTTTGCGTAAAATGATCTGTTTAGTTTAAGACAGAGTGGAATAAACGATAGGCTTCAAGAGAGAAGGAAACAAAAAGACACAGGCCTTTATTCATGTTGACTTGTCAAACAAATTTAACTGATACGATAGTTAACCAATGTCAAAAATACTGGCTAATGAAAAATCAAAAAAACAGAAATAATAATGAATGATAAAGCGACATTGTATTTTGAAAGATTAGCTTGTTTTTACGATTCCGAAAAAAACCTAACTGGGAAAAACCCAATTAATTTTAACATATTTTTTCTCTCTATCTCTCTCTTAAGATTTTGGCGTGTTTTCCTGCGGAAACTACGCAGGTTATTTGATGTATTTATAATTTACTGTATTTGTGGTTGCCGGGTTAGAATAGTGCCACTCCATGTCTTCCCATGGATGTCGTAAGAGGCGACTAAGGGAATAAAGGCTTGTAGTACTGTTAGGCGATGGGCTTGCCACCTGTCACTAATACACTGGTACCTAAACATCTTAGCCTACTTGTGCAAAGTGTGGTTACAGAATTATCAACAAGTTTTGAAAAGTTGTTGGTAATTCTTTAGCTCTGCCTACCCCACTTTGGGAATGAAGGCGTGAGTTTATGTATGTATGTAGATTTATATAATGCTAGACTAAGTACGTAGTACCATTTTTATATTAAATATATTTAAAAAAATGACAGACTGCTGAGTTTCTTGCGACGTTTCTTCTCAACAGGTGGTCTCCTCTTGTGAAGCGCGGGTAGATTCTTGACGTGTAAAAGTGCCCGTGCGGCCTACTTACTGAATAAATGTCTTTATCTTTATGATGTTATCTTACTACGTAACGTTTTATGATAGCTCTTATTTACTTGGCCGTAATGACGGCTGAGTAAAAATAAATACGATAAAATGTTAAATCAATTTGTATTGAACGAGTAGAATACAGCTCCTGTGAGTTAAGCGCCGGGGTTTTTTTTCCAATCTTCTTACAAATGCACTTCAAGAAAGTGTAATTGCCCTCTTTTATAAATCTCCATTTACTCTCAATTGATGGCGCGCATCTCCATACATTTCCGCCAAGTAGCTGGGACGCTAATACGTTCTGTACCCCTTTTTGAATTCCATCCCCTTCGCTCAACACCCAGTTAAGTCACAGTGTAAAGATTAATTACAGTAGTATAATTATTTTTTGTTCACCCCATTCCTCTCCTATTCGGATTTTAGTTTGCTCGCATACTCCTACCAGACTATTAGAGATAAAAAATATTAATTGAAAATCGGACATACCTACCACGGAGGAATAATCATCGAAAATCTGTTTCCATAGTTTCAATAAAAATAATAAGAAGAGTGCCGAATCTTCCATTTTAAGCAGCACTCTTGGCTCGTAACCTTTTTGAAGCTTCATCTTTAGCTTTAATTACAGATATGATGTGAAATCCGTAGCAGCTTCGCTCCATTTAGACTTGCCCGGGGACGGCAAGTGCACCTAGTTGTAATTTGCACACTTAGACAAGATACATAATTAAATAAGTAATTTTCGAAAACTAACAAAATGTATATAGAGTTAGCATATTTAAGCGGCCGTGGCGACATATCATCCGCTAACTTACAATTCCATTACAGTAAAATAAAAAGTTAAATGATGTTAGAACGTTTGCATATCTATCAATGGGCCTGTGTGCTCGATTACTTTATCTTTGCTGTAAAATAACTAAATAAAATTTACTACACAACGAATCAGAGATTCTTCTAACTTAAACGAATAGCGGGCGAAGACTAGTATTTCATTAGTTATTGATTGAAACCTGTACTGTTAAATTGTGCTCGGCTTCTGTGTTACCTGCGAACAAAAATATAATAATTTAAGAACGACGCATAAAAATAAATTTACGCAACACTACAATACAATATTTCTTTAGTTACCCAGCCTTTTAAATCAGAATTAAGATGAGTAAATTGTCGCAGAGTAGTCAAAAAACAAGTGACTTTGTATTCGATGACATACTGCTCACGTCATGTCTACTGAGGTTATGAGGCGAGATCTAGCGCGACGTAGGAATGCTGATAATAAGGGCTGTCGAGGCATTTTAATATTCGCTTAAGGCCTTAATTATGGTTGTCCTTTTCAGCGAGTGCTCCGGCATTCTGTGTCACGACCTTGTTCGAATTCACAAGCAAAGGATATTTGGGTGTTGCGACGGATTCGATTTCGTCCGGTTCGGTCATTGATAGTACCGTTCAAAATTTCATTAAACTAACTGCGAAAAACATAATGAACGTTTAGCATAAAATATTACATAATTTTGTCAGGCATACGATCAAATAACATAAGACACATTTATCATAACGATAATTTTCTTGTTATTTCTTCTCATTGTTAGGTTAGAACTGTGACCACATAAGTATATAGTAGGTACCTAAACAAAGACGTGAGAAACGTCTACTTTTTAACCTATGAACATTTTGATTTAAAAAAGTAAGTATTTCGTTGCTATGCATTGTAATGATAATCGAAGGTTTATTATAGATATTGAAATTATGCAATCTGTGTTATCCAAAATGAAAATTACTACTTTCGTTTTTATACAAATGATAAAACACCCGTAATCAAGGATAGGTTAAAAGAAGGATTTTTTAATGACTATTTTGTTCACAATTTATAACATTGAGAACCTTGTGTGGACCACTGAATATTTCAATTTGACGACGCGCTGGCCTAGTTGGTAGTGACCCTGCCTACGAAGGTAGCGGTTCTGGGTTCAAATCCCGGTAAGGGCAGAAATTTGTTTGATGAGCCCTAATATTTGTTCCTGCGTCTTGGATGTTTTCTATGTATTTAAGTATAATATATTTATCTAGGTATATAATTATTTATATCGTTGTCTAGTACCTAATAGTACAGGGCGGGGGTGGGTCCAAATCAACGTTAGTTTGCGACCGGTCGCCAGATGATATGGGTCCGTCCCTATGTCAATCTACTTGTCCGGTAGTTGGTTTGGCTAACGGCCGAGGGTGGAGCTCACAGTTGCTATGATACCCCAGGCAAGACTGGTTGTGTTCCTTCCCGAGGTTGCTGCCTGTCAACTACTCGGTTTCCCGCATTAAACGAGTAGAACAGAAACAACAGTCGCACTCCTGACCGTCCTGTTTTCACCCCTCCACGCCTCCTTCATTTCCTATCCAATCAGCTGCAAGCGATATTGTGGCATGTCGCAGCGGGCCTCCTATCCAATAGGAAAGGATGGGGGGCGGTAAAATGCCACCCGCGTGTTTGTGCCGTGCGCGGGGACCCGTACGGGTGGAGAACGAGATCCTGGTAGGCTGAGTTTGAAGAGGGTCGGAGTAGTTACCCTCGGATAACAACACGCCACTTTGGCTCGGGATTCATCTCACACGGGAGGTTCTGGCCCAGCCAGTCAGAATCAATCGGCTGTCGCGTTTACAGTAGTCTGGCCGCGGGCGAGCGTTCTGGGGTGATGAGGTCAGTAGCCGGCGGAGTACGGCCCCGAGTCGCTGTAGTGGTGACGGAGGGCCTGACATCGTGCGGGCTCACTTGACAGCTCACCCCGGAGCGCTATATCGGACTCGTATCCCTGATGGGTCAAACCATCCCCAGTAGGAGGGCTCCGAGGAGGGTGGGGAGCGAGTCGGATGAACATTTAGAAGGAAAACTATGGAACACAAAATAAACCAAACAGATGTAAGAAAGGGAGCGAAAGAGGCAGAAGTGGGAGGGAAGCCGAGCACCAACAAGATGGTGCAAGGGGGACCCCCGCAGATGCCAGAGTGTAAGGGAGCGGAAGGGGCAGAAGCAGGAGGGATGCCAAGCACCGACAAGAAGGTGCAAGGGGGACCCCTGCAGATGCCGTGGAGTGAGCTGGTGAATCTGTCCTTGGACGACGAGGAGCGTTTGCTGAACCCACCATCAACTTCGGAGGAGGGAACCGCCACGGCGGCAACCCCGACGGAGGGAGGCGAGTTCAGCAGACTACCGACCAAGGCAGAGAAAAAGAAGGCTAGACAGGCCAGGAGGAACCAGCATAGGTTAGCGAGGGCAGCGGGAGAAAACCCTTGCCACATTCAGGCGAAGGGGAGGCCCCCGCCGCCAGGGAGGGCGCCGAAGTTGAAACGGCAGACAACTGACCCGGACGAAGGACCCTCGACACGGCCTCCAGCGAAGAGACCAAACCGCGGTGACTCGCTCGCGAGCACCCGTGCGACCGCAAGGGAAACACGGGAGCTCGCAGTGGCGATCTGCCGCGTGGACGGTGTACCGCTGGATGAGTCGCTAGGGACCGAAGTCCGGAGAATTGTCAGCCGTTTCATTACGGAGGCGATTAAGGAGCAGGGAGTTCGAGGGAGGCAACTCCAGTTCGCCATGTCGGGATTGGTGTCAGAGGGATTTTTCCTTGTGACACCATCCACGGCAGAGGCGAGGGAGTGGCTTCTTGAGAAGGACCTGGGGGAGCCTCAGGGGCATAGGCTGCAGGCCCGGATGTTGAGCAACACCCGGGTCAATGTCTGGATCCCAGGCCCGCCGGAGGAGCTCCTGGAGGATCCGCTCCTCTACCTGAGAGCCCAAAACTGGGACAGGGAGGGGGAGCTGAAACTCCAAGAGTGGACGCAGGTGGGGCGGGAGAACCTGGCCACGGGTATCCGGGTGTGTTACTCGGTGCCCAAGAGCGTAGAGGATGCGTGGGGTGCGGAGACTAGCCAATGGCTATTTTTCCAAGCCACACGCATCAGGGCGCGATTGGTCAGGGCTCAGCCCCGGAGGAAAGATGCGGAGGCAGAGACCCCGGGTGGGAGGGGGAGCTGTAGCTGCAAGTGCAGTTGTGGCGACCCAGCGCTGCAACCCGGAAACCAGGCAGAGGCAGCCCCGATCGATGACCATCCACCACGGATGGAAACCGAGGGGGGCTCCTCAGTCTAGGGAAACGGGGGGCAGCAACACTACACATAAACACAACCAGCAATGGACAACACAGACAAACAACCAGCACTACACAACAACACACACAACACAAACTACAAAAAAATAAGAATATGTCAAGTAAACCTTCAGCATTGTAAGGACGCAATGTCGGAACTATGTCAATACATAGTAAGGGAAAAGATTGATATAGTCCTGATGCAAGAACCGTATGTATGGAAAAACCAGGTCACAGGCCTGGGAAGCCTGGGGGGTGACCTACACTTCGAAAGAAATGGTGAGTTACCACCTAGGGCATGCATTTATGTTAGTAGAGACTTAAGAAATATGGGATGCCTTGTGACCATATGTTTCAGAGACCTAGTCGTGGTAGAAATCAACCTCGTGACAAGGAGTGGAGAGAGAATCAAAGCAGCGATGGCAACATGCTACATCCCAGGTGAAAGCAACGCGCCAACTAGAGAATTGGAGGAAACGATTATACAAGGGCTTAAGAACAAGGTCGACATGATGGAACAGCAGGCCAGACAGTGTAACCTTGAGATATCTAACCTACCGGAGAAGCGTGGAGAAAACCTCATGAATATATTCGAGCAATTGTGTCACGAGACCAAACATCCAATCCATGTGGCAAATATAGTGTCAATTCACCGTGTGCCCCATGCCGATCAACGAAGCCCACGACCAAAAAATGTAATCGTGAAATTAACTACTAGAGTTCTCCGTGATAACATATTATCTGCCTTCCGCGCTAACAGAGGTCTGGACTCGACCAAGTTAGCTATATCTGGTCCCCCACACATAATCTACGTGAATGAACACCTAACGCTTAAGAATAAGCTATTGTTTCGTCAGTGCCGCGAAACCGCCAAAAAAAAGGAGTACAAATATGTGTGGGTCAAACACGGCACAATTCTGGCCCGCAAATCGGACACGTCACCCATTATTGCCATTCGCACGGTTCAAGAAATTGTTACTAGGTTCACATAAGTGTTTGTTATTTCCTTGCGTGCATCCTTATTGCATAAATATGTATGAGAGTAAATATCAAGCAAAAGAAAATATATTAAAAACACCCTCACTTGTATGGCATTTGTATTGTAAAGGCATTTATCTAAATAATTCATTATGTATGGCGCGTCAAAACAGTTATAGGTATAAAAATAGCTTAAGTATTGTGAACTCAGTGCGGCGAGTCCGTTATCAATGTTATCATGCGGATAGCGAACCGGTTTTTATGGACGTTTATATGGATTCCCTGCGTGCACAGTTGAATATGAACGTATTAGTTATTATTTGTTCTCTGAACCCGATTGTTTCTCGTGATACCACGGATAGCAATATAGATTATTACCCCATTGTCATTTAGTATGGATAAACACCAAATATCTGTTTATTATCAGAATTGTCGGGGTCTCAGAACGAAGTTGCACACTCTGTACATGAATATATTGTCTAATAACTACGATATTATTATTCTGACGGAAACATGGTTGTACGATGGCATTGGTGATAACGAATACATAGATTCTAGGTATCGAGTATTTAGATGTGACCGGGACCGGGCGGGCAGCGGGCGGCGGGACGGCGGCGGCGCGCTGGTGGCGGTGCGGCGCGAGCTGGCCGCCGTGCCGCGCGGCGCCGCTAGTCCCGCGCCCCCGCTGCCTTCGCCCCTCGTAGACTGCCTGTTTATCGAGCTGCGCTCGCGCGACTACTGCTGCGTTATAGCCGCGACCTATATACCTCCTAATGTAACTCCAGACATTTATGATTCATATTTTTGTTACCTAACCTTCATGCTGCAATCACTCGAGGTGAATCATTTTATTATAGTCGGAGATTACAACTTACCCACTATGGAATGGCGGGAACATCAATCCCACATGGAACCGATTGTACGAAACGACTACTGTCCGCCTAATAAATGTTTAATTAACTTTATGTCACTACTTAATTGCACACAGATAAACAAATTTAGTAATGTGCGTGGACGATATCTTGATCTTTTTCTCACTAATATCGATGATTGTAGCGCAGCCCCAGTCACTGTAGGTTTAGTTCCCCCTGACGACCATCACCCCCCTTTCCAAGTCTTGGTGCCCACTAACCGCGGTATCAAATATGTTCCGGTCAAACCCCGTTTGCAATATAACTTCAATAAAGTGGACTACGAGTTAATAAATACTGAGCTGACGGGCGTTGACTGGAACAGTATTCTATACCAAAAAAATGTTGAAGGTGCAGTGTCAATTGTATATGAAAAAATTTTTTCAATAATAAAAAAACATATACCGACCAAAGTAGTTAAATCTTCCCACTTCCCAGTGTGGTTTTCACCTTCACTAATACACATTTTTAAAAATAAAAACAAATATTGGGTCAAATGGAAAAAATACCAAAATAACTGTGACTACAGAGAATTTTGCATTTTCAGAGAGAGATTTAAGATCGAATCACCTAAATGTTATAAAAAATATATTACCGCAGTAGAGGATAGTATACGTGATAATGTGAAGTACTTTTGGACTTATATAAATAACCATAAAAATAAAGCAAATATCCCATGCTATATGACTTTTAAGAATACTTCCGAAAGCGACCCAACTGAAATATGTAACCTTTTCTCGAACTTTTTTCACTCAGTATTCGAGCCATCCACAATATCCAGCGACTTTAATGTAAACGATATCCCCGATACCAACTCAATGTCAGATCTAATAATTAATAACGTACATATAACTAAGGATGATGTATACAATGAACTTCGTGCCTTGGATACGTCGAAGGGCTCGGGTCTAGATCATATTCCTCCGGTATTTTTCAAGCACACCGCAATCTCTCTTTGTCAACCGCTGCAACATATATTTAACCTATGTCTGTTTGAAGGCGTTTTTCCCACCATTTGGAAGACGGCTCGTATAGTTCCTGTATACAAGGGAGGTTCCAAGAAGGATATTGAGAATTACCGTCCCATATCTATTTTACCCACTCTGTCGAAGGTCTTCGAAAGACTAGTACACAATATTATTTATCCATCAATACATAATATTATAATCGAACAACAACACGGCTTTGTACAGCGTCGTTCTACTACGACCAATCTTTTAATATACACCACCTACCTCTTTGAAAGTCTTGACGCAAACAAACAAACTGACAGCGTATACACAGACTTTAGAAAGGCCTTCGACAGAGTGGATCACAGGATACTACTCGAAAAGCTTGCATATAATGGTATTAGGGGTAACCTTTTGCGCTGGTTCAAATCTTACATCACTAATCGCACCCAAAAAGTAGTCATCAATGGTCATGAGTCTAATCCTGTTTCTGTCACCTCCGGGGTGCCACAAGGTTCAATCCTGGGGCCATTACTTTTTATAATATTTATAAACGATGTCTATTCCTGTTTTGATTTCTGTAATTTTCTTTTATATGCTGACGATATCAAAATTTTTCACACTATAGAAAGCGATAATGATTATTATAGGTTTCAACAGGATTTGGACCGTTTCTCGGATTACTGTATTAAAAATAAATTGTGCCTTAGTTTAAACAAATGCAAATCTATCACTTTTACCAAAAAACTAAATCACACACAACATACTTACACACTATTGGGTTCCATTCTCGACGTAGCTGATACAATAAGAGACCTTGGGATTGAGCTTGATAGTAAATTGCATCTTAATTCACATATAGACACCATAATAAGCAAAGCCTATAAGATGTATGGTTTTGCCATGCGTTCATGTGCAGAGTTTGTCCGACCGTCGACTTTTCTTCATATTTATAAATCTATTATCCGGTCTCAATTAGAGTATGCTGTGCCCGTATGGAATCCATTTTACAACAAATATATTGATGCACTCGAAACTGTTCAATCTAAGTTCCTCCGATGTATGCATTACAAGTGTTTTCACGGAAGATTATCATATAATGAACTCTTAAGTAAATATACTTTACTACCGCTTATAGCTAGACGTCAACAACTAGAAATAATGCTGTTATATGACTTATGCCAAAATAAGTATGATTGTGTTGCACTTAATAACAGACTGTGCTATAAAGTTCCCCACAGAACACACTGTCGAAACCAATGCCGCGTCTTTGCAATTACCTCTTGCCGTACTAATGCCGGTAAACGCTCACCTCTATACCGAATGGTCAATACCTATAATAATCAATTTGTATCAGTCGATATCATGGCCACTCGCGTTGGAATGTTTAAGAGGGAGGTAATGAGGATACTGCGGACTGCCTAGCGCCGCGGATCTGTTGCGTTCGGCACTTACCAGTATTATCATTACCGATACCGTTTAAAAGTGATAACTACGATGTTATGTTATGCAATGGTAATGTACTATGCTTTGCTTTATTTGTTAATAAATAGTCAATATCATGTACAATTGCACCACCACTAATCAACAATAAAGTAGTAATGTGTGGTTAACGGTGTTGGTGACACAATGACCTATTGTTATTTAAGTTAAATTAGTGATAAGAATAAATTGTGATCACTGTTTGTTTACCCAAATAAATAAAATAAAATAAAATAAAATAAAATAAAGATATAAAGGTAAGAAAACACCCATTCTTGTAGGCTGCGATGCAAACTCACATCATGAGGTGTGGGGGAGCACCGACACCAACAAGAAGGGGGAAGCACTACTAGAATTTATTGTAAGTAATGACCTGGACATACATAACACAGGGACAACCCCAACCTTTGTAACCAGGGCTAGAGAGGAGGTATTGGATATAACAATTACCTCAGGGGGGATAGGCAAACATGTAAGAGACTGGAGGGTGGACAGGGAGGACAGTATGTCGGACCACAGAAGACTACTGTACGGCCTGGACTACTACACGGAAAGAACGAAAATAAGAAACCCTAGAAAAACGGATTGGGAGCAATATAACGATATACTGAGTAAATGGACACCGAGCCATAGAAGACCAGAAACGAGTGAGGAGCTGGACAGAGCTGCAGAAGATCTGAACAAGGCCATATCAAAAGCCTACCTATCGGCGTGTCCGGAAAAAACGAGCAACGGAGACAAAGGACAGCCGTGGTGGAATAAAGAGATACAGAAACTGAGGAAGAGATCTCGTAAAGCGCTAAGATCAGCTCTGAAAAGGAACAATGATCAGTGCTGGCACGAGTACAGAAGCATTAGGAACAAATATACTAATACTAGAGAAAAACTGAGAGCACAGGGATGGAAAACATTCACGGGAGAGATACAACGCTACACAGAGGCAGCGAGATTAGTAAGGGTACTGTCGAACGAGAGAACCTGCCAACTGGGTAGCCTGATAGTAGGATCGACCGAACTGACGGACCCCAAAGAAGTACTGCAGCACATGGTAAAAATACACTTTCCCGATTGCAGGGAGGACAACTTACATGAGGCTGCAGTAGAAAATAATAACGAGATAAGGGAAGCAGGGGAAACGATGAACCTCAAGATAAGTGATGAAGTGGGGGAATGGGCTATAAACTCCTTCGCCCCCTACAAAGCGGCAGGACCAGATGGAGTGATACCCGCACTACTACAAAAGGGGTGGAAATACATCTGGAACCATCTGAAAGAAATTTATGAAAGAAGTCTGGTGCTAGGCCACATCCCGAAAATCTGGAGCGAGGTAAAGGTGGTATTTTTTACCTAAACCAGGCAAGAAAAACTACAAGGACGCTAAATCCTTCAGAAGCATAAGCCTCTCATCATTCGTTTTGAAGGCATTGGAGAAGATCATAGATACACAGATAAGGACAAGCATGCAAGGTGGTAGACTACCCTTACACGGGCATCAACACGCCTACATGGAAGGTAAATCAACAGAGACAGCTCTGCACAACCTGACTACAAGGATAGAAAGAGCATTAGAAGACAAGGAGTTGGCACTGGGATGCTTCTTCGACGTAGAGGGAGCATTCGACAGAGCTACTTTTGGTGCGATAAAGAAATGTATACGGAGGGATGACATAGACCCCGCAGTTAGGAGATGGATAATGGCCATGTTAAAAGAGAGAGCGATCACAGCACAACTGGGGGGAGACTCAATAAGGATAAAGACGAGCCGTGGATTCCCACAAGGAGGCTGTCTGTCACCACTCCTATGGTGTCTCCTACTAGACTCGCTCATAAGAGAAACTAACACAAGAGGTATACACATGCAAGCGTATTCGGATGACGGGGTACTCTTAGTGAGGGGAAAAGTCCTCAGTGTAATGAGAGAAGTCATGACAAGAGGGATAAAACAGGTACTAAATTGGTGTCAGAACAGGGGACTAGACCTGAACCCGACCAAGACGAAAATAGTACTCTTCACCAACAAAAGAAAGCTGCCCGTCCTAACACCAATAAAAATAAAAGGTGAAGAGATAGAAACACTCAAGGAAATAAAATACCTTGGAGTAGTACTAGACAGTAAGCTGCTATACAAGACACATGTAAAGGAGCAATGCAGAAGAGCCACTATAGCCCTGTGGCAATGCAGGAAAGCCATAGGAAGGAGATGGGGACTAAGACCAAGGATAACGCAATGGATATACAGAGCGGTGGTCCTACCCAGACTCCTATATGGAGCCATCGTGTGGTGGCACAGAGCAAAGATAAAAGATATAGACAAAGAATTAACAAAGGTTCAAAGACTAGCATGTCTGATGACAACCGGGGCAATGAGAACAGCACCTACACAAGCCCTGGAGATCATGCTAGGATTGAACCCGGTGCGCATAGAGGTGGAGAAGAGAGCCACAGAACAGTGGTATAGAATAAAAGCGAGCAGGGAGTGGATCGGGTCCGAGATGGACAAGAGACACGCAAGCATACAGAAAGAGTCAATGTCAAACATGGATATGCTCATGGTAAACAATGACCTAATCAAGAAAAGGAAGAGGTTCGACAAGAAATACAGAATCCACATAGGAGAGAGAGACAGCTGGGAGAGAGAAATACCAGAACCCAAAGTGACATGCTTCACAGACGGTTCATGGAAATCCTCAACCAAAAGAGCGGGAGCGGGCATATATAGCCAAGAATCAGATGAGCACACGACGATACCACTAGGAGGCTCCACCAGTGTGTTTCAGGCAGAAGTCTTTGCCATCATGAAGTGTGCCCTGAGCCTCAAGGAAAAAAGCAATGTAACGGGTAGTCACGTTATAATATACTCAGATAGCCAAGCGGCACTCAAAGCACTAGGCAATCCGGTGATCAAATCATCTCTAGTGCAAGAGTGTAGGAATGAACTGAACACTCTAGGCACCACATCCCATGTAACACTGGCGTGGGTGCCAGGACACAGTGGAGCAGTGGGAAACGAGAAGGCAGACGAACTAGCCAGAGCAGGTGCGGACCAACAGTACCTAGGCCCGGAACCGGTTTTACCGATATCGGAGATGGTAACCAAAGGAGTTATCGCCAGAAGAATGGAAAAGAAAACAAATGAGGCATGGGGGATGACGCAAGGGTGCAGACAATCCAAACTCATGATAGGAAGAGTTAATAAAAACAGAACAAGGTACCTTCTAAACCTGGGTAAGTACAATCTAAGCATACTAACAGGAATCCTGACTGGACATTGTCCGCTCAACAGACATCTGACGGTAATAGGTATTAAACAGAACCCTCAATGCCCACACTGTGGCAAAGAGGAAACTAGTCAACACGTCCTAGCCGAGTGTGTCATGTACTCGTCACTGAGATACCACACATTCGGAGAGGACGTTTTGTCCACAGAAGATCTCAAAAGCATCAACCTACGGGACGCACTGTTGTTCTGTAGGAAGACAGGAAGATGGGATCGATGCTGGATGGGAGCGCCGCCGGGCCAGTAACCTGAGGCACGACTGAGGGGAATAGGGCAGAATGAACGGCTGACCGAATCGACTGCCCGCCTGCTTCGGCTGGGCGTCCCCACCTATCATCATCATCATCACCTAATAGTACAAGCCTAGTGCTTAGTTTGGGACTAGGTCAATTGGTGTGACATTGTTCCCTTCACGACTGTCATTCCAGAGCGGGGTAGGCAGAGCCAGAAGAAGAACTTCAAAAAGTTGTTGATAATTCAGCAACAACACTTTGCACAAAGAGGCCAAGATGTTAAACAGCGTATTAGTGACGGGTTGCAAGCCCATCGCCTTACCCTTTTTCTGGTAGTCTTTAGTAATTTAACTTAAATGCTAGAAAGAATTTAAAAACGACGATCAAAATCATGGAAAGCAGTCATTGACGTCATTACAAATCAGCACGTCAAATCAAAAAATAAATGAAATACCAAAGCGTTGAAATTAAATGGACGCCGGCAAATGCGCGCCATTTTGGGCCGATGCAGTCAATTAACATCGCATTCATATCGGCTCATTAGTGTTTCGATTAATTTACACTGTTTTTGATTGACTGCTTATTCATTTAGTTGTCTACATAAAGGGTACATGAAAAATGAATATCTAGAAAGCTTTATAACATTTTCAGATATCGCGATTTGAAAATTAGGAAACATGCCAAGTATAAAAAATATATTGAGAATTATAATATAATTCGACTACAGATAATATTATCTGTAACTTAGTGTCTCGTCATGTTCTTTCCCTGTATCCTTCACATGTTGTACAAGTATCAAAATCACTTCTTGTTGTTGTATTGTGACTACCATTGTTATTGTCATACTTGTCACTTGATGTTCAGTTTGAAAATTATTATGACAGTGCACTTAAGTGCTTAACATTTTCGTTGGGGTATATAGGCCTTCCAAATATCTTTGACCAGGGCCTCTATTCAACACTGTAAAAACCAAATTGTTTTTGACACGTTATCGTATCGTCAACTTTTTGATAGGTATTATTTATTTGACAGTAATGGTGGAGTTAAAAACAATATCGTAACAGGTCAAATACGATTTGGATTTTACCAACTTTAATAGAGGCCCTGTACGTGTTGCTAATTGCTAGAGAAGACTACAAAATAGAGACCTTTATAAATGGGCCTCATAAGAAGGCCGAAGGTCACCCAAAAGGGACAAAGGGGTTTATTCCCAAAGTTTTCTACAAAAAAGATAAAAAGCAGTCGTTAGTTCAAATAAATGACCCTTTGAAAGTGACGTTATCAGATTTATTTTTGTTTTTAATACTTTTGATTATAAAATTAGATACTTGCTTCAACGTCGGGAAGTTATAAAATGTTTTTCTCAAAAATGACCGGAAACGTTGACATTACTAACTCCATACTGAGAAGCGAAGTATATAGATTACAGACAGTTCCCAAATTAAAAAAAAATTACATTGCGTGCTCGCTACACAAGCCCGCAATGTTGCATACAAATTTCATTGTTATCTAGTTTGTAACTTTTTAAACAAGTCTTATACATCCATTTTTTTTATTTTTTTTTATGGTATAGGAGGCAATCGAGCAGACGGATCGCCTGATGGAAAGCGATTACCGTCACCCATAGACACCTGCAGCACCAGAGGAGTCAATATAATATAGGCAAAAAATATTTAATCCATATTTTATTCGAAGCGTAACTTTTTCATCTGAGTCTGGAATAGCTTGAGTTTTTTTTTCTTAAAAAAGCTTGCGTTTCTCCTTGCCATAAACATAAAGGCGGTAAAGAGTGATGTTATTTCACGTGAAGTTTCTGTTTATATGCGATTTGTATCTTGCAATTTTTGAGAAAAGCACGATATATGCCTCGGCAGTAACGGCAATTTTTTGCTTCACTGCCTAGGCAATAATCTACTATAACACCATTCCTAATTTCTGTTTAATTTAAAACCAAACCCGAGCTTCTAATGAATACAGCCCAATGATTGAGTACCTACTTAGCGCTTCGTAGTTTTTACAAGCATTTTCCTCTTTTTCTTGGAAGGTTTTCTTTTACATTAGTCTTCACCTCGATATAAATGAAGGTATCATGGATTACTCTTTGTTCTGTTTGATTTAGAGGTGATTTGCAATTTGTGTTAATAGGAAATGTTTTTAAGCCTTTTTCGAAGTGGATTATCGGAAGGTTAAAATTATTCTCTGCACAAATAAAGTAAGTTAGGTTATAGCGGAAAGTGTAAAGTGGTGGTAGGGACCCAGGCGGATCCTGCACAAGGTCCTACCACCAAGGAACTAATCCTAACACATAGCACAAAAAAAAGTTTAGTTTGACGTTATAACAAAAGTGCCGGCAAACTGCTTTGTAGTTAGTCATGATTTAAAAGATTGAAATATGTGTCTAATGCTTAACGAAATAAGGATTATTAATAAAATAACAAACTTTAATATTCTCAAGTCGCAATTGCCACACTAAAAGCAGCAATTTTTGGGTTGAAATAGAAAACAAGTTGAAAATTGTGGCCTCATTTTAACCAACTCGAGTCTGCCACGCAATATCTTTTTATTCTGTTCACAAAATGATAGTTTGATACCAAATATGGTTTTTTTGTGGAAATAAAGCCTGCAAATTATTTATGCTACAGTATTTCGCGAGCAATTTATTTTCATCCAAGCCCCAGACATCAATTTTCATTAACACGCACATAAAACCTGGTTACTTAAACCGGTTTAATTGCATTTTAAACCCGATGTATAAATCAATAGGCGTCAGAGCTACGTTTTCGACGCCGATGTCATTTTTCACACATTCGAGGATTATGATTATCGCTTCGCGCAAAAGAGATTTAAAGGTATTAAAGGCGGTAAAAAATGATTAATTTATTTTTCTGCCGCTTTTAACCATTTTTGCGGTTCGATGTTTTTTATAACAGGCTATGTGGTCACGATTCTTTGCCTAATATAATGATTTATTATTCACGTTTTTGCTACAGTCAAGTTAAATTCTGTCAAGGTAATATAAATAGAGAAGTCCTTATCACATTGCCATAAGATCTTGGAAAATCATGAGTTACCTACTTAATCTACCTGGGATAATAAACATTAACATAAAGGCCCGTATTAAAAAACTAATCTTGACTATAATCCTCGTCAAAAATGTAAATTTTCCGTTACTTGACAATTATTTTGTAATTCTCTGATGGGTATCTCAGGTAAGATGAGTTTATAAATACGTCCCTTAGAAAGTTGACAGACGGAGACATAACACTCAAGATCACTTAATACTAAAACAGTACTAAGTTACATTCTCTTATATTAAGTTCTCGCCCCTTGCTATTTCTTACTCTATCATCCCACCCATACTTCTCAGAGCTCTCATTTCAACTGCATTAATCCTATTTTCGTTCTTCTTCTGCCATACTCAAGATTCACTATCACTACCAATCTACCATACATCAATGTTAGGGCACTAAGGTATTTAGAAGCCGCAGTATCCTATATTTGTGAATATCTGGTACACTCTGGAACTATTCCATACATTCTAGTACCCTCCGAAAATTCCCCTACTTTGTCTATTTTGATCGTCATTTGTTAGAACGGACGAAGCATTCGTTCTGGCCAGTGACAGTGAAACCGCTGTAGGAACCAAAGAATTATAGTTATCCGTTTTGCTTTATGGCTGTTTTTCGTCGAATTTATTGTGCTGGAAGTATATTTGTTTTATAAATTCCCATTGAACTGAAAACTAATTTAAATATTTTATGCAAGTATTGAAATTAGATTGATGATTTAATATACAAATATGTTTATTGATAATTTATTCCTAGAAATATAAAGTCAAGAATTTTCAGCGTTTAATTACAGGTCTTAATTATTGTCTATTGAGGTCAAGCAAGGATAAATTTACTCGGATTAGTATTTCATATTGAAATCATGTTAATAGAATAAATTGCATAATCCTCAATGAGTGAAAATGAAATGAAATGAAATAAAATTTATTTGGCACTTAAAGCACTTCAGTTAAAAATAGTAATAATAATACACAACAACACAACACACCATTCACAACTACGTTACCAAGTAGTTAAAATTAAATGTATTACAATAGAAAAAACTCTAAATCTGTAGATATAAGATAAACATTATTATTAAGTACATAAAAACGATGTTACAGCAACCCCCTCTTTTAGGGCTAATATCTCTTAAACAACCCTTCTCTTTCATAAAACATATCCATATATAAAAAAAAAACGCATCCAAGTGAGTCTATTCATTCGGGATCTACTATGACACAGACAACACACAAGTGCACAGATTTTAACGTGGCTTAAAACCTTTTTCACACGGTATATAAACACAAAACAATATTATTCTAATCGTACTCTACCTGTATATAACTCATACATTTTTATAGAATAATTCAATTTGTCCCACTAATGGTTTGAAATAAGTGCCAAAACCATCCAGTGCCACTTTACGTTCGGGAATGAACTTTCCGAATTACTTTTTTATCGTACTATATTAGCATGCAGCCGGAGTGGCGCTAATGGCTGTGACGAGAAAAACGTTCACCACTCAGTTAATTTTTTTAACCACTAAAACCCGACAAGAGCATGCCACCATGCTCAGTGTAGGGTTCCGAAGCCGTCGCTTCACAAAAACTATCTTAAAAAACCAACAAATATGTAGTAATTCTCTATTTAAAGTGCTATTTTTAGTAGGTATAAACACTTTAGTCGCCTGTATTTCAGGAACCAATCATGTCCACTTAGACGACATACTCGTAGTTTTCCTTTAAAATTCATTATAAGCTTTTGTTGTTGTTTTTTTTCAGATTTTTTGTATTTGTAGTTTTGCCTGTAGGGGGGAGACACTTGACTCTAACAAAAATTAGCGTCTTAAAGCTTAATTGAAAAAAATGTTTGACCAAACTCACTATATTTTTGAAATACCTACCAAACGACACCCGACACTCTGGGTTAGGCGAGAAAATAAAATACATCCTTACGTTACGTGTAGGGGAGGCACACTAAAAAAAAATAACATTTAACCCAAATGCTGTAGTTTACCCGACAGAACAAGGAGAGCAAGGTAATGTATGTGCGAATGTGTATTTATTTATGTTTTTTTTTAAAGCGGTTCCGTAGCAATTTCTAGCAATAAAATTGGTCAGGTACTTTTTAAATGATGGTCAAATTCAATATGTCTTTTGGGCAATACATTTTGAACTTTATTAAACAATGTAGAAAGCAAATATAGTTGGTGGCGTCAATACCTTAATTAAGGCAACCAAGCCAAACAGAGACAAGTTTTACTTGAGGACCTTGCGCAAGGTCCGTCCGGGTTGGTACCACCATCTTATCCATTAACCTACCATCAAACAGCATTGTTCGCATTGTTGTGTTTCGGTTTGGGGATAGGACAGCCGGTGAAATGACTAGCATAGAGGCATTATATCTTAGTCCTCAGGGTTGGCAGTGCATTTGCAGTCTTGTG
This sequence comes from Acleris emargana, assembly GCA_927399475.2. Lineage (NCBI taxonomy): Eukaryota > Metazoa > Arthropoda > Insecta > Lepidoptera > Tortricidae > Acleris > Acleris emargana. The sequence continues at coordinate 5,265,217 of OV656836.1, read as the reverse complement.
AATGCAAATGTCTATGGGTCACAGTTTCCACTTACCATCAGGTGGCCTGTGTGCTCGTTTGCCTTCATATGCCATAAAAATAAAATAAAATAAAAGTCGAGGGTAGTACAGTCAGCTGCAGAAAAAAGGATACCCCCCCCCTCCTGGTAATGATCGATTTTTTTCAAAAACCAGTGGTTAAATTTATATGATTTTTCGGTGAATTGAAGATTTTACTATTGTCTACACAACACATAAACTCAAAATCATTTAAATCTAACCACAGGTTTTCGAAAAAAAACAATCCTTACCAGGAGGGGTGGTATCCTTTTCTCTGTAGCTGACTGTACAAAATTCGTTGAAACGGTAAGTTGGTTTTACTACTTAAACTGTTATTTTATCTCCAAAATCTGCAAATGCTCTGAATTGGCTCGCGCAAAGAGCCAAGATTTTTCTACCGACCCATTTTAATCCAGCTCTTTCATATAAATTCGAATATAACTTTCACCTCCGCACTGCGCTGAGCGCATTTTGCTTGAATTCATTTTAAATAAAATAAAGCCGCATTCACATTTACTTCGGGTTTCTAGAGTTACTATATAAATGGTATTGCACATCCAACCTTATTATAAATCTTCGAGAGTTTAATATGCTTCTATGAACTAATAACACGTGCGCCTTTTCTACGGATGAGGGCCAAACTTGTATGAAATTTTGTTCCGGAACCAATAGAGCTGAATTGGAAAGGTCTTTGTGCGTAGGTACTTATTTTTCTATCATGGGCACCAAGCAGATTTTCCATTACAGATTATTTTTAGTTATATACGTAAACGGGGTTACACTGCGTAATAAAGTGTATTTTCACAATAGGATTTCGTGCAAGGATCCTTTAATCTACCGCCAAATAGCAGTGCTCGCATTGTTGTGTTCCGGTGTGGGGATAATACATCCGGTGAAAGTTCTAGCATAGAGGCATGCCATTTTAGTCCTCAGTTGGCAACGGATTTGCGGTCTTAGGATTGCAGTCTTCAGATTGTAGTCTTGAGAATGCAAATGCGTATGGGTCACAGATTCCCACTTACCATCAGAGGGCCTGTGTGCTTAGGTGTGCTTGTTCGTCAATTCCATGCTACTTTTACATATCAGACATTTTGGTTCAGGGGCCATTTTAACGCATGATCCTATGTAAAATCATCATCATCATCATCATGTCAGCCGAAACACGTCCACTACTGGACATAGTCCTCCCCAAGGCTCTCCACTCAGACCGGTCTTGTGCTTTTCGCATCCACCGCGTTCCCGCGATCTTAAAAAGGTCGTCACTCCATCTGGTTGGACTCCTACCTACAGCTCGTCTCCCGGTCCGCGGACGCCACTCAAGAACCTTCTGACCCCATCGGCCATCAGTGCTGCGAGCGATGTGCCCCCCACTGCCACTTAAGTTTAGCTAAAAAAAATCGTTTCAAAATATCTGATCTCTAGTCATCGCTTAGCGACAACTAGAGGTAAAGAACCAGACTTTACCATGGATCCTTTCATGTGTAAAACTGTTCCAAGGTTGTTTTAGCAAAGTATCATAAAAAACGGTGAAGTCAATCAATACTCATTAACTCTAAACCAGCACAGGACCACAATTTTCATGTAGTTTTAAAATAATTGGTTCTTTTCTTGACCCCACTACTTAAATTAATTACTATGCCATATCAAAGTGAATTTGTATTTGCTTCGTCAATAAGTAATTTCAACAAATTGATTCGAGGAGTTAAACTTTGGAAAGACAAATAAAAAGTTGTTCGCTCTTGCTTAGTTCTCTTACGAATGAAATATCAAAACGAAATGAACTACTTAATTGAATTAATACATATTTGTATTACATATTGAAATAATTTTCGTTTAATCTAATCCAGCCACTTAGTAGTAAGCTAAAAATTAACTGTCGACTGCAAAGAGTAGTATCAAATTCGTCGTTCGAGTTTATACCCCGGAGAAGTACATAGGGTACTGTGTTTATTACTTAATCAGACACTTCCGTAGCGATAAGCAATTCGAAGTTTATTGAACGAAGTTCATAGGGTATTTATTTTTAATAAGCCCCTTCCGTAAGGAATAGCGATTAGCAAATTCTTATTTGGTCGATTTTTGACGTGTAAAAGTGCCCTCACACACACACACACACACACACAAACACAAACACACACACGCACACGCACACGCACGCACGTGCATAGCGGTCAACGGCTTCGGAACCCTACACTGAGCATGGTCCACGGTAACACGGCTCCAGTAATCCAGAATAACATCTAACGGCGGTAGACGTGTTATGTATGTATGCTGCAAATTTGCACGAGCCTTCGGGACGGCCAAAATTTAATTTGCCGACCGCAGGGCGACGGCCCCGCCGCGGTCGGGCTATACGGGCGGACGAAGCGGCTTTTACTTACATCCTTGTTTAAACTATTTTAGTCTTGTGGCTTTCTTTATGAATATCGCAAAGTCCGCCAGTAAACAATGTACTTTTATCTAGATCCATATCATAAATTTCCTACAATATCATTACAGCAAATATCCTATATAAAAAACCTGTATCTGTGTTTGTACTTTAATGTTAATATTAAAGTATTGCATGTCATTAAAGTATCGGTTATCGATGTAGTGTCCGATACTTTAACATTGAGATACAGGACAATCACAGCTACATGTTTTTCACATATTGTAGAAGATTATTTTTTTATTGCATAGGAAGGCAAACGAGCACACAGGCCACCTGATGGTAAGTGGAAACTGTGACCCATAGACAGTCAAATGCACAAGACTGCAAATGCACTGCCAACCCTGAGAACTAAGATGGAATGCCTCTCTATGCTAGTCATTTCACCGCCTGTCTTATCCCCAAACCCAACAACAATGCAAACAATAAGATGGTGGTACCAACCCGGACGGACCCTGCACAAGGTCCTCCCACGAGTAGTATAGTAGTAGTAGTAGGGTAGTATTTAGACTAGCACGAGTATTTATAAGGGCAGTTAAGACTGTTCGACTGTTCTTTTAAAGGATATTGCACTGTATTTGTAGTCCATTAGAGACGTTGAAGCTTGTATAATATTTGCAACAAAGATTCAATAAACATGGGAAGTCTTTATGCTGCGGTTTGAAGAGCTCTTAGATAAAACGGTGACGTCACATAACGAATCAACCTTGCAACACTAGATTTATTTTTTAGTATTTAATTCACCAAATGAGTTTGAGCTAAATTTATATCATTTGTAAAAATGTATTTTTTAGATTAACGACCTTTTGCTAAAGCAGCAGGTTGTGGCAGATCTATTTAAATTACATAATCAATTTTTATTTTTCGCGATCTTTACTATGTCGTCACTCCATCTTGTTGGAGGTCTACCTACAGCTCGTCTCCCGGTCCGCGGACGCCACTCAAGAACCTATTCATTCGCTATTTTATTCATCTAAACTATGTCCATACAACGTTACACAACGCCCTTTAAATTCGACTATTAATAGCATATTGACCCATAACCCAAGAACAAACCAAACGAGACACACACAAGGTTATTGATAACTGTACCGTAATAATAACTTCCTTCCGCCTGCCTTCTCACTATGGCACCAATCAACCCGAAAAGGGCGGTCATATCAATTATTTATCTATTTATTCGGGCAGATCAGAACTTGAGTAAATTAATTACTTGGATGAAGGGATGGAGAAGGATTTCATTAATTCAATGAGTGCCAAGACCTCTATATTGAGTCCAATTTGTATGACAATTTCGAAGTTAGGCACGCAATTCAGTTAGAGATTCATCATAGTGTGATTGGTAAAGTTAGCAATGCGACGACTAGTACGATTTAATAACGTTGCCTTTTTAAAATGCCATCCTGGTCGTGTTTTCTCTCTCTAAGTTATTATTTATTATCTTGGTAGAAATCACTGCCCACATTTTTGGTAAAGTTTGCGATGCGACGATTGACGCCTTTCATACATACATTAAATCACGCCTGTTTCCCAGAGGGGTAGGCAGAGACAACTTATTTCCACTTGCTATGATCTAGACAAATTTCTTTCGCGTAATGTCTTGTGGTCTATTTTTAATGTTTATTATCTCGGTAGTAATTATTGCCCATAATAGATTTTCCAATGATAAATAAGGCTGAGACGACGACTAATATTTTTCACTAATAGACAGCGAGGCAGACCCAAGCGGAGATGGCGGGATGACTTGGACGCTTTTCTAAAAGATTGGCTGAAGATTTAATTTTAAATTTGATAAATCTGGTATGATTATAAATAGTACAAACTCTGAAGAAAAACAACAAAAATAATCGAGTGAGTTTCGAAAATTCTTAATCGAATAAAAATCTAAATGTAATAATCAAAGAGCGGAATTCTTCATAGCAAAAATCAAATTGTCAGAGGGATTGACCTAACTGTTTTATCGACTTATCGATGTTACGGAATAATATTGCATTAGGTATCCATAATCAACTTAAAAGATTATTCTGTAACATTTGACCTCTTTGATAAGTAAACCTAGATATTTTTCTAGCACGAACGATAAGTTTGAAGGGAAGATGAAGAAAACATATTTAGTACAGATTTAGATTTCGACTTTGTTATTTTGAATGAAAATTAGTTACCTACTCTTAGCAATATTTGTTTTTAATTTTTAATGATAAGTTTCATATAGAAAATTTAAAAAAAACGTATTTTCTGTTTTATTCTTTACTATTATACTAAAATACAGTGGCGGTCAGCTAATTAGGGACACCGTTAATTTGTTTGTATGTATATCCAAAATCCTGATTTCATTACTTTAACTTTGTTTCGTTAAGTGACAAATATTTATCGATAAGTCGATAAAACAGTTAGGTCAATTCCTCTGACAGTTTGATTTTTGCTATGAAGAATTCCGCTCTTTGGTAATAATACTGTGCGGCAGTAAGGAACCCTCAGTGCGTGAGTCTGACTCGCACTTGGCCGGTTTTTTTGCGAACCATCCTTATAAATGCAAAAGACCAATGGTGAAAATTCTGATAACATTGTATGAAAACGACAAACAAAATTGCATGTTAGTTCAACTATTCTCGTCCCATCGTTATAAATTCAAAACTTCATCCGTTTGTTGGTTCTGTGGTTTTATACGAGTATATTGTTTCAAGTTCAAGGTATAGTTGGTGTAGATACAAGGGCCGAAACCATACTAGTTAATCCTTCGTTTTCCCCTCCCTTGTTAACATCAGAATAACAACTTTATACCTGGCATACAAGATAGTTCGTGTCGGGGTAGTTAGATAATTGTATTAAGTTAGTAGAGATGGTAGCCTAGTCGGTAGTGACCCTGCCTACGACGCTTTCTTCTCGCAACTCGCAAGCTCATCCGTTTAAACCAATACTGGGCCCGCAATTGCCTGCTTCACTGCCTAGGCAATAATGTACTATTATTGAACACCAAAAAAACAAAACACGAAACAATACATTTTCACTATAGGTATACAACAGGAGGTCTTACCGCTAAATAGCGATCTCTTCCAGACAACCTTGGACGGAGAAATAATTAAAGACAAAAATACATGGCTTCAGAACTCAAACTAAACTACAAGAGACACTTCAGTTATTGTAAAAACTACTTACATAATATATTATAAACTACCTACATATGAATACACACACACACTAACCTAACCTACAATCATTTCACTTGTACGAGTTTGAAAAAAGCCGTGTTTGATTAAGTTTAATATATTCAAAAAGGAAAACCGTTGGTTTGTTGACATTTAAATCCAGATTGCCAAATATTACCTACATAAGCAAATGTATGTAGGCATGTAAACTCTTTACTGCACCTAATTTAACTATAATTAGTATAGGAAATTGGCTTCACGACTCATTCAGCCACAACGTTTTAAATTTCTCTTTAGAGAGACTACGGAAGGAGATCGCCTTAAGGTACTTTACAGAGGTCTAACCGACCAACTCATGAAGAAAGTGTTTGATAACTGTATTGATGTAAGTATTTACATAATGCCTAGTGACATTTTCTGCCAGTTGTCTACCATTTGTATTTACGATGCCTTAGTAACTTTTCTTCCTCAACCAACCAAAGTATATGTAAGTGATCCATTTTATTTATCCCCCAGTGTACCTCTGATGAGGCTACATCAGTGCTCACCATAACATTATAATAACCAATTCCTTTCGTATCTCGGTTGAGACGAGTCTCATGTTTATGTCATAACATAACGTAACCTGTGTAATATATTTTATGTATTATGTATTTCATGCCTGTTTTTGCAAAATGTGGTTATAGAATTAACAAGAAGTTTTAAGAGTTGGTGGTAATTCTGTAGCTCTGCCTACCCCACTCTGGGATGAAGGCGTGATGGTATGTATGTATATGTATGTATTTCATCCAACATGGCAGCCATTGATCTAATTTACGCATTAATCATGGCATTCTTGAAAGCATGGTAATTATAATTAAGAAAATATTTCCGTTAAATTAAACAAAGCTTACTGATGTTATTATTTCTACACTAATTATTATTAAGAGGAAAGATTTGATTGTTTGTTTGTTTGCATTGAATAGGCTCCGAAATTACTGGACCGTTTAGAAAAAAAATCCAGACGGAAAAAAGAAACGAGCATAACTAATATATAACATTAATATAAAATAAAATATAAACAGCGATTACGTGCCTTATGAATCAGGGGTGTGCGGTGACGATAGTTTCAGCAGTCTACGTCGCAGAACTGATACCGAATTCAGGTAAATGTCAACGCAACGGATTTGGATAGATCATTGTATTGCTTCTGCAAACGGTAGAGAGGCAAGCATTTTTCTAGCTTAGTCCTGGTATGGTCCGTGTATTGTGTTTTAGGACAGTACCTAATTCTAATTTTAATTAATGGCTTCCACTCCTGTTATAGTGTATTTCGCCAATGTCGAGTTATTTATAGACACTCCCATGGACTTATTAGAGAAATAAGTCCATGGATATCACACGCGAGGACAATTGTTCGGTAGAAGAGTATTATCTCTAATTGATTAAACAGAAGCAGATGGGGTTAACTCCACGCGCTTCTGTCAAGTCCCGAAGTCGTATTATTCTTTAATTAGATCTAGGTACTTAAGTGTTTTTTCAAGTGACATGTGAAATGATAAATTACTTTCTTATCTGCGTGCAAGGTATCCTGTCTTTGAGACCATATTTCTTACCAAAGATTTAAAGTATTAATGTCGAGTTATAAAATATTATCGAGCCCCACCTTTCCCCGGGTCTGTGTGAATACTTCGCAAACTAGTTCCTTTGATAGGCAATATTATGAAAATTTTAGTTAATAAGAACCTTGCCGAGGGCCTTACCTTTATTGAACGTACAGTCAACAGCATAATTAAGTGATCATTTATGTACCTTGTCACTTGAACGTTATATTTGAAATGTTATACAATATTGTATAACGATTAAAAGCGACAAGGTACACAAATGATCACTTATTTATGCTATTAACTGTACATTGTGAAGGAAGTATAGGGTAGCAAAATCAAAAGGTAAGCAAGAATTGAAGTTTGTGCAAAATTTTGTTAAAAGGCTTCAGCGTTTGAGTAAGTTTGTATAATAAATAGCTTTATCACGCTTTTTAGGGTTCCGCTTCCGTAGTCAAACTAGGAACCCCCATAGTTTCGCCATGTCCGTCCGTCTGTCCGTCCGCAGTCTAGAAAATTGTAATTTGGCGTAAATATACATATTAGTCACGTCAACAAAGTGGTAAAATAAAATCTGGAAAAAGTTTTTTTTTTGTGTACCTCCCCTACACATAACGGGGATGTATACCCCATAGTGCGGGGCGTCGTTGGATAGGTATTTCAAATATTGTGGGTTTGTCCCAACAATTTTACGATTAAGGTATCCCTTTATGAAATGTTAAGGTTTAAAGCAAGAAATTTTGTTAGAGTCAAGTGCACGTACGCAGATAAAGTCGGGGGCAGAAGCTAGTAATATTATAAATGGGAAAGTTTGTGTGTGTGTTAGTTTATTACTCCTTCACGCCGCAACAGATGGACGGATTTGGATGAAATTTGAAATAAAGTAGCTTTTACCTTGGATTATTGGATTCTTTCTGTCGAATTTTCCGAGCGAATTTTATTTTACGCGGACGAAGTCACGGGCAGAAGTTAGTTCCTCACAAAATGTCGTGTAACTACAACACCTAAAGCGACCAACAAGATCGTCATCAGCATTACAATTTGTAAGTGACAAACGATGTAATTTGGCCGAGGAAGCGTCTAGACACAGACGACTCGAGTCGCGTCAGCCCGTATAATACAATATGGTTGATAATGTACTTCATTAGCCTCAGTAAATTAGGCAGATGTCGGGAGAAGATAACTCACTTTAATAATTTCATAAACAGTCACCCCGTTATAATAGAATTTAAGTGGGAAGACCTTGTGCAGTGTCCGTCCTGGTTGGTTGTGTTCCGGTTTGGGGATAAGACAGCCGGCGAAATAACTAACATAGAGGTATTCCATCTTAGTCCTCAGGGTTGGCAGTGCATTTGCAGTCTTAGGATTGCAGTCTTGTGAATGCGAATGTCTATGGGTTACAGTTTCCACTTACCATCAGGTGGCCTGTGCGCTCGTATGCCTTCCCAATGCCATAAAAAAAGCGATCAATATTTTTGGAGTTAATATTTATTAAGCTGCCTTAGGCAACTCATAGTTAGGTAACTCATTTTGAGGAAACCTAGTTACTCGTAAAAATCATCCAGATAAAATCAGCTTTCATTTTAAAAACACATTGCGTGTAAATCTATCTATTTGTTTGGGAGATACACACACATAAACACAAACATGGTTACCTATCTTAAGTTCGAAAAACTTGATTGATTGATTGATGAAGATGATGATTTACGGACAAACGAAACAACTGAAAAAAGTTTTACGAAACATCGACATGTAACCCAGATAGATATAAACGTTTAACTTAAACCGCACTTTTGTCGAGGGTTAAAAAAATAAGCTATCTGGTTTAAACGTGAAAACTACATTGCGCCGTAATTGTTAAAGTAACCGAATTCAAATTTAAAATGTATTTTATTTTTCACTCGAAAAAACAGCTAGCTGAAAATGTATTTAACCCTCGTGTTTATCTGAGAGCTGACACACGAAAAAAAACCAACCGTTCGTTAAAATACAAAAACTGCTCAAGTTCGAGTCATACTCGCGTCCACGGTTCCGCACAGTAGGTACTATTATATTATTCATTCATCATTCATTCTTAATGTCAGCCGAAAGACGTCCACTGCTGGACATAGGCCTCCCCCAAGGTTCTCCACTCAGACAGGTCTTGTGCTTTTCGCATCCACCGCGTTCCCGCGATCCTTACAAGGTCGTCACTCCATCTTGTTGGAGGCCTACCCACAGCTCGTGTCCCGTTCCGCGGACGCCACTCAAGAACCTTCTGACCCCCTTAATATATTTTTTAATTTAATATTTATAGATTTATATAATGCTAGACTAAGTATAACATTGTAATATTAAATATATTTAAAAAATGACTGACTGCCGAGTTTCTTGCGGCGTTTTTTCTCAGCAGTGGTCTCCTCTTGTGAAGCGCTGGTAGATTCTTGACGTGTAAAAGTGCCCATGCGGCCTACTTACCGAATAAATGTCTTTATCTTTATCTTTATATTTTCCAATTTGAATTTGATTTCGAAAGGAACCATAACAATGCGCAGTGGACAATATATTTTTATTTTCAGTTAGCAAGATTTTACACGGCATCCGTACTAAGTATAAATATGCAATACCACCAAGTGGATTGGCGTGTAAAGCATTACCATTAACAGTAAGTGTTACATTCCTTTTTATATTGTAACTGCCTTACCTTTCCATTTCATTCAAACAGGAAAAAGAAAAACCCTTTCAAAGGCTCAAACAAATAACAGTATTATATACAAAAGAAACTCGAAAGACACAACTTGGCAGTAAATCCTATAGCTTTTCAACTCGTTAATTATATTGGTGTATTCTTGTCACCTGGCGAACGGATAAGCAAAAACATCGAAAGTTACTCAACAATACGGGGGCTCAAAGAAGTAAGCTTCTTGCTCTGTCTCGCAGCAGGAAAACAGGTACATCAATGGGCGTAACGTTTGTTATCTTTTGTTACAATCACGTTATTTCGCCATTAGTTTTATTACTTTGGAAAACACGCATGTGAATTTAAGGATTTATTATCAATACTTAAAGTCCACAGCCATAATTTAGTAGCATTGGCCAGGAAAGTCGGTGTAATGTCAGTTTATATAGCGTTGATAATTATTACAAAACAAATACAAAAGATTTTTTTGATAGCGTTTTAAAACCGTTAGGTATTCAAGACTACGCCAAGTTTGCTAGCCAACTATCCTTATTTTTGGGCATGTTTAAGTATTGAATACATTTACATTAACATGATTATTATTCATTTTATCAACAACACGGCGTTGAAAAAAATATATATTTGATTTGAAAACTTGCATTTCGTCATCATTTATCTTAGCAAAATTTTATTAAATCGTAGTTATAATCTCTGAAACAATTTTGGATGTTGATGTCAGTGTATTTTAATATGGAATGTATGTAGTATTTATATAAAATGAGTTTCTTCGGACGAGTCCATCTACCAAAGTCATTTATCGATATTACATCGAGAACAACAGTTCAAACTGTACCAATTTTAAAAGTCAAACAGAGGCTCTATTCTATAACTTTTATTAACTTGACAAAACAATACGATGACATGACAAATGCAATATAGTTTAACCGAGTACAAAAAAGCCTCAGTGTAAGCATTGTTTAATTAGTAATATTAGTAGGATTGAGATATCTGTTTTTGTAGTCGTTGTGGATAATGTCACAAACATAAACCGCGCTAAGGGCGTCATCTACTGGAGCCGAAGGGATAAGAAGGTGCTTCAATGTTACTGTATTAGTACGGTAACCCTAAACAGTAAGAGTGTTATGACAAGATAACAAAGGGTTACTTCTCTTTCTTGAATAATTTGTTTTAATAAAATATATCGTTTTTCTCGAGTTTATTCCATTTCAAAGTAATGGTAAAGAAAGAGAGTAAAAGGTCATGGCTAAACTACTTAACTGCCCTAAGCATGTATAGTAATATCTTACTTACTCGTAACATTCGAAAATTCAGAAATTAATTATTACATGTTTATTATTCTCCTAGAATTTTCGTGGAATAATTAAATATTTAAAAAGTGTTTACTTGGTTTTTCATGTTTTTCTTTTGTCATGACACCTGACAGATAACATAAGATTATGACGATCTCTTATTTACAAAGTATCTCAATAGATGGCTCTGTTAGAATGCTTTACAATAAGAGATCATTATCATCGCTGGATGTAAAAAATATTTTAAGAATTGTAACGAAATGAAAAGTACCTGAAACTTTTTTCATGCTTAATAGAAAGATTCAGCTTAATAGCATAACACATTACTAGTTACAATGTTTATACATTTCAAGGGCAGTCGCCCATACTTCAGTTTAGCCATGTCCTTTCGAAAGGTAATTTAATCTATTAGTTACTATTGACTTTCTTCGTGACAATATACTATACATGGGATCACTTTGTTTGCCCGAATTTCATTTGCCATAATAGTATCACTTGCCATAATGTTCATTTGCCATAAAGGCATATTTTCTGAAACTGTAAACCTTTCAGGTAAATTTTACATGCCATCGTATAGAGCCCATTAGGTTAGGTTAGGTTTGATTTTGAACAATTCTGAATAGTTCACGGTTTTAGAAAAAATGCCTTTATGGCAAATGAACATTATGGCAAGTGATACAATTATGGCAATTGATATTCGGGCAAACGATAAAGAACCACTATACATACATAAAAATGAAATGGCGCTTCCGTCTTCGCTCCTCAAGATCATGCGACTACAGACAATAATGATCACAATCTAGAACTAAGTAAAAATCTTTATTTTAACCAACCTGAGCCTCTGATCTGCTCCGTTAATCAACATTACCTTTGACAAGTTATCGTTATTTCGACGTTACTGTAGCTCTTATTTACTGGACAGTAATGGCGGCTGAGTTAAAAACAATACGATATCATATCAAAGGCAATATAGTTTTACCCAGTAGAATAGCGGCCATGACAAAATACACTAACATTGCCGTACGGGTGTTCTTATAGAAATTTAAAAAGTTTACGGCTTAGGATAGGTACTACATATAATTACATAGTTAGTCAGTTGCTGTTAATAATATTGAAATAAATTCATGTTTATAAAAAAAATATGTGATTTGAAATAAGTATCTAAAAAATATTTATCATAATAATTTCACAGACATTAACCGATGAAAAACTAAAACATCGAAATTTCGCTTTTACTACTAATTTTCATACACATCTGGCAACATTTTGTCTGAATCTAGTCCACTGGATTAGAGATTCTAGATTATACTGATTAGTTCGCAAATCTAACAAAAAGACCCCATCTTGATTAAGCCAAAGAATATTCACGATATTCCTAATGAATCTTAGTTCTATCGGGGCTTACATAATCGATTGAATAGCCAACATAATTTGAACTCCTTCACTCGGCCGAATAGATTAATTTTGTAGGATGAAATTTAAGTCGGGAGCTCTTCCTAAACTGGACCTTTTAACCGGATTGGCCGGAATGAAAATCAAAGTCGTGTTGGATGTAACACGCCGCCTATACATAATTTTATAAATGCCACTTCATTAATTGCCAATCTATTACCGTGGAATGTTTGGAATATTGAGGGAATATTTGGTTTGCGTGTTGGTGGCATTGATAATGAAGTGTTTATAACGGTGCTTACCATGAAAAAAATTGCAAAATGTCGAAAAGTTACGAGATTTTCAATTTTTATTTCGCCTCTTCTCTTCAAATTATTAAATAATTAAATTATTAACTCATTGACAGTCTACGCACAGTCTAAATCTCTAGACCTAGGGAAAGGTCATTTGTAGTGAGTATGCCTTAATGGGCACTTAAGGAAGGAGGTGCAATTTATTTTGAAAATCAGTTCACTCCAACGTTGAGCAAACCAGTTCAAACTAGGTCTAACTTCTAACGACAGAAGACCTACTGTTACCACCTTTTTGAATTTATCATCAGATAATTTCCGGATATTTTAGATACCGCCATAATAATTATTATCGACTTTCTGGTATATACCCAAATTATTCCAAATTTCAGCCTATTTAAATTGCAGAAACTGGTTTAAAATATATTTTAACTCATTCTACAAGCAAGGTTAAAGAAAAGTAAAAAAAAAACCTGTTACTTTCACTTTGATTTGTAATTTGTCGATTTGGTATCAAATGCCTCACGTAAGACGAATTCATGCGTCAGTCGTGCGATAAAACGTGGACGTGTGAACAGACTTCTAATTCCAATCCATCTCGAGCTCATTGGCAATCAAATCAAAATCTCTAGAAATAAATAAAACATCACAACGTATAGGTTCAATGGGTTAAACGTATTTGACCAAGAGCTTTACCAATCACCAGATTTTGCCCACGCCGTGTTAGCGTAGATTTTTATCGCTTTTCCTCCAGAAATAAAAAGTATCCGATGTGCCAATTCAGATCTAGACTTATCTGTTCTTTAGGCGTGCTAAACTTAAACATCTAACCATCCTTAAAAAGATATAGATTTAAGACAACTACTAAATTTACTGGGATTATAAGTAGTTTATATTTGAATTTAGTACGTATTCCATTTTTCACCGATACGTGATTTGAAGGTTCAAACATACATTCTAAGCACCTTCACTTATAATATTAATAGGATATTATTATTAGTAGGATTAAATAGTTGAGGACTGGGATCAGAAGCGTCAAGTTCCAGAAAGCCCAATGGGAGGACAACTTAACGAAGAAGAAGTAAACAAAAATATATTTAAAGTATATAGCATTATCATAATACCACCTTAATGCTTACTTACTAATGATTTTTCCGTACTTGATTAAAAACGTAAAAATCTACACAGTCATGGATTCCATTTCTCTGAATTTAATGCGACTGTAACTCTTCAGTTTTTATAAACATTTAAAGGAGTTCTTTTAAAGAGTTGTTTTATTTTATGCAAATTAATAAACATTATCATAAACCATGAAAAACATCGTGTTTTGGTGGAGATTTTATACGTCATCAAGATAAAAAAAAAAGATAAAAGATGTTATCATTTATTCCTTTTGTTTAAAGTGCAGTTTCAGCTCATACACTTAAACTAAAGCTTTCTTCATCTAAAACCCTTTCCAGCAATGAATGCAGTAGTTTTAAAATTCAATGCCAGTGCAGGGGCAAATGGCTTTTACTTAGAAGTAGATAGTAACAAATGCCGCATTGAGCAAAGTGCCGTTGTAAAGTATGTAGACACTCACCCAGCTGGCAGAAAACTGTTTTAGTGTTTAAAATATATTGAACTACTGTGATTCGAGATCATAATCAGAGATCGGAATAGGTAGAGCTAATTTGCCTAAACTTGATGCATGTTCATTCATAAATGTGTTCCTATTTCACTCATGACTGAATATGCGTCAAGTTTAGGCAAATTAGCTCTGCCTATTCCGATCTCTGCTCATAATAGTATTATTTAATTAAAAACATAACTAAGTACAATATTTTTTATGATTTTTGCACCGTTTATGCACACTTTTAAACACGTGGTAACTAAAGCTTTCACGTTCCCCACTGCACAAAAAAATAACCATGATTATACCGTCTAATTTTCATGAAAATCATTTTCATCAATATTGCAGTTTGAGCGAACTATCACCTTAATAGTGACCCTTGTATAAATTCAATATTTTGACAGTGATGCCGCAGCGTTGACGTTGCCCGCATCCGTTACCTTGATTTGTAGACCATTTTGAACTATGTCAAAGTGACACTGTAAATAAAATCATCAGAAGTCTCTTACGTTTTCATTGATCACGTCACTATGGCATAGTCCAAAATGGTCTACGAATCAATTTCCTTGACTGTACATAGTAAACAATCACTTCGCAAGTAGCACGCTCGCAAAACGTCACAATGGTGCCCTATAAAATCAATATCTTATTTGAATACCCTATCAATCCGCTATTAAAAATCAACCCTGCCTACTAAACCCAAGCTTTCTATTGACACAAGACACCCAATCCTTAACTATCAATATAAAAATTATGGGCTAATAAATTTTATCACTTTACGTCGCTTTTATATCAAAGATATAAGGTTGATTTTCGTGTGTACCATAAAATCGTAAGTCATTGTTAGCCGGAGCCTTCACACGTCGTAAACTGGAAGATTTACAGCCCTTGCCGAGTCGTGACTCTAAATGCAGCCTGGAATTATATCCCAAGTTAAAAGGGCTGATCTACTTCTCAACAGCTGTAGAAAACTTGAACTTTGTAGCCTGACAAGAAAGTTGTAATTACAAGAACAATTTTGTAACAATTTTGATTTTTTTTCTGACTGAAAGAGAATGTAGCTGGTTGCTTTAAGATACACTTAGTGTTAGGTTTCATTGTCTGAAGGAAACCCTTTCACGTTTCATCTTCATTAGGTTGAAAGTAGACCGCAGTTTTGATGAACGTAAGGGTTGTGGCCACTATTTAGCCCGATATTCTAGCGTTGCCTAAAATTGTGAGCCTTAATGACGCGATGTGCACACTAATTAACAAGAAATACTTAATCAAAATTATTGATATTCATTATACAAATCGGGATAAAAATGGAAGTTTAAACGATATTTTTTCTGATATCTATCGTTGCACCCTCAATCTTTAAAAAGGAATAAAATAAATTGAGGTGCACTTAAAAGAAGGAAAACAACAAAATGTTTAATGATTTAAACCATTTTATTTTATAGCGACAATCCACAGCACAAATTACAACGAAGGCTTAATGACAAAGTAAAGGCTAATTACGGATTTTAATAATTTCTTTAAAAAAAAACTCCAACCATTACATAAACTTTAATATAATAACGTATTTTATCCATTTTGTAATGCAGACCTAACCGATATGCACACAGAATTTCACCAAAATCGGTCGAGCCATTGTGGAGGAGTTTAATTACAAACACCGTGACACGAGAATTTTATAGATTAGAGAAAGATGGATAATGTAGAATTCTAATGGTGAAAGGTTTTTCAAATCGATCCAGTAGTTTGGAAGCTTATTCAATGCAAACAACAAACAATCAAATATTTCTCATTTTTTAAATTATTGTAGATTTTTATCAAAATTTCTAACTTCATGACTGGTATTTCAACTCTTATGCGCTCAAAACGATCCTAAAAAAGCTACTAGCAACTTTATGCATAAATAAACACTCAAACGCCCCCAGGTACGATAAATCTTCGATTTTTATGATAAATCGACACCCATGTGTTATGGCGTATCCGGCCGAGTTTTCATTATTCGGTCCATTGGATTGTAAAGCCGCGGTATCGACTCATTTTCCCTTGATACCTATAGAAAAACAAATAGTTGGCAGGGTTCCTTTCAGTAAATAAATATGTTGCAAGAATACCACAATATAAACTTGTTTTTGTTTTATCTTCTTCTAACATACAGGGTGTCCCAGAAACCAACGTCAACCCGCCTAGGGCTGATAGAGCAGCTCATAAGCTATCGATTTAACCCCCATGTATGTTCAGCAATTGTTATTAGTTTCCGAGATATTGATCATTTAAATCAGAGTTTTTGTCATTTTTCCTTATGTCCGTGGTACGAAAAAACCCTAAATTCATGTATTAATTCATATTTTTTTAGTGTTTTCTTGCATGATTAGAATCACTGTAAAACAAGGAAGTTTTTAAAGCTACATGCCAATATTTTTTTTCATTACAACTTTTTGAGAAAAGACACAAAGTTGGTTTTTCCATACTTGGTGAAAAACAGACGCGGGGTTCTCTTCTGGGACACCCTGTATAAAATTTCCATGTTACAATCTTAGTTACCGTACTCCTCCGAAACGGCTTGACCGATTCTTATGAAATTTTATATGCATATTCAGTAGATCTGAGAATCGGACAACATCTATTTTTCATCCCCCTAAATGTTAAGGGTGGTCCACCGCAAAACAACGTTTGCCGGGTCAGCTAGTTTATTTATAACAATGCATATTTTATGTCGGTTACTAAAATAATAAATAATAAAAAGTATTGATCCATAGATTCGTATGTATATAGATTTCTGAGCATATTAAGAGGAATCATGTTGGCTTTTTTATGTTTCTATGGTATGTATCCGATAAAAAAATGATCGCGTTGAATAGTTATATTTTTAATATCAATCAATTTACTTGTACGTAATTTACAAATATATATGCTTAATAGTAGGTAATTTCATAATGTAGCTTTAATATTACTTATATTTTTACGTAGTATAAAAAGGGTTGAAATCGCAGTTTTATCGATAAAACTGATGTTTATGTCTTGTTGCTTGATCTGTCTGTCATAAAAAGTTCATCATAAACTTCCTTCTAAGGTTAGGTAAGGACAGTAAAGATAATTAAAATGATTTTAATTAATATGTCAACAAGCATGCATTACTGCGGGGAAGGGATGGAGATTTTAATCCGACCATGCATTTAAATCCCCTATCTGCTGATCTGCTGCTGCGCAAGCCTGATTTCGGGTTGCATGTACGTGAGATAGGGAAAAAGTGTCGACACAAGTTGCGTCCCACAATAGAACTAAGCAATTATTTTACAAAAGGGCAGAGGTAAACTTCGTTCAAGAAATTAGGGCACAATTCTTACGTACCATGTTGCTCCAGTGGACGTGTTTCAAATGTAACAAATTAATTGAAATATAAATTGATCCTCGGTTTAACACATCCTATATATTTAAAAAAACAACGTGCTTTTAAAAGCGGATCTCCATTATTATTTCGCCCGCAGGCCCATCGCAACCAAATCACACTTAACTATTCGATATTCAGGCCAAAATCGAAAAATCGGAAAAAACTTCCCCTTTATTGTTTACTCTTTTTTTTCCAACGTAAACAACGGCAGTACTCATAAAGTTGTGTTAAATGCTAAGAATAAATGTGGATAGAACATTCTGTCATTAATTGACAAATTGCCTACGAAGCCAGCGGTCCCAGGGTCGATTTCCGGTATGAACAAATATGTTTGTGATGAGCGCGAACATTTGCTTGTGAGTCACTTCTGTTATCAATGTATTGATTTTTTTTTCTCAATACCGTATTATAAAAGTGAAAGACCTCTACGTCATTTTATATGAACCGATATTTAAAATTGGAACACTTGTGAAAGTAACAGATAGCTGTCATGGACAGCGATTGGTCAGAGACAACCTCTCAGGATTTTATAACGGATCCTTGTAACATTCATAAATAAGCGCCCACAGTAATATTCCAAATAAATGTATGTCATTTTTTAAAGTTTAATTTAGAGACCCCCCACCACTCCTACAGCATGTTTATCATTGTTTAGTACCCGTAGTTCAAGACTGGGGCTTAGTTTGGGACTAGGTCAATTTGTGTAAGATTGTCACCTAATATTTATTTATTACCTACTTGTTTCTGAAGATTTTGAATTTTGAATTTTACGGAATAAAATAATCCTTTATTTTTAATCCAGGACCTAACCATAATATTAAAATTACAATTTAAGCAGATAGTTATTTTTGATAGTGAGTTGATCAACAGAAGCGATGTCATAGCCGGCACACAGTGGGCTGAAAATCTGAATGACTAGAAAGCTCAGCTCAAGAGTGGCCAAAATATGATAAATCATGTTTAGTAAAAATCACGCCAAAAACGAAACGAAAGCAGCACTACAGGTCTTAGTACATTTTTTTTACACCATGCGATTTTTTTTTAAGCAGCATTTTTTTTTTATTTAGTTAATAGGGCCATTTCAAGCAAAAAAACCTCCAGTCGAAAACTTCAATTCCTATATCTATGGGAGCCGATTTTCAGCCCACTGTGCGGCACCACCACAGACTTCAGTAAAGGTCACTCATGGTACGAAATAGACCCTCCAGATTTGGAATTTGCATTAAGTACGTTAACCGTTTTCGAAAACTGACAAAATCAATCGAATTGATTTGAAACGCGTTGCCAACCCTGTGCACTAAAATGGAAACTTTCTATGCTAGTAATTTTGCCGGTTGTCCTATCGTTGGTCCACAACTCTACCTACTGTCTAACCATTTACGGGTTATTTTACTTTACCTGATATTCATAATTTAAACACCCCGTTAAAATGCCATCTGTCAACTTTTGTCGGCAATACTATTGTTATCTTACTCTAACAAGACACCTTTAGTTGCCGTCACAATTTTCCTCATTTATAATATAAGCCATATAAATACGAGTATACAGGGTGTCCGGTAAATAGTGGCCAAACTTACAGAACTAGAAAAATATCAAAATAAATAAATAAAAAAAAAAAAAAAAAAATTAATAAATTAATAAATAAATCATGTTTTGTAAAAGTCGCACCAAAAACGAGATATCTCAAATTTTCAAAATTTTGGAAATGCGGTACTCTGTTTCAGCATTTTCGATGCCATGGCCACATTTATTAGAATTTTTCAGTTTCGTTTGTTGTGAAAGATAGCTGATTAAATTTACTTTAAGGCCCTATTAACTAAATAAAAAAAAATGCTGTTTAAAAAAAAATCGCATGGTGTAAAAAAAATGTACTAAGACCTGGTAGTGCTGCTTTCGTTTCGTTTTTGGCGTGATTTTTACTAAACATGATGTATCATATTTTGCCCACTCCTGAGCTGAGCTATCCAGCCCTCTAAGGTTGGCCACTATTTACCGGACACCCTGTACCTATAACAACACAGGATGTACCAATATTGTACGTATCGGTGTTGTTGATGACAAAAAAAGATTAAAAATTAAATTTTACATTTAACGTGGTTAAAAAGGAGGTTACATTATCGTAACAATGTCAAAGTTCCTTGTAAATCCTTTAAGTATTTCTCACCACGGGAAAAACACGCAAACCATACTTTCCCGACTCTAACACTGTTTCCTCAACAATATTCTTAAGCTTAAAACGTTTAAGTTAAGTAGCGAAAGGTGTTTGTGTAACACGGTATTCAATTTAACGTCACAAAGAGGATCAGAGTCCCGTAACAATGCACTTAGCAAACAACGCGCGTATTTAGACAGGCTTGTTGTAACTATTAACACATAAATGCTTTGAAGGTTTGTTTGGTAATAGTGATATTATACCTCTGATTCTGTAATTTTAGCGTGTATACAACGGAGGACTCGGTTTCTTTGTGCAAACAGGTTTTTTATGGGTATTTATTTTTTACAATATCATACATATATACATGAACTCACGCCTTCATTCCCAGAGTGGGGTAGGCAGAACAAAAGAATTACCAATAAGTCTTAAAACTTCTTGATAATTCTGTAACCACATTTTGCACAAGTAGGCTAAGATGTTTCCCAGTGTATAAGTGACAGGTGGCAAGCCCATCGCCTAACAGTACTATAAGCCTTTATTCCCTTAGTCGCCTCTTACGACATCCACGGGAAGACATGGAGTGGCACTATTCTAACCCGGCAACCACACGGCATTTTACAATATCACTTTCATTTTTAGCCATTAAGACCCTATTTCGATAACTATGTAATTGCATTTTTTATTTTTTACGGAAGCTGCGAGCAAGCTACATTAATTTTGCCAATGTTCAGAGTTTTTGTCACTTTTGTTCCGTACCTTATATACCTAAACACGGAACCCTAAAAAGTTCTAAAGTGAACGCTTGTGTACGTTTACCCAGCTCTTATAGTCTGATTAATAGGCCAATTCAACTAATCGACAGGTAGAGTACGTCCAATTAATCAAATGAACGGGGTAAATTAGGAGCCCTGAATATTTCAAGCCGTGGGAGGTACTTACTACACAGGTTCTAGCTTAATAATAATTATAACTACTTAATTGATCCGGAAAAATTTACGATGGCAGAAAGGGGTGAACTGCCTTATTATTGGCCACCTACCAATTATTGACCCCATGCACTTGATACTTGATCTAATACTTAATATAAGGTATTAGAGACGATAATTCAACAATCACTAGGTGCTAATAACTGGAATTTTAGACTCAAATAATTAGTTGTTTTACCCTCGATTGGTTATTTTTTTCGTATATCAAATCTCGAGTAACATACACCATAAATATTTCCTCAATGTTTTTTTCATGTTCCTTACTTTTTTCTATTATTTCTTATTCTTTATGTACCTATATTTTGCGAATAGGTGTTTGTGTTTTATTTGCCTCAACAGATCAACGTAAATTTTGCAAACATAGTTAATAGCCCAGAGTCGAATGGTAGGTTTTTTTTTACAGAAAAGTGGTCAGTTCCCGAAAAAATTGCGATATATACGATTTATTTGCGAACAGACTAAAAGCTAGAATACTCACTAAAGCAAGGAACACTAATCAGGGAGTATGCATTTTTATAAGAATAGTGGAGCATTTTATTTGCTGTTGGAAGCAAAGATGAACCGTAAGGCAAAGGAAATCTGGAGTTAGTCTCGTAAAATCTCTTTGACGGAGAAGCATGAGACGATGTTCGTATTCAAAGAAGTTCATGAAAGTGCATTGTGACGTGAGCTCTCCGTCCGCTCAAATCGTCCAATTTTATAAAAACACACGCTGTATCTCTGATTTGCGTCATCTTCCTGATTTTGATTTTTTAACCCTTTAGTCAAAATTAAAATATCACACGTTTGGGATGACGTTATTGACAATGATTTGTTGAATTCCATGAATCAAAATATTTTTCCACTTGAGAATGTAATATTTTTATCAATGAAGTTTTTAATATTAAATTAATTTGAATTTATCTCCATCATCATCATCATCATTTCACACTTTTAATAACCATATTAAAATTATAATCTAGTAAAGTTTTAAACTCAGCTTTCTTATGCTACAATTTTTACCTCCAGCTTTATAACAACCTGTATATGTAAATAATTGGACAAGTAATGACATGTCAAGTTAAATATGCAAACGTACAAGTTACTAAACCATCCAAGTAAACGTGTTCACTTTATTTAACTAAGGAACATACGTCGACGTCAGCAGTATTAAGTTCGTCGTACCATCAGCTTACTACTCAGTCGAATTGCAAAACAAATATGTAAAGTCCAACAGAAGTTCCAGTTATACAGGGGGATTTAGTTGCATACTCCGTTTATGAGCTCCGTGGTTTATGTACAATCTAACCTTTGGCTTAAGTATGTGGGGTAAATTTGAAATTGTGGGGTATAAGGAATAAAAATGATAACTTTTAAAGAAAAGATTCAGAAGTATGAAGGTTTGTTTATAGTTTTACCAAAATTATTAAATACTTGCCAAGTGTGACTAAGACTCGCACACGAAGGTTTCCGTACCTACTATTCTTGTATGACCCCTTTAATTTTAGATTAAATATTATTTTTGTTGTTTGATTCTATAGAAGAAATAGCTATTTTTTTTCAAAAGATGCAACGATTGTTAAGTTCAAGCGAAAAACAGCCCATTACACGTTTATTCACAAAGCCGTAAACATGAATATTATTAGCCTACGAGCTCGAGTAATCATGAATATTATAAAATACAAGTGTGTAAATATTTTACGGTCAGTAATTTTTTTGGAAGGTGGGTCAAACATTTTATCAAAGATTTAAATGATGGTTTAAAATGATAAAAAGCCGTGAAAACACTGAAACATTAAGAAAAGCTAATATTTTTAGGGGTAAGATAAAACCAATTAATCGGGACCTAATATGGCGGCGTATGTCGCGGGATAAAATGTGGATTAAATATCCGTCACTTTCTGACACGTATATGAGTACGAGAGTGACGGTTGCTCTATCCACATTGGGTCACGCAATAAACGCATCCATTTTAGGCCCACAGATTTCAGTTTAATACCGGATGCCAAACGACAGTAAACTAACAAACTAAACAAACAGCATCAAATTGTAACAATTCTTCTACAGAAACGAAGCATGACCTAAAATAAAATCTCATAAAATCCCTACCAACAATGTAGTTTACCACCCTCCAAGTGTTGAAGGCACTATACAGAAGATTAAAAGTTCCGTTTGAAGCACACCGCCCATTTTCAGGTTAAGTGTGGGACGAAATGCCATTTAATGTTGGAACAAATTTTGTTACATCCCTTGTAAAGGGCCGAGCACGCTTTATGTGCTATGACATAGTATATACAGGGTGTTAAGAATATAGAAGAGTTTGTAAAGATAAAACTATTCAGTTTTATTCTTTAACACACAACGTTTGGACAAACAACGATACTTTCCCCAATATAAAAAAAACATAAACATTACATCACATTAAATATTTCCGCAAACTAAATCTTAATCGTAAGTAGTGAGTTGTCTGTGTATATTAAAACGTAATTTTGGTCTACTCTTGATAAATTAATCGCTTTAAGTAAAAACAATCTAATTAAACAAACACGTAAATGTTTAAAAAAAACTAGATTTTTATACGGCAGAAGGTCACAAGTTTAGAATTCCATCAAGTCTTACCAAGCTGCTTCAAGAATAATGTACCCTGTCTGTAAATTAACTCGAAACACGCTGTATTCCGTCTCTTAACTCACCTGTATAGCATAAAGTTTGTATAACCACGGCATAACATGGTTTCTAAAGGTAACGAAAATATTTTCATGCTACTATAAGGCCACTAAAATGGTTAAAGTATGTTTGGGTTACATTTTCTCCACACATTATTTCTAAGAGGCGAGTTTTGTCCACAATATCAACATAATTATACTAGTTGATAAAATCCCTCTATATTTACAAAATGATTAAATAACTAATGCACGACGCTTGAATAAAAATAACGATAAGAAAAAAAAAACTCTTTCTTTTTGTGAAGTAAAGGCTCTTGCCCGGTGTTTGAATTACCGGTAAACTGGGGTTACTTTAGACCTAGGGGGTAACATTGACCACGCTTAAAACTATGACTATTTTAGTGGTAAACATCTTTAATTGTTAAAATAATTTCGGAACAATATAAATAGGTTGTTTCTGATGGAACATTTAAAGGAATAATTAAATTTTTAAGATGGTTTTTGGGGTGGTCAATGTTACCCCCTAGGTCTAAAGTAACCCCAGTTTACGGTATCAGAATACCCACCGACTACACACAACGCTCATATCGATGGCTCCACCGAATAAACGTGCAAGGGTTAATACCGTAAAAAAATTTTTTTGCTGATTTCGATTCCTGAGGTTGTAATACACCCCCCCTAATTTTTTGAGGGGGCCATGCTTATTATTTTTTTATTTATTAAAGAAAAACTTTTTATTCTACGGAAAACATAATCAGCAAGGCCACACGAATATTGGCACTCTCACTTGTTACACAAATTACAATCCATCGTCTAAACACGAACAAACGTGCGTGAATATAAAACACGTTTTTTCACATTTGTACTAAACTTTATATTTTGTGTATTATTCTGATGCACGCTTTTTCGTGTTATGGTCGATACGAGTTTTGAGAGTATTGTTTCTTGCCGTTTAAATGTGCTATAAAAGTTATAGTAAGAAGTGTTTGCTATTTAATTAATAATATACTCAGAATTTGTAATACCGGTTGCAGCATAGAATTTTCTCTATGTGATATTGTATTAATTCAAATACGAATATTCATTCATAATATTATGAGCGTCAAATTTCGTTTGACGTACTTAGACTATCTTCTTTTAGTTTTTTGTCATTTAAATTAGTGTTTTTATTCAAAATGACAAGAGTGTCAACAACGGTTGGTTCAGCTCGGTGCAAAAGAATACTATACATACATGATAAGGGAAGAATCTGGAAAAGGTTAGTAGTTATAAGAGTTATAATTCATTTAGTGTTTGTACATAATAACGAAATATTAAACTATTCACGACGAAATCCTGTTTATATAAGCACTATGTCTAGTAATTACGAGATTGATTTAACCTATTTAGCGTTCTTTAGGTGTCGGTACTGAGGTTTCAATGTACGAAGGGCGTTCAATAAATTCTCTGTATTGGTATCTTGCAAACCTTTTTAGTAAACTTCTTAATACTGGCCGCTAAGAGTCATTCATCGACAGTAAAAAAAAGTAAATTTGAAGCCCACACGTTCTTTTGTTTTTCTGCTACTGCTGAACAAACGTGACCACCATGAGCGATTTTACAATGATAATTAAATTGGAGCATCGAGCCGTGATAAAATTCTTGACTAAACAGGGTAAAAATCAAAAGTGTATTAAAGAAGAAATGGATTTAGTTTACCGTGAGTCCGCTCCTTCATTATCTATTGTCCAAAAGTGGTCAAATGAATTTAGGCGTGGGAGGGAGAGCATAGAAGATGACCCTAGACCTGGTCGGCCTGTTGAAGCTACTTCACCAGAAAGCATTCAAAAAGTGGAGAAAATAATACTGGAAGATGGTTGAGTGAAGGTTACTCGTAGGTCTATAGCACAAAAAAACCAATATTTCTATTGGTACAATACATGATATTATCCACGATCATCTTAACATGTCCAAAGTTAGTGCGAAATGGGTACCACGAATGTTGACACCGTTTCAGAAGCATACGCGTGTTGCTTGTTGTTCCGACTTCATTGAGCTGTGTGGTGAAAACCCTGATGGTTTGCTCCAAAAAATTGTTACCGGAGATGAAACTTGGGTTCATCATTATGATCCTGAGAGCAAACAAGAGTCGATGCAGTGGCACGTTAAAGGAACACCTCATCCCAAGAAATTCAAAGTCGTCCCTTCAGCTGGCAAGATCATGGCGACAATATTCTGGAATTGTGAAGGGATATTATTAATAGATTGTAAAGAAAAGGGTTTAAATATTACAGGAGAGTACTACGCTAACATTTTACGCCAATTACGGGAAGCAATCTAAGAGAAGAGGAGGGGAAAATTGACCAGAGGAGTGCTGCTTCTTCATGACAACGCCCCTGTGCATACTGCTCATGTTGCCAAGGCTGCTGTTCTTGAATCTGGGTTCGAAACAATTACTCACCCACCGTACAGTCCAGACTTGGCCCCCAGCGACTACTTTTTGTTTCCCAACCTTAAAAAGGATCTTCGTGGACATCGATTTTCTAATGATGAAGCGTTGAAGGCAGCGGTGGTGGAGCATTTTGACCCCAAAGACAAAAAATATTTTTACGAGGGGTTAAAAAAACTAATTGACAGATCTTATAAGTGTATAAGCATAGGGGGGGAATATATAGAAAAATAAAAATAAAACACTAATCGTATGCTTTTGTTTTCCTTCTCATACCGAGAATTTATTGAACGCCCCTCGTAGGTAGGTACCTATTTGGTAGCACGGAACAGAAGTTTCTTTGAAATCACACGGTTTTAATCGATTAGGTTGTTTAATCCTGTTTATATAAGCACTATTTCTAGTCATTACGAGATTGATTTAACCTATTTAGCGTTCTCGTTTTAAGGTTTTTTTTTTTCGTTTAGGGTAATTCCGGGGTAGATGGCCATAAGGGCGAGATGGCCAATTGAAATATATCATGGTTCTAACGGCTGGATGTCGCTAGTTTTTGTTTAGTTCGCCGCGCGTCGTGGGTGGAAGCAAGGGTATGGCAAATATTTTGGCGAAATTCAATGAAAAAGTAAGTAAAATCTGTGTTAATTGTTTTGACAAGTGAAAATATTTCAAAGGGGGTTCATATTTTAACTTGTGGTGATGTTAGTTTTTGAAAATATTGTTGTTTTTTGTTTAAATTGCAAACTATACGGTTGTCGTTATGTTCTAACCTCAAACTTATGCAGATCGAGTATTAATGACATGTTTTCTGTTTAGGTGTGGTCATCTCTCCCGGAAGAAAAGGAGAGATGGCCTGTTTAAATCGGTGTAACATGGCCATATGGCCATCGAGGCAAAAAAAAAACGGCTCAGGTAAACAAAAGAAAGGCTATCCGAAGGCTGTCGGATAGCAGTGACGATGTCCCCCTTATCTTAATATCGAAAAACAAGAAGAAAAAGAACTTGAAAGGGAAGGATAACTGTCGTGGAAGCGGAAAAAAATATTACGAGACTCTTCTTGTTGAAGATTGGCTCCAGTGCACGATTTGTATGTTTTGGGTTCATGAAAATTGCACCGAATTTGACGATCCATGCTCCAAATGTGGCCAGGAAAAGAAGAAGTGCCTCTGGGCCAAAAAATAAGACTGAAGACATACAATAATTTAGAGTTAGGTTATGGCCATCTTTCCCATAATGATATGGTCATCATACCCAGATACCCCGGGAGAGATGGCCAATTGTGTTTTTTTTTTAAAACGATTTTTCAATCTGATCTCATGAAAAAATATTTTTGTTTATTTAATTATCTAACGTTGAATGTTCAAAGTTTATACATAAATAAAGATTTCTTTGATAACTCGTATACTTTTTTTTTTATTGTGCACCAAAAAAAATATGGCCAACTACCCCGGAATTACCCTATTACTTTCTTTGAATAAGTTTGTTTGGATTTTAAAGCTAAGTAAATGTTTATGTTTCGTTGACTTTGCATTAAAGTTTCATAGAAAAAATATTTCCTTGTTTTAATAAGACACAATGAAAAAATCTTGACCGAGCCTGCTGTATTTGTATCAGTGATAGGTACAACCACGGCGAGTATGTGTTATTTTATATAAATCGGTTTATATAAAGATTTTTTTATAAAACTTATTAAATAAAAAGAGGTTTGTTTGGTTTTAACGTTGTTTTAACAGTAAAGAAACAAGAAAATTTCAGTTACAAAACAATCATTAAAACGCTTTAGTTATTCCTAAGTATTTTTGCACAACATAAATTACATAACAAAATCGTGGAAAAGTAACTTGCTGTTTATAACAATCGTATATTTCTACCTAAAGAAGCATGCAAGAGTTTAGTACACATCAAGGCAATAGTCTTGATTCTACACAAAAACTAACGTTACTTTGCATTACATATAAAGTAGACGAGCCTTATAACACGAAAAAACGTGTAAACGTTTAAAACACAAATTAACTTCGCTTACCTGCACTAGAATAATAAAATAACAGGCTTTTTCTCAATTTTCTTGAAAACTAGCTTTCATACCTAAGTATTTTTTTTTTAATACAAAGATTATTTTACTATCTATCTTTTTTGTGTACATCTTATATACCTATATTGTCTCAGTTAATCGTAATTACAATTTTAACGTTTTTATTTTTTCCTGTAAAATCAGCTTTTTTCACATACACGTTTATTCGGTGGGACCATCGATATTACCTATCAGCTGTATGTGTGAACATCATCAGTTTAATACAAAAAATAGTCAAATTGATGCTTGCTATTACGGAAATTCGATTCAAACCAAAATATCTGTCAGTTTGTAAACCATGGCGATCACAGGCGACGGAGATCTCGATCTATTAAGCCTCTGAACATTGGTTTAGGCAATATATTTTTTAAACAATAAAACATGTTAACAAAGACGATCCAGGGGGTATTTCAGAAATGGTTGTTACTTATAGCGGCAAGAGAAATACATCATCTGTGAAAATTTCAACTGTCTAGCTATCGCGGTTCATGAGATACAGCCTGGTGACAGACGGACTGACGGACAGTGGAGTCTTAGTAATAGGTCCCGTTTTTACCCTTCACGTACGGAATCCTAACATGTATTGAACAAAATATTCCTGAAAAATATCAGAGTAAGTATCATGATAAAGAAATAAACTCAACCTCGACGGTGAAAAAGCTAAATTGTTGAGAATTTGCCTCGTTGCCCGTATTTAAACATAGCGGATCATTTTTTCCCCACAAACTTGATATAGTTACCTTTAGGGCAGCAACGGCCTCTGGCGATATTACCGTTCTAGCTACAGCCTCGTATTTGGTAAAATCCAAAAATGTATTACTCTTATAAAAGCCGTTCAATAGTGCTGATAAGACCTTGTGAAAGGTTCGTCCGAATCGCAACCACCATCATTTCCTTTAACCTACCGACAAGCAGTGTTCGCAGTGTTGTGTTCCAGGGTGATTCCATCTTAATCATCAAGATTGACACCGCATTTGCGGTCTTAGGATTGAAGTTTAAACATTATAGTCTGCTTGTCGCCTTCCCCGTGACACAAAAAAAGTAAACACAATAGGAGACTATACTACGACTTGAAGAGATTCCATAATATGGGATGAGTTTATGAGATAAGTTTGCCCCTGTATATTAGTTATATGCAAATATGTATGTAGGAATGCGTGAAACGGACTGACAGATGACATATGACAGTGAGACAAAGATGTTATGATAGACGTGTGAACGAGAGTGAAAGAGATGCATGTTTCACTTTTTAATTTCTCCAAGATGGCTATTCGAGAGCTCGACACTGTAGAAGATGCTGTGTAATTGTCAAATTATGAGTTGTTTATTAAAATTTCCTATTCAAGAAGAGTTTCACTTATACGACCCCCACATGTATTATATAATCAATTAAATAAATATCAAGGGACAATGTCACACCAATTGACCTAGCCCCGAACTAAGCTTAAAATACTTATATACAGACATAAATACCTAAATACATAGAAAACATCTATGACTAGGAAACAAATATTTGCGCTCATCACACAAATATCTGCTGTTACCGGGATTTGATCCCAGGACCGCTAGCTTCGTAGGCAGGGTCACTACCAGCTAGGCCAGCGCGTCGTCAAATTGTTTATGAGCAACAATTAGTTGACATATACACATACAGTTCGCTGTTGGACATAATATACCTAGGCCTTCCCCAAGGGATCTCGATGACAAGATCAGTTTCGTGCCAGTCGCATCCATCGGCTTCCCGCGTTTTTATTATATATACCGCGTGTCCCAGAACTTGAATGAGCTTGAATTTGCTCACTTGGAAAAATACTAGCTGTAACTTTATGTTTTACCCATATTTTGTAGTTCAGCATTATTTCGAATTTTAATTACCTGCGCCAACTTTTAAGGACTGTTCAATTTACTAAGCGGACATACTTAATTCAATATTAATCCTTCAACTAAGAAAATACTGATAGGCAGTGGCTGGTTATAAAATAAACATAGACAAGTCTATCAAGTTGCATTTTTTTTTTTTTTAATTGTCTAAATATTTTTCACGATGGAGCGAATTAATATTAAAGAACGCAAATTAATCTTGCAAAAATGGTGCACAGGCCAATTTTCACTGCGGAAAATTGCGAATGAGTTTAAATTTTCCAAGTCAGCCGTGTTTCAAATCATAAAAAAATTTGGAGAGCACCATACACGCTCGACGATTTACCAAAATCGCGGCGGAGAAGTGGCCCGGCAAACCCAAATGTCGAAGAAAAAGTCGTGCGGCTGTTAAAATCAACAAAGTACATGTCCGTTCGTGAAATTGCTAAAAAAGCAGGTATTAGCGTAGGCACTGTACAAAATATCAAGAAAAGAAATAATATACGGACATGTAAGAAGCAAAAAATGCCGAAGAGAAGTGCCGAGCAACAAATACGGTCCAAAAAAAGATACCGCAATTTATACGATATTTTGCTGCAAAATAAATCTCGATGCATTCTCATGGACGACGAAACGTACGTGAAATTTGACACAAGTACGTTACCGGGGCCCCAGTATTATAATGCGGCTGTAGGAGATATTGTACCCGATTCCGAAAAAAACATAAAAATTGACAAATGCGGGAAGAAAGTCCTTGTATGGCAGGCAATTTGTTCCTGTGGCCTCAAAAGTACGTCTTATTTTGCAACTGGAACTATTGGTGGCGTAATTTATAGAAAGGAATGCATCACAAAACGGTTACTTCCTATATATAGAAAGCACAGTATTCCCCCTTTGTTTTGGCCTGATCTAGCGAGTGCTTACTATGCTGGTGAGACTGTGGGGCTATTAAATTCAAAAAACATCGATTTTGTTAAGAAAGAAGACAACCCACCAAACTGCCCGGAGCTCCGCCCCATCGAGCGATACTGGGCCATTGTAAAAAGATACTTGAGGAAGGATGGCCGAGAAGCTAGTACATTGGCAGAATTTAAACGCATGTGGTTTGCTGCTTGTAGAAAAGTATCCAAAAGCGATGTGCAAACACTTATGCGACGAATCCGGGCTAAAGTCCGAAATTTTTACCGTTGTAATTAATTCTTTTTTTCTTGTGTTATATATTACTTTATTTTAATATCGTAAATAAATATTCACCGTAATAAAGATATATTTGTTATAAAAAATCCGTAAATGAACCTATTTTTGATGTCCGCTTAGTAAATTGAACAGTCCTTATGATAAAATGCTACCATCTTTTTGAGCGAAAATTTTTCAGCACAAAGATTTAAAATTGTTGCAAATAAAACGATATATATTATGCTTTAGTGGCTTAAAAAATATGAATTCATTTCGAATGTAATCTAACGTAACGTATCAACATAATTATTAAAAATAATAACTCTAGCCCAATAGGGTTATTATGACCTAGCTATGCAATTCAGTTTACGCTGAGAAAAAGGGACAGAGCTATATAACTGCTATAGCTCCGTCCTTCACGCTCACCGTAAAATGAACTAACTGCATAGCTAGGTCAAAATAACCCCCCGGGAGGCCAAAAGTGTACCGCAAGGTAGCATTCTTTACCAGTATCATTAATACCTTAATAACTCCTATACTGTAATGACTAATAACTAGGTTAGGACTTTTGGTGGCATATTGTGGTTCTAGAATCCATGGAGTCGCTATTTCCTAATTATTACGATACATGACACAGAGAGAAATGTGGAATGAAAGAAGATGTAGTGCCTAAGATTGAAAAGGGCATGCTTCGATGGTTCGGTCATTTGGAAAGGATGGATGAAAGAAGATTGACGAAAGAGATATACAGATCGAAAGTGAGTGGAAGGGTCGGAAGGGGCCGCCCTAGGCGTACTTTTTCGAATCAAATCGGAGAAATACTGGAAAAGGGCCGAATCTTAAGTACCCGAAACCGACGTGCGTGCATGACTCGATGTATGAATGTTGAAGAAGCGAAAGAAATTTGTCAAGATCGTAGCAAGTGGAAAGAAGTGGTCTCTGCCTACCCCTCTGGGAAACAGGCGTGATTTAATGTATGTATGTATGTATGTATGACACTTTGATTTCCTCTTGACCGTGTACAACGCCGTGCGTCTCGAATCGTCGACGACGATGTTCTCACCAGTCGGCTTGACCACCTTGCTTTGCGGAGAGACATTGCATCCTTGTGTGTCTTCTACCGCATATATCATGGGGAGTGCTCTGATGAATTGTTCGAGCTAATACCTGCTGCAAAATTCCACCACCGTACTACTCGCCACAAATTGAAATTTCATCCACAGCACCTGGATGACTGGCAGAGTACCACAGTACGTTTCAAAAGAAACTTCTTGCCACGTACGACTGCATTGTGGAATCAATTGCCTGCAATGGTATTTCCGGACCGATACAACATGGCAACCTTCAAGAAACGAGCCTACACTTTCTTAAAAGGACGGCAGCGCACCTTTAACCCCCCTGGTGTTTCTGGTGTCCATGGGCGACGGTGATCACTTACCATCGGGTGAGCCGCCTGCTCGTCTGCCTCCGACTATTATAAAAAAAAAAAAAAAAAAAAACCTTCAGTATGGTCATATTTCAAAAACAAAGATTAAATACATTTTTACACAGCAGATATATCCTCCTTACCAAACTGCATTTAAATTGGTTAAGCGTTTTAGTGAACAAATACATTTTGATATATAAATATACTGAAGGTCAAAATCAACGTGGAATTTTTTACTACATACATATACTCACGCCTTCATTCCCAGAGTGGGTTAGGCAGAGCTACAGGATTACCAACAAATCTTAAAGACTTGTTGGTAATTCTGTAACCACATGTTGCACAAACAGGCTAAGATGTTTACCATATGTATATTAGTGACAGATGTGGAATTTTACTAATTATAATAATAATAAATATAGCGACCGCATGGATTCTTGAACCACGATTTGTCACCAAGAGTCCTAACTCTACTAATAACAGATAGTAAAATAATTCTGAACCGATATAGAGGGGGCTTTCTTATCCCTAAATATTAAAAGCAAGTTCTGGAACACCTATATGGATAGATATGATAGGATATATCGACGAAATTCCCCGATCTACGCCGGCAGACTACAGCACAATTCAATTTGTCGGTCTCAGATTGAAGGTTTAAGCGCGTGCAGTCGAGTCAATATCTCTGCAATCGCTATACTCGCCAATATACTCAAACACGTTGCAGTATTCACGTGGGAATTTCACTAACGTAGCAGCTGACTTAGATATACTTTGCTTCATTTTTGTAATGTCATGGAAATCAACTAAGGGTGAAACCTTGTTTTTTTTTTTCTATTTCTGCTGTCGCAAGCCATTGTTGATAACCTAGTTGATAGATTCATACAATTTTTAGGGTTACGTAGTCAAACTAGGAACCCTTATCGTTTCGCAAAGTACGTATATCTGTCTGTCCGCAGCCTAGCTCAGAGGCTCTTAATACTAAAAAGCTGTTATTTGGCCTGTTTTTTTTTGTACCCCTCTCCTTCATGTAGCGTGCGTCTAGGGGTGTCGTTCGATAGGTCTTTCAAAAATATTGCGTGTTTCAAAACAGTAAAACCATATTGCTTTCGACATGGTATCGTATCAAGTTAACGATAGTTCTTATTTACTGACAGGAATGGCGCCCGAGGAAACAATATGATAACACGTTCAAGATTAATTTACCCAGTAAAATAGAGGATTTTAACAATGAAAATACCAAGTCATAATACCATATTGTTTTAACTTAACAGCGGTTACACACGTGGAACAGAGATAGCTGCGCGCGTGGGGAATCACAGTGTTGTCTAATTTGATCAAAAACAAGCTCCGCGCTCAGGCGTGCCAACATAACAACGTTAATTCGTAATATAAATTACAGAACGCTTAGGTTTGTGCCTGTTGGAATTTGAAATATTCTCTGTTAAATATATCACGTTTGTTTGTTCTGCCTACCTCATTCTGGGAATGAAGGCGTGAGTTTATGTATGTATGTATGTTTGCATAAGAGTTCGAGAACTGGGCAAATTTACGGAAAGCCTTTGATGGTTGCTTTGATTTTCGTAATATCACTTTTCTGACCACATTTTTTGTAAAAGTAAACCAACGCAAGCACCTACCTCTATATTACGCTTTCGTGTTTTACAATATGTGAAAGGAAATCGTGTTTTTAATATTCACGGTAAATTACCTTACATGACATGAAAGGTTGACCGCAGGATTTCGATTTTTTTTTAACGACATAATTAAAGTGTTTAGCGTTGCGATGCTTAGAGCAAAAGGCTATCTGCCGAATATTAGCTCTACAAACGCTATCCCTTGTTTCCCTGACGTTTTGCCTTAAAATATCTGCATTTAGGCTCGATGCTACTAGGTACAGATATAGTGATTCATAACATTTTGCCGTCGTTTTTTGTAGGAAAAAATATTTTTTATCTTGCTGTCTCAGTCAACTTTAGTACCCACCGAAAAGCTAATTGAGACTTGTCCGACAAAAACCAATGGCAACAAATTATTCATTAAGTAAATTAGAGCTAACTTAACGTTGACAATACGTTAACGTGTCAACAGTAATAGCTCTTGGCGTATCGTTAGTACGTCAAGTCATAGTTAAAACATCAATTTATATTGTAGCAGTTTCAAAATATCACAAATTTGAAACTAAAACCAACCAGTCAATATAACATTTAAACCAAGTTTGATACAAGCAATTTCATCAATAACAAAAACAATATATTAACTAAATCACAACTTAACTAAAAGACGTATGACGTACGCAATAAATTGTCGTTATTTTGTCCTTAGTCGAGTCTGTCTCGAACAGACGCTATCGAGTATCGGGGGGATGTTCCAATTTTGTACTTAACGACCTCTTCCCAGCTGCCTTCATTGTAATTGCTGGCTGGTAACAACCTCTCTGGCTAGTAAAAGTAAATTTGACGTTGCACCTGACGCGGTGCTAAAATACTGGACTTAAAGGAAAATTAACCTTTCTTAATTACGGTTGAGATATGATAATTTGAAAAGTATTTTCACTAGATTTTTATCATTTGATCATTTTCCCGTAGAAGTCGTTTATAGCAAGTAAACCTTTGTTCTTTCTTTGGGTTTAAGCTGTCTACATACCAAATTTCATCGAAATCGGTTCAGCCGTTAAGCCGTGGAAGCGTAATAGACAGAGTTACTTTCACATTTATAATATTAGTATGGATTATTAAAATTTAATTATCAACGTTTCATAATTTATATATCGTATTTATGCTACTCAAAAACAAATGGAGCTTCGATTTCAGTTATATCCCATCCCCATTATTAGAAATTAAGAAATTTTTGACAATGGCATTACTTTGAAAAGGTTATTAAAGACCTAGAATGTCCTCAAGATGACAATCATGTTACAAATACACAATAATATTCGCCCCCGGAATTTAATAGCAAGCTAACAGCCATAAGTCATAATTTCGACTTCCATTTCAAACCGGAATCGTCATCCGTTTTAAACGTAAAGCTGCCAAAAACGTAACTTCTTTAGAAACGGAAACGGAAGTTATCTCCGGAATAGGGAAGCCTTCCGGACTCGCGGGGCCCGGGCACAAAAGATGGTTATAATTATAGGGGTCCGAAACAAAACCTTTTAAGGGCTCTTTCATCGCAATCACAAGACAGTATTAAACGACGCAATTATAATATTTGGTTTAGCAGTACTTACTTTGTTCATAGACATGAAGTAATTAAGAAGCTCTCTATCTTGAAAGCCCATATTCCGCTTTGTCAAAGAGAGAAGCACGGGTATTATGTAATTAAAATGTAAAACAGATATGTAAAGCTTTCTTGTTTGTCTCACTTTCATACCAATGGGCATTTTCAAGAAGTACTGTTTTTTTTCAAGACTGACCATTGTTTGACCTCCGCATTGGGCTTCCATCCGCATGTAGTCGAATTTTCAATGGTTCAGACTACCAAGGACTACCATTTTTTATACGCATTACCAAGGAGTTTTTATTTTATGGCATAGGAAGGCAAACGAGCACACAGGCCACCTGATGGTAAGTGGAAACTGTGACCCATAGACATTCGCATTCACAAGACTGCAAATGCACTGCCAACCCTGAGGACTAAGATGGAATGCCTCTATGCTAGTCAAATCACCGGCTGTCTTATCCCCAATCCGGAACACAACAATGCAAACACTGCCGCTTGGCGGTAGGTTAATGGATAAGATGGTGGTACCAACCCGGAGGGGAATGCTTTCCCTACGTCTGTATTCCCGGAATCGTATAACAAACAGGTTTTTTTTTTAAATAAACGTGTAACACTTTCGACCTCATCGTCAATTAAAATCATGTGAGACCGAGATCAAACACAAACCCATTTTAGATTTAAAGAAACATGAGTTTGCTAAGCAATTCAGTTAGGAACGAGTTTAAGGGACAGAGTTATAGCAGTTATACTGCTGTCTCTTTTACTCTAGGTAATCTGAACTTGATAACTATTTTATGGTGCCTGATGGTATATGATTATGAGTAAAGATCACACTAGAAGCAGTATCTTGAAAACATCCACTTTATATATCGCAGGAAATACAGGTAAAGGAAGCGATTTCCACTCTTTAGCAGTTCGCAATAAGCAGAAAAATGCGCGAACTAATGGTGCAGAATAAAGGTGAAACCGCTCCCGGTTTGTTACGCTTTCAAGGCTAAACCTGAACAAGACTGAACTGATCTCGATAAAATTAAGTATGAAGATAGCTTAAGCCCCGAGGAAGGACACACAACTTTCACGTGGACGGAGTTGTGGGCAACAGCTAGTTAAACTATATTGTTGCAAATTTTATGTATTCAGTCTGTGCATCTCATTTTAAATATTTTCTCATGATTGGG
Source organism: Acleris emargana (assembly GCA_927399475.2). Taxonomy (NCBI): domain Eukaryota; kingdom Metazoa; phylum Arthropoda; class Insecta; order Lepidoptera; family Tortricidae; genus Acleris; species Acleris emargana. The sequence goes on along the minus strand of OV656836.1, from coordinate 5,228,232 downwards.
GTTTTGTTACAAATTGCATTTTTTATTACATTGCGTAAATAAACAAATTAAACAAATTACTTGCCAAATCATGCCAAAAATCATTCAAACGTTAATTATCCATAATGACAAAGATTTTTATTTACAAAAGTCAAAACCTAAATGCGCATAGTAACATTTAAAGATAACGATTAGAGTTGACTTAATTTCCTTTTAATCATCAAAAAAACATAAGTGTTTGGTTCTAAGTTATTAGCTCACCTTTATAAACGGCGTCATGTTACGTTATTTGCGTCACAAAATTAATATGCGAACTCTTTAAATGGGGACTAAACGCGTAAGTTCTCCCTCGTGTATTGTATGGGGTATGTCATAACAAAGATACGCGAAATCTGTGTAAGAACCGCTTTATTCCGTAATGCGGGTATTTAAATAAGGCTCTCTGTGGTTTAATTACGCCATTTTGAATTAATTCATGAGATTACAGAGATATTTTTATCCTTTATTCACTTGGCAGAGACAAAAGCACGCCGCTATGGTATTGTTAATGTGTGCTTTGTTGAATAGGTTTGATGGTAATTGTAGTTTTATTGTTAGTTATTAAAAACTATTATATGAAACATCTACACACATATCATAAGTCCTCTATTATGCGTTCAAAACCCGTTGTAAATGACCAGCATTATTACAACCAATTTTACTATGACAACTTTCTTGTCTATGGTAGTAGGTAAAATCTATACTATAATGCTATTTCAGTATAGATTTTTGAAACGTTATGAGTTTAAGTTTGGAACAGCTGTCAAATTTCAAGAGGGTCTCTATTTTAGTATTCATAGATATTAAAACAGTTATCGACTCGAAACGTCAATTCGGTATGTTTTTTAATATAAACCGCACGACATTTGATCTCGAGTGACTTAAGAATAGAGACTCCATTCGTTTGTCTTGACGGAGGATCGAATTACCGCCATTATTGTTGTCATTTGTTTGTTGGTTTTTTGCTTCTACGAAAGAAGGACAATTCTAAACTTATGATATGTGTGCAGATAAAGTAGTGTATGCAACTGTAGTCTGTATCCTATTATGAAAACCCCACTCGTATTTTAAGGCCTTTCATTATGCATCAATTGCATAAACTACTATTGGCAGAGGTTAGGTTAGGTGTGGTTAGATTTGTGACTAGCAAAAAAAACTCATGCGAGAAAAGCACTACAATGAAATGAAAATGTAGGTATTCTTTAAGTTGACTTATTTACTGTTTCACTAGAATCCATGACCCATTTTTATCACCGTGTATTTAGATGAAAAGAAGGCAGTTTACTTAAATAGATGGCATATTGCCGGTCGAAACGTTTCGCAGGTCACAAGTCCAAAATACAATCTATCTTTAGTCCCCAGCGTACAAAGGTATAACCAGAACTCTGCAGCACATAGTTTTAATCTCCGATCGGGTTCAGTTTGGACTGGATTGGAAACCGAACGAGAGTAGTTAAAAGGAATGAACTTCTATTGAGGGTCGACAATTTGTGTCCCATTGTGCACGGTCCATTCAATGCTAGCTTTGATGAATATAAGATTGAAGGATTGGAAAAAGCCGATGGATTACTTGTAAATTAATTATAGGTAACTTTACAAAAGCGATGTGGTCTCCGGATCTGTTGCAGAAAAAATATCCGTACATGAATTATCTTTACAAGTACTCGTACTTGTTATTGGATAAGAAATAGGACGACCTCTAGACGCGAGCTCCAGCGGCCATACCCTACAATTACATCAATGGTGACCTAACATGGGCTTAGTGTAGACGCCTGTGGTTTTAGGTTTCCGGACCAAAATGATAAACATAGAACCCTTATTGCTGAGAATTTGGTGTTTATCAGTCTGTCTGCATGTCAGAACAGTGTATGATTTATTTTCACTAAATACTTGAAAAGGGTTCTAAAAAGTACGTCACGGAACATTATATTTTTTTTGTTGAAGTTTACAAATTGAGCCCTTTTATAATAAAAAACACCCCGTTTACCATACTTGAATCACTTTCATTTTTCAACACTAGAGCTTTTCAAATAATGTTATATTGTTGTTACTAAAACAGACGGGGGCATGAAGGTTATACAACTAATAAAAATTTCAAGTTCATAGCTTTAATAGTTTCAGAGAAAAACTGCTGTGACATACAGGTAGACAGACAGACAACGAAGTCTCACTATGAGGGTTCCTTATTAGAGTTCCATACCCAAAGCGTAAGAATGGGACCCTATTACTAAGGACCGTATTAATAAACTGATCTCGACTCTACTGCTCGTCTCAAGATGTGTCAAAAATGACAGTGTTCTATGGTTTGACGTATCTTGTGACGGGCATCTCAGCCAAGATGAGTTTATTAATACGGCCCTTAGACTCCGCTGACCGTCTGTACGTCGGTCCGTCTGTCTGTCTGTTACCAGGCTGTATCTCACGAACCGTGATAGCTAGACAGTTGAAATTTTAACAGATGATGTATTTCTGTTACCGCTATAACAAAAAATACTAAAAACAGAATAAAAAAAATATTTAAGGGGGCTCCCATATAACAAACGTGATTTTTTATAGAGAATGGTATGGAACCCTTCGTGCGTCCGACTCGCACTTGGCCGGTTTTTACCATTTTTGTACGGAACCCTACAAACATCGCTGGTAAATAAACAGACAGGACATTAGTAAACTTTCACTTTGTTAAATATGGTTACCCTAAAGATTAAATTTAGAAAAGAAATGCACAGGTTTGTACGTAGTGGTAAATTAACATGTTAGAAAGGTTCCTTGAGAGGGGTAGACGGGGAGGACCCACGTCAAGCCAGCAAGGGTGCTTGCTTGTAGTAAGGCTTTTCGGTTTTATGCTCTCAGTGCCAAGGACTCCTAATCGGATTCATTTTGTATGAAAGTTAGGTAACTGGGCACTGAAAGTTTTTATGCAGTGGAGTGTTTAAAAATCCTTCCTATTATTATAAAAGCAAGTTTATGAGGAGGTTGGCCTTTATAACTAAATGGATTTGAGTTAAATTTGGCACTATTTATACCGACTTTATTTAGTTTTGAAAGGAAGGAAGCCCAACGCGGAAGAAGTTGCGGGAAAGCCAGTTTTATACTAATAGTTCCATTGATATGCGATGATTTTGTATACCTACTTACACTATGTTAATGATAACTTAGCTGCTTTAATTTATAAAAATAAGTAATTCAAAAACATTAAATATTAATTTTCAAGCATGATATTAATCGTATTCTGTAACGAAAATTACTATTGACGTATCCATAGCCACGTTTCTTGAATTTACTTTTCATAAAGCCACCTTGAAAGTATAAACTTAATCCCAAAAAATTTATAGATTAAAATACAGCAAGACGTTAATGTTTAAATTAGTATCCGCTTAATAACAACGTCTATTCATTCAATTTTTCAAATAAAATTCAATCATACACGACTATTAACAACGTTTGTTTTCAAGCTTGAGTTATAATGGATATCCATCGTTTTTCTCCGGCCGTATAAACTGATTTAGGGGCCGTCTTGAGAGTTCGATTTAACGCTCTACTTGGGCTGCCTACGCTGCATCTCTTGAAAAAAAAACAATTACGGCTGCACCGAAGTTGTATGTAACAGGCTGCAAGGGAAAATATGTCTTAAGAGACAAATAAGAAACGTCCATTTTCGATGAAGGTCAGTTTCCTGTCTATCACAAATCTTCATGGAATATTATATTTTTCAACTCTTTGTCTTTGTTTGCAAATGCCAAAGTCTTAAAATAACCTGAGGATATTTTTTATTAATTTTGAAATAATTAGTATTATACTCATTTTTTTTTCTTTTTTTTTATGTATTTTGAATTCATTAATATTGCGATACCTAAGTAAAAATAGTTTAATACAAAAAATTACTCGACTGCCGACTGATTTTATGTCGTTTTTGGATTTCGACTTTAGTGGCGTTTTATCAAAGTACTTTTTCTAACATTTACATTATACCTATAACGGAGGTAGGTAGTCCAGTCGGATTTTGTGACGTGATACATTACTGGCAGGATAGGACCCCAAACACGGAAACCTGACTCGATGTTTGCCGCAGGCAGTATGTAAGACATACGACATACAACATACGTAGCCTGGGTATAGTTGGATCAATGTTAGTTTAGGAATCTTACCTGATGTATACTTTCGTTTGAAACAACCAAATTACGGTTGTCTGAAGAAAATCTACACCGTGTTTTTTTGATTTACGATAACTTCGGCATATAACTAGGTAATCCATAGAAACTAAAAACTAAGTAGATTAGATTATTAAATATTGCAAAATTACAAAATTAGAACAGAGTAATTAAATGTTGTATCTTTGGTCATTCTAAAAGGGCCTTTAGAGTTAACTAATAGTCCGTGTCAAATACGTCAATGTTTGCGTGACATACACACACAATTAAGAGCCTTTTACACCAGTTTAACGTGATTAACTGATTAGTTAAATTTAAAAATTAAATATCTTTAAAACCGTAAGAGTTATCATTTGTCTGTCTTCGGGAAATTAACTTTATTTGACCTAAAGAAAGTTCCCTTAAAGTTATCGTAAATCAAAAAAACACAGTGTATAATAAAATAATGCATTAAATCCGTCTAAAAGCATGATTCAGTCGACAATGCAACAATTTAACATTATTTGGTTATTGACGTTACAAACTATAACTTACGTTACGAACTTGGTATACAATTTCAGGGTCTATATTGGAATCCCTAATAGTCATTTTGTTCTAATCGTCATTTGTCCTAAAGCTATTTCCGCCTAATGAATAAAACTTTTTAGTGTTGTTATAACACAATTCTAACCTAATCTAACCGCAGGTATTTTTGGAGAGCTTGAAAAGTTGTCTGACTGAACTGAAAATCAGTTTTAGACAATCAATAATTTAGGACAAATGATATTATTAATCACGAATGACACCCTCAATTTCAGTAACAAACCGGACAATTTCAATTGAAAGACTTATGCCCGGTTTCTGAAGTACTTTTATCGGTGTTTTATCTGTCCGTAAACGCTATTGGTCCGTTAACTTTGACAACTGCGTTTCCGAACAACGACTCAAAGATAAACTCCGTTTTAACTAGGTTTAACTTAACTGACCAAAGTTTGCCGTTTATCGGCTCCATAACTATTTGACGTTTTTTACGATTGAAGTTTTTGTTTTTGAAGTATCAACTGTCAATTTTTGTTCATACAGCCACTGGCAAATAAACTAGGTATTTTAATTTTCGTTATCATTTATCTATTAATTACTATAAAGTGGCTAAGTTTTCTCAAATTATTATTTTTACAAAAATCAACCGGAATTGATGTTGAATTAAGGCATTAACAGCAGTCTACGTATGACAAACTATTAAGATCCATCTAGCGGCAGCGGAAGGAACTATTTATCTGTCAATAGTTATCGAACTGTTCGTAGAGCACTCAGAAACGCACGAAGAGATAAACGTCGTTTAACCTAAACATAACTTTAACGGATCAATAGCTATTAAAGGTTTAACTAGTGACTTCAGAAACCGGGCATTAGGGATACACTAAGATATTAGTTAATTATTGCATAGTTTCATACACCATACCTATATACCACGTGTTTCTAAAATCGGAAGAGCGAACGTTTTATAAAAAACCTGCAAAGTATAAAATTAGCCTTTGTAAGGTTTTTTATTATTTTCAGACGCGCTCGTGTCAGTGGAGTAATTTCCACTTGTATCCATTTCCCGCCAGGCTTTACTTTCTTTGATAAATATAAGAAGGCAGCTACGTTTATTTAAAAAAATGATAAAACATTCTTCGAATTTCAGATAGGTAGAACACACAGACTGGTGCCTATCTAGGTGAAGTCATTCGACTGAAAAGGCCGATCCAAATCCGGCTCCGCCCGTGTGATACAAAAATCGTTTCTGTATTTGTTTTTCTACTAAAGCTGAAGAACGAAAGACCAACTAGGAAAATAAATTGTTGCCACTGCCTGGACTTTTCCATGGCTTTTCTACTTTGGAATAGCGCATCAGGCTTCTACCTACACAGATCGAAATAAATATTCTTTGGTCATTTTTGATGTCTGAAAAACTTGAAAAAATATTTTTAGACTGTTATATTTTTAAAAACAGTAAGAGCTACGTGTCAACACTGTGATAACGATTTAGAACCATGTTGAGCTAATGACCAAATTGGAATAAAGCCCAGAATCTGCTGGCATTTCTGGCTGGAAAATCGGTGAAATTAATAGCGTATAGGCATGCCCTCTTAATCCTTAGGGTTAGTAAGGCGTTTCCAGTCTTCGGATTGCAATCTTGAGATTGTAGTGGGAAGAATACAAATGTCTATGGGTGTCAGATGACACTCTTATCATCAAATAGCCTGTGTGTTTGTTTGATGTCTTTTTTCCAAAAAGAAACAATAGAATCCTTTTTGCTATACTGGGGGTTACTATGTCATAGCTAAGCAGTCCAGTTTAAGCTGAGAGAAAAGGACAGAGCTATTTAACTGTCATAGCTCTGTCCTTTACACTCGCCGGAAAATGAATTCCATAGTCATGTCATAATAACCCCTCTGTCGTAAAACTTGTCTGTAGGTATTCGTTAGAAATTGTTAATGTCACTCGCAAATGTAAAAGTTTAAGCACGTAGTTATAAGTTTTTAACAAGATCTTATACCTACCTATTATTATATGTCTTACTGCCGCACTCAGAGACGTCAATTAAATTTAATGCTTGATTAAAGTTGCTGCTGTCACATTCTCTGCTATAACAATAGAATAAGACAACACGTCACTAACCAAGCATTAAATTTAATTGACGTCTCTGAGTGCGGCAGTTAGTCTGAATTCATGAATGTAACGATTTATACAAAATATAATATTTCGTATAACGTTTATTTTATCAGTCCTGGGGGGTTATTATGACATCGCTATGCAGCCGCAGCAGAGAGAAAAGGACAGAGCTATAGCCGTAATATAGTTCTGTCCCTTTCTCTCACCGTAAACTGAACTGCAAAGTTAGGTCATAATAGCCCTGATGTGAAGTTGGAAGCAGAACCATTATCCCATCTAACAAACCTATTTGTCATGAATACAAAACACATATTTTAAAATGTTATTATGAATAATAATGGTTTATTTCTATGAGGACCTACCTTTATTATCATGATCGAATGCATAACTTCTGAAAGGAGGTCATTCATATTGGGCCTTTTTCGAAAGTGCCGGCCAAAAATAAATTTTGGTATAGGTCGCTAGAAATAATTATATTGAGCAACTTTTATTATGGCGTGACAGCTGTTGGGTCATTCCCTGACTTTTTACAGAGTTTCGAAAGATGGACTTTTCTATAGTATTAACATTTATTAAAAATGGTATATGGTAAAAAAATTATGCTATTCACTGTTAGAATAGGTTTTATTGATCATTTTTTATTAGGACAGGATAAGATTCGACGATTAGGATTCTTCTTAAGTAACTATAACGTCCTCCAAACCTGCTGCTGGTGGGTTAATAAAGGGCTCATGCCGTGCGAAGCCCATATACCATGCAATGGTCATTGTGTGCGAACAGCAGCCTATTGTGCGTTCCCCAATAGGGCACGTGCAGTAATAATGTGCTATAGCTTGTCGTCCACCAACTGCTGGATCAACAGAACTGTCTGTGCTATGGAAAAGTCGATCTTTCGAACCTCTATAAAAAGTTAGGCAATGATACGACAGTTTTCGTGCCATAATAAAAGTTGTTCAACCTAAATAATTCTAGCGATTTATACCAACATTTTTTTTTGGCCGGCACTTTATAAAAAGGCCCAAAAATGTATGAAGGATGAATGTTCTCCTTTAAACGCAGAATTAAATGAAGCGTTTACGATTTCTATTGAATGGATATCAAAACACAACTGAACGAATCGGGTGGTACTCGTAACAGCGCTAACAAAATGAGCCAATTCTACCGTTTACTATCAACCAGTTAAGGTTTTTAAATACCGTACTTGCTACTGCGAATAGGTAAACTACTATCTTAACCTACTTCAAACAAGAAAAAAGTCGTCAATTTGTCGTGTGTGTATGTTTTTTATAAGGGTGGCCACGAGTTTGATTTGTAAAAAATAAATCTGATAGATTTTTTTTTTCAATAATAACCATCCATAAGCTAAATTTTGTTAGATTGTTACAATGTAACTAGGTAGTTTTTCTGATTTAAATGACAAATTGTCAAATTTTAATTATATGTGTATACATGTCATGTTTATTGACATATTGACCCGAATAGTTTAACCTTTCCCCCATTTGTTTCTATGCATTTACATTTGTTTATTAAAATACAATTTACAAAAGGTTCATCTCACAATGTATAAATATACATTTTTAAATAACTTTAAGGTTTTATAGCTTGTTACTTCTCGAACGCCTTCCCATAATGACTTTCTGCTGGTACTCAATCTGATAGGGTTACCGAGGGTTCGCTCTCGGTCTACGTCTATTTAATTAGATCTCCTGTTCCAAATAAGTGATTGCCTAGCAACCCTGCCTCGTAACGACATTCAGGACCTCGAGCGTTCGTGCTTTTCCTTTTACATCTAATAAGTAACATTGACGGAACGTCACCGAGAAAATTTAAAATTTACCGCCCTGTATTCATACATGGGTGATTTAAAAACAAAGTATTTACGGCCTTAATTGAGACAACGTTAATTTTTTCCATTGTGTTACGAAAATTAGTCACACAATCGTATGGCTAAATTTTCGTAACACAAAGGAAAAAAGGAGGTGTTTTTTTAAATGAAGACAATATTTTTGAAATTCAACCCTTTTAGCACCAAGTTTTTTTTACAGTCGCACAAATTGACCTAGTCCCAAACTAAGCTCATAGTATGGGTACTAGACAACGATAAATTTACTTAAATAGAGAAATGCACACATACATAATAAACATAACACGCAGTCCTTACCGGGATTTGAACCCAGGACCGCTAGCTTTGTAGGCAGGTTTACAACCAACTAAGTTAACGTATCGTCATAATTTGATGGCACGTTGACATTGGTGTTGACTTTTATATCATTCTCGAGTAGTAAAGACCATGATTATAGCATAGCATTTAGTCGGGTCGAGCGACATGAACCTTATTGGTTGAACAGCGGTTAAATTTGGCCATCTTTTTGGGGTAGGACCTACAACCAAAGGGCAATAGGTAGTATCTCGGATAAAACTCCTGTAGCAATATCAACCTTATGATTAACGGAATAAAATTTAAACTGCATTGGTTATTGAATTTGAGATACTGCTTTATGCCTTAGGAGAGCAGCATAGCATTATCAGCATTAATATTTTACCGTGTTGGGCCACTGTTAGTTAACGTCTAACAGGTCTTACGTTTGTTACCTACAATGCAGAAATGCCAACAGTATTTAAACCACGGTAGGTGTAGTCACATTGGCCCAATGGTTGGGCATACTGATAATAATTTATTGTATTGGGCCAATGTTAGTTTTATGCGGGTAAACTAAGTAACCAACCAACGGGAAATGCTAATAAGGCTCCCCTAAAGAGGATGTTTGGAAACTCACTTCCCCAAACATCTGTTTTAGGGGCTTAAGCTACGGATATATTACGAAAAAGGATAGTGCACGTTTTCAAAAACGTGACGTAGATTATTATTCGTGGCAGACAGTGCTTAAAACTAAACATTGGCTCTATTTGTTAATACCGTGGCACTGAATCCACATTTCGATCTCGCATCATTACTGGTCCCGATCTCCGTCGGATATTGCATCGCTATTAGCAAGAGTATCATATTGCTCTGTCGAATTAAATGGGCGCATATCCAACCAAGCAGTCATATCAAACTGGCCCTTATACGTATGTACACAAGGTAATTTTTTCAACATAAGTTTAATATCAGATACACTTTTATAAAGATTCGTGTACACTTCTTGCAAATAAACAGGCCTGTTTACGAGTATCATATACGTGTACATTGCGTGCAAATAAAAAGACCAGTGAATTATGGGACAGCTAATGGCTTGTCGATTGCTCTTTTTCCCAGGCGTGTAACACTTAACCTAAAATTACTCAAAGCGGGAAAAAGTGAACTACTTTTAAGCGTTAGCATTGAAATCTTGTATTTATAACTCTAGTTTATTTATAACAGAGGTATGAAAGATTTTACATGAGAAAATGTGTATTTATGTATGTGTGTTTCTATGTGTCTGTGTATCTGAAAGTCGGTCTATCGTAACTCTGAAACAGATTGCCCGGTTTTATTCAAATATCGCGTACGAATTGGTATATCCGTTCGGAAACTACGACTCCAAATAGATAGTTATCATCAACAGCTTTTACCAGTTGGTTGACTGGTAGGGAATGCCTGGAGGCATTAAGACCGCCATTTCTTATTTTTTTTAAAGTATAAATCAATAATAAATAATAATAGTGGGCGGATCACTTGTCAAAATATAAATGTCTCATCTGGCTAACATCCCTCTCGATTTCCGTGGCAATTAGAATAAATAAACATTCAAACACGTTGATTTTTTTAAGTATTTGACAGTTTCATCTCGATAGAACAAGATAACTTAATAGCTGTAATATTTCGATGATCTTTTGTTTTTTTTTTTTATCTTTTATGATAATTTAATAGGTCACTTTAGATATGTAAAGCAGTAACGAACTGCCAACCTCAACTGCAACGACCGCAAACAATCGCTGTACCTTGAATTCATTGCAGACAATTGCATCGTTATCAAGTTTGAACTTTCAGAGCCATCGACATCGAACCGGGTCAGATTTAAATGAAAATCTGAAAGGCGGGCTCCCAACGTGGTAAGGTCTGCCAAGTTACAATAGGCTTAGCGATTCTAACCTTATAAGTTAAATATCTTCAGCTTAAAATCCGTAGGAGATTCAACTCTAAAGTCCTATTGTTTAAGGTTGCATTTACAAGAAAAAATATAGCAGTTGTGGCTGTTGTTTGTAAATTACAATATAGTAAAATGGTGCAGTTGCATTATGTTACGTTATCAAAGGTCTATATAGTGCATCGCAGGTTGTAAAAGTATGTTGCATAGTGAGCAGTTTGCATTTATGTAACTGTTGTTAGATTATAGATCCTATTATAGACGATTAAAGGTTAACCTGGTGGTGATTTCAGTTGTTTAGAATAAATTTTGAAACGCTGTTCCCTCTGCGAATATTACCTATATAGGATACTAGTTTTTGTCAGCGACTCCGACTGCTTACAAATGGTTTATCACTATTGCCTCGATTAAAAAGCTACAATTTATCTCCTTGTCAATTTTGTTTTTCAAACCGTTCAACTGTTTGGTCATGAAAAGGTAACAAACTAACAGAGATACTTTCGCAATATTAAGGACTTACATCTCACGTCACTGAGTTCACAATGACTTAATATTATGTCACGTCAGTGAAATAAAGACAGATTAACACATTTTGACATTTTCATTATTAGTTCTATTAATCGATTTTTTTAAGTAATTAGCAGAGACCATTTCCTTCCACTTGCTACGATCCAGATAAAATTTCCTTCTCCACACTCATAAGTCTTCATACACGTGCGTCGGTTTAGAGTCTCCTGACTTGGCCCTTTCTTAATACGGAACGTTCGCCTCGGCCGTCCCCTCTGATATTACGATTAAATCTTGCCTCATATATCTGTTTTGTTAGTCTTACTTCGTTCATTCCCTCGACATGGTCATTATTAATCCCTCATCTTCATCTTCTTTTAAACCACAGCGTTCTCTTATTACATTAAAAGTAACTAGATTGAATAACATTTAGTAAATTCATGCATTGACAACTACTTCAAATAGATCATATTATAAATACTTCAATATGCATTTAAGGTGGCTTAATTTATTTAGAATATATGGGAATACAATTTAAAAAAAATTGCGACCGCTTTTATACAATTGAATAACAGCGCCGCCAAACTTTAGGTAATGTATCATTTCTTATCCCTGAATCCATGATTAAGATCAAAATTAACCTTCTCTTAGGTACGTAGACACTAACGATCGTCGGGTCTGAATATTTGAGGGAAACACGGGCATGTCAACCAACTCAATCAAATCGGTCCACACTCCACACGCGCCCACCGGTGGACAAAGGCCTCTTTATTCATGCCGCTCAGGCCGGTCCTGTGACAATTCCCAAAGCGGGAGTATATTGATAGACTGTTAAAATGACTAAGCACTAGAGATGCGCTGTGAGACTTAATTTCGAACAAAAACCTATTAGTAAAACTTTTCTGTCTACAACGGTGATATTTAAAACGAACTTTATATTACACTTCTTTAGATACAGGGTGTAAGAGACGGTATACTGAGAACTGATTCAACTGTTTAATTTTAGAACACTATAATGCTAAACTGAAATAACGAAAATTTCGGCGGAGTAAATGAAAGAAGAAGACATATTTTTGATTTTTGGAGATATTCTAATCAGTGTATCATGCAATATTGAAACTATTAATGTAAAAAAGGTGTGAGAAAATTATCACGCCTAGTTCTGCGAGCGTAAAAACATTTAGGTACTTAATTGCAATAATTAAAAACCAAAATATTCCATTCTTTTGATTCCAAAGAACGGTTCCAACTACCGTTTTAGTTTTTAATAGACCGTCATCACACCCTATATCCAAACAACCACAAAATAAAAATAAACAAAGGCGTGAGGAAGGTAATTAAGAACACGAGTCTACTAAGATTATAAAAGAGTTGCCAATCCTAGGAACTACGAGCCTCTATGCTGGTCATTTCACCAGCTATTCTATTCTAAATCATTATGGCTCTCACAGGCGTTAGTGGCCTGTAAGGCTTTGATTGATCCTGATTGCACGACATAATGACACTAGCCCACAGTCTGTGATGTTTCAGGCCGCAAGCTAAGTGCTCTGTTATCACGTTTCAAGATAGAGGAATGTGTTATGGAAGAGGCATGATAAAAATTTAGAATCGGTCGGTTTTGTTTTGTTTGAGAGAGGGTAAGGAAGCAGTACAAATATAAAGTTAATTTGAGTAGTTGTAAAATATTAGACCCCTTAGTAAGAATAATATTCCATTACATACGTAGTATACACCAGTTGTTTGCCTTAATCCGAACTCACACTTGAATCCAAAACATTTCACGTTCCTTGAAAGTAATTTAATATCGCGTTGCGCTGATACTTCATTGGGTTAAAACATTTTCTATTCTCATTAATGTACACCACCCGATGTAAGAAGTCAATTAAAGCTGTAGGCTTAGCCAAGAGCCAAACGGTGTTGGCGTTTTTCCATTCCATCGACTTTAAATGTATGAGATGACAAGTTGGTCACGTGGTTTACCACAAAGAAACGCTAAATGCTAGCCAAACGGCGTCACGTACGATCGCCTATGGAATATCGAAACGTCCAAAGTAGTGATCAGTGCTGTCACAATGTCAAAACCCATACTACGTACATACGTCTAGCCAAGTGCCACTTAGTGTTTTCCATTCCATCAACATGAAATTGGTTTATTACAACGAACAACTAAAATGGCTAGCCAAGTCCTCTCGAAAAGCATACCAAAACGCCCAAAAAGCGATCAGTGCTGTCAAACGACAAAATCATAGCCAAGTTCCAGTTTTGACTACTATTATTTTCCATATTCCTTAATCAATTAACGCTATCTTTTCTCACAGCACTGATCGTTTCCAGTAACTCTACCACATATTAAGAGTATCACCGATTTTAAGTGCCGAAACCTTTCGCCAGAGGGCGACACGAGCGCCATCACGCTGAGTGGATGGACTCAAATCCTATACAGAACGCGATGCATTTCAGAATCCATTCCATGACAGCTATGCACATATTTCTGGTTTGTTTACTTTAGAATTTCCATTTCAGCAGTGTCTTGAAGACTACGTTCTATGCATTGTTTACCGAAATAATATGCTTGAATAACGATATGCATACTTTTACTCGTTTGTTCTTAAGTTTTATGTAAAACTGAAATCTAAAAACATTGTCTATGATGAGGAATTTTCCGTAAGTACCGTAAACCTTTACTTTATAGGTACGGGGTGACTTTGATAGCAAGTAGGTACCATTCCACACAAACATTTATTTTTTGTGGAGTTGGAATACGCCCCTATATTATTATTTTTCGCCACTCGTAGCGGCAATAGTTGCTTCTTCAGAAACAAAGTAGTGCGCGTGTCTGTCTATTTTCGTAAAGAGTAATGTGCTTTTTGTCTTGATTTTTTTGGTAAATAAACTTCAAATGTACCTATTTATGTTATGCAAAAACGCATGTTATTTTAATGGTGTCTTGTTTAGCAAATCTAATTAGCGATATCGAAACCGAACAATATTTGTTATATATTTCTTAAGTGCTTACGTGATATTCAGCGGGTTCACTTGAGATATTCATTCAAATATTTAGTGTTTTTTATTTTGTTTACGATAAACTAAAGGTCTCATTTTTTTTTTATTAATCTAGTCGAAAAAACAAGAAAAACCCAGTATTCAATATTTTTATTTTATTGTTTTGTCTTTAAGTTTCTATAATAACTCGTGTTAAACTTTGAATTAGATCAAAGTTACCCCGGTTTATGGTATCTATTATGCCTACTTTTTTCACTCAGCAGCATTCCTTCAATTCCTAAAGGATTTGCGCTGCAAGTTTTTGTTTCTAAGTCTTTGGATATTTTTATTTTATAGGGTAAAGTCACCAGTAGTCAGCCAGAGACCTGTAGTCGGCCTCTCTCGGTCGGTGCTCTCGGTACTTTGTATAAGTGGGAAGAGTACAAAAGATATATTTCCCACTGCCTATATTCACCACTGGTGACTTTACCCTATCTAGAAAAACTAAATTCAGTTTTTTTTTTTAATTTAAAACTAAGCTGCAAAAGATAGAAAGTTTAACCGCATTGGCATGAAGCAGCGTATCCTCAGTTTTGTCGTGAGGAAATTGATTCCTATGCAGAGTATTCCGTAGTTAAATTTAATGGCAGGTTGATTCTCGACAGCGATAAACACGCTCATGCAAGTTACCTGCTAAGTAAGATACAAATAACGAAGCACCAAGCCAACAAGCAAAACTTTCTGAATATTTTTAACCAACGAAATAAAAATTCACTATAAATTGAGACCGCTTGAATCCATTTTTAAACCCACTTTTTTGTCACGGTTTTACAAGCGTAAACTAAAATCTAAACAGTACCTGGGGCGTTCTCAAAAAAGTGGCACCGATGAATTAATTTTGAATTATTTCAGAAAATTCCCGATTTCGCTTTTTTTTTTATTCGGATCTCTAGAAATATAATCGCATAATCAATATCACGTGGGGGGAAGTGATTTATTTTAGTATTTTAGGAGATACATGTATTTGAAATTACGTGGTAGACAGGTGAACGACCACGTGGTGGGCAGGTGAAAGACATTCATGTCAGGTGAACGACAATGGGTGCAGGTTGGCGACAAATAAGTACAAATTAAACTGTAACCGCAAGCAGGTTAAAGACATTGATGTTAGGTGAACGACAATGGGTGCAGGTAAGTAAATTGTTTAATAAAAACTACATTTAAAACGGACAACAAGTGCTTTATTAAAATTACTTTAATTCGTTTGTCCTTACATAAATTATTTATATACTAAAAAAAACTGTCATATCAAAACAATCAATTTTTTTGTGCTTTTCTTCTTTCATATTTTATTTTATTTTTTCTTTCAAAATTCAAAATTCAAAATTCAAAATATTTATTCAGTAAATTGGCCACATGCGGGCTCTTTTACACGTCGGTAATGTACAGTGAATCTACCAGCGCTTCGGACAAGACCATCATTGCGGAGAAGAAGCGCCGCAAGAAACTCCAGGTACGATTATATTTCCGATGCGCTCGCACAGCGACTTTGTCCGCCGGCATTGTAGATTGTTAACCTAGTAAGTAATACGGTGCTCTAAAGTAAAGGTCAATGAACGAATTTCTTCGTCGTCAGCGCCCGCGGTTAAGATGAAGATACTGTTAACTCTTAAGCGTGAATTAATAACTGGACATCAACAAAACCTAAATTTACTTTTTCGGACAGATTTCAAAAAACTTCATCATACCTGAAAACAGAAAAGTAAAACTTTATTCATAATGTTATCCATAACATTTTAACATTATTCTCCTCAGAGAGCGTCACTCCTTGTAAATAAACATGCCGAACTATTTATAAATTTATTGTCATCTGTGCAAAGCGAACCCTCTGAGGGACCAAAACAAACTTTTCATACCTAATTTTATAAAAATAAGTTTACGATAAGGAAAAGCTATTCTCAATGCATATATTAGAAAGATAAAGGATCCCATCCTAAAATAACAAATCTTTGAAACCTTTGGCCATATTGTATATATAGGATATGTTGACCTAATAACATTATGTTATTTGTTCAAATTAAAATAAAACGATCATCTTAATTTAATGAGTAGTTTTATACTATTATAACACAAATCTAAGCTACATTCACTCAGCGGTAAAAAAACGGGTCAGAGTGCGTTTTTCATACTAAAGGGGCTATTTTGAAGCCTTGGTTCCTCGCCAGGAGATGCTTTTAGTGAAATCTGATGACGGATGCCCAGAGCATCGATACAGGACTTCCAGAGTGCTTAGGATGCACAACTGATTGAATCTGCAGCTAACGCCTGAATTGTGCATATTCAGAAAAACATCAAAAACGTCAAAAAAGGATCCAAACTCTCACTGTAATCTTATCTGATTGTGCGATATGTAAGTTATCTTACGATCTTTTGACCTCCTCTTTGACCTAAACTAAACCTCTCTCAAAACAACCCTTGCCAAGGAACCAAGGCTTCGAAATAGCCTCGTTGTTTTTTATTTATTAATATATTCATGCGTAGTTGAGCAGGAAGATGTGTCAAAACTCAGTATTGACACAAAACTAATAAGTAACAGTAATAAAAAAAATAGAAATTATACAAGTTATAAGTACTTACCTGTGACGGTGTAAGACAACCTATTAGTAACAATGTTATCGATTTTCATTTTTGTGTTTGGGAAAAAGTATTATCATCCCCCTTGGCTATTTCCGATTGAATTTCATCAAACATTGTTCAGTCAGTGAATTAATATAAGAAGAGATCTATTTATTAATAAACATGAGTTTTGTAATAATAAAAATAGGATCAATCGAAAAATACCAGTCAATGTTTATTAAGATATCAAGTTAATGTTACAATCACCTTATAAGTTATAGCAATACTTTGTTATCTAACAGAGCTTTCGATAATATCAGCCAGGTGAGACAACAGGGCATAACGCTAACGTAAAGTATTATCGAAAACTGACAAAATGTTTGGATTTGACATACGCGTTCGAAGCGACCGAAGCGATTTTTGATTTTACAGTACATCCAAAACATGCATCTCCTAACATATTTATTAACCATTAACACATTTTTGTACTCAAAATAAAACCATTATTTTTTAAACTACGAGTTCATTAAAAACAATTTAATTATGTCATCAAATAAATTATTAATTTTCCGCACCTTACGGTTATCTTGCTTCCTTGTTTAAATTAATTTGGAAAAAACATGCCCGTTGCTCTACCCTGCCTCAAGATTTATTTTATACGCGACATTTAAATTGTATTTAAGTGTTTGTTTAAATAACCTTAAATATTTAGACGACTCTATAAAACGTCCTAACGCCAAATATGCCCTCCAAAAAAGTGCTTCTGTTTTAGAAATTCCAATGTATTTGCGACTTTATCCTTGTTTACTGAAGGTTTAAGCAGTGTTATGAATTAATTGCAGATATGCCCTTCTTCCTTGAAGCATAATAGAATTCTCTAGAATTTCGGAATAAACCAGGCGGGGCGCAATCAAGCCTCGAACGGTGAATAATTCCTTCATTTTATGAACTTGGTTTTTATCTCACCCTGTATTTGAGGGAATTTTAACGATAGATTGAATGCATGCTTCGAATATCAATACCAAACCCACTTGTGGAAGCTATTTTTCGTTTGGTAGTAAATACGACCGTAGTGTAAATAATATCAATTCGTATTTAGATATCTGTTTATTATTGAACCATAATTATTGTTTTAAAAACGAGATACGTTAAAAGAAATGGATCAGGGTTTTCTGAACTAAAATCACTTAAACAGTAGAAATATTGACGAAATTATTTAAGAAACAAAACGAAAAAAAATATAGGAGGAAATAAAAGAATAACTTAGGTAATTAACTAAGAAAGCCATTACTTACTGGTTATGCTTAAGGGGTGATTTTGATATGAGGTTAAATCATTGAGGGAAGGTGCATCATAAATGACCTCTATTAAGTCTTTAGCAGTTTTTTTGTTAATTTATCTGTCACATTTTTCGTCTAGCTGCCTTAACTCACTAGTGAAACATAATTTTGAAGATACTTTAAATCCTCAGAAATACACAGATGTTGTTTTATATTTAAGGCGAATTATAAAACATAGGATTTTATTAAAAAAATGATGTAAAAGCGATCAACCAAAAATTGTCTCAAAATATTTATGTCTGTTATTTAACAGAACGCAACATATTCTTCAATTATGATACTTATTTACAAACAACATGTATAGTCAAAGACATTAGTTGCCAAGCAGTTTGATATAATACATAAATGAGTCGTGTTATACATTTCTCGGCGTGACACGACTACTTACGTGGAAAATGAAGTGGGAAATATAACCCGCCAAATCAAAGAGTTATGTCAAACTAATAAATAATCATATTCCTCGACTTTACCTTTGTGAGCCGGAGATAAACATTCCATAACTCTGTCTACAGAGTTATGGAATGTTCATAATTCCATTTCAACTTTTAATGACCGTGCAGAATTTTCAAAGGTAGTGTTCAAAGTTATGTAGATATCATTTATTACTATGGATTAAAGGGAATAACATTAACCAGTTTTTCACAATCTAAATCATCCTCTATATTATCTTTTTTATACATTTTGTGCTGGGGTGTGATTCTCTAAAAACGGCAGCGAACAAAACACATTTTAGCGCATGCATTTTCAATTTGGCAGCATGGCTTCTGTCGATAAAATCACACGTAAAAGGCAGCCTAAGTTTAGCAAGAATGCAGTTTACTGCACTCTTTTATGTAAGAATAATCTTTTTACCGAATAAACGGCACATGTGACACTTATAAAATTTTAACAGTTTTCAGTAGTGCATGCATAATATCTAGTTTAAGTAGATACCTTACTCATTTATTAATCATACGTATCCAAATTCCAATCCCAATTGTCCGTCTGTTTTTTGAACACCTAGTATTTATTGCAAGTTTTATCTAATCCTAGTAAAGAAATACCTAGCTTGAAATCTAGGAAAATTTAAAGTTCCAAGGGAATAGCGATAACGGACGGACGGAGCCGCAGGCAACAGTTAATATTAAATATACAAGTAAAAATAAACGCCTTTTTTAAATAAGTCCAATATTTTTTTCATTTACTTTCACATCTACAGGGTGTTTCTATTCCACACCTAATGGCCTAAACCTTGCACTATTTCCTAGGCCCCAATTAGCGAAGCCCTCGGACTAATGACGCCCTCTAGCCGGCCTGGCACGCTCGCAGTTTGTCATCGCGGTTATTAACTCTCGGCCACGTCACGGTGACCGTGTTTGAGAGGCTATGCATGTCCTAGATAATGGTTAGAGGTGATTAGTTGGGTTTTATTGTCATTTCAAATAGGAAGGTGATGTAGATATTTTCTCTTAATATTTCTTAAGATTGTTGCTCAGATATTGTATAATTTTGTAAATTTGGGTTATCAACATCTTTTTGTAAAACACATGGTATCTTACTGCGATAGTTATTAGCCAATGATTGCGTACTTTTTCCCTTCAGTTTTTACACAATACAAGCCCAAGTTAAGCTTAATTAATTTTAACGGTAATATTTGAGCCTGAAGAGAGAGACACCACGAGAAAGGTTAAAATAAACTAGTAGTTTAATGACATCCTCATGATCTACTTTGCAACATCATGGTGAAACCCAAATACATGTACTTGTTATATTTTCTTTGTAGCGATAAGAGAGAGGGGTTGGCTTAATATAAGGTATTTGAAAAGACTTCAAAATAACTTCATCACAATTTTTGAAAAAGATTTTAAGATTATGCGTTTTAAATTGAAATGGTAAAAATAAGTTGACTTCAATGCATTTAACTACATAACTACAAGATGCAGAGCTCGCATAAGACGGTAGTATTAATATCTTTTTGATTTCCGAGACAAAAAGATCTCCCATAACGGCCATAACTGTAATTAAAGTATAATAAGGGTCTCCCCAGACCTATCGACGCCGAATCGGCTTGAGCCGGTAAGAAAAAGTTTCATGTCCATGCAATAAGAGCGACAACGAAGTCGCTCGGCTCGGCTCGGCTTGATTCGGCGTTGCGAACGGAACGACGTCGTTTTTGCTCTTAATGCATGGACATAAAACTTTTTCTTACCGGCTCAAGCCGATTCGGCGTCGATAGGTCTGGGGAGACCCTAACGGCTGAACCCTATATTCAAACCGAGGATAGATAAGGCTTACCTCGGGTTAAAATTTGACATTTGCCCATACAAAATGTGTCAAATTTTAATCCGAAGTAAGCCTATCTGTCCGCGGATTGAATATAGGGTTTGGCCGTAAGTAATTAAAGTTTTTAAAGCAAAAATAAAATTCAACCGATATTCACGCCAGAAAGAAACAGGTTATGTACATGTCAAAACTCCTATTTCATACAAATCTTTATCAGCTTCTGCAACTGCAAAATGATTATTTTTGTATTTCACTTAAGTTAGGAAGTACATTCTGTGTAATATAGCACGGAAACAACCTGTACATAACAATGTCATTGTGAAAAATTAGAGAGAGCTCATCATTTACAGATAAAATAAACTATCCTCTATAGGCTAAAGAAGCAGCCTTTGCGTCTCTTATCTCTGGCTGCCTCAAAAACTCAGTTAGGTACTTTAATCTGCAATTGCGTAAAAGAAAGACAAACCAACAATTTGCAATTTAAAGTATAGCAAAAAAGGATGCTATTTTTCTGCTATTTTTCTGCCACAATAACGATAACTCCACGAATAGATAAACAAAAGCATAAGATATCGCAAAGCGTCTTACAATTCCTTTTAAAATTTCCATTCACTCCGTAAATAACATAAATATTCTATTGCTCGGAGAACTTTAAAGCGCAATACTTGAATTTATTACATTGTTCTTAAAGGTTTTTCTAGTACTAGTTGAAATAGCAACCTGTATAAAATTAAGGTTAATTTCACTTCACACCGTAATTTAGTATTTTTTTAATAAAAATCGTTCAGTAGCTTAACAAATCCTTTATATTAAGTACCTTAATTTTAGCCTCTATAAACGCTTTTACTTAAATTCTTAAATATAGTAAAACATCTGACTTTCACTAGTTATGTAACAAAGCGTGTTCCAAATTAATCTAAACGCCGCATCTAGGTTATCTCTTAAGAAACACTGTTTGGACCATCCTGTATTACTAACTAAACGTTGATATAGTTCAGGAAATATTATGATTATTCCGTGTGTTATGTGCTTTGCGACTTTTTTTTCGGCGTTAAGACTTACCGGACCTAACCCAATCCTTTCAACCGGCTCTACTGACTGAAGAACCTACCTTTTGATTATCTTTTGATTGATATAATAAAAACATCTTAGTGTAGATCACAGACGGCCGATTCAAATTTCCTATAATTATTTAACTTCAATGTGATGGCAAAAGCAAACAACCGAATTTCACAAATAACTTTCGGCATTTTAGCGTAACCGCAAATTAATAACTCAGCGACACGTTAAATATGCGAACTATTTTAATTAATTTCAGAACGCGGCAAATTATTCCTACCAACTATTGGTAATAAGTTAATGTTGAAACATTTATCCGGTCGGGTGCGGTTGACGGCAGAATCAGTTACTTTGTTATTATAAAATAGACATTCAAACATTCACGCCTCACTCTAAATTGAACCAGTTAACTTTGTTTTTAGACTATCCTTCTTCTATATTGTACAGTTTCGCATTCCAACTAATGGTAAGTCCTCAGCGTTGGCATGGTATTTTCTGCCTTGAGAATTTCATCGTAAGATTGCAATCAAGAGATTGAAAATGTCTATTAATAAAAACAACGACGGCTACCTGTGCCTCGAGTGTAAGTTGCTGTTCCCGCGGCAAACCGTCTCGATCGCGTAAGTGACCATGTTATTTATACGAGAAACGCAAACGCGATCGAGACGTTTTTGTGTATGTAAAAATACACTAGAGGCTATGAACAATAAAAAGTATAAATCAAATAAATAAATACGTGCGAAAGTTTACATTTTAAATAAGATAAATAAACGAATACTTACGATACTCTATTAACGCAGCATTGTATGTATACTGACAAGAAACTTGTCAAATAGAGAATTTCTTATGAGAATTTCCAGGTAAGTAACTTCTTAGAATATTCTTAAGATTACATTCTTAATTAGATTACATTCTTAATTCTCTGAGATACTTCCGGTAGTGTTCACAGTAATTTCTTGCAAAGACTTCTAAACTTTAACTAAAATAGGTTTATAGTGCGTTTATGAATGATGTTGTAAAACTCTACTAGGCTTCTTATTAAAAAGGATATTAAGATAGAGTTTGCATTTTCGCTTCATTCTAATGTGCGGATATGAATCCGAGAGGAATTTCATTTCGTTTCACCGGGACTTTATCGGTGTCATAAAAGGTCGTTTGGCTTTTGCTTACCACATTTTTCCATTTTTTTGTATGTATGTGTGTCTGTGTCTCTGTGTGTCTGCATACGGCATAGTAACTCCTGAACGATTGGATCGATTTAAACGCGTTGTTTTTTTTTAGAATCGAAATAGTTCCTAGCTTTGTTTCATGAACAGCTCTGAAAGCCATTAAGCAAGCCATTATTTTGAGGATCTCTATACATTGGACCCGATTCCACGTGCACATCGCTTAAATAGCCTAAATCTAAATTGTCTAATTTTAACACATAGTGTAGACGGCAGATTTAACCAGTGCTATTCTCGAATGTCAAGCTGACAATGTATAAGACCGCCTAAAATAAGAAGCGTCAGATTCATGGCGCTGTCATTCAATTTTGATAGCTAATCATAGAATAGCAAAGTGTTTAAGCGACACCTAAATAAAATTAGGAAGTTTAGAGGCCTCTGTAGAATCGGGTACATTATCAGTTAAAGTTGAAAGAAATTGTCAAGTGCGAGGTAGACTTAAGTTAAGCTTATTCTACTTATACCACTTCATCATCATCATTCATCACCATTATCGTCACCATATCATATTGCCGAAGCACGTCTACGGTATGGCTTGACAGTTGAAATTTTCACAGGATTTATTTCTGTCCCGTGTGGTTGCCGGGTTAGAATAGTGCCACTCCATGTCTTCCCGTGGATGTCGTAAGAGGCGACTAAGGGAATAAAGGCTTGTAGTACTATTAGGCGATGGGCTTGCAACCTGTCACTAATACGCTGGTAAACATCTTAGCCTATTTGTGCAGAATGTGGTTACAGAATTATCAACAAGTTTTTAAAGTTGTAGGTAATTCTGTAACTCTGCCTACCCCACTCCGGGATTACAGGCGTGAAGGTATGTATGTATGTATGTTATTTCTGTTGCCGCTATAACAACAAATACTAAAGACATAATAAAATAAATATAACGTGATATTTTATAGATAATGGTACGGAACCCTTCGTGCTTGAGTCCTACTCGCTCTTGGCCGGTTTTGTATGTATGTATGTAAACTCTTTATTGTACAAACAGAAAATAACAAATCAAAAATAAACAGAAACAAAAAAGGTATGTACAAAGGCGAACTTATCCCTATAAGGGATCTGTTCCAGTTAACCTTTGAGCGATTGAGAGAAGAATAAAAACAACGGATGGCTAAACGTACAACGTATTAAAGATACAGAAGATTAAAATAATAATAGCAAATAAATATGTAGATATAATAAATATATATATTAAATAGGATAAATAAATAAAAAAATATACATTGTATGTATATAAATATATATATATATATATATATATATATATATATATATATAAATAATTTTTATAAGTATGAAAGGAAGAAAGGACATACAGTCTTAGATCAGGAACAAGAGTCAAGCCAGTACCTCTTCAGCCTAGATCTAAGTGAGGCAACAGATTGTGATTGCCTGATATCAGTTGGAAGGCTATTCCATAAACGAACAGAATGTACCGAGAAGGATTTAGAGTAAGATTTGGATTTGCTAGCAGGAAAAGCCAGGAGTAGGTTGGCACTCGAGCGTAAGCGGTTCCGGGACCCGGTAGCCAAGCTGAGTACGGAAATCAGACACATGGTCAAATTTCCGCAAGCCAAATATGTACCGAATGAATTGTTATTAATTTTTCAACTCGACGGACGGATTAAATACTCGATAGAAGCGCGTGGAGCTACCCTTATCTGCCTTCGTTTAGTTCTCAAGATAAAGTACTCTTTTACCTAAAAATCCCTACAATTAATAAATCAATCAATCGCAACCCTATTTGGTTCCGCATACGTTCCTCACTCTTGGATATTTTCTATGTAATTAAGTATGTAATTACTAGGCATCGGAGTTTTTGTCGCACGGTAAGACTAATAGTAAGCTATGGACCTTCAAACCTTCAAGAAAAGAGCGTACTCTTATTTGAAAGGCCGGCAACGCACCTGTGACTCCTCTGGTGCTGCAGGTGTCTATGGGTGACGGTAATCGCTTTCCATCAGGCGATCCGTCTGCTCGTTTGCCTCCTATACCATAAAAAAAAAAAAAAAAAAATTGAGTCGTCATTTGCCATAAATGTAAACTCTTATTCATATTCATACTCATTTATTTACCGAGTTGACGAGTTCAGAAACGATTATTTAATGTTATATTTGGAAAATAAATATTACAATAAAAAATAATTACCATTACCTATTATACTGATTTAATTACGAAAATTTATAAACAAACAAAAGATACATTAAAACACGGCAGAAGGGAATGTTTTAGTCCACACTAGTGGCGAATTGTATGTTGAAATAGTTCAAGTTATGAATTTATAATCTAATAGAAAATTATATTTTTATATAACTTGACTAAGATAATTATACACGACCGACCGCTATAGAGGCATTTTAAGATAAATTAAATAAATGAGTATGAATATGAATAAGAGTTTAGATTTATGGCAAATGACGACTCCATAGCTAGCTATTAGTCTTACCGTGCGACAAAAACTCCGATGCCTAGTAATTACTCTATTTAAGTATGTGTATCATAGCATAGTACAACAAGCCTAGAGCTGCTTAGTATGGTACTCGGTTGTAAAGAGGTTGTCACAACCTCCTTTGTTTGCGTTCCTGGCCACTCTTTCAAAATTCAAAATTTATTACATTCTGTTCGGGTATCGATCATTGGGCTCATTCTTCAGACAATTTCAATAAGAACAAGACATGGGATCTCGTGTCTTGGAACTTAATTAAATTATTTTATTTTATATTCAGTTATCTTCCTGTAAGCTTATTAGTTATTAGAAAAACGTATTTAAATACATAACTTTCAAAAAGTGATTAATTTATTAGATTTATAAACTTCAATAAATACTCCTCCGTGTGGGTCACAGCGATACTACCCTATACCGTCAGAAAGTTAATTTATATTGTGTGATATCCATGGGGTATTATTTAGTGCGAAAGAGATGATTGCATTCTTCACGACGATAAACGCGACCACAATAGGCCCGCAGATCGCTAGTCCTCCTTGTCAATCAATCAATCAAATCAATCAATCATTTATTGTTATCACATACAGGCAAATACATTGAAAAGAAAAGGTGTTGTTATTCTGTATTCAGTCAGTTCCACATGGACGAAGGTGAAGGTGATTTGGGTTTGTACTTTTCTTTCACTCACTCTTAATAAGACCATATGAGAGCAAGTGAGAAACACGTACAAACCCAAAGTACCTTGTAAGAGCTATCACACTGTATATTTGGGTATGTTTGTTCTCATTTGGTCGTTTCTTTCTGACCTGCTGTTGGCTAAACGGTTTTTAATTGTGGGTATCGGTAGGTAGGTCTTTTTCCCAGGAGTGTCATAAGTTTTTGCTGTTTACTTAAAATACATAAGTTGGGTATTCAACGTATGCCTTTTGTCAGACTTGATCTGTTAAATTAAATAAGGAACGAGTCCAGAAAGGACGAGTGTAAGTCTAGGATAAAGTGAAACATTCACGGCGATACGGCGAGCGTAAAGGACAGAGCTATAGCAGTTATATTGCTCTGTCCCTTTCTCTCAGCGTAAAATTTGTAGCTATGTCGTTATAACCCCCCAGAACCCTAAAAGCTCTGGTTTTCATTACAGACGTAACGACTTTTGCGTCTAAATTTGCGGACCACCTGGCCTGTTAATTTGGCAGTTTAATTTCTTTTTTAATGAATCCTTTACTGTGGAGAAAAATGTTAATGTCAAGGTTAACCGCCATCTTAGTTTCTGGAGTTAAAAGGTCAAAGAAACCCTTAAAAAGATTTCAGACCCGTAAAACCTACCTAAACCTCTATAAACATATTTTTTTTAAAACACCCTTTCAAAAAATCTCTGTTGTCACTATTTGTCGTCTTTTTTTTTTTGTACATATTTTGTGTGGTTGCCGGGTTAGAATAGTACCACTCCATGTCTTCCCGTGGATGTCGTAAGAGGCGACTAAGGGAATAAAGGCTTGCAGTACTGTTAGGCGATGGGCTTGTCACCTGTCACTAATACGCTGGGAAACATCTTAGCCTACTTGTGCAAAATGTGGTTACAGAATTATCAAGAAGTTTTAAGACTTGTTGGTAATTCTTTAGCTCTGCCTACCCCACTCTGGGAATGAAGGCGTGAGTTTATGTATGTACATTTTTTTTTTATCTGTGTGTTATTGTTACGTTATTTTTTCTTTAATGTTTTTCTTTTAATTCCTGTGGCTTTTTAAATTCAATTACTTATCAAGTAATCTAGTAAAATCTTGTTCATTTTTAACGATCACTGCGTCTCAAGTCGTAAGAAGGAAAATTAATTCAATGAAAGTTTTGGTTTATTCTAAAGTAAGAACATGAAGGAAAGTAAAGTTTACTTTTAAACTACACTGATTCCAAGTTTTGAACCATACTTAAAACTCAAACCGCAAACTGTTAGAATTCTACAGCTGCGTGGAACTTTTAAATGTGGTCTTGAAGGCGAGCTTTTATCACTTGAAGTCTCTTCTATTTAATAAAAAAACAGCTTAAGTCCGCGACTCGTGCACCGAGAATTCCGTATGTATATAGAAGTAGTTTAATATCCAAGCGGTTTGAATTTAAGCCGTTAATTGTTTTTTTATGTTTTTATCATTGTCATATTTTGTTATTAGTGTTATGTTATGCACGGTTACTGGCGACTTTATAGTTTCTTTTTTGGCCTAGGTCTTAGCCTGTTAAATGTGTTAGTGTGTTATTGAGCCGCATCGGCACAGATCCGATTGTTTTACGCAAGCCGAGTTTGCCTGTAATTGTAAACACCATTAAGTTTATTGTTTTATATCTGTTAGCGAAACTAATAAAAACAAAGTTAGATACGAACCCTGACTTATGTTATGCTATAATCTACATTGCAATGACAAATAGGTTAATTGGATTGACAGACTCAAACTTAACTTTGCAGTGTAAAAAATGCTCTCTTTTACATTGGTCTATATCACGGGCAAGACTCTTACTACGAATATGAAATGTAAATCGCAATTTTTGGATTTCCGTACCCAAAGGGGAAAAATGGGACCCTATTACTAACGGTAGGCGTCCACCTAATCCGATGTCAGCCGAAGTATGTATGTATGTAAACTCTTTATTGCACAAAAATATAAATATTACAATATAAATATTAAAGTAATGTACAAAGGCGAACTTATCCCTAAATGGGATCTCTTCCAGCTAACCCTGAAGTTAATGAGTTAGGACAATGCATAGGGTTGGACACATACAAGTTTGCACAAAAAATATCAAAAACAGATGATAATCGATCGACAACGGATTAGGTGAAAACGTACCGTAAGACTCCACTGTCCATCTGTCTGTCTGACTCTCTTTCACCAGGCTGCATCTCATTAACCGTGATAGCTAGACATTTGAAATTTTGTCAATGATGTATTTCTGTTACAAATACTAAAAATAGAATATAATAAATATTTAAGGGGGCTCCCATACAACAAACGTGTTTTGGTTGCCGTTTATTGCTTGATATTAATAACGGCAACAGGTAGAAGCTTCAAATATGTGCAGAATATTTAGAAGATTTTTTATAAAAATTGCACAAAAATATAAATATCATAATATTAATATTAAGCTTATGTACAGAGGCGAACTTACCCCTGAATGGGATCTCCTCCAGCTAACCCTGAAGTAGATGAGTGAGGACAATGCATAGGGTTTTGCACAAAAATAACAAAAACAGATGATAATACTTACATACATACATACCTTCACGCCTGTATTCCCAGAGTGGGGTAGGCAGAGCTACAGAATTACTTACAACTCTAAAAACCTGTTGATAATTCAGTAACCACACTTTGCAAAAATAGGCTAATAATAATAATTGATAATACTTATTTAAAAAAAATTAAACCAACATAACTAGTACTCAAACTTATATAAACTTACATAATTATAGTACGTATCATTATACGAACTTGGCTTCACGACACATTCAGCCACAACGTATGTAACTATTGGAGTTATTAACGAAATTCCACATTTACATGACTTTTAGAGCCATAACCTACGTCTAGTTTAAATGTTTGTTCGTATTCCATTTACACACTGTATATATGTGCTATGTTTCATCCCAAACCGTTCATTAGTTTAAGCGTGATTGAGTTACAAACATCCAAACATCCAATTTCCTCATTAATAATATTAGTAAGATATGATACCTAAAAAAACCTATTTTTTAAGTAGGTACATTGCGCATGAATAAATGTGTTCTAGCTTTTGTACAAAAACTTCCCTTTTTTAATGAGCACCTACATTCTCACTAATTGGGCGCGTCGGTTAAAACAAAGTCATAAAGAACTTTTGTTTCCATGGAGACGTTGAAACGAGTTTTTATTGTTAAAACTATAAAGCTTTTGACTTAAATAACTATCACATTACCATAGGTTTACGACGGTTGGTTTTAGATTCAAATAAAAATAAAGTAGGTATAGTTTATTCCTTTAGCAAGTCATTAAACAAACTGATTTAAATAAAATGTTATTATTACATTACTAATAAACGAAAACAATCGATTTTGACGCGCCTTAAGACGGGTTTTTTGCTCAAGACCTTAATATACATCCCTATTCGTTTCTTTTTTTACGTAGAAAGCAACCGCGCTCGCAGCCTGATGGTAAGTGAAATCTGGCATCAAGAGTCATTTTAATACTCAAGAATATAATCTCAAGCCTGAAATCCTGTCTTCAAAAACATTGCCAAGCCAACCCTGAGGACTAAGATGGAATGCCGTTATGCTAGTAATTTTACCCGTTGTCTTAATCCTATACTGGAACACAAACAATGTAAAAACTGCTACTTGGTGTCACGTTAAGAGGATTGTCATGCGCTAAAATGGCGTAGTTGTCAAAAAAATCCATACAAATCTAGCTACGGCCGTTAATGTTTCAAATAAAATTAAATACAAATCAAAATAAATAAATAAATAAATCAAATACAATTGACAACAATTCATTTTGTGCTAATGTAGTAAAATAAAATACCGTTTCTAGATTTAACACTGCTGATTACAGTAAAAATATCTTTGGATTTTTTTATGCAGTAGTTTTTTTTTATATTTAGGAAAAACAGTAAAAAAAAGTTGGATTGTGAATGTTAGGAATACACTTATTATTACCAAAGGAATTCAAAAAAATATACAACTGTCATGTTCATTGTTTATCTGTCTGACGGATTACTTGATTCTGACGACACGCTTTCGATTCTACGCAAAATAGTTTATTTATTTTAATGGCGTCTACAAATTACGTAATTAATTAAATTACGCAAAATAACAAATTTGTGAACGAACGGCAGCGAATGATTGACAAGTGAGTGACATGACATGACAGTCAGAAAGTACTGTTACTGTTTAAAGTTACTTTTTTTAATTTTATATCAGGCTAAGATCACGACATCAGTATTCCTAACTTTGTATATACGGTCTTTTTAATGACTATTACTTTAATAAATTATTAACGACGAATTTAAGTTAAATAAAGAAAAACCAAGAAATACGGGTAGTCTAATTTTTAACCAGCTATTATAAACGCGAAAAAACAATAATGCTTTTTTTTTGAAATGTTGTCAATTTCCACGATTTTTGAATATGTTGTAGTTATTATAAAGAAGTATCTCTAGCTCTGTACGTTTCTGTTTTTTGTTTTTACAATTTGCTTCATTCTAAGAAGTATGTTCGTAGAAAGGAAAACGTACAGACATAGTTTTTCATGATATCTACAACATATTCAAAAATCGTAAAAATCGGACCAGGTTTAAGGGTACAGAAACGTTTTCGCATTTTGTACGCAAATATTGTAGCGGTCCGAACGGACCCTGTACAAGGTCTTACCATCTAAGATATTTACTTCGATGTAACTAAAACCGTCATACATACAGCACATAGAAGATAATAAATATAATATCCTAATTTTAAACTAGAAAAGGCTCTAGATCACCTAGATGATAAAAAATCATAAAATCAATATGAACAGTGTGTCACCATATTCTATTGTTACCACAATCAATAGCAATAAGCTAGCGGCGACGACGGTATTAAATATTAATGAGTTGCATCCATCGATCGAAATAATGTTATTAATCGTTATGTAAATCAGTGGGCCTAGTATCGCTGCGTCTATATCGCATGTCAAATGTGGATACATCATCCGTCCCTCTCGTACTTATTTACGTGTCAGAAAGTGACGGGTGCCTTAGCCAAACTTTGTCACGCGATATAAACGCAGTCATGTTAGGGCCCCAGATATAAATATAACTGTCAGGTTTTCAAACAGATGACACGTGGAAAGGCAAAAATGTGACTTTGACGTGTTATCGTATTGTCATCGTTTTGATAGCGCTTTGTTAGAGTTAAAAACTATACCATAAGCACCATAACACTTTAAAAGACGGTGTTAAATAGAGGCATTGGGCCTGTTATTACTCAAAAATGCATGTGAGTAAGCAAGCAAGCAAGTTTTTTTCAGCACAGATAAAAAGACCGCTAAGCTTCGCTCCCGCCTTAGCCTTCCTACTGCCCTGACCCATCATGCTAGCTCGCTTACGCTCGGATTATGCAATATAATAATTATGCTAAACAATATTAATCATATAAAAAATTGTCCTTGTTAATAGTATCATATTTTTAATTCGATCGAACAAAGTTTATGTAGGCCCGGCAGAGTGTACTCGTACTTACAAGTAAAATATTTTTTATTGCGTGCATTCTCAATTAGGCATCCTTATACTTTCGATATTATCGACAGAAGCCCTGCTGCATAATTGAGAACGCACGCGCTGAAATGTGTTTTGTACGCTCTGACGGGACTACCTACTTAAACTCGCCGGTTTAGGAAGAGAATAACACCCCAGCAGTCGGAATTAGTAAACATCATGTTTACATTATTTAGCAGAGGACAGCATTTTGATAATCTTCTTCAGAACGTTTTCGCTGTCTCGGATATTTGGCCCATTAGCTGCACAAAATCCCGGGCTAATCGATCACGGCCTGTCAACTGTATTTCCACCCCCGGGGGATAAGGGCCGATTACTGCATGTTCAGACAAGTTTAGAACTACAACGGCGTATACAATTATAGTTCGCTTTTATATTAAACCTTGTTGAGAAACAACAAGCTCTAAATTTAGGTGAATAGTTGTGAACAATTATAATGTTTTTTTGAGTGTGTGTAGTGACTTAGACACTTGATAATGCCAAATTTTTTCGATGTTTAATTTCGTTTTAAGTTTCATATAAATGAACGTATACGGTATATTAATTGGACAAAGAGAAGGCCTAAGAACACACCTGATGTAAGTGGGATTTGAGACCCGCAGATATTTGAATTCTCAAGACCACATTCCAAGGCTGCTACCCTGAGGACCAAGATGGAATGCCTCTAAGGTAGTCATTTCACCCGTTGTATTATCCCTTACACAGGAACACAACACTGGTAACCCTGTTCTGCGGTGTAGGTTAAAAGATAAAATGGTGACAGATATACCACCAAATCGTGTTAAAGGTCACCACCACCAAATACCACCAATAAATAAAGATAAATCAATCAATAAATCTGGGGACCTAGTGAAAAAGGCTATGTCTATTATACTCCGTTCTTGTATATACCCTTTTTTATTGCGAGTTAAGTCGACTTGTTCCCTTTTTCACTAAACTGAAACTTCGTGCGTCTACATATTTCAGTTAAAGAGATACGGCGTTGTGGCGATGATGGAGTAAATAACAAAAAAATACGTTTTTGTATGTAGGCCTCTGTAATGTTTAATTTTATAAGATTTTTTGAATTGTTGTTAAAGTAGCTATACTGGGTGTAACATGAGGA
Source organism: Acleris emargana (assembly GCA_927399475.2). NCBI lineage: Eukaryota > Metazoa > Arthropoda > Insecta > Lepidoptera > Tortricidae > Acleris > Acleris emargana. The sequence continues at coordinate 5,195,549 of OV656836.1, read as the reverse complement.
AACCGAATAATTTCAACAGCGTATTCCTGAGCTTGTATGAAGCAAAAAATGTTGAATGAACCCAGGCCCAAATATGATTTTTATTTTTTTATCCAGTAGGTACTGAAGATTTCAATACAACTCCATACTGGATAAAAAATAAAAATCATAATTCAACCTGGTTCATATAACATTTATTGCTTTTTACGACCTCAGGAATACGCTGTTGGAATTATTCGGTTTCCTCATGTTACACCCAGTAGATATACAAACTCTGTGAAAATCTCAACTGTCTACCTGTTACGGTTAATAAGATACAGCCTGCGGGCAGACGTACAGGAGGAGCTTAGTAACAGGTCCTTTGGGTATGGAACCCTAAAAAACATAATTATCAAGTATCAAGAAGCGATGATCATGGTGCTAATCGTGAATTCATTGATCAAAATGGCTTCAGGGTTACAACCGAAGGCGATTACAGACACAAGTCAAACTGAAGGAAACAACTACGCATTAATCTATTAATAAGATGAAAGGGTGCCCTAATATTCTTGGTATTTTGCCAATGTAATTACTAGGGTTGCCATTTATTAAAGGAAGGTTTTTTTTTGCATGAATTTTGACGTTAATAAGTTAAAAAACTATAGCGTCAATACATTTTTTACTAGAGTTTATTTGATTTCTTCACGTATTTGTATTTTCATATCGCTTCTTGATACGGGATGTGTTTTTAAGGCTCTCGTTAACACCCTTTGGTGACGAAACTCTAAAAAACTTATAAAGCGATGATCATGCTGCTTATCGTGAATTCATGGATCAAAAAGGCTCCAACAACCGAAGGCGCTTACAGACGCAAGTCAAACTAAAGGAAACAACTAGGCATTAATCTATTAATAAGATGAAAGGGTGCCCTAATATTCTTGGAATTTCGCCAATGTGGTTTTTAGGGATGCCATTTATTGAGTTTTATTTTTGTATAACTTTTAATATTAAGTAATAAGTGAAATGTCAAAACGGTGTGACACATTTTTACAAGCTTTTTGTGGTGTTTTTTAGGTTAAAATATGTTGTAAACGTAAATTTTTAATTAGTTCCCGTAAATCGATAGGCCTCAAATTTGGAATACCTACATTATGCATAACAATGTTATATTATGTACGCTATGTAACAGCTGATCTGACCACAGATTCTTAGCTGTAGGTACCTTAACGTAAATATATTTTTAATTACCTACTAGAATTATAGAAATCCTTACAGCTTATGATAAATTAATTAGTCCTATTTATTCCAAGTAAACCTCTCCGCATTACTGGAACTCATTTAGTAAATTTATGAGTAATTAATATTCTACGCTTATGATATAGTAATTAAATTGTTAATAAGACATTTAATTAAGTGATTTTACATACCGGTCCAATTGACCTACATTTATTTTGAGATATTATTTTAGTTGTTCCTTCGTATTCTTAAAAAAAATATAGGGATAGAGATATTACATCAAGGGGTTTTAATTCCACATAAATCCGTTGAAATAATGATATGTAAATGCTGTGTAAGTTTTTGTTAGACGGTCCCTTTCATCTTGTATTCATAAATCGCAAGCAAAAGGTCGTAACATTGCCCCATTTTATTGGCATTGGGGCTTAAAAATACCTCTTTCGTTTCAAAAAGGCATTCTGAAGCCCTCTGTAGGGTGCAAACATCTACATAATTGACTGAAAGTTCCTCTCTTATATAAGGAGAAAAAGTTTCAGTTTATTGAAAGTCTCAGAAATACTTCAGAGGATTCTGTTATGAAAATTCTTTCAGCGGCCGATATTTTTTTCAATAGATCGTTACTTTGTATATCGAACACGAGTCAAAGTTTGGTGTTTTGGTGCCAATTTGTCTCGGAACCCGGGTCTTTATGTACAAGTTTTTTATTTTATGCCTTAAACTTTGTTCCCTTTTGCAGCACAAATGCGATTGATGGGAAAAAAACATTTCAACTTTTTTAAAGAATTCTTCGAACACGTTTTTACAGTGTTTTGAACTTATTTTGAGTATTTGTTTTTCTGAGCGTAACAAAGAAACGGGGCCATTCCACCGTTACACCAAAAACAGCTTCTTTTTATTAGTGATCTTCTCGTTATTCTCTTATATTTTTAATTATGTTTGTTAAGGAAAAAAAATACTACCCAAATAGAACACCGTTCTGTAATCATTTCCCTAGTTTCTTATTACAATATCGAAATAAACCTTAATAAAAAGTATCCATTTCGTGTATTACGTTGGAACGACCCAACTTTCATTGACGAGCTCTCTTGCTTGCTACTCTAGGATTCTATTCTACTGGTTAAAACCATATTGCCTTCGACGTCTTTATCTTTACTGCCTTTCTAAGCCTATAAACGACCTCTGATTCAAACATATTAAATACAAAATAAAATGGGAGGGTAGTAAGGTGTTTAAAATGTCATAAAAATTTAGAACACTATCACTATATTATTTTAATGACCAGAAATAAAATTGTTGGTCAGAGTAATTGCCAACCCTAAGGTTTAGGACAGACAGAAACAGTAGCAGAGTAATTTCATTTACAATGACGGTATTTCACAACAGATCTGGAGTCGTTAACGTGTTGTTTATTTATAAAACTTACGTTTGTTACGTGAATTGTGCTTCTGAATTACTGGACTATCAATCTTGGCAACATGGGAGTAATAACTTTGATATTTAAAGCAGTAAACCTTATCCCTTTATTTGATATTTACAGCAGTAATTTTCTTTTACTTCAAAATGCATATTTAGTTTAAGTAAACTTTGTTACTCTCTGTAAAATTTATACTCCAAAGACAAAGTCTATTAAAAAACAAGCCTGGCATGCTTTTATATTACCGTCGTTATTATGTTCATACCCATTGTTCACTTTCGTGGGAATCAATAGATTTAATACTGGTAACCCACAGACTTCCGGCCAGGGTAACAGTTTGTTATATGGCAACATAGATAGATCTAACTTCCGACCGGCACCACGCCGTAATTTTCTAATTAGTTTAATTTGTTGTAAAAGTCACTTTTTCCTCTCTTATTGGAGTTGTCGTGCATATAAAATAGTTCAATTCATATAAGTGCGGATTCACTGTGTTTTCCTACACGGGCAAGTGCTATATTAAGGTGTCAAAGGCAAAAACGGTGGTAAGTCGAGCTCGCGCGCTGTGAGTAGCTGATGAGCCGCCAGGGACAGGCCCAGGCCCAGCGTTGCCCCGCTCCAAAGGATATCAGGTATGTGATGAAGCACTTAGTCTAACGGTCCGTATTGTCGCCCAAATAACATATTTTCGTTTGTTGTTCCTATCTTCGATAATCCAATAATTCGATTTCGAATAAACCCATACAGTCCACTATTCTCGTCAGTAACATTGGTTCTTCGAACCGGATCGTGAAAAGTGATTTTTTTTGGCTATAAATTAAAGCATTAATCATATTTTAATTGTCGAGGGTAAGACCCACTGTCGTATTTTTTTCGTTAAGAGGGTAGGAAAACGTGACTTATATTATAGTAAACTCGTTTCGAATAGTTTAGTTGGCAATATTGTAATGTAACGTCCTCTAGACATAGACTATCGTTCCCGCGGTAACTTTATCGGCAGCGCTGTTTATATGTCCTGTGGTTGTATTGGCAGCACTGTTTATATGTCGTTGTGACATTTGTCATTTAAATCCAGTTTTCGTTCTAAATAAAACTTAGATTTCGTTGTTTTGTTTTCGTTTTCGCTCAAGTTTTATTTATTGTGTGAATAAAATGACGAATGTCAAAGGAAATAGTAACGATAGTGGTGATGCGGATAGAATTGAACGTGATTACGCGATGATGCGGTTGGAATATATCGCCGCTAACGACTTAGAAGGGTATGTCGAGTCAGATTTGACTCCGTTAGCGGAAAGCTTTCATAGATCTCAAAGAGAAGTATTAACGGCTAGTAGTGCTACGGAACGCAGTGCAGAGTTTCCCTTAACTATGGAGTTTGATAAGAAGATGAGATCCGTTCTTATTCGGTTACGCAGCCGACCAACTGTAAATGTGTCGAAAGTAGGCGAGTCCTCAGCTAAGTTACCAAAAATTAATATTAAACCATTTGATGGCCGGCTTGAGAATTGGATCTCATTTATTCAGTTATTTGATTCGTTAATACATAAAAGGGACATTCCAAATATTGAAAAATTACATTATTTGATAACTAGTGTTCAAAACAAAGCTTTGGATTTGATAAAAAACTTTCCAATTACTGATGACAGTTATATTGATGCCTACAATACTCTGTTCAAGTATTATAATAAAAAACGTCAGATTGCTTTTACATATTATGAGAAGATGTTGTACTGTGACCAAATTAAAACAAAATCAGGTGTCGAGCTGGAACGAGTTCATCGAATATTTGTTGAAACATTGACAGTTTTAGACAAACTTAAATTACCTGATAGAAATTTCATGTTATTTCATTTACTGTGGTCAAAACTGGACAGGTCAACTCGTGAAGCGTTCCAACTTGAGTTTAATTCAGATGATATTCCAAACTTTGAAAAATTGCAAGAATTTCTGGAAAAGCATATTAGGGCATTTGAAGTAACTGACATCAAACATTCAGGCAATAATTCTGTTGGTAAAGGCAATAATAATGTTCCTTTTAGTAATAAAAAGTCCAAAGTGACACTTATAGCTACATCATCAACATGTAACTTCTGTAATGGCCCGCACAATCTTGCTGGCTGTGATAACTTTTTAAAATTGAATACTACAGCCAGGTTTAGCTTTATCAAGGATAAGGGCTTATGTGTTTGTTGTTTTTCGAAAGACCATAGAGTTAAGCAATGTTGTGAATCCTCTCGTTGTGATGTGTGTGGGTACTCTCACCACACCTTATTACATTTTGATAAACAGACTGTCACTACTTCTGAGGCTAAGGAAGCCCCGCATGTGACAGTAAAGGATTCCTCCAGTAAAAATGTTGCTTTGACTACTATTTCTAAAAATAGTACATTGTTGTTCTCCACTGCCCAGGTTTTAATAATGGATGGCTCTGGCCAATATCAACCTGTTCGTGCCTTGTTGGATTGTGCCAGTGCATGTAATTTTATATCGCAACCATGCGCAGAGCGTCTTGGAATAAAAATAAAGACAACTATGGAGTCTGTCTCTGGGATCGGGCATACTGTGGCCCAACCTAGGGGTTCATTGTCATACAGGATCAAACCCATTGGTACAAATGTAACTAAATTTAATTTTGAGGCATTAGTTTTGCCGTCTATCTGTTCTGATCAACCTTGTCAGTCAGTTGACCACTCGAAGTGGTCTCACATTAAGGACTTGCCTCTTGCTGATCCAAGCTTTGGTCATCCTGGACCCATTGACTTACTTCTTAATGCGGATATTTTTGCATCGTCTCTTGTCAGCGGTCGTAGATATGGGCCTCCAGGCCAGCCGAAGGCTATCGAGAGCATATTTGGTTGGATTATAATGGGTGAATGTGATATTGTTCATTCACACACAGTCAATACTCGTCGTAAAGATTGTTTTTTCGTGTCGAACGCCTCGCTCGAGAATTTGTCGTTGGATAACTCTTTAAAGAGGTTCTGGGAAATAGAGAATGTTAGTCTGCCCAGTAATCCTGTATTATCAAAGGAGGACCAGCTGTGCGAGGATGTTTTTGTTAATAACTACTGTCGTAATACTGAAGGACGGTTTGTGGTACCATTACCTTTTGTCGATCCCACAAGCAAGCCTACCTTTTCGGATTCTCGTGCAATCGCCTTGAAAAGGCTGTTCTCGTTGGAGCGAAAGCTTTTGAAGCATTCAGATTTTCGTGATGCTTATAATTCTTTCATGGATGAATATGAGATCAGTGGTCATATGGAGGAAGTAGAGTCCTGTTTTTCTAATGTTGGAGAGTTCAATTATATACCTCACCATGCTGTTCTCAGGCCTGACTCAGTTAGCACTCCACTTCGGGTGGTTTTTGATGCGAGTTGTAAAGATGCAAATGGACTATCGCTTAACGATACACTTTTGGCTGGTCCCAAGTTACAAACTGATATTTTTGACGTGCTCACACGATTTCGGTGGCATAAGGTTGTATTTACGGGGGATATAAAGGCGATGTATCGTCAAATTTTGGTACCGGACGAGGATGCCGAGTACCAGCGAATTCTGTGGCGCCGTTCCACTACGGGCCCTATAAAGGATTACAGGTTGCGCACAGTCACTTACGGCGTGAAGTCTGCCCCATACCAAGCACTTCGAAGTATCGCGCAACTAGCCAAAGACTCTGAGGGTAACTATCCTACCGGTGCGAGGATACTGGGTAGAGATATTTATGTCGATGATATCGTAACGGGCGCTAACTCTCTCGAGGAGGCTCTACTATTACGGTCTGACCTTTCGAATATCTTGTCGTCGGGTGGATTCCATTTAAGAAAATGGACCTCCAATAATGGGGATTTTATTGCCGATCTCCCTCCATCTCATTTATACTCAAACGATTTTAAACATTTCGATGAAATGACGGATTTGTCGCTTAAAATATTAGGGCTATCGTGGCGTCCGCAGACGGATTGCTTTCAGTTTGAAGTGGCAAGCCCCTGTGATGAACGGTGTACGAAGCGAACCATTATTTCTAGCATCGCCCGTATTTATGACCCGCTTGGTTTTTTGTGTCCCGTTGCATTTCATGTCAAATACTTGATGCAACTGTTATGGTCGTCGGGAGTTTCATGGGACGACGACGTCCCTGAGGCCATCACTTCGGAGTGGATTCGTTTTAAATCTCAGTTGTCCTTGTTAGCGGTAATAAAAATTCCTCGTCGCTTAGCTCATGATTTTAGATCGTTACAACTCCATGGTTTTTGCGACGCATCGGAGCGTGGGTACTCTGCAGTAATATACTGCCGTGTTGTCGATGCAGAGGGCTCTACATTTATCGAGTTTTTTTGTGCAAAGTCAAAGGTTGCGCCTCTTCGCAAACTATCAATTCCTAGGCTAGAACTCCTAGCCGCCGTTCTCTTGTCGGATCTAATGGCATCAGTCGAGGAAGCGCTGAAGCCTTTGTACATTATTAATGACGTGGTAGCTTGGTCAGACTCCAGTGTCACCCTAGCATGGATAAAGTCGTGTCCATCAAAATGGAAAACCTTTGTGGCTAACCGTGTCAGCCATATACAGGAAATAATAGCTCCTGATCGGTGGCGGCACGTCAGCACTTTATCGAACCCTGCCGATGTCGGATCCCGAGGCACGCTCCCAGCTGACCTGGTCAATTGTGACATTTGGTGGAAGGGTCCCTCTTGGCTTTTGGACCGCCAAGAGGCATGGCCTCGGTCTTCGTTGGACTTGACCACAAGCGACTCTATCTCTGAAGAGCAAAGGATTTACACCGTTTTGACTTCGAATGATGTAGATTTCGTTGACTCCCTTCTTCAAAGGTTTTCTTCGCTTTTTCTTTTAAAGCGAGTGTTAGCCTATTGCTTTAGGATTCTACGTCCAAGACACAGTAAAATGATCGGGTCTCTACAAATATCTGAAACGACTGCAGCTCTCATGTTTTTAGTAAAACATGTGCAGCATTCTGCGTTCGGTGTAGAGATTGGCCTCCTGGAAAAGGGACGGGCTAATTCCTTGCCTAAAGGTTTGCGTAAGCTTTCGTTATTTTGTGACGGTATTCTCAGGGTGGGCGGACGTCTGGGTAACTCAACAGTAAATTTCTCGGTTAAACATCCTATCTTGTTGCCGCGTTCCCATCGGTTAACTGCTTTAATCATTGACAAATACCATAAGAAGTTCATGCATCCAGGCGTTCAGACTCTACAAAATTTACTCGCGCAATCCTTTTGGATTTTGTCGCCCAAGCGGGCTATACAAGCTGTGACTGGAGGATGTGTAAAATGTTTTCATGCAAACCCTACCCCAGCTACAGTCCCGCTCATGGGAAATTTGCCGCGCTATCGTATCGCAAAATTAAAACCGTTCTCAAATGTGGCCATCGATTATGGCGGACCATTTGACCTCGCACTTGGGCGCGGAAGAGGCGTGAGGACGCAGAAAAGCTACGTCTGTGTGTTCGTTTGTACTTGTACAAAGGCGATACATATAGAACTCGCCTCGGAGTTATCAACAGAAGCTTTCCTTTGCGCGTTAAAGAGGTTCATTGCCCGCCGCGGCCGATGTAGTCAAATTATCTCCGATCAGGGTCGCAACTTCATTGGAGCCAGTAACTACTTAGGTTCTCTTATGAAAAATGCTGCTGACGTTAATGAAATCAAATTTTCGTTTAATCCCCCTGGAAGCCCTCACTTCAATGGCCTAGCCGAGGCTGGGATTAAATCGGTTAAAACTCATCTCGCTAGAGTCATAGGAACCCAGCGTTTAACTTTCGAAGAGTTTTACACCGTCCTCGCCCAAGTAGAGGCAATGTTAAACTCTCGCCCTCTCACCCCACTTAGCTCTGATGCTAATGACTTTTCGGTGATTACCCCTGGACACTTTCTAACTATGGAACCTTTGTCCATCCTTCCCGAGGAAAACTTCACTGATGAAAACATCAGTGTCTCAAATCGTTGGAAATTAATTCAAAGAATGCACCAAGACTTTTGGCGTAGGTGGCATGCCGAGTACGTACACACGTTACAACAGAGGACTAAATGGAATAAAATAAATAACAACATTCGCGTAGGTACCTTAGTGTTCCTAATCAACGAACAAACAAGTCCTTTACATTGGAACATGGCTCGAGTTTCTGCCTTACACCCGGGGCCTGACGGTATCTGTAGAGTCGTCACGGTCCGCACTGCGGCTGGCCAGTACAGAAGACCTGTGGTAAAGCTGTGCCCGTTGCCAATAGATAACAATTAGTCTCGGATCTACGCATACTTTGTTATAGTTTTAGGTTATTTATTTGTATAAGCTTTTGTTAGAGTCGTAAATACTGCCTATTTAGGTGAGCGGTATGTTCACTTTCGTGGGAATCAATAGATTTAATACTGGTAACCCACAGACTTCCGGCCAGGGTAACAGTTTGTTATATGGCAACATAGATAGATCTAACTTCCGACCGGCACCACGCCGTAATTTTCTAATTAGTTTAATTTGTTGTAAAAGTCACTTTTTCCTCTCTTATTGGAGTTGTCGTGCATATAAAATAGTTCAATTCATATAAGTGCGGATTCACTGTGTTTTCCTACACGGGCAAGTGCTATATTAAGGTGTCAAAGGCAAAAACGGTGGTAAGTCGAGCTCGCGCGCTGTGAGTAGCTGATGAGCCGCCAGGGACAGGCCCAGGCCCAGCGTTGCCCCGCTCCAAAGGATATCAGGTATGTGATGAAGCACTTAGTCTAACGGTCCGTATTGTCGCCCAAATAACATATTTTCGTTTGTTGTTCCTATCTTCGATAATCCAATAATTCGATTTCGAATAAACCCATACAGTCCACTATTCTCGTCAGTAACACCCATGTTAATTTTTTCAGGCTAGCACGGATATGATGACTTTAATTTTGAAAAAAGAACGATGCGAAGAGCGTCTTTTTCTCCCTAGGAATAAAATAAACGTATGAAAACTCATTCGTGCCTGCTGCGTTTTTTTCTTAAACTGTATCATTTGCATACAAACTCGTCAGGAGCAAGAAAAACATCCCTCACAGCCACCTTAATAACGCAGCGGTGTCGTCGTCGGGCGGCGCGGCGTGGTGCGGGCGGAGGTTAATTGTGCTTAAAATATACAGGGTGTAAGGGACGGCTCACCGAAAACTGAAACCATAGCTTCAGACCATGAACCACTGAACTGAAATCCAGTGGATTTTTTTCCGGGAAAACGAAAATTTTCTCGTTTTTTACGTGAAAATGCCATTTTCACTGTTTTTTTTACATAATGAGCTTCAGTATGTCATAATATGTGGTCCTAGATCGGTTTATATGCAAAAACATGGAAAAAAAACGAGAAAATTTTCGTTTTCCCGGGAAAATTTCCACTGGATTTCAGTTCAGTACAATGGTCTGGAGCTATGGTTTCAGTTTTCGGTGAGCCGTCCCTTACACCCTGTATAATATACTAGCGGACCCGACAGACGTTGTCCTGCATGATATCTGCCATGCAGGACAACGCCATCTGCCGGGTTTATTTGTGAATCTAAACCATCCTCGAATCCACTTGAACACACACAAAAAAAATCAAATCGGATCAGCCGCTTAGGAGGAGTTCACTGTCAACACACGGACAGAAGAATTATATATATAAAGAAAGGTTTGTATCCTTGCCTTGTTTGCTAAAGTTACATGTAAAAAAAATATCGAAATAAATATCTGGGGACCATGTCACACCAATTGACCTAGTCACAAACTATAAAAAGCTCTAAACAACGATAATATTAATATTTATATAGAGAAATATATAAGACGCTCTGGTTTAGGTTGGTAGTGACCCTGCCTACGAAGCTAGCGGTCCTGGGTTCAAATCCCGGTAAGGGCAAATATTTTTGTGATGAGCGCGAATATTTGTTTTTGACTCATTGTTTTCTCTATACATATAAGTATTTATATGGTTGTCTAGTACCCATATGCTAAACGAGTGGTCTATCTAATTATCAGAGGCCGGAATATTCATGGCACTTTTCAATAACGCTAGTGACTCCTGGTTTATCGACTTCCGTTATACAGATACAAAAAAAAAGTACAACTTTTGATTTTAGTACCCGGTGGCTCTGGCTACCGAAGGAGCCAGTGTCAAAAACTACTTTATTTCTGTCTTAAGACACGAAAAACCATTTTGTTTTTTTCGCTATTATATATATGGGGTTTTGAAAGGTAAGGAGGAGAGATATAAAATCTATATCTTCCAGATAACCTTAGGGTATATGAAAATTTGACATTGACATAGGTATGCTATTAAATTTAAAGTAACTTTGAAAACTATATATTTATTGTTAATCAGTTATCAGTTCTCAAATATGGCTACCAATATCTAAGCCATTGCAGCTTCTTCAATTTCATGTTCAAATTTCGTTTTAGTTCTAACGAGTGTTTTCTTTGGCTATTCAAGAAAGAAGATCATCATAATATTTACCACATTTGGCTTACGAAAAGTTGCTAACAGTCTATTTTACAGTTTTATACATCGATATTGTAATTGTAATTATAATTGTAAGTCGATAAATAAGAAGTCACTATGACAACTCAAAATTGCCACGAAAATTCCGGCCTCTGATAATTATAGTTAGCAGTGTAAGTTCACATTAGGCTTTATAGGAAGTTATGGGCGTTGTGACGTTTTAAAAACCTAAGGCTGTAATAGCACACGACGGAAATGTGTCGACACGCATATATTTACTCACTGTCCGGCTAACGAAGCGGTTGAAACCAAGCCATTTGTTACCCTAGGGAAAGGCGAGTTGCATGTCGACTTTACTTTGAAAAAACCTCGTATCTACATTTCGTGATGTACTATTTTAAACTTAAACGTAGAGGGAATTAAGTTCAATCTCATACATCTCAAAATATCATATACGAGTTTTTTTTAAAGTAGTAACGATTTGCCTCATGTTGTGTCATCAAGGTATAGCCACGTTAATTATGGTAGAAAAAAGAAAACTAACGTGTAAATTAAGGTTGTGCAAAATATGGTTACAGAATTATCATAATAAATAATTGCTTTTAGAGTTGAAAGGTAATTTTGTAGTTCTGCCTTCCCCACTCTGGGATTACACGCATGAATGTATGTACCTTAATGTAGGTAATTTTACCTGATCGGTAGGACCAGCAAGACCAGCATGCAACCAAGGTATTATTGTGGCCCTGGCCAACTTTTTATGTGATTCCAGCTTTTTTTATTGAATAACAAGATCGAGCTGGTGACATTAATGAGAAGAGGCGTTTTCAACTTTGAAATTTCTAAATACCAGTGGTTTGAAGGGTGCATGGAGAGAATTGTCTTGCCACTTTTTTACAAAAGATTTTTTCAAAAAATTTAGAGTACACAATAAACTATTAAACACCAAATACAGAAAAATAATGTAATGTGAAAAAATCATTGGCACGAAAATTAGGTACGTACGAAGTTACATGGTTCCAAATTTGCAATATACGATTTTTTCGAAAGTTATTAAGGTGATTAGACATAATATTATGCGTAGCAGAAAGAGTATATTATGCCAGCTATAAGTTTTTTTGCTATGAGATTTTTGATACAGGAGGGAGGGTTATTATGACGTAGTGTTGCAGTTCACAACACGCTGAGAGAATAGGACATAACTATATAACTGCTATAGCTCTGTCCTTTACGCTAAAATGATGATGATGAATGACGCCGTAAAAAGTAGTAATGTATGTATGTATGTATGTAAAACTCTTTATTGCACATAAACAATTACAGACATGTTTGCATCAATATAAATAATGTACATAGGCGAACTTATCCCATATGGGATCTCTTCCAGTTAACCTTGGGGTAGAAGAAGCAAGGACAATGCCGAAGGACAGACAAATTAACAAAATTTCAGAAAATAACAAATAGTACATACAACAGAGAAATAGGAAGTAAATAAAATATCTTCCTCAATAAGATACATACCTAAACATATAAATAATATAATATACAATATAATACTACCACACATACGTAAACAGCAGTTAAAACCTACACTCAGGCTCATCCTGTTTATTTAGCCACAACTTCTTCAATCTTTCCTTCAATGAACAGACAGATTTAGATTGCCTCAAGCACGATGGAAGCTCATTCCACAATTGGACAGAGTGTACCGTGAAAGATTTAGCATAGGTACGAGTCTTGTTGGATGGAACGGTAAGGGAAAGGTTAGCGTTAGACCGAAGGCGGTGTCCACTACCATCGGCCAAAAAACTAAACCTTTCGGAAAGGTACAAAGGAGAAGAAGGAGTGAAAAGTACATTGAAAAGTAGTGACAGAATATGCACGTCCCTGCGACGGCGGATGGGCAACCATTTGAGTTGCACACGGTACTGGGATATATGATCAAACTTCCGCAAACCAAAAATGTACCTTATACAAACGTTTTGCAGACGCTCAAGCTTGTCAAGCAGTTCCTCCCTGAGGTCAAGAAACGCTATGTCTCCATAGTCAAGAAGAGGAAGTAATAAGGAACGAGCAAGGGTAAGCTTAGTGTTAAATGGCAGAAAGTTTTGTAGACGTCTCAAGGATTTTGACCCTTTAAATTTAATCAAAAGTCTAAATAGTCTGAGCTTTTAATACCAATTTTCAAAACAGCCGTTGCATTTTTTATTGTTTTGTGCAAAGCTATATGCTATCAAATAACCGCAAACTGCATTACTTACGACTCCAGGATTCTCTTTAATTAAATGTTCCCCTTTTATAACTTCAAACATGTACAAATAACATAAATATGTCATCAGCTCGCCGTGTCATTGTACATAATTTACCATCGTATAAACGGTCAAATACTTCACAAAAACGGTGTATTGTACTTTACGCCCACGTAAATGTTTACTAAGTCAACACAAGCCAGTCATAGGTACGTATTTTTGCGGCCGCAACGCTTACATATTTTATATGCAACAATGGAGCGTTGGCTGTCATCATATATTCATTGCGGGAGTTTCAACTTGTGGTCGTCACATGAGACGATATAATATTTATGACAAAAATTCGCGTAGTTTAATATGATGATGAGATAAATTAAAGAACTATACCTACAGTTTTTAAACGGTTCGTTTTTACTATTTAGTTTTGTAATAATAAAGCACCTCATGTTTATTTCTTTGGACAGAACTTTATACTTAAAAATTGAGTTACTTTATTAAATAAACAAATTACAAAATTAAAAAAATAGACATGGCCGTTTGATACACCCTCTAAAATTATATTAAATACAATAGATAAAAGTTATTACTTAAAACCATGTTTAATCTACATTATTACAAACGATAACGATGAAAACTTACAGATAGTATTTTTTCCTTACTCTTGAATAAATTAAACTATCTTAATAAAGCCATGAATAGCTGCCAAAAATTATGACCTAATGGCGCTTAAGCCACATTAATTTGCACAAACAATACTAGTCAAGGATACTATTATGATTAGGCTATTTACTTATAAATAACAGGATACACTCTGTGGGCACTTAGAAGGTGCTTCGCATTTGTACTTCTCCCTCACTCGCTCTTAATAAGAGCGTATGAAAGCGAGTGAGAGCCACTTTTAAGAGGCATCGCACTAGCTCCCTACTCACATACAAATTTGGTACTATAATTTCTCAGCTAAGCTTTTCTAAGTCTTTTAACTACTAACACTCGCGGCAATTCATTAATTAATTCTTTCACTAATTAAGATTAACAAAAAAAAAAGAATCATGTTTTTATTACGCCAAAAAGCCTCTTTCATACTTACGTCCGCTAGGTTGTCCATCCTAGTTTGCACCGGCGGACTTTTCCGTCTAATTACTCGCGGCACAAACGGGGTGTTTTTTTCACCCGCCGCGCGCCATGTTGCCTCCCTCGTAAACACGTAAATGTCACCGGTTGCCGTGCATACGTTACGTATTTAGGAAAGGTAAAAACAAATGAGGAATGTTTTTAAGAGACACGACAAAATTGTGATGTGATGTGAAAGGATAATGAGTAATGTTTTTAATTTAACATTAATTTTGATCTACTTAGTAACGTATTGTTTTTTATTAAATGTGTTCTGAAACCGTTCGGTTTTGACTAACATTACGGCTTCAGCAACCACTTCATTAATGTCGCTATATAATTACCTTGTCAATGCTGTAAGTCGTTACTTTTTTAAATTTTAAACAACGACATGTTCAAATTACCAACAAATGTGTTGTTTGCCGTTTTAAGATGAGCCGCTCACAGAGTATTCTAATAATAATTATTTACTATTATAAAACTCAAACTAGCGTGAATTATGACACGAACATAAAAAACCCTGCTAACCTCGATTAGAATAGGATTAGCACATATCGTTTTTTAAATTAATACATGAAATGGTAGAGTGTGCAAATAGTTAAATGAAAATAATTATTAGTAGGATGAATTTTGCCATTTTGGGCCTAAGTTAGCAACAATCAGCAGCCAAATACTATAAGCTACATCGACTTTCCTCCAGTATCTTTGAAGTTACTCTTTAATTGACGAAGTTAAACGTGCTAACAACTGTATGAACAAAAGACGGTCGGGCGGGTTTTTTTGCCGGTAACTCCGGTGAGTGTATCAGCAGCCACAATATTGAATTTTTTTTTTTAACACAATCTAGTACCACTGTACGAGCTAACGCACACATGTACAATTAATTCTATTTAGCGCATGATCTTGCGCAGCTAGCAATATTATTAGTATGTTGCAATAATGTATTACTTTGCAATAATTTACCTTTGACATTGTGGAAACAATAAAGTTAGTGTACTTACAGCATTCGAGCGTTTTAGTCATCCTAGCTAACCCTCAGCAGCTACCCTTAGCTTAGCTTACTTAATTACTGTTCGGTTCATACCGTACATTTTGGTCCTTCGAACTTTCATCTAAGTGGGATCATACGGGAGTGAAGCAATCTTTCCGTGGTTCCGCGTACTTGACTCAGTGCACTCTTAGTATATCGAAAAATTAGCGCGTTAAGACTATTCGTGAGTGATTGCCGTGCGTCACCATCCTCACAACAGCGTAATAGCGGGTCACAAGAATTGTTCAGCAGCATCTGTGGGTCAGAAGACTCGCAAAACAACACCAACACTTCTTAGCGTGAGTCAGGAGACTCGCCTAGCAGCAGCATTCAAGTAAGATCGTTCATATTTTACTTGCTTTAACCAGTTACCATGTCGAACTATGAAGAGCTCTTCAACCGCCAAGGAGAGATCGTCAGCGAGCTTCAGCGCATTGGCGCTAACTTCGACAAGGATTCAGCTCATCGGAAGACCTCGGAGTATCTTAAATTAAGGTTAGACGCTTTAGATAACCTCTGGGGAGAGTTCGAACTTAACAATACAACTCTTATAACATTAGCAGATAAATCGCAACGATACTTTACAGAAACTATTTATCCTCGTACGAAAAAGTACTATCGTGACACACGTGCGAAAATAGCAGCTTACGAGCCCTATACGGTAGAAAAGGCTACAGGCTCAGGCATTGGTCCGGGTGAAATTACTGACACTGCGTCTACTGCAAGGGTTGACGAGCTTCTGTCCTTACAAAGGACTAACTTTCGAGCATTCAAACGACTAGTATCGAGCATCAAGGTGAGTGAAATCAGCGAAAAGTGGGAATTAGAAGACGAGCTACGCAGCATCCAATCTAGATGGAACGCTATCGACAAGCTACATCTCGAAATAGACAACATTCTTGAAGGCGAGGATGAAGTGTATCAAGGTTCATTTACATTGCACGAAATGTCATTTAAACAAGCGAAAAAAGCACTTAATCAAAAACTGTCAGCTACTTCTCACATTCAGCAAGCTACCCCTTTACTAGAAATACCTACTTTTACAGGCAAATACACTTATTGGCCTACATTTTTCGACTTATTTTCCGAATCTATACACAACAATAACTTTTTATCTAAAGCGCAGAAAATGCAACACTTAAAAGGAAAAGTAAAGGGGGAAGCAGAGCGCCTTATCCAGCATTTAAATATCTCGGCTGAAAACTACGATATAGCTTGGGAGATACTCACTCATCGCTACAATAATCCGCAAGTATTATTTACTACCCAAATTGAAACGTTCCTAAATCAGCCAAACATCAGCAAACAAACGTCATTCGAAATCAAACGTCTCTACGACACCACTACTGAATGTATTCATGCTATTCACAACTTACGAGTAGGTGTGAATACTAATACTTGGGATCCGATTTTAGTCCACTTATTAACGAAAAAATTAGATAGTGAAACCTACAACTCTTATAAGGAATCACGTAAGTCTCCTAGAGAATTACCTAAACTGGATGAACTCATGACTTTTCTAGAGAGTAAGTTCATCGCTCTCGAACCAACTCATAAAAGAGAGAGAGAAACCACAGCTTTAGCTAAACCAGCTCCATTCTATCAAACTAAGTCAAATTATAAGCCAAACCACTATACCAACAAGCACCCTTCGAGGTATTTAGCAGCTTCTACATCCACGTGTAAGTGTCCTCTATGCAATTTAGATCACGAGCTATACCGGTGCCAAAGGTTCATTAACATGCCAGCGGAAACGAAATTGAGGACAGTTGCGAAACTTCAACTATGTGTAAATTGTTTATTTAAGCATGCAAGTAATAAATGCACATCAATAAAAAGATGCAAAGAATGCAATAACGATCATCATACAAAATTGCATGACGCGTATATCGGGTCACAGAGATTTACGGCAGTGCCTACTAGTGACCAAAAACCGACTTTAGCAACAACAGCGCCAACCTCAACCAAACCGTTTAGCAACAAACAGCACACAGCAAGCCACGTTGCCGCTGAAGATGAAGAAGTTTTACTAGCAACAGTTTTATTACAAATTAA
This sequence comes from Acleris emargana, assembly GCA_927399475.2. Lineage (NCBI taxonomy): Eukaryota > Metazoa > Arthropoda > Insecta > Lepidoptera > Tortricidae > Acleris > Acleris emargana. The sequence continues at coordinate 5,178,057 of OV656836.1, read as the reverse complement.
AGCGATCGGTGGCAATTACGTCACATTACGAGCATTACTCGACCAAGGCTCTCAGATTACATTAATATCAGAGAATGCCGCGCAGCTGTTAGGGTTGCCACGCCAGAAATTTAGCGCCTCTGTATCTGGCGTAGGAATCGTGCCTAAACAAAGCAAACAATTAGTTTCTTTACAATGCTCATCTATTTACAACGATTATAACTTCAATACAGATGCATGCATTATTCATCGAGTAATTGGTGACCTTCCGAATGCAACTTTTTCGAAGCAAACATGGCCTCACATCCAGCATATGAAACTAGCAGATCCTGAATACAACGTGTCCAAGTCAGTTGATATCTTACTAGACGCCAGCGTTTACTCTGACGTTATAATGAATGGTCTAGTCAAAGGTTCTCATAACGCACCCATAGCTCAGCAAACTAAGTTAGGTTGGATCTTGTCTGGGAACGTCAAGACCTTCAACTGCAGCGTTGTAGTTAACAACTTAGACGAAATAGCTAAGTATTGGGAACTAGAGGAAATACCCAATACACAGCCGGACCTCACTAATGAAGAGCAATACTGCGAAGAGCACTACATAGCTACTACAAAAAGACTCGAGGACGGTAGGTACGAGGTAGCCCTACCAATGAAGCCTTATTACGAAGAAAGGTTAGGGTCTTCTAAAGCCAAAGCAACAGCACAATTTATACAGCTAGAAAATAAAATGGCAAAAAATCAAGCGTATTCTGATAGCTACAAACAATTTATTCAAGAGTATCAACAACTGGGCCATATGAAGCTAGCAAACCAGGGTGACCATACTAACTATCATATGCCACATCACGGTGTCCTAAAGCCCGAATCTACTACTTCTAGCATGCGAGTAGTATTTAACGCCTCATCTAAAACTAACTCGGGGCTTAGTCTTAATGACGTCATGGAATGTGGCACGAATTTGCAGCACGACTTGACAACACTGATTCTAAATTGGAGACAGTATAAATATGTTATCACAGCGGACATAGAGAAAATGTTTCGTCAAATTTTAATCAGAGACAGCGATCAGCATCTTCAGTGTATTATTTGGAGAGAATCTCCGCATGAGCCACTTCAGGAGCACCTACTTACAACTGTAACGTACGGAACCAAAGCTGCTCCTTACTTAGCGATGCGCACTCTACGTCAATTAGCTAAGGATGATGCCTTAAAATTCCCTCTTGCTGCAACAGCATTAGAAAACCATTTTTATATGGACGATTTACTAAGCGGTGAAAATACTATCGAAGCTACAAAAGAATTACAACATCAGCTAATAGAGATATTAAAAGGCGCAGGGATGAATTTGAGAAAATGGTCAGCAAACGACCCCGAGCTGTTAAACGACTTGTCGTCGGATCAGCTTGACAAGCCCTTTGACTTTAAGTGTTCAGAGTCTCGAAAAACATTAGGTCTTAAATGGACACCATCGTTAGACTCATTTATGTTTACAAACAAAATAGAGCACGCCGAGCATTGTAATACGAAACGCCAGTTACTTTCAGAAATATCAAAGATATTTGATCCGTTAGGCTGGCTCTCACCACTAACGATTCGAGCAAAATGTTTGTTTCAAACCACATGGTCTTCCTGTATAGGATGGGATGACCCTATCCCGGAACAAATTCGTAAAGAATGGGTCCAGCTACGAAACGATCTTCAAAACGTTAGCGAATTTTCGATCCCTAGATATTTAGGCAATATACAGAAAGCCTTTCAATTACATGGTTTTAGCGACGCGTCAGAGAAAGCTTACGCCTGCACTGTGTACCTGGTAGCGTACGATCATAAGGGCGTGTACACATCACGACTCGTCGCAGCGAAAACTAAATTAGCGCCATTAAAGAAGAAGGTTTCGTTACCGCGCCTAGAACTGTGCGGTGCCTTGCTTTTAGCTCAGCTTATGAAGATTATAATTGCTTCTTTAACCAATCATATTTTTGAAGTTTACGCCTGGACGGATTCCACTGTAGTTCTGGGTTGGCTTCATGGCGACGTATTTCGATGGAAACAGTTCGTCGCAAACCGAGCTCGAGAGATAACTGAAACTATACCAGCTTCAAATTGGAACCATGTCCGTTCTGAGGAGAATGCCGCTGACTGTGCCACTAGAGGATTATCAGTAGCAAAACTGAAAGATAATACGCTTTGGTGGAATGGCCCAGAATGGTTAACCAGTTTCGAACCCAGCTACATAAAAAACAAAGCTTATGAGCCCCCTTCATTAGAAACGAAAAAGGTTAGTGTAAACTCAGCTTTGCAACAAGTAAGCACATCATTAATAAATGAAATATTAAATAATAACAGCTCAATTACGCGCGCCGTCAAGGTAGTGGCATGGGTGTCGCGTTACAAAGCGGCGTTGCAACATAAACATAACACACGTGATGCTATCTTATCAACAACAGAAATAAACAAAGCGTATGAACTTATTGCTAAGCACGTGCAAGCTGAAGAATTTGAAAGCGACTTGGAAAATATTAAAGTCAAGGGTCATGTCCAAACCAACAGCAAGTTAGCTAATCTCTGCCCGTACATAGATGAAAATGGGATTTTAAGAGTGGGAGGCCGCCTTAGCAATTCAACAATAAATAGCTCAGCAAAACATCCAATCATATTGCCTAGTCACAGCCGTTTTACGGAGTTAATTATCAGTCAATCGCACATTACTACCCTACATGGCGGACCCCGACTCACTCTATCTTATTTACGAGAAGTGTATTGGATTTTAAGCGGAATGAGAACAGTTAAAAAACAGCTACGACAATGTATTAAGTGCCGTCGTTTCAGCACTGAGAAACAGCACCAATTGATGGCTGATCTACCACGACCCAGAGTCACGCCCTCCCGGCCGTTCACCCATACTGGCGTGGACTTTACAGGACACGTAGATATTAAAGCGAACAAGGGTCGGGGAGTGAAGACAAACAAGGGCTACGTGGCTGTGTTCGTCTGCCTAGCGACAAAGGCCGTTCACCTAGAGTTAGTATCTGATTTGAGCACCCCAGCATTTTTAGCAGCTTTCCGCCGTTTCTGTGCTCGGAGAGGGACTCCCGGCCGAATGTACAGTGATAACGGTACGAACTTCATCGGAGCTAAACGAGCATTGGACAACGAATACAGTAAAATTTTAGACACGATAAACCAAGACTTCTTCAGTAAAATTAGCGAAATGAACGTAGAATGGTCATTTAATGCTCCAGCGTGGCCAAGTGCAGGAGGCTTATGGGAAGCCGCCGTAAAAAGCTTTAAGCGACATCTGAAACGAGTCTTAGGCGAGCAAAAGCTTACGTATGAAGAGTTCAGTACTCTACTTCAGCAGATCGAAGCATGCCTTAATTCACGGCCTCTGTTCCCGCTAACGGAGAACCCTGAGGACGGCTATCTCACCCCCGGACACTTCTTAATAGGAGACTCTTTGTTATCTCGACCTCAATCTGACCCAGCTAATATTAACTTACCAGCTCGTTGGCAACTTGTACAAGCTATGAACAAGCAATTTTGGAAACTATGGTCATCGGACTATCTTCAGCATCTTCAAATACGATCGAAATGGAGGACACCCTGCAAAAACCTGGAAATATCTCAAATAGTGTTAATTAAGGATGATAATTTACCTCCAGGCAAGTGGGCCCTCGGCCGAGTAGTAGACCTTCACCCTGGAAGTGATGGATGCGTTAGGGTTGTGTCTCTTAAGACAGAAAATAAAATCTGCAAGCGGCCTGTAACGAAGGTTATATTACTACCAATTGAAACAGCTGACAATAATGTCAACATCTCAGCGAAGCATACAGACCAGCAAGCACCACCTGTAAACTCGAAAGGAGGACGTATGAAAAAGCGCAACACTTTCAAAAGTTACCTCACATTAGCTCTTATGTTCTTTTCTATGTTGATATCTCCAACTACGCCGCATGAGGTATCGCATGTCAGCACTTCAGCGCTTAACGACACAAAAGCACTTTACTTCGACAGAATATCGAACTTACAAATTATTCGAGATGAGTGGAAGCTTGTGGTTTATTATAATTTGACTAGCTACTGGCAAGCAATTACTAACATAGAGGCTTACGTAAACCATCTTAAAGATACTACTAAGAATTCTGCTACGCAATACCAGCAAATTACCAATCAGCTGACACACGAATTAACGGAAATAGAACATTACAACAGACTTTTACAGAGCTCAAACAAAAAACGACAGAAAAGAGGACTAGTAAATGGTGTCGGGAGCGTAGCAAACTATTTATTTGGAGTTTTGGATGATAACTTTGCCCATCAATATGCCAAGGATATTGAAAAAATCGCATACAATGAAAACCATCTCAAAAAGCTTATTAAAAATCAAACTGTCATAATTGAAGCAGAATTGAATATCATACAACGTAACGAACAGATAATGAATAAACAATTTTCCCTAATCAACGAAAATCTTCGTAGCGTAGCGGCAGACGTAAATAAAGTGCGGTCTGACGTCAACAACGGCTTATACATTACGTCATCAAGCTTAGCAGCTAGCATTATCCTCGAGAACCTGAGACGCATGCAAACTGCACTCGTAGACACTGTGACTGATATTAGTCACGGCCGCATCGATGCACATTTGTTAACTAGCAAGCAACTGGAAGAACAAATTAATTTCATATCAGGACAACTACAGGGCGATCTTAAGGTCCCCTTAGAAATGGGAAACATACGAGACTTGTATAAACTATTGAAGGTTTCAGCAAAGGTCTATAAAGATTATCTTATTATTGAAATTAAAGTACCACTTGTCAGCAATGAAATGCACGAGCTTGATAAAATAATTAGCATCCCTCAGAATATCGGCAAATATTCTTACCTGACTATACCTACTTACCCATACTTAGCCTTTAACTTACATAAAGACGCAGCTATTTTTCTATCAGAACACGATCTTCAAGCGTGCCTACATGCATCAGAAGAAAAGATATTGTGTAACTTAGACCAACCTACTTATGACTTAAATCTTCATCAAAATATTTGCAATTTAACTTTAATCACAACAAGCGAAATCACATCGCCCTGTGTATACGAGCATTCACAATGTGTAAATAGATGGATCAAATTACATCAACAGAACTCTTACCTTTACTCATGTTGCAATCAATGCAATATTCGCACATTGTGCACAGGTGAGCTAGCTATGAGCACTTTAGCAGGTAATGGCCTTATCAATATAGGTCAAGGTGGCATCCTTAAGGCTGATTCATTTACTATCCACTCTCATAACAGTTTCTTGCGAAAGGTAAATGTTCAACCTTCTATCGAAGCCCCAGAGGTATCCATTTTGAACAGCGTCATCAAGACATCTGGAGCCAGCTACAACTTCACTACGGAAAATCACGATCAATCATATCGCCAGGTTATGAACGAGATTAATAACCTGAAACAGCAGTCAACATCAGATCTGAGCGTTCACGACATACATCAATATTCTATCTCGTATGGTATGCTTGCCGTACTGATATTAATCGTAATCATAGCAGCCGGTCTTCGAGCAAAGAGAAGACGTGGTAAGCTACCTATACAGCTAGCGTCTCCCGGGGAGGAGGCCCCGGTGAGAGCGGCGCCGCGCACCCTCGTAGGAGCCGGCCCGCCAGAGTGCCGACAGTGTAGTGAAATGTGTAAATCTGTGAGCATGGTCAATCTAAGTATAAATAAAGGCACAGCGCCTCCTAAACCCCCCCGTTCAGTGTCGATCCTTATACCTTGTGAGTTTTTCAGTGAAACAGTTGAACCCACCGGAGACATTTAGTTTATTGACAGTAATTATTTACGAGACAATGAAGTGTAATTGATAATTATAGGCAAGACATAAAATATTTAAGTAAATGCAATTTATAAGCAGTAGCATTGTTTCCATGTCATTATAATTAAGTAATAAATAGCTACCTACTTCTTTAGTTAAAACTTAACGCTTTCGTATAATTATGTTTTAATTGTAATTTATGTACCATTTATAATAAGGCTGCCCTTATTTTCGGGTTGGCAAGATGTACGAGCTAACGCACACATGTACAATTAATTCTATTTAGCGCATGATCTTGCGCAGCTAGCAATATTATTAGTATGTTGCAATAATGTATTACTTTGCAATAATTTACCTTTGACATTGTGGAAACAATAAAGTTAGTGTACTTACAGCATTCGAGCGTTTTAGTCATCCTAGCTAACCCTCAGCAGCTACCCTTAGCTTAGCTTACTTAATTACTGTTCGGTTCATACCGTACAACCACAATAAGGGTGAATGTCCACAAGAGCTGTGCCAGGCAGAAGAGCGGTGCGCGAGGATACAATCCACCAATATCTATTCTCTTAAGACCCAATACCTATTTTAGTAACATTGTAATTTCAACCTTGTTGAATTTAACTATAGGGTGCCTTTTATGTTTTGTATTATGTCCTCAAGCGATAACCTGGGGACTCAGGAGGCTATATTTCATTTCATGTTGGCAGAACAGCGAGGCAGCAGTGGACAGCACAGTCCTGCTTTTTTGTGAACGCACACACCGTTTACTTGGTACCCTCAAAAAATTTGTCAGGCAACATTTTATACAAGATTAGTTCTGAAACTTAATTTAGCTACTTACTTTGTATACGCAATTACTTACTGAAACAGTTTGTTGTTGTACAAAATATATTATTGTTCACATTTAATTGACTTACGTGGCATTCGTTTGTTATACCTTTACCTTTAGTACCCGTTACTTATCCCGTATCTTATTGCCCGTGTGGTTGCCGGGTTAGACACTCCATGTCTTCCCGTGGATGTTGTAAGAGGCGATTAAGGGAATAAAGGCTTGTAGTACAGTTAGGCGATAGGCTTGCAACCTGTCACTAATACGCTGGTAAACATTTTAGCCTAATTGTGCAAAATGTGGTTACAGAATTATCAACAAGTTTTTAGAGTTGTAGGTTATTCTGTAGCTCTGCCTACCCCTCCCCGGGAACGAAGGCGTGAGTTTATGTATGTGTGTATGTACGTATGTACGTACTTATTTTTTATGAACCTCAAGGTTGTTTCTGGTTCACCTGTGTATATACTATTATATACCACTGTATGTGTTCTTAAAATAAATGAATAAATAACTGTTTTGTGAGTTCACACAGTAGCAGTACCTACTCTACTCTCCACTGTTCTGCCTCCGTGTGAAACCTGCGTCAGCGCAGCTCTCCTTTTGGAGGATTATGTGGTCTCACAGCCCTGGGTACTCATCCTATCAAACGAACGCGCTTGCATGTGTTATACCGGTAACATTTTATGTTGTGTTTACTTAATGTTGAAAAGCAATCAATTATTCACTGACCCGTTGGCTGACCCTCGCGGTTACATGGCCGCTTACGAGGTCAGTACGTCATTATTGTCTATTATTAGTGTATTAAATTGTCAACATTTCGTTGGTTTGACCTACCACATTGGCTAGTTATCTAAAAGTCAATTTTAGGTAGTTATACAATGAATATTAAAACAGCAAAGTATAAGTCAGTCAATACAATTTCAATTTTATTTTTTTAAGGTAAATACGGGCAAAAACTACTTATATTTTATTATTTGTTCCAATAGGCACTACTTTCGAAATGAATTTCTCCTTTGCTTGATGAAATGTTGAGAAATCTAATCGCGCAATGGGTTATTTTTAATAATATTATTAGTACCTATCTATTAAATTCAGTTAACAATACCACAATTTATTGTTGCATTGCTTTCAAAACACCCTCCAAGTACTAACTGAAACTTTATCGCATAGTTTCTGCAAACTATTTCCGAATATGCCAGGAAAACTATTTCCAAAACTTGAACATACATTTCACATGTGTGTAACTCAGATAAACTTGCAACTTCTGCATTGTCATAAACATAATCCAGTAATAATAGACCCCTTTCAAAACATAGTTGACATCAAAAGATACCAGGTCGTCAGCACCCGCCTGGAGTTTGACACTTCGAGATTAGTTGTCAACTCTGACGGATATTTGTGCCTATCTGTCAAATTGTAATGAGACTAGAAGTTATGGAAGGTTGTATTTAACTTTAAATAAGTTACGACTAAGTTTTGCGCAATGGTAAGCATTGGTACTAAAGTTACATTAGTCTATGACTCTAGGCTCTGATTCAATTGCCAAATAACTGTCTGTTAGATACATTGTAATTGACGGCTCATTTTAGTCATATGGGCATCATAGATTTATAGTCCGCTGGCCGATTTTGATCCGCCAGTTAATCGTATTAGTACAGAGTTATGTATAACTTTCTCATTCTAACAGATTGCTGTGTTCCTCTCGGGCTAATAATAAATCATCCATGACCTTATTGTCCTCTACTTTTTTCGACACTATTTCATTCTGTGACGACCACGAGCCCTTGGACGAGTTAACAGAATTTGGATCCTGGACCTGAATCGATATAAAAGGCTTTAATATTTTTTCTGTGCCAAATATGACAAATGCATTGCGCTGAAATTTTGGCCATAGACAAGGTGCATTGTGTTACGTTACGTTATCGTTATCTAAAATATATAGGATTGACGTAGGTAAGCGTACTGCCGGATGGTATGGTCGGACGATATCCGGAAGACGGGAGGGCCGACCTGGAACAGAATCGCCGCATCAAGAACTTCATGGAAGTCCATGGTAGAGGCATAATATGTTCAGCAGTATTTGTGTTAGTTTTAAAAATAATTATTTATTACTGTATTACCTTCTAATGTAACTGAACTTTTTTTTTTTTTTATATCATAGGAAGGCAAACGAGCACACAGGCCATCTGATGGTAAGTAGAAACTGTGACCCATAGACATTCGCATTCACAAGACCGCAATCCTAAGACTGCAAATGCGTTGCCAACCCTGAGGACGAAGATGGAATGCCTCTATGCTAGTAATTTCACCGGCTGTCTTATCCCGAAACCGGAACACAACAATGCGAACACTGCTGCTTGGCGGTAGGTTAATGGATAAGATAGTGGTACCAACCCGGACGGACCCTGCACAAGGTCCTCCCACAAGTATTATTGTATTTATGTATTATTGTATTTAATAATTGACAAAATTACCTTCTGCTTTAGTTTCTTGCGGCCGTTCTTCTCCGCAATGATGGTCTTGTCCGAAGCGCTAATAGATGCACTCCATATTACCGACATGTAAAAGAGCCCTCATGTGGACATTTACTGAATAAAAATTTTGAATTTTGCCGTGGACGATTTTATGCTGAGAAGAAGAAGAAGCCTACTGCCGGACGGTCACGTCGAGAGCTTAAGTCCATTCCATACATTTTGAGTTTTCGAAAATCGTTTACTTACCCACTTGATCTGTGCAAAGCCAGAGCTGTTTCCTAGTATGACAGGTATCCTGTGAACAGCTTGTCATAGAAACCATCCCCCTCAATCGTCAGGTGGGTTATTATGAGATTGCTATGCAGTTCATTTTACGGTGACCAGAACTTAAATGCCAAAGTGAAATGCGCTAAGAACAGAGACCGCAGAAAAAATACTTTGACAGTTAAGACCGGCAAATAGACACCATTATTTGACACCATTTGCATTCGCATTTTATGAATACGGCGCTCTACGTGTCTCGCCTGCACCACTCTGCAACGAAAGATGACGTGGTGGAGTATGTCCGTCAGAAGGTTGGATGCAGTCTGACGGTGTTCCAGCTGCGGTCGCTTCGCTACGTGCACTTCAGTTCGTTTGTAGTGCGCGTGCCGCGGTTTATGCTGGAAACCGTCGAGTGTCCTGACTTCTGGCCGAAAGGTGTCGTGTTCCGGCGGTTTCGGGGCAACCTACCGGCATCGATCATCACGCCAAGTTTGGCAAAACTGAACCACACTGTTCTGTCACCTCGGTGTTAGTTTTTAAGTTTTATATTGTTATGTATGTTAGTCTATAAGGTATTTGTAACTATGGGCCTCGTTGCTCGAAATAAAAGTTTATTATTATTATTATTATTATTATTATTATTATTATTATGTCTTTACCATTCACGGGACTATGGGAGTCCCGGACCTTTGGAAGGCGTACATGGAGCCGAAGCCAACACGCAGAGGCCCTTTAGACAAGTTTAATTTAGTAAAGTGATGGGACACCAACCGGCGATTGTCCCTGAGTTCAAACTATAAAAGTATGCTCCCACGGACAACCAACGGTTAGTGTAGGACTATTTAAGAAGGATGGAAGTATTAACAATAGGCTCTATGAATGAACAGATATGGATTGGTGAACTAGGCTATTGATGAAACTACGGCGCCTGCCTGGCCAATGCTAATTACTTTGGTTGAAATGGCAGGCGGTGACTCGCCAACTCAAGAATGGGCCTCCCGAAATAGCCGCATATATATAGCAGCAGGGAGGTAACAGTTCCAGAGGGGCTAAGGGTGGAGAGGTGCTTCTGGACTTTAAACGACCATAAGGTGCCCACTCACCACTTATGCAACACATCCACCCTTCGAGCATATAGCTCTTGCGACTCCACTCTGACCGGCCAATAAAGGCAAGCCAGAGGTGAGGGTCTGTTCCTCGTCATTATACACTCCAGCCGGCCGGTGAAGGCAAGCGTGAGGTGAGGAACAGGACCTACCCTCGGGAGCATTCAGGTCCGTGGTGTCGCCACTCACCAACAGCTCGCCACTAGCTGCCCTGCGGCCTATTAATTATTATTATTATTAATCTGTGTTACCAAATTATTTCTCCTCCTCCTCGCAACTATGGTCAAAATCATGAAAAAAACACTTTGTTTAGACTTTTTTGGTGAAAACAAAATCTCTAATATATTTTATGATTGTAGTTGTTAATATTTGAAGAAAAAGAAATAATATACTCAATTTGGGCACGTAAAAGTCACCAACATTTAAACTTTGTATTTTAAATGCGGTAACACCGGGTTTTTAGTATAAAAGCTGCCGGGTAGATGGCGCTGATTTTAATAAAAAAACTGGATTTTCAGTATGTTCTAAGTTACCATAGCATGCTGTACCGCATAGCAATCTCATAATAATCCCCAGGTTTGAAAACGCTGGTAGCTTAGTCGGTAGTGACTCGCCAAAGAAGCCAGGGTCCTAGGTTCCATCTTGTATAGCTATATATTTTCTATGCTAATTTAATTTCAAGCAGATATTTAAGATTAAAAATTCCTTCAACTTTTATACGCACACATTAAAGGATGTTTATTTGCAGCATAAAGGGTTCTAGTCTGCTCGGTAAAACCATATTGCTTTTGACATATTATCGTTTTGTTTTCAACTCGGCCACCATTATTGTTTTGTAAATTAGTTATTTCATAACGTTGACAATACAATAAAAATAACATGTAAAAACAATAATATAGTTTTATCAAGTAGAATCACGATTTACAACGTTACGTTAGCTAATGACAGATCCTGTCAACCGCTTATAACAACTCCACCCTGACCATAAAATATAACACACACATCTACTTTCAACTCGTTCGAAAACTTGTTACAGTCACAGCTTATATAAAACCTCGTAAAATTAAAACGCCGCAATGAACCCAGCCGACTGAACTCCGCTATAACTGGCTGGCTGTTAAAACTTTTACGGCGAATTACCCTGGCCGGTTAAAAACGCCACCGTTTGAAGTTTATGCGATGTAAACGCCTCTCGCGTCGGGGCGACGCTAAACATGGCGTTTAATTATGTCTTATTGTTTAGTGTTTTTTATGATTAAAACGTGTTAATTACGTGTTAGGAGAAAGAATACGTGGTTTTAGGTAACATCTGCTAAAAAATACATGATTTTAGTGAGGTAAGGTCGAGCGGGGTATTCTGACAACGGAGCATTATTATTATTCGGGGGTTGAGAAGGGCCTTGTGAGCCACTTCGACCATTGCTGATCTTTTGTAGCAGCCCTTTGTTTTAGAGCTCACCGCAAAGGCCCATTGCGTCCAGGAATTTCCAGATGCTTTGGGCAGTGAGGAGTGGTATCTTTTGTGGGTCCATTATATTGGGTCCTTATTTATATTATATTCCATAGAATTGGCGTTTTTTTTACGTGTTTTATTTCGTACGGAATTTATTTATTTCAATTTTAACTTCCAAAATATTTTTAAATTTCAATAATATACACTATGCAACAAAGGTTTTAGATACAAATAATATGGTTCAATTTCTTACTTAATGTTTAAAATGAAAGTGTGAACTTAACTCTTTTTAAGTGCTGCAAGTTCAAGTGTTTCAATTACGCAGAGTTTTATGAAGCGAACTATTTTTAAGTAACTAAGATATATATAATATAGCTTAGAAGTGTCCAATATTCCTGACAGAATTTTGCTTGGTTTGCATTTGACGTTACTAAATAATCCGCAAAATTAAATGAATGAAAACCACCGTTTTCATAAAATTCTCCATATAAAACGCCAATTTCATAGGTAAAGACCTAATATGTCGCCCTGGGTAGATACTTCTGTTGCGCATTAGTGGTCCGCAGGAACAGAGGATGTGCATTGCTGTCTGCTCTGTCTCCTGACAGAACCTGCATGTCGCGTCTTGTTGCATACCCATTAGGACAGGGGGTAAATGCGCCATTTAAAGATTTTAAGAACGCTTACTTTTTTAGGACGTTGATGACGCAATTACCCCTCAGTCGGAATAACCCCGCTTAACCTTAGACATCATTTAGCAGTTTAGTGCCCAAACTTCAGTTTCATCGTGTCCATAGTTTTAACTTTAAGTGGCTGAGAATCTGGTACTTAAACATATTATACAGAGAAACAGAATGACTTAGTTTTTGTAATATGGCTTGCAAATATAAATTAATAGTTCAGTTTTACTCTACGTCACCCTGCTGGACTGGCTCTGTTTAAAGCACGCATATAAATTAAGGCTTCAAAACACGAATATCCACCACCACCCGGTTTTAACTGAATTGTAACATCTACAGTCACAAGAAAGAAAAAAAAAACATTTTTTTAACGAACAACACTAATGAACAGAAAAATACGCACAAGAAGAATGTAGTCACGAAATGGTCAAAACTCAGCTTAATGCTGGCGTTAAAGTCAGCGCTGGTCTTCCGTTGGAACTATCAGGTGACACCACAGAACAAAACAAGAAAGCATCACATTTGTTCCTGTGACCGTTTTTATGTGAAAATGCGATAATTGCATTAGTCTGAATTGTTCAGTTCATTGTAGGAGATCTAAATATAGGCTTTCGTCTTATGACTCGTGTAATAAAGCTATGAGCGGTCCACTCCGCGCCTCAAAAAGGTAGTTACGGCGCGACGTGACCAGAAAACAGAATTAAGTAATGGGATATCTACAACGCTCGACCGTGGAATGTGCGACGTTTTTCATTACTGGTAATGTCGGATTATCTGTATTGATTAATAGAGAAAAGTAGAATTGTTTCTTATTACGAATTACTACTAAAAAATATGGTAAAAACAGTTATAACTTTCATTTATACAAAAAACGCAATTTCGCTTTCGTATTCTGTATTAGTTAGCTACTTATTATATATTTTATTTTTTATATGTACAGCTAAACCACAGCACTTATGGTACTCAGCTGTCTTACTCTCTTGCATAACAAATACACTGACAAAAGTCAGAGAGAGAGTGACAGCGATGCACAGCTGAGTTCTCTTAATACTGCGATTTTAGTGTACGTTTTGACTACGTACTCCTATTATAGTAACACTTACATTCAAAGAACAGGAAGTTAAATTCACTGCAGTTGAAGTTGTAGATCTGTCAAAAATTACGTTCAGAAACTTCAAACCTGATTTGCCTAACAACAACAGAGTTCTACGTTTCTAAATGTAATATTTTGACACGTTTAAATTAAGAGGTTAGTTTCCGAACTGGACTCAATGCAACGCTAGTTTGATTAGGCGGGAGTGTTTATGACGTACGTACACAGGCCGACAGGAAATCCTATTCAGCTGGTTGTGGGTATTGGCTACAGTTATTAATTAGCTAACCTATTCCTGCTCGAGGGTAATTATTATGAGATCAAACGCAGTTTCGACCATTTGATTTATCCTATCCAACTCGGTAAAACTATTTGTGTTATTTTCAACTCGGTTTACAACTTAAATAGTTGGTTAATAATACGTCTGTCGAGTTGAGAAATGAGTCAGTTAAAAGAATAACATGTGTGCCCGAAACCGATGTCTGCAAGGTTATCGATTGTCGTTTACCTTACTTGGCGCTTAAAAATAGTGTCTGTTTTTTTTTAGTCTCGTAAGTGCAAAGTTTAGAGATAGGAGAGAAATAAAACGTATCTGTCAAATAACGTCGTCAAGGAAATCAGCTCATAAAATCAGCATAATGCTACATCCCATTTATACCAATTCCGTCCCAATTTAAAAAATGCTTCACCCTAATCAGCCGAGCGTACTGTAGAGCCGTTGGAATCTGGAATGCCAGCGCGGTATTTTATCACTTATGAAAAAATTTCAAGGGTGATTTCTCATTCATTGAGTCGGAATTGAGGCTTCTTCTGAAAATATTCTGACTTAAGGGTTCAATGGTAATGAACCTTAACTGTTCGCCTGGCAGAATATTGGTGAGAGGCGTTACAATTACAAACTAAAGCAGAGGCCCTAATATGGCTGACTTTATCGCGTGATAAAATGTACATAAAACATCCGTCACTTTCTTACACGTTTATAAGTACGAGAGTGACAAAAGCTTTATCCATATTTTGTCACGCGATAACCGGAACCATACTAGGCCCGCAGTTTTGTTTAGGTCGAAAGAAAGGCATAGAGTTGTATATCTGCTATAGCTCTGTCACTTTCTTTTAACCTAAACTGAACTGCTTTAGTATACCATAGTAACCTCCAAGCTCACTTTTAACGCGCCGTCGACTCGCGTATGACATCATAGGTACTGAACCCTTTGTCACGCATGAACTCGGTTTTTTTAAATATTTTAGATTCGAGTTCATATCTTCGTATAAAATACGTGGATCTTATTTTCTTCATATTTTGTGAAAAACGTAATTGTTGCCTTGAGGCAACACTGAGTTTTGAGATCAAAAATTACGATACAAAATCAGGGTCTGCAGGGCTGTCGTCATCGTAATCTAGACCATCTTCACTATTTGCACCATCATGCAGTGCACAATCAATATATATTCACTAAGACGGTATGTTACCTACAGTCTACACTGTGATACAGAGAGTTAAATATAAACGCGATTTAATTGTATAAAAACAAGGTACATTACGGTAAGGACTAAAAAGTTGGACCACAGTTAAGCGCAGTTAACCATACAAACAACGAAGTCGAAAAAAGTTCCGTTGTGCCACGAAAAGTATCCCATCAAAATTGTATGCCTATTTTCGTTTCACAACGGAAGTTTCATAGAAAATTTTATTCATTTAGTTAGCGTGGCCAACTTTTTGGTCCCTACCAATTAGGGAATGCAAATAACCGGTTATAACTGGTTTTAACCGGTTATTTTCATACAAAATCGGTTAATAACCGGTTATTACCGGTTTTAACCGGTTATTTTCATACAAAATCGGTTAATAACCGGTTAAATTGCATTCCCTACTACCAATTACCTACTCGTATAATGTTTTTACGCAATTTGGCTGATTCGACCAAACGAGAATTAGTTCTTACCTTTACCTAGAATTAAACGCCGAATTTTTATAGACTAATCTCGGAGTAAGTCTTATTCCATTTTGGTGAAATGCGGCCTAAGTCCTGTTTTATATTTAAAACCGTATATCTGAGGTTTTGGGAGTTCAACTCCTAATTAATAAATAAATAAATAATAAATATCAGGGGACAATGTCACACCAATTGACCTAGTCCCAAACTAAGCTCTAGGCTTGTACTATGGGTACTAGACAACGATATAAATACTTATATAGAGAAATATATGCTTAAATACATAGAAAACATCCATGACTCAGGAACAAATATTCGCGTTCATCACACAAATATCTGCCCTTACCGGGATTTGAACCCAGGACCTCTAGCTTCGCAGGCAGGGTCACCACCAACTAGGCCAGCGCGTCGTCAAAATAATTAGAATTTATAACATTTATAAGGTTCCTTAGTTTACCTAGGACGGTCTTCCGTCTGCCTTTCTTTTTAAATAAATTACTAAGAATTAATCTATTTTTAAATAAAAATGCGAGGTTATGAGTTCCATTCATAGAAGTAATGGGCTTTTCTACTCATTGGCCATTTTTATTTTAATATTTCCATCCATCCACCCAATCAGCCTGTCTCCACCCACTGTTGAATATAGGGTTCTTCTTTACCACACTACTTTCCTCAGTGCTGCGCTAAGTGCATCCAATTGTCTTCCCACCGTTTAATGGATGTCGTCCATCCATCAAACAGGTGTGAGTATTTACAAAAGGTGGACTTAATGCCAAATGGCAGTAGAGGGTTAAGTATAATGTATCCTAATATGAGATTAGAGTAAAATGTGTTCAGTGTCCAATTTTTTTACTAGGTATAAATATTTTAACCGTAATTAGACAGTAATTTCAAATCCCTGACAAGTTCGGGGTACCTTGTTACTTTTACAAACTTTCCTATTTTATGTTCCTCGGTGCGCCCTGAGCATTTTTTGAGGCTTCTGTACCAGTACTTTGTCTTTCGTTGTATTTTTTTTGTGATAAAATTTCGTTTTCTTAGTAACTGTGAAGTTTTGTCAATGTATAAAGTTAAGAACGTACTCGCAATAGGTTATAAAGAGATGTGTCAAAATTTTCACCTTCCTGCATTGTAATAAGATTCAAAAGCGGATACATCTCTTCTCTCTGAGCACAATCAAATCTCGATGTAGCTGTTAAACCAACTTGAGCGCGAACATTTTCAATCATAAGTAGAGCACGTTTTCGAATGGTATTTTATATTCGAAAATGTGTTCTGAACCTATCCGTAGCACGAACTTTTAGAACACTCACGATTTCATGCATTACATCACGTATACTTTAACTTAACCACTCGATTTCGTGAATTTGCTGTCATCTAAATACAGGGTAATTTTTTAATCGGTGCACAAATTTTAATATTTATTCGCTATTGTTAATCAATAGCACATGTTGTGCTATTTTTAATCTAGTTTAACAAAACATTATAGATACTGCAGATTCAGTGATTCCATTAATTTAACGATATTGATAGACCCTCTAATGCGGGAGTGCGACGAGAGGAGTGTGCTGTAGGATGGTTTTTACTGTTGAGGTTTTTAAAAAGTAATTTTCTAGTATGACGCCAATAGATAGGTACATGCGTTAAATATTTAAAAAAGTTTATCATAATTTGGATTAAAATAACAGAAACTAATTTCAGGAATATTACCTTATTTTTCTTTTTAAGTCAATATCTTGCAAATTTCGAATATTTCAAGGTATTTTTAAAAGCAAACCTAAAGATTCAATAAATTGAATGCCAAGCACAGACGTACAAGTAACTGAAAGAATAAACGTATTTCAAAAATCTGGCAGTTCACTTATTTGTCTTTGCAAACCCATTAAGAATATATAATTTTGGCTCATACAAATCAAGTAATAAAATGCAAACAAAACTGTGCATCAGTGAAAGGGATCGTGTACACAGATGTTATTTGCGCCCTGAATAAATATCCAACGATATGATCACGTCCTTAATAAATTAATTTTGTATTCTGTGAATTTTATTAGATAACAAAGACAAAAGTTTATTCAGTAAGTAGGTCACATGGGTACGTTTACACGTCAAAAATCTACCAGAGCTTCCCAAGACCAGACCACTGCTGAAAAGAAACGCCGCAAGTAACTCAACAGTCAGTAATTATTTTATTTAAAATATGACTAGATACTTATTAAGAATACTAAGCACCCGCTAGATAGTAAGTTAGCACGGTATGAGGGACGATAAAAACCAGCGCTGTGAGAGCTTTACAACATACAACTACCCGTCAATGATACAGGCACGCTTTTATACGCTCCGCGATTTAAAATAGTTTTCGTTAGAAAATGCCGTCCGGAGTGCGTGAAACCGATAGTGCCATTATCAAAAGAAGCTTAACTAGTGTGGACAACAAACTTAGTGCCCAAAATGAAGAGATTTGTGCCCTAAAACTGCAAATATCCGAGCTGACCTCGTTAGTCACTTTATTATTTGAGGGTAAAAGCAAGTGCGACAAGTGTCACGCTAGCAGTATTGACGAGTCTAACTTCGCGAGTGCGAACGAGAAGGAAGATACCCTAACCATGTCTGGAGGGACAGAGACGAAACGAAAACAAACTAGAAACCGGAAAAATAAAGCGAACAAAGGACAAAATTCAAAATCAACTGAGTTAATTAAAACATCGACACCAAAAAAACGACGGTCGAGGAAATCCAAATCCAAGGCAGTTAATAAGGTACCGGTTCTGCCGTTAGCACAAGCTCAATCACGACCTGAGTTACACAATAATAAGCGTGATGAAGACGACAACGAAGGGTGGTCAACAGTGGGATCGCGCAAGCGGCGTAATTACCAAAACCTGCATAAGCGAGTAGTTCGCGGCAGCGGAGCATCGAGCGATTTATTATGCGCAGCTGATATTACGAAGTACCTACACGTATGGGGCGCACATCCCGACTCCACGGAGGCCAACGTTATAAGTTATCTCAACGATAAAACGAAGTGTACTACCTGCTCCGCCGTTAAGATGTTATCGAAGCGACCATCTGACTATGCATCGTTTAAAGTTGGTGTGCCCGAAAATATATTTGACGAGTGCGTGACACCACAGTTTTGGCCTAAAGGATTCTATGCCGAGCGCTGGCTTTTTCGCCTCGAACGACCGTCGACATCGACAGAAACAAAGTAAACCTAAACAACTATGTAAAACGCTGTCATTAACAGTTTACTATCAAAACGTAAGGTGGTTGAAAACGAAACTCTTACAATGGCGAAATAACCTCTTAACCTCCGATGACCTACAACTTGTATCAGCGACGGAAACCAATATGGACGAGTCGGTGAGTGACGCCGAGCTATGCGGCGCGGGCGGAGACTGGGCTGTGCTCCGCCGGGACCGGCGCGCGCGGACCGGCGGCGGCGTGCTGCTGGCTGCCCGTGCGCCCCTGCGGCTTGAACGTCTACCTAATTACGAAACTCCTAATGGTGAAGATTTATGGGCGAAGTTTCTATTCCACGGACAGACTATATGCGTGTGCGTCGTGTATATACCGCCTAGTTCGAGTGATAACGTTTATTTGGACTGGTTTACTAGTGTGGAAAAAGTATGTGCCGTCCACCCATCATCAAAAATATTAGTATTCGGTGACTTAAATTTATATAGCGCTAGTAGTATCATTAATGATTATTTTAAATATTTCAGTACTCTTTGTGATATGAAACAATACAACTGTGTGGATAACGTGAATGGTAGAATGCTAGACGTGGTGCTGACGAGTGCGGAGCTGAGCGAGTCCGTGTCCGTGCGCGCTGCCGAGCCTGATGAGCAGCTTGTCAATGTGGATGATCAACATCCCCCGTTGCTTGTGAGCATTGGGTACAGGTTTTCTAAACAGGTAACAAGACTTGACCCTTCTAACATCCCGTCAAATTATGACTGGAATTTCGCTAAAGGTGATTTTCTTACCTTATACAATATGATTAAAAAAATTGATTGGAACCATATAAATAACTTTAAGAAAGCAGAAGATGCGTTACGCTATTTCTATCAAGAAATTTATAAAATGTTTGACTGTTGTATACCGAAAAAAATTCGAAAGTCGTCGTGTAGTCGTACCTACCCGGTCTACTATACCTCAAGTATAATTCATGACATACGAAGCAAGGCCGAATTCCATCGTGCTTGGAAATCCAGCGGTGATAGCAGATGTCGGGATGAGTTTAAACGTTTGCGAAGCAAAATAAAAGAGGATGTAGAATTAGCCCATTCAAACTATACAAAACTTGTCTCTAAAAACTTATGTCACAATCCTAAAGAGTTCTGGCAATATGTCAACAGTCTTCGAAGCACAGGCGGGCTAGAATCCAAGGTGACACGGGAAGACGTTGAATACACGGGGTCCGACATGGCGGACGCGTTCGCGGATCACTTTAGCTCGGTGTTCTTGCCGCACCAGCCCGCGCTGGATCCCGCCGCCGCTGCCGCCGCGCCGCCCGCCGACTGCCGTCGCGTGCATATACATGCTCTCAGTACTGCCGATTTACGCGCTGCGGTCAGAAAGCTGAAACCTGGTACGTCACCTGGGCCTGACGGTCTACCGGCTTATATTATTAAAGGTTGCCTCGATGAACTAGCTGAACCGATAACTTATATTTTTAACCTAATACTTGACACTGGTCATTACCCGTTAATGTGGAAAAAATCAAGAGTTACGCCGATACCTAAGTCAGGCTCCAGGTCTAAGGTCGAAAATTACCGCCCCATCGCAATATTGTGTGTACTAGCTAAGGTGTTTGAGACAGCCCTACACAGCCGCCTACTACCGCAGTGCCTGCCGTATATTACAGGTGCACAGCACGCTTTTTTGCCGCGGCGCTCTGTTGCTACAAACTTGGTGACACTGGTAGATGGAATATCCCTCGAAATGGACTCCGGGAATCAGGTAGACGTTGTTTACCTCGATTTCCAAAAAGCTTTCGATAGGGTCGATAATGACATTCTACTTATAAAGTTAAGTAATATGGGCTTTACTCCTAAACTTTTAAAACTCTTTGCTAATTATCTATCTGACAGGGAGCAATATGTAAAGTATGGTACGCATATATTCGATTATTATCCTACCCGCTCGGGCGTTAGTCAGGGTTCGAATCTTGGGCCTCTTCTCTTCGTGCTTCTTATTAACGACCTGCCCGATGTTGTTTCTCAGTCGACAATTCTAATGTTTGCTGGTGACGTCAAACTGGTGAAGGCTTGCAATACGCCTGCAGATCATGACGCGCTTCAGCGTGACATTGACGCTGTCTTTGAGTGGAGTATGACTAACCGGCTCCATTTCAATCCCAGTAAATGCGAGACGATGACCTACACGCGAGGCCACAACCCTCGACAGCACCAATACCTAGTGGGCGGCACGCCTGTGGCTCGCGTGGAGCGCGTGCGCGATCTGGGAGTGTGGTTCGACCCGGAGCTGACGATGCGCGAGCATGCTCAGCGCGTGACAGACGCGGCGCACCGCCGGCTCGGCTTCCTGCTGCGCAACGCGGCCCCGCTGTCTGCACCAGCGACTCGAGCACTGTATGCCGCACTCGTGCGCAGCGTCCTCGAAACGAACTCAGCAGTCTGGAGCCCACATGAGGATAAATATATTCTCATGCTGGAGCGGATCCAAAAGAAGTTTTTACGGAATCTTTACAGGAAGATGTTTGCGTACTACCCCTACCTGTATCCTACTTTGTACATTCAGGGTCAATTAGGATACCAAACGTTAGAAGTTAGGAGGTCTCTCGCGCTGAGTAAATTTACGCTAGGAATAATTAGGAATAAGATTGACTGCACAGCGCTTGTGGAAGTGTTTCTAAGACTATCTGTACCCAATGCATACACTACATCCAGACTTCGTCCCCGCGCTCAGTGCGTGCTGTCCCCTGCTGAGGGGCATACGGTGCACCGCCGGCAGAGCCCGGTGGAGCGCGCGCGCGACCTGCTCGGCTCGGTGCTCG
This sequence comes from Acleris emargana, assembly GCA_927399475.2. Taxonomy (NCBI): domain Eukaryota; kingdom Metazoa; phylum Arthropoda; class Insecta; order Lepidoptera; family Tortricidae; genus Acleris; species Acleris emargana. Next base: position 5,156,411 of record OV656836.1, on the reverse strand, counting down.
CGCAAGCGCCACAGTGTGACTTGTTCGTGAGTGGGATAGCGTGTCTGATGAATGAGTGTAAGAGAATGTATGAGATGAATGCCAGAGAAACTAGTGTGCCATTATGATAATGGAATATAAATAAATTGACATTGTTATTATTTACATAATATTTATTTAAATGTTATTAATTAATTTTTGTTATACCTAATAATAATGAAATGACTAAATTTGTACATTTATATTTATAAATGCAAATTATTTTAAGTTAATATTAATGACTGTGTTTGTATCGATTTGGTTATGTTACTGTTATGTTGCAAATTTTATGAATAAATAAATAAATAAATCACAAATTTGAATTTGAGAGCGCGATCCTGCCGGAGCGCGCCTACAGCAAACGCCGATTCTGATCCTTTGCCACATATTTCCTACTTCGTTCTGTACTAGATTTATTTGAAACTATACTATAAGTCTATTAGTTAAGTTAAAAACTTCAGGTTTTTATGTGGTAAAAAATATTTTTCTCTTTCTGTTCTATTTTATAACAATGCCAATACTTCGCTAAGTTAGGTTTTTATTTTTTTAATGTATTAGTATACTAACTGAATGACAAATTATAAATATAAAAATAAAACTTAATCTGGCATTAATTATATTGTAAAACTATGAATATAAAATGAATATCATTTGATGTCAAAAGTAATGTAAGATATAATTTAGAAAGAGGAACAACAATTCCAAATAAAATAAATAAATTAAAAAAACCGCACTGAAATCGATCCCACCATTTGGGAGCTGCGGCTGCGACACCACAGACAGACATAACTTAAAACACCTCTTGTTTGTTTCATACATTCATACCATGTAATCCCAGAATGGGGTAGGCAGAGCTACAGAATTACCGACAACTTTTTTGTTGGTTAAAAAATAGTTTTTAGCTATTCTAGCTAGTATTCTAAAATCTTAATCACTCTGTCAAAGGCGTTGAAATGACAAGGTACAAAAGTGTTCAGGTACCTACTTATACTGTACATTATCTTTTAGTTTAGGCCCACTGTTGTCGAAGTGATTTCCAAAAACACGCTTTACATTATGAATTCTCTCAATATTATCTTACATTGATGAGAAAATCATTGCCCGGATGATCTTTATTAAGTACCTGATGATGACAAATGACACAAACTTAAATAGTATTTGGAGAACTCAGAACACGATTTTACCTCATTAAAAAAAAAGAGCTTCTAGTAACTTCACTCGAATAAAACACGATTGTTCGCCAAAGCATTTTAATTTAACAAAACAAAGCAAAGGGCGCTAGAGATTAAAACACTCAAAGAAGTCACGTTGCAATTCTGGCTCTGTTGACTGCGAATGCGACACTATGAACAACATTACAGGGTTTAATATACTATGTCTAATAATTTGCAGATGTGCCGTTTCTTTTTAGCTACGCAAAATTTTGTTTAAGATATTCAATGCCAGTAATTCATAATCCCATGTAATTTTAATATGCCAGACGTGTCGCGGGCAAAGAACGAGTTAAGCTTTGTTTTTAAACTGCCCGGAGCGCAGAGTAAAGGTTGAAATAATTTCTGTACAAATGTTTGTGGCCAAGTCATGTGTCTGATAGCAAAGGCGAAAAGTTTTAGAGAGTTATTTATACAAGTCGCTTATTACTCAGGGGTTTTATTCTCTTGAACAACTTGCCTCTCGATTCGGCGACGAATCATTAACAAGCGCGTTATAAAGTCTAAACCATCCTCGAGACAACTTTCACAATTAATTTAGCACAAGAGTTGCTACAGTCAGGGTAGTACTCAGCTGTTCGCATCGTTATAAAAAAACGTGTTCTGTTAACAAAGGAATGTAGGGATTAGTTTGGTGACATAATTGAATTAAGTAACCTGATCGTTTCCAAATTTAAATATGCATCACTCATACAACAAGGCGGCCGGTCGTGCTTTTAAAATGGAACTTACTTACTTGGTGTTTGCAGATTAAACAAAAACGAGTGAGTTAATGCATAAATAAAATATGAACTACGTAGGATTTATTAATGTTGTTTCAATCAATATAACATAGGTAACGTACGTAGTCATGATTTTCATTCCAACTTAGCAAACCATATAGTCGAGTCGATACTGAGTATCGATATCAGCCACATCACTATCGAATTTTTGATAACCCTGTGGGTGTGCAAGTATAGTTGGCTTTGTCGCGTGACAAAATGTGGATAAAGCATCCGTCACTCTCATAGACACGTCTCAATAAGTGACGCATGTTTTATCCACATTTTGTCACGCGATAAACGCATCCATATTAGGCTCCCAGGATACCCCTTATCTGTCTCTTTGTCAACATTCAAATTCAAAGTCAAATTCAAAACATTTATTTCGACCAATTGGGATCATGGTTAAGTCAATTACAATTTCTTAGCCTAATGTTAGCAAATATTATAACCTAATTATAGATACTGTAAAATAAAATAAAAACAAAAGTTAAAGTACGGACGAAAGCACTTAGTACGGCTTGACTGTCAGTGCATGGATCATTATGACAATGAATCAGATAATGACAATCAAACCTGTCCGCAAATGCCCTCAGGATACCATTAGAGCTAGCCCGCGCCCTGCGCGTCAGTGATGTGCAGCGTTTCCTCATAGTTGTGTAGAAACATTCAACTCTGGCATCTGCGAACATCCCTGACGCACTACAGAAACGGGGCAGCCCCAATAGCACCCTGAAAGCATTATTGTACTGCACACGTAGGGCGCTGTACTGCTTCTGTATAAGAGACCCACAGACTGCTCGTGTAGAGGGTCGTACAGAAGGCTCTAAATAGAGTTATTTTTAATTCGGCTGAACAACGAACAAATCTGCGGGCCACCATGTTCGCTCTAACAGACAACGTCCTCCGTTCTCTTTCAATGTCTGCATCGTCCGTCAGATCAGAGGTTACTATGTGATCTGAAGGAATCCACCCTTTTTAAATGCGTTCCATATAAACGAATATGTGGCATGTTTTTACCTCGGACCTGAAAAACCATGCATTCACTTTTTTTTACATTATATTGCAAGCCATGGCTTAGGGCAAACTTTTCACATATTCCTAACAGCTTAGCGAGACTACAAGGCGAGGCACTGATTACATTGTCTCACGGAATGATGGTTCAGACTTTATTAATCCTGCGTGGTTGCAGACACATTAAATCAAACGGAGTTATCTACCTGCATTGTCAATGTGCAATTGTACATAATTAAGCCTTAAAATTCTCTTGTGATCTTAATTCATTATCATCGTGTCAGCCGAAAGACGTCCACTGCTGGACATAGGCCTCCCCCAAGGCTCTCCACTCAGACCGGTCTTGTGCTTTTCGCATCCACCGCTTTCCCGCGATCCTTACAAGGTGGTCACTCCATCTTGTTGGAGGCCTACCCACAGCTCATGAACGGACGCCACTCAAGAACCTTCTGACGCCAACGGCCGTCAGTCCTGCGAGCGATGTGCCCCGCCCACTGCCACTTCAGTTTAGCTATTCTTCGGGCTATGTCGGTAACCTTAGTTCTCCTGCAGATATCATCGTGTCTGATCTTAATTAATAACACTCTTAGGTATATGGCGAGACATAAAGTACGCTTCTACCTTAATCTACACCATTTTGTATTTCTTAAAGTAACATTCGTTTATAAACAGAACTTCGTATCGGGTTTTATCTGGACAGTAATTTAGCGAAAATCGATAACGTATTAAGGTAAATAAGGTACAGATTAGACGTTTGCACCTTATCCCATGGGAATAGGGTGCAAAAGGGTACATGTCTTTGTCCTCGACTGTACGATTCATTTAGTGAATGAGCTTGGGGCGGTGCTTGGAGGAAAATTATATTAGGAAGTAATTATTTGAAACATAATATTATATTTTAATTTGAACATATAGGGGTTTAATGGTTACAATATCCGGGTTGGGTTACACGTGAGAGCATTTTAATTAACTACATTCATGCCTAGGTATTAGTGATAAACATTTGAAACTGGTTTGTTTTTTCTTCTGTCTGTCTAATTATTATACCTTAACAACCGACCCTATAAAAATAACTTAAACTATGGGAAAAACCGGTTATTTTTTTGAGGAATTTGTAATTACCGAAAAAAACGAGCTGCAGCTGTTTCTGTATAAAAAATCGAATCGGTGTGTGTATAAAAAATTTACACAATATCAAACCTTCAAACGGAAAAATATAAAAAAAATCTGATTTTTATCAATAGGTTTTTGGAGGTGGGAGGACCTTGTGCAGGGTCCGTCCGGGTTGGTACCACCATCTTATCCATTAACCTACCGCCAAGCAGCAGTGTTCGCATTGTTGTGTTCCGGTTTGGGGATAAGACAGCCGGTGAAATGACTAGCATAGAGGCATTCCATCTTCGGCCTCAGGGTTGGCAACGCATTTGCAGTCTTAGGATTGCGGTCTTATGAATGCGAATGTCTATGGGTCACAGTTTCCACTTACCATCAGGTGGCCTGTGTGCTCGTTTGCCTTCCTATGATATAAAAAAAAAAAAAAAAAAAAAAAAAAGGTACATAACTTACAAAAAATAAATTATGTATTGATGGTGTACCCAACGAGTTCAACGAGGACGGATTCGTAAAAAAAGCTAGTTTTATGACAAAACCTCTCTATGGGATCTGGGCGGTTATTATGGCATGGCTATGTAATTCATTTTTCATCACACTTGCACGTAAACAGTATCTAAACATACAGATTAACTTGGCCGCAATGCCCGATATAAAACCCTCGACCTTTTTATTTACCATGAAACCCAAGGTCGGTAAGTAATTTTTTTTTAATTTATAGCACAGCACACAGGTCATGCAAGTTCAAGCAAAGAGTTTACACGCAATTGAAAAATTGTCTTAAAATGTTATATAACAGGAATTTCATTGCAATCTCGCTACATGTTACTTAAATACTCAATTAATGTTCTTAATAATCGATTTTAATAGTTTTCTGTATCAAAACGTCGTTTTTTTTTACACTCCTTCAGGGCTATATGTAAACCTACGTAAGTATTTGCCCTTAACGTTTCTGAACGAAACATTTGTATAATCTGTGGAGTCCGCCCGTCATCCGCTTAAAAAAAGTTCAAGTAATTCGTAATAATAGTTGTGCTGACTTGTGTAAGTATTATAAGTGTTTTCTGTCCTATAATTTTATTTATTTACTCGCAAATGTGATGAAAAACATTGTATGTTTCACGGTCGGTACGGGAATTACGAACCTCGACTCAGAAAGCCCTCAGTCTTCGACTTCGGGCTTCTACTAGAGCCTCGATCGTAATTCCTTACTTACCGACCTTAATACACAATGTACTATTACGGCGACCGTAAAGGATAGAGCTATTAGCAGTTATATAGCTCTGTCTTTTTCTCTCAGCGTAAACTGAACTGCAACGCTAGGTCCTGAAACCCAATAGACATTTTGCATTCGCAAGTTAATTTTTTTTCGCATGTGAATCCAAAAGTGCAAACAGGTTACTATTACATGTAAGTGGGAACTGAAACCCTGACACATTTTTATTCCAAAGACAATAATCACAAGACTGTAAACCTAAGACTGCAAATGCGTGGCTAACGCTGAGGAGTAAGGTGGAATGCCACTTGGCTAGTAATTTCACTTGTTGTCTTTTTCTACACCGGAACACAATGTGAAATCTGCTTGGCGGCAGGTTGAAGAATAATATGGTGGTAGCGATCCGGACATACCCTGCGAGCCTAGTACTTATGGTTGCGTTGATCGCGTGACAAAATGTGGATGAAGCACCCGTCACTCTCGCACTTACTTAAGTGTCAGAAAGTGATGGATGTATTATCCACATTTTGTCACGCGATAGACGCAGCCATATTAGCTCCCCTGCGCCAGGTACCTCTAATATATTTAAATTGAGCTTCTCCTTTAAGTGGAACATATGGAAGTTATATTAAAGGTTAGCTCGAAGCTCCGCTTCAGTAAATACCGATCCCAAGTTGCGATTTTATCCTTAACTTTCTATTGGTTAATAAATGAGCTTAAGTGGGACTAAAAGGAAAAGTTTCTTGATACTTTACTCAGTAGAACTTATTTCTGCGGAAATTTGTGAGTAGTATGGATAATTAAAATTAAATAAATTACCTGAGAAAATTTATGGGAGCTTTGATCTAGGTCGAAGTCCGGTTTTTTAATTACAAAACTAAAAATATTTAATAATGTATAAAAGGAAATTACCTTATATACCTATTTGTGTTACTCTAAATAACCACTCCGCCAGCTATAGGTTTTTGGAAAACCTAGCATTTAGTTAAGTTTTATGAATATTTACTTCTACATTTCTCATAATTTCTCAAGTCATATTAGTCATTCAGAGTAATAACAGTTCTAACTTAACCTAATCCAATGGTTGAAACTAGCTCTTTACCGAAAAGTAACTTATCAAATTGTGAAAGTTTCTTATGATAAATTCTCAGAAATTTCTAAGAACATTCTTAATTTTTTTGAAATGTTTCCTATAATTTACTCTGTAATTTCTGAGAATCTTCTGCAACTTGTACATTGCTAGTTGGAAACCGTTGTATGTACTCCGTTAAAGAGGTAGGTACACGGGCCTAAAGCTTGAATTGTATTTTTAAATATATTTATTGTTCGGGCTAGATTTAAGTATTGTGATTATAATTATTTTAATTTGTCACTTTTGACATCATTGTTCTTAATAAGAATATGTTAATTTGTTTTGTGTTTTTGTTATTTTATCTATATTGTTGTTTATTTCATGTATTTTTATTTATGACGACCATAATGTAAAATCTTACATGTGCAATTTGTAACGTAACTTTATATTGAGTAACCTAATCTAAACAATAATACCAGCACAATGAACATAAATATTTGATCTTATGAATACGGTGTCAGCACAAAAAAAACGAAACGGAAGATAAGCCTATGGCAAATGAAAAGCTCCTGTATAAAATACTTAAAAAGAGGTGTCCGAGAAGTAAAGTGAACGACAGACTTAGCAAAATATATTCATTATAAATATGAGAATGAGCCGTTTCATTTTAAATGCTTCCTTTAGCTTTATTTGACGGCTATCCTTTTTAAAAAGAGAACACTTTTGTAATCTTATATTAAAACCCGGTCACTAACCCAAGAGGAAAAAGTAAACAATGTTAAAGTCATCCAGATGCAACTGTTTACGAAGGGAGACTAAACAATACCATTTCGTTGTCAGAGTTGCCAACTGCCACAAGCAAGGTTCTGCTTCTCTAAATCATTATAAACTGATTCTTTATTTTTTTTACAAGTAAAAAGGTATTCTTTACAGTTTTTTTTCAAAGTAATTGATTATAATAATATTTCTAACTGTTAGGTAAAACATTTATCCTACGCTAATTAAATTAAAAACTAACGAATTCGTAAAATTAAATACTATTGCCATAGGAAATAATTATAAAACTCTGACTAAATTAGAAGTATATTTCAATATTATATAATAAAGGATTGAACCATCAAAACGATATACCTAACTTTCACAAATAAAGATCATGGCCCATAATAATTCATTAAGTCATGGTTAGTCTTTAAGGTGTTGCTCGAAATAATATATAAAATCTTATTCTTAACCCCGCTCAAAAAATGTTTCCGTACAAACCAAAAACTAAATTGGTAAGTAAATTATACAGATATGACCCACACTTTTTAAGTAAGAAGGTCAATAGATAAATTCAAATGGTGGTTCCATCGAGGCACATTTTATCATTTCTACTCAATATTTATATATTATTATTTTATTATGATTAATAGAAATGTATAAATGTATGTAATGTGTAAATAATATTACTGTAAGCCGGGTTACTTTGATTTACGGGGTAACTTTGATAGCAACTAATATTCGTAACCATATTCTTAAAGTTATATTTAGTCTCTTAGGTTAGTCTTAAACGAATAGGCCACATATTTTCCATTCTTATCAAATATTATTTGGACACCGATAGTCAAATAAAATCCACTTTATGTTTCTGAACGGAAACTGAAGTGCATAAGTATACCAGGAGAGCAGCTTCACAAGGAGTTGGCGCGATATTACATTGCAAGAGTCAATTGGGGCGGTTCGAGGACGGGGATATTGGATACCTGCCGAGCCTCAGATGCGATTGTATTGAGGTTTAACAAGACGGGATTGTTTGAAGATGCGCTCGATTTCTGGCAAACTAAGTTGAAACGATGCGCCACGATTTACATAGACAGCTTTTAAATAACTTACATTTTATCTATTCAATCACTTATAGAATAAGACCACTTTAACCCATTGAAGAGCCTCCTTTCTCTAGAAAATTCAAATCGACGCCGACGCTGAGAATTTCTTTAAGAAATTTATTTTATTTATTTTAAAAACGTGAAAATGAATGCTCGCATAGGTATTGAATTGGTTCCGAATTTTTTAAGTAGTGTAGAAATGGATTGCCATTTTGATGTTTGACGACGCGCTGGCCTAGTTGGTAGTGACCCTGCCTACGAAGCTAGCGGTCCTGGGTTCAAATGCCGGTAAGCGCAGATATTTGTGTGATGAGCGCAAATATTTGTTCCCGACTCATGGGTGTTTTCTATGTATTTAAGAATATGTTTCTTAATTCAAGTATTTATATCCTTTTCTAGTATCCATAGTACAAGCCTAGAACTTAGTTTGGGACTAGGCCAATTGGTGTGACATAGTCCCCCAATTTTTTTTTTTTTTAATTAAGTAAATCCTGAATTTGTACCCAGGTTACGGAACCAAATCGATTTTCACTGTGTATTAAAAGCGTCATATGTATTTTTAAAAGTCTTTAGATAAATACGTGGAACTAACATATCAATCCAAAACTTTAATCATACCATTTGGAACCTCACATTGTTAAGGCAGCGAAATCCCAATGAGATTGCGTGATAAAAAGTGGAAAAACTTTTTATACACGGTTACGAATTGGAGGAAACACAATATTGCGAGATTGGCAGTAACCCTGCATACAACACTGCTGGGACAATTTTCTTTCTTTGAGTTTTCCGGATGTTTTGAGTTGTGATCGAATTGAGTTGGGATGTAACTCCAGAGAATGTTATTAGAAGAAATGTTTGGCCGTTTTCTTTTCGTATTTTGGTACGCATGCTTCGTTTAGAAAGCTAACACGCGACGAAATTGTTGAACGTTTTTTGTACATTTCCGATCTCTAGAGATGTACGTTTTCTTCAAATTAAATGGATATTGATGGAGTAGTCATATAGCTTAGTTTTAATCAGATATTTAAGCAAAAAGCCAAAAAGCTAATTTGAATTTTAGCATGTTCAAAACGTAGCTTTAGCGTAACAAATTCAATGTTTGCCAAAATTGTATTTTGGTTAAATAATCACTAGAACGTAATTTGACGATTTGTTGAACGTAATGTAAGATATTTATGCTAGCTAGATAGATATTTCAGGATTTTTTATCACCATTTCTATAACCCTAGGTTTAGGTTAGGATAGTTTTATGAAAATCCTAAAATAATTATAATTATCTAGTTTCGGAAAACAGCGTTTTCCCAAATGATACGATTGATATTTTGAAAAACCTTTAGGACAATCAACAATTTCAAACTTAGAAACATTTGGGTCGCTTTCAGACAACGCAACTTGTAAAAAGTTATTTTTATAACCGACGCCTTGGGATACCGTTTTATGAGCATTTTTTTACTATAACAAACCATCATATTATACACCAACCATAAAATATAGTAAGTGGGGGCTGGTGGTATATAGTGTGTCGTCAACGAGTAGAGAAAACCTGGGGTCCAAGACAAGATGCATTGCGAGATCGCTATAGTTTTCGAAAATATATAGGATTGACGTAAGCTGCTGGACGGCCGCGTCGAGCACTTATGTCAATTCCATACATTTTGTCAGTATTCAACAATTGTTTACGTCAATTTTAAGAGGCCACTAATGGTACCACGCCCCCACAAGAATGCAAAGGGATGGCTTTATCTGCTTCCGCGGGAATAATGTAAGATGGAGATAGTTCGCGCGCGCCTTGATGGCAGCGTCAAATTCAATTAATTGCTAAATTACTTTAAAACCACAACATTCGGAAAAAATGGTTTGCCGTTACGAAGTTATATTATGTACCTATACTCAACTTCTCTATCTTTCGAAGATACAACCAAAAACATGCAAAAAACGGGGGCCATGTTTGAAAAATAAAACTTTCGAGGATTTTCTAATCGAGTTTTTTAATATATCCAAAGGACAGATACAAAGGCGTTATGGTTATTAAGATCCCCGTAAGCATCTTGTCTAACGCCACCATTTGTCCATTCATTTTCGATAGCTATAACATTCGTGAAATCCATCTTGTCCAAGCTCCCTGCTCGAACGTGTTTAAACTTCGATCGGACTTCGAAGCAGTGGTAGAAAATTATTCAAGAGATAACTCTACTAACTATATTGGTGCTCCCAATATTCAAACCTTGAATAGATCAGGGCCCGAGACAAGATGCTTCTCGCTAATAAAATCTGTTACGATTTTCGAAAACTGAAATTTAACGTACAATTTTGTACAATTTCGAAATTGAAATTTGACACGTTTTGTATGGAGCAAATGTGAAATTTAACTCTCTTTAATTCTCTTTTTAATTTCTCCACGGTTTGAATATTAGTCACAGGAATTACAAAACTTTCAAAACAACTGATGGCTCAATGGCAGCTGCTTACTGAATTGAATTATACGAGAAATGTCCGCGAAAGTTTGTACCCGGATTTGTATGATTCATAGTTTACTAATACAAGCGACCCGCGGGTAGAAAATAAATTCCCTCGGAGATGACAACTTGACAAACCGTTTTTGAATGCTCTATTTTGTTATTTAGTGTATGTTATTGAAACGCGTTAGGTTTTTCCAAGCTAATGTAAAAGATAACAAGACAAAAGGATTGCTTACCACTAGCAAATCTAGTAGTTATGTTATTCGGTCCTAATCACAGTTAAGTTATGTTTTTGCAGTGTTAAGACTACAATCTTGAGACTGCAATCTTAAGGACCGTATTAATAAACTGATCTTGACTCTAATGCTCGTCTCAAGATGCGTCAAAAATTACGGTTTTCTATGGATTTGGACTCTTAGACTGCAAATGCGTTGCCAACCATGAGGTTATCCTCCTGCAGTCAGTGGAATGCCTAAAATGGTAGTCATTTCATCGGTTGTCCAGTCTTCACACAGGAACACAAAAATGCGATCACAGTTATTTGGTGGTAGGTTACACGGTAAGATGGTGGCCGCGCAAGGTCCTCCTACTACTTTTGTTTTATAAAATATATATTTACGAAACGTTTCATTCGGAGTCGAATATTGCGCAGCCCGGCACACGTGTTTTAGATTGTTGATTAGCAAACGCTTCGATGGAATTGCAATTGATAACGCAATTTTCGCCATCGGTGTTGAGGATTTGCGAGCTTGTATCAACTGAAGTAAGCACGCAATCCAGTGATAATAAGCACTATGCTTATAGACATAAGGTTTACGTGTAACTCAATTTTGAGTAGGTATTCGCCTGAACGATTTTCTGATGTCCTTGTGCGCGATGTAATGTATTTTGTGATGTAAATGAGCTGGATGGATAAACATGCTGCAAACTCAGTATCAGTCGGTTTGAATAACAAAGTTATCTAGCACAGTTTTAAGTAGTCGGTTTAATAAAGCATTTCCAACATATTTCCAAGTACTAAGCTGTTCCAGATATTTTTCCCTGATGATAAATTAACCAATAAATTGACCTCATCTTGAAGAAATTGAGGTGATGTTGCCAATTTCATTTGTAATGGTGTCCTCATTTTTAACAAAAACTTTTATGCCATGTTGTAACAATATTTGATAGAAGTAGTTTCAATTTTGACTTTTATATAAAGGATCTTTCTTTTTAAAACATTTTGCATGATGTTTATTTACAGAGTGAGCTGACAGAATGTTTTAAAAAATCTCTTATCAAGTAATTAAATTATTCCTGTGAACACGCAGACAACTGATAGATACCTTTATCCATCTGTTTTCTCATCAAATGTTCTTTGTACTGCATTTGTTGGTGCAGTCGGTTTTTTCTGCGTTGGATTTTTATCTTTGGCAAAATAAGGACTCCAGGTTTGGAGTTTGATCTTACATATAATTAATATATTTAAAGTATTTATTCTGAGGTTAATACTTACTCCGATGGCTGTCCTATTGAGATAGACTAAGGACAGATCTTTTAGTGATTGTTAATTTGCCTAAGAAACTATTTTAAAATAAGTATAATGGTCTCACATGAATGACTAATTATTAACAAATTTTGATATTAGCTTAAAAACTATACATTCCATCGATATAAGCGTTCCAAGTTCTGTGTTCCTAGTAATCCACAAGCTACTGACAACAGGAAATTGTTCCGAACTATACGAGTAGCGTTTGCGAAGCCAGGCTCGCTTAGTGATGGGCCGCGGTAATATTCCCGTTACCAGTAAATTTCCGTTTGGGAATATTCCCAGTAAGTTTCTAATGTTACCAGTAATATTCCCAAAAGGTGGGAATATACTATACTGGTGATTTATATGAGATTTAATGATTATATAGTTAGTTAAATAAGCAATATGCATAGATATATTCCTTTCTCTTTTACACATATCACCTTTTTTCTCTTTCACACAAACTTCTTATCTGAAATGGCACAAACACAAAGGACTTAGTTTTGCCCTTGACTCGAATCAGTGCACGTGCTTTTTGTGATGATAGTGAAAAATGTGATAATGATTACTAAGCTTAAAAAAAATCTAAAAAATTAAAAAAAATACAGTAAAACAAATTCTTAAAACTAAACCTAAATCCTAGTGTTACCTCCCCAAGCCCTAATTACAGCCTCCATGCTATCCTTCATTGACCTCACCAACTGCAACGTCACGATTCGTTCTTGAGGAATGTCACTCCACTCCTCGACGACGGCGTCCCGAAGCTGTTCAAGGGTAGCAGGGGCAGTATCACGAGACCGCACCCGGCGTTTCAGATCATCCCAAAGGTGCTCTATGGGGTTCAGGTCAGGACTTCTCGCTGGCCACTGTATCACGGGGATCCCAACCTGATCCAAGTAGTCCCGAACAATCAACGTCGTATGAGAACGGCCGTTGTCGTGCATGAATGTGAATTCAGGCCCGACAAAACCAGCATACGGGACCACGTGGTCCTCCAGGATCTCTGTGATGTACCGATGAGCAGTCAGGGACCCCTGGCCACGTCCACCTCCAGTGCGGGAGACGCACACAAGGTCGGTTTTGCCCTGGATTGAAATTCCGCCCCAGAACATGCAGGATCCTCCTCCGTAGCTGACGGTTTCTTCAAAGCAGGCTTGTGAGTACCGTTCTCCCTGCCTCCTGTACACTCTTCTACGCCTATCGTTGCAGAAAAGGCATACCCTCGTCTCGTCGGAGAAGAGGACAGACTGAAGTCTGACTCGCCTATGCTCTGCTGTCAATTTGGGGCCCGTAGCAGCCCTACGAGGCAGGATTTTCTTCTCTCGCAGCCTTCTTCTTACTGTGGAGACGCTCACCGACGTCCTCCGAGCTGTTCGGAGCTGCTGTTGCACCTCAACAGCGTTGGAGAATCGGTTACGCAAACACGTTGACACAATATAGCGGTCGTCTCTATCGGAAGTGAAACGTCGTCTCCCAGATCCATGCTTCCTGATGTAGCCTCCAGTCTCCTGGAACCGCTGGGATACTCGTTTCACCCGGAAACGGCTTATGTTGAGTTGTCGAGCAACATCAACCTGCCGTAGTCCTGATTGCAGTAGTGCTACCACTTGAGCTGCTTCTTCTGCCGTGATATCCATTTTTCAGATTTTTCAGAGTTTTCTCTTACTGGAGCTGTTCAGGTGTGACTTCTGTGATGTCTGGATAGCAAATTACCCATAATTCATTTTTACCCCCCCTTTTATTCGTGTTCAGGGTGGCACAAGTAGTGAGTCCTCTAATGAGTTTTCCATCACTTTTTTTTAAAGACCCTAACGTGTCGTGATCATTGTTTTTACGAAAAAGAACGATTCGCGTTTTTAAAGTTGATTAACTGTGCTTTCAAATGATACTAATATTGGTAGGGTACCATAAATAAGTTAAGAGCATTATTCGCTTGAAATTAAAATTTCAAAAGGTGCGATTTTTTTGACGCCTTGTGTATTTGTATAATTAAACTGATTTTCCGACATTTTCTTTCATTTCGATCGAAACTAAGATGTTTTTACCGTGATTTAAGTGTACTTGGCCATAATTACACGATGGGAATATTCCCAGTAACATTGGAAAAATACCTGGTAATTTTGGGAATATTCCCGGTAACATTGGGAATTTACTTTCTGGGGGGGAGCTCCGTATTTTTTTTATTCTAAATTGTTCCAATGTTCACCAAATAAGCATAAAACACAAAAAAAATATTACTTTATAATTCAGTTTTTCTATATTTCCCTAAATTTCCAATACTTGGAAATATTACTGGTAACATTACTGGGAATATTCCCGCCATGGGAATATTCCCGGTAACGACCCATCACTAGGCTCGCTTGATTGCAATACGGGATTTAGAAGTAGAATAAATCTCACTTTGTAATAATTGACTTTCGTTCGAGACGAGAAGTTTCTGTTAATTGTTTACCGCATCTAAGTTACATTTGAGAAAGGAGTCGAAACCTACTTGCTTGTTGTTGGTAGTAGTAACAATTCGTTTTTTTTTTTAAGGGTTACATTAATTAATTAACAATATAAAACGCATCTTTTTTGACAATAAACCTGAGTTAAGATAATAATTATTACGTGAAGTAGCAAGAAAAAGAGAGTAAGAAAACGTTTTGTTGTGCAAGGTAAACCTATTTTTCAAATATTACACTAAAATAATTACCTAATACCATTATTATATAAGGTTAACTAGAAGAGATCCCTTAAAGGGATAAGTTCACCTTTGTACATCCTTGTTATATTTTTGACTATTATATCATTGTTATCTCTTTTGTTTGTATAATAAAGTATAATCGGGTGATTTTCAAAAGCGGTATTCATATAGGTATTATATGGCGTAAATATAAAAACATTATCGTTACAATAGCAGCTGGTTTGGGCCTTGCCTTGGCTTTATAGCACATTGGGACTTAATTCTTATCGAGTCAAGAACCAATATATCTAAGGTTTTTTTATTACCCTTTATGTTAACAACATATTCTGTAGGACTTTTATAACTTATAACCTAACACTATATGGATAGTGGACAAATGTGAAATAAAAAATAATATTTTGAATTTGAATTAGAATAATCACTGCAAATATTAATAATTAATGACGAACTATCAAATTCATGTTCCAAATGACAATTTCAATTTAAGCAGCAATTCCCATTTTCCAAATTACATTTTCAACTCCTTTGATCAACTACATTAAACATCCTGTGGCTCCAGCGTTTGGACTCGAACATGCTTCGTCTGGGGACTTGCATACATAAGTTGACGCTGGTTTCGTGGTTTGTGAACATTGGAAGATGTGCAAACACCCGTCAACATCATTAACGAGGAATTTACCGGCTTGGTTGAATTTCACCAGCAACTTAACAGATGATTAGAGTGGTAACAGCTGTCAAAATGTATGAACTAAGAGTCGATTAACATTGATTAACATTTAACAGCGTTTCTAATTCTCATTCTAATTTTAATTAATAGCTTTCACTCCTGTTAAGGTGTATTTCGCCAATGTCGAGTTATTTATAGATACTCCCATGGACGTATAAACAAATAAGTCCATGGATTTCTCACGTAAATACAATTGTTCGATTAAATAGAAGCACGCGCGTCTGTCAAGTCCTTTTCGTTTGGTGAAAGTGGTACTTAGCTTTTCTATAGACCATTTAGCATTTATGTAACAGACTAAGGTCTATCCTAAGTAACTTCTGTATGGGCGTTTTCACTAAAAAGTGTACCCAATTAAGGACTGAAATTAAGGAACTTTAACTTTGTCAGTTTTGTGACGAAAATTAGCCATACATTGCGGCCGTCAATATATAGCTAATTTTCGTCACAAAACTGACAAAGTTAAAGTTCCTTAATTTCAGTCCTTAATTGGGTACACTTTTTAGTGAAAACGCCCGTATACTCAAGCAAAAAATGCCATATAATACACTACGCCTACTGTACATGGCAATGGCCGACTCTGTAATCAATTATGGTATATCCAGCTATGGCAGAACCTACAAAACACACCTAAGACAAATCTACAGTATTCAAATAAGACTCCTTAAATCTATAGTCCCACTGAAAATTAAGCATAAATATAGACACAACTACGCAAATTTATTTAAGTACTGTAGAGTCTTGAATGTGTTTGACAAGGTAAAACTCGCTGTGATACTGGAATACAAAGACATGATAGGTAGACTGGATAGCTATAATAGGCAGTCCAACCTCAGACATTTACCCAATGCGCCTTACTTTAAAATACCAAAGAAAAATAATGAATATGGAAAGCGTGTATGGACCACTCATCTACCCTATATACTAAACAGTTTCCCTAGACATGTCATAGATAACATTAAAGAAAAACCCGAAAGGATCAAAAATATCACTAAGAAGGCACTTATTGACTTTGATATAGAATAAATATAATTAATTATAATAAATAAATAATAAATAATATGTAATATTCATATGTATACTTTTTGAAATCGTATTTATTGGTTAACATAACAAAATGTAAGAACTAAGCATATATACGTGAATAAATTGAAAATATTGTTTTGTATAAACTAATTAATGATAGTATAGATAGTAATTTTATTTATAGTTAACCCAGCGGAACTGATCGCAGGGGGTACCCCCCTCCGCACTCCTTGGCTAAGCAAAATCTTAAATACTTAAAGATTTCTTTAGCTAAGAAAAAGCCTGTAACAAATTATACTTTCTGAAAAAAATAAACAGTTTTTTTTTTTTTTTTTTTTTATAAGAACCGTTGTTTGTTTTATTTTTAAATGTCGAAATAATTTGTGAAATGTCATTGTATACCTTCCAGAATTTTTGCGTCGAGCGTCCAATAGCGTCCTCAATACTATTATTGTGTTTTCTAAAAAACTTACCTAATTAGTTGAAATTTAAGAAAATGAATACACAATGTATGCTTAATAAGATAACGACCATCCTTCAATTTCAAGACAATTCTTTGTTTTATTAGAAAACACAATAATAGTAGGCCACTCAATGCCCGGCGTAGTCTTAAGTATGGAATGTGTAGACAAGGCTAGGTTAGGTTAGGTTTAATTAATAAAAATCCTGGAAAGTAACAATTCCTTAACAAAATACGTTATGGCTGGCGATAAATACCCGTGTGACCTAAATCACATAATGACTAAAAAAAACCCTCCATCCACTAGAATCCATTGATAGGATCCATTAAAGGGGTTAAATTGAATTTTTGTACAAATCCATTAATGGAGTAGAACGGGCTTTATTGTATACTTAAATCAATTTAGTGTCGTTTACACTTTTTAATACTCTGGAATCCATCTATGGATTCTGTTGCACTGGTAATTACGCATCGATTCATCAATTTATAGATACTTGTGGACATTTAGTATCCATTGATGGATCACGGTATAAAAAGTTCAATAGAATCCATTAATGGATCTTTGTTCCCATCCCAGTGTATTAAAAGGTGTAAACCACTCCCGGATGTAAGTGTACATTAAAGCCTTGACCCCTTTAATGAATCCTATCAATGGATCCTAGTGGACGGAGGGTTATGTTTAGTCATTAGATAGACTACGAGTATAATTAAAAGATAAAACTCCAGATGAAATGGCGAAATACAAAGTGTTTTTGTTATCTATCGACTTAACATGATTATAATAATATGCAGTTGTCTTAGGCGGTCGACCACTCTGCCGGATTCATATTGGCTCACATGAAAATATATAGTTCCCTTAGGACTCGGGAGCCCTTTGTTTCACATAATTATTTTTAATCCGAACGTATTGTTATTGATAATCGTTGCAAGTCATAAAGTATTTTTTATTGAAACGGTTTTTATTTCAGGGTTTTAAGAAAACCTAACCTCTAAAAATCTAGAGATAAAAAGCGTTTCAGTAAAAAACACTGTATGACTTGCGATAATTATCAATAACAACATTCGGACTAGAAATAATTATGTGAAACAAAGCGCGCCCACTTAACTACTCGTTTGCCTTCTGTATATTATACGAAAAGGCCACTGTCAATATTTTCAATTGAATAAATAATATCGCATTTCCTTTGCGGTACGAATTGATAGTTCGTAGAAGCCACAAGAGCAGGCTTCCCTACTGTCTCGAGGGAAATACTGTGTTTCACAGAGATTCAGTTAATTCTCTACGGTTTAACTATTTTAACTTCGCGACGGTTCTATACGCTCGTCCATTTTGTTTAGGGTTCCGTAACTAAATAGCAAAATACTGGAACGATGAGGTTCATATTTTTTTTAAGGGTAGCGCTTCATAAAAATAAATAGTAGTAGATTATTTTTTGCATACTACACTCAGCGGCACAGAATTTAACCCAATTTGTTATTTTAATTTTGTTGACATTGTAATTGTTATATTACTATTATTTAATTATGGGTGATTAAACAGAGTTGTTTAGAGAGCGTTTTGTTTGATTTTACGATTAAAAGATAAAAAAACGTAAGAAAGAGTTAAAACTCAGTTAGTGATAAAACAGTAGAACTTTAATTAAACAAAATCAGTACCGCGTGTTTCCACCTCTGGCTCTGATCACTGCTTGCATACGGTCCGGCATACTGTGGATAATGTTTTTGATGTCCATTTGTGGAATCTCTTCCCAAGCAGCCACTAAAGTAGTTTTCAGCTCACGAAGGTTCTGTGGTGGGTTGGAACTTCGCTTCACACGCCGTTTTAACATGTCCCAGACGTGCTCGATCGGGTTCATGTCCGGACTTCGGGCTGGCCACAGAAGTTTCCGAATTCCAACATCAGATACGTATTGCTCGACGACCTGTGCACTGTGTGCTCGGGCGTTATCATGCATTAGTAAAAAATATTCGGCTCCGATGAATTCCGCGTACGGCACAACGTGATCTTGAAGAATTTCTTCGATGTATCGTGTAGCGTTGAGACGACCTTCCACAATCACTAACTCTGTGCGAGCGTTTGAACTAATCCCACCCCAAACCATTACAGAACCCCCATGAAAACTTACTGTTTGCCTTGTGGTTATTGCAAGAAATCGTTCACCACGTCTCCGGTACACACGTTCTCGCCCATCTGGTGTTCTCAAGGCGGCTCGGCATTCGTCAGTCCATAGAACATTGGCCCATTGCTCTAGAGTCCAGTTTGAATGTTCCCGTGCAAAATGAAGTCTTGCTACGCGATGATGCCGCTCGAGTTTGGGGCCTCTGGCTGGCCTTCGGGCACGTAGGTTACGTTCTTTAATTCTCCTTCTAACCGTACGTTCACTAACATTCACGCCTCTTGTTTGATGGAGTCTCTGTCTTATCTCAACGGCGGTGAGAAAGCGATTTCGAAGCACTTCCAGAATTATGAAGCGGTCATCACGGGCGGACGTGCACCTCACCCCGCCACTGTCTGGTCTTCTCGTGTAGAGTCCTGTCTCTCGGTATCGTTTTAATGCGTACTTCACGTTAGAACGCTCTACATTTAAGATGGTGGCCACTTGTCGCTGAGAGTGGCCTTGTTCTACAAGTAATACTGCTTGAGCGACTTGTGCGGGTGTTAATGACATCTTCGATAGCTTTTTGTCGTTAAAATAACGTCTCGTATCTATTGTAATGCAATTAATTGATAAAACCAGCAATTAATACACATAAAGTCGTAAAATCTTAAAGTGACTTAACAACGATTTGTGCGGTTTTGCAATAAGTTGACTTTATTTTTTAAAACAAAAGAAATATAGCGGATATAGACAAAGAAAATTTACTGTCAATAACAATGCACCATGTAGGAATGATATTTATTTAACAAAATGAGTAGAACATAAAAAAAACGAAGTTATATATTTGGGTTAAATTCCGTGCCGCTAAGTGTATTATCAAGCAAGGTATGTCGACGGACAAGAATAGTAAACCAATACTGGGATGAGGTTAAGGGATGAAAGTGATCGATTGTATTCCGAGATATTTAGGCCGCACGAGTAAGAGCGAGAACGCCTCTGTTCCAACGATGCAATTGATAATTTTACTCGAGTTAAACACTCTAGTTTTAATTTAGGCTGAGAGAAAAGTGAACAATATAACGATATTGTCACGAACTTTGTCAGGGTATTGTCTTAACTAAAAGAATTATAAGCGTATGGCATAAATATATATTTTTTAAATTAAAAATGGTCAATCCTATTTTCAAAATCACTTTCCGCCATAGGGATTGATATATCCATTTTCAACTCGGTAATGGGACATGGAAATCCTTACATTCGGAATAGGAGAGATGAAAAATATATATTCACAGGTGACATCTTAATGATCACAGACACGAATCGAATATGTGGCGAAGATATGTAAAATATTGCTCCCTTTGACTTTTAAAAGGTAACTATAAGAAAAACTGAAAAAATCCTAATTTGTACCGACCCTAACTGACGCACTCAGAGACGTCAATTAAATTTAATGCTTGTTAAATGATTTGCTGGCTTATTCTATTACTAAAGCAAAGAATGAGAAAGCAGCAACTTTAATTAAGCATTCAATTTAATTGACGTCTCTAAGTGCGACAGTTAGGGTCGGTACAGACGGACAATATTTGAACTGCAACTCACCTTCAAAATGGCAATTCAAGTGCAGTTCAAGTGCAGTGGATGAACGTACGTTTTGATGCAGTTACGTCAGCAGCATGGTCATCTTTTCGCCTATTCCATTTATGGGATCTGCCTCAAAATTGACCTAAACTGACATACAAACAAGTTAATAAAAACTTGTATTTATAAAATACTTTATCTTTGTATCTGGCACAGAACCAGTTTAATGTACGCTCATATCGCACTTGACCGGTTTTCATCAATTGAGTTTTTGTAGCCTTCACAGTTAAAAAACAAAGTTAGTCTGAGAAAGAAAAAGGACAGTCGGGATTGTGTGATTCCCTGGGGCCCTAACCAAGATGCATTATGATAACTAGCGTTTCTATTCGTTTCGTTTTTAAACCAATCGTGTCACTGGTAGATCACGTGATACGAAGAGTCACCACGTGATCTACCAGTGACGTGATTGGTTTAAAACCGTAAGGAATAGAAACGCTTGTCAGCGTAATGCATCTTGGGTAGGGCATTTGGTTCTTCTAACTTTTGTTTCTTATTTTATGTCATTGGCATGATTCGAAAGTGGACTTTGCACGTCAAAAGAAGTAAAAAGGCAGTTATTTCAATCTACTACTAGTTACTACCTATATATATCTACTAGCCATCTGAAAAGCTTTTTTTAGGAGGTCATCGCTTTCGTGAAAAACAACTAGGTACATTCTGAAAAATATTTTTGTAGTGACACTCGTCTACACTATTTAAATAAAAATATTTTCAAAATTTTACTTTTTAGTGGGGACTGTGGGGACTTGTAACACTTATTGGAGCGAATTTCTATTCTTCCCGGATTCGGATTTTCTTTTGTCCGCATACTCCTCCCAAAGTAGTAGAGACGTTAGCCCGTCATACGACATCTAGCCATAGATGGTTAAGAAAAAAATAAATTGAAAGTCGGACATCCCATGAAGGAATAATCACCGAAAATCTGTTACCATATATAGACTTTCAATGGGAAAAATGGGAAAAGTGCCAAAACTTATATTTTAAGCGGCGCTCTTCGCTCATAACCTTATTGAAGCTTCATTCTTAGCTCTAGTTACAGACATGATGTGAAATCTGTAGCAGCTTCGCTCCATTTCGACGACGGACGGCAAGTGCACCTAGTAATAAAACCCGCTGATAAAACATCAGTCAACTGAGTCCCGAGTTGATGGATTATCATGAGGTCCTATGGCCTTCTCCGTAGAGCTGTAAAAGTAACGAAAAAAAACGTACCCGTATGTATTCGGTACTATAACAATTAGTACTCGTTACTATCGTATCGTTACGTTACTCGTTCCTTGATGCCTCATAATAACATGTTAGAGCAACGAATCAAATCGTATCGTATTGCGTATGCGTACAGTATGACGTCGCGGCGTCGCATAGCAACATTGGTAATTTGCAGAAAACAAAAAACATACTTATACATTACATGCCAAGCTCACAATTACATCGCAATCCGTTATGCATTGATTATAATGAAAAAGAAACAAATACATACGTGAACTAAAACAGTGTCGTAGATACTACTAGAAGTACGAAACGGATTCGTGTGTAACGTTTCGTTACTCTGTACTAGATGGCGCACCCGTTACTCAGTACCGAATACATACGGTTTGCTACAGCTCTACTTCTCCGTCACCATTATCATGGTACCAGGGCCGCAGGGCTGAGATTGTAGGTGGTAACAACCCTATCGTTTTTGACCTGTTTTCGTATTGTCAACATTTTGATAGCTCTTACTTTCTTGACAGTAATGGCGGCTGAGTTAAAAACAATATCATGCTATGTTTGATGCCCAGTTTGATGGTATCATATTATTGAATTGCCATATTGCTGTTCACAGCCGGAAACACCAAAGCCATCCCGTCGTTCCAAAGCCCACTACCACATTGCGCGTCATGTACTCTTCTCGGGTTTACATTAGATGCTAAGCTAAATTGGAAAAACCACGTGTCTAATCTGTGCGGAAAACTTGGTAGTGCAGTATTTGCACTACGCAAGCTCAAACCAATAGTTTCTGATGATGCACTGCTTAAAGTATATTTTGCCTATTTTCATTCAATTTTGTCATATGGTATAATTCTATGGGGTAATTCTACGGACTCTAAACACGTTCTTACCTTGCAGAAGAGAGCTATCCGTACACTGGCAGGTGTCAAACCGAGACATTCGTGTAGGGAACTATTTAAAAAATATGGAATAATGACGCACTATTCACAGTATGTTTTTGACATTATAATGTACACTCATCACAACATTAATAAATTTAAACGTGTGAATATGCCCGGCAGGGTCACCCGGCAAACGGGCCGCCTCCAACGTGTGCCGCGGCGGCTGGCGCTGCTCGACAAAAACCCGCGCGTAATAGGGCCCGCTTTCTATGAGCGTCTACCCGCGGACATAAGAAATGAATCTTCGGATAAAAAATTTGGTCACCGACTTAAAAGTCTGTTATTAACGAAATCACTATATTCCGTTAAAGAATATAGTGACGATTAGATTATGGTTTTATTTTTATTTTTATTTTTTACACTATTATTGACATTTTATGACTGTAGCATTTGAGCTATATTTCTTTGTTTTATTACGGTTTTTATTTTGATTCATTATTATTATTACTTTTGTACACATTGACATTATTTGATTTTTACTTTTTTATATTATTACTTTTTTTGTACACTGACGATCTTATTGTGAATTTATTATAAATATGCGACATATAATAATGTAATTTCCAGTATGAAATAAATGACTACTACTACTACTACTACTACATAGCATAAGTAAGTATGCTAAAAAAGTCGATCCCCGTTTTTATAAAATTAATATCGAAAAATTACCTTAAACGTCTCAAACTCAATTCCAAGTGGCCGGGGAAACACAGTTACAACTCAAAATTATTTGCCGTAAGATATTCCATTGTAAATACAATTTTATCTGATTCAATTTCCAATAAAAAGCCACTTTAAGTCGGAGCGATATTTAAAGAGGAAAGCTTGAGAATTGCCGGCGAGAGTAATTATATGGCGTTTACTGAAGTGACGTTTGGAAGTGGCCAGTGCTAATTACATTAACAAAACCGGTCAAGTGCGAGTCGGACTCGCTAACCTACTTGAATAAATCCTTTTTTGTACGCAATAATGCAAAGTCACTAACGCAATAATCTGTTACATAAAAAACAGTTGGTTATTGTCACAAATGCAGGCTTTCAAACTAAAATAAACCGTAATACTTTTAGTATTGACTCATCATCATCATCAAGTCAGCCGAAAGACGACCACTGCTGGATATAGGCCTCTCCCAAGGGTCTCCACTTAGACCGGTCTTGTGCTTTTTGCATCCACCGCGTTCCAGCGATCTTCACAAGGTCGTCACTCCATCTTGTTAGTATTGAGTAGGTATAATCCAATAATTTAACCGAACTTTAGTTTCCGAATTTCAATGCTTGCTGACAAATTAATACTGCTTACCTGTACATTGTGTATTGGTTTCGATTTCGATAAAAAAAAACTATTGAACGGTCGATCGAATGATCGAAGTCATACGAGCTCGCTTACTCGACAGGTAAAACGGATAAACTTAGAATGCACGCCCTTAAATGTGGTTTTTACGCTCTGACGGGACCACATCAACTTGCCTGTTAATATTTGATGAATCGATAAACTTTGTACAGTATTCATAAGTTTACCAAAAATAAATAATACATGTGAAACTGTTTCAGTAAGATGGATCCCGTAACAAAAGTGGTCGTAAACTGAGAAACTTCATCGACCCCATAATTTTCAACCTGCTAGTTTAAATGGTTTTTTTTTTTTACAATTCTTGAATATTATTAAAAATTATACTAAATCACTCCTTCTTACAAAACAATACCTACTATGTAATGTACGAGCATATTTATCGAATGATTGAACTGTAAAGCTCAGTCACAAAATGTGCAAGTAAACTTCACTTTACGATGTATCAATACATTGTTTTGAGAATACCTACATTGCAAATAGGAAGCTATTCGTACTACATAGTTGTAAGTTGTAAACATTAGTTTTAGTCACATCTATGCTAATATATCGTGTAAAATACACGTAAAAAAACGAATTGGGAACCTCCTTCTTCTTTGAACTTGGTTGAAAATGGAACACCAGGATGAAGTCGACAGAAAAATCAATTATTAAATTTATCTTCGGTCTGCAGATTTACAATTAGTTCATTAATCAACATAACTATAATCGTTAACTCATGGAATTTTCTCGAATGAATTGAAAGCGCTTTCCTATTCTACAGAAGCCTTGAATGAGTAGAGAAATTCCCCTCATTACCCGAACCCAGCTGTGCAGAAAAATATCTCATGCTCTTTTTGCTACGTATGTATTTGTTTTTGTGTTGTTTTTATAGTTCCGTAGAAGTAAGTGAAAGACAAGCTCTATTTATAATATACAGGGCGTACAAAACGAATGCCATATGGATGGCATCTAACTCAAATATTGGAAATAGCAAATTCTACGCAAAGGGGACTAACTTTATTTTTAAAAACAATAAATACTGCATCATAGAATTTTTGAAAAAAAAAACCTTAACCGTGAATCGAACTGGTCAAATTATAACAACACAATTAAATCGTATTTTATGATACAGATTGATCCAACTGAAGTCGACTTCCTACAATATTTTAACGAAAAGCAGACTACTACTGACTCTTTACTTCATTTGGACTGACCTATTACCTACCATTTTAAAAGAAGTTATTTTTTTCTGTATAATTGCGGTTTTTTGTTTTTCGAAACATTTATTTTAATTAAACATAGGCCGTAAAAAACCCCACTTTATTATTTAGTCATATTATACCAGTTCGATTTTCGGCTAAGGCCGACGAATTTCCAAAAATCCTTAAATGCAGTATTTAATGATTTCAAAAATAAAAGTAGCTTTTCTTTGCGTAGGTTTTGCTTTTTTCAATATTTAAGGTAGTTGCCGCCCATGTGGCGTTCGGATTTTCCATCCTGTATATAAAAATCTCGTGTCACGGTGTTTAAAAGTCGAACTCCTCCGAAACGGCTCGACCGAGTTTTTATGTATTTTTTATATTTACTTTATAGGTACGAGAATAGGTCGTTATGTATTTTCATAAGGTTTGTATAAACGAACAGCGCCGGGCGTGGACTGCTAGTAATCTATAGAAAATTCTATGAGCAAATTTCTTATATAGTTTTAATAAGCCAACAGTGTAAATGTTACGTTTTTCAAGAAATATGTTTTGTAATTCATTGCTTGTCCCCGCCTACAATAACTTTTTCAATATTTAAGTTATATAAGTATCTACATTGCTCTTACCATTTTCTAGACCTTGTTTTTAGCTTTTCAGTTAATGTTTTTGGTCCGTACTGGCTTTTTTTTTTGTTTATTTCACACTAACCAGTTTTAAATTGAAAATATATGGAGTTGGAATATGTTTATTTTAGGTTTTTATTCCCTCTCCGTATTATTTTCACGGATGCTTAACGAATCGAATGATATGCAAAGCACAACCGTCCTACGGGCAATCAGATAAAAACAAAGCTCATGTTATTACGCCATGTCCACATTTTCTAAGGAATAAATTTAATAAGAAGGTACTTATATTTACATTACTTACAAAAACACCAAGAACAGCGAAAACATCCATCGTACCTGAAAAAGAGAATAAAATTGTCATCTGCTTGTCTCCAAGTTATCTTGAACAAGGGGAAATGATAAAAATATCCTGACAGGTTGACTCAACATTTATTTCTTAAAGGTCTCGAGTACGTTTTTTGTGCCTTTTATTGTTCCGTGTTTTTAACGGCTTTAATATCAAGAAGAGAGTTTTGTTTAACTTTCTAAGTTATATTGAGAATAACTCATTTAGGGTGAGGTATGTAGAAGCGAAGTTTATTAAAGAAAAAGTATTCAAAACATCTATTTTTTAAGCTGAACGAAAACAACGAAAAGTTGACCTATTAAAATATTTTGAATCTTTATAAAGGGTGCTTTTTTGTGCTGTTTTTAACATCGAATTTTGGGACACCCTGTAACGAGTGCAAATGGGAAAGGACGGGAGATTTGCGCCTTGCCTAACGCCGGATTACTGTCAGACCAAAAAAGTTTCCGATGTTGAAAAAATCTGTTACGTACATGTACATGTAATTTTTTACACGACTGCTTAAGAAGTAGGGTAATGTTTTCTGTGTATGTATGTATGTATGTGTGGATTTATATTACCCTGTAATGCCGAAAAGCTGGGTTAATTTGATTTGAACCGAGTTGTTGTTAGATTCGTTTTTGCGTCACAAGCGATAGTAGGTGATTTAACTTTAAAATATGCCAAAGTAACAGACAATATTACGTGGTTATTATGATATACTACAATACCAAGACATTGAGTCGAGTTTTGTAAGCCTTTTTTTATTTTAGATTTATAAAATGTGCACCATTAATAAATTTGAGGTATCTTTATATAGTATAAAGCAAAATGGCTTTCCGCCGTCTGTCTATATCATTTAAACTACGGAACAAATTTTAATGCGGGTTTCATCAACAAATAGACTGATTAATAAGGAGTGATTAGCAAGCTATGGAGTCGTCATTCGCCATAAATCTAAACTTTATTCATATTCATACTCATTTATTTAATTTATCTTAAAATGCCTCTATAGCGGTCGGTCGTGTATAATTATCTTAGTCAAGTTATATAAAAAAATAATTTTCTATTAGATTACAAATTCATAACTTGAACTACTTTAACATACAATTCGCCACTAGTGTGGACTAAAAAATTCCCTTCTGCCGTGTTTTAATGTATCTTTTGTTTGTTTTTAAATTTTCGTAATTAAATCAGTATAAAAATGGTAATTATTTTTTATTGTAATATTTATTTTCCAAATATAACATTAAATAATCTTTTCTGAACTCGTCAACGTTGTTGTCCTTGATTATAAAAAAAACCTAAATAATTAAATAAATAAATGAGTATGAATATGAATAAGAGTTTAGATTTATGGCTAATAACGACTCCATAGCTTGCTATTAGTCTGACCGTGCGACAAAAACTCCGATGCCTAGTGATTATAGATATAAAAGTACCCGGAGCAAAGCGAGATCGCTAGTTTTTTATAAACCTTAGTTCAACTACAGCAATGTAATTATCTTCCACTAGCGATTTAAAAGCGAACCGCGGCTCGGCTTCGTCCAACTACAGGGTGAATGGAAACCTTACAAGTTATACAGGCACCGACTAAGCTCCTAATTCTTTAGCGGAGTCATTTGTGAACGTGTCGCCCGTCACATTAGATTGTTATTTAAAGCAACACTTAGTAATACATTGACCACTTGTTGTAGTAATTTATATTAATTGAGATAGTGTGTTGATTTTTTTAATTCGTTTTTGAGTTAATTTCAAAAATACTGTACATAATTCAGTACTCAATGTTTTCCCTTGTGTGGCCAAAATAATCATACGAATGTTTGACAAATTTTGGTTTCACAACACAAGAAATATTAAATACTACCTGTACCCCGCGACTCAGTCCGCGTAAAAGCCGTTTGTCACTTTTCCTTCGAGACAAGTGTTTTTTTCTGGGATAAAAAGTATATGTCTGCCCTCCTAAGGAGAAAAGGCGTATCTACTATATGAATTGTATTGAAAATGACAAAAGACCCCGTTCCCCGCGTGTCAGCGCTTATATAACAACCTATCCCCAAAAGTTATTTGGCTTCTTCAGATTCTTCGGTTTCATTGGCGTTACCGCCTTCTTACAGAGCAGACATAAGGCACTTTTTGGCAGCCATCTTTAAAAGTTAATTTTGTCTCAAACTAGTCCTTAACTACGAACCATATTATTGAAATTCCCTCTCTTACAGTTGCAATGCCTTAACTGATCAACTTAAAAGGCACAGTTGTTTATAGCGAAGGAGTCATACACTTTTTATCCCGCCAAATAATTCATGTTCCTGTTCCTAAAGGAATAACGATAAACGACTTCTAGGTGGACAGAGCCGTCGGCAAAAACTAGTAACAGTTATAAAGTACAGCGTGATTTACATTTAGATAAAGTTTACTTGTGGGAGGACCTTGTGCAGGGTCCGTCCGGGTTGGTACCACCATCTTATCCATTAACCTACCGCCAAGCAGCAGTGTTCGCATCGTTGTGTTCCGGTTTGGGGATAAGACAGCCGGTGAAATGACTAGCATAGAGGCATTCCATCTTAGTCCTCAGGGTTGGCAACGCATTTGCAGTCTTGTGAATGCGAATGTCTATGGGTCACAGTTTCCACTTACCATCAGGTGGCCTGTGTGCTCGTTTGCCTTCCCATGCTATATAAAAAAAAAAAAAAAAAAAGTACTGCGAAAACCTTGCATTCACTTGCTTTTTTTAAAACAAAGTCGCTTCCGTCGTCTGTTCGTAGATCTTCGAAACTGCGCGACAGATTTTAATGCGGTTATCATCAATAGGTAGAGTGATTCAAGGGAGAGGTTTTATGTTACTAGAAAATCACATAAAACGAAGGTTAGCGAGGGCGGGCCGCTAGTAATAATATGATAAAACTGTTGAAAAGCGAAAACTATAACCTAGATACCTATCCAAAATGTTCACAATCAAACGACGACGAAACGTTTGAAGGCTCAAGCATGCTTGCTAAACGCTCAACTTATCAAACAGAGGCCCTTGAGGGATGACCTTTCGGCTTTGGCTCTCGGCTTTGATTGAAAATGTTTTTATTTGCCACCGGAAATGTTGTTTCGAATATTTCCACGTCAAACACCACATCCGATATGACAAGAAGTTGCAAGGGTTATAAGCATACATCGGGGTTTTCAGTGCGGGAATGATTTATGAAAGAGTAGATATCAACAGATAGGTAATCTGAGAAAATATCATATTATGCCTACTGACTAACTACCTCTCTGCGAATTGCTTACACTATGCTACAAGTTTATTTTAACTCATGTAGTTCTTTAGCTTTACTACCAAGGCTATAATGGTATGAGATAATAATAAAATTAACGTTAATTAATTACCTGCAGTAGGTAAATTTAGTAGTTGACACGATTTTCAAAATAAACTGTAAATGTTTTTTCAATATTTGGAACAGTTCATCTGCGACGTCTTGCTGTAAATATTATCCATTTCAATGAACTGAACGATCTCTCTAAGTCGGCAGTTGTAATAGGAGCATTTTTTTCTTTCGATCGCATTTCTATTTCCTTGTAAAAATTCGTTCATAGTTTTTCGACATTTCTTTTATAAAATACTTTTTTTTGTTCAATTAATTTTTCATTAGGTAGAAACCTAGAGTAAAATTCTGTTTTTTAATCTTTGGCTTATGTCAAACGTTCCCGCACCGAAAACCCCGATGTATGGTTATAAGACGTTTATAAATTTCCAGCTCAGCCTATCTAACATCCTGTATATAAAAAAATCCCCTAAATAGTTCTTTATAATAGCGATCCCTTCTTTCAGAGATGATATCGCTTAAACGGGTCAGCAGATTTTCATCAGACCTAGCTAAGAACGACAGTACTACTAGAAATCCTGCTATGAAATTACTAATTATTATTTACTTGTGGGAGGACCTTGTGCAGGGTCCGTCCGGGTTGCTACCACCATCTTATCCATTAACCTACCGCCAAGCAGCAGTGTTCGCATCGTTGTGTTCCGGTTTGGGGATAAGAGAGCCGGTGAAATGACTAGCATAGAGGCATTCCATCTTAGTCCTCAGGGTTGGCAAAGCATTTGCAGTCTTGTGAATGCGAATGTCTATGGGTCACAGTTTCCACTTACCATCAGGTGGCCTGTGCGCTCGTTTGCCTTCCCATGCTATAAAAAAAAAATAAAAAAAAACGGTTCACCCGTTTAGGAGCTATGGTGCCACACACAAACACACTTATAACACTCCTCCATTTGCGTCGGGGACTAAAAAGAAAATGTTTGACTGAAAATTACAAGGAAGGAAGGCTCTTTATTAGGGACAAAAAAAAAACATTCTCACCCGTTACGTTTTAATTCGTTTATTAGTTAACATAAAAGTATTGCTGCTAACGGCCTTAGGGTAAAGTGACCAGTGGTCAGCCAAAGACCTGTACATAGTCAGCCTCTGCCTATACTTTGTATATGTGGGAAGAGTACAAAAGATATATTTACCACTTTTCGCACTCATATAAGATTGACTACTGGTCTTCTTCTTCAAATTAATGGCGGTCCACCAAGTAATTTCGCCAGTGTCAGTGAGAGAGTATAATCAGTAAATAGAACGGTTTATCAAAATGAACAGAAGTATGGCCGGCCATTTTTCAATCAGACATCTCACCGACGGTTACCGGAAGACCTTTTGTAAAATCAAAAGACGAATCTGCCCTCCTAAGCAAATAAGTAGTATCCCAAAATCAATAACCAAAGCAGTTTTAGTTCTCTTCTCTTAGTAATAAGGTTGATATTGCTACAGGAATTTTATCTGACATAGTAAGTATTGGGTGTGTAATGTTTAGCATAAAAACAAATGGTCTAATGATCATTTTACATAACACAAATTGGATAATTTCGATTTGTATAATAAACAATCGATATAACAATCATGATGCATAAAGCGTAATGGATAATTTCAAAAACTATAATGTTTATAAATTAAAAGATAAATATATCTAACGACTTTCTTTACTATTAATGCGGTTACAGTTCTAACCTAACCTAACCTATTTAGAAGAAATTGATTTAAAATCCATAATAACAAGAAAATGATAGTTAAACTAAATGAGTGTTACGTTATTCAATCTTATACCACATAAAATTATAAATTTGGTTGTTATGCTAAACGTTCATTATGCTTTTCGTGATTAGTTAAATTAAATTATGCAATATGTTTTTATACTGATTGAAGCGCACCCAGTAAGTATAAGCTTAGGAGGGCAGTACTGGGGGTTTACCATGACATACTAAAGCAGTTCAGTTTAGGTTGAGAGAAAGAGACAGAGCTATACTAGTTATATAGCTCTATCCCTTTATCTCAACCTAAACTTAGCTGCTTTAGTATGTCATGGTAACCCCCCTGGTCTCTAGCTGACCACACTGGTGACTTTACCCCATTTAATAATGTATTTATTTGTTTTTAATCCGGAAAACGGCTTTGAAGTTTTTGATAAAAATAACGGAATATGGTTTGTGTGGTTCAAGGTTGTACGTTATTTTACAGACTGAAGATGTTTAGAATTTCATTTCATAGAAAATTTTTCTCGTATTATCATTTCATAGAATAATCAATATGTAGAATAATTACTTTGAAGACATTTAAATCATCGTTTTTTATTTCAAATAAAATTCAATGTTTTTTTTTTATATCATAGAATAGCAAATTAAATATTCTTTGTTCTCATATTATTTGTTTAAAATATAACTTAATAACAATAAAATCAATTTATAGAGTAGGGTGCAGTTTGTGAAGATGTGAAATGAAACGTTTGAAAAAAAGCATATCCTCCTAATTTTTATTGGTGTACCCTTATTTTGCAGACAGTAAGTTCATCTTACGTATAATATAAACGCATACAACGATTTTAATTTACAATCAAATTATATCGCATAGCTTATTCAAGGGATATAAAAAAAAATAACCTCGAAGGCTAAGGCGGGAGCTTGCTTCGCTTCTAACCTAAACTATTCAAGTCGGTTCTGCCCAGAGAGGTCTTGCTCGCTCACTCATATTTATAGGTTGTACGTTGTTTTACAGACGGAAGTTTTATAGAATGTATTATTCGTAGAATTTACATTTCTTAGACAGCGAATTTCTGCTGTAACCTTGGTCACAGGTCTAACCTAACCTACGTAACTCATGCTTAAGATAATCTGAAAACATTAAGGTTTCAGCAGAAATTAGCTTTCTAAGAAATGAAAATTCAGCGAAGTGATACATTCTATGAAATGAGTTTCTAATGAGTTTTGAGTGAGTTTGAAAAAATACACTGACCAAACAATATTCGTTGAAAAATAATTATATTGTTTGATAAGTTTGTGTAACGAAAAAATAAAATTACAAAATTCATTGAATTGATTTTCTGTTGAATTTGTTTCTTTCAAGTAAATAGTTAAAACATAATAATATACGAAGCAAAAATACAAGAACCAAAAAGTATATGAAACATTTTCTGTGAAACAAAATTCTATAAGTTTTCAGTCTGTAAAACAAGGGGACACCGTGGTTCAAAAATCGATCTGTCAACTTGTCATTCTCGGGTTAACTCGTTTTTATCTCGAGCGACGGTCGGTCTCCCTGGTATCCCTCGTAGTTATAACTTCAACAACCGTAATAAAGCAACTACAGTATTGCAGAAATCTAATCTAACTTATAACTAATATTATAAATGAGAAAATGTGGATGTTTGTTACTCAATCGCGCTTCAGCCACTAAACGGATCGGGATGAAACTTGGCACACATATAGGTTAGGTCCAGGAATAGGACATACTCCTACGATCGTTTATATTATTTACGTATGGACAGAGTCACGGGCAGACGCTAGTTTAGGTAATAATAACACAAACTAAAGACTTTATAACAATGTCTTAAAATTAGAAACATACATTTACATAAACTCACGCCTTCATTCCCAAAGGGTCGGGGTAGGCAGAGCTACAGAATTACCAACAACTTCAAAAACTTGTTGATAATTCTGTAATCACATTTTTCACAATCAGCCTAAGATGTTTACCAGTGTAGGTATTAGTGACAGGATGCAAGCCCATCGCCTAACAGTGTTGCTGGCCTTGATTCTCATAGTCGCCTCTTACGACATCCACGGGAAGACATGGAGTGGCACTATTAAATAAATAGAAACAAAAGAATTGGGATCCAGATGATAACTGTATATTCGGTTAACCGATTTCCAAAATACTTTTTTTTGTAGCATAGAGAAGGCATACGAGCACACTGGGCACCTAATGGCGAGTGGAATCTGAGACTCGTACACATTCTTATTCTCAATACTAACAATCCTAAGACTACTGACTAAAGACTTAGACTAAAGTTGATATCTGTCAGTACTAAAATGGGAATGCCTCTATCCTTATTACTTGGTTAAAATCCACCTCCAAAATATAACCTTTAAAAATGAAGGCTCTGTCATCCTGGTTCATAGACACCTCCGGAGATCCTAGAGCTGGTGCTTACCTCTCCCAAAGGATTGGGCTAGCTATCAAGAGAGGTAATGCAGCCAGTGTCATAGGGACCATGCCGCGAGCGGACCTGCTAGAGGGGGTGTTCTTTTTATAGTTGTGATTATTATTTACATCTTTAATATTTGAGTAGCTTAGTTTAATTTTAAAGTTTAGTTTTAACTTTTAATTGTAGTACCTAAATGTAATAAAATAAATCTTTGTAATAGAACAATAAAGAGACAGACAGATTCGTCACAGAATATTTAGATTTAAAAATGCAATAATAACTCAGATTGATTAGTCCCAAGCTATGTGGTATATCCAAAATTATCGGAATCTATCGTTTCGCAGGTCCCGCGAGACGGCGCTGTGATGGATTGGATTAGATCGAGAAAACCGGCAGCGAAAGAAATCGGTGATTGGAAGGAATTAAAAAGGATGAAGGGTGGATTTGATTAAGTTTAGAAATTTTAACAATTTAATGTCATAGACAAGCTAATTTCCAGTAACTTTGTCGAATGAAAGTATGGGGCAGTATGCGTCAAATCCGGTAGTTCTGAATTTTTGCAGACTCGTTTATGATGTTGGCCTAATGAATAATACAAGTTTGTGACCTCGAGCGCCGAACGCAACTTTGTCAAAAATCGAAAAAACCTTTCCTAAAAACCAGTCCTTTAGGGCTATAATCGCCAAAATTTGAAATAGAAACGATTTTTTCGCGGTTTTCTCGATTTTTGACAAAGTTGCGTTCGGCGCTCGAGGTCACAAACTTGGATTATTCATTAGGCCAACACCATTAAAAAGTCTGCAACAATTCAGAACTACCGGATTTGACGCATACCTACTGCCGATGAACAAAGTTACTGGACTAAGCAGGAGCGAGAGTCTAGGCGTTCTTCTTCTTTCTTTGCCCCCGCGGCGACTTAAACAGCTACTACCGCGGGGATATGGCGTTTCCACGTGAAGTGATTTCGCCAGTGTCAAGTATATATAAGTATAAATCAATATAGCAATAAAACACAATCCAATCTTCTCTAGGAAGATTGGGGGCAACGTTGTACGGTGATTTGGTAGGTCAGAGGTCAAGATAGTTTTAACCTCTGCACCACTGCGAGAACACTTGAAACGTGAAGAAAGATGCCAGATACACGAAATAAGTCCAAGTCTTCAATCACTGTGCGACACAAAGGCATAAAAAGTACAAATCACTATCAGAAAAGAACTTTGAACACCAAATTACCCAAAAATTCAAGTCTAAAACAAATTACACGTCCGCCATCTTTTAACGTTGCAAATGGACCAGTCTAGGCGTTAAAAACGAAATCGTCATTGACGCGTCATTGTATTGTCAAAGTTTTGACGGCTCTTATAAATTTACTTGACAGTAATGGCGGCTGAGCTAAAAACAATACCATAACATAACAAGTCAAAGACAATTTGATATCAACGTGTTGAGTAGAGGCCTAGGTCGTTCTTTATATGAGTAAAAGCACCTAAGCTCCTTATCTTTGGACAACGCAAGTGTAACGAAAGATAGCGATAACAAAACGTTTATAGATAATCATTTGAATGCAATATATCAGATTAGATAAGATAACGGGATGATTAAAGTACAGGCAAAACGAACAAAATTAAAAAACGATACTTGTAAATAGTTGTGATAGCATGACATTGCAAATTTAATTATAAATACCTATACATAAAATTTACCGTATTCCAACCTGTACACATTAAGAATTGCAATAAAGAATTGAGTATTGAAATAGTGATAGGACCTACAACTACATTATTGTCAAGTGGCAATCAAGCAAGCCGAAGTATTCGGGGTAATATTTCATACCATGTCGCTCATAGTTATTTGGCAATAGCAGCCTTTACAAAGCACAGTTTGGACTGCTTTCCGAACCGCAGATGAAACCGTCGGTCTGTCCACCGGTTTCGACCGCGCATCGAACTGTCAAGACTTTATTACGGTCAAATGTGACTATGGGTTGAACCGCGGTTAAATCTGTGATTTCTGCCAGGCCTCGGTCCGAACTGTACCTACGTGTTAACGATATTCCAGAGTTCGTAGCGCGGTAAAGACTGGTGGAATGTGATTACAACACAAACGTTTTTCCTTCAGACGTAACAAAAACGGATCCCCGTTTAGTTGTTACGTTACCTGGACTCGTAGTTGATTTCAACCGAAAACAACGAAAAGTAAGGGTATAACAGCATACACGAAGATATGGACATTTACCATTGTTATGCTAATTACGAGAGAATTATCCAGAAGATTTCAAGAATTACCTACGAACGGATAGTGTCAATTTTGACTCTTTATTACAAATGGTACGTATGAACTATGGATGCTAGCGAAACAAACGAATACGAGTAAATTCAGTAATGGCTTCTGCACTCCAAACCGCCTTACGCTTTTACAATCGACATGAGATGCGCGCTCCGAACTCCAGCGGTTTGCGCTCGCGCCGCCGCGCTGTCAAGGGAAGAACTGCCAACTGCCCCGCGCCGCGTTGCATTTACACGTACGGTTCGGAACAAAGAATGGATCGGCGCGTGGTGTTTCCCTCGGTCCAAACTTTACGTGTAAAGGCCGCTCATATTATGATACACAACAAACGCACAAGGCACAACAAATGTTGACCACGGCATGAAGAAAATGAATGAGCTCACAGGCCAGCTGATGATAAGTGAGATTTGTAACCTATAGACAAAATTCTCAAGACTACAATCTTAAGACTGCAATCCTTAAACTGCGAGCCAAATCTGAGGACTAAGGTGAAATGCCTCTATGCTGGTAATTTCTCCGATTGTTTATCCCCACACCGGAACACAACAATGTGAACACTTCTGCGTGGTGGTAGGTTCTCCCATCTGTGGACGACCTCGGCCTTGCTTTTTCCGATCCGATTTGGCCTATTGCCGAATAAACCGCGAATCATGTATTAGTCTCACTTTGATCTATTGAAACGTACAGCCAATGAAGCAGGACGGCTAGCAAGGGGGAAATTGAATGTTGGCCGTTGAAAAATTATAGTATTGTTGTTAGTCAAACCAGCCGCCATTGACGGCACCATTTTGGTAGTAACTTCAAGGAGTTTATTTTGAAATATTTACCCACGACCCCGCATATTTTGACAACCTAATATATGTATATGTTACGTAAAACTACACGGAAAGAAAAATAGTCTTAAATCAAGAGTATATTTATTGGTCAAGAATAATGCAGTTTCATATTTGGGGAAAACTTTATATTCTTCATTTCAGTATTTTATTGTTTTGACCCTAATTCTTGAATAAATAAATTATTTACTCAAGTAAAGAATAAATATTCTGAATAGAAGATATAACTTTAGTCTCATGGCAAGAAGCACGAATTTCTTGACCTTTAAGACGTCAGATTTTCTGGAACGGAGTCAATTTAAGTCTTGATGCAAACTGTTTGTATCTCCGAAGTAAGGAAAAACTGTTTTCAGTCTACAATTAATTGTATTCTAACAAGAATGTTTTTTTCTCTCTAAAAAGCAAATATTTTTTGAAAGAAGTTTCGATAGATATTTGAACCAAAATGATCGAATGTTATTTGAAGTGACAAGTTATTGGCGCAAGATAAATTTGTCTAAGGTTGATAATGCGATTTTCTCTTTCCAAAGTTCATCGGTTCATACCAAGAATGCACTGTTTTCATTCGATTTTAATAGTTTCTTAGTTAAAGTAGTGGCACTTTCGTATCAAGATCAAAGAAATCTTGAACCAATATCTTCTAGATTTTCTAAACAATACTTAAGTTACTAGCTTAAGTATTTTATTCAATTTAAGTGAAGAGTTATGATATTTTCATTCGATTTTAATATTTTCTTAGTTAAAGTAGTGGCACTTTCGTATCAAGATCAAAGAAATCTTGAACCAATATCTTCTAGATTTTCTAAACAATACTTAAGTTACTTAGCTTAAATATTTTATTCAATTTAAGTGAAGAGTTATGATATTTTCATTCGATTTTAATATTTTCTTAGTTAAAGTAGTGGCGCTTTTGTATCAAGATCAAAGAAATCTTGAACCAATATCTTCTAGATTTTCTAAACAATACTTAAGTTACTTAGCTTAAGTATTTTATTTTTAAGTGAAGAGTTATGATATTTTCATTCGATTTTAATATTTTCTTAGTTAAAGTAGTGGCGCTTTTGTATCAAGATCAAAGTAATCTTGAACCAATATCTTTTAGATTTTCTATACAATACTTAAGTTACTTAGCTTAAGTATTGTATTAAGTTTAAGTGAAGAGTTATGATATTTCCATTCGATTTTAATATTTTCTTTGTTAAAGTAGTGGCGCTTTCGTATCAAGATCAAAGTAATCTTGAACCAATATCATCTAGATTTTGTTCAAAATACTTAAGTTACTTTGCTTGAGTATTTTTGAAATTTCAGATCAAGACTAATGTTAGTTTTGATTTGAAATGGTGTCTTTTAAGGTAAATATATTAATATTCTCCATTTGACAAACGTGATTTTTCATTGAAAAATCAGGTAAATGTCGGGTGAATAATTTGTATGCTTCATCTGAAGAATACAATTGCTTTGGTACAAGAGTCTTATAATCTTTAGGTAAAATAATGAACTACTTTGAGTTTAGTCATTTCTTCACCTAAATTTGATTATTTTCTCGATTGAAGTAGTTGGGAATTTCATACCAAGAACAGATTTATGTTAAGTGGATGATACTAAAAAAATATTAAACATTTGATTTTTCAGGCAGTAGTTTGCTGGCTTTTTCTACTCTGGCGAAGAGTAGGACAAAGGCGTTCCCAGCGGTCCAAGCGTCAGGCAGATTAATAACATCAATAGACCAAAATAAAATCAACCTTCATTTAAATTAAGATTCTCCACATCTTTTAAATCTGTCCTCTGTAATAGATGTCTATGAAATTAAAATAAGAGTTATTTATAACACAAGTTTTATTTTGTTCTTCACTTGCCTACATTATAAAAACAGGGGTATTTTTTAAAAATAAACAGGTTAAAAAGTTCCAGATCAAATAAAGCTGCTGTGTGACTTCCGAAAGACGATTTCGGAGGAGGGATATTAAGTCACATAGCAGCTTATTTGATCTAGAACTTTTTATCTATGACGAACAAGAGAGAGGGAAGTTTAATAAACGAACAAAATATTAAACATAACATTTCTTCCCACCTGTTATAAATACCCGTGGTAACAGCTAGAAATTATTAATCCTAGAAGGTAACAGTCCAAATAGACAGGAAAAAAATAAATTTAAAAATGCTGCTTAAAAAAAACATTAGGTACAGTTATCAGCTCTTTTTTTACATAAAGAGCTCACTATTAAATAAAGCTGCTGTCTGACTTAACTTCTTAAGCATACCTTTTAGGAATAATAAAATTACAATCAACATCTTAAGTCAACATACATATTTTGATTCACTTGGTGGATTATATTTGGCGTCAAACAACAAAAATCATGTAATGGAACAACTTCTACTCCATTTGTTTCACCAACATGATAAGCCATGTAATGTGAAGAGTAACCAAGTGTCTTTAATATTGTGACCAATAAAACAATTTTATTATCAAATTTATGAATTAAGACACGTTTGATTCTGTAAAAAACCGGAATATCATCCTTAAACGTATACAAAAGCACATTCAATTTAGAATAGCTGTAACCATTTACTTCAACATTGTCAACATAATCAGCATCTTCATCGTAATTGTTTGTCGAGTCATAGTCCGGTTTCATTTTTTTACCATACCTTATGCGATCTGTAAATCCTTCACACAATCTTTGCCATTGATTGTGTTTTTTTTTTTACTCCCCATGTCTTTTAGTGTGATTATTCGGCGTTTTAACCGCCGTCATTATAGTCTTCGCATATTATTCAAGATAAACTTTATATATTACTTGTTATTTTTAATGGAATGGAAACTACCCCCGGGTCCGTTGATTTTGGCATTAAAAGTTGCTGGTAGTTATTATTATTTTCGTCAATATATTGAAGACAACAATGACGGCGGTTGAAACGCCCGAATATTCACCCTTTAACGTTTTCTTCAATAAACAAAATGGTTCTGATGAAACCAAATCTGTTACAAGTTCAACAATAGATTGAATGGTATTTCTGGGTAAACTAGAAATATTATGTAATGCCGTCATAAATGTGTTTTTTTTTTACCAATAATATGTTAAATGAATGCTCTGATGTCAATACTAGAAAACTAAAAGAAACGGAAACAGCATCTTATCATGACGTTTCAAAACAACAGCAATCACTTGATGATGATAATATAAAGGAAATAGTTACAGACTTTGGTGAATATGCATCAAAAGTAAATGGTGCTGCAGTGCGACTTCCGAATGAGGATTTCGGAGGAGGGGAATTAAGTCACACAGCAGCTTTGTTTGATCTGGAACTTTAACTGTGAGAAACGAACAGGATTTTCAACATTAGATTTTTTTCCTGCCTGTTAGTACCACTGCTCGCAAGTGGGAGAAAAAGTAAATTAAAACCAATCATCAAAAAGAAAGTACATTACAATATCAACTGTTTTTTTTCTTAATTTAAATGAAAACACAAACCAACAAGAAAAAATACATGACAATACGAGTTATTTTTTATATATTCAGATAAAAGTTCCAGATGAAACAAAGCTGCTGTGTTTGATTTAATTCCTCCTCCCCCAAGAGAGAGGGAAGTTTAATAAATAAACGAACAAAATATTAAACATAACATTTCTTCCCACCTGTTATAATCTTTATTATTTAAACTGAGCTGATCTTCTACACAAAGGCAATTGTTTGTGTACAATACTATTATCTTTCTTTGTGTCCGTAACCGCCAGCCGATTACACACAAAAAAGTTAGTACTACATTGAATGTACATTGAATTATCAACCCTATCCTCATAGTCAGTAGGTTTAAAATGTAAAGTACAACCCTGGCGACAGAAGATGTTAGTATTGTGTAGAGAATAAGCTCAGTTCAAATAATAAAGACTTATATCTGTATCCTGACACTTTACATTTTAAACCTACTGACTAAGAGGATAGGGTTTATAATTCAATGTACATTCAATTTAGTTCTAACTTTTTTGTATGTAATCGGCTTGCGGTTTCGGACACAAAGAAAGATAATAGTATTGTACACAAACAATGGCCTTTGTGTAGAAGCTCAGCTCAGTTCAAATAATAAAGACTATACCAGTGGTAACAGCTAGAAATTATTAATCCTAGAAGGTAACAGTCCAAGCAGACGGGAAAAAAATAATTAAAAATGCAGCTTAAAAAAATCATTAGGTACAGTTATCAGCTCTTTTTTTAGATAGAGCTCCATATTAAATAAAGCTGCTGTCTGACTTAACTTCTTAAGCATACCTTTTAGGAATAATAAAATTACAATCAACATCTTAAGTCAACATACATATTTTGATTCACTTGGTGGATTATATTTGGCGTCAAACAACAAAAATCATGTAATGGAACAACTTCTACTCCATTTGTTTCACCAACATGATAAGCCATGTAATGTGAAGAGTAACCAAGTGTCTTTAATATTGTGACCAATAAAACAATTTTATTATCAAATTTATGAATTAAGACACGTTTGATTCTGTAAAAAACCGGAATATCATCCTCAAACGTATACAAAAGCACATTCAATTTAGAATAGCTGTAACCATTTACTTCAACATTGTCAACATAATCAAAAGCATCTTCATCGTAATTGTTTGTCGAGTCATAGTCCGGTTTCATTTTTTTACCATACCTTATGCGATCTGTAAATCCTTCACACAATCTTTGAAAAATCGACAATTGATGTCGAGTAGCAAGCGTCAAAGGCAGGTTTTTTCGATTTGCCATTGATTGTGAAATTTTTTTTAACTCCCTATGCTTTGTTTCGAACTTAAATGCACTTGCAAGTATCGGAGGGCCAAGCTTTTGAATAATTCTTGAGTAGTGAAGAAGCAAGTGATGTTTTGGTTTTAAAGAGCAATTGAATTTTTCAACTAAATTTTCCATATAACTTTCAAGTAAGCTTTTTAAATAGTCTAATAACTCTGATGTGAAAGTTTGAGAAGTTAATATTTCTGTTATTTCCAATAACGTTAAGTAAAGGCACCAAATTGTATCATTTTCTGGAATGAATTCTCCTACAATATATCTAAAATTTCTGACTAAACACAGCATTTCAGATGCTGAGAAAATAATTTGACCGTTCAACAAGTGTCTTTTCAGGACCGGAGGAGGCTTATTTTTTTCAAATTTTAAGTATGTATGATAGTGAAGTCTAGAATTTAAATTATTTAGTTCAAAATACTTCGAGTCTATGAAGTATTTGATAATCAAGCACATATCATATCTATGTATACCTTCACACAAATCATGCATGACATCACAACTAAAGTTATTATAAACATGAAAATAACTTAGTTCATGCCAAACACATTTCTGCTTAATACCAATACGATTATTGCAATGAGAGTCGTAATCACGTTGGCTCCTTATGTTTTCTGGTCTTTCTTTAGTATCTACTTTACTTTGTGCTTTAGTCGTTGTACAAATACGACAAAAATTATTCGAGGAAAAA
Organism: Acleris emargana; assembly: GCA_927399475.2. Classification (NCBI taxonomy): domain Eukaryota; kingdom Metazoa; phylum Arthropoda; class Insecta; order Lepidoptera; family Tortricidae; genus Acleris; species Acleris emargana. The sequence continues at coordinate 5,113,798 of OV656836.1, read as the reverse complement.
CTTTCGTGAAACCCTAATATTGAGTTCAGACCTAAATTATCACCAGATATTATCCCAACTGCAAACTTTACAGTGATAGAAGTGGAATTATCACAAATACTGATTCCCTCTTCATACAAAAACTTCAATTCCTCAATCAAAGGTTTAAATATAGGTTCATTACCAAAGGTATCTCGATCTTGAGAGTAAAACAATAGGACTGGCCAAACATATTCTAAACGACTACTATAATTTGGAGGAATGGAAGATATAGTACTATATACTGCACCAATTTTTTGGCTGCCTGAATGGCTGCCTAGTGGGTTGCCAGACTCGAAGTCGTCGAAGTAAACCGTTAAGGGAATTATATTTTCATCTTTACAGTTACTTTTTGTTTCACGCCAAGTAGTACTGTTTACAACGTTTCTCAGAACAGTTAAGTCTTCAGTAACATTTTTTTGGTAATATAATATAGTTTTTAGTACACCAGGAACCTCTAAAAATATCTTAAGATATTCCCGCAAGGGCATAAAATATGACATTCTGGTTTTTAAAACCATCTCTACGTTTCCATTCTCCCGTTTACTATCTTGAGAGACACCAATTGGTTTTGGAACAGGTTTAACATATGTGTCAAGTTTCTTTAAGTATGTCATTCTTTTATAGTCAGTATTAAAATTGTTAAATGCATCCTGCAGAGCTGAAATCATCAGAAAACCATCTTCTGAATCTTTTAACGATTTCTTCAATAAACAAAATGGTTCTGATGAAACCAAATCTGTTACAAGTTCAACAATAGATTGAATGGTATTTCTGGGTAAACTAGAAATATTATGTAATGCCGTCATAAATGTGGTAACTGAATCATTTACTTTTGATGCATATTCACCAAAATCTGTAACTATTTCCTTTATATTATCATCATCAAGTGATTGTTGTTGTTGTTTTGAATCGTCATGATAAGATGCTGTTTCCGTTTCTTTTAGTTTTCTAGTATTGACATCAGAGCATTCATTTAACACATTATTGGTAATTTTTTTCTTGTCAAGTACATTATGGTAAGATAATAAATGTTTTTTAAAGTCACTTTTAGAATGATACAATCTATGACAGGTCTTTTCAATGCATGAGAAATAATTAGTTATATTATGAGCGTAACGCAAATGGACGAAATAGGTTTTAAATTGGTCATATTCATTAACACACTTAGGACACTTCAACATGTTGGAACTTGAATCTGAACATTTACGTGTTTAAATTAAAACTACATTTTAGCTCGAGACAACATATCAGAAATGTATGGCACTACCTTGTCATATTTTGTTTCGAATCCGTAAACGCACCTTTGTACTAATAAGTACAAATGCGCAGCAGCTGCCGGGTAGCTGGCATGGAGAGCATGATAGCTCTTAAATAATGTGTCGAACGCCTTCAGTGCAGTGTCAAACCTGTACTTCACCTTATCAATGACCAGATAATATTTTCGCTTATTGTCATCTCCATCGGACCCACAACTAATCAGGAATGGTTGCAATGTTTGCTTTTGACTTCTTGACTTTGCCTGTAAGTCTTGAATTTTTGACTCAATATCTCCAAAGTTCTGAAAGAAGTGGGATATTTATTTAATCATTATTTATTTACCCCCTTACTAATAAACGTTGAGTAACGGTGGTATAGCTATACAATGTTTTGCCCTTATCTGTCATTGTGATATTTAAATTTGACAGATAAGGACAAAACATTGTATAGCTATACCACCGTTACTCAACGTTTATTAGTAAGGGGGTTAGTGGATATTATATAGTACATAGACAATAAGATATGATAAGAAATAGACAAAATGGATATTAGATAGTATAAATTTAAATCTGGATCTGGGGGACCATAGACGTTTGAATTCTCAAGACTGCAATCTTGATTACAAATGCATTTGCCAACCCTGAGGGGTCAAGATGAAATGCCTCTATTGCAATAATGCAATTACATTACTGTATTCGACCCAGTAAAGTTCAATTTTAGAAGATAAGTGATCCAAAATTTAAACTTACATCAACATCAACAATGAAGTTTTCTATGCATTCCAATGTTGAAAATTTTGTTCTCTTGTTTAATCTCCCTTTCGGAGGAATTAAGTAACATAGCAGCTTTATTTGATCTGGAACCTTATTATCTGAAAATTAAATAAAACAGCTGATATCATAATGTAATTTTATTTTACTGCTTTGTTTTTTTTTATTTAATTAAATAAAATCATTGAGGGACATAAATAAATCAATAAATATTAGAGGATGATGTCTAGGGTTAGAGGACTTTTGGTGGCAAACCGTGGTTTAAGGATCCATGGAGTTGCTGTTTCTTGATTATCATAAAACATTCCACTTTGATTTTGACGAGTTTTAATTAATTTTGATACGGAGGATATCTCTGCTGTGAAAGCGTAACAAACAAACAAATATTAGTAGGTATGGGTAAAGTGAACTAATAATGTACTTAGTTTATTTAGAGATATGACAAAACTAGGCCAAAATCAAAGTGATATGTGTAATAATAATTAGGTAATAGCAACTCCATAGATTCTATGACCACGTTTTGCCACCAAAATCCTAACCCTAGATGTCACACAAATTTACCTAGTCCTAAACTAAGCTCTATGCTTGTACTATGGTCACTAGACAACGAGAAACTTTCTTATTTATAGAAATACAAACTTTAAAAAAAACACAACATTTACCCTTACCGGGATTTGAATTCGGGACCTCTAGCTTCGTAACCAGGGTCACTGCCAACTAGGCCAACGTGTCGTCTATATTTACTCATTAAAACATTCCATTTTAATATTTATGTATTTGATTCAAATTAAACGCTTTTAAAAATGTGCTACCATTATTAAACGGCACCTCACGGATATACAAGCAGATTAAGACATAGTCCTTCTTTAATATACTAAAATTTACGCAGAATACAATTTTTTTACTTACCATCGTCCGGCTGTCTTATTATATTTTCATATAAATTTGCCAATGTCTCGTCTCGAGAACTATCAAATTTAATACTTATGATTTTATTGATGAAAGGGTGCCATTTTGTATAAAAATTTGTAGATTTGTCCTTGTACTTTTCTTCAAAATCCAGGTTGATCTAAAAACAAAAGCAATTATGAAAGGTTTTGGAAGTTCCTTAAATCAGAGCAACAGACAAAAAAAAGAATTAACTGCCGCACTCACGCGATTTAAGTTGCTGCTGTCACTTTCTTTGCTATAGCAATAGAATAAGACAACACGTAATTGACGTCTCTGAGTGCGGCAGTAAGTTTAACTTGTTTAGTTAATAGTAAAAGGAACCTTCAAAAAACATGGCACTCAAATAGAACCTTTTTTTTCTTTAGCAAACATGACCCCTATTTAAATTGGTTTTTATTAGGATAAAAAATACATTTGAATATAGATTACTTACCAACACCTCACCCCTGGGATCGTTAAGTATTTTCCACTCTTCCAAAAACTCTGCCACACTTTCCGTGGCAGAGCGTTCCCTTATAGGATAGGTTGACAGCCAATATTCTATAATTTGAGTCCAAGGTTCTGCATTATTCCTTAAGAAGGCAATTTTGTCTTCTTGTAAGTCTGTAAAACATTTAAAAAAATTAACATACATACCATCACGTCTTCATCCCAGAGTGAGGTAGGCAGAGTTACAGAATTACCAACAACTCTTAACAATTTGTTGTTAATTCTATAACCACATTTTGCAAAAACAGGCTAAGATGTTTACGATGTGTATATTAGTGAATGGTTGCAAGCCCATCGCCTAACAATACTACAAGCCTTTAATCCCTCAGTCGCCTCTTACGACTTCCACAGGAAGACATGACACAGCATTTACAGCCACAGCAGCACCATAAAAAAAATATAAAAAAAACAATAAATATTGTTTTATTTATTGTGGCTTGCATCTGGATTTGCTAACATTGTGAAAAAGAAAAAAGATTTTACAAGAAGTCTATATGCAAATTTGCCAGCTGTACCACCAACTTCACCAAACATTGTTAACCAGTTAACAGAAAATTAGAGTGTTAACAGCTGTCAAATGCATGAAATAGCACTTGATTAACATTGGTTAAATTTAACATCGTTTGGGGAAAATGGTACTAAAGCAAATAAATACCTTCCGATTATGATCTCATTACGGCTAAGGTATTAAAAAGCTGCCTTGTTTATTTTCTGCACTCTTCAATGCTGGTCTAGGAATACAGTTCCCAGTAATGTGGAACTTGACTATGATCATGTACAGTCAGCCGCAGAGAAAATAACCCCATTACTAATTTGCTAGTTGTTTGGCTTCTCCATGACATAAAAAAAATATAGTTAACTGGCCCCTCCCCCTGAGCCCCCTCCTGCATAGAAGTCAATTAGAAAGATTACTTTTCTCAGCAGCTGATTGTACATCATCCACAGCCATTTTCATGCATAAAATCTGATTATAACAGGCTGCTGGCAAATGTATACACTAAATACTACTACTAAATAAATACTACCTATAACAAACTAAAAATCTATCAACAGAATGTACAAGAGATGAGGAAATAATAAATTCCTATCTTATCGCCTCCGCTTGCCTAAAATAAGGTCAGCCACTTTTAGGTTCTTGCTCTATAATAAGACTGACCAATGACAATAAAAATAAAAAAAACATGTGGTGATGATGATAGTTTCGTAAACCGTGACAACACCTGACCTACCTATGATAACTTAATTTCTACCTTGTATTTATCGTCACGATATTTTTGAATTATTTTAGATTAAAGATAGTCAGTTGTTTATTCAACGTTGTCACGTCAAGTTTAGTTTACAGTAAGTACGCAAACAAGTGGATGTATTGGATGATGACAATAATTATATGTACAAGTACTAGGTACTACTACTACTCTCCAACTGTACATTTAATTATTACGTGAATGAAACTACCGAAATAATATGTCAAAGGTTTCTATAAAATACATTGTACAGTAGAGTATACATATGTATACACTTTTGCACCTTATTTCAATGGGATAAGGTCCAAAAGTTTATATCTGAGAACACTGCTGTAGAAAAAGCTTGCTAACTACATAATTATTCTATTCATCTTAAGCTATCGACTACCCGGTATGCTGTCAACATCTAACACAATGTCATAGCAGACCGGGCTTTGGAGCAACTACTGTATTCATAATTGTATGTTAATAAACCTTTTAATTCTTCGATATATTTCTTTTTTTGTGAAGTTTCTGTTTCAGTTTCAGTATAGGATTTCCTTTTCTCGCCAGATTTATATAGTGTGTTTCTAATTTTATCTACTAATTTTCCTTTAGCAAACAAAGGTTTCCCATGGATGGATTCGTTTTTCTTTACCGGTCGTACAAAATAAGTTCCACTACACTCATTAGGGAATAGGACTATTATTTTCCCTGTTATTACATTATACTCCTCATGAGTTATTTTACTGGAAAGGTTAATAGGTACTAGGTTAGATGTGATAGTGATAGTACTACAAAGTTTGTAAAATAACAGTCTATACAGGTACAATATAAATTTAAGCAAGTGTCTATCAACTTTTCATAGTAATATGCACTTTATTTTGGGTAAGTAATACAAGACATAAGCACTGATAATATAACAGTAACAATATATACGCTCAATTTGTATAAACAAGTTAAGTGTACACTGGAAATAATGAACTATTTCCATAAAGTATAATGTAGGTAAATTACACATACCTAAGAATAAAACATATAAATCAATGAATCTAACATCAAAAAACATAATATAAAATGAATATTATTCATTATAAAAATATTGATTTTGTTATTTTAGTTGTAAACGTTATTAACGTGAAAATATTGATTTTATAGTTCTTTATATCTCGTGAGATACCACTTTCTTTTCTTTTTTATTACAACAACAATAAGGAACCAAATCTGACAATCTTGAGAATATTATCATTCAAGAACATAATGAAACTAGAAGTAATTACTAATGACATAGTACCTAATGATAATGACTATCAAGGTATCTGTTAGGCTTTAGCAAGCTGCAGGAATGGAGCACACCATGTTGGTTGGTCCTCAAATGCATTTAAAGCCCAGGATCAAAAAGTTATAATTATTTACTTACTGATTCACAATCCTGGTAAATATGTGCCGAACGACTATATCAACCAGCTGGTTTCTGTGTTTGTTGGCCAAGGTTTTGTTTAAGTTATAATAAGTAATAATGCTTTTCCCACATGGTGAGGTAGTAAGCAACGTTTTAAGATCAAAGTCCGGAAAAGGTGGCCGGGCTGTAGGAAACCGTTTTTCAATTTCTATGTCATCCAAGTGTTCCAGGCGGTCTTCTTCATCACTAATTATGGACTTTGATGTTACAGTAGTGGCAGTATCAGTCTGAAAATAAATTAAACTTAATTAAGTTGTTTTAAATCTACGTGATTGAGGACAATGTAACAAATTGAAAATACATAGTCATAACATTATAACTCCTTAATTTACAAATGAAATAAATAAACAATAGCATAAAACTGTCATCTTTCGCTATTACGATCCATTAGTAATATAATATTATAAATGTGAAACTAGTCTGTTTATTAAGCTTACACAAACAATCCACGGAACCGATTTAGATGAAATTTGGTATGTAGATAATAAGTATGTATGGATCTAAACTTTTTATTGCTCCAATAGAAAATAACAAAGTGAAAAAAACCAGCAGGAACACGAAATGCAACAACGAACAACAAATGCGAACTTATCACTTTACGGGATTTCTTCCAGTTAATTGAGAGAAAAACAGTGAAAGGCAAACATACAAAAACTTAAGAGATGGAAGATAAAGATCAAAATAGAAAATAACTATGTGTAAACATATACATTCAGCAAATAGGCTCAAAAACAAATTATCCATGAACGAACAGAATGTACCGAGAAGGTTTTGGAATAATAGATAGTTTAAAATCCCGGAGAAGAACATGGGGTACTTTTAATCCCGAAAAATTTAAAGGTTTCTCAGGGAATAGCAATAAACAAGTTCTAAAGGACGGAGTCGCGGGGAACGGCTAGTTACTGATAAAGCTTCATAAATCAATCAATAACTTATTAAAATGTATTTAGTGAGTAAAATTTAAACAAAACACAAGAGGCATTTACATTAAAAAAGGATTAGAAAACTTCACAAGTTAGTAAGTGCAGAATGTGAGCTAAGTGCTAAGAGTTTTTGGAAATAAACCAATTTCTATGAAATCTACGAGAACCATTTACATGAGATCTATTTATGATGGTAGGTACGTACCTTAGCTGTGACATCAAATTCCCTTAATTTCGATCTGATGAGAAGCCTATGTCCTATGACTGGGCAAAGCTCTTTAAAAATGTCTTCGTTCATGCACAAATCATGTAGTTGATGAGATGTGACTTCGTTATCTGTAATCAGAAAGAAACCAAAATTATTGTTTTATCCCATAGAATATGCTAAAAAACAGGCAAAACTACTTGGACTTGTTAGTTACAGTATGATAAGGTACTTAAATGAAATGTAATCAGTAACATAGACCATCAGCCTTTAGGACATTTTGTTCATAGTTGACTTTATAAGAGATAGTGACCCACCCTCGCTTCACTCCGGTTATACATATAAGATTTCTTATGGCTATTTATTTTTACACCTTGGGTTACATTTTTGGTCTATCGGTCTTAAGTAGCAATGCCACCTATATATAGGTGGATAATTTTATGATATAATTATTTGAAATTAAGTAAGTAAAGGTTGATATTTGGTTTCAGAATTGTGGAATCGTATCTGAATACAACCATATTTAACTTTCATAGTTCATCGATACTGATATTCAGATACAGTAGCAAAATCATCTACATAACTTATCATAATAGGAAAACTGTTGTTATGTTGAAATATAAAATTGTATGATTTAATTACAACAATATTAAACTATAATAAAGGCACTATAATTTAATTGTGATGTACTTATGTAGGTACTCGGTAGAGTACAAAAGTAGCAACCAAGGTGTTTAAAAGACAAACTTGTCACATAGGTACCGCTCAAAAACCACGTGTTTCTTTTTATATTTGCAAAAAAACAAGGTTTAACTGCTTTGGTAAGGGTAATTTTAGTTTTATCTTGATTATCTTCCGACAAGTATATTTTCATATCATAGTTGCTTACTTATTGCAATTGCCATGTAACCTAAGTAAATTCATATTATAAACTAAACCTATGTAACGAGCTTTACCGACTAATACCGAGACCCAAACTTTTAGAATAAGTAATCGTAGTTCATCCTATCGAATAGATATTGGATGAACTAGCTAGGTTGACTGATGTAAAATATGTTAGTCCAAGAATCCGGTTCCGTTGTTATTTTACAAAAACGAAGCGCATAACCTGGTAAATTGTTACTGCGCAGAGCATCAGCGCTAAACGTAAATAAGAACGAAAACCACACACATTTCAAATAGGTGCTACTTACCCTTGAATCGATCTATAACGGGAGTAGGTATACCCCAACTTCTTAACAACAGCTCTATCTCTGGCTGTTCAGGAACTTCTGGCCCTGGCCGGAACTCCACCTGTTGCGCTTCGATCTTTTCCATCTACAAAACAACAGAAGTTTAACACAACAATATATTTATACTACCAACCTATTTATAGCAAAAATTTACTCACTTTTGATGAATTTCCTGGATAAACAACGCAAGGAGTTCACAAATCACAAGCGCAAAGAGAATAATAAATAATTCGATACGCGTGTTCACCAGCAAGCAGCGGTCAAACAAAAGAAAGAGTCAGTCAGTGTTGCCAGGCCCCTTGAGTAAGTTACGTTTTGTTTCCTGAAAAGTTACATTTTCGCTGCAAAAGTAACTTTCTTTTAATGTAATTAAAAAAAAAGGGTAAGAACACCTCATTGCAAAAAAGCAGTAAAGACGTTATACTCGTATCATAAACGATGACTTGATGATCACTCACAAGAGGGAAGCAGCAATACGTTGGAATAAGATGGAGATATCTAGATTTGTACTTATTGCGGCGTCCGTTTCGTCAGTGATTAATTTACGAAGATGTATTTTGTACTTTGAGTGAGATAGTTTTTTGGCGCGTTACTTTTAGGAGCGTTAATATGGATGCTTTCGTTAACTGTTTGCAATTACAATCTAGTTTCATTAAAAATCTCGGTATTCTGAAAAGTTACGAAAATTGCCTTAAAATAAACGTTACTTACATGTTACATGAGACGGTCAAAAGTTACAAAAAATGTAAGAAATGTAACCGTATGGCAACACTGGAGTCAGTTAAACTTGAATGAAAACCTCAAACAACCGACCGAACCGATACAGTGTTGCTAGATTCCTAATTCAAATTACCCCTACTGTCCATTATGTCATCGGTTATCAAAGGTAAACAAAAAAACACGGCGGTCGGTTACAGAAATGTGAAAAATATATTTAAATTAAACTGAAAAGTAAACACGGGTTTCAAAAAATAAAGTATAGCTCGGAAAAAATATTTAAGGTAGATTCGAATTTGTACTTCTAACGTCGCAAAATTAATATATGCCCTCGATTTTGTTTTAACCAACTCAAACACGAAATAGTTTTTATGTTTGGCTGTATATATGTTTATTTTACCACCATAAAAGGTAGGTAAAGTAGGTAAAGGTAGATTTGTTTAGGCTACCATGGTAAGTGGAGTCTGAGATCCATAGATATTAGAATTCTCAAGACTTAAAATCCTAAGAGTTCGAATGCGTTGCCAAACCTGAGCACCAAGATGGAATGCCTCTAGCCTCTATGCTAGAAATTTCACCAGTTCTCTTTTCCCCACAGCGGAACACAACAATGCGAACACTGCTGGATATTCCGCAGTCAAACTGTGCAAACAGTTTTGTGGAACAATGAATAATATATAAACTTTGTGTTTGTTATAATAAATAAATAATAAATAATGGTGGTTTATCCATGTTCAGCGATTATTCCGTCAATTGTGGATCGATTATGATTATTTTTTTTAGTTTAAGGGTATATTCTCGAGGTGGTCCCAATATCGCCAAGTCACGTATTTGATGAGAGGATCCTCGAGGAATTGAGGATACTCCTCAAATATTATAGGCATACATATAGCGATTTTGGTATTTTCAGTAACTAGTGCATTGGCATTCAGAAAGTATAAATTGGTGAAGTGAAACCAATGATGAAGACCATAGATGGCCACCGGAACTCCCCATTGCTCGATTAAGATAGTTAAGACTATGATGAAGCACATTTAAATAGTTTGAATATATAAAATAATATTACGTAGCGGCGTTACTTGCGGCGAGTTTGTAGGTAAGGTAATATCCTACAGTTTCTTATTCATCGAGAAGTGCGACATGAACATAATAGGGAATATGCATGTTTTTTTTTTAAAGCTTCAATTGAAGCTGATTCATGTAACAAACAGATCACAAAAATCATTTTTTGAATAACTATAAAAATAACCAAGATATAAGCCAACAAAGATTTGTTCCTATCTCTTTCTAGAAAAACGGAATTTTACATGGAGTTTATATGGCCGCAGTGCACAATGACGTCACGGTGCACATCGGATCTCTCTGTCTAATTAGAAGTTTGAAATGCTTATAACTTCCGTATTTCTTGACCGATTTTAATTTTAATTTCCGTTTTGGTGATCTCTTTTACGGTATTTTCATATTTTGATGAGAAATGCGATTTTTAAAATCCATGCATATTCCCTATTATTAAGTAGTTATAATCACTTAAAAGTATAAAATAAAATAAAAAGAAATGGTTTAAAAAAACCAAAAACCATAAAAAAAATGTTTTCAAATAACAGGTCAGTAAAACTGAAGTCGGCGTCCTACTGCTACGACTGACCTGTTATCATTTGAAAAGAAGTTATTTGAGGTTTTTTTGGAGGCGGTTTTTTGTATTTCAAAACAATTTTACTATGTGGTGCATTAAAAAAAACAAATTAAAGTTGTATTGTTACGTGGCCTAAGATATACGATAAAAGAAATGGGTTTTTTTTTTTTAAAAGGAAAGGTAATTAATTATTAAATATTGTTAAACCCACTAAAATTTATAAAAAATACTAATAAAAGGTCGGTTGAAACATTAACTAATATGTCAGTAGGTTAGGTTAGGTATTTAAAATTAAAATAATAATTGATCTATTTGTCATATTTATCATAACTAGGAGAACAACACGATATGGTGGTCTCTATAAGTCAAGAACTATAACAAAAAAAAATGAATGGCAACAATGTCATTGGCGTTCTTGCAAGCATGACTAGACTCCACAGACAGCAAGCACCCTTTCACGAGTAGGTATAACGCGTATCCCAGCCTTTCGAAAATATACACCACTTCACTTTTGTATATTTATTTTCCTGAGTGTGATTTAAACACCCCTATAAATAATAGGGAAGTCAATTTTGAGATGACAACACTGTTTTTTTCTCTGACAAAGTAATAAATAATCTTGTATTTAATAATATTAGTTTTAATCCAACAATAATTTATAGTCACATTGAAATTCATTAGTCTTACGACAAAGTATTTTTTATTGTTTGTGAAAATTCATATTATCTCACAACGAGAATCGGAAAATATTTATAGAAAGAAATATACGTTTCATTTTTATAATATAATTCTGCAGTAAAGAATGATTTATGTATTGTTTGAAGAAAACATATTCTCCTTGCAATAAGTTACCGATATCTTCGATCAAAACACTGAAAATCCGAATTAAGAGTAAGCTATTCTACCAAATCAAAAAAGTATTGTTTGAAAACATTTGTCTATCCTATGTTGAATTATTATATTTTTACATCAATACTACTATATTTACTCAGGTACCCTAAATAATATTGTTAAACCAAGTATGTTTTATTTCATACAAAATAATAAATTATCTTGTATTTAATAATATTAGAGATTTAATCCAACAATAATTTTTATTCACATTGAAATTTATTAGTCTTACGACAAAGTATTTTTTATTGTTTGTGAAAATTCATATTATCTCACAATGAGAATCAGAAAATATTTGTAGAAAGAAAGGTACGTTTCATTTTTATAATATAATTCTTCAGTAAAGAATGATTTATGTATTGTTTGAAGAAAACATATTCTCCTTGCAATAAGTTACCGATATCTTCGTTCAAAACACTAAAAATCCGAATTAAGAGTATAAGCTATTCTACCAAATCAAAAAAGTATTGTTTGAAAACATTTGTCTATCCTATGTTGAATTATTATATTTTTACATCAATACTACTATTTACTTAGGTACCCAAAATAATATTGTTAAACCAAGTATGTTTTATTTCATACAAAATAATAAATTATCTTGTATTTAATAATATTAGAGATTTAATCCAACAATAATTTTTATTCACATTGAAATTTATTAGTCTTACGACAAAGTATTTTTTATTGTTTGTGAAAATTCATATTATCTCACAATGAGAATCGGAAAATATTTGTAGAAAGAAAGGTACGTTTCATTTTTATAATATAATTCTTCAGTAAAGAATGATTTATGTATTGTTTGAAGAAAACATATTCTCCTTGCAAGAAGTTACCGATATCTTCGATCAAAACACTAAAATTCCGAATTAAGAGTATAAGCTATTCTACCAAATCAAAAAAGTATTGTTTGTAAACATTTGTCTATCCTTTGTTGAATTATTATATTTTTACATCAATACTACTATTTCCTCAGGTACCCAAAATAATATTGTTAAACCAAGTATGTTTTATTTCATACAAAATAATAAATTATCTTGTATTTAATAATATTAGAGTTTTAATCCAACAATATTTATTACTCACATTGAAATTCAGTAGTCTTACGACAAAGTATTTTTTATTGTTTGTGAAAATTCATATTATCTCACAATGAGAATCGGAAAATATTTATAGAAAGAAAGGTACGTTTCATTTTTATAATATAATTCTTCAGTAAATAATGTTTTATGTATTGCTTGAAGAAAAAATATTTATTAAATCTCACTTATTTTCTCCTTACAAAAGTAACAAAAAGCTTCGATCAAAACACTCAGATTCTGAATTAAAACCATAAGTTATTATACCAAAACAAAAAAGTATTATTTAAAAACATTTGTACAATCTTATGTTGAATTATGATATTTTTACATCAATACTACTACTTACTTACCCAAAAAAAAAATTGTTTAAACCAAGAATGTTTTTTTTGTACTTAATAATTAATAATCTTTAATTTAATAATATTAGTGTTTTAATCAAACAATATTTTTTACTCACATTAAAACTCATTCGTCTTACGACAAATCCTTTTATTATTGTTTGTGAAAATTCATATTTTCTCCCTGTGAGAAATGGAAAATATTTAAAGAAAGAAAGGCACGTTTCATTTTAATAATATAATTCTTCAGTAAAGAATGTTTTATGAATTGTTTAAAGAAATAATAAAACTGTTGTTTCAATCGTTTACATGTCTTGAATTGAGACAGTGTACTCTCTTATCAAGCCACATGAAAATAATAATTTAAGAAAGTAACACATTGTTGTCACAACACTAAAACCTTCTTGAAACGAAGATCATTGTTTTGATTTTAGTAAAAATAGGAAGAATAATATGTTTTTTCGTTGAGAATATCATTTCTTTTGAGCTAAGACTTTATTATTAATCCAAGAAAATATTTATTTGACATTAAACAATATTACTGAAACATTAAATATTCTTGGCTAGAAACACATTTGACGAGCATTTTTTTCCGTGTAGAACATAAATGCATAAGGGCGGATTTCTGGAACGTTGTACACCGTAAAATAGCGTGTCCTACGACTTCTAACTCGTTTACCACAGAGGCATCGATTTATAACATCATATTTTTGGTACCTATCGATTAAGTAACTAATAACCTGTTGACTATCTATATTAAAAATAACTATAAACCTAAACCGACTGAAAAATTACAGTAAAACAAAATATTGGGAGCGAAATTTCATGTGTCCACACCCCTTACGCAAAGTTTGAAGTGAAATTTTATATTGTTGTCCCACTCTTTGATACCTTCTGGTTTAATTTTGTAAAAAGTCATATATTCAAAATATTGAAACCAACCGAAAGACAACAAAACATTATAAAACCTACAAAATTTGCAAGTCTTAAAATATGTTCCTGAAGAAATTCCGCAACACGTCACGACGATTATTTTCAAGATTCAATGTCAAAACTACCAAAGTTAGATTTTAATTTGATAAATGGCCACATTTTTTTACCCTAAACAGCCGTTAAAATTTGTTTTGACAGATTAGTTATAAGCAAAACATTGAGTGAAAGTGTAGACCGTCACGAGGCCAAAATATTACTTCCATAACGAACGGGCGTTTTTGAAGGTAATATTACTGTTTAGCGTTATGTTTTTGTAGTTATATTTTTATAAACTATTAATAATTTAAGTAGTAGTATCAGTTTGCAATAATAATCAGTAATTTACAAGTAATTTTAATTTGAATAACAACAGGTAGACATACGTCACATCCATTACGTGACATTACATCCATACGCAAATTGTGGAACTCCAATACATAACGAACAACGTTCCAGAAATCCGCCCATAAAATAACGCAGGAAACTGATTGACATTGACATTTTAGTTGGATAATTTATTAGACATTAAGTTTCATCCAAAATCCTGGCTTTAATTCCGTAACCAACCGAAGAAAATAACATTTTAGAATATTACTCGACACCAATTTTGTAGGATATGTCAAAACACTAGAATGTTTATCGGTGAGACGACCAAAATCAGGTTCCACAGATGCACAAAAGTGGCCATGTCTATTCTCCACAGATGAGAGGTTAAAGCATAAGACTTACTTCGCACTGCTAATTTGTTCCAAACTCCTTGCCAATCTAGACCACCTGTTTCTTTAGATAAATATTATTTCTCCCCAGACGCTATTTTTGTAGTTTGGTAATAAGAAACACATTATAACACTAAGCAATTAACCGATGGCTCATCAACGGAGTCGTAAAGCTTTTACTCTTCTAACGCGCGGTGCCGGGGGAAGGTGCGAGCGGATAGGGATACATTCTGCACCTGTGGGCTCAGGGCTGCTTTGATAACCATTTTTCATCTGTCACCTTTACACCTGAGCTCGCTGGGGGTTGTAGCGATCGCTTAAACCTAGGACAGTCGAGTACCTTGTCTACTTAATGTCAAGTTTGCACTGCCATATATGAATTGTCAGAAAGATTAAAGTGATAACGTACCTACTAAAGTAACCAACGCGCTATGATTCTATTTATGGAATGGAGTAGGCAAACAGACAGACAAAACGCCAAGGCATCTAATCTACAAGTTAAAACCATATTGCTTTAGAAGTGTTGTCGTATTGTCATCGTTAAGTTAGCTCCTATTTACTTGACACACAATATATGATTTGCAACTATTTTTACTCTAAATAAATGATTATTATTTAGATATTCATTTAATTTTCTATAAATTAGGTTTTTTACATATTCAAATATAAAGGTAAAATAACAATACCGATACAAAAAATAAACATTATAAAAAACCTAATCTACGGGTGCCGCCAGCAGAGGGGCAGGGCTCAAGCTACCGGTGGTTAGGGCTGCAGAGAGAGGAACCTCCTCACAATGCGTGCCGTGTCGAGGAGTACTGCCTTCTGTATCTGGCCCTTGATCCAGCCATCTAGCGAGAGTCTCTTGAGGTGTTGGTCGAGACTCTTCGCTATAAGACCGTTTGCCGAAACAACTATCGGGACAATGATCGTCGAGTCAACATCCCACATGGTGGTCACCTCGTGAGCCAAGTCAAGGTACTTGCTGAGCTTATCCTTCTCGGCCTTCACGAGGTTCTCATCATGCGGGATGGTGACGTCGACGAGCACTGCCCGGCGTTGAGATCGATCTGTCAACACGATGTCAGGTTTATTGGCGACAATAGTCCTGTCTGTGATAACAGATCGATCCCAATAGAGCGTAGCACGACCATTTTCGAGAACTGGCGCCGGTGTGTATTTATAGTACGGCACTTCAGACTCAACAAGACCGTATTGAAGAGCAAGCTGCTGATGAATGATCCTGGCTACGAGGTTATGTCTGTGCAAGTACTCGCCGTTGGCCAAATGCGAACAACCGGAAATTATATGTCTGAGGGATTCGCCGGGACAACGGCACGCTCGACAAATGTCGACCGTGCCATCCCTCAGAATATATTTCCGGTAATTGTTCGTCATTATGACCTCGTCAGCAATTGCACAGGCAAAACCTTCGGTTTCCCCAAAGAGGTCACCAAACCGTAGCCAGTTCACGGACGCTAAAAAGTCTACGTCGGGCCTTGTTAGGGCCCGGTAGAAGCGTCCGTGTAGCTCCTTGCTCTTCCATACGTTCTTGCGGTCTTAATTATTATTATTATTCTTGATTATTATTATTATTATTAATAGCGATCATATCCCTTTAAGGCATCTCTCCCAGACCTTGCGATTAAAAAAAAAATGACAACGAATAGCAAATTAAGTACGGTAATGGCGGCCGAGTTAAAAACAATACCTACTTTAACAAGTCAAAGATAATATGGATTTACTGGTTAGAACAGAGCCTTAATTCTGCCCTCCTAAGCTAATACGCAGTATGTCAGATAATACCCCTGTAGCAATATAAATCTTATTACTAAGAGAAGAGAACTTATACTGCTTTGGTTATCAATTTTGGGATACTGCATGCTAAGGAGGGCAGAGTTGTTAAGTCCATCTTAGCCACCTTCCACCAAACAGCATGTTCGCATTGTGTTTTGGTATGGGGACAATGATAAAATGGTTAACATAAAGGTATCAGGGTAAGCAGTGCGTTGGTAATTTTGGGATTGCATTCTTGAGGTTGCAAGTATCTGAGAACCTTGAGAACCACTCACCATCAGGTTTTTTTATGGCAGTTCCCCAGTGATGTCACCAATGTAAATAGTGAAATAATATTATGCGTTCTCGTTTTCCTTCCCTACTCTATTTAGTTTCAAAACTAAAAAAAAGGTGACAACCTTGAAAACTAAAACGAGATACCCTATGCGATAGGGGTCATAATCACATTATAATAATATACAAAATATTTAAAAAAAAACAGTAGTTTTGGCGACGTGGTTAGTGTAGTATCCCATGTAAGGTCGAATATTTGTTTCTGAGACTTGGGTTTTCGTATTCAACTAGCTTTTTATTCAAAAAAAAGTCATGTAATACCCACAGTTTGAGATATGCCCTATTTTATTTAAGTGAGAGTGTACCGTTTTATTTGTTTGGTATGTTTTAATACAAAAGAAACCACCAGTTTCGAGAAAGGCTCCTGTTTAGTATCGATCTTCAATAGTGATAAATTGTCTTCGCTAGACGATGAGACAGCGCAGTGCTCGGAGATAATTAAATTCTGATACAGCAAAACAGAAATGCCAAGTTCTGTCTGCATTAACTCGTTAAAGGCGTGTCTGCTTTTTTAAATCAAATAATATAAAAAAATAATTTGCGCATTGGCGGAACAGAAAATACAGGGTGTAAGGGACGGCTCACCGAAAACTGAAACCATAGCTTCAGACCATTTTGTTTGTACTGAACTGAAATCCAGTGGAAATTTTCCCGGAAAAACGAAAATTTTCCCGTTTTTTTTTCCATGTTTTTGCATATAAACCGATCTAGGACAACATATTATGACATACTGAAGCTCATTATGTAAAAAAAAACTATAAAAACGGCATTTTCACCTAAAAAACGAGAAAAATTTCGTTTTTTCCGTTAAAATGTCCACTGGATTTCAGTTCAGTACAATGGTCTGAAGCTATGGTTTCAGTTTTCGGTGAGCCGTCCCTTACACCCTGTATATACATGATAACTAACATGACGACATTATCCAAAAAGCAGTTCGGTTTTTAAAGCTTGCTTCTTGTTATTAGTAAATGGACGGTTTAAAAAAATCTGCATAGTTTAAGACTAAAATTAATTAACAGCATCTTTAGTCTATTGCGTCACAAAAATTTGTCATACATTTATATTCTGCCACTGCACTACACCAATACTAAACTTGACATCGCAAATTCAATAAACGAAGTAGATACAAGGTTGCCGGCTTAGAATTGTGCCACTCCATGTCTTCCCGTGGAAGTCGTAAGAGGCGACTAAGGGAATAAAGGCTTGTAGTACTGTTAGGCGATGGGCTTGCTACCTGTCACTAATATACACTGTTAAACATCTTAGCCTAATTGTGCAAATTGTGGTTACAGAGTTGTCAAAAAGTTTTTAGAGTTGTTGGTAATTCTGTAGCTCTGCCTACCCCACTCTGGGAATGAAGGCGTGAAGGTATGTATGTATGTATACAAATTTAGTAATATGGTCGCACTTGCTACAGGAGTTTTGTCTTAGATACCACCATTTGTCTTATAGCAGTACCTATAGTTAATTTTCGTGACGCAACTGACTAAAAACCGCCCTGATCCAGTCTATCTTACGCTATATTTTTTGCAAGAAAATAGATATGGCTCAATATAAAGTAAATTAATTATAGTGTTGAAGTTAGGTTTACTCTAAAACTGGATTTCCAAGAACTTAAGAAAATTACCCTACCTAGTAAATTGTTGCTAAAACTCATCGCTTTCCGTCTTACAATTGCACCAACATCTTTGACATAAAAACGCAATAGTTTCTGCCACAATAACGTATAAAAGCTTATTATCGGGATGAAATAATAAAGTCGAAGGCGTCATGGTATTTTGCCGAAGAAATCTTAGACACTCGTAGCTCCAAATTACATAAGAAGGTGGGTAAGATTATTAACTACTTACAAAGTAGGTACCTAATTGTTTCGTTATGATTTAAAGTTAAAACGGTTATTACAGTATGACATTACTCTTAGTTCGTCGTTTGGAAATCAGAGAACGAGATTCAAACTTTGTTAACGTTTCTATGAGGTTACTAACGTAAACGATTTTGGAATCTAACAGAATGGAATGGAATGTATGGAATCGACGCAAGCGTTCGACGTAACCGACAGCTTACAGCCCGTTCACACAGAGTCTCCGTATTTACGGTACCCGTTTTAACGGATACAACAAAAAATTATGCTTTGTTCACACATAGGCACCGTATAGCGTTCAACGTGTCCGTCATTAACTGAGAGCCCCTTCACATATTCTCCGTAATTTGTTTGTCTAGCTGCACCGCTCCCCCCGCCCCGCAGTAAAAACGTACGGATACATGACGGATACGTATTCCGTTCATCCAGTATTCGATAACAAAACGGAATGTCATAATTTAGCGGACCGACATTTTTTACTGTATACTGAATACTGTGTCATATGTGAAGTCGCTCATACAACTCCATACGCCATCAATGAAAAAACGTATACGATAAAACGGGTATCGTAAATACGGAGAATCTGTGTGAACGGGCTGTTACATGCGCCCTATACATTTTTGGATAACGATAATGAACGCCTGCGAACGAAATGCTATTCAAATTAAAATATTCTATTTCAGACACAGAACATAGGTAGTGATAGGTAAATAGTGTGTTTATGCTGTTTTTTTTTAATATTTTTTGTATTGTGTGTTAAATGTGATTAAATTTAAATCATTTTTATATTTTTTATATAGTATTGAGCGGTCGACGCGATTTGTGTGACAAAATTTGGATAGAGCATACGTGACTCTCGTACTTATATACTTGTCAGAAAGTGACGGATGTTTTATCCACGTTTTGTCACGCGATAAAGGCATCTATATAAGGTCCCCAGCTTACGTCAATCAAACACATATTGTCGATTTTCAAAAATTGCAAATTTACCGTTATGCATCTTGACTAGGCTCCCGAAAAATATCAGAAAAATAATTTTTGAAAACTCTGTCGTAAACTAACAGCCAAATATTTATTACTTAAACTTTTTAGTATCCGCAAATTTATAGACGATAACCTCGACTATAATATTTCAATCTACGACGGCACGCCCCTTCTGTCAAATCCATCGATAGGGACATTATTGATAAATCGTAAAACCAAGATGCTATAACAATAAAATTTATATAAGATCGAGCAATGATTTTTGCCAATAGCTATCAAGTTTCGTGTGAATTATTAAGTGCCTCTTTATTTGATTATGGATTTATAAGGAAACTGAGTGATATGTGGGGTCGAACTTTTCATGACGATGACGTCAAAAAAACTAAATTTTATAAACAGGGTGCTCTGTTTTGATTTGGCTGGTGTTTAGGTATGTTTTAACTGGCACCAATAAAAATAAAAAAGCGGTAAAATGATTAGAGTTTACACACAATCGCAATCAAAATACGGATCACGGCAGCATTATATTTTTTTCACGTCTCATTACTAAAAATGACAAATGTGGACAATTTTCTTTTATGAATGCCAATGTCATAATTGTTTTTGATGACTATTTAATCTTATAGTGTCCTTCTCAATGTCAGTATCGTTAAACTCATAATTTAACGAAGGGTTTGTAGAGACACAGAATGCTGCGTCAACGCATATCGCAGTGCATGTGCGCATGAGTCGTTGTCTGGGACTCAAGTAGTTAAGTCGCTGTACTTAAAATAAAATATAAATAAATAAAGTGATCTAATTGGCATATTACGTGTACATGCAGTATTGGTCACCTACATATTATTACATAAACTCCCTTTAGGTTTATGCAGAACTGGTTTGGCCATGCTCGAACCAAATTTCAACCTTTCAATACTAGTCTTTCATTTTTAGTCA
The DNA here is from genome assembly GCA_927399475.2 of Acleris emargana. Classification (NCBI taxonomy): domain Eukaryota; kingdom Metazoa; phylum Arthropoda; class Insecta; order Lepidoptera; family Tortricidae; genus Acleris; species Acleris emargana. The sequence continues at coordinate 5,093,008 of OV656836.1, read as the reverse complement.
GCCTATATACAAATTGACATCATGAGCATGTAAAAATTCGACCCCTGGTGATATGTTATAATAATAATATAGACACACATTCTCATAGACGCCTCCGGAGATCCTAGAGCTGGTGCTTACCACTCCCAAAGGATTGGGCTAGCTATCCAGAGAGGTAATGCAGCCAGTGTCATAGGGACTATGCCGCGAGCGGACCTGCTAGAGGGGGTGTTCTTTTTACAGTGGTGATTATTATTTACATTTATAATATTTGAGTAGCTTAATTCTATTTTAATTTAAATGAGTTTAGTTTTAACTTTTAATTGTTAATGTAATATATAATAATATTATGTTGATGATATCAGGTAAGCCATTTGAGACGAATCAGTAATTTAGCTTTTGTACTAGCTAACTTTTGTTTTCAACCGATAGGTTGATTTGTGTTAGTACGATGTATTTTTAGTCGTCCAAATGCATCGTGCTCACAAAAATCAAGACTCACTTCGAGCGGTAATGTCTGCGACAACCTTAAATGGTAAGCACAAAAATTAAAGAAAGTGTACAAAAAAACCTGCGCTCTATTTTGGTATCTACATTCGTTTGTTATTCTTAACTCGTATCTCAATATTATTCATTATGTGACAGTTGCATAATGAACTACAACGAGTAATTCAGAGGGTGGATTGTATGATGTAATTTACCTGGATTCCAACCTAATCCAAAACAATCAATGTTCAGTAAAAGTTACTTGGATGAAGGAAATATCAAACCACTAATTACTCATTATTGGCAGCCGTAACGAAGAGTAGGTCAAGTGTTACGCCCTCCTAAGGAAATAACCAGTATCCCAAATCAATAACAAAAGCAGTTTTAGTTCTCTTCTCTTAGTAATAAGGTTAATAATGCTACAGAAGTTTTATCTGACTTACTGCGTATTAGCTTAGGAGGGCAGTGTTACACTCGGGGACATACTAATTAGTGAAGCCGGGAAAATCATGCTCGTTTCCTTTAGCGCTACATATTTTTATTATAGTATTTTTTTAGGATAGCTTATGTTGTATAGATAATGGTACGGCCTTCGTGCGCAAGTTCGACTCGCACTTGGCCAGTTTTTTATGATTAGTTATGAGAATTCAAACGAGCACATTATGCTACGTGATACCATGTTGGTCTACCCAATAGATATTTCAAGACTTTGATCCCAGGACTTCAAAAGCGTTGCCAACGGCTTGGATGAAAGCCTTTTTTACCCAACTGACGAAGGAGGAGGTTTATGTGTTTATCAGTCTTTATAATGTATGTTTGTTCCTTTGTGGCGCTTGATTTCAATGATTTATGGTCCAATTTCAAGAAAATACTTTAGTTTATTAGAAAACTCAATAACAGTAATGAGGGCGTACATCTGGCGTACGCTCGGCGCAGTCTTAAAACGCAGAAAACTAAAGTGCGAGCAAATTAAATTAATCTTAAGATTAAGCTAGTTACGAAATGCGTTTCGGTAAATTGCAGCCCGTGCGGTACATCACTATTGCGGTACCTGCAACAATGAAGTGTGACAACTGTTTCCTTATACTTGCTGTCAATATTTAGGGAACTTCATGATCGAGCAAACGTCAAAAGTGCCATCACTCGGCGTTGCTAGTTTAACTCAACAAACTTAGTATAAATATTTGCGCCCATCATGCAAAATTCGAGGAAGATTTTTGCTAAAATAGAACTTAAATGGAGTCAATTTTTAATGAGCGCACTTCATATTTTAACCGTCACTTTTGTCAGCATTCCGGTTGGACAAGGTATATCAAACATAACTACTGTAATTTAGAGGTTATGAGAAGAAAATCTAAATATGTTTTATAAATATACGCTGCGATTTACGTGGGGCCTATTCCCTATCCAAAAAATTGTCTTCTTTGTGCTATCTATTCACTCAGTATGAACAGCATTTTGCTATCTATCATTCTATCTGTTTTTACAGAAACCGTGCCCAGATACCCGAATGTGCTCGTAACATTCTCCGTAAATATAACATAGTATTTACAATGTTTCCTCGAATGGGTACTTTGTTCAACGTTATGTCTTAGATTACGAGATTTCGTTGAACGTGGTCGTTGCTGCGTAAAAATACTTCGGTGGTAGCTTGAGAAAAGTATAAAGATGTTACTTGTGTATGACGTACGCAAGGGGAACTTTGAATATACCATATTATTTGTATAAAGTATGGCCGTTCATAAACCATTTAAAAGATCTGTCAGAATCCTAAAATATGATTTACTAGCTTTTCCCCGTGTCTCTGTCTGCGTACACGCTTTTCCTCGGATACTGTCCAATATTGGATAAAAATTACACAATGCCCCTCCGAGATATAAATTATCTATAATATTACTCGTAGTTAGGATTAGAAAAACTTGTATTTCAAGATTTGAAATTTTGATTTGATTTGATATGGAGATATCATGATGTCTCCATTTTGTATGGAGAGCTGGTAAAATTACTTAATAGGTATATGCTTTCCATCCTGGTCCTCAGGGCTGACAGCAATTCTTAAAATTGAAAGCCCACGGTTCTCAAATACTCCTTAAATATGATAAGGTGGGTCTTTACGTTCAAACACAAACGTAACAAACTAAGCTAAGCTAAGCTAGGCTTTTTTTTAGTTTAGTTTAGTTAGCCTAGTTTAGCTTAGCTTAGTTTGTTATGATTAGAGGAATGACGGGCACTCCACCGAAAAGAGGTGGGGTGCCCGTCATTCCTAATGCCATTTTCTATCGTTTTTAATTAGCTTTCTTTATTGGTATTTTCTTCGTCCAACTAATCCCCTCTATCCTTCTCCTTCGCAAAGAAACATACAACAGAAAAAAAATTGCCTCCTTTTTGGATAGTCCGGTAAAAATACACAAATTTATGTTATCTGACCTCCATGACACAAAACATACATTCGAAACCGGCAACCTTTTTACCTTGCGTTTAAATCAAGTTATCCTATAAATAATGTAAAACCCCAAAGCTATGAAATTATAAATCCCTTTTTCAATATCAAATAAAGCATGTCAGAAGCCTTTACAACTCCAACATACCCTACTTGAAACATTTTTTTCCAAATTGTTTTACTTTTTCCCTAATAACTGTTTGACCCTTTAGGGACTTATCATATTATAGGGACCTGTATTTGGGAATTTAGGTGAAGAGATAGATTGGCGAGTACAAATTTATTTTACCACTATTTTGTCCCCTGTGGTTGCCTGGTTAGAATAGTGCCATGCCCCTCCATGTCTTCCCGAGGATGTCGTAAGTGGTGACTAAGGGAATCAAGGCCTGTAAGTAGTACTGTTAGGCATAGCATAGGGCTCGCAACCTGTCACTAATAAGCTGGTAAACATCTTAGCCTAATTGTGCAAAATGTGGTTACAGAATTATCAACAAGTTTTTTTGAGTTGGTAATTCTGTAGCTCTGCCTGGGAATGAGGGCGTGAGTTTATGTTTGTATTAATTTCAATAGTTTTTTACTTTTATTTTATCACACGAAAATATTGAGGGTGTTGTAAGTTTATCGTGTGTATCTGTGTGTCGGTCTGTGGCGTCATAGCTCCCAAACGGAAGAACTGATTCGGGTGTTATTATTTTTAAAAGAAAGTTACTTTAATTAGGATGGTTTTAAAGCTAAGTTTTGTTAAATTCGGTTGAGCCGTTTTACAGATATCAGCTCTCAAAGAATTATAATTGCAATTATATTGAAAGAAAGAAAAAACATATATTCGTGACAAACATACAAACAAAACGCAACAAAATACTGACATGGACAAAATACCTGGTGTCACGAAATGGTTCCAACTCAGCATTATAATGGCCTTAAAGCCACTATTACTCCATTTATTCGTTTAGCGTACCGTCCGTCTGTCACAAAAGGAGCTGGTTGAAAATCAACGCTGCAGTTTTTTAAAACCTCAGCATTATGCTGAGCCAGCGTCCGATGCACTTCCGCGAAGACACACGTACTCCTCTTTTTATTGCTGTTTTCTGTTTTTTATTTTTTCTGTGTTGTATGTTTGTAGTGAATAATAGTACATTATTGCCTAGGCAGTGAAGCAGGCAATTGCGGGGCGAGTATTGGTTTAAACAAACGAGCTTGCGAGTCCGTTTAAAAATACGAGGCCCGCAATTGCCGTTCCTGCCGAGGCATATATAGTGCTTTTCTCGAAAATCGCAAGAACAATTTGCAAATAAATAAAATCTTCATATGAAAAAACTATTACTCTTTACCGCCTTTATGTTTATGACGAGGAGAAACGCAAGCTTTTTTAGAAAAAAAACATTCAATCTATTTCAGACACAGATAAAAAAGTTACGTTTCGAATAAAATTTGGATGTATAAGACTTGTGCCCTCATTTTATTATGGCCGTTTCCACTTTTTAAAAAGTTAAAAACTAGATAACAATGAAATTTGTATGCATCATTGCGGGCTTGTGTAGCGAGCACGCAATGTATTTTTTTTTAATTTGGGAAATGTCTGTAAACGATGTATTTCGCGTCTCTCTCGGTCATTTTTGAGAAAATGTTTTTTTCCTTTTTTAACCGACTTCAAAAAACGTAGTGGATTCTCAATTCAACCGTATATCAAAAAAAATGTGTGTTCGCTTATAACTTCTTTGTTTATGGACAGGTTTTGATGATTTTTTTTTTTCTGGAAAGAAAATATTACAAGACTGGTACAATAACAAGGAAACCAGGGCTTCATGAGGGTATCAATGAGAAATTGAGGGAACTCCTCAAATATTGTAGGTGATTTTACTATTTTTAGTGACAAATCCAGTATTTGCATAAAGAAAGTATAATTTGCTGAAGCGGAACTGATGATGATGACCACAGATGGCAACAGGAACTCCTCGACAGTACCAATTTCCAGGGTGACGATAAGATATCTTGATTAAGATTTCATTGTTTAAAAATTACTATGATTTTCCCGCAGCGTTGCTTGCGGCGAGCTTGAAATGTCTTAAAGTTTCACATTGATTATACTATTGAGAAGTGGGACAACATAAACTAAAAAGTGTATAAAATAAGATAAACGTAAATTTAAAAAAAAACCGGCTTCTAAATCGCAAAAATTAACTTCTAATAATAATAGGTAATAGATAAGTCCAACTGAAGTCGGTGACACACAATAATTTCAACCAAAAGCCGACTTCAGTTGGACTAATCTATCATTTCAATCGAAGTAATTTTTTGCGTTTTTGAAGGCGGGTTTTGGTTTTCTAAAACCTTTATTGTATCTTATTTTCAATATTGAGAAATTTTCCGTTGAAATATTAACAACAATCCTATAGCGATTCGATTACAGATAAAACTGGATAGAACAACAGAAACCGATGCAGGTGCATGAAGATGACGATGAATGTAGAGGAAGCGTTAGTTAAATGTTTAGAACGGTGCACCTGGCATTCTATAGTCTCTACCTACCCCTTTGGGAGACAGGCGTGAAGGTATGTATAATGTATGTAAGTAATATTCTATTTAACTTCAAACATCTTGAGAAACATTCTGCTGAAATATTAACAACAATCCTATAGCGATTCGATTACAGATAAAACAGGATAAACAACAAAACAAGTCGGCGGGAACCCGCAGGCGGGCATTCTGATAAATAATTTTCCACTGCACCTTCCAGATAAGAGCTTGAGAGCTAACCGAGCTACCGCAAATCAGGCAGGCCTGCTTCAGGGATGAACTTTGTGTACACAATTCAAGTCGGATAGATATTTACTAACTTTAGCCAAGAGGCAATTTCACACAAATTAACCTCGTCGCAAACTATTCAATTCCAATTCATAGAATCAGAATTTTTCGCAATTTTTAAAATACATCGGCGGCCATTTTGATTTCGTCATATCTCAGGATCCAAGCACTTTACAGATGGGGTCCCGAAGGCTTTTAAGATAGAATAACATGTTTAGCACCATACTAAAGTTTGGTGCTGTTATCACAAAGTGAACTAATAATTTTGCAAAGTTCGAAAAAAATATTAATTTTGAAAAGCTTTATTTCAAAAACTATTGGGCCTACAGAGACAATTTTAGTCTCATATGCAAATTTAGTTTAATTTAAAAACATCTGGGAAAGGTACTATCAAAATTTAGTCCTTTAGGGTTATAATCGCCTAAATCCGGAAAACGTCTGAAATCAGCGCGGTTTTTATAATTTTGACAAAGTTGCGTTCGGCGCTCGAAGTCAGAAACTTGGATTATTCATTGGGCCAACATCATCAACAAGTCTGCAAAAAACTACTGGATTTAATGCATACCATGTCGTACTTTGAATCCCCAATTTTACTTAAGTATTATTCGAAGCCTGTAAAGATTACATAAGACGCTCGTCGATGATAAGGCTAGTCAAAAAATTATACATACATACATCCATAAACTCACGCTTTCGTTCCCAGTTTGGGGTAGGCAGAGCTACAGAATTATCTACAACTCTAAACTTATAAATAATTCTGTTACCACATTTTGCACAAATAGGCTAAGATGTTTACCAGCGTATTAGTGACAGGGTGCAAGCCCATCGCCTAACACTACCACAAGCCTTTATTCCCCTAGTCGCCTCTTACGACATCCACGGGAAGACATGGAGTGGCACTATTCTATCCCGGCAACGACATTAATATTTCTGAAAATTCTAGAATCGGGTAAAAATTTCTCCAGTGATGTCAACAGACTTCCGCTGGGTAAAGTTCCCTTAAAGCAGGACACTTAGAGCCAAAACTCAATCTTGATTTATTTACGACGCCAATCAATCAGTTAGGAAACTAAGTTTTGACAGACGTGTTGTAAACAAGGAGAGAAAATCTTGATATTTATGATCATTTTGAACCACTGGATACGAAAGATTAAAGTTATTACACTTTTAGAATGGGATAAACGTTTGATTTCTAAACGACGCGTTTAGTACCAATTGGGATAGACCAAAAAAAATAACTTACTATTTATACATTCTAGTTCGAAAGAATAGGTAATTTTGAGAGACCGTTTTCATTAATTTTGTATTTGACCCAATAGTTTAGTTTTAATATCTTTATTTATTTAGCAGACATTTAATGGATGACATGATTATTTTTAATTTAGGTTGGCATTTTGTATTAAATGACTACAATTTAATTGATATCTAATGATAAAAAGTCATTATAATAGTGTATTATAACATACAATTTTATGTGGCTTTTGCCTAATCCGTATGATACACCTAGGAGGGCTTCAAGCCGAAAACGAAAGTTACAAGTTTGTTGAAATATCCGAAATAGATAAATATTTCAAAAACTTAACAATGCAGAACGGCTTTAAAACCCTATTCCTCGAAATGGTTTTCGAATCAGAGTAATTATAAAAATATGAACAGTCCCAATTTCACCAAACGATGTTAACCACTTAACAGGCGATTAAAACGTTAACAGCCTTCAAAATGTATGAACTAACTGTTGAATAACATCGTTTTATGAAATTGATACTAACTGCCGCACTCAGAGACGTCAATTAAACTTAATGATTGATTAAAGTTGCTGCTGTCACATTCTTTGCTATAGCAATAGAATAAGACAACACGTCACTTAACAAGCATTAAATTTGATTGACGTCTCTGAGTGCGGCAGTAAGTCTAGTAGGTTTAGACAATGCCTACGTGGCTAGCGGTCCTGGGTCTGATTAACATTGTGGCTTGGTTTTTTTTTTTTTTTTTTTTTTTATGGCATAGAGATGACAAACGAGCACACAGGCCACCTGATGGTAAGTGGAAACTGTGACCCATAGACATTCGCATTCACAAGACTGCAATGCAATCCTAAGACTGCAAATGCGTTGCCAACCCTGAGGACTAAGATGGAATGCCTCTATGCTAGTCATTTCACCGGCTGTCTTATCCCCAAACCGGAACACAACAATGCGAACACTGCTGTTTGGCGGTAGGTTAATGGATAAGATGGTGGTAGCGATCCGGACGGACCCTGCACAAGGTCCTACCACCCACAAATGGTATGATGTTATCAATATAGTTTAGTATACATTTCTACTAATAATACAAGCCTGGACCTTGGCGGTTTAGTAGTTTGGGACTGAGTCAATTTGTTTGAGATCGCACTTTTTGTGTATTGATATTTATTATTTTATCATTTATCAGCCTGCAATGCGTCACTACTTGGCAAAGGCATCTCCGTTTCTTCCGTTTAAAATTCATCTCGCCAATGGACGAAAAATCAAGCTTTTAGAGGTAAGTCTGAAAAGCTTACTAACATTTTCTTGTTTTTTTGTTTATTATTAACTAGGAAAATAAATTAAATAAAGGCTGATGGGCAATTTTGTATGGACCCCGTCCCCACCCTCCAACGGTCACGGGATGCATGTTTATATGTTCGTTATGACCCAAAACAAGACAAAATAACTATTTTAGAAGCTAAATCGATGGGATTTTTTCTATGAAAAAAACCTTTCAAGAGTCATGCAATGCAAGAATGTGTTCATTTTTAAACCAATTCCATACGATATTATAATGGTTTTCCAAGAAAACCCCATACATAGGACGATCGTCGTCATAGTAAAAAATCATCAGGTTGCCAAGATCTATCAAATGAGATATGTTTCGTTTCTGTTGGTGGGTGGGGACATATTGCCCATTGTCCTTTATCATACTGGTTCTACGACCGGGTCTTTCCTACGTCACAGCTAATGCTAGACTTCTTCTTTATCTTTACATAGAAGAGCGACTTTCGCTCCCGCTGTCTGTGTGGTTGGATCTTTAAAACTACGCAACTGATTTGAATGCGGTTTTCATGAATAGATAGAGTAATTCAAGAGGAAGGAACCGAAGCGAAGCGAGGGCTGGTCGCTAGTAAAAAAATAAAACTCGGTTTCAAACAAAATGACTTCATTCCGATCACTACTAGTCCAATGCGGACGTAACACTGATAATTCTACTTATTATTATGAATGCGAAAGCTTGTGTGTGTATGTGTGTGTGTGTGTGTGTGTGTGTGTGTGTGTGTGTGTGTGTGTGTGTGTGTGTGTGCGTGTGTGTTAGTTTGTTACTCCTTCACGCCGCAACGGCTGGACGGATTGGGATGAAATTTATAAATGGAGATAGTTCATAGCCTGGATTAACACGGGTTACATTTCATCCCCGGAAAATTAAAAAGTTCTCGATGGAATTCGATATTTTTTTTCTCAGTAAATTGTAATTTAAAAAAATGTATGCCTTTGAGACTCTATAACCATGATTTTTATATAACGAAGGCAAGTTTCTGGCCTTTTTAGGGACGCACTACGAGCAATATTGCCGGGAATATTCCCACGCTTGGTAAAATTACCGGACAAGGCACATAACTGCGCCAAATTCTGCTATATGGCACGGATTTTTTAATAACTTTACCCCACGATCCCACATACATACGACGGAGCCAGCCCATTCCATTATGTGCCTTATTTATGGCTTATATTTAAGTTAGAAAAATAATCATCTTGACTGCTATCAACTGTTTGCCCTTCGTGTGTCCGCATAATTTGTGCCCCGAAAATTGTTTTGGCATATACACTTAGGGCCTTCCGTTTCAAATAATACTTGTGGTGTTATAAAAATATGACATATAGGTACTTAAATTACTTAAGACAAGAAACAGTAAGTTGATATTAGTCCTACCGCGGGTCTTAAAAGGCTTGTCACCGTTGGTATAAGACGCCGTAAAACCTTTTTTGAAAAACAATTTGGAACGGACTTCTCAATGTCGGCGGAAAATGTCTTCGAAAATATTGAGTGTTTACTGAAATTTGATAGTTGAATAGAATAATGTTTGATCAAACAAGGGCTTAGCCTGAGGCAATGATATTCATTAATGAATTGTTATTCTTTGTTATCTTTCTTCGTTCTAGTAATATGATTTAAATTGTTGGTCTTGTCGTAAGCTTGACTCTGCTAATGTCTGCCGATTAAGTTCAGGTTAAAGCCGCACAGAAAGACGTCAATTAAATTTAATGCTTGTTTCGTGATGTGCTGTCTTACTTTATTGCTGTAGCAGAGAAAGCGACAGCAGCAATTTAACTGTAACAAGTATTAACTTCAATTGACGTCTCTGAGTGCGGCAGAATATCTTTGGATTTGTGTATCGCAAGTGTTCTAGACTTACACCCTTTTTCACTTGATCTTCACGTGACTTATAACCTTTTTCACTAGGATCCCAGAAATAAACAAACATTTTTATTTGAAGATAACCCAAACCGAGGAATTACTGAAAATAATCTGCAAGCAGCGTTCCGGTTTCGAGTCACGTTCCTACTTTATCAAGACAAATTTCGGTCGAACACCTAACTTTACTTTATATCAGCGAAGTAAACGTTTAAGGATCTGTAGCTATAACGTTATCCTACAGTTTAAGTGCAATATTTACATATTGTAGGATAATGCGGAGGTTTTTTAATGAATAAATACACAAAAATACACGCTGCGATGCTTGTATTCAAGTTAAAAAATACAGTTCAGTAATAATTTGAAACTGTAACGGGTGAACATTGAAATTAGCCTAAAAATATTTTTAGCTGGTGAATTTCCAAGTAAAGTTTTTTTTATTTTTTTGACGTCAAGTTTGTAAAAAATACGCAAATATTCTCAATCAAACCGCCGAAATCTGTTACACAATACGATTGGGTATGATAAACGCAGCCTATGTCAATTATTTATTTTTTACATCCTGAAATCTGTTTGGTACTGGTTCAGAAGTGTTTGTTTGTTAATTTATTTTTCTGTTCTTGTGTTAGATGTAAGCAAATAAACGTTTTAAGGGTTTCGTAGTCAAACTAGGAACCCTGATATTTTCGCCATGTCCGTCCGTCCGTCCGTCCGTCCGTCCGTCCGCAGCCTACCTCAGAGACCCTTAGTACTAGAAAGCTGTAATTTGGCATAATTATACATATTAGTCACGCCAACAAAGTGGTAAAATAAAATCTTGAAAAAAGTTTTTTTAGCGTACCTCCCCTACCCGTAACGTGGGGATGTATTTTCTCTTCCATCCCAAAGTGCGTTGGATAGGTCCTTCAAAAATATCGCGGATTTCCAAAAACAATTTTTCGATTAAGATATCCTTTTATGAAATATTAAACTTTAAAGCGCTAATTTTTGTTAGAGTCAAGTGTCACCCCCCCTACTACAGCCAAAACTACTAATACTAATTATGGGGGTAACAGTTTTCCAACGGAAAAGTTAAGTTTGTCGCGAAGTCTAATTTGTTTGTAGTAACAGCTTCAGAACCCTGCACTGCGCATGATCCGATGTGCTCTTGCCCGGTTTCTTTCTTTCTTTCTTTCTTTCTTTCTTCCTTTCAAAATCCTTTCACAGGCATCACAAATCCGATGCATCTAACCCCACGGAGCTCTTTGCACTGCCATTACGTTTTCTCATCCATTGTTTGGCAAGCTGCCTTGCGTCTCTAATGTCATGATAGGCCTAATTTATTCAGAATTCCTAACGTCATCTTATGGAACTTAAGCGTAATGGAACGTCAAATAAATGACACTTCTGTGAGACTTGGAGTGTAGTTGGAATAGCTTGAATTTTTTCACAAACGACTCAAGTTTCATTCAAAGTTTTAATTGGCTGTGATTTAACTCTAGCGCTCTATCGGTAACCTACTTTTTTATAACTCTTATTCAGTAAACGTTGGTATAGTTGAACCGAATATACAAACAATTGGATCTGACTATTCTTCTTTTCGGCGGAAGACCAGCGCTCGTTTTAGAACCAGCAATATGCTGAGCTGGGACCATTTCACTTCATGGAGCATTTAGATCAGCCATGTTTTATGTTTCTTTTTACTTTGTTTTTGTCCTTTAAATGATTTTTGGGGTGGTATGTCGTGGATTAAAACCGTATATTGAACATTACTATTGTTCTTTAGATCAACTTTATAGTTTTCCACTATTTCTCCGATTTGATTCGAAAAAAAACGCCGAGGGCTGCCCCTTCCAACCCTTCCACTCACTTTCGATCTGTATATTTCTTTCGTCAATCTCTTTTCATCCATCATTTCCAAATGACCGAACCATCGAAGCATGCCCGGTAAAATAATCTCAATAATATCTGATACATCTCTATTAAAAGCATAATAAATAGTGAGGCAGTTTTTTTAGGTTCCGTATAAAAAATGAAAAACCGTAGCCCTTATAGGATCTTTCGTGCGTCTGTCTGTCTGTCCGTCTGTCAAAGCCAATTTGCTCCGAAACTACTGGACCGATAAAGTTGAAATTTGGTGCGCATAATGTAAATTGAAGGCTCAAAGACAGATGTGCAAAATATATATATTTTTTTAAATATGTTTTGCAAACCTTACTTTGTCATATTATATCAAATGTATTTTTGTTGTAAAGGCTTGTAGTACTATTAGGCGATGGGCTTGCAACCTGTCACTAATACGCTGGTAAACATCTTGGCCTTTTTGTGCAGAATGTGATTACAGAATTATCAACAAGTTTTTAAAGTTGTAGGTAATTCTGTAGCTCTGCCTACCCCACTCCGGGATTACAGGCGTGAAGGTATGTATGTATGTATGTATTTTTGTTATTATTGTTAAGTAAACATTTTTATTTTACGCACGAAAGAAGACGAAAATTGACCATTCCCCCCTGATCTCCGAAACTACTGAGCCTAAAATTAAAAATATATATATATATATATAGTTAATTGCTTGTAGATTACGGGAAAACCTATAAGAATTCTATCAAACAAAAAAAAACGTTTGTACGGAACGCGAGTTCAACTCGTACTTGGCCGGTTTTTTCAGTCTTATGTCAGATAGTATAAGTACTGTGACTGTAAAGTAAACAGAAGCCAGATTTCTAAAATCGATCACATCAAGTTCCAGCTACTATGTGAAAAAAGCATATGTCACTCTCGCACTCACATACTGGTCAGAAAGTGACAGATGGTTTGTCCACGTTTAAACACGTCGTTAAACACGATCATAATAGGCAGGTATAAAGCATACATATTTAGACTCCATTAATCGCGTCATAAATAACGTGGTGTTTGTAAACGAGGTTTCTAAAGTCGTTTCACGAATTCCACACCAAGAACTCCATATTGCGCCCATTTTGCGGGGAAATAAGGGAACTTGGCACTGAAAGGATTGCTAAAGCGTTCGAACACACTTTCAACATGGGTGTTTAACTGCAGTGTATTTAAAGCCGGATAACACGTACTGCAGAATTAAGCGGGAATTAATGACAAATTCCATTAAAAACAAAAGATTGCAATCTGCTCACAAATTGACAGCAAAAACTTTTTAAAAGATATTCTAAAAAAAAAACATGCGTGTTTCATATCATAGGTACTTTTTTTGGTTCCTTATTTACATAGAAAAAAATTACCTACTTGAGTAAAATTACTTACTTACTTCAGGTTTAGCTGGAAGAGATCCCATTTAGGCATAAGTTCGCCTTTGTACATTAGTTTAATATTTGTAATATTTATATTTTTGTGCAATAAAGAGTTTACATACATACATAAACAGATAAGTCGATTGTAGGTTACAGCTAGTCCAAGACTCTTAAAAAAAACCCCTTCGGACTCGTGGTCACACCATTTTGTCACACCAGTGTGATGACGAGTAATTAATTTTCCCCGTAGCTACACTGTTTGGTGTGACCAATAGTAAGTTACGAAAACGTGAGACTCGTCGTCACACTAGGTTGTCACACCACTGCGATTTGACGGAGCCCTGCCCGTGGCAGGGCTCCTTCTTTCGGGCGATTTGCCCTTCGGGCATCTAAAGATACCTAACGAACCTAACCTACCTACTTTCGCAGAATAAAAATGATTTCTGACGAATTTCCCAATTTTATCAAGTGTTTCACAACACTCGAGAAATATAATATTCAGTAAAGTGCGATCTTGTTTAAAGTGGTGTGACTACGAGGAAAATAAATTACTCGTCATCACACTGGTGTGACAAAATGGTGTGACTACGAGTCCGGCACTAAAAAAACATGGTTACAAATAAAATGACGTCATTCCGACCACTAGTCCAAATTGGGCGTAGCAAACACTAATAATTCAATATTAGTCGTATTAAACATAAATAGCCTTACGATAAATAATAATGATTACAATATACAAATTAATTTATACCTCCTCTCTCCTAATGTTTCTGTGCCCTGAAGGATTCATTTTGTCATTACTTATTTATATATATTTACTATATATTTATTTATTAGAATAAGCTGTATCGTTATGAAAAAACAATAAAGAATTGAAATTAAATTGAATAATTTTTCTCAGTAAATTATAATTAAAAAAAAGCATGAGAAAGTAATAGGGTGCTTTAAGTTTGACACAAACTTGATTTTATCAAAACAACTTTTGATAAAATTCCTGATGTCGATTTAAATCTCCGTTTATGTAAAAAAAAAACCTATGGAACTTGACGTTACGATGCAATACAATACAAAACAGTTTATTAAAACACCACTTACACCAAGTATACGGATATCCAGGAAAATAGAATAAAGATTACATAGTGAGCCAACAAGTGTTATCGCTAAATGACGTTCTCTACCAGACAACCAGACGTTATTGTTATGTTAACCAATTTTCCCTATCTCTTGTAGTTTTGGACATGTCTGTATTTAAAATGGTCAGCTTGTTCGCATATTTCAAATATCCATAGAGCCCTAAGGTCCTAATTTTTCGATTGACCTATTATTTATTATTTATAATAAATAAATAATAAATAATAGGTCAATCGAAAAATTAGGACCTATTATTTATTATTTATTTATTTATTGTGCAAATTGTGGTTACAGAGTTATCAACAAGTTTTTAGAGTTGTTGGTAATTCTGTAGCTCTGCCTAACCCACTCTGGGAATGAAGGCATGAAGGTATTTATGTATGTATGTATTGGTAGGAAATCCAACAGTTACAAATACAACATAAAATAATAAATAGGAAACATACATACATTAAATCATGCTTATTTCCCAGAGGGGTAGGCAGAGACCACTTCTTTCCACTTGCTACAATCTTGACATATTTCTTTCGCTTCTTCCACATTCATACAACGAGTCATGCAAATAGGAAATAAAAACCAATTAAAAGATTTCACACATAGTGACTGAGTAACAAATTTAAAGTTTAGTAAAAACTTCAAAGGTACGCACTTACACAAAAACACGTGCGCAAATAAAAGCTAAAATTAAAATTAGTGCTAAATACCAGCCAGAGATTATGAGACTATATCTCAATATCCCAGGAACTAGCCACTGTACAACCATAGCTTCAGACCATTGTACTGAACTGAAATCCATTGGAAATTTTCCCGGGAAAACGAACATTTTCTCGTTTTTTTCCCATGTTTTTGCATATAAACCGATCTAGGACAACATATTATGACATACTGAACCTCATTATGTACAAAAAAACTGTGAAAACGGCATTTTCACGTAAAAAACGAGAAAATTTTAGTTTTCCCGGGAAAATTTCCACTGGATTTCAGTTCAGTACAATGGTCTGAAGCTATGGTTTCAGTTTTCCGTGAGCCGTCCCTTACACCCTGTATATATACCTATACGGGGTGTAAGGGACGGCTCACCAAAAACTGAAACCAACGAGAAAATTTTCGTTTTCCCCGGAAAATTTCCACTGGATTTCAGTTCAGTACAATGGTCTGAAGCTATGGTTTCAGTTTTCGGTGAGCCGTCCCTTACACCCTGTATACAGAACCTATTTGAGTCTATCAGGAGCTTGCAGTGCATTAAAGGGAGGCACGGGCAGGTAATATCCCCTAACGAGGCTCACTGGGTGTAAACGGACCATTATAGCGGGACGCGGCTGGAATATTAAGTGTTATTGGCGACATACCCCAAGGGGATATTTTAAATAGGTATATCCTTATTGGCAGTCTAGCAACACAACTATGTGTTATTAAAAAAACAGCATGCGACTCCGACAAAGCAGTTGGTTTATCACTATTCCATCACACACAGTGCTTCTATTTGACTCGGTAAAACCATATTGCTGTTGACGTGCGTCAGTATTGTAAATTTTTGGTAGCTCTTATTTACTTAACAGGAAGAATAAAAAACAATTACACGTCAAAGCCAATAAGGTTTTACCCTAGTTATATCCAATTGTATAGAGGCGCTGTTCCGTTTATTGTGATATAGGAAAAGTACAAACTATTACATATTTTTTAATTACTTAAAATTAAACTACTGGCATGAACCTGTAA
The DNA here is from genome assembly GCA_927399475.2 of Acleris emargana. Classification (NCBI taxonomy): domain Eukaryota; kingdom Metazoa; phylum Arthropoda; class Insecta; order Lepidoptera; family Tortricidae; genus Acleris; species Acleris emargana. Next base: position 5,076,781 of record OV656836.1, on the reverse strand, counting down.
ATGTTGATCTTTATTTATAGTTCATCAAAAAAAACCAGTAAGTTTATTAAGCCATATCGTCGGTGAAAATGCAAAACCGCGTAAGTAACATTTAAAATAAGGAGCAAAATGCACCTTTTTAATAAGATTGTAAGGTTTATTTTGCTCTACCGTAAATTTGTTAGTTACGCGGTTTTGCAGCATCACCGACGATTATGACCCCCTATATGTCTTAATAAACTTACTGGATATTTTTTTATGTGGAAACCGAGGCAGACCGGCAAGCGAGTCACCTGATGGTAAGTGATCATCGCGACCCATAAACACCCGCAGCACCTGAGGAATCGCAGGTGCGCTGCCGGCCTTGAGAAAAGAGTAGGCTCGTTATTTGAAGGCCCTTAACGTCTTACTGGAAATACAGACGCCGAAAGCTGATTCCACATAGATAAGGTGCGTGGCCAAAACGCCTTCGAAAAACGACCGGTAGTGGATTTCCAACTATCAAGATGGTGTTGATGAAATGATAATTTGATACGAGTTAACGATGGTGGAATCCAGCGGCTGGTATCAATCCGAATAATTCCTCGGAGCACATTAGGGAAGCAATATTTCGCAGGGCCATGTGATCCAGATTTCTGAAAAGCCCCCCATTGTTGACACATTTTATGAATTGTAATGTGCTGTTAATTTCCTTAATAAATAGATAAATAGCAGTTGACCAATTTTTTTTATGACACGTAGAATAACTTAAACTTAATTATACTAGGCACGGGAAAAAATAATTTGCTCGCTAGTTACATAGTAGTTTCAAGTCCTTGGACTTGTTGAAGTTATAAGATTACAAATACGTTCACACAATCCCGATTTTTTATGAATTCGACCGTATTTTATTATTATAATATGTACTTTAATATTGCTACTAGTACAAACCTAACCTGACCTACTTACCTATAAACAATAAAATATTTCACTGTTGTTTGATCAGTAGTTATAGTAACTAATTGTTAAAAATCGTAACCAATGGTTAAATCTCAAGGAAATGTGTCAAATTTTCCATTCCTTTTTCGAATTTTAACAATTAGTTGAGTTAACTACTGATCAAACAACAGGCCCTAAATCTACACTGCCCTCTTAAGCAAATAAACAGAATCCCAAAGTCAATAACCAAAGCAGTCTTACTTCTCCTCTCTTAGTAATAAGATTGATATTGCTACAGGAGTTTTATCTGACATACTGCGTATTAGCTTAGGACGGTAGTACAGCTGTGTCTATTTGCTATGGCAAAAGTTAAAAAGAAATGAAAAGGAGGTCATTCATATTGGGCCTTTTTCGAAAGTGCCGGCCAAAAATAAATTTTGGTATAGGTCGCTAGAAATAATTATATTGAGCAACTTTTGTTATGGCATGACAGCTGTTGGGTCATTCCCTGACTTTTTACAGAGTTTCGAAAGATGGACTTTTCTATAGTATTAACATTTTTTTTAAATGGTTTAAGGTAAAAAAATAATGCTATTCACTGTTAGAATAGGTTATATTGATCATTTTTTGTTAGGACAGGATAAGATTCGACGATTAGGATTCTTCTTAACCTCGTAAGGCCCTACGTCCTAAATTTAGGACATTTGTCAAAGCGACTTTAGACTTTAGTTGACCGACACAAGGTTCATTGTCGAACTAACAAAAGTTGACATGGGCCTTACGAGGTTAAGTAACTATAACGTCCTCCAAACCTGCTGCTGGAAGGTTAATAAAGGGCTCATTTTTTTTTTTTTTTATAGCATGGGAAGGCAAACGAGCACACAGGTCACCTGATGCTAACATGTTCTTGTTCATGCCGTGCGAAGCCCATATACCATGCAATGGTCATTGTGTGCGAACAGCAGCCTATTGTGCGTTTCCCAATAGTGTGCTATAGCTTGCAAACGTGCAGTAATAATGTGCTATAGCTTGTCGTCCACCAACTGCTGGATCTACTGTCTGTGCTATGGAAAAGTCGATCTTTCGAACCTCTATAAAAAGTCAGGCAATGATACGACAGTTTTCGTGGCATAATAAAAGTTGTTCAACATAAATAATTGTAGCGATTTATACCAAATTTTTTTTTTTGGCCGGCACTTTAAAAAAAGGCCCAAAAATGTATGAAGGATGAATGTTCTCCTTTCAATTAATACTGTTCGAAAAATAAAAATAAATCATAAGATCCTCTTCAAGATATTCGTTCCACCGACCGCTTGTTTTAAGATAACATACATACATATAACTCACGCCTTCATTCCCAGAGTGGGGTAGGCAGAGCTAAACTAACCAAATGTTGAGACAGCTCGCTTAGTTTATTATAGTTATTTCCATAGTGTTATGTCGTACGGTATTCTGGTTTGGGGTAAGGCAGCTGACATACTAACTATATTTGTGTTACAAAAAAGGGCCATTCGTTCTATTTACAACTTAAATTCCCGTGACTACTTAAGAGATCGTTTTAAGGAAATTAATATCTTAACTGTAGCGTCACAATTTATTTATGAGAATATTATTTATGTTATAAAAAATTTGGATTCTTTCACAAAAAATTCTGATATACATAATTTAAATACTAGAAATAAAAATAAAATAGCTATTCGAAAATTCCGCGTCCGTAAAGTACATAAATCATTTGTTGGTCAATGCATTCATTTCTATAATAAATTACCTGAGGTGGTATTAAAGTTACCCTTTCCAGCACTCAAAAATTACTTGAAAAAGTCGTTAATGTCTAAAGCGTATTATAGGATCGAGGACTATTTAATAGACAAACATGCTTGGCCTAAACCCGAAACTTAATCAATAATATATTTTTTATTTGTTTTTTTTCAAATTCAAAATCTTTATCTTGTCTGGGGGACACCGTTGATGTAGGAAAACATATCAATCTTATGTGGTCATCTTGCACCGTCTTATATACACATACGTAGGAGTTCTTTTTTTCCTTTTCTCTCTTTCTATCTTAAGATTTTGGTGTGTTTTCCTGCGGAAACTACGCAGGATATTTGAAATATTTTTTAATTTGCTATTTATAGATTTATATAATGCTAGACTAAGTAGTACCATTGTAATATTAAATATATTTAAAAAAATGACTGACTGCTGAGTTTCTTGCGGCGCTTCTTCTCAGCAGTGGTCTCCTCTTGTGAAGCGCTGGTAGATTCTTGACGTGTAAAAGTGCCCGTGCGGCCTACTTACTGAATAAATGTCTTTATCTTTATCTTATCTTTAAAGAATTACCAACAAGTCTTAAAACTTCTTGATAATTCTGTAACCACATTTTGCACAAGTAGGCTAAGATGTTTCCCAGTGTATTAGTGACAGGTGGCAAGCCCATCGCCTAACAGTACTACAAGCCTATAATCCCTTAGTCGCCTCTTACGACATCCACGGGAAGACATGGAGTGGCACTATTCTAACCCGGCAACCACATGGGAAGGCAACCACACGGGAAGGCAACCACACGGGAAGGCAACCACACGGGAAGGCAACCACACGGGAAGGCAACCACACGGGAAGGCAACCACACGGGAAGGCAACCACACGGGAAGGCAACTACACGGGAAGGCAACCACACGGGAATAACCAAATAAATACTCAATGAAAATAAAAAAGTGTGAACGCGGTCGGATCGTAACGATAGATGATAACGATCCATGATAAAACGATTAGCCCATTCATGAAAAAATGTTAAACAACATAATAAAAAGTCGAAAAATAAAGGACTTCGGAAGCGGAAATGAACGAGGCTCCCAGCGATTTAATCTTCTAATCCGAGTCCCAATCTCCTCCGGAATTTATTTTTAATTTCGTCATCAACAAAGTTCTAACTTCACAAAGCTGAGGAATCATTGTTGAAAAGTTCCAACAATTTCTCGGAATGGTCTCAAAGTCGTGGAATGATAAAAATGGAAATTAAATTAAATTAAGAGTCTTATTAAATTCTGTGGGGTTGTCTAACATCATGGGGAACAGCGAAATGCAATAATGCACCAGAAATTACCATGGAAAGGCCTCTGCAGCAGTGTAATAAAATATTATAATGGCGTGTTGCATCATCCATCACAGTCAGTTTTTTTAATATTGCACTGAAATTCACTTTAGAATTCTTTGGAATTTTATACTGCTGATTGTATTTCTTTTTAGGGTTCCATACCCTGAGGTAGCCCGATCCTATTAATATGCCTATGCTGTCCGTCCGTCCGTCCGTCTTAACTTCCATGAGCTGTATCTTCTGAACCGGAATCGATAGTGGGTTGATTCTTTCATTATATTTAACGCCTGTTGAATTTTAAGCATTTTTTTTTAAGTTTATTTTTTCCATTTTATTTTTATTTTTGTCTACAAAATCACAAAAAATGGCCAAGTGTGAGATGAGCTCGATGAAATCTCATTCAAATTGGAATATAATATTACCTACTGTGCGGCGATAACACCCTTTTAGGCTGAAATTGAAGTATTTAATAAACGTCTATTTTGTAGATTAGGTTAGGTTAGGTTAGTTGTTATAATAATTAAAATAAAACCGTTTCTATTGTGGAAACCATTTGATTATGCCTAAAGGTACATTATGCGTAAATAAGTTATTTTTAATTAATTATCAGTGTTTGGTACAGTCACGTATAATAATATAGACACAGTAAAACTTACAAAAATATGTAAACACGACTCTGCTGCGAGGGAATAAGGGTGTATATATATTTCTGAAACCTTGTTAACGTACTCGTATATGTATTTATGACGTTAACCGTCCGCCCGCTTTGGACTAGTTACTCGGAATAACGTTTTGTTCGTTACCACGTTTTAATTCTAACACTAGTTTTTATGTCGAAAATACCATTATTATATATTTTGCAATTATATAACGAATTGTTTTTTATTGTGTGTTTTTCCGACCTCTATAAGATTTTTTTTAGAACTCCTTTATAAAACGATCACCATTTTTATCCACATTTATAAAGAATAAATAGATATGTTAAATTTGTATATAACTTCAAGACTTACATTTATTCCGAGTGGCTATATGTGGATCGGGGCAGAAAATGATAAAACGGAAATCGAGAAATATCCGAAGTTGTATTTATAGCTTTACGAGACATAGAAAAGTAGAAAGTGTTGTGGCTTCACTGGATGTTTAGGTTATTTAGGATTCCCTACGCAAAAGGTGCCCTGGATATTACTAAGTCATCGCTGTCTGTATGTCTGTACGGAGATCTGTTTGTAAGCAGGCCGTATCACAAACCATAATATAGTAGACACTTTAAAATTTCACAGAGCGTGTATTTCTTTTGCACATAATAAAACAACCAAAGAAAAAGGTCAAATTCAAATCCAAAATTCAAAATATTTATTTAGTAAATTGGCCACATGAGAGCTGCACGTCGGTAATATGGAGTGACTCTACGTCTAGCCCTTCGGACAAGACCATCAATGCGGAGAAGAAGCGCCGCAAGAAACTCCAGCAGAAGGTAATTTTTTCAATTATTATAGGTACATGAATATAATAAGAAATGTGATTTATTTGGCGTTAATTTCTCGGTCTTAACAATGTATGTATCTCTTAAACCGTAATAAATAGATAGATAATATGAACAATCCTTCAAAAAACTGTTGACTCTACGACTAATTTCTCAAGAAGAATAACGTTTACTATGTAGAAGCAAAATACTTCACTTACTTAACGACCAAATTAATAATAAAATATAATTATACTGTATTATTGTACATACAAGCTTTTTTTTATTGCTTCGTTTGTACGCATGTTCTTTTCCAAATAAAAAAATGTTATTGAGTTTTAGGTGACAGACCATCAGTAAAGGCTCCAAGGACCGTATTAGTAAACTCATCTTGGCTGAGATGACCGTCACAAGATACCTCAAAGTAAAATCCAAGCCATAGAAAACTGTAATTTTTGACGCATCTAGAGACGAGCATTAGATTCGATTAGTTTATTAATACGGTCCTAGGGCTCCCAAACTTACAATTTTGAAACTGCTTACAATGTATCAGTCAGCTTTCCAAGCACAGGTTTTTTTCATGACGAATGACACGCTATTGCCGCATAGGTATATTTCCATTGTTTATTAAATAATAAAAACGTAAAATTACCCACTTACTTTGAAAATATACACATAAATTACATTTAAATATACCTTTTATAGGACTAAGATGACCTACTTATGTACAATTAGAAATGTTTCAAACGCACTTTAAAAACGTTGGTAATTTTGCTGGCATTTATGACTTATTCAAATAGGGTTGGTTTCAATTCAATTCTAATTTAATAAATTTTCACTGTGTTTGGCAGCAGGTAGGTTACGCTTGAAATTTTTAAATAACAATAACTCACAAAAAAAAAAAAGTTTTTTTTTGAATATTTTAAATTATGTGTACATTTAATAAAAAAATGTACACCCTGCGGGCCTAGTATGGTTGCGTTTATCGCGTGATAAAATGTGGATGAAGCATCCGTACTTATTTATATACGTGTCCGAAAATTACGGATGTCTAATCCACATTTTGTCACGTGATAATGGCAGCCATAATTAGGCCCCCTGATCTATTTCTTTGATCAGGAAAAAAGAAGGAAACGCAAATTTCTTTATTTTAAAACGAATATCAAAAGAGTGAAATAAGTTTTCGTTGTAATTTTTCATCATTATATTTAATAATGCTCATTAGGTACACTTTAAGAGTCTGCTTTCGGCCTTTAAGGTAGAAATAAAGCATTACCTGGTAAAGTTACTTGTCGTCTCATTTCGGAATCGTCTGCTGCTGCTCAGGAACGGAAGATCATCAGCAAACGACCGGACCTGGGAGGCACACACTAACTCACTATTAAAACTTACACCAGCGAAGCAATATAAATACCAAGAAAATAACCAATGACAAACTTTGCTAAAATTTAAAATAAGGCAGAACAGACTCCGCATAAAATGGGGCGTAATTTTCTAATTTAATTTCCCTATTTTTTTAGAATGGCGACACTGTTTTAAACACTTAGTACGTTCGAAAACGTCGTCAGTCGTGCGTAACTTTGCACGTGGGCGCTCGCGATTTCTAGCAGAGCGGACCGAGTCGCAGGCGGCCTTACTTGCTTCTGGGCGGGCGGGAAGGCTAGGGCGGCTGCGGCGCTGGGCGGCGGCGCGAATCGGCCGCCCTCGGCGCGCCCGGTACCAGGAGATTAGAACTCACCAGGAGCACACTACAGCACGTGCGTCGCGACGCTCTGCGCATGCCCGAGAAAACCCCGAGAAAACCCTAAAGTGCGAGCGAGAGCGCCCGCTAAAAATAGGGGTGCGAGTAGCGCGAGTGCAACGGAGCGAGCTATATCGGGAGCGTCAAGCAGTCTGAAAAGTTGCCGCGACTCTGATTTCGAACGTGGTACAAGTGTTGTTAGCGAGCGAAATAATTAAGTTAGTTCGGTAATTTGTTTAAGTTGATGAGGTTTCGATGTACGATATTTATTAAATTGCAATAGGCGTGGGCGATGCCTATATTTCACTGTCGCACGCACAGCTAAAAGTTTAAAATTCAAAATTGGAAAACTCCGCTTTAAGAAAAATGCCAGGCATTAGTATTCTCGTATCTTCCTCAATCTTATTTTTAATAAATTTCCCAGTGCGCATGAAGCTTGTATCCGATGCAATTTATTCTTACGTCGAAGAAAATCTTCTGTTTTATTATTCATGAAGTTTACTTCTCAGGGATTCAATTTTGCGTCGACGCGGGTAATCATTTCCGCTAACGCTGGGATAAGACCTTCAATTAGATTGAAATAAGTAAGTAAATACAATTTTGTTTGGAAAACGAATATCCATTTTATTTTTAACTTTCATTGTCTAAACTAACGAGAACCACATATTCCAAATTACGTTCTAAGTTCTACTTTATTGGAGTGGTTTATCAAACAGAACATAATCACTAAGCACTACGTTTCTTTTAACTTTGCAAATTTTAATGAACGAACAGATTTAATCCGTTAAACTCCAATATTAACTAACTTCATTGCACTAGGTGAGTTTCATTATACTTTAACAACTTATCCAAGTGAGTATCGGAACAGGTAGCGACGCACACAGCCCCAACGGCCGAATTTCAGCTGTATCCATGGAAACCACGCACGTCGACTATCTAACGCATCCTGTTCTCCTGGTACTCCTAACCTTATTACTGAATTTCAAGGAAACCCGATGAAAGTAGCCAGGTGTGACGACATTAGAATTTTATTACTTGTGGAGTTTTAGAAAATTAGAATTTATATGTACATTTAATTGATGTTAGTTTTGGTTTAATACGTCACAAATGTTTAATATATTTCAGTCTTATATATTAATCATTGTTTAGTGGGTACAGCCTACTGAACCACTTCCTGTCATCTTTAATTAAATACCTACATTTTTAATTAATCGTCCATGTTTTCAAAATTGATACTGGTTTGTCAACGTGATTTACGACAATGCAAGTACCTATACAGAATAGATAAGTCAGTAGGCACTTAAAATAAGAATGCAAACGATTAATCAACTAAAGTTTTAATTTTTCAAACGTTTTTAAATTTATTTGCATTTTAATCACTGGTGAAAAACCATTGAAATAGCCACCCGGCAAAAAATATCAAAATCAATAATAATAATAGCCTAAACAAAAATCGCTTTTCGTTTCAACTCCTTGCGGGCGTTGTTTTAGACAAAACGTCAGCGTGACAGGGCGTGACATTGACAGGCACGCGTCACGGCAGTCACTTCCCGCCCCCGAAGTACCAGGCGAGCAGAATACACCAAGAGTTCTATTATGAAAAGTCGAAGGTGTAGAAATAGAATGTTCCCGTGATACGAAAATAGGAACGGGACGTTAAGCGCATGTGCGAAGCGGGTTGACAATAGCGCCATCTGTGTTCTTATCTACGAACTATGATGCGTGGAACTTTTCTGTATCTCGTGCGGTTTAGCGCTGCTAACTCCAGAGGTTTCATTACATTTACGAAGATGGCGACACGTTCGTCATTGTACGAGTAAATAGTAATCTAAAATACTTTATTTAAACGACTTCTTTTATTATTATTGAAACAATTATATCCACAGCGCCAATTACAATAAAAGCTTATTTCAGTCATCATTACAAATCATGGGGCAATTACGGATTTTGATTATTTTTAAACAAAATCTTTAAAAAATACTCCAAACATTACGGCAAACCATGAAACTTTTGAAAGCGAAATTCTAATAATTTGCTCGCACAGTACCCGTGGCTAACTACAAACCAATAGGTAAGTACCTAAAGATAAAACAAAGCAAGCAAAAAGCTAATGTAATTGTTTATGTGGCCAATTTACTGAATAAATATTTTGATTGTTTTTTTTAATTTTGATTCATAATAAAATGGGAAGTTTTTTGTTATTTTTGTCTTTTGTAGCTCGTCGCGTATACTTTATCCTTGCTTTAACCCGTTTATCTGTTCCCAATATTCAAAACGCGAATAGATAAGGTAACTTCAATTTAAAACTTGACACATTTTATAAGCGGCAACTGTTATAGTTTAACTCGAAGTAGGTAACCTAATCATGTCCGCGCGGTTTGAATATTGGGAACGGTCATAATAATGATTTAGCAGTCTGGAATCGAGTGCGAACAAAACGCGCGGGGCGGGGTGAGACGAGGTGGGGACGTGGGGAAAGCGAGGGGTGAGGGGAGCGCAACCGGACTAACAAACAACGTCACAATGACATGCATGACAGTTAGGTTGTAGCCTTGAGGGCTGGTGCGGCGCGTGTTTGATAAAAAGTAATCAATAATGGTGGGCTGCACTTGTGCAGTGAGTGGATGTTTATCCTCTTCATACACAGACACGTCGTTAAGGTTTCATCAGTTCCCGCGGACGCAGGAAAGGTGAGATATTTTATTTCAATTCAGATCCGTTGTTTTGTTGCGTCGGTTCGCAGCGCCATGTTAGATAAGAATGAAACGGACGCCATTTTGAAGTCTCGCTCATGACACGCCGCTGCCCGTGTCGCCGTCGCGCCGCCGCTCGTTTGTCTTGCTCTTTTGCTTAGTCACGATATATTGTTGTCTCGCTTTCTTCATAGGATTCGGTTGCTAAGCGTATAATGTACGTAACAAGTTAAGAAAAAGCAAGCTTTAAAACCGAACTGTTGTTTGGATAATAAAAGTATAATGTTAGTTATGTATTGTTTCTTATTTCGCCAATTTCATATTTTGAGAAATTAATAAGTCTAGACCTATAGAGATTTTCCTAGCACGAACGACGTGTTGTTAGTGCTTGACACAGTAAAAACATCGACAATCCTGCTATCGATAACCACTACTTCAACGTCATAGAGGAAATAATTGTAGGTACATCATTATAATATAGTTATTAAGAAAATAATCAAAATTAGGTAAAGCTCATTGAAGTGCCTAATAAGAAAATAGCAAAATCATTTCAATAAGGAAAAAAAATACAATCATTATGTCATATTATATAGGTACTTATAACAATGTGGTGTTTTTTTTTTTTTTTTTTTTATGGCATAGGAAGGCAAACGAGCACACAGGCCACCTGATGGTAAGTGGAAACTGTGACCCATAGACATTCGCATTCACAAGAACGCAATCCTAAGACTGCAAATGTGTGTTTTAAAAAGTAAGATAAGAATAATAAGTTAATAACAAAACTTTCAATTTATTAATATTTTAGGCACATACTTCAATGAAAATAGCTCGATGACATTGAAGTGGACTTATCCATAACAAGATGGTCGATGTTTTTATTGCGTCAAGCACTAACAACACGTCGTTCGTGCTAGGAAAATCTCTATAGTTCATTTATTTTAGGATGAGAAAAAAAAAAGAAAAAGAACCAGTAGTCGTCAACTCTAATACTCGCTGGCAGAATAAGTAAGAATCTATGCACTCAATATATTGTAACTGTGCATGTGTCATTAATGTTTTTGTGTTGGACAAAACATTGGGTCTCGATATTATATAAAAAATTAACTATAAAACTATTTGAATATGTATAAATTGGTTTCTAACTGCTATACTTAATTGATTTACCTAATTTAAGACTGACTGTTCCGGATGAAGTGTCATCGTTTCTCCGCTAAAAAGAGCGGTAGTAGTGTAGAGATTAAAGATGTAGACTAAACGAGCAGCTGCCAACTTTAACAAGGAAATGAACAACAAACAACTCACAACAAAAACAACTATGGAACAATATCAACGCTCACGCTCTCGAACTCTGGAGAAAATGACATAACATAACATGGGACATATCACATAAGGGCGTTTTGACGTTCAATCTTTCAAAAAATGCAAACTGTGGCGTTATTAATGATCAATTTAAAATTCACTAGGTTCGCTATATTTGACAGGTGACAGAATAGTATTTGATTTAGTCGAGTTATATGCTAAGACGTTTCGTTATTTTGTTAACACAGGTTTGTAACCCCTGCTTCTTTAGGTCTTTTATAGACCACATTTCTAATTGAAGTAAATTTAATCAACACAAATAATAAACGCAATGTAAATATTAACGAATATGACTTAAAGTACTAGGTACTGCAATAGATTATAACATTTATAACGTTCATTTAAATATTTACTGTGAAATAATAGCAGTCAAAAAAGACGTTTTGGAGCAATATTTTTGTATAACTATTATTTTGCGTGTAACGTGCCCAATAAAATATCTTTATTTCGTTCTGTATCATGCTAAAATAAATGAACTATATAGGTCTATAATAACCAACCACGAGTGGATGCGTGTATTCTCAATTAGGCAACCTTATACGTTCGATGTTATCGTCAGACTGCTGCCAAATTGAGAATGCTCGCGCTAATATGTGTTTTGTGCGCTCTGACGGGACTATTTAATCTCGCCGCTGTGACACGGTCGACCGACCGGCCGCCGTTTTTAAGAGAACCACACCCCTCTGTTTGTATGTATGGCTCTTTGTTCCCTTGTATAGGCTGAACGGATGCCGATTTCGACAAGCGAGGTGTCGTTACTTTCGTCTTAGCGTCGCGGGTGTCACTGGGTACCTGCTTTATTTTTAAATGTGAATTTGGCAAAATAAAAAATGTATACACGATAAGATTGATGAGTAAAATTATATTTACAACATTATTTAAACAGCATTTGGGTTTTTAAAGTTTGTTTTAGATGGACTTGTTTCCCCACTCGGTTACCGCTCGGCTGCCGCATCCTCCCCACTGACTGATACAACATGCGGTTAGCTTTTATGTATTTCATTTCTCAGGCTCTCAAAATGACTCATAATAGCCTTGTATAGGCGGACTAAAGTGATGTATTTAATCCCTAGGGACTAAAGTTGGTACCTACTTTTTCTTTTTAATTTACTTTGGAAACCCTTAAACGCCGTTTTCAGTGATTATGTTTGGACTATTTTTAGGCCGTGGAAATAACCTCAAAATGACAACTGTGCAAAATTATAAAAATAACGATGTAATTTCGTGAAACACGATTAATTATTACGAATATGAATTTATTGAAATATATTAAGGATTATTTAATTTTAATAGGCATGGTCCAAATAATTTTCAAGTATGTATCCGTTCCGTTGGCTAAATACCTATGCAAGCATTTAAAGTGTGACTTTACAAAAAACTAACAACCGCGAAACAAATTTGTCAGGAACTTTGTTAAATATTTTTTAAATATTATAATTTTGTATAGAACGTGATTTTTTTTCTCGCATTTAAAGTGAAAAGTAAAGTGATTAACGCGAGACTAAAGAACCATAATGAGTTGTTTTAATCCCTTGTTGAACAATCTACTATCAACCGGCTAGTTTAAGTTGTCTCGTCAGAGCGCGCATACAACATTCAAGGACGTGCATTCTCAATTAGTTAGGTTAAAACTCGCCCAATCACCATGAATCATGCAGCCGTTTTTAAAAGAATAACATCTCAGGGCATTCCACTGCGTTTCTACCCTTATTGTAGACGTGTTTATTATTCATAAGAGCTATTATAATGATAACAATAGGGAGAAAGACAATAAAGATGAAGGGCCAATGCGGGCAAAAATTGAGTCCCAGGTATTGTAGGGCCATTACCAACTGACCGTCGGGGCAATAAATCATTTTATCGGAGTCTCTCGCTCGTACTCGTGGAGCTTATGGCGAGAGTTAGAATCAGCGTTATCTTGTATCCCTTACGCTCGCCATAAGCTCCACGAGTACGAGCGAGAGACTCCGATAAAATTATTTATTGCCCCGAGACGGTCAGTTGGTAATTGCCCTACAATAGTTGTGACAGCGGCAGGTCAGTATATTATTATAACGTTTACGCTATGAATGGTCGAATTTCATTTCTCAAATAACAAATTATATTACTATTATGACTTAGCGTATTTTTATTTCACCAATTTTCTATCTACCATAATACCAAGAAAGCGGCTAACTCCTTAGTAATAGTAATAATACACTTTTAGCTGGCAGGCACCAGTAATGGACACTTCACTATTAATTCAAGTTTCAGTCCTAAATTGATTATTGCAAAAGAAATGAATAACTCTTATTTTCTGTAAAATAAGAATCAAGTGTGCATTATTGGTGCCTTGTCCATTACTGGTTCCACCAGCCTACCCAGCTTCAAGTGTTTTTAACCAACAAAGTACTTATAGGACTCTTCGACATAATAAAAGGTGGGAAAGTAAAAATAATTAAACTGGCGTTCCAAGAATTACCGAGATGTTTCAGTTACTTTGTTTGTAAGTAATAAATAATATAGAGAACGTACCGTAATAATTCAATAGGACGTACTTACCTATTTATTCCCAAAAAAGACAATTTCACACTTTTTTTTTTATAGAACTGAACATAATTAAGTAAGTACCTACATAAAAAAAATGTATTTTTAAAACTCATATAACATAACACATGTCAAACAAACTGTAATTTCCTAAGCAAGGTGGCCCCTATCCGCAAACGTACTATAAACCTATTTTATTTAAAGTATGGGTCAGCATTTTCTATTCGATGCAAATAATGATTACAATACAATAACAGATAAGGGGTGCTATTCTCTTAAAAACGGCGTTCGGTCGGTCGAACGAGTGAACGCGGCGAACCGACGAGTTTAAGTTGTCCCGTCAGAGCGTACAAAAAACATTTTAGCGCGTGCATTTTAGGCTTCTGCCGAACGATCGAACGGAAACAATTCGAACATAGGTACAAAGAATTAGAAGACATATTCACAACAATAACACGTAAATATAAGGAAAAGAAACGATAGATAGTGGTAGTTATATTTTTCTTTCGTTATATCTTTCCTTTTTTCTGTCTTTTTTTCTTTTCCAGAGTATACAGTCGAGTTTTTTTTATTTTGTTAGTCTTGCTTTCATTTGATTTAATGATTATTAATTTTGGCTAATTAATGTTTATTTATTTTTGGTTTCCCAAAATGGCGGATGGCTCATGATGTACGAGTACGACAAATTAAATTATAAATGGGTGCGCTTCATTCAGTCTAAAAAAAAATCGCATAATTTAATTTAACTACCTACGAAAATCATAATGAATGTATACTTGTATCAAATAACATAGCACTCATTTATCATAACGATAATTGTAATTTTATTATGCATTTGAACTCAAATTCTTCTTACTAGGTTAGGTTCGGTTAGAACTGTGACCATATTAATAGTTATCAAAGACGTTAGAAATGTCTACTTTTAAACTATAAACATTATGACTTGAGAAATTATGCATTTCGTTGCGTTTTGTATCGTTGGTTTGTTATAGAGATCGAATTAATGCAATTTTTGCTATATAAAATGAAAATAAGAATAATCATTTTAATGTAATTATTTCATTAAATATAGTAAATATATGTACCTACCTATGTTGTAAATTTTTATGATCGAAGACAGCGGCAGAAAGTATAATATGACAATATAAGGGTTGTGCTGGATAAACTTTCCAAACCTTATACTTTGTGTTATTTTCAGATGCGATCAATGGATAAAGAAGTGTGGCAGACCTGACTTGCTTGGAAAAAGCCTTTTTCAACTTCGCCACGTATACGCGTGCCATTTGCATTTTGAACCGCGAATGTATGGCAAAAAGAATTTAAAAAAGATTTCTTATCCAACCTTATTTCTGCCAGGTTCACAATCAGATCAAATAAAAAGTGAAAATATGGATTTTTTTCAGAATTATAATCTAATTTCAGAAGAACATAACACCGATGTTTGCTCCACGGCTTTATACTCTTCATACCAGCCACAGGAAGTTAATATAAAAATTGAAGAAACTTCAGAAACAGACGATGCATCTCAAACTGCGGCAATACTTACAGGTAGCCCAAGAAAAAGACAGCTAAAACTGACCTCGCCCTGTTCACATAAAAGGTCGAAAATTACCACAAAACCAAAAGTAGATGAAAATATTACTGAGCAGCAATTAATAAAAGGATGTGACACATTTTTGTGTCCCAAATTGGGTGCAATTGTCAAGATGCAAATTGGCTTAAAACGACATTGCAAAAATAATAGGTACTCAAAGGAGCTTCAATTATTCTGCCTCAACATGTGTTTCACAAGTCCACTCGCTTATCGCTTTCTATCAAAGGCCATTAGTTTGCCATCTAAAATTACTTTGGCTAGAATAAATCTTCCAAATAATACCAAACTGAACAATGAAATGTACAGGCTCTTAACAGCGACTGCCAAACATATGTCGGCTGCGGATAAAGAATGCGTTCTCTGCATAGATGACATGAGTCTCAAGTGCGATCTGTCTTACGATTCTAAAGCCGACAAGATCTTGGGTTTGCATGAAGTTGACGGCGAACAGCGTCCACTCGCTGCTAGCTACGCATTTACTCTCATGCTTCGAGGGATTATTTCAGATTGGAAACTACCCGTTGGTTTTAGCTTCATCTACGACCACAAAATCGATGATCAGCTAACAGCTTGGATTGTTAACACAGTGAAAAAACTGTTAACATTGGGCTTCAATGTAAGGGCTTTTGTGTCAAACCATGCATCCGATTTCATAAACTTTTCAAAATCCTTGGGTGTTCATAAAGACAATCCCAGTTTTTCTATCAAGGGGAAAAAAATGTACTTTATTTTTGATGTAACTGGCTTGATTAAAAGCGTGAGAAACAACTTGATTACGTGTGATTTTGGATTTGATGGCAAAACTGCAACGTGGAAGGACGTTGAAAATCTGTACAATATCGAAAAATCAAAAGATACGCGATTAGCCCCGCGTTTAACTGACTGTCATATATCGCCCAATGATTTTCAAAAGCAAAAACTTCGGTTCGCTGTAGAGGTTTTCAGTGGCTCGGTAGCCACAGCATTAGAAAACTATGTTGCTTCGAACAATCTAGCAGTATGTGATGGAACTATAGAATTTATCGGTATTATGAATGATATCTTTGAGTTATTTCACTCAAGTAACTATAACTTCCCAAAATCATGTAATAAACCCTTTGATGGAAACAAAGTACAAAACGAGTTACTAGACAAAGCTCAAAGTATATTCTCGAATATAAAAATAACAAATAAGAAGACGGGCCGTGACGTCACAAACACGAAAAAATTTGTAAATGCATTAAGTATCACAATAAATTCATTTCGGCAGCTACTTAACGATATGCAATTCAATAATAACATGCCGCTTTTAACAGGATGGATAAATAATGATTGTTTAGAAAACTTATTCAGAATCATAAGACAAGTTGGTATAAAACGGGCTAAACCTACATGTATTCAATTCAAAAGGGCCTTCAGAAAAAGTTTTATTTACCAACTTCTGAATTTATCAGACAGGACCAATCAAACAGAAAACTTTGACAGCATTCTTGCGCAATTCGGAGAATTTTCAAGAAAAAGCTCTTTTTCCCAGGGTTCTGAATTAAATATACCACAGCGAAAGTCAGCACAACCACGACGACGGGCTATCCAACCTGGCAAATACAGACTTCCTGATAATAATAATTCTTTTAAATACATCTGCGGGTATTTGTTTAGACGACATGTCGAAAAACATAAGTGCAATCCAACAATCTATTCAAATGAACATGATCCAAATAGTTTGTACGTCAGGTTAAGGACTTTTATTGTAAAAGATGATCATTCTAGTGATACACAAGTGAGTCCCAAAGATTTTGTCAATTATTGTCGTAATTTAGAAAGAGAACTGAAATTATCTTTTCAAACGTTTACCGGTAACAATATTAGCCAGAAACTTTTTCAACATTTAATTAAAGTAGTCCACTTTGAGAAACCTTGTGTTTGTTTTCCAGCCGATGATTTAGTTAAATTATTTATAAGAATGCGATTACGTTCCATATTTAAAATCAGTAACAAAAAGTTTTAAAGAGTTCAAACACCCGTGAATATTTTTCAGTTTCTCTTAGAAGTATATAAAGTGTTAAAAAATACTTTAACACTTTATTATACACTTTGTTTTACCGCTGTAAAAGAGGATGTCTTATCTTTATAAATACATATGACCTTGTCATAGTAAGTATGTATGTTTTTTTTTTAAATAATTATTTAAGACTAGTTAAAGCACTCGTAAATGTATATTAGTACAAAGAGAAATACAAAGCCGAAATTCCTTTTGTAAAGGTAAAGCTTGAAATTTCCATACAAAATCTCCTCCATCTTGGCCATTTTAATACGTTGTTTTTTTTTTAAAAAAACGTTCGTAATAACCACAGCATATTCAAAGATCGTGTAAATTGGACTTAATTTAGGGCGTATGAAACGTTATCGCCCGGAGTAAAACTTGTATCGAATTATTTTAATAGTCACGCAATTTAAACATTGCTCCACAATCCTCTTATCTGACAAAAATACGGTTTTTTTTTTTATAAAACAGATACAATATACCTACTTCCATTGATTAGTTTCTATTTTCGCCAGACGACCAGTACCTCCATTGAACCATAAAAACTGAACTCTGCAAGGCCAAGTCTTTAAAAAACTTGTTAGAACCTTTTAAGTTTGCTGCCAAGGACAATTTATTTGAGTTTATTGATTACTTACGTTAAGCGATGTTGTGGGAGATATTGTACTTAAGAATACCAAAATATATAATTTATAATTAAACCTATAATAAGATTATTTAATAGTTTTGTACAAGCGTAACTGCATACCAGAGAAGCTATTGTCTAACGCACTCGCAATATTCGCAAATCGTTTTTATTTTGGGCAGACAAGCCTTCGATTTTCGAAATGAAAACGATGCGCCTCTGTTTTAATGTTTAAGGTTTCGATAAACAGACCATGTAATCTACTTCTAATAAGTAGAGTCTTTTTTTATTCCGTAGACTAAAATGAAATTTCATGTGCTGCCTGTTTTTTACATCTCACAAATAGTGATGTGATACAACCGGTACTTACCGACAAAAATATAGGTAGGACATACTTTAGATAAAAATGCCACCCTTTTGTAGATATTCAGTTTTTTTGTAAATACAACATATTTCTAATATGCAAAGGTAATTTTTTTTCGATTTGAAACTCAATACTTTCATCATAATAAGCTAAAATACACCAAACCACTCGCTTTTTTTTTATTGAACTCAACAAGTGTAAAAAATAGAGTCAACAGTAACAATAACACGAGAAAACGCACTGAACACATCCTAAACAAATAAGATAGGTAACTAATACGATAAACCAAATCGCGATGCGTTGGCGTCACGTCAGTGTATTTTTTTATGTCAGCAGTTCAGCACTATTACTACATACAACTTAGATTTTATTTGTTATTAATTTTTGATAGGTAGGTACCTAAAAATATTGTTTGTAACGTACAGAGTATTTTTGAAACAAGGAACAGTACTGTAAGCTGGCCACATTATTTTTGTGTTTGACATTTGTAGCTGTCATTTTAGTCTACATAATAAATAAATGGACTTTAGGTACTTACCTATATACATTTTGTATTACTAGAGTGCCTTGACCGCGGGTAAAATGTCTCACAGTCTGTCGATATGTAGTTTAAGACTATGTAAATATTATGTACCTATGTATTTGCAATAAATCGAATGAAAAAGTATTTTCTCGTTTTATTCCTATTATATTTTTATCTATACTATATATATTTTAGGAATAAATAATATATAATAAAATACAGGGTGGAGAAAACGATCGCCACATAGATGGCGTCTATAAGTACCTACCTTAAATATTAGAAATATAAAATTATTCGCAAAGGAGACTTACTTTTATTTATGATAAAAATAAATCCTGCATTTATGGTTAATATGACAAAAAAATTGAGTCGTCCTTTATGATACAAATCGAAAGAGTAATGATATTGATCATTGATATCTATATAACACATTCTAGTACACCTTGAAACTAAAAAAAGACCTTAAAAAGTTGGTTTTATCATATTCGACCAGTTCAATTCCCGGTTAAGGAAGACGAGTTTTCAAAATCCATAAATGCAATTTTTTTTAAAGTATCTACTTAGCGTAGATGCACTTACTAATAAGTTTTTTCTTATGGCCGTGGTAGGAAACTCGCCGTCTATTGGTCTTGAGACAGACATCTCAGCCAAGATAACTTTATTAGGGGCCGTATTAATAACTCATTTGGTCTGAAATGCCTTTTTCAAGATAAGTACGTCAAAGTAGTCAAGCCACAGAAAACTGTTATGTTTGACGCCACTTGAGTTTATTAATATGGTCTTAAGAGATTACGCACCGTCAACTGGTCGACGGCGACTGTGACTTTCAATAGTTTAAATAGGTCAGTCCTACCTGTGCCCCAGACCAGGTGCAGTTTGAATAGGTAAGATCAGTTTACGCACCTGGTCTGGGGCACAGGCGACTGGCCAGACGCCGCGATTAATACGCGATTAGTAATAGCTCTATCAAACTCCCAGTAGCGCTATCATTACTCTAAACTGAAGAAACAATCAATTCATCAATTCAACTGTTGTTAAATTATGCCATATACTTTATACATTCTGTATTCATTTGTAGAACCAAAAAACATTTTTCGATTTCAATACAATACTTTATTTGAAAGTAGGTACATGGTAATTAGTACGACACTGGAGGGTCGGTGCAGTCTTAGTACAGCTCTTAATTACCTTTCGTTGTTTTCAGAAAAATGAATAAATAAAATAAACAAATAAATATCACACCAATTAAAATGACCCAGTCCCAAAAAAATGCGTAAATGTTAAGTAATAAACTCCTCTTGCTAGAAAAACAGTTTCGCTTGTAGTTTGTCATTTGTAATAATTAATTGATCCACTATTTTATTAATAAAATCTAAAAAGAGTGAAATGAACTTAATTATTAAAAAAACAGAATTTATTTATTTATTTATTTATTCACAAACAAGTACAATTAAACATTCCACTGTCGCATCGTTAAACCGCAATATGGTTTGACGCGATGCAATTCCGCCACAAATCACTTATCATCTAACTTACTCCTATTTATTACATTTATTGCGATAACGATAACCTTACCCCGAGAGCGTCGGCCGGGCGCGCGCAGCGAAAGCCGACTGCAATAAAAAAAAATTAAAAGCAAAAAATAAGTTCTCTGTAATCTATAGAAAATTGTAAGAGCTATGTAGAGGTATGTAATAATACGATTTATACATATAACTAGAATGTTGGAAAAAAAGCTTCTTTTTTTGCTTTTCAGTTGTTTTTTTATTGGAGTTGGGTTTTGTTTTTCAAATAATTTTATTAGGCTGTTTTAAATTAGATGATTATCTTATCACGAGTTGCCTGTAGTTGTTGTATCCTGTAGAGGGCAAATATGTTTATACAACTGATTCAACGAGTGCGTCACTATAACAGAGTCCTCGATAAAAAAGCGCAACCACTAAAGAAACCTTTTCCCATATGCAACCTTATGTTCAATCTTAAAAGGTTACACTTTCCACAGTTACAAGATCCTATATGCCTTTGTAACATGATAGTATAATGTCATACGCGACGAAATGCCCTTTCTCTCGCGGAAGCTCGCAAGGCCGGCGCGGGCGCAGACAAAGCGTTATAATGTTAGGTATGATGTATCGAGCGACGCGGTACCAATATGGTGGCGAAATATTTTATGAATAATTATTTACATACCCTAGGGCAGTACAATAAATAAGGCAGAGTATTATATAGACGGCAATAAATATGTGAGCCGAGACTTTCTTCATTACCGCCTGTGGTGGCCACCTGGCTAATACGTAGGATCCAGCGTTGCAAGGTACCACAAGGTAGTGTAACTAAATCTTAGGGTACCTAACTCTGTTATAATGTACTGGCTGGATAAAAAGATAAAAGATGTTTAATCAGTAAGTAGGCCATACGAGTACCTTTACACGTCAAAAATCTACCAGCACTTCGCAAGAGACCACTGCTGAGAAGATACGCTGCAAGAAACTCAACAGTCAGTCGTTTTATAAATTTAATATTGCTTATGATATTATACAATTATAAAATTTTCATTTTTAAAATTAACCTAGCATTATATAAACAATTAATCTAACAAAAAATAAATATTTTCATGCGTAGTTGAGCAGTAAAATGTAACAAAATTCAGATTTTTCAAAAGAACTAATAAATAGTTAATAAAAAGATTGAAATTATAGAAATTACAATATTGTAGTAACTATCAGAATGTCCCTGTCGCGGAGACTGTTCGACTGTCTATTTCAGGGTTGAGTAAGCTAAACTACATCGACCTACCTATCCGGATCGCTCGTGCCTTCAAAACCAGGAGCATGGGTGTCGGACACATATTTTGTCAAGATCGTTCACATAAGTATTTAGGAGTTGTGAACTTAAGTAGTTGTGAACTTTTTCATGTATACAATTAAATACGAGTACATAGTACATACTGATACACTGACTGAATTTATTTAGTTTTAAATTTACCAAAATTATTTGAAAAAAATGTCATGTAGGCACAATTACAAGTTTTTTGAAAAAAAAAATGCTGGCTTATTTGTTAATACTTACTTTCACACTTATGCAAAAGTTAAGCCGAACCGATTTAGGCATACCGAAACAAACATATATTTTACGACACGTTTATTAAATGATTCTTCTTTTTTTGAGCCGTGCAGCAACACATTAGTAGTTAATTTACGTAGGTAGTAATGAAACCAGTAATTCAAGAAAATCTGTTTGGTACGTTGTGTATTATAATATTAATTTAATTAAAAATAAAGCATTTGCGAGTAGATTCGTTATTTATTTTATTGTATGAGAGAATATTATTCAAACGCGTATTAACTCCATGTATATTAATATAAGCAATAACTTTATGTATATTAATAAAAACAAAGAATTAATGTCTCCAAATCATAAAAAAACATTGTATAAGATACTATGCACCGGGTTTTAAGAACTAAATCATTAAAATGACTTTTTTTAGCCCAGTGCAGGAACTAACCCTTACTACCCTCACTAAAGACTCAGCCCGCATGCTTTTAGCAATCCATTGACGAGTTGTTTTAACCTTTTTGAACCAAGAGCTATTGCTGCGACGCAATGTATCACGAAAAATCGCGCAATGAAATTGAGCATTTACATAACCGTATGGAGAAGTCGAACGACGCCGCCCGATGGTAAGTGGGATCTGTGACCCAGAGACATTTGTATTCTAAAGACTACAATCTTGAGACTGAAATACTAAGATTGCCAATGTAATTCCAACCCTGGCGACTAAGATGGAATGCTTATTATTATATTATGACTAAACTGACTGTAAAATTTACTCTTTTATTTGTCACAACAGTAGGTAATGTACAGATTCGTCGTCATCATCATCCTCATCATCGCCCTATATAGCAGTCCACTGCTGGACGTAAGCCTCCCCTTATGTGCGCCATTTTACCTTGTCCTTGGCCTGTCGCACCCAATATCGCATCATTGCATCACATTATCGCGTTGTGTCGCATGTATCTACAGATTACATTATTAAAACTCGTAAAAATATCATAATATTCATCTAAAGATTAATAATAAAAAAACGCCCATTCTACACTTTATTTAATCTAAATACTCAAACAAATATGGCGGCGACGGTAATAAAATTTAACATTTTTTGTCTGTACTTTTAGATTGAGTGATATTGGATCGACTCCGTAAATCGTTAAGTCATGATAAATGATTTACTGTCATGGGAGTCATTTCAAATCTAATCAATTCCGTAAATGTCAGTTGCTCAGCTGAATTCACTTACTTTGTAATAAATTCAAGTTTATTTTCAAATGTCACTATAAAAAGTGGCGGGGCTATTAGGGCTTGGATATTTGCCGGCTGTATTTGGCAGTTTGTAGGAAACGCTGCTATTTATAGATATAATCGAACTATTACTATGAAATAACACTTATATTATAAATCATTGTTACTAATTTAAATAAAGCTATTTAAACGGATTAAACTTCCCAATAGTTTGAACTTTTTCATCATGGAACGCTGAATAAATTTCGAAGTTTTATTTGATAAAGGCCAAATTTGGTAAATGCTGTTAAAAAGCGGTTCTCTCTGCCTACAAACGGTTAAACGGTATTCGTTCTATATGAAAGTACTCATTACTTTTATATGCAGCAACTTTGCGATGCAGTAGTGTTTGAATTGTTGTGATGATAATACATTATTGCCTAGACAGTGAAGCAGGCAATTGCCGTTTCTGCCGAGGCATATATAGTGCTTTTCTCAAAAATCGCAAGATACAAATCGTATATAAACAGAAACTTCACGTGAAATAACATCACTCTTTACCGCCTTTATGTTTATAATGACAAGGAGAAACGCAAGCTTTTTTAGAAAAAAAAAACTCATGCTATTCCAGACACAGATAAAAAAGTTACGTTTCGAATAAAATATGGATGTATAAGACTTGTGCCCTCATATTATTATGGTCGTTTTCACTTTTTAAAAAGTTACAAACTAGATAACAATGAAATTTGTATACAACATTGCAGGCTTGTGTAGCGAGCACTACACAAGCCCGGGGAACTGGGAACTGTCTTTAAACTATGTACTTCGCGTCTCAGTATCGGGTTAGGAATGCCAACTTTTCCGGTCATTTTTGAGAAAACGTATTTTATAATTTCAATATAACACAGCCATAATAAAATTAAAATATAAGGTAGGTACTTAGAGTTTTCTTTAGTTAAAATATTCTTGCAACGAGTAGAAATTATTATTAGCTAGCAGTGGCGAAGCGTCACGTAAATAAATAGGCAAGCCGGAGCAAAAAAAAGGTGTATGGCGTGTGTGCTTGTTTGCCCCTTCCGTGACATAAAAAAAACATACCTTAAAAAATGGATGTCGTCTTTCTAGTTCTCAAAAAGCAGTGCTGAAGTGTCGCGTGCGTTAAAAGTGCGCGGAAAGGCAATTCTTGCTTTCCAAGTAGTACTACCGTATCAATTAAACGTTTCAATAAATTTCGATTACGTTCCACTTACGATTGTGGGCCTCAAAATGATTACCAAAAAAAGTTTAAATTCTACTGTTACCAAACTCATGTAATAATATACAACTCCGTATATGTTTCTCGCTTTGAGCATGTTTTCTAGCTGAATTACTTATAGAAAATAGAATGTTTTTTTTTTCTTGCCTTTTTCGTGCTTATTAAGATTAAATCTTAGAAAAAATACAAATTTATTTCCCTATTTCTGGACGGTTTGCCCTTCGGGAATATAATAAAAACTAACCTAACATAACCTATTTTTTTTACGTACTTTAATTCAAACCGTAATGTTTCAGTAATAATTGATTTTAGAGAAAAGTTTGTTTAAAAAAATATGCTTATTTTAGTATATTCTAAACAATTAAATCATCATAAATAGACCTTATATTGACATAATTTTCAAGCATCAAAATTTTCTAAGTCCCTGACGCCTTGAAAATGACCAACATTTGAACCCCTATAACTCGGCCAATTTTGATTTTAGAGAAAAGTTTTTCAAGTAAAACATGCTTATTTTAACGTGTTCTATACGATAAAATCATTTAAATTAGGTGTCATAATGATACAATTTTGGCGAAATTTTTTATAAGTCCTGCGTCCCCTAACTGAATTATATAAATTGTGAATATCTGCAAAACCTGTTCGATTCCAAACACTGCTAGAATTGGAAAACAGCAAAGATGAATAGCAAAATAATTTGTTTAATTTGCAGCTGCCAGTCAGCCAATTGTATTTGTAATTCGCTGTGGAAATGTTTGAAGAATCCATCTCTACGCCTATAATCAATTTTTATGTCTGGGCGAGCGCGTCCTAATCCTAACTTAATGACATGTTTCTTATTTCCAAAGGATAACTTTGAAAAACATGTTTGTTCATTAAGTAGGTAATCTGTTAGATAACACTCAATTTGCACCAATGCGGCCGTTTGTACTTTGAGTACAGGCAAAAATATTTAAAAACCAAACCACGAATATAACCTAAAATAGATCGAAGCAAAAATAACAATATTTAGGTACTTAACGAAATATAAACAAACCTCCGTTGTCGCCACGAATCTGCAAATAACACAATCCAAACAGAAAAACATTCACAGAACACTAAACAAGCTAAATTTCACTAGTTGAGTCTCATAAAACACAATAAGTTAAGTAATAACACAAATTTAACTATAAATCAAAACAAAACACCGCGTATTAGCGCGAGGACAAGTAGTTGAAGGTCGTGAGGCCAGGGGGGAGAGAGACGGTTGTTGAGTTGAGTGTCCTTGGGAAAAGAAAGTTAACGCATGCACTTTAAGTTCAAAATTGGATGCAATAAACCGTAGTTCGTCGGCCGGACTTGCGTGCTTCTCCCTCTTGCGTGCTCACACAGGTGCCGCTGTGTCTGTGTGCGAGTTTAAAGCTAATGTAGCGCTATAATATTATACCATTTGGTTTGAATTTGTTAGTGAGGTCCGGCGCCGAGTCACCGGCTTGTATGGCGGTTTTAATTGTGGGTGTAAGTTCGAGCGCGCGTAGTGAAAGGTAACTGAGCATGTGTGCGTGTATACGAAAATATTGTTCTTGTTTCTTTCTAGTAATATAGGTTAGTGAATGGGTGCGAGCGAGTGATAGATTTCGGCTTGGTAAATAAATAAATTTGAATTGCGGCGTTAGTGCGTGTTCATTCATCGTATTATGAAGCAAGGTAAAGCTATAGTACACCGGGTTACTTTCGGTTTTACGTTTTGTTGTTTGTATACCTAGTAGGTACCTACTCTATGCATAGGAATTTTTAGGGAAGCCGCTGGGAATCGGTTTGTATGGACGCTTCGCTACTGTTAGCTAGCCACTTTAAGAGGGTACTTTTGAATTTGGGTAGAAGTAGCTCAGATATAGCAGACGGAAGCTTATTATTAGAACATTGTGTATTAAGGTCGGTAAGTAAGGAATTACGATCGAGGCTCTAGTACGCTTTCTGAGTCGAGGTTCGTAATTCCCGTACCGCCCGTGAAACATACCATGTTTTTCATCACAGTTGCGAGTAAATAAATAAAATTATAGGGCAGAAAAAACTTATAATACACAAGTCAGCACAACTATTATTACGAATTACTTGAACTTTTTTTAAGCGGATGGCGGGCGGATTCCACAGATTATACAAATGTTTCGTTCAGAAACGTTAAGGGCAAATACTTGCGTAGGTATACATACAGCCCTGAAGGAGTGTAAATAAAAACGACGACGAAAACGACTCTTTGCTTGAACTTGCATGACCTGTGTGCTGTGCTATAAATTAAAAAAAAATGACTTACCGACCTCGGATTTCATGGTAAAAAGAAAGGTCGAGGGTTTTATATGGGGCATTGCGGCCAAGATAACCTGTATGTTTAGATACTGTTTTACGTGCAATGCAAGTGTGATGAAAAAAATCTTCCTGCCATTCCTACAACATTATTGCGAATAATAACTATGTTACTCTTCGGGACCATTAACTGATGCTTGCGTTTACGCATCTCCCCAGGATTCCTGTGAAAGGCCTTTCTAAAGAAGTGCTGATATTTTTAAACAAATAAACAAATTTAAACCGCTGATGACACACTTATAAATACACGATCCCAACTTTTACTAAACAGTTGATTTGCAAACTCGATAGCCATGACCGTAAACCGAGCTGTGAACGACATAATCGCGAGTCACGCGCGTAGTGTCGTGTCACTGCGCATCTTTACTACGTGTGACGTCACCGTTCATTCATCTCCGAGCACAAGTCAATGACTGGCAGATGAGTCGCGCGAGTGCTTGCATTAGGAGTGATGGACAACTTAATTATAAGTTGTGATTAGTTGGTAATGTTATCTTAAGCGGTGAGTTGTGTTGAAACGAGTTTACATATTGTGTCTTTTTGTAATGTGAAAGGAGGGAAATGTGCTTAATTTGTATAAAAATGGAAACATTATTTTTGAAAATGTCCAACTTAGAAAGCTTTTCCATTTCTTGACTGAGTTTTTTGTTGCAGTTATTAGTTTTTCTTAGAGGTTTTTCTCGAAAGTTGGTAAGGATGTTTGGAATTTCTAAAATGATTTTTTCTCTCGATCCGGGCTAAACGGGGCCGGACGGGGCGGGTTTTTTGATTTGTTTTATTTTAAACAGGAGGTAGACGAGCAAGCGTGTCTCCTGATGCTAAGTGATCATCGCGACCCATAAACACCCGCAATACCAAAGAAATTGCAAGTGCGCTGCCGGTCTCTAAGAAAAAAGTAGATCCCTTTTTCCCCTTGATCCCTCAAGAGCTGATGGGTTGATCAACTTTTTGTTGTTGTTATTCTGTCCCGTAAGCCAGGAGACAACAGTGATAGAGTTTCTTAGAAAAAATGTTATAATATATACTTCCAGCACACTCAGGAGAAAGGCCATAAAAGAATGGGTGTGTAATTGCCAATATAACAGTTTTTTTGAGGACTTATATCCTTTGAAATCATAGTTTTAAAGAGTGACCCAGGAGACGTCACCATGGCAACGAGCTACAAAGAAAAGATGATTGACCCTGATACACCATAGAAAAAAAAAACTCACACATAAAATAAAACAGAACCAAAACAATATCGAAACAAATCTCACGTAACATCTGTTAATGTTGAACTTAATAAGGTTACGTAAAAGTCAACCGAGTGATCGATGGTGCGGGGCTGCGGGGTCATTGCCGGATTTGGTGCCCGCGCGCAAACTGCAGTTCAATGCCACGGCCGCTTGTGCAACCGCCTTAATGCGTAAACCACAGACATAAACTGTCGGTACAGTCGAGTCAAGTTGCAGTACTATAAGGTAGGGTAGAAGTGATATGAGCACCAAAATTACTGAAAAGTTAATAATAATAATAATATGCATAAATAATTAAGACTGAAGATTAATATAAAGATAAAATATAAAAACATTTTTGTAGTTTCATAATCCTCTACATATTAGTTAAAATATAGAGTGACCAAAAATGGTGTTAAGATGGCCAAAACTGGTACTTTTACCCTACCCTTATCATGATTAACAAATACCGTACTCGCTATATAGCGAGTCCAGAGTCCAATGCTCTGTCTCTCGTAGACCCCGCAGAAGAGTTAAGAGTACGAAAGGGAAAGGGCATTCGACTCGCTAGCGAATATGGTAATTGTAACTCATGATAAGGATCTGGGACCTATAATCATTTGCATTCTTAAGATTACTATCTCAAAACTGCAATCCTAAGACTAAACGCGATGCCAACTTTGAGACCTAAGACGGAATGCCTCTATGCTTGTAATTTCGGGTGTCTTAGCCCACACCATAACACAGCAATGCGAAAAAGGCTATAGATAGGCAATAGGTTAAAGGATAAAATGGAGGTAGCGATAGGCTCCTATAGTGGTATTTTTATTTTTTTAAATGTCAGAATATGTAACAAGATAATCCACTCAAATAGCGACCTTCCATCCTAAGCAATAACGTTCAAGTTGTAATGGCTTGACATTAAAAATAGTAGCACTTTTTGCAACACGCCTCGCCGGCCTTTTACCTGGTTGAGCTCCAACCGCGACATATTGATACTTAGGGTTGCCATTACAACTTGAACCTTATAACTAACCACAGAAGGTAGCTATTTGAGCGGATTATCTCGTAACATATTTCCTTTCGTTCTGAACTACATCTTAGAAAAATCTCGTTATACCACCACTGAACTACCTTCCTACCGTCTAGACAAGTCACAATTAGTGATGAGCGATTTCTGAAACATTATAAAACTTTCCTTAACTGCGAAAATTACAGCTTCTGAAAGTTACATAATTTGATGGAAATTATTCTGACACAAGTAAATTTCATGAAAAGTTTCCGTTACTTACGTTACATTACAAAACTTTAGTAGTTTTCAGAAATTAAACTATTTCACGTCGGTAAATTTTTGAATATCTATTACATGAAATTGTAGGTGAAAGATTCAGTTTTGAAACTTACAGAGAATTGCAGAAATTTTAGCGAAAGTTTTCTTTTGAAACTTACAAGCCGCCCATCACTAGTCACAATACAAAGATAAAGATAAAGACATTTATTCAGTAAGTAGGCCGCACGGGCACTTTTACACGTCAAGAATCTACCAGCGCTTCACAAGAGGAGACCACTGCTGAGAAGAAGCGCCGCAAGAAACTCAGCAGTCAGTCATTTTTTTAAATATATTTAATATTACAATGGTACTACTTAGTCTAGCATTATATAAAGCTATAAATAGCAAATTAAAAAATATTTCAAATATCCTGCGTAGTTTCCGCAGGAAAACACACCAAAATCTTAAGATAGAAAGAGAGAAAAGGAAAAAAAGAACTCCTACGTATGTGTATATAAGACGGTGCAAGATGACCACATAAGATTGATATGTTTTCCTACATCAACGGTGTCCCCCAGACAAGATAAAGATTTTGAATTTGAAAAAAAACAAATAAAAAATATATTATTGATTAAGTTTCGGGTTTAGGCCAAGCATGTTTGTCTATTAAATAGTCCTCGATCCTATAATACGCTTTAGACATTAACGACTTTTTCAAGTAATTTTTGAGTGCTGGAAAGGGTAACTTTAATACTACCTCAGGTAATTTATTATAGAAATGAATGCATTGACCAACAAATGATTTATGTACTTTACGGACGCGGAATTTTCGAATAGCTATTTTATTTTTATTTCTAGTATTTAAATTATGTATATCAGAATTTTTTGTGAAAGAATCCAATTTTTTTATAACATAAATAATATTCTCATAAATAAATTGTGACACTACAGTTAAGATATTAATTTCCTTAAAAAGATCTCTTAAGGAGTCACGGGAATTTAAGTTGTAAATAGAACGAATGGCCCTTTTTTGTAACACAAATATAGTTTGTATGTCAGCTGCCTTACCCCAAACCAGAATACCGTACGACATAACACTATGGAAATAACTATAATAAACTAAGCGAGCTGTCTCAACATTGGTTAGTTGTCTAATTTTCCTAACTGCGTAAGCTGCCGAACTTAGTTTACCTGCCAGTACAGCTATATGGGGACTCCATTGCAAATTTTTATCTATTGTTATGCCTAGGAAAACTGCCTTATCTACGATTTGCAAACACTCGTCATTTAGAATAATACTAGAATCTAACGGTTTAACATTAGGCAAAGCGAATCTAACACATTTAGTTTTCTTAGCATTTAGTAGCAAATTGTTGCTAGTAAACCAATTAAGTACTTTAACTAGTGTGGAGTTTATGCTACTGAAGTCTATGGATTTTCTGTCTACCTTGAAAATTAGTGACAGATCATGAACTAACCATTCTTAGTTACAATTTCCGTTCGCATTACAGAACTATAATTTCATATGAACTTGGATGTTTAGTATTGTGCAATAGGTAATGGGGATAATTATTACAATGACGTAATTAAAAGTTAACGTGTTTTAGTTGCGATGAGTTTGAGTGACGGCTTATGGGAAT
Organism: Acleris emargana; assembly: GCA_927399475.2. Taxonomy (NCBI): domain Eukaryota; kingdom Metazoa; phylum Arthropoda; class Insecta; order Lepidoptera; family Tortricidae; genus Acleris; species Acleris emargana. The sequence goes on along the minus strand of OV656836.1, from coordinate 5,045,880 downwards.
TATACGGTTCAAAGGTTAACTCGATTATCTAACTCTGGAAACATGGGTTGCGTATGCGCAGAGGAGTTTGCTCCACAGCTCGCACTATAAACACAACAGTGAAACTATACGCTAAGCAAAAAAGGTACTGATACAAAAGTTATTTCTGTTTTTACTGCAATAATGTCACTATTCGAATGGTTTTTTTTCGTTAATTTATTGTCACTGTTGCATTTAACGTGCAGCTGTTCTTAATTTTTGTATATTTTTATAGGTAATTTTTGACATATGTAAAATTACACTTATTAGTTTTAAATTAGCTACAAATAGCTAAAGTAGATCTTTAACTCAAGCAAACTAAATTGACAGATCAAGTGTTGCCAGATATTTAAGAAATAGGAGCATAGTTACCCATGGGGGAGCAAAGTAGGCACATTGTACGGTACCTACTCGACCTTACTACATGCCCTATAAAGCCTTGTTACACTTTTAATACTATTACAGTCTCGCCGATAAACGTAACAGTTTGGCGAGTAATATTAGAATATGCTACTGTAATCTTTATTATATTAAATAAAAATAAATAAGATAATGGGGCCAAGTTAGACCAGTGTTCTCTAAATTTAAATATCTGGAAACCCTATTTAGATTCATTTACAAACGTCTCCAATAAATTTGGTATCCCATGCACTTTTAACACACCAACTATTTGTAAAATTCTTATTGCACCGTGTTTAGGGTCATAAATGCAGAATAGAATGCAGCATATAAAACACGTAAGTATTTTTACTTTATATACCTAACCTACTTGTTTCTTTGTTTTTCTCAGAAATGTATTGAAAATCGTTAAATAAAATGCATAAACATCAACCTCAACCCCCAGCTTGAGCTGCCATCGCAACTGTACTGTAATGGACATCTTATCACACCTGTATCATAATGCGCTTAGAGTAACGAGGGCGCCACTGGACGCTCGGCGTAGTCTTAAATATCGAATAACTAGCTTTTGCCCGCGACTTCGTCCGCGTAGAACTCGTTTATCGCAGTTAAGTACATCCATAGTTTAAAGTAATTTAATAGTTAGACGTCCTCCCTGGCCAGAATTATATCGACATAGCTTTTGCCCGCGGCTTCGCTCGCGTTAAGAAGTATTATTATTAATTATGTATAGTTTTTGCGGCTTTACTTTTTTTAGCGTGTGTAAAAAAATAGGGCCTTCAAATCTTCTTTGTACACAATATTCTTAACTAATCCGTCATTCGGCGCTAAAACAATCAAGCTACTGGGTGAACTTACTCGAGAGCAAGCAACATAAAACTGTCCCTGAGAGAAGCAATGTTCTCTCAAGTTAATACCCGCAAATTTGAGAGTTTGCCCCTGAGACTTGTTTATTGTCATGGCAAAGCAGACTTTTAGGGGAAACTGTAATCGTTTAAATTCACCCAGTTAATATCACTATACACTTATTATCTTCCACTATATTGCGATGTAACGCTTTCACTTGCAGTCTCGTACCGTTACAAAGTTTTGGTGGTTTTAAATTTCTAAACAACATAATTGGAGTGCCCACACGCAGAATAAGCTTATGATAAGGCAAACCTGGCGGTTTCAATGAATTTAAAAATTCTACAGGGTAATTAGTAGCGTCATCTGTATTAACCACAGTATCAATCGAAGTATAGACCTTTTCTTCGCCCTCAAACGACATGAGCAGTATATCGTTGATAGCTGCTGCTTGATCGTTCTTTGGAGTAAGAATGGCACGCTCACATAACCATTCAATAGGCTTGTCATGTATATGAATAATGTCTGGATAAACTTTAGACAGTAATTCTTGAATCGTAGTAACAACTGTGCACACTTCTTCCGGGATGGTTATCATTCCATCAAACGATGGAAAATCACCATTACCGATGTTAAAAAGGAGATCTGAAAATCTACCAGCAGACTCATCCCCGCCCAAATGTGCTCTCATATTTTTAGAGAGCTTAAGAATATTAACCTGGGGCCACAAATTAGTTAATGCACGACTTTACTTCGTCAGCTCTGGTTCCTTTTGGCACCACTGGTAGTCTGCCGAAAGTTTCCGGCCAGCAAAACTGTTACTCCACCCATTAATTTTGTATCACCCCTTATATCTCTTAGTAATCTGTTTAAGGCTTCAATACCACCTTTATGAGCCATCGTTATTTCGTCCCACACGATTATTTTTGTACTCTTACTTCAGCAAAATTACTTTGTTTGGAGATGTTGCAAATGGGAGTCTCGGCAGTGATTAAATTGAGTGGTAACTTAAAAGCAGCATGAGCAGTTCGATCACCTTCGAGTAATGTAGCAGCTATGCCCGACGACGCCACAGCCAGAGCAATCCCGTGAGTACTTCTTACTTTCGCCAAAGTAAATTAATAAGGAAGGTTTTACCAGTTCCACCTGGTGCGTCTAAGAAGAATATTCGACCGTCATTTGCGTCTACACTTGTGATAATTTTACTGTAAACTTCCTGTTGCTCGTCATTCAAGGATGCTTCATTTTGTCTTACTGCGTCTTCTAAGGCCACTGTATCGTAACTGGTCTCCTTCATGTACTCTCTATTTCCAAATTGTATTGATGGAATTGGCTGAGGTAATCCATACTCTTTAAGAGGACGGCCGCCTAATGATAATACGGCATCCTCTAATACCGACAGGCATTTGTTAAATATCAGGTCCGATGAGTGCTCCACGTCACCTTGGCTTTCCAGTTGTTTTTTAAAGTCCTCAGAAAGGTATTCTTTGTATTTTTCCCAAAGACATAAGGGGTCGGAAACCTGGCAGAACAATAAAATTATAGCAAAAAGCTCTCGAATCATATGCGGTGTTTGACAAAGTGCTGCCTCTTCAAGAGCTGACTCCAAATGACGATCATCTTCGAGTAGACCTAGAGCCTTGCACGCGGATTGGAAAGTGGGATGTAAGTGACCATCTACAGCTTTCAACGCTTCAAATGAAATTGGGCCTCTAATCTCATGTAGAAGCATTCGAAGGTGGTAGCATTCTGTATTGTTTGTATGAACAGTATAAACCCTACCTAGAACGTGTTCTTTTTTGACCCCTGACCATCCTTCAACATTCACTCCTCTCTTCCTTTTCGTTCCATTAGGTACTGATAGGTTCAAATTAATACATTTACATCCTCCATCATCCCTTATTTTATCCCCATGGGTGTTGAATTTATCAAAATCCTATTTAAGCGGACGTCTTCACCAAAGTCGCTCCAATCTTTAATTTCAGTTCAATCAGTCGAAAATCTAAGAAGATTTATACAAACTTTCATCCCCTTTTTATCCCCTTAGGGGTGGAATTTATCAAAATCCTTTCTTAGAGGATGCCTATATCATAGTAGCTATATGCATGCAAAGCCTC